>JAPQWV010000033.1:0-1373000 GCA_027422505.1 Craterostigma plantagineum | reverse complement strand
CAGTGATAAGAAACTACAAAGTCTTTGGCCAAAGCAAACCAACTGGCGTATGATGTGGAGTGTAGTTTAGTAATTTCATATCATCAATTATCATAGTGTCGAATTAATGAGTTTGATAACCGATGACTCTTACTCGATCAGGACATAAGTGAAAGGTCTATAGGTATGACGATAATCTATAAAATGTTCATGAATTATGATTATCAAAATTCATACTCAACACGGGATCGTTTTGGTACCACGGGATTGGCTAGGTGAATACCAAACTCCTGAATTCCTCCCAGTGCCGGGTTGAGATGAACTAAGAGAGTCGGGCTAAAAAAGGATCACTGAGACAATAACCACATTGGCAACTTTCGGCCTAGCTACACGGCTTGACACATGGCCGTGTAGGTGAACTGAAACCACCTTGGCAACTTTCGGCCTAGCCACACGGCTTGACACATGGCCGTGTAGGTGAACATTAACCACCTACATGGCCGTGTCTATGGCCGTGTTGGTGTAGGCAATCTTATTTGACATCATTTTTCGTCCAAAATTTATGTAATGATTACGGGGCCTTGGCGACTTTATCTTAGGTCATTGTGGTTAGGTTTTGTAAGCTAATCACATTTTATAATGGGTAATTTCACCCTAGGCTTACATGTCTTGGACAAATATCACTTTATTTGGAATAAAATATTTTCAAGGGTTGAAAATAAATACCAAGGCTTAGAATTTCGCGGCTTAAGTTATTATTACTCTGAACTTTGATTTTGAGAAAAAATACTAAGTGTTTCAAGATTTTGAGAAATCACCCACAACCCTACATCTCTATAAACCTTCCAACACCTCACTATCCATCCTCAAGGAGGTTTTGTTCGTGGATAAGTTTTGGGGTCGGCGTGACTCTCTTTGCTTCCGAGTATCGAGGCCGGTGCGTTAGCTACTGAGGGATCTTCGCTCCAAGGGTAACTCCTCCTAACCTTATTATGTGCTTACGTGTCGTACTTGTTTCTTTATATACCGAGTAGATCTGGGGGCTCGAGGGATAACCTCGGGTAAAAGTTTTAAATTTCGCTGCGCCTAGGCTTACGTCACGGTGCACCCGCAGTTCCCCAAAAATACGAGGTTCCAAAACATACCTGGCATGGGTAACGCGTCGAACCTCTTCTTTGAGACACCTTCAGAGCCATCCCTATCGACGCCAATAGGTACGTCTTCTCAGAGTGTTCAGGTGCAGGAGGAGTTCAAGGCGACTCGAGCAGACCTTGAAGCGTTGAAGAAGAACTACATTGAGGTCAGTCAGTCCCTTGAGCACTTGGGTTTTCATAGTCAGTCACGTGGTTCAGACGCAGTGGATGATATGCAGACATGTACCGTTGTGCGTCCCTGAACAGAAATGTTCGTTGCCACGATGACTTTCCAAACGGTGGTAGCTCCAGTCACGGCATGGCATAGTTTAGTCACGTTCGGTTTATTAAGTTGAGATGATTTTTTATTATTTTATGTATTCGACCTTTAGATGTCTTTCTTTCTAGTAAATTCTGCCCTATTTGGATTTTCTAAGATGTTATTTTGATATATATTAAAAATAATTAAATAGCGAAACAAAAAAAAAGAAAAATCCTACGTAGCGACTACAGTGGTGGTCGCAAAATTAGTTGCCAGAGAAGATATATAGTCGGCGTGGCACGACAATTTCCGAGTAACATAGTAGTCGCAACACAACCGACTACAATGTTAGCGCAATATAGTCGCTAAATTGCGACTAATATTAGTCGCCCTGTAGTCGGAAATTAGCGACTACATCTTAGACGCAAGTTGGTCGTTATTTAGCGACTACGGTAATCACTAGTTAGTCACTATATAGCAGTGTAGTCGGCAGCTCTCCGACTACGAGTAGTCGCATGTAGTCGGAAGTGGCGGCTGACTAGCGACCACGCCTGGTTTAGCGACAGCCCTTATAGCGACTAAATTTGCAGTCGGTATTTTATTCGTTATAACAGTAAGCAACTACCTTCTGGAGTGACTAAATTAGTAGTAGGTAAACGACAGTCTTTTTGTAGTGACAAATGCTAAATCTATGCTCCTAATTAGTAAGGCCCAAATCAAGTGTATTATTTCAACACCCCCCCTTGAACTTGATTTGTGATCGAGCATACTTCATAGTCGTACGAATTCTTCCTTCTTGAGTGGCTTGGTGAAAATATCGGCTACTTGATCTTTGGTCTTCACGTACTCCATTTCAACATCATTTCTTGTTATGCACTCTCTTATATAATGGTAGCGCGTCTCGATGTGCTTGCTCCTATCATGGAAGACTGGGTTCTTGGCCAACGTTATTGCTGACTTATTATCCACATGAAGATTCCGAAGCCAAATTGTATGACATACACATGAGGCAGCCGCCACATATTCCGCTTCACATGTAGAGAGGATAATGATCGGTTGCTTCTTTGACATCCATGTGAAGGCAGTGTCTCCCATGTAGAACACGTATCCACTTGTACTTTTACGATCATCGACATCTCCTCCCCAGTTGCTATTGCTATATCCTACGAGCTTGAACTAATTAGAACTTGTGGAGTGCAAGCCATAGTTAGTCGTACCTTTGATGTATCGGAGAATTCTCTTTGCCACCTTCAAGTGAATCGTTGTTGGAGTTTCCATATGTCGACTGAAGACTTCAACCGCATATAAGATATCAGGTCTTATGCAAGTCAATTACCTTAGACTTCCAACCAAGCTCTTAAAGAATGTTGGGTCCACTTTTTCACCTTCTTCATGCTTGGTTAACTTAAAACCGTATCCCATTGGTGTGTCGACGGGATTTGCATCATCCAACTTGAATTTCTTGAGTTATGAGAATTCCCTTGTCACCTTGCTTTACTTTGATTCCAAGATAGTACGCCATAAGCCTTGATATCGGTCATCTCGAACTCTAGTCATTTCTCTCCTAAAGTCCTCTTACATGCTTGGTTATTGCCTGTGAAGAGTAAATCATCCACATACAAGCATACGATTAAGATATCGTTACCTTGTACTTTGATGTAGAGTGCATGCTCATATGGACACCTAGATGAAGTTTCTTCCTTGAAGGTACTTGTCGATCCGTGAGTTCCATGCTCTCGGTGCTTGCTTCAACCCGTAAAGAGTTTTCTTCAATCTTAGAACATTGTCTTCTTCTCCAGCTACTTTATATCCATGCGGTTGGTCTATATAAACATCCTCTTCAAGAACTCCATTCAAAAAGGCGGACTTCACATACATTTGATAAATTCTCCAATTGTTCTGAGCTGCGAAAGATATTATTAGTCGAACAGTTTCTAGTCGAGCGACTGGAGCAAATATCTCGTCATAGTCGATCCCCGCTCTTTGATTGTAGCCTTTAACCACCAATCTTGCCATGTATCTTTCAATGTCTCCTTTGGCATTTTTCTTTGCTTTACACACCCACTTTACACCAATTGATTTATGCTCATTAGAAGTGTTGTTAGCTCCAATGTGTCATTTTTCTCAATCGCCTTAATTCCCTCATCCATGGCGTCTTTCCAATTCTTATTTCTCACGGCTTCTTGAAAGCTCATCGGCTCACTGTCTGCAAAGAGGAAGAAGAGGGTTAGATTATCTTGATCTTCTGGTGCGTGGGGTTCTCTCGCTTGAGCTTTCTTCTTCTGAACTCGCAGTCGATGATGTTATTGGAGTAGTGGGCTCGTCTTCTGCCTGCTCTATTGTTGGCTCTTCTTTGTTAGAATGGAGTATAATTGTACTCACTCTGCATGTGGTCCAATCCCATTCTCCTTCTTCATCGAATATCACGTCTCGACTAATGATACTCTTCTTTGTCTTTGGATTATAGTGTTTGTATCCCTTGGTGTTGTTATCATAACATATGAAGATGTACTTCTCACTTTTGTCATCCAACTTGCTCATTTTTCTCGTCGGGAATGTGCACATAGGCTATGCTTCCAAAGACTCTCAAATGGGATATGCCGGGTTTCTGACCATTCTATGCTTCTTGGCGTGTCTTCCCCCACACACTCCTTGTTGGAGATCGATTAGATAGGCAGACTGCACATGCAACTGCTTCTGTCCAAAACTCCTTCGGTAGCATCTTACTCTTGAGCATGCTTCTATCCATGTTGAGGATTGTTCTGTTCTTTTTCTCTGCTACTCCATTATGTTGGGGGGATCTCGGTACCATTAGGGGTCATCTAATTCGTGCTCCTCACAATACTTCTGAAATTCCGTCGAGGTGAACTCTCCTCCATGATCGGATCGCATTGCTTTTATCTTGAGGCCACATTCTTTCTCAATGAGGGCTTTCTCGAATACTTCTGATTTGTGCTTTAAGAAGTATACACATGTCTTGCTTGAAAAGTCATCGATGAAGTGAAGAAAGTAGTTACTCTTACCAAGTGAGCTCAGCTTGATAGGTCCGCACACGTCAGTATAAATTAGCTCCAACGGTCTTTTAGCTCTCGAGCTCGGCTCATTTGGAAAACTCTATTTGAACTGCTTTCCAATTAAGCATCCTTCGCATACTTGATTGGGGTGGTTGATGGATGGCAATCCTTTCACCATGTCCTTCTTTGATAGCAGTTCTAGTCCGCCGAAGTTTAGATGTCCATATTGAAGATGCCAAATCCATAATGGATCTCTATAGCATGTCTTGAGGCATTTCGCAACACCTTTCATGATGCTGAGGACAAACATTCAATTCCTTTGCATTGGCACCTTAGTTATTAATTTATTTGAACTATCTCTTATAGAAAGGTTTAGGCAAATATCATAACCTTTCTCTAAGAGTTGCCCAAGACTTAAGATGTTACTAATCATCTCCGGCACGTAGTAGACATTGGAAATGAATTGATGCCCACCATTCTTTAAGCGAATAAGAATGTTACCTTTGCCTTTCATCGTGACCTTTGATTTGTCCCGAATGCAACATTACCGCACACCGATCATCAAGCTCTATGAACATGTTTCTTTTCCCGCACATGTGGTTGCTGGCGCCAGTGTCTAGGTACCACATGTTGCTCTCGTCTCCTTCATCATCCTTAGTAATAGAATATCTTCTTCGTTTTCTCTTCGATGTAGTTAGCCTTCTCCTCTATAATGTTGGTAACTCTACACTCGGATAGTGCCCAAACCTCTTGCAATTATAACATTTAACTTTTGATTTATCATAACTTGATCTTGGCTTACCTCTCCAATGACCTCTCGTTGAGTTATCTCTTCTTTGATGATTGTTGTTGTCGTCATCGTTGGGCCTCCAACCTCGTCCGTATCCGTGTCCATGACCTCCTCCTCGTTCCTCTCTTTGACCTCGTCATTGATATTTTTCATCATTATCCCTTTCTTCTGTAGGATCAACTTGCAGCTTGAGTAGTTGTTCTAAAATCCCGTCCAGAGGCGGACCCAGGATTTCATCACTGGGGGGCTCCATTATAATTGTTCATCGAAAAAAGCTAAATATATAATCTGTCAAATTCATCAATACAAGGAGAATGACAATGCTTAAAACATAAGAATTAAGTTCTACGGTCGGCCGAAACACTAGCAATATGAGAATGGTTCTTTGGTGGTAATTGCATTCTACGAGATCGCATCTTATGAAATTCTTGCAAAATTGCTTCGGTTTCAACTTTGAGAAACGTATCTTTCTCTATATAACAAATTAAGCAATGCGACAGAAAGTCGTCTCCCATCTTATTCCGCAAATCTGTCTTGATTATCTTCAACGCAGAGAAAGATCTTTCAACTGTTGACGTTGCGACGGGTAAAACCAATGCCAACTTAATAAGTCGATATACCAAAGGAAAACCAAAATGACAATGCATCTCTACCATTTTCTTTGAAAGGTCTCCAATGTCTTTGAGCTCAGAGAAATCCGGATTCATTCTCTTGTAAGAAATGTATGCTCTAGTTGATACTTCAGTTCTGAAATATCAGCAGGAGAAAAGTCTTCTGAATATAACTCAGCAAGGCGAACCAGATGCTCATGATCAAAATAACTAAATGCATTTCTAGGATCAAGACAAGCTATACACGTAAGCAACTCCGAGTTGGATTCTGTGAACCTGTTGTTCATTTCTTGAGAAATAAGATCAATTACCTGTTACCCAAAAAAACTTCATTTAGCAAATATTTGAGTATAATTCATATTAAATAAAATGAATAAATACCTGCATGAATAAAAACTTCATACAGCGTCGACTATTTAAACAAAACAAAAAAAACAATATAATTACAAATTTACCCCTAACAAAAAAAAAACAATATAATTACATAGTTACCCCTAGCAACTTAACTACTTCTAATAACATCCTATTCTAATTCCTTATTCTAAGTAGAATAAGAAATTAGAATACCTTCTACAGACAGATTTCATTCATTCGCACTTGATCTTGCGGTTGGCTCAACTTCTTCTTGTAATTCTTCAGCCCCCCCTCAAGATGAGCATGGGTTAGCCATAGACTCATCTTGGACAAAATAGAATGAAATCCTAATGGGTGAAGAGGTTTAGTGAAAATGTCATCAAGGTTGAGAGATGAGGAGACATGTTGAGGGAAGATGAAACCAAGCTTGAATTGATCTCGAACCACGTGGCAGTCGATTTCAATATGCTTGGTGCGTTTATGAAAGACGGGATTAGAGGTAATGTAGATGGCAGCCTGTTGTCACACTGCAAAGGAATGGGCAGAGATAAGCTAACCTGCAATCCAGACACTATATAAGATAACCATTGCAATTCTATGACCACAGAGGCCATGGATCGATATTCAAACTCGGCTGTCGAGCATGAAATGGTGGACTGCTTCTTGGTTTTCCATGAGATTAAGTTGCTTCCAAGGAAAACACAGTACCCTGTTAGAGAATGGCGAGAAGAACGACAAGCACCCCAATCTGCATCACTATAAGCGTTGCGCTGCAAATCAGAGGTGCTAGAATAAAAGAGGCCAGTGGAACATGTATGCTTCAAGTATCTGAGCACGTGCTGAAGAGCTTGCTAGTGAGAACTCTGTGGGGCATGAACAAATTGACTAAGCCGTTGGACTGCATATGTGAGGTCGGGTCTGGTGAAATTAAGATAGAGCAGGCGACCAACAAGCCGCCTAAAGGACAGAGCATCATCTAATAGTGGAGTAGGATCTTTGTCTGCTGAGAAAAACTGATGGCCACCAGGCAGTAGTGTTGAGGCAGGCAAACAATCCAGCATGTGTGTGCCTGGGAGGATATCTATGACATATTTCCTGTGACAGATGTAAATCCCTGAGTCTGGTCGATGAATCTCCATGCCAAGAAAAAACTTGGCTGGCCCCAAATCTTTGATGGTAAAAGTCTGATTCAAGAAGCTC
This sequence comes from Craterostigma plantagineum, assembly GCA_027422505.1. NCBI lineage: Eukaryota > Viridiplantae > Streptophyta > Magnoliopsida > Lamiales > Linderniaceae > Craterostigma > Craterostigma plantagineum. Next base: position 1,365,657 of record JAPQWV010000033.1, on the reverse strand, counting down.
TTGACCTCTTGTATTTTGGTTGGAGAAGACCCTGTCAAGAGCAACAATGAGAATAACGAGCAAGAACTTTTGGTTGACCTTCTTGTCAAGTTTCAAGACGCCGATGATGTCGAATTGAGGTTGACCAATCAAAGCTGTGCTCGCGGTAATGTAACTAACAAGTTGATCATCACTTACTATTTGAGATCTCATTTTTATATAAATACGTATTTTATGCGTTGGCGCAGGAAATCATTGATGGGGGAACTGATACGTCATCTTCGAACCTCACCTGGGCTTTGGCAGAAACCCCTAAGAAATCCGAGAATACTGAAGAAAGTGCAATACGAAGTGAGAAGCGTATTCGATCACAAGGGTTTTGTCGACGAATCAAAACTCAACGAACTCAGCTATTTGAAGGCAACCGTAAAGGGAACACTGAGAATGCATGTTTCCCTATTAGCCCCGAGAAAATGCGTCGAGCCATGCGAAATCGAAGGTTATTACATACCAGCCAACGCCACGGTGATGGTAAATGCTTGGGCTATCGATAGGGACCCTAAACATTGGGGCGAAGACGCTGATGTTTTTAGGCGCAAGAGGTTTCTTGATAATCCCTTAGATTATAAGGGGAATAATTTCGAGTACATCCCTTTCGGCAGTGGAAGGAGAATGTGTCCAGGAATATCTTTTGGGCTGTCCAATGAACTTCCTATGGCTATGTTGTTGTACCATTTTGATTGGAATATGGCGAATGCGGTGAAGCATGAAGACTTCGACATGACTGAAAAGGTTAGCACAACAGTTGGTATGAAGAATGATTTGCTCCTTGTTCCTAAGGTTGGAAGAGCTTTGTCGACGAAATGAAGGATATGGAGAGAATAAGATATGGACTATGATAAGTTTTCCATGAGTGTATTCATAAGGATATATTGCAGTGTTTGTGTTGGCGATGTTTTCCGAGGCCTTTAAATAATTAACCTGGTAATGCCATCGATCTTACAGAAAGTCGATCACCAGGGACGTAGCTATGAAGGAGCTTGGATGGGCCACTGCCCCCAGGCCGAATGGGTGATAACTAACTGTTATGCATTATGAGTACAATTACAATGGCTAATCTAGTGGTTTGGTCACTGTAAATAAATGCTTTCTAAATAAGTGCTTTCTAAGTCATTGACGTGGGTTTGAATATTAAGTTGCAATTTTTTTACTTCATTCTTTATGATGTTCTTAATTGATTTGACCCCCGACAATTTACCTTTTGACTCCCTCGGTAATTTACTTTTAGTCCCCCCAATATTTCATTCTGTAGTCACTGTCGATCACAATTACTATGAAGATGAACCGATTTTGAATTGCTATAGTAACCAAGCTGCACACAGGTGAAATTGTTAACAACAATCGCGATATACAGAACGGTCTGATAATTGTGGCCTATGGACAGAAGAAAAAATGCTTAATAAAAGCCTGAGATAGGCTTAAAAGATGCAATAAAATAATCCAGAGAACATATCAAAAACACGCGAAACATGCCCAACAAAAGCCTGATAAGTGATAGGCATGACTGCCATCCCATTGCAAAACATAGATAACTCGACTGTACAAAAACTGTTTAATTGTCCAACATCTCAGTGGGTTGAAAAAATACGCAACCTTTGTATAGATACAAGCAGTACCGGAAAACATACATATTAGACATTGAAAATTCGGTGTCTAAAACCAAAATTCCATATCTATTGAGTGATTAGACACGGAATTATCTGTGTCTGATGTGTAGGTGTTAATATTGTAGCAAATTAGGACACTTATATATACCGTTTCTAAAATGAATTTGGTCACATTTCCGTTTTTATTTCCGTATTTAATCTGTGTCTAAATAAAAATATTTATTTATTTTGAAATAAATATAAAAACCATATCATAATCCGTTTCTAATACTCATAATTTAGACATGAAACCAATTCTATATCTATTTCTCGCGTCTGAGACTATGTTTTCTTATAGTGAAGTGGTAAAACCACATCCCATATCCCAAAAATCTAAACAGTATCAAGTAAAAAAGGAGAAACAAATGAGGAACAACTTGACAGCCCACGGCCACGGGCATACCAGGAGGTGGAGAGGGTTAAGGAAAACCCATCGCCGGCTGAGAACGGTGGTTAGCCACGCCTTCAAATGTACCATATTGTGATGGCTTTTATTGATCATGTTCTTGGTGTTTGTTAAAGGTCAACGTTGACAATGTTGAGACCACATTCAAGTCAAAACAGTTGTCACTGAATTGCTCAACCTTTCATTTTATCTTTCATGACCAAAAATCGATTAACCTACTTTAGTGACTTTATTCACTGATGCACAGGACTTGGCTAAGTATTGGAAAGAATAAAAAACCTGTGCTGGAGCGAAACTGGAAAAACGCTAAAAATAGGAGAAGTGGAGAATAAGCAAGACCAGTCATTTGGAGCTATCCAAATTACCTACAAACGGACATATTCAAAGCAGTGTACGTTGTGGGCTTAGTGGACGTTGTGGAGTCGTTGGAAAGTCGAAGATATAAATAGAAGACTTCACTTATCCAACGTACGACACGAGAAATAGTTGAGCGAACAGGGCTGAAAAGAACGAGAGAGGGTTCATCTGTTTTTGCCTAGTGTTTTTATCTTTACATAGATCGTAGAAGTTCTGTGTGAAGTTTGGTAAATCATCTTTAGATTCCTTTCTAGGTTTGGCTTACTGTCGTTGATAGTTAGGTTATTTTTGTAAATCCATTCTATATAGGAATTTTGCCCTGAAGGCTCGAACTTGCTGCATAATTCTTACATCTCGTGTGTGCATCTCTTTAACTACTAAGTTTTTATAATTTGATGTGCTAAATTGTGTGATTTCAAGTGTTGACTCAATATTAGTTTCAACATTTATGTCATTGTTTTTAAACTACGCATCCATACGTGGACCACTTCAGTGTTGACGTGTCCATCTTCTCTTCGCTGAAAGTCGACTCTTACTTCATATGGGTTCGATTGGGGAAGATGGGATTTCGAGTAAGTGATTTGAGGATACTGTCTTGACTTTTTCTTGGTGAGGCAGATGAAGACGACAATGGCGAAAGCAGAGGATGAGAGTCAAGTGTGTTCAAGACTATTAAGTAGATAGATTTATTTGAATTACATACACAAAAATCGTACTAAATTATCTTATCGCTATTAAACAATTGACATCTGAAAAAATTTAATTTACTAATCTTTTTCATCGACTAATCCATTAGCTGGTAATCTATCTTCTTTTTTGGAGGTAAGAGAACACATGAAAATTCAAAAGGTAAGGTGGATAAATCAATATATACTATATCATAATGATCACATTCATAGAAAGGTGTGTTCCACAATTAAATGTGCATTTATTTCGCACCACTCCGCCCAAAAGCATCCATCCGCCAATAAATACGACCTCACCGCTAAACATTATTACACACATGCACAGACATCTCAAACTCCGGCATCATCCCAACATGTCCAAAAATATCAGCCTCACAGCGATCGACATAACGAGCAGCGACGCCGCCGAGCAACGCCACAGAACCACCACGAGAACCGCCGAGTCTCTATTCCGAGCGCTTCCCATTGCCCTTTGCGTGGCGGCACTCGTCATCATGCTCAAAGCTTCACAGACTAACGACTACGGTTCCTTAGGTTACTCTGACTTGGGAGCATTTAGGTACATGTATTATACACATAAATATATGTATGTCCTCAACGAAACTCATTAAGTTGGGTGTATTTTTTTGTGCTTAGGTATTTAGTGCATGCTAGTGGGATTTGCGCTGGTTACTCTCTTTTATCGGCCGTCGTTTTAATGATGCCAAGGCCATTCACCATGCCTAGGGCTTGGACATTTTTCTTGCTTGACCAGGTATATATATTAATATATATATATATATATAACATACGTGTGTGTGTGTGTGTTTGTGAAAGAAACCCTAGTAAAATACAACAAAGATTATAATGTAACAAACCCTAATATTAATTTATTTATTTCAGCTGCTAGCATACGTTTTACTTGGAGCAGCATCTTTATCGACGGAGGTAGTGTACCTTGCTTACAAAGGCGACTCCTCCATAACGTGGAGCCAAACTTGTGGTTCATTCGAAGGCTTTTGCCACAAGGCCGTAGTTTCTATAGCTATTACTTTCGTCGTAACGCTTTGCTACGCTGGGCTTTCGATAGTATCGTGCTATAGGCTCTTCAGCAAATACGATGCGCCAATTTCGTGCGCTCTTAGGGGGATCGAGAATAATCCCGTGTTTGCGATTTGATCGACAATGTACGATAACAACCCTTTATATAGTCCCGGAAAAATACGTTGAAAATAAATGTCTTCCTGTCGTTAGTATATTTGTGTGTCGTTGGTTACTAGTAGTCAGGCTTATTTGGCCAACCCAAAAAATTGGAAAAAAAAAAAAATTAGCGATGAAGAGAAGGGAATTGGAGCGACTTGCTAGCTAGTACCCTTATGTATTTACAAGACCAAAATATGATGCACAATGTGAGATTCTGCGTCGTTCATCATATTTATGTAGATAGGACGGCACAGTCAATTATATGATCAATTATGATCCACAGTGAGATTCGTTCTGGGATATATCGATGACGTGGGGAGTTATTTTCGAGGTTGTGAGTCCGAGGTAGTCGTGAAAATAATCCAAATTTGTCTGTCAATGACTCAAATTATATGATAAGTGCTATGTTAGATTGTTTATGTTAGATGGTTTTTTTTTCTTTTTTGGGGGAACTTAGTTTGATGGTTTTAGACTTGTTTGACATTATGTAGGAAATAGAGGCTACACAAAATCTGCAATTATCGGTTTTGGGAATCTATGGAAATGCCCACTAGTGTTTAAGCTCACACGTAATCGCACTCGTCACGGTTTTATTTGCTCTTTAATTTTATTTTTTTCTTAATACTGAAATGCTACAACCCTCGTCAACTTTACTTGGATAATGAGGTGATAATAGAGTATGAATATAGAGTAGTCCTCCAACCCATAACATTGTTGCGAAATGGACAGCTAAACGAAATTGGAAATGACTGTGAGGATAAATGAACACGGGAATTTACGTGGAAAACCCCTTTTTTAACTTGGGGTAAAAAACCACGGGCGAGGTAGAAATTTATTACTGGGGTAAAAATAGGGGTTACAACCTCTCAATGTATAAAGGAGAAAACACTCGCTATCTCTCTTTATAGTCGGAGCAAATACCGAACCAACCCTCTATTTTTCCTCTACCCTCTATTTCTCTCTCTCTTTCTTATTTCTCTCTCTACTGCTCGTTTGGTGTTGGTGTGTTTTCTAATGAATCACTGAATGCCTATTTATAGGCAAACACCTATCTAATAATAGTATAATAATATTATAATTAAATATTACTATAATAATTATAATGGGTTGGTGAAGTGGGTTGGTGACCAACCAACTCAAACCACATTTTCAACAATCTCCCACTTGAAGATTTGATTGATGACCAATCAGATCTTCACACCATTCTTCTAGCTCGCCTTTGCATGTTACTTATGTTCAGTCAATCCACATGAGGAACGACACCACATAAACTTGTCCACAGGAATTGCTTTGGTCATGTAATCTGCCAGATTATCCGCAGTGTGAACTTTTTGCATGTCCACGGTTCCCTCTTCCACTTGTTCACGAACAAAGTGGTATTGGACCCGGATGTGTTTGGTTCTTGAATGATATGCTGGATTCCTTGCAAGATGCAACGCACTCTGGCTATCACAATAGAGAACAATATTCTCTTGTTTGTGGCCAAGTTCTTCCAGCAACATCTTCAACCATATTGCCTCTTTACTGGCTTGCGTAGCTGCGGCATATTCTGCTTCCGTTGTTGACGTTACAACAATGGACTGCAGTTTTGAAACCCAGCTTACAGCACCGCCAGCAAGATTAAACACATATCCAGTTGTGGATCTGCTTTTATCAAGTTCACCTGCATAATCTGCATCAACAAAACCATGGACAGTAAAATCTGTACCTCCGTAACATAAAGCAAGATCCGAGGTTCCCTTGATATATCTGAGAATCCTCTTAACAGCGCTCCAGTGCTCCCGGCCAGGATTGGACATGTATCGGCTAACAACTTCCACTGCATGGGCAATGTCTGGTCTGGTACAGATCATTGCGAACATTAGACTTCCTACCGCCGATGCATATGGCAGTCGAGACATCTCTATCCTCTCGTCTTCATCAGTAGGACACATCTCGGAGTATAGCTTGAAATTAGTAGCAAGAGGGGTAGATATTGGCTTACTCTCTTGCATGTTGAACCTTCGTAAGATTTTCTTCAAATAATTCTTTTGGGAAAGCCAAATCTTCCGCTTGCTTCTGTCTCGAGATATTTGCACACCAAGGATTTTGATTGCTGGCCCCAAGTCCTTCATTTCGAATTCACTGGCCAGTTGAGTCTTTAAGTCGGCGATACGATCTTTGTTGGGTCCTGCCACCAGCATATCGTCGACGTACAACAGCAACATGATGAAATCGTCATCGCCAAATCTCTTGAAATATGCACAAGGATCTGAATATAGCCTGTTGTAGCCAAGACTCATTATGAAAGAGTCAAATCTCTTATACCAGCATCGAGGTGCTTGTTTGAGCCCGTAGAGAGATTTGATCAGTCCGCAAACCAAATCTTCTTTTCCTTGTTCCTCGAAACCTTCTGGTTGAAGCATATATATTTCTTCATCCAGATTACCATGGAGAAAGGCCGTCTTCACGTCCAGCTGCTCAAGATGCAAGTCGAATATAGCACACATTGACAAGACCACCCTGACTGTTGTAAGTCGAACCACCGGTGAGAAAATTTCGTTGAAGTCAATCCCTTCTTTCTGAGCATATCCCTTTACAACCAGTCTAGCACGGTATCGCTCTACCTGGTCATCACCATTCCGCTTGATTTTGTACACCCATTTGTTGCCAATGGGTTTCCTTCCTTGCGGCAATGGCACCAACTCCCATGTCTTATTTTTATAGAGAGCTTCCATTTCCTCTTGCATTGCTGAAATCCACTGACTCGCATCTGAATTATTCAGTGCTTCTTGGAAAGTGGTTGGCTCTCCATCCTCAGTTAGCAAACAGTATGCGAGATTGCTCTCTATCTCATAATCTGAGTGCCAACTTGGCGGTCTACGCTCGCGCGATGACCGCCAGAGATCCGGTACTTCAGATTCGACTGGGTCGAGCTCTTCGTGCGCCGGTTCAGCTTCAGAAGAATTATATTGCTCTAATTTTCGTTTCACCGGTGTAGTCTTTGTCACGCCTTTTGAACTGCTATCATTTTCGACTTGCTCTTGCTTGCTATCCTCCAAGAAGATAACATCTCTGCTGATAATCACTTTGTGGTCAGTGAGATCCCACAAGCGATACCCCTTTACTCCTTCAGCGTACCCCAAGAACAAATATTTCCTGGACTTCGGATCCAACTTTGTTCTTTCTTGGTTGTGGTACATCGCGTACGTTGAACTTCCAAATATATGGAGGTTTGAATAGTATGCAGGTGCACCAGTCCACATTTCCATCGGTGTTCGCATCTCTATAGCAGTAGATGGAGCCCGATTCACCACATAACAGGCAGTACAGACTGCTTTCGCCCAGAACTTCTTTTCCAGGCCCGCAGTTCTCAACATAGCCCTTGTTCTTTCCAACAGGGTCCTATTCAACCGCTCTGCCACTCCATTCTGTTGTGGAGTGTACGCCGTTGTGAACTGTCTTTTGATGCCCGCACCTTTGCAGAATTCAGTGAATTCTTTGCCAATATATTCCCCTCCATTATCGGACCGGAGACACTTGATCTTTCTGCCGGTTTCAAGTTCAACTCGCGCCTTGTATGTTTTGAAGATAGGAAACACTTCGTCCTTCTTCTTGATTGGGTACACCCAGCATCTCCTGGAGTAGTCGTCTATGAATGATACGAAGTAGCTAGCTCCTCCCAGGGACGCAACTGGTGCTTGCCATACATTAGAGTGGATCAATTCTAGAATTTCTTTGCTTCTAGAATTTGAAGTGGAGAACTTCAGGCGATGTTGCTTGCTCACAATACAATGCTCGCAGAATGGTAGCGTCATCGTCGTGAGACCAGAAAGTAGATTTTTTGCGCAAGAATTTTCATGCCTTGTTCAGACATATGACCAAGTTTCTTGTGCCAAGTCATCGTAGACTTTTCATTTGAACTTGTCATGGCAACGGATGCCTGCCCTTCTTGCAGAGTCTCTCCCTTTAGCATGTATAGATTTCCAGCTATCTTTTCTCCCTTCATTACCACCAGTGCTCCTTTGGAAACCTTCATGATTTTATTCTCCAATTCAATTTTGAAACCAAGATCATCCAGTTGCCCCACGGACAACAGATTTTTCTTCAAGCCCTCCACATGTCGCACAGCATGGATGGTACGTTCAGTGCCGTCGTACATCTTTATTTGAATCGTACCCACCCCGACAATCTTCAGCGCTTGGTCATTGCAGCTGTAGACATACCCTCCAAAGGTTGGCTCGTATTGATGAAACCATTCCCTTCGAGAAGTCATATGGAAAGTAGCTGCTGAGTCCATGAGCCACACGTCGTTGAATCTTCCATTTTCAGCGATAGTGGTTGCGGCATTTCCTTGGGCATTGGGATTTTTGTTTAGAGCCCAACAATCTTTCTTCAGATGACCTTTCTTGCCACAGTGGTAACACTTTATTGCCTTCTTATTTTTCATAACAAGGCTTTGCCGTTTTTGACTCCCACTTGGACCAGACTCTCCGGGTCTTGTTCGTTTTCGGCTTACATTTGGACCGCGTGCTCCCGATCTCGCCCTCGTCACCGTCAACGCTTCCGCCTGTTGGGACATTGTCAACTTGTCTTCTTTGTTATTGCGTCGACTTTCTTCTTCGAGAACCGCAGCTGCAATATTGTCGAAGATAAGTTTCCCCGCAGCTTGGTTGTTGCTCAGATTGATGACTAGTTGATCATAGGAGTCTGGCAGGCTTTGCAGTAGAAGCTCAGCACGTTCTCTTGGCTCTATTTTGTAGTCCAAGTCTTTAAGTTGAGAGAATAGAGTATTCAACTTGTTGATGTGCTCGGTCATTGAAGAAGATTCTTCCATTCGTAGATGATATAATTTTCTTTTCAGAAAAATTCGGCTGTGGAGTGACTTGACTTGATACAGCTTCTCTAGATGATCCCAGATTTCTTTCGCACTAGCTTTCTCTTCAACGCTTGATAATATGTCATCTGCTAATGCTAGATGAATATTGGTGATGGCCCTCCCGTCCATCTTCCTCCAGTTGGCATCACTTGTAATAGTTGTTGGTCTGCCAGTGATCGCCTCCAGACAATTTTCTTTGAGTAAAATTGCCTTTATCCTCATTTTCCACAGTGAGTAGTTTCTCCCGTTGAATTTCTCAATTTCATTTTTAGCTGCCATTTTTTCCCACGTCGCTATCGTCGGAGAAATTCAACAGTCCAGTCAAATAGTACTGATCAGATAATTTGCAGAAAGGGTAGCGACCAGCTTTCAAGACAAAATTACCCTTCTAAGTAAATTCCCAGATGAGATCCGGTGGGGTCACTATGTGTCCCGCTTGGCACCAGCCACCTAGACAGAACTTACTTACACAGTCTATTACCACGACTTGCCAAAAAACTCTTCCGTAACAATAAACCTTTTCGATATCCTTTCTGATGTGGAAGATCAGACAAAGCTGCAACCACAGAGCATAATTGGAATATCAATCAGGGCTGGCTCTGATACCACTTGTTGCGAAATGGACAGCTAAACGAAATTGGAAATGGCTGTGAGGATAAATGAACACGGGAATTTACGTGGAAAACCCCTTTTTAACTTGGGGTAAAAAACCACGGGCGAGGTAGAAATTTATTACTGGGGTAAAAATAGGGGTTACAACCTCTCAATCTATAAAGGAGAAAACACTCACTATCTCTCTTTATAGTCGGAGCAAATACCGAACCAACCCTCTATTTTTCCTCTACCCTCTATTTCTCTCTCTCTTTCTTATTTCTCTCTCTACTGATCGTTTGGTGTTGGTGTGTTTTCTAATGAATCACTGAATGCCTATTTATAGACAAACACCTATCTAATAATAGTATAATAATATTATAATTAAATATTACTATAATAATTATAATGGGTTGGTGAAGTGGGTTGGTCACTCAAACCACATTTTCAACAAACATAAAACTAAAGTTAATTTTATATAAAAATACAGTTGTTACTTGCTACAGTGCTTTTGCTCCAACTCATAAACTTTATTTTCAACACTAATTTTTACACCACCCGTCAACTCTATTGTAAATAAAAATTGGCAATACAGAAAAGATCAATTTTATTTTAAAATTATTGGCTTTAAAGGGATTATATCGGGTTTGGGAGCATTTTGTTCGAGGTGGCGTCATTTTCTTAAAAACAGATTTTATTAAATGAATTCAGATAATCATTCACATTTCCCTTAAAATAAATAATTAAATATCATCCATTTTTCAAAATAAACTCAAACCATGCACGTCTCCTAGGCTTGTCAATGGGGCGGGGATTCCCCGTGCCCGCGGGGCGGGGATGGGGAATTTTTTGACCCCGTAGGCGGGGACGGGGATCATAGTCCCCGCCCCGCGGGGATCCCCGCGCCCCGTTCCCCGCCATTAATATTATTTAAATAAAATATTTATAGCTTAAATTAATAACTAAATAATATTTTTTAGACTTAGTTTATATTATTATAGTTTAAAAAATATATTTTTTTACACGTTTTTTAATTTATTATAATATAAATGATATTTAATATATCATATAAATAATGTATTCAATTTACATTATAATGGAAATATAATTTTTTTTAAAAAATAATTCATGGGGACGGGGAATCCCCGCGGGGCCGGGGACCCGTCGGGATGGGGATGGGGACGATTTTTTCCCCGTTTAGTTCGCGGGGATGGGAATGGGATTCCCCGTCGACACGGGGACGGGGACCTAATCCCCGCCCCCGCCCCGTCCCGTTGACATCCCTAACGTCTCCTCTCCATATAAATACTCTCCTTAAGTGCATCTCCAACCGAACTCCAAAACCCAAAATTTGGGGTAAATTTACTCCAATCGAACACCAAAACTAAATCCAAAATACGTTTTGTATATTCTCTCACCTCATGTAGACGCATGTTTTTCTCGAACTCAAAATGCAGTAATTCTCCTCCAATCGTTATACTCATTCTCAAACTCAAAGAAATATCCTGCAATATTCTCTTCCACACGAATTTTCACAAACTTTCAACACTACCCATATATTATATAACATTACGAAATTAGACCACAAAAATTTTGATTTGATCGACAAAATTAAAGAAATGAATAATAAAAGTATAATTGAAAAATATAAAAAGGATCGAAAATTATTTACTAAAAACACGATAGTACTCAAAAAAATTTTTAAAAAAATAGACACGTAGTTGTAGGGTTGTAACATAAACGCTGTAATAAATAAATAAGAGTCAAATCTTGGTTTGTTCTTTTGTGTGGTGTGGTTTGTGTCACTTAAAAAAAATTCTTTTTTAATAAAATATCTCATATTGCTCAACGTTGTCGTTCCCCGAGTGAAAAAAGCAAAATTATTCATACAGCTATTTAGTCTCGGTAATAGATCGGATCGGTGGACGTTGGCCGTCGCTCAAATCGTTCATGTGATGGAACGAATCATCGGCGGAAAGTTCAAGCTAGGGCGAACAAATTGGCAGCGGATGCTTTGGTGAAATCTTTCTGGGTCAGCTGCTTTGAATCAGTTCGATCTTTTTTTTCTTATCGAAAGAGGGTGGGTCTTGAATTTTGCTTGATGTTAAGCTGATTGGTGCTTTCTCTTTGATGCTTCTGTGCAGCAACCCATATCGACACCTTCAAGATCGTTGCCGTGATGATAGTGAGTTTCGATTTTTTGGTCTGCTTGAGTTTAATTTAATAGGATTATTTATTAAGAGGGTCACTTGGTAGTATTTCAAAAAAATGCGTTGGACCAAATGTACAACGCAAAGATGCGTTGGAAGGAGAGAGAAATTGCCCTAATCACTATGCGAATGGGTGTCCGTTGGAGTGTAATTTTTTGTGTTTGCATTGTAAAATGGATCTCCATTGGAGATGCTCTCACACAGTTACAATGCGTCTGAATTTTATTAATTGCATTAAAGTTCTTTATTTTTCTTCTCTTTCATATTACTGTATGGTTTTTATATATTCTTACTGTTATGTTCAGACATGATAACTCGATGGTCAGGAACGTCTCCATGTACGAAATAAATAATAGGGCACAGAAACCCAAGACATGTGTATATCTAATATGTTGCCTTTATCAATTGAATTTTAGGGTTCCGTAATCTCTTTGATTTACTTTTAAGGGATTTGATACGATTTATAGATATGATACATACAATATGAACACCCTGCCGGAGCACATGAGATGAGAAATAAACATATGCTTTATATATATATATATATATATTTTATTGTAGTTGCCGTGTTTTTAATATTAATCAATTCTTTTTATATGTACAATTATATTTTATTATTATTTTTAGTTTTGTGATTAAATGTATAATAATAATTGTAGTTTAATTTGTAAAGTTATAAAATATGTGGATAGTAGAAATTTGTAAAAACTAGTGTGGAAGTGAATATTGCAAGATCGTCTTTTGATTTTGAGAATGAGTTGAACGGTTGAAAAAGAATTACTGCATTTTGAGTTTGAGAATGTGTTTGCGCGTTCTCGTTTGGAGATGGCCTAACGTTTTCATCTACCTCTAATCTGCTTCGGAGAGAGAGAGAGAGAGAGAGAGAGAGAGAGAGAGAGAGAGAGAGAGAGAGAGAGAGAGAAACACATCAAACTAACCCATATTCGAAAAACTCGATCTTTAAGTTAACCGTGGCAACGTGCGTACACTCTTCAAGAACACAGAACCCACCTCGATATCAATCGAGGAAGACAATGGTCGATAACCCCAATTCTACTGTTGAGATTATAAAAAAAAGTGGGTTTCGTCCCACATCGACTAATTCAAGCTCTAAGAACCGCTATATATATAAGAGGCTTTCTCCTCCTATCACCAATTGGTTTAGGAAGGACCCCTCGATGACCAGCCCGGAAGCTGTTGTAACATGGTATCAGAGCAATTCTTTCGCTCGCCGCCACCTGATTCATATGCCCACGTGTTAGGCCAGTCATGCACACGTGAGGGGGCGGGTTGAGATTATAAAAAAAGTGGGTTTCGTCCCACATCGACTAATTCAAGCTCTAAGAACCGCTATATATATAAGAGGCTTTCTCCCCTATCACCAATTGATTTTAGGAAGGACCCCTCAATGACCAGCCCTGAAGCTGTTGTAGCAGGTTTCAGATTGTCAGCCGCGAGCTCCACTTTTGAGCCGCCTGTTTCTACCTCTTCCCGAGCTTTCTGGGGCACGTCTCCACTGTAGGACCCGAGTCCCCACGAACTAGGTTGGCCAGTAAAGTATGTATATGACCTAAGTGATTACGTGTTTATTTGCGTACATGTTATATGCTTATGTAACTTTACGAATTTCGTGCTCATGATGTTATGAGAATTACGTGCAAGTATGCGCATTAATTGTATGCTTATAATGACCCCTAGTTTATGTAAGTGATTCTCGAAAATAATAAGGAACGGAAAGACTTAATGATGGTTAAATGAGAGTTGGGCTAGGAATTTACTATTCTTGGGCTAGAACTTAACCTTAGGCCCAAAGTAGGTTAAGTCAAATGGGAGACAAAATTCCCTAATTTAAGGGAGACCCACGCCAACTCCATGTCTTACCCATCATATATCTAAAGGAAATATCTAACTAAACCACAATAACCCAATCTTACTCAAGAAGCCAACGAAAATCAAAGTGAAGAACAAGAAAAGGGGCGAGAGGAGTCGAACCAAAAACATTCCAAGCAGCCTAAGATTTCGAATTGGTAAGTGAAGTACCGTTCCTAAACCTTGTAACTTGTAGTTTGGGATTTTGTAAATGTAGAAGACACGAAAACCCTAAGTCTGGGTTATAAATTCATAATAAGGGGTTTACATGGATGAATTGTGATCGGGTAGTATTAACATGTGCCTTAGGATCTATAATTTTACTCTTGAGGAGGAACTATACGATTTCAAGGTAGAAGAAAGGATAAGACCTAGGAGTTTCGACTGGATTAATGATATGAAGGTAGTTTCGATCGAAACTAAGGGTTTATACGATTTTGAACTAAATGACATAGAGTTTCGACTGAAAGTTGAAAAGTATGAGGGTTTCGAGCGAATTAATTGAGGAAGTGTTAGATTCGATGGAAACTAATATCAATGCCTAAAACAATCGATCGAACCCCCACTCATGCCACATGCAATCGATCGAAAGCGATTTCCCCCTATGCATGGCATCGAGCGAAACCCAGATGACGTCATGCTGACGACAGAGCTCGGCGAAACCTCTCCCACAATCTGGCGAAACCCTTGAATCGGCCGAAAGCAATCTTTCCCTATGCATGTGTCGAGCGAAACCAAGATGACGCCATGCTGACGTCAGAACACGGCGAAACTCACTCACACACATGCAACGCGGGCGAAATCGGGGTGACGTCATGATGATGAAAACACACGGCGAAACTCACTTCTTACTATGCACAATCGGGCAAAACCAAGCCATGACACCCATCGATCGAAAGTAGGATTCGATGCACACCAATTGGGCAAAACTTAAATCGGGCGAAACCTTGTGAGCCAAATGACTTTCGCCGTGTCAAGAATCGATCGAAAGTGACGAAGGCTGATGTTATCACGCGGCGAAACCCATATGATTTAAGGACTTATTGAGTGAAATCGGCACTAACAATTTTCCAACCTTCGCCGAGTATTCCAAGGGCTTTAGTACCTTAGCTTAAAATTAATTTTGGGGCAGTGATTTACTTAGGTGGAATCGAGTAATTAGGACTTTCGATCGAAACTGAATCCTAACCTAGTAAACTTTCGCCGAGATGTATAGTAAGGGTCGAAATTTAACTAACATAGCCTAGGATAGAAATCAAATGACTTAGGAATTTAATGAGACAAATCGAATGGCTTGGAGACTAGAGAATTAGTATAAGTCTAAATAACTAGTATGACGAAAATTAGTTATTTCGACAAGTTAGCTAAGGAAGGCAGTGTACTAATACTCTAACCCTTTTTATTTAAAGGGGTCGTACGTTAGGGACGTTACGAGGAAGTACGCCAATTAAGCTTGGACGACAGGTAAGTAGAAATCCAACTACGACACGTAACTTATCTGCGGATGACTATGTGATACGTGTTTATGTGACCCTATGTGAACCTTGCAAGACATGATTACTTATTATGCATGAAGCCATGCTATGCATTTACATATGAACACGACAAGAGCATTTGAATGCATAAGTAGTATGGAAGGCGTGAGATATGAGCGTGCATAAGATCGCCTGCGTGCGATGGATATTCGCCGATGTTGGCATATGTTGTCGACTCAATGAAGAGTCCCGGCTCTTCTATAGGACCATGGCGATACGATGCCAATTTACCTGTTATGATAGGTAGGGGGAATACCCCAAATGCGGGAGATGCAACCTGGAGGATGCGACCCGGGGCATGCACTACACAGAGGGGACCTCTGGGGTTAGTGACCTCGGTGTTGGCTACCAGTGAGAGGCGTCCGCATGTAGGCCACACTGGGTCAGGAAAGATTCCTTCGGGTGACCTCTCAGTGTGTGAACCTTCACATATGTAAGAATCTCTTGAGGATTAGAGCTCTATGAAATGGCGCATAGTAAGATAGAAAGCCGAAGGCTCATATGACGTGTGAGTCTGAAAGAGTACGAGCGTTAGTAAAAGATGGCGTGGATTGCCATCGTTAGGACACGTGCATACATGCGTCGTTTCTGCTTACTTAGCCACGGCGGCTCATTGCTTACGTTACGTGTTGTAGGTATTAGCGATCACGGTACGCGATCTGTTTAGGATGCGAGGCCTACCTTTTGGAGCTTCTGGTTGCTTTTAAGGTGGAAGTGTGTGTATGGATGACGACCTGTGAAGGCCGGGCGCATAGGAGTTTTTGTTGTGCATGTACACACATCCCGTGTGAATAAGACTTGACTGAATGTAGAAAAACTTCTATAATTATTTTGACTCGTATGTATGACTTTCTTTCCGTAAATGGAAAAATTTTATTTGCATTTTACGTACCTTTCAAGACAACACACCGTTAGATACTTAGGATTCCAATAAAATACGTAACGAGGTTAGGCGGGTCACGACATCCACACCATTCGAACCACCATACTTCCTAGTTTCATGATGTGCCTTTGGCTCCACAGAATATCCCTCGAGCACGTAGATACAACACCTTCTTTTCCCTTGCAGAACCAGCATGTTCTGCTTTTTGACTAGCATCTTTCCACTTGCTATTTGGGTGTTAAATCATTTCCTATCCAAAGCACCAATGGATATAAGATTCCTCTTAAGTTCAGGAACATACCTGACCTCATTGAGGATGTCAACACCCCACTTGCAAGCCTCATTCTCACGGAACCATAACTACTAACCTCGAAGCCTTGAAACCGGATGCGGAAATGGAGCCATCGACACTAACCGCGGATCAGAAGAAGAAGCTGAAGGAAAAGGCCTACTCCACACTCATTCTCAGCCTCTCAAACAATGTGCTTAGGAAGGTTGCAAGTGAGACCTCGGCCGAGGAATTGTGGAAGAAATTGGAGTCTCTTTATATGACCAAATCCTTGGCTAGAAGGCTCTACCTCAAGCAGGCCCTATATAGGTTCAAAATGGATGAGGAAAATGCCATTGAGGAGCAGATAAACCAGTTTCAGAAACTAGTTTTGGACCTACAAAATATTGGTGAACAAATTCAAGATGAAGACCAAGCTTTGTTGTTGCTGTGTTCCTTGCCAAAGAGATATGATTACTTCAAGGAAGCTCTTCTCTATGGAAGGGAGAAGTTTAGCATGGAAGATGTAATGGCAGCTCTTAGCACGAAACAGCTCAACACAAGGATGGTGCCAAAACTTGAACCAAATTCGGTCGAGATGCTCAATGTGCAGTTTAAGTCCAATCCGAGGTGGAAGAAGGACAAGGGGAAGGAGGTGGCTGAGCCTAGGAGGTGTTTTCATTGCAATGAGGTGGGGCATTTCAAGAGGAACTGCCCAAAGCTGCAAAAACAAGGTAATACAAACTCAGTTAACCAATATGATGATGGTTTTGAGTATGCAGAAGTTTTAGCCATTTCTGAGGAGGAAAGGAGGGAGGAATGGATCCTAGACTCAGGGTATAGCTTCCATATAACCTGCAAGAAGGAGTGGTTGCACGACTTCAAGGAAGTGAAGGGCAAAACGGTGAAGGTAGGTGATGGAAAAAGCTTCGAGGTTAGTGGTTATGGTTCCATGAGAATGAGGCTTGCAAGTGGGGTGTTGAGCATCCTCAAGGAGGTCAGGTATGTTCCTGAACTTAAGAGGAATCTTATATCCATTGGTGCTTTGGATAGGAAAGGATTTAACACCCAAATAGCAAGTGGGAAGATGCTAGTCAAAAAGCAGAACATGCTGGTTCTGCAAGGGAAAAGGAGGCATTGTATCTACGTGCTCGAGGGATGTTCTGTGGAGGCAAAGGCACATCATGAAACTAGAAAGTATGGTGGTTCGAATGGTGTGGGAGACGTGCCCCAGAAAGCTCGGGAAGAGGTAGAAACAGGCGGCTCAAAAGTGGAGCTCGCGGCTGAAAATCTGAAACCTGCTACAACAGCTTCTGGGCTGGTCATCGAGGGGTCCTTCCTAAAATCAATTGGTGATAGGAGGATAAAGCCTCTTATATATATATCGGTTCTTAGAGCTTGAATTAGTCGATGTGGGACGAAACTCACTTTTTTTATAATCTCAAACATCTACAGACCATCAAACCCCAAACAATCTTCTTGCAATAATAATCTCAGCCCAAAAAGAAACGAAAACAACTCTCACAAGTTGAAAGAGATACAATGGAAGGTGGCTTGGCGAACCATTTATCCATGAAGGAGGCAAAGTCGATGTAACTCAAGAGCCCATACATTCTAGCTATTACTACACTCCGATTCTCTCCCACGATTCAATGGAAGGTGGCTTGGGGAACCGTTTATCCTTGAAATTAACCAGCAAAAGCTTGCCCATCCACACTCTCTACGACCTTTTCCTGCAAATCCTAACAAAAGATCAAGAAATCATGAACTGCGTGGCTGTTGATTTGAGGGCTGCTAAGGAAAGAGACCCAGCTTGTATTAGCTACGTCCATTGTTTCTTGAACTTCAAGGGGTTCTTAGCTTGCCAATCTCACAGAATAGCCCACAATCTCTGGTCTAACAGCAGAAAAACCTTGGCCCTTCTGATACAAACCAGAGTATCAGAGGTTTTCGCAGTAGATATTCACCCAGTGGCTAAGCTCGGAAGTGGGATTCTTCTAGACCATGCCACGGGCGTTGTAATAGGAGAAACTGCAGTGATTGGTAATAAAGTTTCGATCTTGCACAACGTAACCTTAGGCGGGACTGGCAAGGAATGCGGCGATAGGCATCCCAAGATTGGGGATGTGCTGATCGGCGCTGGGACTTGTGTTTTGGGCAACGTTGGAGTAGGCTATGGCGCGAAGATCGGGGCGGGATCTGTTGTCCTAAAGCATGTGCCTGAAAGAACGACGGCTGTTGGCAATCCTGCTAGGTTAATGGCTGTAAGGAAAACCTGAAAAGGTTGGATAAGATCCCTAGCTTGACTATGGATCACACCTCTCATATTCATGAGTGGTCTGATTAGTTATATAGAGGATTTAGATGCTGTGATAGTGTTTTTATCACCATGTCTTGAATAGAGAGAATAAAAAGTACATGTTTTGTCCTAGGTATAATGCGTGTTTTGGTTGATGAACCCTCTGTCTTATGTGTGTTGTTTCTCCATATGTAGTCTCACCGTCTTTCGTTATTTTTTATGAAAGGTCAAGTTGTAATTTTGATCTGCAATTCTGCTGTTGGTTTCTTGCTTGGGTTTCTTCTTTCCACTTGTTATTTTCCTAGATTAAAAGGCAACTTTAACTCTTGTCTGAATGAGAATATGCATAAACAGATACTCACTCAAATATCATTACAAGGTAACCAGATCAGATATTTATTACGCAATTGAGTTTTCATGGAAAATCAATTCAGACAAATTGAGGCAAAGCCCTCGTAACAACAGGGACGACGCACAAGTCATTCTTCTTCCTCGCCGTCACCCCAAACCCTTCGGTCATATCCATATCCTCACGCCTCAAATTACCAGGCAATTCCCAGTCGAAGTGGTACAGCAACATAGCGAAGGGAAGCTCAATGTTCGCCATGCCAAACGTCATCCCTGGGCAAACCCTTCTCCCTCCGCCGAACGGTAAGTAGTGGAAGTGATTCCCTTTGTAATCCACTGACGAGCCATCGCCAAGAAACCTATCTGGGTTGAACCTCTCTGGCTCTTTCCAGTACCTCGGATCCCTATTTATAGCCCACGCATTGATCATGATCTTTGCGTCCGCGGGAATATTATACCCATTAATCTCGCATTTTTCAGCACATCTCCTCGGGAGTAGGAGAGGGAGTGGCAGGTGAAGCCTTAGGGTTTCTTTGATGATCGATTTCAGGTAGGTGAGTTCGTGTATTTTCGATTCATCCACGTAGCCCATCGAGTCGAAGATTCGCCTGGCTTCTAATTGTGCCTTGACCAAGATTTGTGGGTTCTTTAGAAGTTCGGCCATCGCCCAGTCCACTGTCATGGCCGTTTCGCTCCCAGCTGCCAACATGTCCTGGTATCGAAAGGGACGATCAGTTCAGGTCGAAAGAGAACGTAAATTAATGGTTTTGTCTTACCTATCCACTCGAATATAATCCGACTATTCTCACAATTTGACTTTTGTCGTATTCTTAGAATGTCAAACTTTGGAAGGAGTTGGGTTTGCCCAAGTTGGGTAGGTAAGACAAAAAACCCTAGTGCTTGTTTGGGTTTGGGGGTTTAATAATTTTAAAGGTTGGTTTAAGACATGTCAGATTGTTTGGTTGGTGGGTTTATCTAAACCATGGTTTATATAAAACCATATTAAACCCATGCGGACGGATTTAAATAAACACACCTCCTCACATGTGTTTATTTAAACTCACTAACCAAACAAGCAATTTACTTATACACATTAATTGGTTTTATATGAACTCTTAGTTAATTAAACCCTCCTAAATATAAACCTATCAACCAAACGAGCACTAAAAATGTACCGATTACCACCCTAAATGAAATGTACCGATTACCACGAGTACGGATTTGATATTCTCCATCGATAGAGGAAGATCGCCGACCCCATCTTCTCGAAACTTCAAGAGCACGTCTACGAAATCTTGGTGCTTATTGTTCCCATCGTCGTCGACGTCCTTAGGGACTATGTGTTCTTGAATGATCTCATCCAACGTCCTATCTGTTACCTTATGAAGTTCCAACAGCCTCCTCCTCGCCTTACTGACAACCTTAAAGAGTCGGACGGAAGGATACAGATCGGATACGTCGAACCCGGACGCCAGGTCGATGATCTCCTTAATCGCGGCCAGAAACGAATCGCTCCTTTCCATGTTTCTTCCGCCGATCACTGCTCTCAAGATGACGGCGTAGGTGAAAGTGCAGAGATTCTCGGTGAGATTCACGACCGTTTTCTCCTTCGAAGCTATCGATCTCACCATATCGGAGAACAGTCGTTCTCTTATGGATCGAAAGGATTGAACCCTCTTCAGGCTCAGAAGCTCCAAGGTGCATATTTTCCTCAGCTGTCTCCAATACTCTCCGTATGGGCTGAAGGAGATGCTCTGACACCCATATGAGATGATCTCTGCCGCAACAATAGAAGGCCTCGAGGCGAAGTTTAGGTCGTGGGTCTTTATAATCTGTTGGGGATATAATTTATAAGATCAAAAAATTGATAAAATCCACATTGAGCTTAAGTTTTTAGGTGAAGTAGTTATTCAACGTACCTCTTTTGCAGCTTCTGGGGAAGAAATCACGACCGTCGAAAGCTCGCCTAGCTGGAGATGCATCACTGGCCCGTGTTTTAGGGCTAATTCGTGGAACGAACGGTGAGGCAATGAGCGGATGAGGTGGTGAATGTTACCGATTAAGGGCAGTTTTCGAGGGCCGGGAGGGAGGTTGGAATTAAGGTTTTTGTGGGTATTTGATCTTTTTCTAACACTAAGAAGGATGAGTATGAAGGAGATTAAGAGTATTATCACCTCCATGATTCAGTAGGGAAGTTGTTTTATTTTATCTTTCCCTGCTTACTCCGTGGGGGGTGATACTATGATATTATATAGAGTCTGTATATTGGACGCTTTGAGAAGTCAAAGATTCTTGTGGCATGTGATTATTTGAGGTTCTTATTTAGCATAAGACAAAGATGAACCAGCGATGGTTGAAATGTTCCATAACCATAATAAACTAGAGATGCTCTTATGTATATTATTATATCAATTATTCGATAGGTGTTTATTATTATATGGTACTGAGTTATTATAAAATAGGAAATATAATGGATGCAGCATGTGATTATGAAGTGCCAACAATTGACAGTTTTGTTCTTATGCTGCTCGCATTTCTTTGCAATCGACGGGTTTAGATTCTTTGGAAAAAAAATAAATAAATAATAATAATAGTGAAAACCCTCGATAAATATAATAATGTTTCATATTTGACTAAAAAATAAATCGATTGGGGCGATTTCATTGCTTAAACAGCATATATCAATTCTCCTTAACCCAATTGTTGACTTAATAGTTTATATTCCCAATTGATATTACACAAGATTTTTCCAAGTTTTAACTGTCGTAAAGAAATCAGACTATTCGTGATGGAAAAAGACCCCTCCTAACAAGAGGAACAACATACAAATCACTTTTCCTCCTCGCCGATGTGCCAAACCCTTCGCTCATATCCATATCCTCTCGCCTCAACTTATCGGACAAATCCCAGTCGAAGTGATACAGTAACATGGCGAGAGGAAGCTCGACGTTCGCCATGCCAAAGTTTATCCCGGGACACATCCTTCTTCCACTACCGAAAGGTATGTAATGGAAATGATTCCCTCTGTATTCGACCGATGAGCCATCACCAAGAAACCTATCGGGGTTGAAAATCTCGGGTTCTTTCCAATGCCTCGGATCCCTATTTATAGCCCATGCATTGATCATCACTTTCGTTTTCGCTGGAATTTCGTAACTGTAGATTTCGCATTTTCGGGCGCTAGGGAGTAAGAAAGGGACAGGCGTGTGTAGCCTTAGGGTTTCTTTGATGATCGATTTCAAGTAGGTGAGTTGGTGAGTTTTCGACTCGTCGACGTGGCCTATCGAGTCGAAGATTCTTCGAGCTTCGAATTGGGCGTTGGCCAAGATTTGCGGATTCTTTAGCATTTCGGACATCGCCCAGTTTATTATCGTGGCAGATGTTTCACTTCCAGCCGCTATCATGTCCTGAAATTATTGATCGAAAGGGGCGATGAGTTCATATAGAAAAGATACGACATATGAATATACCAGATTATTACCATGAGTACGGATTTGATATTCTCAGTTGTTAAAGGAAGATCATCACTAAGACCATCTTCTTGAAGCTTCAATAGCACATCTACGAAATCTTCATGCTTATTTCCATCGTCGTCATCCTTATTAGCAGCTCTGTGTTCTTGAATGATCTCGTCGAACGTTCTATCAGTTTCTTCACGGAGTTTCAGAAGCCTTCTTCTCGTCCTACTGACAACCTTAAAAAGTCGAACTGAAGGATACAGTTCAGATACGTCGAACCCAGACGCTAAGTCGACGATCTCTTTAACGACTGCCAGAAATGAAGTGTTCCTTTCCATGTTACTGTAGCCGATCACAGCCCTTAAGACGAAGGCGTAAATGGAAGTATAAAGATTCTCGGTCAGATTCACAGCAGTTTTCTCCTTCGAAGCTATCGACCTGACCAAATCGAAGCACACTTCTTCTCTTACGCATCGAAACGATTGAACTCTTTTCAAGCTCAGAAGCTCCAAGGTGCATACTTTCTTTAGCTGTCTCCAATACTCTCCGTAAGGAGCGAACGAAATGCTCTGACCTCCGTATAAGATGATCTCAGCTGCTAAGATAGAAGGCCTCGAGGGAAAGTTTAGGTCGTTCGTCTTCATAACCTCTTTCGCAGCTTCTGGGGAAGAAATCACGACGGTCGAAAGCTCGCCGAGCTTTAGATGCATCACTGGCCCGTGTTTTAGGGCTAATTCGCGGAGCGAACGATGAGGTAATGAACCGCTGAGGTTGTGAATGTTACCGATAAGAGGCAGTTTTAGAGGGCATGGAGGGAGGTGGGAATTAGGGTTTTTTAGGGTTTGTGTTGATCTTTTTCTTACAGTGAGAAGGATGAGTATAGTGGGAAGAATGAAGGAGATTGCTAGTAGAGTGACATCCATGGTGTTAGAGTGCGTATTTATTACACGTAGTGTTATACATTATTTGTGACTCGAAGTCTAATAATAGGAAGGGTCGTGTGGAATGTTAGGGGAGGGTCATATACTTTGGAATAAAATGAACCAAAATGGCAGGAGTTGGAGAGGTTACCTAATTATATGTGCAGCTAATGATAGGAGTTGGAGAGGCGCATGGTTTTGTTCTTATGCTGCCTCGCATTTTGTATGAATCGACAGCTTTAGATTCTTTGAAATTAAAATAATAGAATAATAGTGTTTCATATAAATTAGGCTTATTCGACCCGAATATGTACAGTACATGGGTAGGCTTAATTAACTGGCTTGGCAAAATGCCATTGCCAGTGGTAAAGTATTACTTTTGGGAACGAATGTATTTATGTAACTGCTTGGTAGTGATATTAGGTCTCTTTATTAATATATAGCTCTCCTCATTTGGTTTTGTAAGTTTGATTGCGTCCTTAAGGTCTCTATATCAAACAGAGCTTTCCTCATTTGGTGATTTTATCATAAGTTTCTGACGATAATCTTTTTTTATTGCAAGAAACTTTTATAAGGTGTTGAAGCTACATGACCACAATCCCGATTCTCATGTGCCGATTCTCTATCCTTGAACACAATTCATCGTAAGTGACAACTTAGCGAAGATGATACTTAAAGCGTAGATTCAATATGAAAAACGATACTTTCCAAAAGATTACCGTAAATCTCTAAACGCCTCGTTTCTTCCGCCGTTGTCCGCTTCATATGAACTCCTCGTTCGATCCCCATCATAGTCAAGCACCACTCATTATGTGCTGTGTCGTCTTATTACAAATTCTGCCTTTAATCGTCCACAAAGTTATTAGTCGATAGTTTCAATGGCTTCAACCTTCGTAACCTCAGCTGTATAGAAGAACAAAAAACAAATCTGGCAATGCAATATTCACAGCGGAATCATAGCAGAAAACCATCATCGAACCCAGCGTCTTTCTTTAATACGAATTTACAAAAAAAAATAATAATAATGACCACGCTTCTTCTCACGAGATTTCTGATTTTGCATTCATCGTGCATTTCCCTTTCCTTCGCCCGAGATCATGTCGAGAAGAGAACAATTCCGCCGAGCCAAGAATTCCCATCCGACGCAGACAACAGCCATTATTACATATCATCACATAGAAGATGGGAACTTTGGGCTGTCATAGCACTCATATCAAGCCTTCTATTGCTTCTCATATTGCTCCTTCTGAGAAAAAAATCCCAGGGAAGAAAAAAAGACTCTGGCATCAAGATGCAAAAATCTCTCGCCATCGAATCACGCGACGAAACCGCCGATCGAAATTTCTCGAAAATGGCGACCAACGAGGCTTCGGTGGACCCACGATCGGAGCTCATGTTCTTCGTGGAAGAGAGCGAAAGATTCGAACTGAACGAACTCATGGATAGCGCTGCAGACTTGAAGACTCAGGGATTTTGCAGCAGCCTCTACGTCGTCCAGATAAAGAACAACTCCGCTTTTTTCGCAGTAAAGAGACTGAAGAAATTGAAAGTTTCCTTCGAAGATTTCGGCCGAGAGATGCGAAGGGTCGGGAATCTAAGGCACCCCAACTTACTCCCGCTCGTCTGCTACAATTCGACCCACGAAGAGAAGCTCCTCGTTTATCCCTATCAGAAGGACGGGAGCCTCCTCAACCTCTTCGAAAGTAAGCCGACGATCGACTCTGTTGAAAATATAATATATAAATTAGAAAAAAATTGTATCAGTTCCTACGAGCTTAAGCTTTTAGGTCAAGTAGTCATTCAACGGCTAGGGTTGCAAACGAATCGAATCGAGTCAAATACCGCAATATTCTATTCGTATTCGGATAACAATCGAATACGAATACGAATATTCGAATATTTAATCAAATCATAAAATTGATTCTTATTCGAATTCGAATATTTTCTCGAATATTCAAATCGAATATCGAATATTCGTATTAAAGTCATTTTTTATTTTATTTAATAAAATATAAACAATATTATACATAAAATATATATTGAATTATAATAATTTATATTTAAACATATATTGAATTATAATATATTATGTTTAATGGTTTATTGAGTTATGATATATTATTATATGTCAATATATATTACTTATACAATATTTTAAGTTAAGTTATTCGAATCGAATAATTCTATTAATTTTCGAATCGAATATTGTGATTTCATATTCGTATTCGGATATTTCTCGAATCAAAAACAATATTCTTATTCGGATTCGTATTCTAAATATTCGAATTCGAATCTTGAAATTTCGAATCGAATCGCGAATCGAACCAAAAAAGTTCGATTCGTTTGCAACCGTAAACGGCGCGTCTATTCTTCATCATCAGTTGGATTTCTTACTCCGTTCTCCGGTTATTGCCTACAGACTACGTCGAAGGGCGTGCGACTTTTCCATGGAAGCTCCGACTCTCCATAGCGCTCGGAATCGCCCGAGGGCTCGACTTCATCCACGGGCACCGCGACGAAAATGACGAAATCGTCCCCCACGGGAACGTCAAGCTCTCCAACGTCGTGCTTGGCGACGACGAAGAAGGGGGAGGATTCAGCGTTCGCCCTCTGATCAGCGAATACGGATATTCCCAATTCGTCGAGCGCGACGGCCCGTGCCTTTTCAGCGGCGGCCATCACATCGCGCCGGAGAAATCCTTGTCAGCGCAGGGCGACGTTTACGGCTTCGGAGTTATCCTACTGCAGATTCTCACCGGAAAAGTTGCCGGAAAGAACGGATTCGACGTCGTTAGGTGGGCGAGGGCAACGGTGAGGGAGGAGTGGACGGGGGAGGTTTTCGATAAGAGGATGGGAAACGTAGGGATGTGCGGCTTCGCATTGCTGAACGTTGGTTTGAAGTGCGTCTCCGAAGAGGTCGAAGATAGGCCGTCGATTTCCGAGGTTTTGGAGAGGGTTCAAGAGGTTGTCCATGCTCAAGAAGACGTTTCCGTGTAAAAAGATCAGCGTCGACATATTTTTCAATCTGTTAATAAAGCAATCAATCGACAATTTCGTCGCGACGACTGAGTGACTTTGCCTCCGTTTGTATCTGTATTTCAAAACTTCGAATGTGTCAGTTGTTTTAGTTTCGATATTACATAGCGTAAATAGTGCAACGTATTGACTAAGCTTTTCGAGCAACTCAGAGGCAAAACGCACATTTCATCCACAAATGATCTTCGGACCAATTATAGCGGGTTAAGAAAAGGCATAATATAGCCTAAGCTTTTCAAGAAAAACGCGATATTTATGCGTTTTAGCGCATTTTTGTACAAAAATTCCGCTATTGTGCCCCACAGCCACATAGCACGCTATACTAAGCTATTAAAAAAACTGGTTCATATACTTTCTTCGCTCCGCGCTACGCAACCAAAGAGGTTACGACTTTCATGTTCGAAATTAGCACAGACAAACTACTCGAATAGGAGTTTTCCATGTCAAGAATTTGATTCGGGCAATATGAGCTCGGTCATTACAAACCATAATAATCCTTGAGGTAAGCCAAAGCATCGGCGTTAGTGTTGCAAACCTTCCACAGAGACGCCACTTCTCCTTGAGAAACTGTACCCCAAGCCTCGCACTCGTCGATGAACTCCAAAAGCTTCAAATAGAACGAATCGTAGTTCATCAGAACGAAAGGCACGTGCAGCGTGGATCCTAGCCTCTGAAGCTGAATCAAAGCCAAAATCTCGAACACTTCGTCTAACGTTCCAATCCCGCCTGGGAGGGCGACGACGGCCGTCTTGTCAGATTGAGTCGCTCGAACAGCAGCGTCCACCAATCCGTGTTTTCTTGCAGAAAAGAATCTGCTCTCAAGAAAGTTTTGAACTTCAACATAGAGACGAGCCATCGAATTCTTACACAACGTAAGGAAAGAAATGGCATGACTAGTTCCATTTGTCAATTAATTTAAACGATTTTTCTTTTACCGGCAAGTTAGGTAGCTTTCTTGTGGTAAGTATTGATGGAAATTAGTGGCTGTCCATTCGCCGGCTTCTTTACCGATCTTAAAACCCCCGACGGGTTTTCCCGCTTGAAGGGCGCCTTTGGTTACAGCGTCCATGAGGCCCGGCCCGGCCCCTGACCATGAAGTGCAATTTAGGAGATTGGCAATCTGAGATTTAGCATGGATTTCAGAATTTCAGATCTTACAGTTAAAGTAGAGATAGATATTGACACATGACATTCTATTTTGGTGGATAAGTTACCTCTTTTCCCAGCTCAAATGAGTATGTGTAATGGGGATGGCTCGGCCCGAATCTCGACGAGCCTAAGTAGACGACTCCTCGGCCGAGCCTGTGTATGAGTTTGTAGCATTGTTCGATTTCTGTCTTAACCTATGTACATCATCATCTCTATGAATAGTGCTGCAAATTCTTGAAAAACTATGCAGTGCCAAGTTCGTACGAAGTTGTTAACTAAGCGATAGGCTAATCCATCGAAGGTGTACCTCGAAAGGGCTTGTTCTCTCGTCAAAATCAATACCTTCGAGCTTGCAAGAAAAAACCTTTCTTGGATTAGCCTTCTTCGAAAGCTCGGGGCTCCTGAAATTCACCGCCGAACACTTGCTTGCTTCACTTGACCCGATTTTTCGCCCCCTTTCCGAAGGATCTCTAGAAGAGAGATAACTATGATTAGATGGATTCGAACTCGAAATTGAAAATCCCATCTCGAAATCCGCCGCAAAATGTTATCTTTCTTTTCTTTTCGTAATTATTTCAACAGTTTGCATCATGTACTTCAATAGATAGACATTCTGTAGTTGTAAGACATAGTAGTTGATGACAGACAGCCTTTTGGCTTTCATCGGCATCATCTTTCGATTCCTGCTAGGGAGATCGGTGAAGGGTAGATTGGGTAATAGTCTTTTAAATTGGTATGATTTCAAAATATCTCAACGAGGGTGTCCGGCCCGGCCCGGCCCGGCACGGTAAATTCCCTAAAATGGGGTGGGCTTAATATTTTCCAGCTCAATGAAATTGAGGCTTAAAGCCATCGACAAACCAAGAAGTTCTCATGAAATAGAGATAGGCCGTAC
This sequence comes from Craterostigma plantagineum, assembly GCA_027422505.1. NCBI lineage: Eukaryota > Viridiplantae > Streptophyta > Magnoliopsida > Lamiales > Linderniaceae > Craterostigma > Craterostigma plantagineum. Next base: position 1,337,022 of record JAPQWV010000033.1, on the reverse strand, counting down.
TTATTGGCTAATACGCCGCGTTATTAACGAGTAACACTCAACTCAAAGAAAACATTTCTCTTACACTAATTGAATCACAAAAATGTAGTATGCTTTCGTGGATCACCACACGAATGTATCAAAAGCACTATGGACAACTAATCACAATCACTTGTTCCTTACCACCTGAAGAAAGCTTTCTCCTCTCTTTTGCACCTTAATTTCTGATTAGGTGCACTGTTCTTTCTAAAGAAGTAAATTACATTAAAAAAAAAAGCTTAACGACTGTTGGTAAGAGAATTTCTCTTCCCCTGGTAAGATTACTAATCAATCATTCACGCACCTTGTCGTCATTGAAGGAACATTCATGTTTATGTTCGTCTTCCATCTATTGACGATTCAGTTTATGGATGAGATACTCAGAATTAATTCAACATTGAAGCTTTTTCGACATTTAGTTTTTTATTATATATATTGTAATCTTTTTTCAGGCACATACCAACATATATCTTATACAGGAAATATTATGGGATACGATGGAAAGAAAAACGATGATTCAGACAATGAAATGATCGCTTCTGATTCCGAAGGCTGTGGAAGAATAAGTCGTCAGCCAAGCGAGAGTTCGATCTACGCAACTGAGGATGATGAAGATTTGGCTAACATTCAATTGGGTCCCAAGATCAGCATCAAAGAACATCTTGAGAAAGACAAGGTTATTATACTTATAATATTATTCCCAACCCAATAAATGAATATATGTGATCATTTGATATTAATCAACAGTAACAACGTCGGATATCTTATGATTGGTAATTATATTATATATATATATAGGATGATGAGAGCTTGAGAAGGTGGAAAGAACAACTCATAGGGAGTGTAGATGCTACTGCAATTCAAGGTAAACATAACATAACTACATATATATTCTTATCATTAGATACCCAACACATAATATAACATTTTTTACATCATATTAACTTCAGAGAATCAAGAACCTGATGTGAAGATTATGAGCCTAACGATATTGTCGGGGGGTAGAACGGACATTGTGCTCCCAATACCCGACGATGGAAACCCTAAAGGTCTTTGGTTTACCCTCAAAGAAGGAAGTCCTTACCGACTTCGATTCTCCATTAAAGTCAGCAACGACATAGTTTGTGGGCTCAAGTACACCAACACTGTGTGGAAAACGGGCCTCAAAGGTAGAATTTTTATGCAAGTAAAATGAATACTTCTCCGTCTCTAACTTATTATATGTTTGCTAATTGTAATAATAATGGTGAAAATCAGTGGATAGCACAAAGGTGATGCTGGGAACGTTCAGCCCACAAGCCGAGCCTTACGTGCATGAGTTGGACGAAGAGGTTACTCCATCTGGTTATTTTGCTAGAGGATCATATTCAGCTAGAACAAAGGTATATATATATATAGTAGTGCCCGTATATATTTAATTTATTTTAATTAAATACAAGTTATATCATATGTAATGTTGGGTATTTTTTGTCGTATCAGTTCCTGGACGATGACAACAAGTGCTACCTGGAGATCAACTACACGTTCGACATTCAGAAAGATTGGGCTTCCAAGTGAAGTGATGGATATCGCAGCTGATCAGTGAAGTCCACTTTTCTTTGTTAGAGAATATTAATCATATTTAAGTTAATAGTCTCGGTTTTATATAATTATACGTGTCCCACGAATGTGGTGTACAATTTTAGTTGTTTTTTGTTCGCACACATTATTTTTCCCGCTGCTAGTGACACACATATGTAACGCTGTCAATATAGGTGAATTTTCATTTAGCAGAGAAACATCACATTAACTCATTTTTTGTTATTAATCTGGTAATTATCATATCTAACCTCGTACTTGATGATTAGTATTTAGTACTTACTAAGCATAGTGTAGTGTTGTTTGTAGTGGAGAGACCTCAAAAAGATCAAACACAGAAAGCGACTTCATATGAATTATGATACCTCTCTCCATTACACGCCACGTCACTAAATCCCCATAATAAAGCCTCCCTTTTGCAATCGGTGGTACATATAATAATATATTATATATGCACACACGCATAATAATTGTCCAAGTAATTAATCACTCGATAAAAGAGAAAAAGAAGGAAAATGGAGGGGAGACAGAGTAGGGCTTCGTCGAGGTACGGTTCGGTCCAACCGGCGCCGGTTTTCAACGGGCCGGTGAGGAGGTGGAAGAAGCAGTGGGTCAGTTGCTCTCCGGCGCCGCCGGTTAGGCGTGGCGGCAGAAAGAAAAGAGGTGGCGGCGGCGGCAACCACGACAACGGGGGAAGCGAGGTCGCGCCTCTCATGCTCCGTCGGTGGACCCCACTCTCCGCCTCCGACGACGCCGACGAGCCTCGGAGGCGCCGGTGCCGCTATGCGCCGGTAAATAACCTCTTTCTATTCTCTGAAAAGAGCCGATTTTTAATCATATCCGTTGTCAGCTGCTACGGGATTGTTCTTTCCTTCCCTTAATTTTTCTTTTGTTTATTTTATTTCTGCAAAATAAGGCATTACATTACAATCACGCGAAAATTGTCAACTGCTTAAATAAGCTAAAGAGTTGAATGCGAAGCAGCTGCGTTATGGCCAAGTCTATGTCGAACAATTTCCTTTTTCATATTACTACATTATCTTAGATTGTGAAATTTCAGGCTATTGAGTTTGTAATGCTTTTCTAGGTTGTCCCGATAAGAAAGAAGAACACGGAAGGTGTCATAAAGGCTGAGAAAGAATCTAAAACAATCAAAGAGGAGGAATACTCTGAAAGTAGCGAGGCAAAAATGAGAATCGATGGCGAAGATTCGGGCGAAGACTCCAACGCCGAAGGCTCTCCTCAAGAAGAAAACTAAGGTTAGGTTCGCCTTCGAAGGAACGGTTGTGATTGAGGGCCGAAAAACTAGTATACGTCTTCTCATAAATAATCAAGATCAAGGACATCAATGTTGTGGAGATGAACTAAACAGTGTAGGTGAATAAGTGAAGTAGCAGCAGCAGCTACTCAGTGTTGTTTTGTTTCCTTCTTTTCTGGCTTGTAAAGTTGTTTACTTCAAACTTTTTATTACAGCATCAGATGAATGGAGCAACGAAGTTGCTAGCCATCCAAAGCATAACGATTAACAGGGCTTTTTCGATGGGATTCATGGCCACAATTTGACAAAATAATGGGTGGTCTGAGCAAGAAGCCAAGTAAATATCAAGAACTTGATTTGCTTCATTCAGATGAAGAGTTTTCTACATCACTATCCAAATCAATAACAACTAGCAAAAAAGAAAGAAACACTGTGACCTCAATGAGATTCGTGATAATCACTTGGACTTCTTGGGAAAATGCAATTTGATCAGCATGGGAAGTTCAGTGAGGTCGATCTTGGACTTGCCCAGCAAAATACCCTTTAGCTTATCATCGCAATTCACTGTGTTCTTGTCAAGTGGATCCTTCAAGAGAAAAAGACGTGGGAGAAACGAAAAAGTTAACAATGAAGCAAAAAAAAGGTTAATTTACCTCAGACCTATTTCTCGAATCAAAAAAATTTGAAAACCTAACCTGGAGATTGTTTTCCTTGATATAAGACCAAACCCGCCTGAAACAACCGAGCTGTGAACTCTGAGACTGGCCCATGAAATCTCGAAGTATTGATGGAAGATTCACAAGGTCAATCAAATCTGCAACCTTCTTCGGATTGTCCGCAATGGTTTTCTTCAACTTATGCGGCAACATATTGGTTTTTTCCCTGCCACTCCGTTCCTGTGAGAGACCTAAGTGTCGAGAATCGATAGATGTGTAGGACTTGGGACAGTAATTTCTTAGAGGAATTTGATCAAACAGTTCAGCTGCACATATAGCTCGAGCATATCTGAATCCGTGTACAATTGACTTCGCCGCTCTCAATCAGTGCCCTGTGTTAATTTCGCTGTGCCCTCCGTTACATGAGCTTTGAGAAAGGGCTGAAATAAATATTAAAAAAAAGAAAGAGTTAAATGAGAAATAAATTTCATCTTTTTGTATTGCATGCTTCGACGAATTAAATCGACATTATCTTATCGCTATATAAATATTATATTGCTACTTGTGACTATTAAGTCTATTTTTCTTGTAATTATTATATGAAATGCGAGAGCTAATTTGAATTTTTTTTTTTTCGAACTTTAAGCCTAAATATAAAATTTCTGGCTTCAAGTCTACAAAATAAGGCCGGCGGCGACGGAGCAAGGAAACAAGCAATTCTTCATATATTTGAAAATCACAGTTGAAAGTTGAAACTTAAGCTATTGTCACGGAAAAGCTGTGACAAACTTGATAGAATGGTAGGTTGAGTGGGTTGGTGAAACAACCCACTTCAACTACCCTATTAATAATATATTATATTAATATTATAATAATTATTAGTATGAAGTTTTGCCTATAAAAAGGCATCGAGTGATTCATTAGAAAACACACCAAAACAATAAAAAGAAAGAAAATAAGAGAGGGAGAGGGAGAAAGAAAAGAGAAAAAAAAATAGAGGGTTGTTCGGTATTTGCTCCAACTATAAAGAGAGATAGTGAGTGTTTTCTCCTTTATAGATTGAGAGGTTGTAACCCCTGTTTTTACCCAGTAATAAATTTCTATCTCGCCCGTGGTTTTTACCCCAAGTTAAAAGGGGTTTTCCACGTAAATTCCCGTGTTCCATTTATCCTCATAGTCATTTCCAATTTCGTTAAGCTGTCCATTTCGCAACAAGTGGTATCAGAGCCAGCCCTGATTGATATTCCAATTATGCTCTGTGGTTGCAGCTTTGTCTGATCTTCCACATCAGAAAGGATATCGAAAAGGTTTATCGTTACGGAAGAGTTTTTTGGCAAGTCGTGGTAATAGACTGTGTAAGTAAGTTCTGTCTAGGTGGCTGGTGCCAAGCGGGACACATAGTGACCCCACCAGATCTCATCTGGGAATTTACTTAGAAGGGTAATTTTGTCTTGAAAGCTGGTCGCTACCCTTTCTGCAAATTATCTGATCAGTACTATTTGGCTGGACTGTTGAATTTCTCCGACGATAGCGACGTGGGAAAAAATGGCAGCTAAAAATGAAATTGAGAAATTCAACGGGAAAAACTACTCACTGTGGAAAATGAGGATAAAGGCAATTTTACTCAAAGAAAATTGTCTGGAGGCGATCACTGGCAGACCAACAACTATTACAAGTGATGCCAACTGGAGGAAGATGGACGGGAGGGCCATCGCCAATATTCATCTAGCATTAGCAGATGACATATTATCAAGCGTTGAAGAGAAAGCTAGTGCGAAAGAAATTTGGGACCATCTTGAGAAGCTGTATCAGGTCAAGTCACTCCACAGTCGAATTTTCCTGAAAAGAAAATTATACCATCTACGAATGGAAGAATCTTCTTCAATGACTGAGCACATCAATAAGTTGAATACTCTGTTCTCTCAACTTAAAGACTTGGACTACAAAATAGAGCCAAGTGAACGTGCTGAGCTTCTACTGCAAAGCCTGCCAGACTCCTATGATCAACTCGTCATCAATCTGAGCAACAACCAAGCTGCGGGGAAACTTATCTTCGACAATATTGCAGCTGCGGTTCTCGAAGAAGAAAGTCGGCGCAATAACAAAGAAGACAAGTTGATAACGTCCCAACAGGCGGAAGCGTTGACAGTATCGAGGGCAAGATCAGGAGCACGTGGTCCAAACATGAATCGAAAACGGCCAAGACCCGGAGAGTCTGGTCCAAGTGGGAGTCAAAAACGGCAAAGCCTTGTTACCAAAAATAAGAAGGTTATAAAATGTTACCACTGTGGCAAGAAAGGTCATCTGAAGAAAGATTGTTGGGCTCTAAATAAAAATCCCAATGCCCAAGGAAACGCCGCCAACACTACCGACGATGGAATTGCCTTGGTGTGTGAAGCCGCAACCACTATCGCTGAAAATGGAAGATTCAACGACGTGTGGCTCATGGACTCAGCAGCTACTTTCCACATGACCTCTCGAAAGGAATGGTTTCATCAATACGAGCCAACTTTTGGAGGGTATGTCTACAGCTGCAATGACCAAGCGCTGAAGATTGCCGGGGTCGGTACGATTCAAATAAAGATGTACGATGGCACTGTGCGTACCATCCATGCTGTCCGACATGTGGAGGGATTGAAGAAAAATCTGTTGTCCGTGGGGCAACTGGATGATCTTGGTTTCAAAATTGAATTGGAGAATAAAATCATGAAGGTCTCCAAAGGAGCACTGGTGGTTATGAAGGGCGAAAAGATAGCTGCAAATCTATACAAGCTGAAGGGAGAGACTCTGCAAGAAGGGCAAGCATATGTTGCTACGACAAGTTCAAATGAAAAGTCTACGATGACTTGGCACAAGAAACTTGGTCATATGTCTGAACAAGGCATGAAAATTCTTGCGCAAAAGAATCTACTTCCTGGTCTCACGACGGTGACGCTACCATTCTGCGAGCATTGTATTGTGAGCAAGCAGCATCGCCTGAAGTTCTCCACTTCAAATTCTAGAAGCAAAGAAATTCTAGAATCGATCCATTCTGATGTATGGCAAGCACCGGTTTCATCCCTGGGAGGAGCCAACTACTTCGTATCATTCATAGACGACTACTCCAGGAGATGCTGGGTGTATCCAATCAAGAAGAAGGATGAAGTGTTTCCTATCTTCAAAACATACAAGGCGCGAGTTGAACTTGAAACCGGCAGAAAAATCAAGTGTCTCCGGTCAGATAATGGAGGAGAATATACTGGCAAAGAATTCACTGAATTCTGCAAAGACGCGGGCATCAGAAGGCAGTTCACCACAACTTACACTCCACAACAGAATGGAGTGGCAGAGCGGTTGAATAGGACCCTGTTGGAAAGAACAAGGGCTATGTTGAGAACTGCGGGCCTGGAAAAGAAATTCTGGGCGGAAGCGGTCTGTACTGCCTGTTATGTGGTGAATCGGGCCCCATCTACTGCTATAGAGATGCGGACACCGATGGAAATGTGGACTGGTGCACCTGCAGACTATTCAAACCTCCATATATTTGGAAGTTCAACGTACGCGATGTATCACAACCAAGAAACGACAAAGTTGGATCCAAAGTCCAGGAAATGTTTGTTCTTGGGCTACGCTGAAGGAGTAAAGGGGTATCGCTTGTGGGATCTCACTGACCACAAAGTGATTATCAGCAGAGATGTTATCTTCCTGGAAGATAGCGATGAGGAGCAAGTCGAAAATGATAGCAGTTCAAAAGGCATCACAAAGACTACACCGATGAAACGAAAATTGGGGCAATATAATTCTTCTGAAGCTGAACCGGCGCACGAAGAGCTCAACCCAGTCGAATCTGAAGTACCGGATCTCTGGCGGTCATCACGCGAACGTAGGCCGCCAAGTTGGCACTCAGATTATGAGATAGAGAGCAATCTTGCATACTGTTTTCTAACGGAGGATGGAGAGCCAACCACTTTCCAAGAAGCACTGAATAATTCAGATGCGAGTCTGTGGATTTCAGCGATGCAAGAGGAAATGGAAGCTCTCTATAAAAATAAGACATGGGAGTTGGTGCCATTACCGCAAGGAAGGAAACCCATTGGCAACAAATGGGTGTACAAAATCAAGCGGAATGGTGATGACCAGGTAGAGCGTTACCGTGCTAGACTGGTTGTAAAAGGATATGCTCAGAAAGAAGGGATTGACTTCAACGAAATTTTCTCACCGGTGGTACGACTTACAACAGTCAGGGTGGTCTTGTCAATGTGTGCTACATTCGACTTGCATCTTGAGCAGCTGGATGTAAAGACGGCTTTTCTCCATGGTGATCTCGATGAAGAAATATATATGCTTCAACCAGAAGGTTTCGAGGAAAAGGGAAAAGAAGATTTGGTTTGCAAATTGATCAAATCTCTTTACGGGCTCAAACAAGCACCTCGATGCTGGTATAAAAGATTTGACTCCTTCATAATGAGTCTTGGCTACAACAGGCTATATTCAGATCCTTGTGCGTATTTCAAGAGATTTGGCTATGACGATTTCATCATGTTGCTGTTATATGTCGACGATATGCTGGTGGCAGGACCCAACAAAGGTCGTATCACCGACTTAAAGACTCAACTGGCTAGTGAATTCGAAATGAAGGACTTGGGGCCAGCAAACAAAATCCTTGGTGTGCAAATATCTCGAGACAGAAGCAAGCGGAAGATTTGGCTTTTCCAAAAGAATTATTTGAAGAAAATCCTGCGGAGGTTCAACATGCAAGACAGTAAGCCAATATCTACCCCTCTTGCTACTAATTTCAAGCTATCCTCCGAGATGTGTCCTACTGATGAAGACGAGAGGATAGAGATGTCTCGACTGCCATATGCATCGGCGGTAGGAAGTCTAATGTTCGCAATGATCTGTACCAGACCAGACATTGCCCATGCAGTGGGAGTTGTTAGCCGATACATGTCCAACCCTGGCCGGGAGCACTGGAGTGCTGTTAAGAGGATTCTCAGATATATCAAGGGAACCTCGGATCTTGCCTTATGTTACGGAGGTACAGATTTTACTGTCCATGGTTTTGTTGATGCAGATTATGCAGGTGAACTTGATAAAAGTAGATCCACAACCGGATACGTGTTCAATCTTGCTGGCGGTGCTGTAAGCTGGGTTTCAAAACTGCAGTCCATTGTTGTAACGTCAACAACGGAAGCAGAATATGTCGCAGCTACGCAAGCCAGTAAAGAGGCAATATGGTTGAAGATGTTGCTGGAAGAACTCGGCCACAAACAAGAGAATATTGTTCTCTATTGTGATAGCCAGAGTGCGTTGCATCTTGCAAGGAATCCAGCATATCATTCAAAAACCAAACACATCCGGGTCCAATACCACTTTGTTCGTGAACAAGTGGAAGAGGGGACTGTGGACATGCAAAAAGTTCATACTGCGGATAATCTGGCAGATTACATGACTAAAGCAATTCCTGTGGACAAGTTTATGTGGTGTCGTTCCTCATGTGGATTGACTGAACATAAGTAACATGCAAAGGCGAGCTAGAAGAATGGTGTGAAGATCTGATTGGACATCAATCAAATCTTCAAGTGGGAGATTGATAGAATGGTAGGTTGAGTGGGTTGGTGAAACAACCCACTTCAACTACCCTATTAATAATATATTATATTAATATTATAATAATTATTAGTATGAAGTTTTGCCTATAAAAAGGCATCGAGTGATTCATTAGAAAACACACCAAAACAATAAAAAGAAAGAAAATAAGAGAGGGAGAGGGAGAAAGAAAAGAGAAAAAAAATAGAGGGTTTGTTCGGTATTTGCTCCAACTATAAAGAGAGATAGTGAGTGTTTTCTCCTTTATAGATTGAGAGGTTGTAACCCCTGTTTTTACCCAGTAATAAATTTCTATCTCGCCCGTGGTTTTTACCCCAAGTTAAAAAGGGGTTTTCCACGTAAATTCCCGTGTTCCATTTATCCTCATAGTCATTTCCAATTTCGTTAAGCTGTCCATTTCGCAACAAGATCAGTTTTAGGAGAAGAAGGAAAAAGAAAGAATGAATGAACGTTCCCAAATATATTAGAATCCAACCATAGGTTGCACACGAAGACGATGAACCTTCACATTGTGCAGCAGCAACAAAATCATCAGAATAAATAGATATATCAACAAAATATTCAGAAAAAAAAAAAGAAAGAATGTTCATGCGCCACACACACACCACACTTACTCGGAGGAAACTGACGAGCGTTGGATCCTTAAACATGTCAGGGAGACAACTTCTAAGGGCACCACGAGCTCTGCGTGGTAAAAAATGACAGGGAGATCGAAGCAGTTCTATCGTTCTATAAACTTAGTTCTTCAACTTTTTTTTTACGATTCCAAAATAGTTAGCTGACCGACCTCGGAGCCTCGGACAAGCGAAGGTAGCAGCACCGAATGATGTGCTTCAACAGCCGAGACGAAGGCTGCTCGGAGGAAGAAGCAACTACGTTCCCTAAGACTCTGCAGACGGCGAAGAAACGGTCTGGGCCGTTGCAAGTGTAATCTAAGCCCACATCGTCGAGCAAAATCTTCAACAGAACGAATGCTGCTACCTGCAAATTCACCTTATTTAAGACTTAAAGAATTATTCTTTCAAGGACAGAGTGAAGGAGGTGATTAGGGAAGACTGAAGAGAACTCAACAGTTTTGGATAGTTCGCCTCCGACGTCCATCGAGCGCAGGCACAGGGGAATCAACTCGCTAGAGAGAAGGAACCCGATAACTTTGGCATCATCAACCTGTGATCAAAACACAAATCGGAAATATAGACATGTAAGCATACATGATAAGATAGAACGAACAATTTGTTTTACTAAATATAAATGCTGAAGCTTTTGGAGAGTGTATACCTTCACCAAAGAACCAATGACACCAAGGCTTGTAAGCCTCATGACTTCAAAGTGCCTTGACGTGCTGGTTGTATTGAGGAAGGGATACAGATAAATAGGAATGTGGGCTGAATGAGACTTGTTGAAATGTCAAAAATCACCCAAGCGGAGAATACGCTAACAGAAATCATTTAAAAAAAAAGTACAAGGAATAATAGGGATGGGCAGCCAATGCGGATTGAACTTCAATGACACTACTAATAGAGGAGAAAATAGATATGATTAAAAACAAAGCAGGTTACCATTAAGAAAAGGTATCCTAGTGTCCGGATGAGAGGCCACACACTGGAAAAGAAGTGGAAATCATTACTCTTAAGTTGTTGGAGATGAAAATAACGATCAGCAATTCACATCTATAAATAACTCAAGTATTGAACCAGGAAAAAAAGGAAATACCTGAAGAAGAGCAACGGAATTGCATACTCTAGTGGACTGAATTTGGTCTAGGTTAGGTGGTGATAACAATGGGGAAATAGAGAGAATCTCCTACAAAAGATTTCAGGATTGATCAAAAAAGAATTAATTTCGATGACCAAGAAATAAAGTCAGGGAAATGAAGGGACCACAAGAAGCTCAAAAGAATTCGTCAGCGCATAGAACAATATACGCCACCATAAAATGTTAAACTCCATATAAAGAGCCAAATCAGTCTCATTATAACCCCAACTTCAAAGAAATCAGAAGCTGATGGCATGCAACATAGACAAATAATTCTATAATGAATCTTAAAATGGAACACGGCGCTACCTCTATCAAAACTTTGGCTGTCTGCTATATGTTTCCATAACAGAAACGTCATACCTCGATAACCAAATATTTAAGTATACCTTTGATATCTCATTACAGAGATAATTTTCAACTAGAGCAACCTGAAAGAATAATCAGCAAAATAGTTCTGAATGAATACTACTACGGCCAACAAAGTAGGACCAGCGGATGAAGGAATTTAACATCAAAAGCATGGGCCTGCATAAGAACGGCTATTGTACCAACCGAGTTCCATAGCATCGGCGCCAACTCTTGATATTGTCCACGCTTCTACGGAAAAACAATAAAAAATAAATAAATAACTTCTGACAACATTGTGCTGAATCCACATGAAATTGATAACTGAATGATAGAGACATTACAACAATGACGGGAGTACTCCTGAGTCCTGCCCATAAATTCAAGCCGAACAAAGAAAAGCAACAATGGACGTGGATTTGTCTTCTTAAAGTAGCTTCTCCCAGACATAAAATTTACCAATTCACCAACAAAAGTTGCCAATTTATACTCCTGTCTTCAATTAGCAGATCACGACGAATGAGCATTTTTCCAACCGTAAAAGACGTCAAAAGAGTTCTAATCCTAAACCTTAAATCATATCAGACAGCAATTAAATCTCAATCAACCCGGGAGAGACCTACAGTACAACACAGCAAATCAGAAAAATCCACTCAGCCTTAAATGCCAAGCGTAGATTTAACAATAGAGGCATCAGATCAAGCCAATTATCCGCAGAACAATCAACGACAAAATATCGATCTAACAGGGAATGATCTAAGAGATAGCTGAAAAAGAAGACCTTAGAGAGTTCGAAGATAGCGTTTTCACGGAGATCGCGACTGAAGATGTCGAGAACGAGCTGCTCCAGAGACTGCATTGTTGTAAAAGCTCTAATTTGCTTGATATTTCCTCAGTGTAGATTCGTATTTATAGCCTCCTCACGGTCCTCCTTCGCGGGTTTTTTCTTTACCTTGGCTTCCTCCAGTTAGCAAATAGCAATAGGCTAGCAATAGTGCTCCGCGTTACCGACACGTGTTCGCTGACATGGCAGATAGCGTGTGCACCACGCGCTGTTGTACGATATTTGTGGTCCGTTTTCCCTAGGCCCAAAAGCCCGTGTCAAAATCTATTTAGTAAGCGTGAATGTTGGATCAATACGCGCGGATCGGGTTATACCCGAACTCCACGGCAAAAACCGGCCCGACCGTAAATATATATGCAGAAGACGGCGCGTCGTAGCGCAGTTGAGTGGTGGCTGGTGATGACTGATACCAATATATACATATATAATAAATAACATGGACATATAGACACGGATATTCGAAGGAAATATCTATAGAATTTGATGTAAAAAAAAAAGAACTATGAAAAACAGAATTGTTCAACTATAAGAGAATCTAATATCTCCCAACACATGGTATCATCCTTTTCAATTTTTTCACTGGTAATTCCCTCTCCACGAGGAAATTGAAATTACTTAAGCCATGGCTTCTTCGAAGTTTCTAATTAATAAATGGCCTTGGCATATCGGGCAAATCAAGGAAAAGACATGGAATGCTTTTCATTTCATTTCACATACATAAAGGGAAAAAAAAAAGGAACATGATCAGATTGCTCCTTGCTCTTTCTTCTAAGGGTCTTGTTGAGCTTTTCCCCTCGAACCCCACAAAAAACGTGCTCGAGCCGCAACGCTCTTATCGCTTTTGGAGTTTCGGGTTTTCTTGGGATCGTAAAGGTAACAAACATCACCTTCGCAGATTTGGCTTCTCCGAGGTTGCTTTGAAAAGCATGCCAAAATGTTGAACAAAGACGACGACATTACATTATACAGTGTTCTTGGCTTGGCTTCTTTGTTTTTCGAAGTGATGATATATTTATTTTCTTCTCCTTTCGGCTATTCTTTCTTGTTGGTTGCAATGCTATTTATATAGGACTAGGAGCTAACGAGTATATCACGACAGTGAATGAATTATTCAAACGATGTCTCACCAAATATCAATAGTCAACGTAAGGAAGCCATCAACTAATATTAAATGTTATATAGTCAAACTTGGCCCCAGAAAAAAACGTGCCGATTGGTCTGATAGTTGGTAGGTAAACGCCAAGTCGATGTGGTAAGAAACAAATACAGAAAGAAAACACAAAAGTCATGAACGAAATCTGCATATCAACAAGAACGATAAGAAGCTTCTATATATCTAGCTATATATTATATATATATATGTATGTATATGTAAATATATTCCTAGTGCAAGAGCCACCCACGTATTTAAACTTAATAGTCAAACATCAGAATAAACTTATTCGAATCAAACCAAGTCTGACGTCTTTCGAACGAGAAAAAAAAAAACACCCAACAAAGAAAGTTAAAAGATAGTTTACGTAAGCTTTATTTCTGATTCTATCCACAGCTTAACCTGAAAAAGAAAATTTCAACTTCTTCAGTATGACCCAAATGTATTCTCTCCACTGTACGTCATGTACAGGAATCCATCTTCATCTTTATGCTCCTCATAGATTGTAGACATCATTGCAGCTACAGCGACAAAGTACATATATACATAAATGTAATTAGCTACTGAACACTGAACTTAAGCAAGCTTAAGCAAATTTAGCACTACAAAATGTAACCAATACCAATCCAGTAGAAAGGAATAGATATTTAGATGGGGAGCATCCATATATATGCAAGCCAGGGCAAGGTAACAATATCCTTAAGCTTAACACATAATTATTACCCGTGGGAGGGAGAACGTTCTTGACAAAGATGAATATGGCTTTCTCTGCACCGAGCTTGATTCTTTTTCGGACAACATAGACAAATTGCCCAACGGTCAAATCAGCAGGAACAAGATATCTGCAGCCAAGAAAAGTAAGTATGATTTCGAAACGCGACACATTCTCCATTGATTAACGGTAAAGCTTTAATAAACATGACCATACATGTGTATAAATAACCTCGTAAGAACATAAACCACATAAAACTTAGATATAGCTAACTGACTTTTTCTTGTCAATGTCGGGAATGTCAGTTCTGTCAGCCCTCTCTACAATAATCTGCATGAAAGTTTGAGTCAACATTCACCCGAACTGCTGAGCAAGAATTACAGCAAAATATCGATAGGAATTTCATGCGATGAAATTGACTAATCCAATCTATTACCGGGATCCTATCAGGGTACTTCTCCCTTATACGAGAAGCTTCGGCTTGTCTCTTCTCTGCAACACGAGCAGATGTTAGAAAGTGAATGAATTACGATTAAATCAGGTTTCTGCAGTACACTGAGTTACTCCCATCGTCCTCACTCATATTTTGTTCAAGAGATATTATAACAGTAAACAGAGATGAACAAATTAATGCCTCGTATAAAATTTGGCTACAAACTCAGATCCTTGTAACAAAACAATCTGTCCACGCAATAAAAAGCATTAATCAAAGTAAAATTAACGAATCGATACTCAGAGCCCATCGCGATATAACCGACACAAACTACAATTCACATCAAAAAAGGAAATCAGTCCTCATACAATGGTCGGAGCTTCGTGCAAAAAAATTGATGTCCCATAACAGTCGGGTCAAGGGAAACCATAGGATTAAATTAAAGCAAGTACGACTCGAAATTACACGATTACACTATTCTAGGGCAGGTTTAAACAACGATGTTAAGGATTGATTTCGTGATTAATTTACCGAGAGGGTGTTGGGATTGGAAAGAGCTTTTCACCATGGTAATCGATCAAAGCTTCGTTCGTACGGCGCAATCAAACTGCGGATATATTAAACGAAAATAATATAATATATATAGGAATTTAGGGCTTTTTTTACTTTATGGGATAATGTTGAGTGTGGCTTACAAACACAACAGAAGATGGAAAGTCGAATCTCCTTTGATGCTATTATGCCTATGCGATGAGAAATTCGTTTAATAGAAGAATATTAAAATATTGCCTAATTGCATAATACTGATACTGACTATTAGAAAGCATTGTCAAAAGTGCAATTTAAATATTATGAAGTTATCATAGGCCTAAATATTTCATCACTTTCGAGCCCATGCACCACCTCACCTTCACCTCCCCCTAAATATTATGAAGCTTGATTGATTTTTAGCATGTTTGAGCTGCAAAATGATGTTGATGTTGGGGTTGAGCGGTAATATTTAATTCCGGGCCATCGGTAGTTGTATTTGGATCCCGCGACAATTTATCGGGATATTAATAGAAGTCGAAATGACACCGAAAGAACACCGAGATTTTTACGTGGTTCGGCCAATACCGCCTACATCCACGGAGAGACAATAGTTTTACTATATTTGAGAATATTACACCGTACAAAATAACGCTCGTGTTTAAACCCAAAACCCGAGACCCCTTACCCACCCGGGTAATGTTTTGGTACACACTCTCAACTACCTAGTAAAAACTATACCCTCTCACCCTTATCCACCCGGACAAGATTTCCTCCTTTTTTTTTCTTTTCTTTTTTTCCTCTCATTTTCTTTCACCTCTCCTCTCTCTCTTACTCGCGCTCTCTCTATCTAATTTGGGGTGATCTCTACAACTCCCGTAGCAAGCATATATATAGGCAATATATGTAACTAAATCCATAGAAGCTTTAGTCATTGCGTTCGTCATATGAAAAAAACTCATATTTTGCTTCTTCTAGCCATGTTGAAAAGTCAACAATCTCCCCCCTTTTCAACATCAACGTCTTCTTTAAAGAGCACTCCAGCGTATCCGAGAATGAGAGTAACCCGTTCGTAAATATCACGAACATCCATTTGCCTTCCTTGTAGCACCTACACATAATCCGAATCAAGAATTTCGATCCTACCCCACTTGATTCATTCAACGGCCAATCTTATGTGCAACTATGTTGAACCAACTCGACCTGTCGATTCCCGAAGAGGGACTTCGATGCAACCCCTTCTCCAGCAGGATTTTCCTTCTCACCATCGTCTGCTTTTATACCACGCTAGCGATTTTTGTGAACCCATCGAAGTCTGAGTATTATATATCATACTCACATCCAGACGATATAAACCTTTGCACTCTTCTCCCTCTGGTAGGACCATTTCCGCCAATGTGTGATTTCCCAGACTCCCCCTGCTATGAAACCCCATAGCCCCGGAATCTGACCGGCTCGAGAATATTAAATTCTACGCAACTTTGGGACAACACCACACCACCCAAAATGCGTACCGCTCCATCAACCATTTTGATCTTCCCCGTTCCAATACACCGAACAACACAACGATATCCATCGGCCCATGGAGATCGAAAAACTGTTCGCGTTTCCCTGAACGTATCAAAATATGCTCTTGGAGCAAACCCGAATTTAATATCCTTCTTCCTGAGAACGAGCGCCATCATTAGAGACTGTGAGAACGTCCCTAAGATAAACTGTGTGCTACCTCCGTTGTGGAATTTTCCTAGCCGCTTGTCCTTCTTCCTCCAAGTCGGACAATTTCTCCTGATGTGTCCCGGCTCACCACACATGCAACATCACATGCCCTTCTCGCCACCTGGATTTGGACCTGCTGCTGTCTCCAAATTCCTTGGCGTATCACCTTCCTCTATGATTCACTCTGAAAAATAGTCAACGCCCGACTATCACCATAATTTGACTGCCTTCTCTTTTCTTGCTCCAAAAGAGTTGACTACATCATCCACCGTTTGCACCGTCTCGTACTGGATGGTAGTGATCAAATTATCACCAGAATCAGAAAGCGAGGTAAGAAGCAAGAAGGCCTTACTTCTTCCTCTCTGACACATCTTGACCCCAAAATTTCCGTCATTTACTCCGACTTTTTCTCGTCTCCCATCAAAGCTTATCACCCTAGCCTTGACAAATGAGCACATCCTTCACTCTTCTCTGCCGCAGAGTGAAACCTCCCGCACCAGCACATTGTCGTACTTTGCTGTCATCCGTCGTTATTATCCTTGCAGAGATTTAACAGGCCGGCCCAAATAGTACTGATCAGATATTTCCCAAGAAAGGCTAACGACCTGCCTCACAGCACTATTGCCATAACTCGCCAAAAACTCCACCGCCGCCGAGCATCCCATCAACGATAACCATCTTGTACCATCATCTCTTTAATACAAGGCATCACCTCGTTGAACCTCGCTCTGACACTGGGTCCCCCGATCGATGATCCCTTATGATATCTTTTCTGATGTGGAAGTTCAGACACAGCTGCAACCACAGAGCATACTTAGAATATCATCAGGGATTTGGCTCTGATACCACTTGTTGGGGTTGAGCGGTAATATTTAATTCCGGGCCATCGGTAGTTGTATTTGGATCCCGCGACAATTTATCGGGATATTAATAGAAGTCGAAATGACACCGAAAGAACACCGAGATTTTTACGTGGTTCGGCCAATACCGCCTACATCGACGGAGAGACAATAGTTTTACTATATTTGAGAATATTACACCGTACAAAATAACGCTCGTGTTTAAACCCAAAACCCGAGACCCCTTACCCACCCGGGTAATGTTTTTGTACCCACTCTCAACTACCTAGTAAAAACTATACCCTCTCATCCTTTTTTTTTTGGTAGAATGCTTTTATTCATTTACCACAGCCACTCGAAATTACAGCCAATCCCCACTTACAACCATGCAAGGACTAATCATTAGTAAAACGGGTACGAGCTAAACTCTAGACATCAAAATGTTTCCTCTTACATTTTCCATCTGACAAATCGAATCGAATCTCCATCTCATTTCTTGGGCCAAGTTATGAAACACTTGCTCCACTGTGTGCTCGCCCACGGCATGGATTCTTCTATTGCGCTCCCGCCAAATGTGATACACCATAGAGGCAAAGCAAGCTACACTTATGCGATGTTGAATCTTCTTTTTCCCCCCCACCTTCCGCAGCCAATCAGCCAAGTCTTCAAAGGTTAGATATGGCAGACTGGTATTCATCCAAGCAGCAATTCTTTGGGCCAACTGTTGACTGTACTGACACACCAAGAATAGGTGATCAATTGATTCCTCAGGATATCCACACATTCTACAGGCCTTATTCTCAACTGGCAGCCCCCAAGTGACTAGTCTGTCAAGGGTTAAAAGGCGTTTCTGTAGCAAGATCCATAGCAGGAACGAGTGTTTTGGAACGTTAAGTCGATTCCAAACAGCTTTACTAAGCTGGAAACTTGGTAGGTTCCCCTTGAGCCATTTATATCCAGAGCTAACTGAATATTTGCCATCACCAGATGGACCCCAGCTTCTTCCCACATAGCCATCGCGGAATTTTTCCTTAATCCTATGCAACTTTTTCCAGTGCCAACTGGAGTCAAGCGCAGGTTGAAAATCCCAGAAGTTAACTCCTTTTAAATAGACAGCGTTAATCCACTTTATCCATAAAGAATCAACTTCCAAAGTTATGTCCCAAATTTGTTTTCCGGCAAGAGCTAAATTCCACGTCACACAATCTCGCAAATTCAAACCACCTTTGGATTTAGGACAGCATACCTGTTCCCAATTAACAAGTGGAATACACTTGCCATTCACCTTCTTACCCCAAAGGAATGTTTTGCAAATGCTGTCAATTTCCTTGGTGACAGCTTTGGGAAGAATGAAAATTGCTCCCCAGAAACCATGAACAGCTAAAAGAATGGAGTTGATCAAGCAAAGTCTCCCAGCGTAGGACAAATTTCTAGATGTCCAGCAATGGATACGAGCCGTGATCTTATCCACTAAAGCTTGGCAAGAGCTCCTGCTCCATTTGGTGGGGGATATAGGTACGCCAAGATATCTCATAGGATAAGCTCCTTCTTTAAAACCAGTAATCTCCTGAATTTCAGCTCTAATGCTTGGAGATACACCAGCAACAAATATGTGGGATTTCTGTGGATTAGCCTCTAAGCCAGAGACCATTTTAAAGTGCTCCAGGTCTTCTTTAATTACCCTGACTGGCCCAGGTTTACCTTTGCAAAACAACATCAAATCATCAGCAAAGCATAAATTCACCAGTTTAACTTGTTTACAGTGAGGGTGAAATCTGAACCGCGGGTCTGAAGCGGAAGTCTGCAGTTTGCGAGAGAGGTACTCCATGACTATTACAAACAGCAATGGGGACATTGGATCCCCCTGCCTAAGTCCCCTCGCTGCCTTGAAGTTCCCAGATAGCATCCCATTGAGAGAAATGCTGTAAGAAACAGTTTGAACACATTCCATAACCCAGGATATAAATTTCAAGGGGAATTTCAGCAAACATAGCCATTCCCGGAGGAACCCCCAATCCAATGTGTCGTAGGCTTTCCTGATATCTACTTTCATGAGTACTCTAGCTGAGGTGTTCTTCCTGTTATACAATCTAAGCAAGTCTTGACATAAAAGAATATTATGCACAATAGACCTCCCTTGCACAAAGGCATTTTGATTAGCTTGAATGATTTTGGGCAGAAGTGGTTTGATTCTGGCACTTAGCAGTTTGGAAATGCACTTGTAGATTGTATTGCAGCAAGCAATAGGTCTAAAGTCATTTGCTGTTTCGGGGCAGTCAGTTTTAGGTATGAGGCACAAAACCGTGTTGTTCAAGCTAGGGAGCAGTTTACCTGTATCGAAGAATTCCAGAATGGCATCCGTGATTTGTTCTCCTACAACATTCCAAGCATGGTTGAAGAAGCCACTGTTATAGCCATCGGGACCTGGAGCAACATCCTCATGGATCGACCTCATCGCAGCTTGGACCTCTTTTCTGTCAAATGGTTGTATAAGTGATAGCTGATCACCCAAACTAAGTGTGTATCCTTCTGCCACTATTCTCTGGTCTAATTCCAGCAGTCCAGGTCTTCGCTTCCCTAATATGTCCTTGAAGTATTCCACAAAATGCTGCTGGATACCATGGAAGTCCTCAATGGAAACCCCATCTTGATCAGTGACTGAGGCTACTCTGTTTCTATAAGTTCTCTGTTTAAGCACAGCATGAAAATAAGTAGAGTTTTGGTCACCTTTTTCCAGCCAACGAGCCTTCGCTTTCTGCTTGAGGAATTTGACATTCGCTACACTCAGAAACTTATATTCCATCCTTACATTCTCTTCCTTTGCAATCAAGACAGGGTTCTGGGGATCTGTGTGCAGGGCAGATTGACATTCCTCAAGCTGCCTCTTAACCACTTCAGTTCTATTAACAATATTAGCAAATGTAGCTCTGTTAAGCGCTTTGAGTGGGCCCCGAAGTCTCAACAGATTGCTGCAAATACTCCTCATAAAAGAGCCTGGCTGCCTATTCCAGTGCTGCTCTACTGTTTTCAGAAAATCAGGGGCCAAGACCCACATGTTAAAGAACTTGAAAGGTCTCCTCTGAGCTATCGGTTTACTCATATCCCTGAGCAAGATGGGAGTATGGTCAGACACCCCCTCAGGAAGGAAATTGGCTACACAGTCACTGAATTTAGAGAGCCATGCCATATTAGCTAGGGCCCAATCGATCCTACTCCAAATTCTCGTGGCATTGTCTTGTTTGTTGGACCAGGTGTAATGACAGCCCTTTCTCCTAATTTCCTCCAACTGGCACTGATAGATGCACTGATTAAAGCCACTGATTTCACTAGCTTGGATGGCATTTCCTCCTAGTCTATCCTCAAAGCCCCTGACATTATTAAAGTCTCCCCACAACAACCAGGGGTCCTTTAGAGCCTGGCCAATCTGCTGTATACAATCCCAAAGCTGATCTCGAGCAGAGAGATCATTATACCCTCTCATCCTTATCCGGACAAGATTTCCTCCTTTTTTTTTCTTTTCTTTTTTTCCTCTCATTTTCTTTCACCTCTCCTCTCTCTCTTACTCGCGCTCTCTCTCTATCTAATTTGGGGTGATCTCTACAACTCCCGTAGCAAGCATACATATAGGCAATATATGTAACTAAATCCAAAGAAGCTTTAGTCATTGCGTTCGTCATATGAAAAAAACTCATATTTTGCTTCTTCTAGCCATGTTGAAAAGTCAACAGTTGATGGACTGATGAGGTTGTATCGAGAATGAAATACTAAGATTGTGGTATATATTATATGTTGAGATTGTATGATAAATAAATATTAAGTTTTGCCTTATGTAAACTTAGTTTCGTAGTGTTTTCCTTTTTTTTCAATTAACTAATGTTTCAGTTCTTGAATTTTCACGCAGTTCTGAATATTTCGGCTCAGCGCGCCACTGTTTCTTTTTCTCTAGTATACAGAGCGCCAAGTTTTAAAAACCGAGCAAAATCTCTAAATCCGAAGCTCAAATCTCATTCTCAAGCAGCGAACGATCCACAGAACTGAAAGAAGCGATTTGATTTCTTTTCCTTTGCAGCTTCCACAATGGGAGGTTTTGGATTTGATCTTCCGTCGTTTTCCCTGGGCTTCGATCTTGATACGCAGTCCGAGAACAGTTCCACTCCTCGACCCGACCCGTTAGTCCAGTCGCAAGCTGCACGCTATTCAGCTGCGCGGAGCTTCTGTACGGAGGAAGACGAAGAAGAAGTAAACGGCGCCGTTTCCACGTCCCCATTTAGGGTTTCGAATTCGCCCCCTCGGGATTTCAAGAGATTGAGGCGCGGGCCCAATATTGAGGCTCTAGAATTTGGCAAAGATGCCGATGATGATGATGATGATGATGATGAGATTGAAGGCTTCTCGGAGGATGAGGATTGGCACCTGGGTAACATTTCAGCTTTTCTGATTTATCTAAAAGCATTTGTATACCTAGTCTGCAGTATAGTGCTTGAGGATATTTTGCTATGTTTCATGGCCAAAAGAGTCCATTTTTTTCATAATATTATACACCAGTGATTTTCATATCTGTTTAGGAGGTAATCTTGCCAACAGCTCACTATGTAGTAGCTCAAAGTCGTCGCTGCGTCAGCAGAGCGTTTTAACTTCTAAATCATCAAGGGAACCTAAGCCATGTACGGGAAAAGACAGTGAGAATGATTCTGCTTCTGCTAATGTTAGAAGACGTGGGGCGGATATATTGTTTCCGAGATTGACTATAAGTCCTCTGAGAAGATTCCAGTTGGTCGATTCTGATTCTGACGATCCTTCTCCAAGTAGAGACATGAAAGAGGATCAGCCTCGTAAGATTTCCTCAAAGGATAAAGAATCAGAATCTAGTAAGCATAAAGGGTTGAGTGACCTCAGGACAAATAGATCATTGCGTGGCAAGTGCAAGAACGAGGATTTATGGGAAGATTTTCATTTAGATAAGAAATCAAAGATCCCAACTCCTGCTTTTGACCAGGTTTTGGAAGAATATTTTACACCTGCAAAAAGTACGGGGAATGCGGAAGTTAATAAGAAGGACCCCGGCAAAGAGGCTAAACTTGATATGGATTCTCTTCCTCCTTGTCATCGCTACTACTTCCACAAAGATCCAAGAATTCAGAAACTAGTCAGGGATCGTTTACCACACTTCTCCCCGTTGGGATCAGGGAACTACCAAGAGCACAAGCAACAAACCGAATCTGTCATTGATTACATGTAATAATGTTATGTGTGTTTTTTTGGTTCGTTTTAAACGATCTCATCGTCATATCAAGGTTTTAAGTATCAGTACGTCGCCATTTTTCTGCTGTAGGGATCAATTTGGCGATGGTAGCAGTAGTAGGAAAACAGATCAGAAACAGGTCAAGAGTAAATCAAGAAGCAAGAAAGGCAATAAGAATAGGCCGAGAAGTGAGAGCATGTTGCAAGAGTCTGATAACTGGGTAACTCCTAAAAGTTGCAGTGAGCTTCCGAAGAATGCTGGTAGCAGAAGAGTTCAAGTTCAAGCTGTTGGTAAATCTTCTGGTCATTGGTATACAGCCTCAGATGGTCGAAGAGTAAGTGCATGTCTTTCTTCTTCGTTTCTCTTTCGTACTTCTGTCGTAGCAAATGTGGATCATTCATACACACATATAACCCGATGTTCATTAGCTACATGGTGTAATGTGAAGTGCCTGACAATGTTCCTGGCAATTATTTTTCCAGGTTTATGTGAACAAGAATGGACAAGAGTTGAGCGGACGAAATGCGTATAGGAGCTACAAGAAGGTACCTTGGCTACTACGTGCTAATTTTTGGTGCTTTACTTTGCATGCTTACGATGAATGGTTACAGAAACCACATTATAAAGCTTTCTAAATGGAATCAATTGCTAGTAGTTTCACCACTGCTGTTTGTTATATGGTGAACTTTTCTGATTCTGGTGATGGTTGATACTTGATATAGAAGCTCATATAGTTAGCTTGCTTTTGTTTTGATGACAGGAGAGTGGGGCAGGGTTTAGGGATGCAAAGAAGAAAGCTACAGCTGCAAGAAAGAAATCTGCTCCAAAGAAGAAATAAACCTGCTTTGTCATGATTTTCAAGAGGAAAACATATAATCTTTGTTTGTCGTAAATGAGAGCATGCCTAAATGTGCTCGAAGAAGGTATACAGAAGATAATGTGTCATGAGTTCAGCTTGTAACTCTCACATGTCTTCATTTCATTTCAAGTTTCAACTAAAAAGAATAACTATACAAACAAAAATGTACTTATAATAGAAGAAGCTGAACGCACTAAACTGACACGTGTCAGTATCGTCACGCATCGAGTACGAGGAAAAGGAATAAATTAAGGAGAGAGAGAGACATTCGGTGTCAGAGACCACTGTTTTCAACCACATAGATATTGTAAAATTTAAACTTAATATTATCCGATTCTTATTATTTAATTTCGATAATGACCCCCATTCCACCAACATAATTATGATTTACCGTCCCCAGATAACACCTGCCCTCTTTGGTTATTTTAGCAGTAAAATCACTGTCTCAACTCTCAAGTAGATCATTCTACATATACTCAAAGACTCACCTACGAAGTAATCACCAAGTAAGTCGGCAAGTTTTCTTCTTCGACCATGGAGTTGCTAGTTGTACTTTTGGCATTGATGACGTCGGTGTTAGTCGCCAATGTTGCCTGTGATTACGTCAGACCGCCGCCGCGCAAGATGATACATTTTCCTTGGGATCCAAAACCTTCTTCTCATCCTCAGCAGGTTTGTTACTTTCCTCCTTTTTTTCCCCTGATTTCTCTATTTTTTTTTGTGTTAAAAGAATGGTTTTCCATGGTTTTATTGGACGATTTAAGGATTTGTCTGGTCGTGGCTGTCCTTTTTCTCTTTCGTGTTTCAGCTGAATTTTGTGACCCTGGGGTTGTCTGCTATCTTGTATGTTTATACTTCATTGAATGATTTGTTTGTAGTAAAGTGACAAGTTCT
The DNA here is from genome assembly GCA_027422505.1 of Craterostigma plantagineum. Classification (NCBI taxonomy): domain Eukaryota; kingdom Viridiplantae; phylum Streptophyta; class Magnoliopsida; order Lamiales; family Linderniaceae; genus Craterostigma; species Craterostigma plantagineum. Next base: position 1,312,600 of record JAPQWV010000033.1, on the reverse strand, counting down.
TCTCTTGTCTGATGGAACCCTCAGCCTTTTTACTTGTATTTTGGTTGAAGTTCTGCTGTTAATGGAGATGAAACCATAGCCATACATGAAATCCAAACCTTAAAAACAGTTTCACTAACAGCAATCTTGCACTCATTTTTCGAGTTTATTTTCAGGTCCACGTCTCCTTAGCTGGACCAAAACACATGCGAGTGACATGGATCACCAGCGACGGAAAAGCCCCTTCGACGGTCGAATATGGTACCTCGCCAAGCAACTACACATCAACCTCTCAAGGGGAGACAACAAAGTACAGTTACTTCCTTTACAACTCTGGCACGATACACCATGCCGTGATTGGTCCACTCCAAGACGACTCGCTCTACTTCTATAGATGCGGTGGAGAAGGGCCCGAGTTTCAAGTCAAAACACCTCCCTCCCGATTTCCCGTCAGCTTCGCCGTCGCCGGAGATTTAGGGCAGACGGGCTGGACCAAGACAACCTTGGACCACATCGATCAGTGCAGCTACGATGTTCATATGTTGCCCGGCGATCTCTCTTATGCTGATTACGTACAGCACCATTGGGACACCTTCGGAGAGCTGGTTCAGCCGCTGGCTAGCTCTAGGCCGTGGATGGTGACCCAAGGTAACCACGACGAGGAGAAGATACCCTTGTTGAAGAAGGGATTCGCTTCTTACAACTCGAGGTGGAAGATGCCTTACCAAGAGAGTGGATCCGATTCGAATCTCTATTATTCCTTTGACGTGGCTGGCGTTCATGTACTGATGCTTGGTTCTTACACAGATTACGATACATCATCTGACCAGTATGCGTGGCTGAAGGTTAGTTTCGCAGTGTCAAAATCGCACCTTTATTGGAACCCATATATTGAAACTGCTATTCGTTATTCGAACCCATATATTATTCCCCAAGAGTGCATTGTCTGATGTGTTTTGTCTTGGGCTTAATTAGGGAGATCTTTCGAAGGTGGACAGAAACCGAACGCCTTGGCTTATTGCACTTTTCCATGTTCCCTGGTACAACAGCAACGAGGCACATCAAGGTGAAGGCAATGCCATGATGGCTTCGATGGAACCGTTGCTAAACGCTGCTGGCGTGGATGTGGTGTTTGCTGGTCACGTGCATGCTTATGAGCGCTCGGTATTACCAAAACTTCTCACCTTTAAAACACACACACACACACAAGAACTTAAGAGTAATGCGCTGATGATGGGTTTCTATACGTATGAACAGAAGCGTGTGTATAATGGTAGATCAGATCCTTGTGGAACTGTGCATATTACTATTGGCGATGGTGGCAACAGAGAAGGTTTGGCTAGCAGGTAAGTTTTTGTTCCTCTCTGCGAACATTCTACCAGCCATTTCCATGAATACTCAGAAATTGATTTCGAAATTTTTTTCTGAATCTGAAAAAAAAATGTAAATAATTGCAGGTACATGGATCCACAGCCGGAGTGGTCTGTTTTCCGAGAAGCAAGCTTTGGCCATGGCGAGCTACAGGTCGTGAATTCGACCCATGCATTTTGGAGCTGGCATCGAAACGACGACGATGAACAAGTGAGATCAGATCAAATATGGATCGATTCTTTGTTTGGATCGAACTGTCTTGCCCAAAAGAGAAGTGAGTTGGAGAAATTTCTCATTTGAGACTTGAACTATACATAGATATACTTATATATATACACACACATATGTTGTGGTCATGGTTGTCTTGGATGGAGAGGTATTATTGTCCTTGTCTTCCATGATTAGTCCCTATGTAATGTGTATCTTTATCAGATACATATGTGTATACAGCAAGACCAATTAATGTAAACCTAGTATGAGTAAAGATATGGTACTACATAGTATTGATAGAGGAGTAAATGGCCAAAGGTTTTTCTCGTTTTCTCTCATTTATTACAAAGACCACAAGGCAAGCACAACATATCTTTGAGTGCTCTCTTTTTCTCCTAATTTCACAATTCTGAAATACCTCTAATCACAAAGGAAAGCTAAAGCTAACAAAGAGGTTGGGCAATATTTCCATCGTCTTGCTCATCACCTTCGTAACGTTCGAGCTGTTTCTTTCCTCTCCAGAGTATAACTTGTTCATCTTTGAACAAGATAGGGACACAAGGAACCATGTCCTGCAAGAGAGAGAGAGAGAGAGAGAGAGAGATCAAAATTCGATAAGAGACGAAGTTTGACGATTTAAGCTTCTTTGCAAAGATGCTTTCATACTCTTAATTTAACGCCGATCTTCTTACAGTCGTTCACGCCCACGTTGCTGCAATCTAATCTCACCACCTCTTCGGTCTCGAAAGCAGTTCTGACTCTATCCACGACATTGACGTACACACCGTTCCTCGCTGCATAGCATTAAGCCCCTAAAAATTTCTGTTTCCATTTTAATGAAACGAAGTGCGAATTAGGGCGACAAGATAATTACTGAGCTTCGTCAGAGGGGGAGAATTAAGCCCTTTATTCCTCAAATCCTTAGCTTCCTCAAATGTTAGGCCATCGATGACTTTCTTCACGAGCCTGGGATAAATAGGGGCGCGGGGCTTCCATAGCATTACGGGTACTTTGGGTCGATTCTTGGGATCATAATGACGCCCGCGGTGCAGCAAGAGGATATTCGTCTGACGGTATATGATTTTGCCCCCAGATTTGTCCTACAAACACACACTGGAACACACATTAGCCAACCAAAGTGATTTCTGTCTGAATTTAAACGAAAAATGGGTAAGGAAGTACTTAGGGTACCTCGAGATGGAAGCAAATATTGTCCATATCAAGAGTTGGTACCCCCAAGCACTTGATTCTCACAGCCTCGGCCCTTCTCCAGTGATTGTGGATTTCTTCGAGTGTGTTGTGAGTAACACCTCCTTTGCCTGGCAAAAACCAGATATCGAATTCTCATCAAATACAAAGCACTCAACTTCATTACGACGATGAAATCAACCACGCAATAGAAATCCATAAAAAAGAAACAGCTATGACTTGGTTCAAGAACGCGCAATGAAAGCTCGAAAATCATAGGCTTTGAGAAGGTTTAGGACATATATTGGCCTTTTCTTTCTCAGCCAGACAAATCGTGCATGATTTTGTGACACGACATCTGCAGACAAGACCAAGAACAAAAGGCTTAAATGCTTATATTTTTATAAAGTCTTAAAAGTCTTCCCTTCGATCAAATTGGGTCAAAAAATTACAGCTTTTCTTCACCATATAGACCTTTTCTCAAACATCTTAGGCTGAAGGTTGCGGAATAAAAAAGGTCCAACTTCACGACATGAACATACAATTTCGATAGTTCAAATCAAATAATGTAATAACAGCATATAACCCAACCGAGATTAATCTGTCGCGCGCAATCACTGTGTCGGTACTTCTCCACCAAGTCGGCGACTTCCTCCTCAGTCAACGGCGGCCCCAAAACCCTATCCCTTTCAATAGCCCAATTCTCCCTATCGACCTCCCCCTCGGCAGGCGCACACGTCCCGGTCCATTTCCGGTCGAGCCGACCCGGACCGAACGGAGAGAACCGCTTCGGTTCTCGGAAGCCGATGGGCTTCGCTTTCGAGCTGGTCTCGGAATAAGAGTACATGAAGTCGAAGGGTAGCTCCGGCGAGCCCTTGGATGGATTTTCGTCGTCGAGAGGGGCACTTTTGGGATTCCGTGAGAATGGTGGATCGTGCACCTGACGGCGGATTGTGTAGATGAGCGGCGGCTGGTGGTGATGGTTCAGCCCTGAAAAGAGGAGATTCTTCTTTCCGATGTTACGACGAAGGGCTTTCATGGGATTTGGGGAACAGAACAATAATGTGTATGTAACAAGGTTTTCGTACTAAACCAATTTTACTATTTTTTCTAAGTTTAGAGGTGTCCTCGATCTAATGCTTTGATATTGTTCAATCATAATTCATAATATGCATATGTTGTTTTAAGTCTACACAAACTAATATAATCAAATCCCACTCGAACAATTCGACTCCATGGAACCATATCAGAGAATCGACCATTTGACCTACGCCAATGACAAATTTACTATTTCTTGTCAAATTTAATATTCAACAGTTTTAGACTGTAATTTGGTCTTTCTTGATGTTCTTCAAATTTTTACTATACACAAAAATTTACCCAGAAAAATACAGTATTCCAAGCCTGGAAGACGAAACTATACAAGATGCCTAACTTAGCACAATAACTGAGGCAACCTTAGTGTAGGAGAGATATAACAACATGAGATTTCATCAGCACCCATCTGGCCTTAAATAATCGGGCGGAAGCGAAGGACACCTTTCGTTCATGTGAGGATAAGGATCCATGGTGTTGTACCCAGGCAATTCCATGCGGTACTTCCCTTTTATCTGACAAAAGGGAAGCGCCACGTCATCGCCATCGTTGCACCACTTGGGCAGACGATTATAGTCGTCCTCGAAGAACTTGAGCGAGTAAGCGTCCTTTATCTGTTTAAGTCGTGTAATAAAAATCGAATCTTTAGCCTTACCCCACTACAAATAACTGATTGCATGACGAGGTTATGTTCTAGCTCAACTCACCGTGAACTCGGTCACTTGAATGGAGTTCGCAAGGGAGCCGAAAAGCCCGGCTTGTTTGTACATTTCGAAGACGAACGCGACGCACGAAGTCGATATCCCATCTTCGTAGACCCAATCGTCTTGTTCGGGCACTGCGAGTAGTTTCCCAAAGGACGATCCACGCTTTTCGACCTCCACGAGGATTTCAGAAAGTGTCAAATTCTGCAAAGAGGGACAAAAGAAAAACGAAGAGAAGTAAGAAATCTGATCTTTTCAAGCCTTGTAATAATCGAGTTTCATTCAGCTTTATTTGCACGAGGAAGCTCGACGGTCGAGTTAAATCGATAAAAATAAAAACCTTTGTTCCAAGCCTTTTGTTCAGTGCTTCGTTCCACATGTTGCCTGCGTAAGCGGGCTGCATCTGAGTCCACACGGTCATAACAGACGCCACCTATGTACACGGTGAGAAAAAAGGGACGTGAAAAAACAAAAAAAAAAAGAAAAACACAATCCAGTATTGTAAGAGCGGAGCAAAGGGCCAATTATAATTACCAGGTGTGCGTCTAATGGGGCTGGAAAATTTCCACTGACCGTATCTATCCAGCTGAATATTAGGTTATGATAACCGTATGATTTTCCTTCCATGCTTCTGGCGTATTCCCAAGCAGCAGTTTCGTTGAACTTTGCCCGAAGGTCGGGATGCAGAGGAAGGAGCGCTATTTGGGGATTTGCATCGTCTTTCGTCAGCTCGAATTCCCACCATTCTTCCCATGGTAGTGTAGCAATTATATCATTTCCCTATTAAAAAGATCGAAGATTTATCAAGATTCAGCATGTAAAAAACTGCCCATTTTTTTTCTGACAGACGAAAATCTTACATCCTCGTCTTCATGCCCAGATTCTGCGACCCAAAGCTTGCCTTCGGAATCCCTCAAACAGACAGCAGTATGACCAGCGTAAGAACCAGTCACCCACTTCTCGAGCGTCTCAAAGCCACCCCACCGCCCTCGGATTTTAGACAACGCAAGAAAATCGCCCGAATGTATTTCGTCGGTAGTGACGTTGGTGACCCATGGCTGAGGTCGTTCGTCGAATTTAGCTCCCATATGCTTTTCAAGAAACGCTACGTTTGAGTTTTCTCCCCACTGAGAGTTTGTGAACAGTGGGAAAACCTCCCAAAGAGCTTTGAGGGTTCCTAACATCCCAGCTTGCATGAGGAAGATCGATACGCCCCTGTTTTTTACCTGAGAGGAGAGGTGAGGAGGCTAAGAACTTACTCGAAGACGAAATATTGCTGTGGATTGAGAAAAGGATGATTTAGGAGTGAATGTGAACTTTACGTATTCGTATTCGACTTCTGATTCCCATTTGTCGAAGTCGAGGGTGTGTTCGCGAGATAGGAAGTAATAATCCCATGTTACACGGTAAGGAGTTGCAAAGATGTAAAGATCCATACAAGTCCAGCTATGTGCCTTTCTAACCTGCATTATAAATGCAAGAAAATAATATTGGACATTAATGGACCCTCTCGGTGCTGATGACTCAAAATCTCTACTTTAAATACCTTAATCACTGTCATGAACTTTATCCAAACTTTTACCAGATAATTGAATTGGAGACCAACAAGAGTCTTAACAACCTTACACAAGGTTTTCCTACCTAATGCTATCGGATAAACTTTTAGAGGATTGAAATTCTACAGGCTTCATCAGATACCAACTCAAGGATAGGAACTAACAATGTACTGATTAAACCCAAAACATCGAAATCCCATCAAGAATACACTGATTAACCTAAAAATCAAATCTTCTTCATACCAACCTGCTAGAGAAGAATCGCATGTAAACAGCAAAAACCCAGCTAAAATTATCGCGAAATCGAAAAAAAAAACAAAACAGCAAACTCGCCTTGATATGAAGAGTGCCACCGCCATACTTCGTCCCACTGTTATTGTGAAACACCAGCCAAGCAGTGTTTTCGTAGAAACAAGCGCCTTTCCACTGAAGAATCGAATTGTTTGCCGGCGAAGCAGCTCCAACAAACGACGGCAGCAGATCAACAGCGTTGTGGAGAACATTCAAGACAGGCCATGAGACTTGTCTGGGGAGAAGTGGTAATATGTCTCTGGGGTTAAAGGGTGCTCTCAAAGCTTGCGCTTTCTGTGTGTAAAGCCCAGATATTGCGAGAATCGCTAGTACCAGTGATGATATGTGATGAGCTTTGATGATTTTGTTGTGGTGGAGCTTCATGGCTCAAGAGGAAACCAGAGTTCGATTGGATTCGATTGTTTTTGTTGCCAAGGATGGTAAGTTATGCGATAAGAAGGTTTTTTCTTCAAACGATGCAATAAGAAGGTTTGACTTGTTAATTTACGTGTGGTGCCTGATAATCGTTTCTTGATATTTTTTACGGAAATCTACACTTAAATACCTAATAGTAAACAAAAAAGACACATCAATCCCTTGTCAGAGATCTTTTTAAGCTAGGTACCCATTTGAATAAAAATTTTACAGATAGGTACCTAATCACCTAAGATTACCAATTTACCCTTGATTTTACAATTCTATTTCACAATTTTCTCTGCAATTTCGAGCTCCATCACGCCTGACAAGATTTCAGCTCCATCTCTGCAATTGACGGTCACCTTCTGCTCGTGGTGGCAGCGGACGACGAGCGACGAACCTATTCCACATTGGGTTCTCGATTTAGGGTCTCGATTTTGTCATGTAAGCTTTTATTTTGCTTTGGGTGTGGTTAATCGATTGCACTCGTGAGATCAAATTTAACCCAGATCTGGGAGTTGAATGCGATTTAAGAGCTCTATGTAAGGGTGGATGTCGATTCTTGACAGTTATTGAGGCTAATCCATCGGGATTTCAGGTTTCTTTATATAACTGTTATTACGTACCATTTGTTATGTTTATTACGTACCATTTTATGTGTCTATACGGTACCAAGATGTCCACGTACGCTGTACCATTGTAAACTATACAGGCGTACCATTTATACAGGTTGTCATATTATCTGAAAATATGCCGTCTACAAGTTCGGTTAGTGGCGGGACGTTATTTGCATTGTGTGAGTATAAAAGGGAGTCATTCTTAGTATCGATCGTGAAACGACGATGCACGAGATGAATGCTCAAACCGATGACGGGAATTTTATTCGTGACCCGGGCATTTGTGTTCTTCTTGGTTGCCGAAAGATGCGGATGATTCCTTCTCAGGTAGATTAAAGATCCAACAAGTGCAAAGATGTGGAAAATACGGGAATAATCGTCGTACTTGTAGAGAGGCCGTATCGACGTAGGGTCCGTATTTGCCATGTATTTCGTTACTGCTTTTGTTCCGAAATATACTGTAATATATGCCAACAAGGTACTGTAATATATGCTAATTTGGTACTGTAATATATGACAACAAGGTACCGTAATAAATGCCAATAAGGTACCGTAATATATACCAACAAGGTACTGTAATGCATGACAACAAGGTACTGTAATAAATGCCAATAAGATACCGTAATATACGCCAACAAGGTACTGTAATATATGACAACAAGGTACCGTAATATATGCCAATAAGGTACTGTAATATATGCCAAATGTGTCTAAATTTGGTACTGTAATGACTGCCAGTTTGGTACAGTAAGATATGCACATTTGGTACCGTATTATATGTAAATTTGGTACTGTAATGAATGCCAGTTTGGTACAGTAATATATGCAGTTTTGGTAACGTAATATATGTAAATTTGGTACTGTACTTACTGCTAGTTTGGTACCCTAAGCTATGCAAATTTGGCACCGTAATATATGCCAGTTTGGTACCCTACGACATGCATGTTTCGTATCGTAACCTATGCCAGTTTGCTAATGTATGCACATTTGGCACCGTAATATATGTAATTTTGTTAATGTAATACATGCCAGTTTGGTACCATAAGATATGCAAGTTTGATACGGTAAGATGTGCATGTTTGGTACTGTCATATATGCCAGTTTGGTACCCTACGACATGCAAATTTGGTACCGTAACCTATGCCAGTTTGCTAATGTATGCACATTTCGCACTGCAATATATGTAAATTTGGTACTGTAATATATGTCGGTTTGATACCCTACGACATACATGTTTAGTACTGTAATATGCATATTTGGTACTGTAATATATGCCAATTTGGTACGTTAATATGCGCAGCCTTGGTACTGTAATATAGGTAATATAGGTACTCTAAGTGTACGACATAGGGTACTGTATCCTTTCAGAAGTAGGTACCGTATAAATTAAAGTAAAACTTTGAATTTAAGACCTAGCTATATTCCGTCCCAAACGAAGCATTTCAGCATGTGTTGATGTGGATAAAGGATTAGACAATTTCTGACTTTTTTCAGTAATGATTGCACACTTTTCTGACATTTTTCAGTCATGAGTGGACAGATTTCTGACTTTTTCTATGTCATGTTTGGACAGCCTCTGACATACGAGGTTTTACATAATAAAAGACAACTCATCTGACATGTCAGTGGCTTTAATAAAATGTTTCATGTCATATGTAATTTTGGGTACTGCAACTGTGGCTGCGTTGGTACGCTTTAAACAAAACGACAGGTACCCCTAAAAAGATATATAAGGTACGGTGTCCCTTATATATATGATACGTCATACTAGGGTTAGTATTTTTCGGGATCGATCGAATTACTTTTTCATCTCGAACCACCGTAGACCAATAATATATAGTATTAAATACGTTTCAGATCAAATTCGGTGCATTACGCCCCGCACGCATGAATTAAATCTTAGAATACCATGATTCATTATAGTATAAGAATACAAGCAAGAACATCTACAACATAATTTGAATAATGTGGGGAGTGCTACATCTGCGAATTCGGTGCATTAGGCTTTCATATTTTTTTTTTCATTTCGTTATTGTTAGGTATTGTCAAAATCACGCAGGACAACGCGATTCGATTAGGAATGTATTTATTTTTCGATCGTATAACAAATGGTACGATATACTTTCATATCTGGGTACTGTATATGTGTAATAATAGATACGGTAAACCTGCAGGTTATGGTACTATATAGGTAAATGATAAGGTACCTTCTGTAAAACACAAGGTACCTTACTGTACAACAGATAAGATACTTCATGTGTGATATATACGGTACGGTATATATTTACGTAATGGTACGGTTAACCTGCATATTACGGTACTCTATATGTAAGCGATACGGTACGGTACACTTACATAGTGATACGGTGAAGCTGCAGATTATGGTACGGTATATGTAAATGACAAGGTACTTCATATCTTCTGTGTATGGTACGCCATACATTTACATAATGGTACGATTAAGCTGCATATTTTGGTACTCCGTATGTAAAAGATGTGATACGGTAATATACAAACAATACAAGTTTCTTCATATCTTCTGTTGGTACGGTATATGTGTACATAATGGTACGATTAGGCTGCATATTATGGTATTTTGTATGTAAAGAAAAGGTACGGCAATATAAAAACCTATGGTACTGCATAATATACAGACAGATTTACAGAACTACACAACAAACGAACATCACTGAGTCATGAACAAACTCCAAACAGTCTCAAAACAGTCCCATCCACAACTCAAAGGAAGTTAACCTACATAAACAAAGTCTTCAAACAGTCTCACAGCATAATCAAGTAACTTAACCAAACAAATCAAAAATACGGACAGTCTCATAGAACTACACAACAAACGACATCACCGAGTCTCCAAACAGTCTCATCCCCAAGTCTAAGAACAACTTACTGAGCATAAACAACAAAGTTTCCAAACAGTCCCATCCATGTTGACTTCTTTAGCCTCAACCTCTTCCTCTTCCATCGCATCCTCCTTGGACACATCATCCTTCCACGTCGGAACATTTGACCTTAGATCTTATAACCTCTTCCTTCAATCTCAGCTCGGCTTCCAACCTCTTCACACGAGCACTCCACTCTAAATGAGATCCGCCAACTCCTCCATCAACCTTAACCACACATATTGATGCAACAGTTAGAAACAAAGCAAATTCTACCATTGAAACGGAGACCTTTTTATAGCTTCTTTTTATCAGGGGTCATGCCACCCTGCAAATCGCTTATGGTAGATCGAAGGCGCGGGATGGCACCTGGAAGACAGCTCAGATCTGTTCCATGGAGTCATTTCTGCAAAAAATCCACTGCTAATAAGCAGTACCATTTTTTTCACACACGGGGTACCGATTTGCCCAAACAAATGGTACCAAATACAGTGATATTGTAGTACCAAACCAAATTAACCCCATTCGAAAAACCCCAAATCGACCCATTCCAAAACCCCCAAATCGACAACAATCAATCTACCCATTCAAAAATACACGCACAGAGCTACCACAGTAAATTGAACCATTCCAAAACAACCCTAATCGAACAACAAATCGATGTCATTCGAAAAACACGCAGCTATTTACGAAATGCCACGACGTACTGTAATGATGCGAATGGCTTACCTATTGATTTCAGATGAGGAATACCACGAGGAATCGAGAACACATCGATGAATCTGAAGCAAAACAACCACAGGTCGATTTCGGGAAGAAGGTTACGTGATTTAGGTTTGGGATGATGTTTGAGTTTTTTTTTTATGAACGAACCATCGCTGAAATGAAACCCCAGGTAAGGTTGTAATAAACCAAGTTTAGCAGGGGTAAATCCGTCAGTTAGGTACCTATCAGTAAAATAAAATTCAAGTGGGTACCTAGGTTATAAAATGTCTGACAAGGGACTGATTTGTTCTTTTTTTATTCATCTAGGTATTTAAGTGTTGAATCCCCTATTTTTTATTATATATCTCCATTGATGAGTATCGTTGAGATCAGACGAGAAAGAGTATTATTTAGTGCTAGACCTCAAATTACACAAAGATAACATGCAGCGGTAGTGAAATATTTGTTTTAGGGGGGTGTTTGTTTTGGGACGATCCTCTAAAACATCACCGTAATCCTTCCATCGCTTCCTAATCACCGCGTTTGTTTAGCGTGGGTGGGTGACGAGTCATCACCATGATAGAGGATCACCGAGGTGATAAAAAAAGGTTGATATTCCAGCTTTTGGATCACCCCAAAAAGCATGGTGATCCTCCATCACCGTGATGGGGTGATATTATCAATATTTATTTGAACAACTTTTAACATTCATTTCATACATACCCTTGCTCCTATTTTAAATTACGTAACCAACATATTTAAATCTTAAAAAATTTATATTTATTGTTAAAAAATTAAAGAATTATGTTGAAGGATTATAGAAATACTTATAAATAATAATTGATAAATATATTAAAGCTTAAAAAATAAGGGGTCATTACACATAAATATCCATTTGCGTAAAAACTTGTAATTCATACCATGTCAATATTGTTTATATGTAGGTACCTAATAGAATAAATTTTTTGCACATAGGTACTCGATCCGCCGCAGGTACGCCGTATAACACATTTAGGTACCCTATAACAACGTATTTTGGTACGTAATACGTTGAGAAAATTGTAAGTCATATATAATGCACTAAGGTACCATATAGAAATCGTATAGGGTACCGTTTAAACGCGTGACGTGGTACTCGATACACACATAAAAAGGTACGGCAAGACTGAAAAAATTGGTACAAACAGTAAAATGGGTACCTATCTGTAAAACTTTCTGACATATGTATTGATTTGTAAATTTTTTATTCAATTGGGTATTTTTCTATAGAGGTCACAAAAAAATAATATAATTTTATTAAAAATTATGTAAAATACTTATAATTAATAATTGGTTAAAAAATCTACATTTAAGGTCAAAAGGTATAATATTCTATTGATGAATTATATAACATGCTTATAATTGATGCTTAAAAATAATACTTGATTTTCAAATATTAATAATTATCACGTTAAATATTACCTCAAATTGAACATATTAAAACACTTTTACTACATAATATAGTGAGGTTAAATATGTTCCCCAGACATCACTGCGATTAAACAGACACAATATTCGAAGATCAAATTGATATGCAAAATGAAATATCATCCCAAAACAAACACAATGATAACATATCACCTTGATCAACATAATGATGATATGCACATCATGGTGATGTGAGTATCACCATGATGTTGGAACACCGGAAACAAACACCCCCTTAAGTGCGTGAAAAATCTTGATTTTTATATGCTTGTCGAATATTTACGTAAAAATTTTTACACATATTGTAGGCTATAAAATTAATTTTGGGATGAGATTGAAAAATTGAAAAGATACCGTCGTCATTCGACATTGAAGCGAAATAAGGAGGATCAAATTAAAATTCGTGCAACACAGGGGCCTCTGTTGAATTTTCCCGAATCATCACCATATCTTATAGCAGGAGAAAATATCGAGAAGCCATCACAGCCAAACGATGGCATCTTCATCGACCACACTCGTCCTCCATTCGAAATTCACTTCTCACGACATCATTAAATCTTCAAACTGTCCCAAGTCCGTCTCATCGCTTCCCAAACTGAACAATCAGTTCGTGGGCTTCGCAAAATGCGGCGATAATCTCCGATGGTGTAATAAGATCATCCCTAGGAAACTGCTGGGACCAGATTGTGGCTCAAGAACAACATGCTGGTTCAGGTTTGGTAAGAACGGCGTGGATGCCGAGGGCGCCGGCATTTACGGCAGCCAAAAGAGAGACGATTTCGACCGTGACGATGTTGAACAGGTTAATTTATTAGTTCTTCGAAAACTTTCCATTGAGTTGAAAAAATGTGGGATTATTACCAAGGCTGCTGCCGAAGTTCTGCGCGTACAGTTCTTGAGTACGTTTGTTTCTTGCTGATTTGTTACCTTACAAAGCAATTGAGTTAGTTGTGATTTTTTTATTGCAGTACTTCAACTACATGGGGATGCTGGCCGTGGAAGGCTCGTACGATAAAATGGAAGCTCTCTTGAACCAAAACATTCACCCAGTTGATATACTGCTTTTGATGGCCGCCTCAGAAGGAGATAGACCGAAGATCGAAGAACTGATGAGGGCAGGAGCTGATCATACCGTTAAGGACGCAGATGGTAGGACGGCGTTGGATAGAGCTTCGAGCGATGAGATCAGAGATCTCATTCTTGGATTTTCAGCTCAAAAAGCTTGATCTTGAGGATGGTTGTTCTTGGTTGTGTTTTGGTCTGCAGTTTCTGCGTTCTTTTCTGTGCCTGATGATGTTATAATTAAAGTCTGCACCTTTTTGCTTTCCCCCTTCTTAGGATGATGAAGGTAAATTTTTGTCTTGACCATTGCAGAAGAGATCCAAAATGTTAGCAAATGCATACATTTGAAGTGAATTTTCTACAGAAGGTTTATGCATGTCCGAAGTCCATCCACTGCTAGAAATAAAGCTTGCCAAGCTTCTTAAATGGATCGAAGGATTAAAAGCATCATTTTTAGTTCATCATCATCTATATAATCATTCTTTTTCAGAACTACATTAAAACACACGGTTGACCTATCCTCAGCAATTCAACTCAAATCTAACTAAAAGCTGTGAGATAGCTTGTATGTATATCTTCAGTTTGCAGTACAGTTATAAGATCAATTAAGGGAGACCAAGAACAAAGCATCAAATTCGACCATCGACAGGACTAGGCAAAAAACATTACATTACAATACAACCCTGGCGATGAACTTTTTATTACATACGAAGCAAACCGTTTTATCCAACTTTCATAACGTACATATACTATATACATATCCTATGTGTGACGATCACTGCTTTTCTTTGTTTGGGCTATATAGAGCATTGCTTGGGCGATTTCCACTGACATCTCCTTGGAAGATCAGTGGCCTTTCTCTTGACTTGCTGAATGTAACTCGAACTGCCACTCCGATACGTACTCACCATGTACTTTATTGCTTCCCATCTGCACGGCGAGCTTATTTTCCCCACTAGAAAGCAACATTCTGCTAAGAAAGGTGGCTGCTGCTGCTCATCGTCGTTCCTTTTCGAACGTAATATTCATAAATATATCGAAAAAGATAATGAAATGGAACATCTCATATGTAAAATTATTTACCTAAACGAGTAGGGACTTGGAAGAGGTCATCGAGTGGACTTGGAAGGCTGATATAAGGCCCACCAAAGCCAAGAAGATGGCTACCATGGCCAGCAGCTTATTATTGTTATTATCAGAGGACATAGCTAAGTAGTTAACAGATGTGTAGCACACAATTTTTTTAAAATAGATTCGCTCCCTCACGTATGTCCTAGAGGTTTTAACGAGCGTCTATTTCCCAGGATACTCCGAAAAACTCGGCGTTCCTTTAGCACAAAAACGACACCGATTACGAACGGAACTACAACGATAGCAGAAACAATTTTTAGAATTAGTATTTTTTTATTATTATTTTTCTTCTCTTTTTCTTGTGTTATTTTTCTTAGGCCTAATGACCTATTTATAGCAAAAAAATTGTAATAAAAAATAATTATTATTTTTTTACAAATTACATGACATACACAAGTTTGAGGAGTGGTTAACCACTCCACCACAAAATCATCCACCCAACCTTCTAGAAGTCGGGCCTCCTAGAAGTTGGGCCGTTATTGGGCCAAATCGGAAGCCCAATAGCAATTTCAAAGCCCAATTCATATATAAAAATATTTTTCTAAATTCCTCATTCACATAAATAATTATAAAATCAACTATAAATTATCTAACAATCACCCAGATGAATGAGAATTGTTTGGTTAACGTTTCTGCTAATCTAATGATACTCTGGATAAAGCATAGTATGTTTTACCATTTGAACTTCCTCCTTGTATGCACGCTTGGTTTACTGCAGTCCATTAGAACGCAATGTCTTTGAACTGTCCCGCTTTTCGTGTAAATGAACCCACGTAAATTACACTGAGAAAATTTTTCTCTTGTTCCGTTCTCATGGTTTTGTCCATTACGGCCATGGACACGTCCTGATTCTGCGAGGGTTTCTAAAGAACTAAGCCTTTTAGTTCTCCTTTGAAGCGGCCCCACTTCTCCCTAACATAGGTGACTTCTCACGTCGCGCGTATTATCTATCAATACTCTACGATAGTCATTAAAGCATTATAATGCTAGTCTTTTTCGTCATCACTGTTTCTTTACAGGAATGAGCGGGGTTTCTCGCCACAGTGATACCGAGTCCTAAGATTAGGTTGTCCCTTTGAACCTAGATCTTGGGATCTCCAGTCACATAGGTAGGGTTTCCTTCTTAGCACTTCTATACTTTAAGGCTTTAAGCCCATCCCTTTCGTCAACCTTTCAACTGTATCTCTATTTAACACTTTGGTTAGCAGATTCGCAATATTATCCGTAGCTTTCACACAATCAATCGAGATAACCCCAGTTGAGAGTAATTGCCTAACGGTATTATGTCGACGACGTATATGTCTCGACTTACCATTATACATAGTACTCTGTGATTGTCCAATCGCCGATTGACTATCGCAGTGTATGCATATAGGCAGTACAGGCTTTTCTCATTTCGGGATATCCTCCAAGAAATGACGTAGCCATCCAGCTTCTTCTCCACATTTATCCAAGGCAAAGAACTCGGATTCCATAGTGGATCTTGCTATAATCGTTTGTTTTGAGGATTTTCACGACATAACAGCTCCAGCGAGTGTAAACACATAGCCGCTTGTGCTCTTAGAATCCTTCATATCGAATATCCAGTTCGCATCTGTGTAGCCTTCAAACACAGTCGGATATCGACCATAGTGTAATCCATAGTCTCGAGTATATCGTAAGTATCTCAAAACCCGTATTATAGCGGTCAATTATCTGCACTTGGATTGCTTGTGTACGAACTCAGTTTGCTTATAGCATAAGCAATATCTGACCTAGTACAACTCATTAGATACATCAAGCTTCCGATAATCCGAGAGTATTCTACTTGAGCAATAGCCTCGCCGTGATTTTTCGACAAATGAACGCTTCGATCTAATGGCGTTCTAGCAACACCAGAATCATCCTTGCAGAATTTGTCGGGAATTTTGTCTACGTAATGAGTTTGGCTCAAAACAAGACTGTTACTCGTTCTTAAGATTTTAACATATCTTTCATGTCAAAGTTTGAATTTAACATATCCTTGGTAGACTTGACCATTTTTTCATTACTGTCAACAATGAGTATGTCGTCTAGATACAGACATACAATGACATAGTCATCGCCTATTTCCTTTGAGTAAACGCATTTATCGCTCTCATTGATTTTAAAGTCGTAGTTGATCATCACGTGATCAAACTTTTCATGCCACTTCTTAGGGGCTTGTTTCAAACCATACAAAGATTTGATCAATCTACAGACTTTCTTTTCGGTTCCCGGAGCACGAAAACCCTCGGGTTGCTCCATATAGATTTCTTTGTCTAATTCACCATTTAAGAAAGCTGTTTTGACATCCATTTGATGTACTTCCAAATTTCTTAAGAACGCGATAGCAAGTATCATCCTTATCGAATTTATTCTCGTCACAGGAGAATATGTGTCAAAGTAATCTAAGCCTTCGCGTTGCTTGTATCCTTTGATAACAAGTCTGGCTTTATACTTTTCCACAGACTCATATGGTCTCATTTTCCTTTTAAAAATCCATTTTGATCCTAAAGGTTTACTGCCTTTTGGGAGATTAGAGATGTCAGTGGGACGGGTCCGGACCCGGACCTGCCTTGGACCCGCCCCGAAATAACCGGGTTTTACCCGATAATCCGGGTCTCGGGGCGGGTCCCGGGTCTCAAAAGAAGAAACCCGGTCGGGTCCGGGGCGGGTCCCAGGTCTGGCAAACCCCGCCCCGAGACCCAGCCCGAAACCCGCACTGGAAATATATATTATACTTCAATTCGTACTTACGTATTATATAGAAATATTGCTAAAATTATGAATAGAAAATCTGTTGGTCTTATGGTAGAGGTTTGGTATTATAGACGTAAGGCCGCGGGTTCGAGTCTCAAGCACTATATTTATCTATTTTATCTTTTAAAAATAAAAAGAAAAGAAAAAAATCAATATAACCGGGTATGGCGGGTTGGAGCCGCCCCGCTCGAGTCTGACCTGGGGCGGGGTGGGTCTAGACCCGAAGCGGGGCGGGCGGGTCCTGGGTCCGGGGAAAAGTAACGGAGGCGGGTCTCGGTCGGCAAAACCCACCCCATTGTCATGCCTATGAGAGATCAACTAACTCCCAAGTATGATTCAGCAAAATAGAATCAATCTCGCTCTTTATGACTTCTTTCCATAAAGGCCCGTCCACGGAGTCGTCACCGAAACATTTCTCTATTCGAGCACGCTTGCTTCGTCTCAGTTCATTCTCATGAACCGTACTAAGAATCTCGATTTCTTTATCATATCGTTTAGATATACCGGATCCATCAACGGATTTACAAGGAAATACATTTTCGAAGAAACATGCATTCCTCGTTTCCATGACCGTGTTCTTGTGTATATTCGAAATTTTCGAATCATAGACAAGAAACCGATATGCCGTACTATTGAGTGCATGTCCTATGAAAATACAGTCCACCGTTTTAGAACCAATTTTCATCACTTTAGGCGTAGGTACGGCTACCTTCGCCAAACACCCCCACATTCGCAAATGTTGGTACAAAGGCGTCTTTCCTTTCCATAACTCATATGGAGTTTTGTTCATTTTCTTTCGAGGTATCATATTTAATAGGTAATTACTTGTCAAGATAGCTTCGCCCCACATATTAGGTGATAGACCTGAACTTAATAACATCGCATCATCATTACTTTTAATGTACGATTCTTTCGTTCGGCCACTCCGTTTGATTGTTGTGAATACAGGGCGATCACTTCATGGACAATACATGTTCCACATAGAAGCTCCCAATTGGCGCTTCATATTCCCTGCCTCGTCACTCTCAATCTTTTAATTTTCTTGCCGAGTTGCGTTTCAACTTCGATTTTGTAGAGAACGAATTTTTCTAATGCTTCGTCTTTGCTCTTAAGCAAATAAACATAGCGATATTTGGTGCAATCGTCAATAAATGTTATAAAATATTTATTGCCACCATGTGTTTGAACGTATTTCAAATCACATAAATCACTATGAATCAATTCAAGCGGTTAGGTACTTCTTGCTACCGAGGAAAAAGACGATCTCGTCATTTTTGCTTCAATGCAAATTCACATTTATGTTTCGAATTAATTTCGAATGTTGGAATATGGTCCATATTAATTAATCGACGTATTGATTCAAAATTAACGTGACCTAATCTACCGTGCCACAAATTAGAATATTCAAGCAAGTAAATGGAAGAACGTTTTTCATTCTCATTTACAATAGTCATTACATTTAGCTTGAACAAACCATTACAAGCATAGCCTTTACCAACAAACACACCCGACTTAGACAATATCACTTTGTCAGATTCAAAACAATATGAAAATCGTGCTTGTTTAACAAGAATCTAGAGTTAGATTCTTCAGTATCTCCGGAACGTACAACACATATTTCAGCGTTGTCATTTTGAGTAGCACGCTTCCTTTTCCCTCGACGGTAGCAGCAGTCGAGTTGCCCATGTAGATCTTTTCTCCTTCAACCGGCTCACATGTAGAGAAGAGTCTATAGTTCGTGCACACGTGACGTGTAACACTGGTATCGATCGACCATTCTTGTGGATTCGACCCAATCATGTTTACTCCCGAAACCACCGCGACGAGGCCCAAGTCCTCAACTTCTTTGGTGATGTCTCTCACCATATTGGCCTCATGGTGCTTCTTTGGAAGTCGACAGTCCGACGACTTGTGGCTTTGTTTGCCACAATTGAAGCACTTCCCTTGAACTTATAGCTCGGCTTAGCGATGCCTCCGGTCGCCCCAAGTTTCGCTTTGGGTTTAACCGCACCTTTGTCCTTTTTAGAGCTATGCTCCACCACGTTTACTTTCGGTTAAGTTGAGATCGACACTCTCTTTTTCAACCTTTTGTTGTCTTCTTCGATTCGAAGTCTAACAATCAGATCCTCCAAAGACATCTCCTTGCGCTTATGCTTGAGATAATTTTTGAAATCTTTCCAGCCCGGCGGCAGCTTTTCAATAATAGCCGCAACTTGGAAAGATTCACTCAGAACCATCCGTTCTGCATGGATCTCGTGCAAGATCAATTGGATTTCTTGCACCTGACTTATCACAGTCTTGCAATCGACCATCTTATAATCATAAAACCGTCCGACAACAAATTTCTTTGTGCCAGCATCCTCATTTTTATATTTACGGTCCAATGATTTCCACAATTCTTTTGCCATAGCGACCGCACCGTACACTTTGTACAGAGTATAGCTTAGGGCATTCAGAATGTAATTACGACACAGGAAATCAGAGTGTTTCCCTGCATCAACAGCAATCACGACCTCAGTGTTCGTCTCGCTGTCGTTCACCTTCGGCTCGACCTCTTTCAGGTATGTTTCTAGGTTCAGCGTGGTGAGGTAGAAGAGCATCTTCTGTTGCCATCTTTTGAACGTCGAGGCTGTCCCCGTATATTTCTCTGGCTTCTCCAGGTGGTTGACCGGTACGCTTGGCTTCGTAACCGCAGGTATGGCTGTAGGGATTACAACAGCAGTTGGGAGAACGATATCATTTCCGGTAGAACATTGGTTGTTGGGGGAGTCCACGTTGTCTGTCATCTTCGTGGGATCGTAGGATCTATTTTAAGATTGTCGGCCGAAATGAAAATATTCGAAGATTGTGTAGCACACAATTTCCTTAAAATAGATTCGCTCGCTCACGTATGTGCTAGAGGTTTTAACGAGCGTCTATTTCCCGTGATACTTCGAAAAACTCAGCGTTCGTTTAGCACAAAAACGACACCGACTACGAACGGAACTAGAACGATAGCAGAAACAATTTTTTAGAATTAATATTTTTTTTATTATTTTTCTTATCTTTTTCTTGTGTTATTTTTCTTAGGCCTAATGACCTATTTATAGCCAAAAAAAATATAATAAAAAATTATTATTATTTTTTAAAAAATTGCATGACATACACAAGTTTGAGGAGTGGTTAACCACTCCATCAAACCACTCCACCACAAAATCATCCACCCAACCTTCTAGAAGTCGGGCCTTCTAGAAGTTGGGCCGTTATTGAGCCAAAACCGAAGCCCAATAGCATTTTCAAAGCCCAATTCATATATAAAAATATTTTTCTAAATTTCTCATTCACATAAGTAATTTATAAAATCAACTATAAATTATCTAACAACAGAAAAGAAAAAAAAGGTGGGTATTTTTTTTCTTTTCTTTGCTTGATTTAATTTCTGGGTTGGGGATTTATAGGGGAGAACTGGGTGAGTGTCCCTTTCATTTTCATTGTCATTGCATAGACCGAGATGGTGTGAAGCCAAGTATTTGATGGTGTGATGCATGTGAAGCACATTTACATAATATGAATGTAGAGTTTGCCTATTGACATCATTGTTACTTAATTTGCGTGTCCGTACATCAAATTTGGAACTTGGACTTTTAATTGGGAACAAGATAAGCTCGTCCATTAGGTATCTAAATATTGTGCCGAGAAACTAAGTATTGTATGCTTACACTTATCTTTTTTATTGGGCGACTAGACTATGTTACCCAGCAATTTCTTACATGATATAATAAAATGTCATGGCTTCAAGTTGTATTGTGAAGTCCCATCGATCCGTATTTCTACGTCTATATACGTTCTTGATTGGTTAACTCTTTAGTGTTGTAAATATGAAGTGGTTGTTGGTAAGCATATGATGCCATGCCATCTTCTTTGGTAGCAATAGAAGAAATCGTTGTATTATTAAATAAAATGGTACATTATTAGCTTCCTCAGAATATACCGTTTCAAGAGGTCTATAATAGCTAATAGCCCATGATAAAGGCGAAGGTGGACAAGTAATAAACGAATAAAAAAAAATAAGGTTCTTGTGCATTGATTACCCCAAAAAACCCCACCTTGCTTTGACGTTATTAATTAAAGAAGAGCTGCATTATGCATTATTTGAATACAGTATAAAGATGCTGATAAGAATCATCATAGTTCAAAGTATTGATTGAGTTTTAAAATATTTAAAAAAAAAATTGATTTCAACTTCGGAATGTAAGCGGCAGAAAATCACGTCACGATTGAATTTGGGTAACCAACATGCCAAGAAATCCCAAAAGAAAGTTCACTTTTAATTCTTCCATAATCAAATGAAAATGTTTCTTATTTTATATTTTGTTACTCCCAAGTTTTTTTCATTGCAAATTCGATAAAATACTATACAACATAGGCCGAGCCGGGTTTTTGTTCCTTTTTCTAAGGTGCAAACTTGATAAATTATTTATATAATATATTTATAATATTATTTTCTTCTTCGCCACCCTAGCTTACCAATACTATGAAAGGTCAGTAACCTCTTTTTCCTCATAAAAAGTATTTCAATATCCATGCGTCTCAGTTGCAGTAATATTTAAACACCTAACCCTCAACCAAAAGAAACAGAGATCTCAAAGCATACCTAATATATTTCCTTACGGTCAAACCAAAACAATTTTTTTTCTAGATTTTGACCTCAGAATCATCAACAGTTTAGACGATAGAACCAATCATTTTTCCCCAGGCTGTAATTTGCTGTTGATGATCTCATGATACATGTTCCCTTTTCTGATTAGAGACAGAAGATTTTTCGCGCAAGGGTTGTTCATGTTCAAAGCTCTTTCTACAGAAGAGCTCTGAACACCTTACCGTCGCAGAAAATAAAAACCCCGTCTTCGAAATCGAAACCAAAAAACCCTTTCGTTAGTTCTTTATAATTGAGCTTTACTATGATATCGTCTTCTTTAAGGTGCCAGCCCTTTTCGTTGGGCTCGGATATTACTCTACAAAAAAGGAGAGCGATTCTTGGTGGCGATCCGATTAATTTGCCCCTAACCTCTCTTACAAGAAAGGATCTTCAGACATCTGCTTTTTCCCTCTCTAAGCCTCTACATGTCTCGAGGATCGCTTCAAGGGTTAAGTCTTACCCTTTCGGCGAGGCGAGACAAGCTCGATCTCCGGCGACCTGTAAGGCCTACGAGGCAGCCGACCACTCAGAACCCGCCGCGGAGTCGAAATCGGAGGCGGCGAGGAAGCTTAAGATCGGCGTTTACTTTGCGACGTGGTGGGGTTTGAATGTCATCTTCAACATATACAACAAGAAGGTGCTGAACGCTTACCCTTTTCCATGGCTGACTTCAACGCTTTCGCTCGCCGCTGGGTCTTTGATAATGCTGTTTTCATGGGCTCTGAGGATCGCCGAGTTTCCAAAGACCGATCTTGATTTTTGGAAGAGCCTCTTCCCGGTGAGATTTATCAATTCTTAGTTTTCGTTCTGTGATATGATACGGGTGTGTCCCTTCCTTTCCAATGTCTTGATGTAGGTCAATCCGACAAAAGTTCGTATTAATTTTACCATGATTTTGTCCGTTTCTATGTGGTTTTCTGGGATTTGTGGTCTTTGTTCGTGGGATGTTTGGTGTTTTGCCTGGCTTCCTACCTCTCTAAAAAGAAGGAAAAAAATGACATTTTTACTGCAGTTGAGGTAATTTCTTGGCGTTTATAGGTTGCAGTTGCACATACGATTGGGCACGTGGCAGCTACCGTTAGTATGTCGAAGGTGGCCGTTTCCTTCACTCACATAATCAAGAGCGGCGAGCCAGCTTTTAGCGTCCTCGTTTCAAGATTCATCTTAGGAGAAACATTTCCTCCATCTGTTTATCTATCCCTTCTCCCAATCATCGGCGGCTGTGGTTTAGCAGCTCTCACAGAGCTCAACTTCAACATGATTGGTAAGTAAAACCCCACTACCCTAATTAATCACCTGCTTATCAACGCCGTAAAACTATCGAAAGCGAAATTTTCTTTAACTCGGTTCTTACGTGAAATGCTAATCTTGATATGGGTTGAGGACTTGCTGCTTCTCTTTCAGTAAACATATTTTATTGGAGTCACATGAAATCTCAGAGAATTAGGTAGCTTTGGCTTTGGAAGCTTGTGGTTATGTGGTAATGAGGAGCAAGCTGTAAAGGTTCTTCCTTTCTTCTTTCTTAAAGATAGGGTGGTTTTCTGTCAATATCAGGTTTTATGGGGGCCATGATATCGAATCTAGCGTTTGTTTTCCGCAACATATTTTCCAAGAAGGGGATGAAGGGAAAGTCAGTTAGCGGGATGAACTACTATGCTTGCCTTTCTATGCTTTCTCTCGTCATACTCACGCCGTTTGCCATCGCCGTCGAGGGACCGAAGATGTGGGCCGTGGGATTCGAACAAGCCATGTCTCAGATTGGACCACAGATCATATTGTAAGTAAATCACATGAACTTTTACACCTTCTATTCTTTCTTGTACTATTGGGAGTTAAGCTTGAATATGGTAGTTAGGCATACTTTTGCGCCTAACTTTGAAGTCCCGTCGTGTGACAGTCTTAGATTTTGAGGAAGACCATGCGATAAAATTTGTGCAAAAACCATATGTTAAAATAGGTGGATGGCTGCCCAAAGTGTATTCTACCACCTGTACAATCAAGTCTCTTACATGTCGTTGGACGAGATATCTCCTCTGACTTTTAGCGTTGGGAACACCATGAAACGTATTTCTGTGATCGTCTCTTCGATCATCATTTTCCGTACGCCCGTTCAACCTATAAATGCTCTCGGAGCTGCGATTGCAATTCTTGGGACTTTCTTGTATTCTCAGGTGATTCAAACTCTTTTCTTTTATATTTCTGCGTCTCCTCGGAAAGCATTACAAGCTTGTGTATCAATCGACAAATGATATGATTCCCGATCAATTTTGACAGGCGAAACAGTGAAGTGTCCTCTCGGGTGAGTTAGTTTGCGGCTACGGCGGTGGACAAGAGACACAACAATAATGTGCTGCAAAAACTTTTGATATCGTATGATGTATGAAGAGGATTGCTCTTATATTTATTGTCCCAAGACGGAGAACAGAAAGCAATTTGTAATAAGTGAGGCAGCTTTAGCCTTTTAGCTTCTTTCACTTGGATCTTTAATTTTTATTTTATTTTGGATTTTCGTAATCAATTCAGAATTTGGAAATGGAGGGTCTCATAATTAAATATTAATTCTGGAAACATTGGTTCGACCATTGGTCTCATAATAACCATAGAAGTTGGAGATGATACAGAAATAGTAGCACGATAGCAGACTCGCAAAACACATCCTAAGCCATTATTTTATACCCCATTAAATTCCCCACACAAACGCACCAACCCAAACTATAAAGTCACCAAACAGAAAGAAAACACACAGAGCAAATTATCACTTAGAATCCACCACGAAGACGAAGGACAAGGTGAAGTGTAGACTCCTTCTGAATGTTATAGTCAGCAAGGGTCCTACCATCTTCGAGCTGCTTGCCTGCAAAGATAAGCCTCTGCTGGTCCGGGGGAATACCCTCCTTGTCCTGAATCTTGGCCTTCACATTGTCGATGGTGTCCGAGCTCTCCACCTCCAAAGTTATGGTCTTCCCCGTCAAAGTCTTGACAAAGATTTGCATTCCTCCTCTCAACCTTAACACCAAGTGGAGGGTAGACTCCTTTTGGATGTTATAGTCTGCCAAGGTTCGGCCATCCTCGAGCTGCTTTCCCGCAAAGATAAGCCTTTGCTGGTCAGGCGGGATTCCTTCCTTGTCCTGAATCTTGGCCTTGACGTTGTCAATGGTGTCTGAGCTTTCAACCTCAAGGGTTATGGTCTTGCCCGTGAGGGTCTTGACGAAGATTTGCATTCCACCGCGGAGACGAAGGACCAGATGGAGGGTTGACTCCTTTTGGATGTTGTAGTCAGCCAATGTACGACCATCCTCGAGCTGCTTCCCGGCGAAGATCAACCTTTGCTGGTCGGGTGGGATACCTTCCTTGTCCTGGATTTTGGCCTTCACGTTGTCAATGGTGTCTGAACTTTCGACCTCAAGGGTGATGGTCTTGCCGGTGAGGGTCTTCACAAAGATCTGCATACCACCACGGAGGCGAAGGACCAAGTGGAGGGTTGACTCCTTTTGGATGTTGTAGTCCGCAAGCGTACGCCCGTCCTCGAGCTGCTTGCCAGCAAAGATCAGACGCTGCTGGTCTGGGGGGATTCCTTCCTTGTCCTGGATTTTGGCCTTTACGTTGTCAATGGTGTCTGAGCTCTCCACCTCGAGCGTGATGGTTTTGCCCGTGAGGGTCTTCACAAAGATCTGCATACCACCACGGAGACGAAGGACCAAGTGGAGGGTTGACTCCTTCTGTATGTTGTAGTCAGCAAGGGTACGTCCGTCCTCAAGCTGCTTTCCAGCGAAGATAAGTCTTTGCTGGTCAGGTGGGATCCCTTCCTTGTCCTGGATCTTGGCCTTGACGTTGTCAATGGTATCGGAGCTTTCCACCTCAAGGGTGATTGTCTTGCCAGTGAGGGTCTTCACAAAGATCTGCATCTGTATACTCAGAGAGCTCCTTGTAAGCTATCCATTAAGCAACGTTTTTTTTACATCAAGTTAATGGATGAAGTATCACAAAGACCACGGATCCAACACAATTATGCGAAACAACGTCAGAATTACCAATCTTATAGGTTCAAACGGAACAAAAATTTCTGCAAATGGACGAACCGTAAGGTCACGATGGGTTTCAAATATCACAGAAATCCAGTCGAAAATTAGCTTTTCACACAACGATTAAGCAGTTGACCGAAGAAGCATCAAAAGTACCTTTTAACAGACTAGAAGAACACAGACGCAGCTTCAGATCAGGTATAAAGCAGACAATGAAAACTGAGATCCATATTAAAACGAAGACACAGATCTAGCAAAAGCTTACCCTAGAATCATAAACACAGCAAATCCAAATCCAAATCACATAGGACCGATTCACAAACATAATTCTTATACATGAATAGGATAAGCGAGGGATGATAATAGGAAGATAAAACTGAAAAGCTTACATTGACAGTAAAACGATCGGAAGCTTTCGTAAAAAGATTGTTTTTATGCTGTTGATGATAAGAGAGATGAATGAGAATACGAGAGCTACGAGCAGCTTATATAGAATTGACAAACCGCGTCGGCCCTAAAGCAATTTGCATTATTGAAGTACGATAATAATAAAAATAAATAATATTGTTTATTTTAATATTGATTTTAAAACTCATAATAAATACGGTGGGGCAACTTACACGCTTGGACCTAAAACTTGTTATCTTCTGTTCGTGGTGGATATACCAAACACCTAACCTATTCCATGGCCGAGTACAATTTATCTTTAAGGAGAAAAACTATCTACTATTTTATGATCATAGAACTACACCCTTCTCGTATATTTAATATTGATTTGACAGAATATTGATAATATTATTTTCGTATTCAAGAAAACAGGCCATATTAGACAACATAAACATGACAATGGGCCTGCAGACTCAGTTAGATGGGCCTGTTTTCTGGGCTATGTTATTTATGCAAAAACTTCTTGATGTTGCGAAATTACTTCAGATTTAAGGATATGAAGTATTTGTTCAAAGGCTTAATTATTGTTTTAGTCCCGTAACTTATGGGGTGTGTCATTATAGGGACCGCTAACTTTGGTTGGGCATTATAGGGACTGCAAGTTTCAAAATCGGACAATTTGTAGACATTATACATAATTTTAAGCCAAATTACCTCACGTGTGTGGCACGTCACCAATTTTATTACTTGAAAGCTTATGTGGCCCACATCAGAAATTAAACGTCACTACAAAAACCCACTTGGAGCCATGTCATAAAGCAACTAAAAGAAAAACAAAAAAAAAATCTCCTTTTCCCTCCCACCTCAACAAAACAATCGATTTCACAAATCTACTGCAATTGAAAAAGACAACCCTACAGTTCCTCCCTAATCGCATCCTTAATCCTTATCTACAAATCTACTCCATTTTTTTTTTGTTTTTCGTTTAGTTGATTTATGACATGGCTCCAAGTGGGTTATTGTAATGACGTTTAATTTCTGATGTGGGCCACGTAAGCTTTTTAGTAATAAAATTGGTGACATGCCACACACGTCAGATAATTTGGCTTAAAATTATGTATAATGGCTACAAATTGCCCGATTTTGAAACTTACAGTCCTATAATGCCCAGCCGAAGTTAGCGGTCCCTATAATGCCACACCCCCTAAGTTACGGGACTAAAAAAATAATTAAACCTTGTTAAAAAAATAAAAAGCTATTCTTGGAACTGAAACTTAAGTTGCATCTGTTTCATAAATTTTCAACCTAATATATTGTTCGTGGGAAACTGTAAAAGATATTGCATGGGAAAAGGGTCCGATCCACTTCGCCATTTGTCTTTCCAAGTTTGAATACAAAATTGTATTTATTCGAATTATAACAGATCCCTAATTGCATATTAGCACATCGAAACGCATGAATGGTATGGACTTTATGTCCTTTTTTTAAGTAAAAAAGTACTGTTACGTAAAATAGTTGAGGCGAAAAATGCAAGGCACATCGACATCCTAAATCGGTCATGGGACTGTAACTTCAAAAGTTGTTTTGAAACTTTCAGCATGATATATATTATATATATCTATTGAACTGTTCATTGAAATTTCGAATTTTATCATCTCTGACCATATTATGGTGTCATCTTCTTCATATCCTACTACGCAGTTATTCGGACAACAAAATATGGATCATCTTACACTGTCCCTAACACTACAAGAAAAAGATTCTAGTTTTATTTGAACATCCAAATAGATAGTACCAAAATTCTAATTGAACTAACAAAGTACTACAACACATCTTGCCAGAAAGTAGTAACAATTACGAATTTCACACTGGAAAAAAATTCTGAACTTTTAAAAATTTTGTATGTCCCATTGTTATAATATATAATAGGCAAAATTATAAAATTAGGTCACTAAGTACACAAGTTTTCGTTTTTGGGTCACTATGTTTGATAATTGCAAAAGTATGTCACTAACTTTGAATGTGAAAACAATTTTGGTCATTTTTCAATTTTAAGTCACTAAGAATATATTTTTTCGATTTTGGGTCACTAAGTTTAGATTTTTTCAATTTTGGGTCACTATGTTTATAACATTAGTACCAAATGAGTGACCCAAAATTGAAAAAAAATGTAAACTTAGTGACCCAAAATCGAAAAAATATATTCTTAGTGACCTAAAATTGAAAAATAACCCAAAATTGTTTTCACATGAAAAGTTAGTTACTTACTTTTGCAATTATCAAACACAGTGACCCAAAAACGAAAACATGTATACTTAGTGACCTAATTTTACAATTTCCCCATATATAAAACACTTCATGGAAATGCTTGAAGAGAAACGTATAAAGATTCAATCCCGAAATGGCATCAGAAAATTTGCGAGCGAATTACAACATTATACAAGTAACAAATATTTTTCTGTATCGTTATAGGAGTATAAGTTATAAAAAAAGAGATATTTTTCATTGGTCCGTTTTAAGGAAGTTCGATAAAACGGGGTTACCTTTAATTTCTGTCAATGACATAGGGTTAGACGTAATTTATGAAGAGTAGATGTTCTTGGTAACTGTGTGAAACCCGTGATGAAAATTCAACTTAATTTATAGCGATGAGGTGACACATGAGAGATAGGTCTATCGATTTAAAATGTTCCCACCGCATCACTTTACATTTTTACACTAATTCAGCTTACTACTATATTCATGTTTATTCTCAGTCAATTTTTAACTTACGAGTTACGACGTTGTCCGACCTCCGTAGCCATTGGCATTTGCCCACTCTTTCATTTCAACTTTCTTCCCCTATAACCTCGTCAACGAAAGCAAGAAAGCTAAGTTACGAAACACTGTCTATTACCTCTTAGCCAAGAATGGAAGGAAACATCCTCTTATCAACCAACCCATCTATCTATCCATCCTTACAATTCCTTGCAAGCTTATGTAGGCTCATATTAGCTTTACCTCTTCAAATGTTAGAATAAAGCTTTCGACCTCTGAAGCACAAGCGAAAAAAATCAGCATCCCACAAAAGACGATGGGCGAGAATAAGAACAAGAAAGACACGGTATGGTTCTCCTTAAAGAAATCCCTTCACTGCAGATCAAGTGGTTCAACAGATGCCGAAAGCCCAAAGACTCGAAAGCAGTTGACCACTATTTTGACCAAGAAAGCTCCGAGGTCAGGCTGTTCAAGGTCCCTGGCGAATCTCAAGGACGTCGTCATTCACGGAAGCAAAAGGCAGCACCTTGCATCGTCGTCCGATAGGCACCCCACTAGCTCCAGCCCGAGATCTATAGGAAGCAGCGATTTTCTCAACCCCATAGCCCACGAAGTGATTCTTAGCAACTCGAAATGCGAGCTGAGAATCAAAGGCTGTAATGGGTTGCTGCAAGAAAGCGGCTGCAATGGTAGCGACAGTGATACCTATGACGTGGGAACGCTGATTCCTGGTACGCCCGTTCACAGTTATTACAGCAAGAACTGTAATACTGCGAGCGCAACGCCGAGGAAGAACTGCCCTGCTTTGGGAGAGAAGAGTAAAGCTGCCTTCGAAAAGAGGGCAGCTTCTTTCGGGAAAGATGGGAACAGTGGTGTTGCCGCGTGCCGTAAGTGTGGGGAGCAGTTTGTGAAGTGGGAGTCTCTCGAATCACATTACCTTTCCAAGCACGCTGGTAAGGATTCCTTCCCCTGTGTGTGTGTGTGTGTGTTTTGGGATTTGAGAGTGAAAAGTGGTTGAAAAAAGGCAGTAACTTTATGCTACTAGGGAACTATACACCTTCGCTTGTTGAAAAAAGAAATTGATGGGATTCTATGAACGTTTCACCTAGGACCTCAAAATTACTTGCTCGTTGTGTTGTGATAATAATAATAACAGTAACAGAGCTCATGGAAGGCGATTCGTCTAGAAAGATAGTCGAAATCATCTGCAGATCGAGCTGGCTCAAGCCCGAAAACCAATGCGTAAGAATAGATCGCGTCCTAAAAGTTCACAACATGCAAAGGACACTCTCTCGCTTCGAAGAGTACAGGGAAGCCGTGAAATCGAAGGCCAGCAAACTCGCAAAGAAGCATCCCCGATGCTTGGCAGATGGGAACGAGCTGCTGAGATTCTACGGTACAACCTTAGCTTGTTCCCTGGGCCTTAACGGTTCTTCCAACCTCTGCGTGTCCGAAAATTGCTGCGTCTGTAGGATTGTAAGACAAGGGTTCTCTGCGAAGAGGGAATCGAAGGATGGGATTGGAGTTTTTACGGCCTCGACGAGCGCTAGGGCTTTCGAAGGGATAGAGATCGTTCAAGAAGATGGGCCTTCTTTACGAAAGGCTTTGATCGTTTGTAGGGTTATCGCTGGGAGGGTTCATCGCCCTTTGGAGAATGTTAGGGACATGGCTGGGCAGAATGGGTTCGATTCCTTGGCGGGGAAAGTCGGGGTTTATTCGAATATCGAGGAGCTTTACTTGCTTGATTCGAAGGCACTCTTACCTTGTTTTGTGGTTATATGCAAAGAGTTGAAGTGAAAGAAGACCTACATGTGGCTTTCTTACTTACTTTGTCTTTTGTGTCTTTTGTTGAATCAAATGTACCTTGTAATAAAGATTTATGACCACCACTCAAATTCGCCTTTCCTTGTATATGTCAAGATTTGAAGACAATTTTTTATTTATACAATGGATAACAAAATTAGGTGGCCATGAGTTGCATCGATCATTATTTGATGACATTGTGTCGGTTTCTTTTGTTTGGCGTTGGGAATTGCTTCTTATCGTGTTTAATTATTTCTATTGCGAGCAGAAAGTTTGGGATGGCCGAGCATCATAAATGTTTTCCGCTTATGCATTCTTTTTCCCCCCTATGAATAATATTATCGAAGAGGCGTAAAAAAAAAAAAAGAAGATAGCTTTAGACAGTCGAACATGGGGAAAATAAATGAGAACCTTCTTCTCTTTTTCTTCAAAATTTACCACAATTCATTTAATCTTATATTTTGTCAAACACATTCCTACTAGTACTAGTCCACCGAAACTGAATTGTAAATCGATGTTAGTCCCACTATCCATATCTTGTAGTGGGGCAGGAATTTTGCCTTTTAAGAATTTCATAATTTTCTTACATGTGATTATGCATAGGGAATCTACAAATTAATTAAATTTCTTTGAATATATAACGAAGCAAGTGGTAAGATGAATCCAAACTATCGGCACGTGGTCCTATTTGGAAGGTTGTCTTCATTAAATATCTGAATTCTAAGACTAAATAGCAGTTCAGGAAAATAACAGCTACGTCGCCATTCGTCAAATGTCACTCCACACCACGTTAGATTTGTCTTCAACAAAGTTAGATTTGTCCTCATTATTATGTATAATTATTTTTCGTTCATTTATAGGACCACCACATGCAAGAACAAGAAACAAATATCATATCATAGGGAGATATATATTAGACTAAGATACTAACTCACTCCCAAACCATCAAACTTATTACAAGTTCATCCCATTTCGAAATAGATAACAATTTTAACTTCTGTTGCAAATTTCATCACGGGCTCGCATTTGCTGGCCCATAATCATCGAATAAAACACCACTATAGACTTATACATGTCTCAAATGATTTCATTTGTATCATTTTACTTTTGTTGGTGTGAGAAAAGTATTAGGCCCGCCCGACCCATATATTGTACCTTCGCTCCACACCGACTAGAATAAGCTGGCGGGCTAATTTTCTTTTGAAGTGTAGAATTATTTTGCTAATCTTCTCCTATTTTTATACTTTATACTTGGAGAGCAAAATTATGTGGGAAATATTGGCTAGGGGTTTTCAATAAAGTAATGCAATAAAAGGTTTTTTTTTATATAAAATAATGCAATTTAATAAAAAATTTAATTAAATGAGATTATTTCGTTGAAATTAATAAAATAGGGCAAAACGCGGCGTGCTATTAGCCGCGACGATGACGTGACACATATAAGGAGGGAGGCCCTTTTTTATTTCTTTCATATGAGTCGCCCCCATGATGTTCACTTTTCTTTTTCTTTTTTTTTTAAACTTATTTTATATTATTTATTATTTATAAAATCCATCAAATTATAAAAACATCGTTATTTCATCTGATTTACATAATAAAAAGCAATAAACGCATCTAATTTATTGTTCGTTTTGCGACGATTAAAATGATATATCTTATATTTTTCGATAACCAAAAATATTTTTTTATTTTGATAAACTAAAAAAATACTTAAATTGGACTAAATTAATGTTTTTGAGTATTTTTTTAATTTATTAAAATAAAAAATATTTTGATTATCGAAAAATATAAGATTTGCATATCATTTTAATCGTCTCTAAAACAAACAATAAATTAGATGCGCTTATTGATTTTTATTATGTAAATCAGATGAAATAAAGATGATTTTATGATTTGGTGATTTTATAAATAATAAATAAATATAAAATAAGATAAAAATAAAAAAGAAAAGAAAAGTGAACGGGCGACGCATATAAAAGAAATAAAAAAAAAGGGTTTCCTTATACGTGCCGTCATCGTCGCGGCTAATAGCCGCTACGTCGCATTTTGCCCTATTTTATTAATTTCAGACGAAATAACTTTATTTTATTAAATTTGATTAAAATTGCATTATGTTATTTAAAAACCCTTACTAAAATAGGGTTAATTCTGAAAAATATAAAAACGAGCCAAACGTATATAATAGCCACGGCGGCACGGCGCTACATCCAATGGATGCGACGCGTAGATAACGGCCGCGGCGGTGCGCAATTAACAGGAAAAGTTCGCTACGTCCTCAGCTTTGGATTTCGAAAACGGATCATCTGACACGGAATTTCAAATTCGACGAATTACAAGAGTTTGGATTTCCCCTCGAATTTGGGCAAAATCGAAATCCAAAACTGTGCGAAACGATATTTGCAATAATTCAAATGGCCATTAACATATTTGCAATAATTCAAACGCTCACTGTGACTGCTCGGTCAATCAATACTACACTCTATATAAACTATAGACCCTATCTATGTGTACGCGGACTTTTGATTAAAAAGAAAGTCAACACAAACAGCCAATACAGGGAGAAGTTGGACGGATTGTGGAAAAGATGGGTTCTTAAAGAGATGAAATTTGCAGACATGCATTCGAAAATCTAAATAAAAAAGGAAAATTTATCTATTAAAGCAACGATGATGATCGATCGCCTCCTTTTCTCTCGTCGTCGTCACGCTGATTCTTGTCTCAAACTGGAAGCTTTTCTCCTGGGCTGCTAGCGACGGCACCATAGATGCAACGCAAAGCATCAAAGGCAACGAAACATTAGTATCATCACAAGGAAGATTCGAGCTTGGATTCTTCAGCCCAGGAAATACCAAGAATTGGTACATCGGAATCTGGTACAAGCAGGTAAGAGGAAGAACGCCAGTTTGGGTCGCCAACAGAGAAAATCCTGTAAGAAATATCTCAGAATCAGCCTTAAAGATCATCAATGGAGTCTTGGTGGTTATCAACGAAACGAACGACGTAATCTGGTCTTCCTCAAACACCACTTCGTCGACGGCCGCCAAAAACCCAATTGCTCAGCTGTTAGATTCTGGGAACCTCGTACTAAGGTGCGCCAACAACGAAAGGCCCGAAGATTACCTATGGCAGAGCTTCGATCACCTTACGGATACCTTCTTACCAGGCATGGACTTCGGCTGGAATCCCATGAACGGCAAAGAACGGTACCTTTCTTCGTGGAGGAGCGACGACGATCCTTCGCCTGGAGACTTCACACATCACCTTGACGTTAATGGAAGCCCTCAAGGCATCACAAAGGGACGAGTAGGGAAGGTTGTTATTTACAGAAATGGACCATGGAATGGCATTTTCATGAGCGGCATGCCCAATTGGCAAAACGATCCCACATTTAAGTACGGACTGTACTCACAAAACGGCACTTTCTCCTTCAGACAAGACTCCATCGAAGGGCGAGTCATATCAAGGTCGGCTCTGAGCCCGGCGGGCTTATTACAGGGCTTGATTTGGGTCGAACGAACGAACACATGGACCCTTTTCATGAGCTTTCCAAGAGATTACTGCGACGATTACAAGCGATGTGGTGCGTACGGCGTCTGTAATAATGCCAAGTCACCTGTTTGTTCGTGCCTGGAAAAATTTGTGCCTAAAGATCCACAGGGCTGGGCAAGGTTGGACTGGTCTAATGGTTGCGTTAGAAGGGCAGCGTTGAATTGTTCTAAAGGAGATGGATTCTTGAAGTATTCGAACGTTAAGTTGCCCGATGCAAGAAACTCGTGGCAGAATGAGAAGATGACGATCGAAGAATGTAAGGATGAGTGCTTGAAGAACTGCGATTGCATGGCTTATACGAAATTGGATATACGAGGGAGAGGGAGTGGATGCATACATTGGTTTGGGGACTTGGTTGATATGAGAGTTCTATCTGTAGATGGAGAGGAGATCTATATCAGATTGGCTTCTTCAGAGATAGGTAAGAATTTGGTGAGACTGCAAGAAATTGATAAGTGCCTAATTAGATTTCATATTTGTGTCGTGCCTACAGAATATGATGGAAAGATGAGACAAGTGCTGTTATTTCCCAGCCTAGTAACTGGAGTGGTTATTCTGATACTCGCCGCGTATTTGCGGACTAGTAAGAAGATCAGTACCGTGAAATGGAGAGGCAAAGGTCGAGAATATTTCGTTTTCTTCTCCGAGAAATAAATCGCTGAAACCTACAAAAATGATAGACAAATCATTGAGAGACTTTTGTTTTTTTCTCCGTGAATTTGTTGTTGCAGGTGGAAGTAATCGAATCCGCGAAGACTTTGAGCTGCCATTCTACGACTTTGACACGATAGTAAGAGCGACGGACAACTTTTCGACTGAGAATAAGCTCGGAGAGGGTGGATATGGTCCGGTCTACAAGGTACTTAAGAAAAGCATTACTTAGAGATTTGCAGATTGCAGTTTTCGATTGAGAAAAGAAAATATGTTCATATCATTGGAATAAATGCTGCAATATTTTCTTCAGGGGCTTCTTCAAGAAGAGGGAGAATACATTGCGGTGAAAAGGCTTTCGACAGATTCGACACAAGGGCTCGAGGAATTCAAAAACGAAGTAAAGTTCATTTCGAACCTCCAACATCGAAACCTCGTGAAGCTCCTGGGATACTGCATCCATGAAGAAGAGAAGCTCTTAGTTTACGAGTACTTGCCCAACAAAAGCCTCGACTCCATTCTATTCGGTGAGAGCCGATCTTATTATTACGCCCAGCTAAAGAATTAACAGATTGCTAACAAATCATTTTTTTTTTTTTCGCAGACGAAAAGAATAGAAAACTGCTCGATTCGAAAAAGAGGGTGCAAATCGTTGAAGGAATAGCTCGGGGCCTAGTGTATCTTCATCAAGATTCGCGTCTGAGGATCGTCCACAGAGACCTGAAAGCCAGCAACATATTACTGGACAAGGACATGAACCCTAAGATATCAGATTTCGGACTCGCTCGAACATTCAAAGACAACGTGTCCGAAGATAAGACCAAAAGGATATCTGGTACTTAGTAGGTATCTCAATCGCCAGGGAGATTCGACACCCTTTTCTTTCGGCCTGATAACGAGCTAACTATTTCAAAATTATGCAGTGGATATATGTCCCCAGAATACGCAGTGCGAGGCAAATTCTCGATGAAATCCGACGTGTTCAGCTTCGGCGTCCTCGTGCTGGAAATCGTGAGCGGAAAGAGAAACAGCTCTTTCTACGGAAGTACGGGCCAAAACATCAACCTCCTCGGGCACGTAAGCGTTCATCATCCCTCTCTCTCTCTCTCTCTTCAACCGAAATATGAGTACGATAATGATCAAATTTGCTCCTGTATATTTTTGACCGTTTACCTGAATGGGTCGTAATTCAAGGCATGGATTCTGCACAATGAAGGAAGGTCTCGGGAATTGGTCGACGAGTGCTTGCGCAGCGCCGAGGACGGCATATTCGACATGCTGAGGTTGATCCGCGTGGGGCTGTTGTGCGTTCAGCATTCTCCCGAGGATCGGCCCACGATGGGCTCGGTGGTTTCGATGCTGAGCAGTGGAGATGCTTCGGTCATGCCCAAGGAGCCCGGGTTTTTCGCCTGCTGCGGGTCGGCCGGGGAAGAGAGAAGAAGAAGAGGCGCCTCTAGGAACGACGTCACCATTACTGTGTTAGATGGTAGGTAGGTAGTTAGTAGATGAATGATATTATCACCTTGTCATCGAATCCTACCTGTTTTTATTTCTAATTTTAAATATAATAAAAGACTATCATTTATTCTTTTATTTAAATTTTAGACATAAAATTAAGTATAATATTTTCATGTATATTATAAATATAAATGATTCATGGGTCTGCCCCTTGCTGATAATTATATTATATACACAAATTTTAATTAACCAAGGCGAGGAAAAAAAAGAAAAAATAAACAGAGAATGGCACGGATTTTGTGACGGGTCTCGGTTGTTAGGTATAGCAGTCCCCGAAATGTGTGTGTATATATATATATATATATATATATATATATATATATATATATATATTTAAAGTATGAGATAAGGTATTTTACTAAAATTGAGTTGCCATTTACGGTGTGACAATGATCTTGCGAGGGCTTTGAAAATTATTATTCAGCTGTGGCGGCTGTGTGAACTGATGATTGGTTTGCTTATAATATAAGACTTCAAAGAATGCAACCGATGATTGGTTCCATTCTTTTATGATATTTATGGCATCATAAGTCAGTCAAGCGCGGGATTAATCCATCAATATTGACTGAACTGCTTAAGCTAATCTTAAGACTTCCTTGTAACTAATGATCAAGTATTATGTAGTCCAACGAAACAAGTCGAATCGACGGAGAGGGTTGCGTTATAAACATTTGAAATCTTGAAAAAAATTTAAAAACATTAAATAGCAGAAGCTGCAAAACAAGCCATGATCAACCTGTTAGAGACCATTCCCTCCTTTTATCCTGTCCTAATAACGATTATGTTCATCAACCATAATCTTTCGTCATGTGCTGGGAAGGACTCCATCGACGCAGCTCAAAGCATCAAAGGCAACGACACTTTGGTATCATCGCAGGGAAGATTCGAGCTTGGTTTCTTCAGCCCAGGAGATACCAAGAATTGGTACATCGGAATATGGTACAAGAACGTAACGGTTAAATCTCCAGTTTGGGTCGCCAACAGGGAAAACCCTGTAAGAAATATCTCATCAGAAGCAGCCTTAAAGGTCATCAATGGAAGCTTGGTGGTTCTCAACGAAACTAACGACGTAGTTTGGTATTCCTCAAACACCACTTCGAAAGCTGTCCGAAACCCAACAGCTCAGCTGCTAGACACCGGAAACCTCGTACTAAGGGACGCCGACAACGACAGGCCCGAAGATTACCTATGGCAGAGCTTCGATTATCTGACGGACACCTTCTTACCCAACATGGACTTCGGCCGCAACTACATGAACGGCAAAGAACGCTACCTAACCTCATGGAGGAGCAATGACGATCCTGCCCCTGGAGAATTCACTTATCACATGGATGCCACTGGGTACCCTCAAGGCGTCATCAAGAGAGGGGAGTCGGCAATCTTGTCCAGAATCGGACCGTGGAACGGCGTCGTCTTCAGCGGCTCTCCGAACTTGCAGAACGACCCAACGTTCAAGTACGGACTGTACAGCCAAAATGGGTCCTTCTATTACAGAGACAACTACGTCGACGGCTCGGTTTTGTCCAGGTATGCGCTGAACCCCAACGGCGCTCTTCAGAGCTGGACGTGGGTCGAGCGGGTCAACACGTGGGTCCTGTACCGAACCATGCCGCTCGACCACTGCGAGAACTACAAGCTCTGCGGCGCGTACGGCGTGTGCGACGTCGTTAGCTCGCCGGTGTGTCGGTGCTTGGACAATTTCGTTCCCCGCGACCCAGTAGGCTGGGCTAGGGCAGATTGGTCGGGCGGTTGCGTTAGGAGGACGCCGTTGCCGAACTGCTCGACGGGCGACGGGTTCTTGAGGTATTCGAACGTTAAGTTGCCCGATGCGAGGAATTCGTGGCACAATGAGAGTATGTCGATCGAAGAATGTAGGGTTGAGTGCTTGAAGAGGTGTAATTGCTCGGCGTATACGAATTTGGACATCAGAGGAAGAGGAAGTGGGTGTATTCTTTGGTTGGGGGAGTTGGTGGACATGAGAGATCTGTCGATGGATGGGCAAGATCTCTACATCAGAGTTGCTTCTTCAGAAATTGGTAAGAAATTTTTCATTCGTCGAAGCAGAAACTTGTGCGAAATATGAGTCTTCTAACTGCGATAAATTGTGTTGTGAAAATGGTGTAAAAGGTACAGAATCCGATGGAAGGAGGAGAAGGACGCAAGTGTTGGTTCCCAGCCTTGTTGTGGTAGGATTAGTTATGGTAGCTCTGAGCTTTGGCATATATTTTCGAAAGAGGAAGAAGATGGATGCGAAATGGGGAAGATTTAAAGAAGATCGAAGTCGTGGAGACTTAGAGCTGCCATTCTACGACCTGGAGAAAATCTTGAGAGCAACGGATAACTTTTCGATCGACAACAAGCTTGGAGAGGGCGGATACGGGCCGGTCTACAAGGTACGCATAAAGCTTTTTTTTTTTTGTCGAGCAGAATATAAACGCATACCTAAACCATGGCTGTGTTACGGTTTTAGGGGATTCTTGAAGATGGAGAAGTCATTGCGGTGAAGAGGCTGTCGACGACCTCTACGCAAGGGCTCGAAGAGTTCAAAAACGAAGTAAATTTCATTTCAAAACTCCAACATAGGAATCTCGTGAAGCTTTTGGGATACTGCATCCACGGAGAAGAGAAGCTCTTAGTTTACGAGTACTTACCGAACAAAAGCCTCGACCAGATTCTATTCGGTGAGAGCGCGTTACGTCGTAAATAGTTCGGCGTCGATTATATAATTAATGTCCAAACCGAGACAAAAAATGTTTTTCGCAGATGAAGAGAATCGAAAATTGCTCGATTCGCATATGAGGCTGCAAATCGTTGAAGGAACCGCGAGGGGACTAATGTATCTGCATCAAGATTCTCGACTAACGATTATTCACAGAGACCTAAAAGCCAGCAACATACTGTTGGACAAGGACATGAACCCAAAGATATCGGATTTTGGGCTCGCTCGAAGTTTCAAAGACGACGAGACTGAGGATAAGACGAAAAGGGTCGCGGGGACGTAGTAAGTACTAAAACTCGTCCGACCTATATATGATTTTCTTACAATTTACGTATTTATTTTTTGGTTTGATGGTAATCTTCGTGCAGCGGATACATGTCGCCAGAATATGCAGTTAGTGGCCGATTCTCGATAAAGTCTGACGTGTTTAGCTTCGGCGTCCTCGTGCTTGAAATAGTGAGCGGTAGGAGAAACAGCTCGTTCTCTCGCGGGGGCCAAAACGTCAACCTTCTCGGACATGTAAGTGAAATCGTCGTCCTCCATGCCTGTTAGCAAATAAAATATATAAATTCAAAATTTGGTACATTTCCTTCGAGTTTAAGGCTAACGAAAACAGCATAGACGTGACGGGCGTGCGGTTAAAAAAATAAATGTACTCGTGACAAACTGAGCTTTTAGGTGAAGTGATCATTCAGTTTGTCTTTCACACGACAGGCTTGGATGCTGCACAGAGAAGGAAGGTCGTGGGAGCTCATTGACGAGTTCTTAAGGAGCACGGAAAATATATTCGACATGCTGAGGTTGGTCCGTGTTGGGCTCTTGTGCGTTCAGCAATCTCCTGAGGATCGACCCACGATGGGCTCGGTGGTTTCGATGCTGAGCAGCGGAGGAGATTATTCTGCTTCCATGATGCCTAGGGAGCCTGGATTTTTTGCCCGCGGGGAGGAAACAATGGACGCCGAGCACAAAGGCGGTGGGTCGACGAACGGCCTAACCATTACGATTATAGATGGCCGATGAAGTTGTGGTTTTTTTTTTTTTGCTTGGAGTTGTATTATTTTGTTCGCTTGTGTTGTGTTCTTGATGGCTGATGTATATAGATTATGTTGTGAACACGTAGGAAGGGTAGCATGGAATGGACGTTAGGGTAACCACAATGGTGGTTTATATGTGTGTCATATGTGCTTATTTGGCACTCTATATGACACACCATCATTGGAGATGTGTCATGAGCATGACATTGTGTCATGGCACTGTGTTATAGGAATATTATATTATTATGGAGGAGAGAGAATGGGAGGAAAAAAAAAGAAATTATTTGTTTATAGTTGTGGGTCCGTGTTATAGTAGTGTTATTATTGTAGGAAAAATAAAATAAAAGTGTTATAGAATAAAATATAGGAAAATATAGTGAAAAGCTGATGTGACAGTATTATGGGTGTGTTATTGTTGGGGACACCCTTAACATGTGAAATACGTATTTAGGGTGTGCACAACAATAACACACTCATAATACTCTCACATCAGGTTTTCACTATATTTTTCTATATTTTATTCTATAATACTTTTATTCTACTTTTTTCACAATTATAACACTACTATAACACGGACTCACAACTATAAATAAATAATTTCTTTTTCTTCTCCCTCATTCTTTCTTCTCCATAATATTTTAATATTCTTATAACACAGTGTCATAAATATGACACAATGTCACACTCATGACACGTCCACAATGGTGGTGTGTCATATAAAATACCAAATAAACACATATGACACACATATAAATTACCGTTGTGGTTACCCTTAGTAAAATGGATTATACATGTATATTATTACACTTCACACATCGGACAAAACAATGTTCTAAACATGCGGTGCGGCACCGGAAAATGATTGCTCAACTATGGCGGCCTCAAAGAGTGTTATGAGACGAACAATCAATATCAAATAATTCACAAAGAGAAAAAATAAATAAAACTACTTGGGAAGTTGGGCAGCAGTTCAAAAAGAGATGTCGGACAATAAATGATCCATGTTGAGCTGGTAAGCCAAATGATAAAATCACAAAAAATTATTAATGATATCGATCTGTCATTCGTCGAAAGTAAATAAAGCAGATGGATAACTAACAGTACCTTAAATGTGGTTGACATTTCACTTTGGAGATCTGACTTTTCCTCGAAACTCCGAGAGTTCCTGAAGGAGCAAATTTGCATATAAGCTTCTTCTCTTCACTTAAACCTTAAGCAACCCAATAATTAGTAGCCGTAAATAAAGTAAGCCATGATCAAGCTGCCCTTAGAAGAGACAATTCCCTCCTTTTATCTTGTCCTAATAACGCTTTTGATCATCAACCAGCATCATATGTTTCTTTCAACTGCGATCGACACCATAGACGCAGCACAAAGCATCAAAGGCAACGACACTTTGGTATCATCACAAGGAAGGTTCGAGCTGGGATTCTTCAGCCCAGGAAATACCAAGAATTGGTACATCGGAATATGGTACAAAAAGGTAAGAGAAAAAATCCCCGTTTGGGTCGCCAATAGAGAAAACCCTGTAAGAAATACCTCAGAATCAGCCTTAACGATCATCAATGGACTCTTAGTCGTTCTCAACGAAACTCACGACATCGTATGGTATTCTTCAAACACCACTTCGTCGACATCCGCCAAAAACCCAATTGCTCAGCTGTTAGATTCTGGGAACCTCGTACTAAGGTACGCCAACAACGAAAGGCCCGAAGATTACCTATGGCAGAGCTTCGATCACCTTACGGATACCTTCTTACCAGACATGGACTTCGGCTGGAATCACATGAACGGTAAAGAACGCTACCTTTCTTCGTGGAAGAGCAACGACGATCCTTCGCCTGGAGACTATACGCATCACACAGATATCACCGGGTATCCTCAGGCCATCACAAAGGGAGCAAACGAAGTTCCACTGTACAGAGTTGGGCCGTGGAATGGCATGTTCTTCAGCGGCATGCCCAACGTGCAAAACGATCCCACCTTTACGTATGGACTGTACTCACAAAACGGCACTTTCTTCTTCAGACAAGACTCCATCGGCGGGCCAGCCACGGCGAGGATGGCTCTGAACACGGCGGGCGTCTTGCAGGGCTGGATTTGGGTCGAAAGAACTGATACATGGACTCGATTCATGAGCCTTCCTGGCGATTACTGCGACGATTACAAGCTGTGTGGCGCTTACGGCGTCTGTAATAATGCGCTGTCCCCTGTGTGTTCGTGCCTGAAAAAATTCGTGCCTAAAGATCCACAAGGCTGGGCTAGGGTGGATTGGTCTAATGGTTGTGTTAGGAGAACGGCTTTGAACTGTTCTAAGGGAGATGGGTTCTTGAAGTATTCTAACGTTAAGTTGCCCGATGCAAGAAACACATGGCACAATGAGAACATGACGATCGAAGATTGTAGGGCTGAGTGCTTGAAGAACTGCAGTTGTATGGCTTATACGAATTTGGATATTCGAGGGAGAGGAAGTGGATGCCTACTTTGGTTTGGAGACTTGGTTGATATGAGAGTTCTATCTGCAGACGGAGAGGACATTCATATCAGAGTGGCTTCTTCTGAATTAGGTGAGCAATTAGTTCGACACAGAAATAATAGACGACATAGTCTTTACCTTCAGTTCAGCACCTCGCTCTTTATTAGTTCTGTGTCCTGAATATAATCGAAAATGGTACAGAATCAAATGGAAGGAGAAAGCATGTTCTGGTAATCAGCCTAACTGTGGCAGGAACGGTTATGATAGTTCTTCTGAGCTTGGTCACATATGTGTGGAGGAGAAGACGTGGTAAAAACACTTCCGCGTCACTTGGCTTACACAGATGCATCATCTAAAGCCCAACACTCTCTGTAAATTGTTTTGCAGGTAAAAATGATGGAAGCCATGAAGACTTGGAGATACCATGCTACGACTTCAAGAAGATCGTAAGGGCAACGGATAACTTTTCAATTGACAATAAGCTTGGAGAGGGTGGATATGGGCCAGTCTACAAGGTACTCATAAACACGAATAGAGAAGAATTAAACCATATATTCAAGCAGAAAAATACCTACAATGGGCATTATATGACTGCACAGGGGCTTCTCGAGGAAGAGAGAGAATACATTGCGGTAAAGCGGCTATCAACGACTTCAACGCAAGGGCTTGAGGAGTTCAAAAACGAAGTAACTTTCATTTCAAAACTCCAACACCGAAATCTCGTGAAGCTCCTGGGATACTGCATACATGGAGAAGAGAAGATGTTGATTTACGAGTATATGCCCAACAAAAGCTTGGACTTTATTCTATTCGGTGAGAGTGGCCTAATCTTATTCCAAACACGCAGATAATCTAAGAAGACTAACTGCTTTTTTCATGAATGCATCTAAAAGGGCATCTAGAGATATATGCTATGACTCAGTGTCTAATCATCCAACAAATTTTGCCCAAAAACAAATGTGTTATGTGCAGATGATAAGAACAGAAAGTTCCTTGACACGCAAATGAGGCTTCAAATTGTCAACGGAATAGCTCGTGGCCTAATGTATCTTCATCAAGATTCGCGTCTAAGGATCGTCCACAGAGACCTAAAAGCCAGCAACATATTGCTGGACAAGGACATGAACCCAAAGATATCAGATTTCGGACTCGCTAGAAGTTTCAAAGACAATGTGACTGAAGATAAGACCAAAAGAGTAGCAGGGACCTAGTAAGTAACTCACCATCACGGACTACTCAAAATTGTAAAAATAAAATCTTATTTGAATACATTTTATATGCAATCATTATTCGTGGTTCTTGATGCAGCGGTTACATGTCTCCAG
This sequence comes from Craterostigma plantagineum, assembly GCA_027422505.1. NCBI lineage: Eukaryota > Viridiplantae > Streptophyta > Magnoliopsida > Lamiales > Linderniaceae > Craterostigma > Craterostigma plantagineum. Next base: position 1,268,231 of record JAPQWV010000033.1, on the reverse strand, counting down.
AGTATGCCATGCGCGGCCAATTCTCAATGAAGTCCGACGTATTTAGCTTCGGCGTCCTGGTGCTGGAAATTGTGAGCGGAAAGAGAAACAGCTCATTCTATGGCAGCGGCCAACTCATGAATCTCCTGGGACATGTAAATTTTTTGCATCATATCCCTTCATTCCATAGTTCAGACATGTGAAGAAGGTTGTAATAACACACACATAATTTCACTACAGGCTTGGATGATGCACAAAGAAGAGAGGTCACTAGGGCTCGTCGACGCCTTTTTGCGGGACAAAAACAGTGCCATCGACATGCTGAGATTGATCCACATAGGCCTCTTGTGCGTCCAACATTGCCCCCACGATAGGCCCACAATGAGCTCAGTGGTTTCGATGCTTAGCGGCGGAAGTGCTTTGGCCACGCCCAAAGAACCTGGATTTTTCCAACAAGAAGATTCGTTACCAAGTTCGATAGAAACCGTAGAGACAAAACGTGAAGATGGTTTCACAAACGGCCTCACCATTACAGTGCTCGACGGCCGATGAAATTTTCTGTTCGAATGTATGAAAGAATTCAACGATCAACAGAGTGATATCCTAATGTAGCTTGAGAGAGCGATTAGCGAGGCAACATAGTCCAGTGGTTTGGTGCGTTTTACAATACAACTTTTTTTCGGATACCCGACCGGTTCCGGGTTGCCCCGACTAATCCGGTTCGCCCCGCGTCGCGTACCTGGTATCGGCAGGTGAGGCTCCCAAAGGGGGTTGCTGCATACACAAGGATTCGAACCCGAGACCTTGCTTAAGCGATACCAAGCCGCTTACCACTTGGACCAACCCCCGTTGGTTACAACACAACTTTGATCACTTGTTTATACTACTAAAAATTCATTGTTACAACTAATACATTAAGGGAAATTCCGTCCGGTACCCTCGAGTTTAGGGTTTTTCCAGTTGGTATTCGAAGTTTTTTCGATTCCAGCGGGTACCCATAACGTTTTATGAAATGTAATTCCGTACCCCTGAATTACCACAAACGGATTTTAAGGATTAGATGCCGTTAGGGGGTGTTTGTTTTGGGGTGATCTTCCAAACATCACCGTGATCCTCTCGTTTACCACTTATCACTGTGTTTGTTTAGTTTAAGTGATGAGCTATCACCGGAATGATGGATCACCTAGGTGATGAAAATGAGGTGATATTTCATATTTCAGATCACCCCAAAAAACCTAAGTGATCCAACATCACGGTGATGAGGTGATCTATCTAACTTTTTAATGGACGAAAATACCCTTGATATTTTAACATTAATATTTTATATGCCATTATCAATATAATTACATGATTATAATAATTAAATCTTAAAAATATTCAGGTTATTTAGAAGTACTAAAACTTATATTTAAAAAAAGTATAAATATAAATAAGGCTTATGATTAAATGTATATTTTAATATATTAATGATTATCACATAAAATATCACCTTAAAATAATTTAACACATTATTTAAATCATATTTATAGGGTCAAATATGACATTGATAGGGTCAAATATGACATCATAGTGATTAAACAAACAGAATACTTCAATATCACGTTGATCTGCAAATGAAATATCACCTTAAAACAAACACATTGATGACATATCATCTTGATCCACATTCCGGTGATACCTACATCACCGTGATGTGCGTATCACTGTAATGTTGGATCACATAAACAAACACCCCCTTAGTTTCTAACAGGAATTTCGGAAAGACATAAATACCCTCAATATTATTAGTTGAATTAAAAAGGAAATCAAAATAGAAAAAAATAGAATAACATCGAGTTACGCTCAACATGCAGCGCCTTCTCCATTCGCACTATCACCCAACATTCAAGCTTCTGTAGTCCCAAGGTACGACGGTCATCTATTTCTTTTTCTATTTTGATTTCCTTTTTAATTAAACTAATAATATTGAGCATATTTATGTCTTTTGGAAATCTCTGTTAGAAACTAACGATATCTAACCCTTAAACCCCCGTTTTTTGGTAATTCGGGGTTCGAAATTACATCTCATAAAACGCTAGGGTACCGGATGGAATCGTGGTTCGCCATCGCGGATGCGGACACTAGCAATACGGATACATTGCATTATCGCCGCGGTTGCTGGCGATACACAATTTTTGCAAAAAATACATATAAGTAATTATAGATGTCAAATATGTGTTCTTAGCCAATATTTAAGGAATATATAATAAATTTCCCTTGTATATTTAATTTAAAAGCATAAATTTTGATATAATTGAAAATATTTTGTTTTTAAAAGCATCTCCAATGGATACTTTATTTTTGTGCAACTCCAATGAGACGCTATATTTCATAGTTGACGACCAGAGGTACATTAGATCTAGACTTATAGTTTCTATTTCAACACAAAAATAGAGTTATAGTTTCAATTTTATTCATATTTTATTTAATAGAAAATATTTTGATTATATTTAAAATATTTGATAATCTTATTGTAGTAAAAGTAAACATAATATTTATTTTCGTTCAGTTATTGATATTTCCTTTTTTAATTATTAAACTTGTATTTTAATAATGTGCAATTTTATAGTTTATTCAATTTTAAATAGTAATAATTACTTTTAATATATTGACATTATAATATTATGAAGTTTAATAAGTCAATTACGATAGTAATAAATATGGGTTTCATTTTTAGTGTAAAAAATAGAGTAATGGGTTGGACTGAAAATTAGAATTTATGGGTTGGAGTAAAAACACCATAGCAGCTGTATTATTGTGTAAAATTAACTGTATTTTTATGATGTGCGTTGCAGATACTCTACTAATTAAAATTGTGTTAGGCTTTATAATCTTTAAATAAATGTATTTACATTAATATTTTTTTTTTTGGTAAGAAAGATTTTCATTACCACATGAACCAGTGTTTACAAAATGTGATCCATCTTATCAATCACAAAACAACTAATCATTGTGAAAAACATATCTCTCGTATATACTCCAATCCTCGTTGAATCGACTTCGCAAACTTCATCCCTCGCACTTGGTCTTTAAACCCCCGCTTGAACGCCTGAAATAGCTCCTCTGCTGTCTTGGTAGCCCCCCCATGCACACGAGCATTACGTTCCTTCCATAGTATATGTGTAGCAGCCACCACTCTCGCAAGTTGTATCTTCGGAACCATGTTCTTATGCTTGCTCATCCGAATCAGCTGTTTAACCCAAACCTCAAAGTCATAGGCTATATCAGTTCCTAATCAGCTGCATACCTCTTTAACAAATAACCTGCTATAACCACAGTCAAAATATAAGTGTGAGAGGCATTCATCTGCCAGAGAGCATAGCACACATCCTTTATCAAGAATGTGCATCCCCCATTGTGCTAGTCTATCTCTTGTGAGCAATTTCCTATGCATGATAAGCCAGAATATAAAGGCATGTTTCAGCAGGTTCCATCGATTCCATATAACTGCTGCAGTTACCATCTTCTCTTTGTCTCCCTGCATCCACAAATATCCCGAGGATATAGTGTAGCAACCATCACTTGTGGCCGTCCATTTCCCATCTTGAAAGCCATCGCGAAGTTTATCTCTAACTCTAAGTATTTGAGACCACTGCCAGCTACTTCCTCCAACCCTCTGATAATTCCAGATGCTGACAGACTTTAAGTAATAACAGTGCAGCCATTTAATCCACAAGTTATCTTTCTTCTGCGCAATGTCCCATATCTTCATCCCAATGCTCGCACAGTTCCATAGGCCACAATCCCTGATGTCCAAGCCCCCTGCTGTTCTTCATACAGACTGTTTCCCAAGCCACTAGGGCCTTTGTTCTGCCCCCAATTCCTCTTCCCCACAAGAACTCTCCGCATATTTGGTCAATCCTCCTCACTACACTTATAGGCAGTAGGAACATAGAGCCCCAATAGCTATGCATGGTCAACAGTATTGAGTTAATCAAGCAGCATCTCCCCGCATAAGAGAGGTGTCTTGATGTCCAGCAATTGATCCTCTTGGCAATTTTCTCTTACCAGTGATTCACAATCAGATCTGCTCCATCTTGTTGGTGATATTGGTACCCCTAGATACTTCATAGGAAATGAGCCCTCTGAGAACTCGGTCAGCTCTATTATACTCTGCCTCAAGGACTGTGTAGTGCCAGCAATGAAAATGCTGGATTTCAGGGCATTAGCTCCCAGCCCTGCTGCCTTCTCAAAATGCTGCAAACTACCCTTAACCAGTCCAATAGTGGGAATATGAGCCTTGCATAAAATCAAGAGGTCATCAACAAAAATACATGCTAACTAGATTTAGCTTCTTGCATAGAGGATGGAACTTAAAGTCTTCTGATTTCGAGGCCAATAGCAATCTCCTAGTCAAATATTCCATAATCATACAAATAACAGTGGTGAGATTGAGTCACCTTGCCTCAGCCCCCTAACCCAATGATATGCCCCTCAAGAGCCCCATTAATAGCCAATTTATATGTGACAGTAGAGATGCATTCCCTAACCCATTCCACAAACTTCACAGGAAACTTAAAGTGCTTGAGAAGGCTGAAGAGAATTCCCATTCCACTGAATCATATGCCTTCCTCAAGTCAATCTTCATCACGCATCTAGCTGATACCAGCCCCCTGTTATACAGCCGAAGCAGTTCCTGGCAGAGCATGATATTGTGACCAATAGACCTACCAGGAACAAAGGCCCCCTGATTAGGATGTACAAGACTTGGCAGCGCAGCTCTCAACCTAGTGCACAGGAGCTTTGAGATACATTTATAAACTGCATTGCAACACGCAATGGTATATAGTCCTTGCCTGTTCTGGGGTGGCTGACCTTAGGCACTAATGTAATGGTGGTAGCATTCAGGGATTTGAGTAGTCTTCCAGTCTGGAAAAACTCCAATACAGCCTCAGTAACATCATCTCCAACCACAGGCCTAGCTGCCTTGAAAAATCCACTGTTATAACCATCATGCCCGGGTGATTTATCACTATGGATGGAGTACATTGCAGTTTTGACCTCTTCCCTAGTAAATGGAGCAATAAGGCCCAGATGTTCCTCGACAGTTAAGGTATCCCCTTGTGTTATGGCCCTCTCATCAATCCCTTCTAGGTTCTTCTCAGCACAGCCTAGAACTCTGGTATACTGCAACAAAAGAGACTATGGATCTTGGCTCCTTCAGAACCATGCCACCTTCAGACTCAACTGATATGATCCTGTTTTTATATACCTCAGTCTGCAATACCCTGTCTCTTGTTTCCTCAGAATCAAATTTAGCTAGAAATAACCCAGCATAGATTTGCATCACCTTTTCCAGCCCATGCTTTTTCCATACACGGTTCAGGAATCCGTTCATGACTGCAAACGGGGGGTTCAACCCAAGCACATAGCAGACAATCGCTGAATTCCAGTACTTCACCTCCTCAGCGATATCATCCTGAACTATCCGCCCAATCTCACGCTCCCCAGTCCTCGCTGGCTCAACATAATCGAGCTTCGTTCCTGCCGACGTAGCTTAGATATGTCAAAATTGGCCCATACTGATTGCGTTGTCTGTTCAGTCTTTTCCTCGAACACATTGTCTCTAATCTACGCCATTTCCTTCACAACCTTGGCTAGAATTGCCGCTTCCTTCGATCCTTTGGAGTTTCCCGTACTGTCAATGTATGTCTCAATGAGTTTGGTAATGTCAGCCAATGCAGGGGGGTTTGGAGTAATGGGGGAATTCGGCTTTGGGGCTAAAATCTCCCCAGTAGGTGACTTCGCCGCCTCAGCAGGTGGTGAGTCAGCCTGTCGTGCCGTCCGCTTCTTCTTCGCCATCGCACGACGTCGCCGCCGAGAGAGGCAGGGGTACGATCAATGAAACAGTACCGAAATCCCAATGTGTGAAAAGCGCATCTACTCAGTTTTTTTATTTACATTAATATTGGACCCAATAAACAAGCCCAAAATAAATAAGGCCAAAATCAACAAAACCCTAATTAAAATAATTTTTCCTTGTTTTGCCACGTCATCATCTTCTGGGGCATCATCTTTTCACGAAAAAAACAAGAAAAATGGAAAATCGTCCGAGATGGCGGATGTATCACCAGTAAAACAATAACTCATCCGCGTTGATCCGCGGCGGCCGATATCTCGCCGCGACCCCTGTTCTTGCGGCAACAAACCCGTCACTGTTCTAACCCGTCTCTCTGGCGCGGAGGGTGCTGAGTCCGTTCCGGCGCGGCCGATACGGCCGATGTCGAGCTGATACCCATGGCCGGAATCGAAAAAAACTTCGGGTACCAACTGGAAAAGTCGTAAATTCAAGAGTATCGGGCGGAATTTCCCTTACATTAAATACAACCTAATAGATATTTCATAAGCTTATATGGTCAATAATCAATTACATTAGTCAATACAACAATTCATCAAAAATTCAAAAAAAAAGGTAAGCGTCTTAATATTTTATAAACTTGTTAATTCGTAACAGTGTTTAATTATGTCTGTTCCGGTCAATTAGGGCAGCGGAAACAATGTCAAAATTCAAACCACGTGCCCACAATGGAAAATGATAGATCAATTGTGGCTAGCAAGAAGATTGGAAATATATTACTTTTATTTCGGAGGGATTTTAACGAGTCAAACGCCCAAATATTAATAATTCATAAAAAAATAACTAGAACTACTTACGATGGAGGAGTTTTCTTTCACACGATAAATAGATCACGGCAACAGTACTTGAGGATAAAGAGAAAAAGTATTAGCATGTCTACAAGTCAGTCAGAATGATATCAATGGCATTGGCTTCCATAACGGAGAGTTATCAAACACATATTAAATATGGTCATCAATTGACTTTGGAAAGACTTTCTTGTAAACTCAAGTCATGAGTTTCTGAAGAAAGCAATCGGCATATTAATATATAAGCTTCTTCCCTTCCCTATTTATCTTTACTTAGAAACCTTGAAGAAGACACAGACCAGTAGATCAATGCCATGATGAAGCCATTAGAGGTTACCTCCTTTTATCTTCTCTTAACGATCGTGCTCATCAACCAGCAAACATTTCTTTCAACTGCGAGCGACACCATAGACGCAGCACAAAGCATCAAAGGCAACGGCACTTTGGTATCATCGCAGGGAAGATTCGAGCTGGGATTCTTCAGCCCAGGAAATACCAAGAATTGGTACATCGGAATATGGTACAAGGACGTAAGAGAAAAAATCTCCGTTTGGGTCGCCAACAGAGAAAATCCTGTAAGAAATACCTCCGAATCAGCCTTAACGATCATCAATGGACTTTTAGTAGTTCTCAATGAAACAAGCGACATCATATGGTCTTCTTCCTCAAACGCCACTACGTCGACATCCGCCAAAAACCCAATAGCTAAGCTGTTAGACTCCGGCAATCTCGTCCTAAGGGACGCCAACAATGAAAGGCCCGAAGATTACCTGTGGCAGAGCTTCGATCACCTAACGGATACCTTCCTACCAGATATGGACTTCGGCCGGAATCACATGAACGGCAAAGAACGCTACCTTTCTTCATGGAGGAGCGACGACGATCCTTCGCCTGGAGACTTCACACATCAAATAGATGTCACTGGGTATCCCCAATCCATCACAAAGCGAGTAAACGGCGTTAATCTGCACAGACTTGGGCCGTGGAATGGCAGGTTCTTCAGCGGCATGCCCAACGTGCAAAACGACCCCAACTTTAAGTACAGATTGTACTCACAAAATGGTACTTTCTTCTTCAGACAAGACTCCATCGGCGGGCCAGCCATGGCGAGGATGGCTCTGAACACGGAAGGCGTCTTAAAGGGCTGGATTTGGGTAGAAAGAACTAATACATGGACTCGTTTCCTGATCCTTCCTGGCGATTACTGCGACGATTACAAGCTGTGTGGCACTTACGGCGTCTGTAATAATGCGTTGTCCCCTGTGTGTTCGTGCCTGGAAAAATTCGTGCCTAAAGATCCACAAGGCTGGGCTAGGGTGGATTGGTCTAATGGTTGTGTTAGGAGGACGGCTTTGAACTGTTCTAAGGGAGATGGATTCTTGAAGTATTCCAACGTTAAGTTGCCTGATGCAAGAAACACATGGCACAATGAGAACATGACAATCGAAGAATGTAAGGCGGAGTGTTTGAAGAACTGTAATTGTACGGCTTATAAGAATTTGGATATACGAGGGGGTGGATGCCTACTTTGGTTTGGAGACTTGGTTGATATGAGAGTTCTATCTGCAGACGGAGAGGACATTCACATCAGAGTGGCTTCTTCTGAATTAGGTAAGCAATTGGTTCGACAGAGAAATAATAGATGACATAGCCATTACCTTCCAGCTCCTCGCTGTTTATTAGTTCTGTGTTCTGAATATAATCGAAAATGGTACAGAATCAAATGGAATGAGAGAGCGTGTTCTAGTAATCAGCCTAACTGTGGCAGGAACAGTTATGATAGTTCTTCTGAGCTTGGTCACAAATGTGTGGAGGAGGAAATGGAGAAGACGAGGTAGAAACACTTTCCTATCATTGGGATTGCACACGCAAATGAGTGTAAAGATCAACAACATTCTCCGTGAACTATTTTGCAGGTAAAAATGATGGAAGCCATGAAGACTTGGAGCTTCCACTTTACGACTTCAAGACGGTCGTAAGGGCAACGGATAACTTTTCAATTGACAATAAGCTTGGAGAGGGTGGATATGGGCCAGTCTACAAGGTACCCGTAAACACATCATACTGAGAAGAACTAAACCATATATCCCTGAGATTGGCAGAGGAGAAAAACACTTACCATTGCCGTTACATGACTTCACAGGGGATACTTGAAGAAGAGGGAGAATACATTGCCGTGAAGAGGCTATCAACGACCTCGACGCAGGGCCTCGAGGAGTTCAAAAATGAAGTAAACTTTATTTCGAAACTCCAACATCGGAATCTGGTGAAGCTACTGGGATACTGCATCCATGGAGAAGAGAAGATGTTGATTTACGAGTATATGCCCAACAAAAGCTTGGACTTTATTCTATTCGGTGAGAGTGGGCTAATCTTATTTCAAAGATGCAGATAATCTAAGAAAACTAACTGCTATTTTCATGAACGCATCTAAACGGGCATCTAGAGATATATGCAACGATTCAGTGTCTAATCATCCAACCAATTTTGCCCAAAAACAAATGTGTTATTTGCAGATGATAAGAACAGAAAGTTCCTTGACTCGCAAATGAGGCTTCAAATTGTCAACGGAATAGCTCGTGGCCTAACGTACCTTCATCAAGATTCGCGACTGAGGATTGTCCACAGAGACCTCAAAGCAAGCAACATATTGCTGGACATGGACATGAACCCAAAGATATCTGACTTTGGACTCGCTAGAAGTTTCAAAGACAACGTCACCGAAGATAAGACGAAAAGGGTAGCGGGGACCTAGTAAGCAACACAAGTTCATCGTCTACCCAAACAAACTTTAAAATGAAATCTTCTTTGAAGACCTTTATATTGAATCATCATTCCCGGTTCTTCATGCAGCGGTTACATGTCGCCAGAGTACGCAATGCGCGGCCAATTCTCAATGAAGTCCGACGTATTCAGCTTCGGCGTCCTCGTGCTTGAAATTGTCAGCGGAAACAGAAACAGCTCATACTATGGCAGTGGCCAACTCATGAACCTCCTCGGACACGTAATTTTTGCATCATCCCTTCATTCCATTATATCGATCGACGTGTGAAGAAGGTGGTAATAACACACGCATACTTAATTTCACTACAGGCTTGGATGATGCACAAAGAAGAGAGGTCACTAGGGCTCGTCGACGCCTTTTTGCGGGACAAAAACAGTGCCATAGACATGCTGAGATTAATACACATAGGCCTCTTGTGCGTCCAACATTCCCCCAACGATAGGCCCACAATGAGCTCGGTGGTTTCGATGCTAAGCAGCGGAAGTGCTTTGGCCATGCCCAAAGAACCTGGATTTTTCCAACAAGAAGACTCGTTACCAATTAGGACAGAAACTGTAGAGACAAAACGTGACGATGGTTTCACAAATGGCCTCACCATTACAGTGCTCGACGGCCGATGAAATTTTCTGTTCGAATGTATGAAAGAATTCAGCGAGCAACCGAGTGATATCCTAATGTAGCTTGAGAGAGCGATTAGCGAGGCAACATAGTTCAGTGGTTTGGGGTGTTTTTTACAATACAAGTTTGATGACTTGTTTTTTTTTTTTTTTGAATAAAAAGAGGTCACTTTTTATTGAATATCAGCGAGCAATAAGTTTGCCAATTCTTGTGTAGGCGGAGAAGAGCCTTCTCCGTCATATCCAAGATTTTTGGCTAGATAATGAGCGACCACATTAGATCTCTACATACATGACTATAGCGGACACATGCAAACGATCGAGACAAAAGAAGACAGTCGTAAAGGATGCACCCGATCTCAGATGATTCAGTTGATTCCTGCCGGAGCTTGGTAATAACAGTCTTGCAATCACTCTCTATTTCGACACGAGGCCACCCTCTAAAGTTTGCGTACAGTAGAGCTTCTCGGATTGCGATGGCCTCGACAACTTCCGGTGAATAATGTCCGCACAGTTCTCTAGTACGCCAGCCGATACACTTGCCAAACGGGTCTCTCGCTATGAGGCCAATTGATGACGTTCCCCTTGATTTATGTATGGCACCATCCGTGTTGATCTTTGTACGATCTGGATCTGGTTTGGTCCAGCCCGAGTTCAGCTCCAAAAGACCTTCTTGGCTCGGGTTATTATCCTGATGCGAAGGATTGATCATCGCCTCCGCTTCAGCTATTGCACGATCGTCGGACATACAAGTTCCTTCGGCAAACCACTTATTCCGCATGCGCCATATGACCCAGCAGAGAGTGATGAATAAATCAAAGTCTGCATTATTTAGTCTTTCCCGCATCCCTCGAATCCAGGCCTCAGCATCACCCGGTCCCAAGCGTATGACGTCATACGAAATCTTCGTTTTTTTCCAAAGCCGCCTCACCATGGGGCACGTTATGAAGACATGTTCCGTATTTTCTGGGGCACCCCCACATCGGCTACAGTTAGAATGTGCGAGGCATCGTCTTTTAAAGAGATTCTCCGCCAGTAGGACATTGTTGCATAATCTCCATAGGAACAGTCGGACACTAGGAGTACAGCTCGGGCTCCATATCATGTGCCACGACAAGGGCGTCGACGAAGAGGCTAATTGTCGAAAGTTCTGTTTTTCAGCTAGATAATACGCGCTTCTCACCAAGAAATTTCCATCCTTTGAATAGTGCCACACGAGCCGATCCGGTTGAGAACACACACCTAAACGGATTGAAAGAATTCGTTCCGCATCAAATGGGAGGAAGGAAGAGCGGATCAGATCGTATTCCACCGACCCGATGTGTGCTCTCGAAGGTCAGAAACTGTGGATACAACATCTTCATGGACCGGTGTCAAGACCGGTTTAAAACTCTCTGCGGGGAATCCATGGGTCGCGCCATATATTGATCCCCTCCCCACGTCCCACTTGCCAACATATCCCTTGTGCGATGGTATACCGTGCACGAAGAATACTACGCCATGTCAGTGAAGGGCAATGTCCAAGAGGAGCTGTCATGAAATCAGTGTTAGGACAATATCTAGCTTTAAAGATGCGACTTACTAAAGCATCCGGGTTGTTAATGAAACGCCATGCTTGTTTTGCAAGCATAGCAAGATTAAAAGATTCAAGGCTTCGAAAGCCTAGTCCTCCTTCCTTCTTTGGTCGACACAGACGCTTCCATGTTAGCCAGTGAACACCCTTCCCTTTCGAGCCCGACCACCAGAAGCGAGCTATCATCCTCTCAACATCATGTATGATCGATCTGGGTAGAAGAAAACAGCTCATAGCGTACACAGGAATTGCTTGGAGAACAGCCTTAATGAGCACGCCTCGCCCTGCTTGCGAAAGAAGCTTCTCAGACCAACCACTCACCCGTCGCCAAACACGATCCTTGATATATGCGAAGACCTCTTTCCTATTACGTCCCACCAAAGAAGGAAGGCCCAGATACATCTCTCGGCTTTGCTGTTCGTGAATCCCTAGCTCGTTACAAAAGAAGTCGCGTGTTGGCTGCTCAACATTCCCCGAGAAAACCATCGAGGACTTCTCAAGGTTGATCTTCTGCCCCGAAGCACGTTCGTAGATAGTAAGTATATGTTTGATTCTGAGCGCCGCACGGTTCGAAGCCTGGCAGAAGATGATGGTATCATCAGCGAAGAGAAGGTGCGATATCGACGGCGCTCCTTTTCGAACCGTAATACCCTCAATCTCCCTAGAGCTTTCTGCCTCCTGTAGTAATCCTGTAAAAGCCTCTGCACAAAAGAGGAAGAGGTACGGGGAAAGGGGGTCGCCTTGGCGAAGTCCTCTTGTGGGAGTTAGTTTTCCGAAGCAATTTCCGTTTAGTAAGAATGAATAAATAGTGGAGGACACACACAACATAATTAAACGAATAAAGTCCTCTGGAAAGCCCAACTTACTCAATACCCTTCTCAGAAACGTCCACTCGACGCGATCGTAAGCTTTACTCATGTCTAGCTTGATAGAAGCACAACCTTTGTTCCCTGTCCGTCGGTTCTTAAGAGCATGGTTAATTTCAAAGGTGATAAGCACATTATCTGTAATAAGGCGACGAGGAATGAATGCCGATTGCGAGACTAGGGAATCCATGAAGGGCTTAAGCCGATTAGTTATGCACTTAGATGCTATTCTATAGACAACATTACAAAGACTAATCGATCGAAAATGGGTTAAGTTGTCAGGATGACGGCACTTTGGTAAAAGAACCACATTAGATGCATGTAAAGAAGGCAGTGACATACCATCGTTAAGAAACTGTAGGATGGTTCGGGTAGTCTCATTACCTACGATGCCCCAATATTTTTGAAAGAAGAAAGGCGGAAAGCCATCAGGGCCCGGGGATTTAAACGGGGACATCGAGTCAAGTGCAGCTTTTACCTCCCCAGTCGTGTAGGGTCGAAGAAGCGAATCCTTCACTGCTTGGGTGACCCGAGGTGTGATAAACCGAGCCGCATCCTCTATATCAGCGTCAACAGGGTTACACGTCGTGAAGATGTTCATAAAGTATTCCGTCACGATCTGCTCCATTGCTCGTTGACTCGACTGTAACACACCATCTCGATCCGTCAGTTTCCGAACTCGGTTCGTTTTGCACCTAGTCGTGGCCTGACGATGGAAAAACTTCGTGTTGCAATCCCCGTGGAGAAGCCACTCATTCTTACTTCATTGTCTCCAATAAATTTCATCCTGCTTACTTATTTCGTGAAGTCGTCGGCGGAGCTCAGAATCTCTTGCTTTTGATTCATTAGTGATCACGTCTGATTTCATTTGTTTAAGGTCATCCTCAATTTCCTTCCGTTCTCTGTTCCACCATTGATAATGTTTGTAGCCCCACCCACTGAGTCTGTTTTGGCTATGAGTCATGAATTCTCTAAGCTTTTATGCTGGTTCAGCTAATCTAACATCATCCATGCATTGTCGAATTATCTCCTCACATTTTGCCTCTTCCGCCCATTTAGCCTCAAAGCGAAAAGGTTTCGATCTTCGTTCTCCTCTCAATATATTGGCTGGCTCCAGTTCAACTAAGACCGCATGGTGGTCAGAATGCACAGTACGAATGTTAGTGATCAAAACCTCTTGAAAGAGGGCATCCCAGGCCGGGTTCGCACAAGCTCGGTCGAGTCGTTCATAGATGGTGTTCGGATGGCAACTACGATCGCTCCATGTAAAGGTGTCTCCCGAGTACCCCAGATCCCGTAGCTCACAAAATTCTAACGAATCTCTGAAGGGCTGAAATTTGAGACGAAGCACGGATACAACCACCACACTTTTCCACTTGATGTAATATCTCGTTAATGTCGCCCATGCATAGCCACGCCATGTTATTTTGGTCGTATAATCTCCGTAGTAGCTGCCAGCTGTGTTTTCTTTCCGCCGTTTTTAGGGTCGCCATAGAAACCCGTGCATCTCCACTGTGATGTGTCCTCCGGTCTTTGCATATATACATCTATGTGGGACGAAGAGAGTGTTCTTAGCATGACTTTCCATTCTTTTCCCCACAGTAAGGCCAACCCACCGCTTCTACCGTTGGACTCCACAGATAAACTGTCCATGTCAAGCTTCCGTCGAATCGCTTCAAATCTCTTAGAGTTGCATTTCGTCTCCATTAAAAATATCATTCCCACCTTGCATTTGATGACTTGTTTATAATACTAAAAAATTCATTGCTACAACTAATTACATTAAATGCAACCTAATAGATATTTCGTAAGCTTATATATGGTCAATAATAGGGCAAAATTATAAATTAGGTCACTATGTATACAAGTTTTCGTTTTTGGGTCACTATGTTTGATAATAGCAAAAGTAGGTCACTAACTTTTCATGTGAAAATAATTTTGAGTCATTTTTCAATTAGGTCACTAAGAATATATTTTTTTTTATTTTGGGTCACTAAGTTTAGATTTTTTCAATTTTGGGTCACTATGTTTATGACATTAATACCAAATGAGTGACCCAAAATTGAAAAAAAATGTAAACTTAGTGACCCAAAATCGAAAGTATATATTCTTAGTGACCTAAAATTGAAAAATAACCCAAAATTATTTTCACATGAAAAGTTAGTGACCTACTTTTGCAATTATCGAACATAGTGACCTAAAAACGAAAACATGTATACTTAGTGACCTATTATAATTTCCCCTCAATAATAAATTACATTAGTCAATACAATAATTCAGAAAAACATACGCGTCTCAATAATTTATGAACTTGTTACTTCATAACAGTGTTTTAAATGTCTGTACCGGTCAATCAGGGCAGCGGAACACAATGTCAAAAGTCAAACCACGTGCCACAATGGAAAATGATAGATCAATTGTGGCTACCAAGAAGATTGGAAGTATATATACTTTTATTTCGGAGGGATTTTAACGAGTCAAACGCCCAATATTAATAATTCATAAAAAAATAACTAGAACTACTTACGATTAGGGTTGCAAACGAACCGAATCGAATCGAATATCATAATATTCAATTTGTATTCGTTAATTTTTCCAAGTATTCGTATTCGATTCGATTCGTATTCGAATCCTAAAAATCGATTCGATTCGATTCGATAAGGTATTCGAATATATTCGCGAATATTCGAATATTCGAATATTCGAAAGAAAATTTCAATTTTTTCCCCATAAAACCTGTTAGAATTACAAAATAATTCCGAAAAATTACAAAATCTAAGAAACAACTCAATGTTCGTATTTGTTTTTTATTTTTACACTTGGAGCGTGAGTTAAATAGATGAAGGGTTTGCTTTATTTCCTTTTATGGGTCAAAACAAATAAATAATTTAGGTCTAATATTTTATTCCGGCTTACAAGTATATATATAATATATATTATTTAAATATATATTACATTAAACGAATCGAATATTCGTTAATTTTTCGAATCGAATACAGACATATTCTTATTCGTATTCGAAATTATTCGAATCATAAAAAGTATTTGTATTCGTATTCGTATTCATTTATTTCGAATTCGAATCTTAAATTTCGAATCGAATCTCGAACCGAACCGAAAATATTCGCTTCATTTGCAACCCAACTTACGATGGAGCAGTTTTCTTTCACACGATAAATAGATCACAGTAACAGTACGTGAGGATAAAGAGAAAAAGTATTAGTTTGGAAACACATATTAAATATGGTCATCAATTGACTTTGGAAAGACTTTCTTGTAAGCTCAACGTCATGAGTTTCTGAAGAAAGCAATCGGCATATTAATATATAAGCTTCTTCCCTTCCCTATTTATCTTACTTAGAAACCTTTGAAGAAGAGTAGAAGACACAGACCAGTAGATCTATAAATAACTAATTAAGCCATGATGAAGCCATTAGAGGTTACCTCCTTTCATCTTCTCATAACGCTCTTACTAATCAACCAGAAAACGTTTCTTTCAACTGCGAACGACACCATAGAAGCAACACAAAGCATCAAAGGCAACGACACTTTGGTATCATCCCAAGGAAGATTCGAGCTTGGATTCTTCAGCCCAGGAAATACCAGGAATTGGTACATCGGAATATGGTACAAGAACGTAAGAGAAAAAATCCCCGTTTGGGTCGCCAACAGAGAAAAACCTGTAAGAAATACCTCAGAAGCAGCCTTAACGATCATCAATGGACTCTTAGTAGTTCTCAACGAAACGAATGGCATAGTATGGTCTTCCACAAACACCACTTCGTCGACAGCCGCCAAAAACCCAATTGCTCAGCTGTTAGATTCCGGGAACCTCGTACTAAGGTACGCCAACAACGAAAGGCCCGAAGATTACCTATGGCAAAGCTTCGATCATCTAACGGATACCGTCTTACCAGACATGGCCTCCGGCTGGAATCCCATGAACGGCAAAGAACGCTACCTTTCTTCATGGAGGAGCGACGACGATCCTTCGCCTGGAGACTTCACACACCACACAGATGTCACTGGGTATCCTCAGGCCATCACAAAGGGAGTAAAAGGCGTTAATCTGTACAGACTTGGGCCGTGGAATGGCATGTTCTACAGCGGCATGCCCAATGTACAGAACGATCCCACCTTTAAGTACCGATTGTACTCACAAAACGGTACTTTCTTCTTCAGACAAGACTCCATCGGCGGGCCAGCCACGACTAGGACAGTTCTGAACACGGCAGGCGCCTTACAGGTCTGGACTTGGGTCGAAAGAACAGATTCATGGACTCGTCTCATGAGCCTTCCTGGCGATTACTGCGACGATTACAAGCTGTGCAGCGCTTATGGCGTATGTAATAATGCGATGTCCCCTGTGTGTTCGTGCCTGGAAAAATTTGTGCCTAAAGATCCACAAGGCTGGGCTAGGGTGGATTGGTCTAATGGTTGTGTTAGAAGGACAGCCTTGAACTGTTCTAAGGGTGATGGATTCTTGAAGTATACTAACATTAAGTTGCCCGATGCAAGAAACACATGGCACAATGAGAACATGACGATCGAAGAGTGTAAGGCCGAGTGTTTGAAGAACTGTACTTGCATGGCTTATACGAATTTGGATATCCGAGGAAAGGGAAGTGGATGCCTACTTTGGTTTGGGGACTTGGTTGATATGAGAGTTGTATCTGAAGATGGAGAGGAAGTATACATCAGAGTAGCCTCTTCGGAATTAGGTAAGCAATTTGTTTGTCACGGAAATAAGATAAAACAAAGCCATTACCTTCAGTTCAGTTCCTCGCTCTTTATAGATTTGGGTTCTGAATATAATCGAAAATGGTACAGAACCAAATGGATGGAGAAAGCATGTTCTAGTAATCAGCCTAACCGTGGCAGGAATAGTTATGCTAGTTCTTCTGAGCTTGGTCACATATGTGTGGAGGAAAAGACATGGTAAAACACTTTCCAATCATTGGGCTTTACACAGGCATATGAGTGTAAAGGCCAACAACATCCTCCGTGAATTGTTTTGCAGGTAAAAATGATGGAAGCCATGAAGGCTTGGAGCTGCCACTTTACGACTTCAAGACGATAGTAAGGGCAACGGACAACTTTTCAGTTGACAATAAGCTTGGAAAGGGTGGATATGGGCCAGTCTACAAGGTACCCGTAATTTAAACACATCATACTAACAAAAGACCTAAACCATATATCCCTGAGATTTGCAGAGGAGAAAAACACTTACCATTGCCGTTACATGACTTCACAGGGGATACTTGAAGAAGAGGGAGAATACATTGCCGTGAAGAGGCTATCAACGACCTCGACGCAGGGCCTCGAGGAGTTCAAAAATGAAGTAAACTTTATTTCAAAACTCCAACATCGGAATCTGGTGAAGCTCCTGGGTTACTGCATCCATGGAGAAGAGAAGATGTTGATTTACGAGTATATGCCCAACAAAAGCCTGGACTTCATTCTATTCGGTGAGAGTGGGCTAATCTTATTCAAAACATAAAGATAATCCCAGAAAATGGCCATTTTATATATGCATCTACATGGACAGCGTGTAATATATGGAAGAAATATTGCATGGATTCAGTGCCTAATCTCAAACAGTAAAGGTTACCCTGAAAACAATATTTTTTTGCAGATGATAAGAACAGAAAGTTCCTTGACTCGCAAATGAGGTTGCAAATAGTCAGTGGAATAGCTCGGGGCCTAACGTACCTTCATCAAGATTCGCGACTGAGGATTGTCCACAGAGACCTCAAAGCAAGCAACATATTGCTGGACAAGGACATGAACCCAAAGATATCTGACTTTGGACTCGCTAGAAGTTTCAAAGACAACGTCACCGAAGATAAGACGAAAAGGGTAGCGGGGACTTAGTAAGCAACATACCTTCGTCGTCTACTCAAACAAACTTTAAAATAAAATCTTCTTTGAATACCTTTTACTGAATCATCATTCCCGGTTCTTCATGCAGCGGTTACATGTCGCCAGAGTACGCAATGCGCGGCCAATTCTCAATGAAGTCCGACGTATTCAGCTTCGGCGTCCTCGTGCTTGAAATTGCCAGCGGAAACAGAAACAGCTCATACTATGGCAATGGCCAACTCATGAACCTCCTCGGACATGTAATTTTTTGCATCCTCCCTTCATTCCATTATATAGATCGACGTGTGAAGAAGGTGGTAATAACACACGCATACTTAATTTCACTGCAGGCTTGGATGATGCACAAAGAAGAGAGGTCATTAGGGCTCGTCGACGCCTTTTTGCGGAACAAAAACAGTGCCATCGACATGCTCAGATTAATACACATAGGCCTCTTGTGCGTCCAACATTCCCCCAACGATAGGCCCACAATGAGCTCGGTGGTTTCTATGCTAAGCAGCGGAAGTGCTTTGGCCATGCCCAAAGAACCTGGATTTTTCAAACAAGAAGATTCCTTACCAAGTTCCATAGAAACCGCAGAGACAAAACGTGAAGTTGGCTTGACGAATGGCCTCACTATTACAGTACTAGACGGCCGATGAAACTTCTGTTCGACGACCAATCGAGCGATTTCCTAATGCAGCTTGAGAGGGAGCGATTAGAGAGATATCACTGTTTTTATACAACTCTAATTACCTGTTGTACAACTGATAGGGTTTGGATAGGGGTACATGGGATTAGGATTTAGGGGGTTAGAATTTGGGCGAGGAACATTAATAACAGATGCTTAATATCTACAGTTTCAGTTATAATAGCGAAATGAGTGTATGTATTGTTCAATTTTGCTTGTATAAAAGTAAAATAACTTTATTTATTGGTATAGAAAACTAAGATAGATTGTAATAATGAAAATAGATAGTATAAATTCCACAATTTCTGGTATAATTGCAAAAATTAGTTGGTATAATGTTCAATTTTGCTGTATAAATTAAAATAACGTCATTTATTGGTATAATAACGAAAATAGATAATATAATTTCTACAATTTATGATATAATAGCAAATTTAGTTGGTATAATGTACAATTTTGCTGCATAAAATTAAAATAACGTTATTTATTGGTATAATAACGAAAATAGATGGTATAATTTCCACAATATATGGTATAATTGCAAATATTAGTTGGTATGTTCAATTTTGCTATATTAAATTAAAATAATGTTATTTATTGGTATAATAACAAAATTATATGTTATAATTTCCACAATTTCTGGTATAATTGCAAAAATTAGTCGGTATGATGTCCAAAGTTGCTGTATAAAATTAAAATAACGTTATTATTGGTATAATAACGACAATAGATGGTATAATTTTGCAATTCTCGTATAGTAGCAATAATCATTTGGTAGAATGTTCAATTTTTGCTATATAAAATTAATAACATTATTTATTGGTATAATATCGGAAACTCTTATTTCTACAATTCTGGTATAATTCCAATTTTATTGGTACAATAACAAGTTTTGTTGGTATAATTCTTGTGAAATAATATATGCAACTTTTTGATGTGCGAGACATGAGTATTTGTCTTTTTAACGATCAAAAGACCATTTAAGGTACTAAACAGGAAGAAATTTTCAAATAGATACGAAACTGGAAGAAATTTTCAAATACGTACTAAACATGAAGAAAATGTTGTTTTTTTTTTTTTAGAGAGCTTTAATATTGTGTATTTCTCTGATGCACATTCGGTGCTTTAGACTTGGGAGAAGAAAATTATTCTCAACTCACATATAGCTATTTGTAATCTATTGTTCTTACTAATACACTTTCACGTTCATGCAATTATATATAGCAACTAGCTTACACTATCAGACACAAAAGTCACACACTTTTCCTTGTTTTCTTCCACTAATGCTCATGTTTTTCCTCTTACGTGTTTTCCTCAATATGTCTTTTTGTCTTCACCTTAATTAAGAGTTTCGTTTCCATGTTTTCTTCCTTACTTTATGGGTTTTGTTTTTCTTTGTCTTGTTTCTAGCTTTGAGATTATTAGTCAACAAATTCCTCCCTTATGCTCAAAGCCTTTCGATCTTTCATCCCGAGCATCTGCTTTAAATTCTCGAACATACTTGTTGGCAACGGCTTCGTGAAAATATCTGCAACCTGATCCGAACTCGCTACGTGTACCATCTTCACTGCTCCATTTTTTACGTGTTCTCGAATAAAATGAAACCGTGCATCAATATGTTTGCTTCTCTCATGATGAATCGGATTTCGCCAACTCGATCGCTGACTTATTATCCACACGGATTTCGGTTGGCTCGACTTGTCGAACATTCAGTTCGAGCAATAAGTTTCTCAGCCAGATTGCGTGAAAAACACACCAAGATGCTGCCACGTATTCTGCTTCACACGTTGATAGAGTCACGATCGGTTGCTTCTTTGACAGCCATGTGAACGTCGTGCTTCCTAGGTAAAATACGTAGCCACCCGTGCTTTTGCGATCATCGATATCGCCACACCAATCACTGTCTGAATATCCGATCAGTTTGTCGTCGCTCGCCTTTGAATAAAATAGACCTAATGATTGTGTTTCTCGAATGTATCGAAGAATTCTCTTGATCGCCTTTAGATGTGACTGTCTCGGGTCTTCCATATAGCGGCTAACGATTCCAACGCTATAAGCGATGTCGGGTCTCGTGCAAGTTAAGTATCGCAGACTTCCCACGAGACTACGATATTCGGTTGCGTTTACTCCTTGTCCTCCCTCAAACTTGGATAACTTTATTCCAAGTTCCATCGGTGTAGCTACTGGCTTGCTTTCCTCCATTTTATTTTTCTTTAATATGTCCTTCGCATACGCTTCTTGTGACACGAATATTCCCGTACTTCTTTGCTCGACTTCGAGACCAAGGAAATACTTCATTAGTCCCAAGTCCGTCATCTCGAACTCCTTCGTCATCGTCTTTTTGAAGTCGTTGATTACTTTCTCGCTGCTCCCCATGAAAATGAGATCATCGACATAGAGAGCGACGATGATCATTTCACCTCCTTCTCTTTTGACGTATAGCGCATGCTCGAACGGACATTGCTCGAATTTGTTCCTTTTGAAGTACCCATCGATAAGCTCGCGGCGCTTGCTTCAGCCCGTAAAGCGCTTTCTTTAATTTTAACACTTTGCCTTCTTCTCCCAATTTTGAATATCCTGGCGGTTGTTCTACGTAGACTTCTTCCTCAAGCTCCCCATTTAGAAATGCAGACTTCACGTCCATTTGATAGATCGGCCAACTAAGTTGTGCAGCTTGGGCAAGGAGCAGACGGATTGTTTCCATTCTTGCAACTGGAGCAAACACTTCATCGTAGTCGATCCCTGCTCGTTGTCTGTAGCCCTTTGCCACCAATCTTGCCTTGTAACCTTCAATCTTTCCTTGAGCGTTGATTTTCTTTTTGTAAACCCATTTTACTCCTATGGGTTTATGCCCGTGTGGCAATTCCACCAGCTTCCAAGTGTCATTTCTTTCAATCGCCTTGATCTCCTCGTCCATCGCCGTTTTCCATCTCTTGTCTCTTACGGCTTCCTCGAAACTAATTTGTTCCGAGTCGGCCAGTAAGCAGACTAGGTGAACCTGTTCGGTTGTTTCGTACAGGTCCTACATGCTTCGCATCCTGGGCTGTCTTGGTTCGTCCTCCTCGATATTTTCTTGAGATGAAACTGAGACAGGCGTTGGTGTAACACTTAATGGTTCTCCATGCGTTGTGTTTTCTTCCACGTTCCAATCCCACGAACTTTCTTCATCTACTCGAACATCTCGACTTACTATCACCTTTCTGGATCATACAGCCGGTACGCCTTCGTCTTCTCATCGTACCCAATAAAACAAGCTTTCTACTTTTGTCGTCGAGCTTGGTTCTTTTCTGGTCAGGTACATGCGCATACGCCACACTTCCAAAGATTTTGAAGTGCGCTACGGTCGGTTTCTGCCCACTCCATGCTTCTTGTGGTGTTCGATTCTCGAGGCTTTGGTGTGGACATCGATTTTGAATATATACGGCACATTGTACCGCCTCGGCCTAGAACTCCTTTGGCATCTCTTTGCTTTTCAACATTGATCGAACCATGTCGAGTATGGTACGATTTTTCCTTTCAGCCACGCCATTTTGTTGAGGCGAATACGGCGCAGTGAAGAATCTCCTGACGCCCTGATCCTCGCAAAAAGATACAAAAGCACCCGACATGTATTCTCCACCTCGGTCTGAACGGAGCGCCTTGATTTTTGAACTTGTCGCATTCTCGACCAAGGTCTTGAATTTTTTAAATGTTTCAAGCGCCTCGGATTTTTCCTTCAAGAAATACACCCAAGTTTTCCGCGAGTAATCGTCGATGAATGTTATGAAGTATCTTTTTCCGCTACATGATGCCGGCGTGATAGGTCCGCATATATAAGTGTATAAGCTCGAGGGGTTTGGTTGCTCGAAATCCTACGTGCTTCTGAAACGATGTTCGCGTCTGTTTGCCAATCACGCAACCTTCGCAAAGTTTCTTTTCTCCCTCTATCATCGGAATCCCGTGCACCATGCCTTTCTTGGAGAGCTCCTTCAGTCCTCCGTAGTGTAAATGCCCAAAACGCATATGCCACAAATGATCTTTGTCCGGCAAGTCAACTTGCAGACATTTTTCTTGTATCGTCTTCAGGTTGAGTTTGAACATTCGGTTCCTTTCCATCTCAACCCGTGCGATCAATTTGCCATCTTTATTCCTTAGTTGTAGCGAGCGGTCCTTCATGAATACCGAACATCCTTTTTCAAGCAACTGCCACATGCTTAAGATATTCGTCTTCAAGTCTGGTACGAAATAAACGTCCTCGACCGATCCTTGTTTGCCGTCGTTTTGGGAGAAACATATTTTCCCACGGCCTTCGACTTTGATTTTTGATGCATCGCCAAAAGAAACATGTCCGTCATCGATATTCTTTAAATCGATGAAGAGATGTTTGTGCCCGCTCATGTGATTGCTAGCACCAGTGTCGAGATACCACACCATGTCGCTGCCCGGATTTTTATCCTCAAGCGCCATTAAGAGAACGCCATTGTCTTTTGGCTCTTCTTGTGCGACTAGGTTCGCATTTTCTTCCACCTTCTTGTTGGACCAACAATCCTTCGCAAAGTGCCCGAACTTTCCGCAGTTGTAGCATTCAACGTTCGGTCGATTTGAGCGGCCGCCACGTCCTCGTGCTCGACCTCGTCCTCTCCAATTTGGGTTGTTGTTTTGTCCTTCTTTTTCGTGATTGTAGCCTCGTCCTCGGCCTGTGCTTTGACTGAAACCACGTCCTCGTTGGCCACGTCCTCTTCCTCGACTGTGGTGTGTATACAGCGCCTTGTCGTCATTAATGGACAATTTCGTCTGTAGGGCATCGTCCAAAGACTCCTGCTTCTTCTTTTTCTTTCGCTGCTCGTGGGCTTCGAGCGAACCATAGAGTTCATTGACCGTCATTTTTCCAAGGTCTTTGGATTCTTCAATTGCGCACACCACGTTCTCGTACTCGTTCGTCAGGGACCGCAAAATTTTCTCAACGACTCGGGCATCAGTTAGGGCCTCGCCGTTTCTCTTCAACTGGTTCACGATGGTTTGCACTCTCGTTATATACTCGGACACGCCTTCGCCCTCCTTCATTTTTGTCATTTCGAACTCGCCACGAAGAGTCTGCAACCGTACTTGCTTTACTCGGTCCGCACCTTTGTACGCTTTTTCCAGCGTCTCCCATGCATCCTTCGATTTTTCGGCCTCGACTATTTTTTCGAAACCGGCCTCATCTACCGATTGGTAGATGATATAAAGTGCGGTCTTATCTTGTTTGCGGGATTCCTTCAACGACTTTAGTTGGGCTGCTGTGTACCCGTCTGTATTTTCGGGTTCGGTGTATCCGTTCGCGACTATCTCCCACGAGTCTTGAGACTGGAGCAACACCTTCATTTGAATGCTCCACTTATCGTAGTTGAATTTGGTGAGCTTCGGGATCGGCATTTGACCAGCAGTTGCTCCCATTGTTGCCATCGGCTCTGATACCAATTTGTTGTTTTTTTTAGAGAGCTTTAATATTGTGTATTTCTCTGATGCACATTCGGTGCTTTAGACTTGGGAGAAGAAAATTATTCTCAACTCACATATAGCTATTTGTAATCTATTGTTCTTACTAATACACTTTCACGTTCATGCAATTATATATAGCAACTAGCTTACACTATCAGACACAAAAGTCACACACTTTTCCTTGTTTTCTTCCACTAATGCTCATGTTTTTCCTCTTACGTGTTTTCCTCAATATGTCTTTTTGTCTTCACCTTAATTAAGAGTTTCGTTTCCATGTTTTCTTCCTTACTTTATGGGTTTTGTTTTTCTTTGTCTTGTTTCTAGCTTTGAGATTATTAGTCAACAGAAAAGCCTGGACTTTACTCTATTCGGTGAGGTGGCTAAATCTTATTCAAAACATTCAGATAATCCAAGAAAAATGCTTATTTCAAGAATGCATCTAGACGTGCATCTAAAGATATTGCAAGGATTCAGTGCCTAACCATCCAGCAATGTTTACCCTATATATATATTTTTTTTAATTTTCGCAGATGATAAGAGCAGAAAGATCATTGACTCGCAGATGAGGCTTCGGATCGTAACAGAAACAAGAAATCGAAATTGAAGCACGCAGTACTACATGAAAGACGAGCAGAAGCTGCAGCCGTCGGAGGCTCAGGTGTACCTCGGGCTCATCGGCGTGCCGTGGATCGTTAAGCCATTGTGGGGCGTCTTGACCGATACCGTCCCCGTCGCCGGTGCAGAAGGAAGCCTTAACTTCGTCTCGCCGGTAATTGGATGTTCGAGTGCTTGATTATTTTTTAGTCTGGGGAAGTGGCATTTCGAGGACGCTTGGATTGGGGTGGTAATTTTGAGTCGACAAGTTCCAAAATTGAAGCAATTTGGAGACGCCTAAGTTGAATGCTGCATTTTGAGGACGATAAGTTTCGAACTTGAAGCAATACGAGTATACTTCTTGCGTTAATTTTTCTCAAATTATTTCAATTTTGAAACTGAGTGTCCAAAAAAGCTTAGTGTCCTCGAATTGCAACATCTAAATTAGATGTCATGTCCTTAAATTGCTTCAATTTTGGATCAATTACATAATATGTTGGGCAATTGAAAGTGGATTACCACTTTCTCCGTCATAGGGATGATAGCTACGTACTTTTTCTGTTTAACTAAGTTAGGAGTTGATGTGATAGGAGTGACATTCTGACACGCTCGAATATTATCAACTAAGTTTTGCAAATAGTTAAAAATGGACGTAGGTCCAAGATCGATCTACGAGGACAACTCGATTAATTTTAAATATTATTATGAAATTTAATTTAGACTGAAGCGATTTTCATATAATGTATTTTTATAATTTCAAGATTTTTTTAAAATCAAACAGATAAAATAAAAGGCAAAGATGCGACAAAGCAAATAAATGATTAACGATTAAAAGCGCAACGAAACAACAACTAAAAGCAAATAGACGATTGACGACAATGTGATCAAGGTGCATGCTTGGCACAAATTATTCATACGTCTTCATCGCTCCTAATTAATCAATATGAGTTTCAGCCAAGGTAGAATTTCCTTAAATAATGGCTACTCGATTGTCCCGCAATAACGATCATATGCTATAGAGAAACAATCCCTATATGTGTATATGACTGTAGTTCCTATGCACGCATTTAATCTTTATGAGATTCCCCGAGTTTAAATGCTTTCAGCACCTAAGATCTCGGAAATCACACGTACGAAAGCGAATTTCATCTCTGGTCGGTTTTACGTCGCGATGCCCTATGGTTATTGTTCTAACCGGTCTAATCACTTTGTCCGTCTCATAAACTAATAAAAAATCATGGATCAGGCACGCACAAGCATTAAATTCAAACAAACTAACACATAACTTGATTCATACTATGAAATAGAATAAAACAGCATTATCACGTAGTCATAATACGGCCTAACACGGCCTCAATCACACATAAAACTTAGGCAAGCATATTAAAAGATGAAAACAACGGCGAATCAAATGAGAGGTGGGTGCTTGGTGAGATTTGTGAGAGCTGCCTGCTTAAGATTTGTGCGGCTTTATCTCCCCAAAACTGCCCTCCTCTGAAGTGTGTGCGCCCCGTATGCTTTATAGGTGACGGACTTTGAGTTTCTTCAACGTAGAAACGACCAACATACTTAATATCACGCGTGTATAGAGATCTTCAAAATGTTCTTCGTTCGGCGACAAACTCAACAGCGCAGCCATAAAGATAGATAGTGCAGCTTTACGGTAGATTTTTTTATTTCTCTATCTTGACCATCATAGTGAAACCGTGTCCTTGAGCTGCTGTTCAATGTCTTGATTGATTTGGCTGCGATCACTTTTCCAATGGGCAATTATAGCTTTATTTTGTCCTATATAATAATATCTCCAAGCACATAAGTCTCCAAAGGGTCCCATAATTGTTTTAATAATTGCTTGGCCCATGTAGGGATGACAATGGGGCGGGGCGGGGCGGGGGCGGGGATATGCATTCGGGGACAAAATCGTCCCCGTCCCCGTCCCCGCGGGGATCCACGCGGGGCGGGGATCCCCACGGGGATTCTCCGCACCTTAATTTTCTTTAAAAAAGAATATCTTTAATATAATATATAATTTGAATATATTGTTGTTATAAATATTATATAAATTATAATTTTATATATTATTTGTATTAATTTAATATATTTAGTCTATATTTTGATATTATTTTATTATTATTTAAATTATAATGTAATATATTATATATATTATAATATATAAAAGATGGTTCGGGGACGGGCGGGGATCTCCACGGGGATCCCACGGAGAGACATCATTCCCCGTCCCGGCCCCGCGGGGATAAAATCTCGGGGATTCCCCGCCCTGTTCGGGGCGGATCCCCGCGGGGACGGGGAATCCCCGCCCCATTGCCAACCCTAGGCCCATGGTCAATATGCATTTGTCCTTGGCTCCACGTTATTAATCATCACCCACCATATTATTGAAAGCGCACATGGTTATCAAGCAGATGGTGTAATATATTTGAATCGCTACCCCCTTAATTTTTTTCGGTTTTGGTCTATTGCGCTCCAAATCTACACAATATAATATTCATAACGTATGTGTAGCATATTCGAAGCAATTTTGATTAAATAACAAACAATAGTGCGCTTTTACGAGGTACAAAGTCTACATAAAATCGTAACTTATCGCATTATTGAGACACATGACTTAGGGATTGTAATTTAAGAGTGACATTTTTGGGACGTCCTACTTACAGTTGCGATTTAAGGATACTAATCTTCATATTGAAACAATTGACGGATGCAATCCGTAGGAGACTTATTTTTTGCTGAAACTTCGACGTTTGAGGACTTGTTGTCGGATTAAGCTAGGTTATCTGCCGCTGTCTTATCAAATTGCTTCAATTTTGAAACTTAGTGTCAGCAAACATGTGAGCTAGATGTCGTGAAAGTGACACAACACTAAATAATCTTCATTTTCGACATGGTGCAAGGAGTGGGAAATCTTACAGTTCAAAGAAGCACGCGTGGATCACATGTCGAATTTTCGGCCAAAAATTAGCTTTTTTTCGTTTCTTTAAATTGCTTTATGGTCCGTTTAGATTCCCAGATTTCGATTTAAAATCCTGGTTTCCTCCAAATCACATGTTTGGCAAACCGACGGATTTGGATTGGATTCACCAAATCGAAGGATGATTTCAACCTTTGTGAAGTGGTCCCGGTACGATATGGATGTAAAACACTAAGTATAGACTAGATGTTGGGTAGGATGTCGGGGTAACACTCGACCTAACATTCAGGTGCACAGCGGAATATTGTAACTACTTAGTGACGAAACTGAAATAACACGGGATGTAAATCTGTGCAGCAAGTTATAAAAACTTGCTGCGTGCCTCAAGGCGAAATTCCACTACAGCAATGGATGCAAAACAACTATCCGAAGATAGTAAAAACAAGCCTAGAAAAAGAATCTAAACGACTCTGAAAACCTACGAAGTACTAAGACTTCAGAAAGCTCAATACTAGGCTAAAAGACAACTCTCGTAATATAAAGCACTCGCTCAAGCTCGATATGTGATTCGCTCGTATTTTCACTCAATATGTCGCTCATCATTACTCCATGAAAGCTCTCTCGAGAGTCGTTGGTTGCAGCTCGAAAATAACTCTTATTTATAGACCTTGGCTCCCTCTTGAATTGGTAAAAAGATCCCTTGAATATCTCTTCAAATATCTCTTCGAAGATCTCCCTAAATATAGTATATATTTAGTTCGAATCTTCTCATCTTATTGGCCGATCCCTTATCTCCTATTTATGGTAAACTGATTGACTGGATCTCCTTGATATTCAGATCTTCTAATCTTGGTCGTAGCTTGACTTGATCTCTTTTGATCTTCAAATCTTCTATTTATGGTAAGTGCACTTCCTAAATTCGTTCAAGCAACTCCACACGCTTTCCACACGGTTTAGACTCGTTTTAGCACTTTACCACGTCCTGCATATCAGTAAATAAAGCTACAAAAAAAGTTAAACGGTTTTGGGCATGAAAGATAAAATCTAATGTTGACAGACAACAGGCTGAAATGTTAGCCCAACATTGTCAAAGCTGAGCAGTCAACATTAACAATCTCCCCCTTTTTATCTTTCTTCCCAAAACCCGTGCAGATTTAAAAGTTCCGAAACTCCCCCTGAGGGCAGAATCTACTCAACCACAAAAACATTAAAAGATGGTTAGAATAGACGCAAACAGGCAAACATGTAAATATATCGGAGAAGCAAATCAGCATGCATATAGTAAAATAAATTAATCAGAAAATCAATTATGCATGCAAAATAGAAAGGATCAGAGCTTTACTCTCAATGGAGTATGGAGTTTCCTTCTGATGCTTTCTCGGCTGCTTCTCCTTCTTGGTCAGCTCCCCTTGTTTGTTCGGCTCCTTATTCTGCTCCCCCTGAATTTCCTTATCTCCCCCTTTCTATCTGCACAACCTTCTCCCCTTTTTGGGAAGAAAGAAAAGACTCAGAGAACTTCTCTGTTAGCCAGCTTGCAGATGTTGAGGTAACATCTGGCCCAACATTCTGAGACTCAGAAACAAGTTAGTTCGCCATAAAGAAATCAAAGATAAATCCAAAAAAATTGATATGAGAACAGAATGTATAACCCGTGAATTATATCAGAAACGTAGGGGCAGAAAGTAATATCACCGAGCCACTCAAATATAATTTAGACAGTTTAGAGGATAAGGTCGAATCAGGTCACAACTGTCTAAATAAACAAGGAGCTAATATGGTATATGGAAGAATCAGTCATAAAGAAATATAGGAGCAAATCAGATCATGATTCAATCAAAAATACCAAGTCAAAAGTCATAATAGAATCGAGCGAGACTAACCGTTTGAGCGACAATGAGGATCACTTGAGCCAAGTGTAACACGCTGTTCTTCGAGAGTTCTAATGCAATTCTGAGAGATATCTAAACTAGACACATGAAACCAACAAATGCTGACCTAAAAACTAATGCACATAAACGAAAGCACAAAAATATAGCATGATCAAACTGACAGTCACATATGTTGCCCCAACATAAGACTCAACATTCTACTCTGAAATTCGAGACTTTTCTGTTCAACACCCTAAACTCAATTCCCTTTCATTTTCTGCCCTACTTACCTCAATGTAAATTAGTAATATTATGCACAGCCCTTATAAGATCCTTATCATCAAGGTTAGGATTTTTGTCGCAAAGAGTGCATCGTCACCGCGAATGTCGTGCACCTAGGGAAGCTTATTACCTGAACCTGTATCTTGAAAGAGGATCACGCGCAAATTTTTTTTTTTTTTTTTTTTAAGGAAGAGGGTCATTTCAGGGAACGTTCTAGGTGAGTCAAATCATTTCACAGAATAACAGAGAGAATATTAAATCAAATGTCAAAGCAGTAACAATCAAGTTCGACTTCTGCTATGTTGATCCAAATGTTGGACCAACATTCAGACAGACTGATGCAAACCTATAGACTTTTTCAGGTCCGAAAACCTTTCAAAATCCAATGCTTTCGTGAAAATGTCAGCTAACTGATGTTTCGTGTCTATATGCTCAATGCGCACTAATTCTTTCTCTACCATATCTCTCAGAAAATGATGCCTTATATCTATATGCTTCGTGCGTGAATGCTGGATAGGGTTCTTAGATATGTTGATGGCACTAAGGTTATCACAATACATGAGAACTGACTCGCACTCTAAACCATAGTCACACAACATGCTATTCAACCATATTAATTGCGTACAGCAACTACCCGCAGCAACATACTCAGACTCAGCAGTAGATAAAGACACACAATTCTGTTTCTTACTGTACCATGCAACTAAATTGTTACCTAAGAAGAAACAGCCGCCACTTGTGCTCTTGCGATCATCCTCGTCACCTGCCCAATCAGCATCGCTGTAGCCTACAAGACTCATATTAGTATCTTTAGAGAACCACAACCCTAGGCTACACGAACCACTCACATAACGAAGAATACGCTTAACGGCATTAAGATGGGAGACCTTAGGCTCAGACTGATATCTAGCACATACACATACGCTATACATGATGTCGGGTCTACTAGCTGAAAGATAAAGCAAACTGCCTATCATGGATCGATATAATGTTGGGTCAACATTCTGTCCAACATTGTCCTTACATACCTTTTGTGATGACCCCATTGGAGTTTTCATTACCTTTGCCGTGTCAAGCCCGAACTTCTTGACTGTGTTCTTCGCGCATTTCTCCTGGGACATAAAGATCCCGTCGCTGCTTTGCTTAATCTGCAAGCCTAAAAAATAAGTTAGTTCCCCGATCATGCTCATTTCGAAGGTGGAGTTCATGGCCTGTACAAATTGATCTAGCATAGATTGTGAGCTCGAGCCAAAAACAATATCATCAACATAAACTTGGGCAATTAAAATATCAGAACCGACCCTTTTTATAAAAAGAGTGCGGTCTGCCTCACCTCGAGAAAACCCAAAATCTAGTAAAAATGTAGCTAACCTACCATACCAAGCTCGAGGTGCTTGCTTCAGTCCATATAAGGCTTTCTGCAGCTTAAAAACATGGTTAGGAAAATGCGGATCCTCAAATCCCTTAGGCTGTTCAACATAGATTTCTTTATCAATATATCCATATAAAAACGCACGCTTAACATCCATTTGGTGTAACGTGATGTTAAGCCAACATGCAATAGCTAATAACAACCTAATTGATTCTAACCTAGCCACGGGAGCGAAAGTCTCATCAAAATCTATGCCCTTAACTTGCGTATAACCCTGAGCTACTAGACGTGCTTTGTTCCTAACAACTCTACCAAATTCATCAGATTTATTCTTAAAGATCCACTTCGTGCCTATGACATTAATGTCCTTCGGCCGTGGGACTAAGGTCCATACTTGGTTTTTCTCAAACTGCAAGAGTTCCTCTTGCATCGCATTTATCCAGAAATTATCCTTGAGAGCTTCAAGGACATTCTTAGGTTCTATCTCAGAAACAAAACAATTAAAGCGTACCTCAGCGTATACCGTGTTCATGCATACGTTTCTTACCATAGACTTATAATCCTTGCGCGGCTTATCTCTGGTTTTCCTACCTTCGTTCACATCCCAATAATTAAGTCTGTGGGATGATCTTTTTGAATCTTAGCTGGCGGGTCTCTACGAACTTCACTGGGTCCAGCCTCGCTGTTCTGTTCTGGCACAGATGTTGAGTCAGATGTCGGGTCAACATCTTCCTCCACATTCTCCTCTGTTTCGTCCACAGCTTGTATAACATCTGAAATATCAACTTGAGGAGACACTTTGCTAATATCAGTAGCATCATCAAACACAATATTTACCGACTCCTGAACAGACTTCAAGCGCAAGTTATACACACGATAAGCACGACTATTAGGCGAGTATCCAAGAAATATGCACTTGTCACTTTTTGAATCAAACTTGGTCAAGTACTCACGATCATTCAACATATAACAATAGCATTCAAAAACATGAAAATACTTGACAGTCGGCTTTTTCCCATTTAATAATTCATACGATGTCATTTTAGTACCATGACGAAAGAAAACACGATTAGATATATGACATGCGGTATGCAACGCTTCAGCCCAAAATCTTTTAGAAAGACTCTTAGAATGCAACATAACACGTGCCATTTCTTGCAATGTCCTATTCTTCCTTTCGGCCACCCCATTTTGTTGGGGCGTCTTAGGAGATGAATACTCATGAATAATGCCTTTTCGATCACAAAATTCGTCGAACAATTGATTCTCAAATTCCCTACCATGATCAGACCTAATACGAAAAATCGAAGCACTGAAATTATTCTTAATCATAGCACAAAACTTTTTGAAGAAATCGAACGATTCAGATTTTTCCTTAAGAAAGAAAATCCATGCATATCTAGAATAATCATCAACGAGCACATAAGCATCTTTCCTACCACCAATGCTATCTACTTCCATCGGACCCATCAAATCCATGTGAATAAGCTGAAAACAATGAGCAGTTTTAAAATGTTGGGCAGCATGTTGGTCAACATTATGGCTAGCATGCACTTGCTTACCCTTCAAACATGACTCACAAACAACCTTACCAAACTCCTTAAGCTTTGGAATGCCTCTGATCGCATCGTGTTTGATAAGTTGCTCCAGCATTCGGTAGTTGACATGGCCCAGTTTGTAATGCCAAAGGATGACATCGTCTTCGGCCTTCGATAGTTGGCACACGTCCTTCGAACTGGATTTGTCTCCGACTAAGTAGCAGTTATCGCTCGATCGTTTACCTGCCATAACTCGAACACCATTGCTGTTAAAAACCTCACAACATCCCTTATTAAATCTTACCTCCAAGTCGTCATCGCAAAGTTGGCTTATGCTAATCAAGTTAGCTACAAGCCCGTCGACGTGGAGTACATTGCTTAGTTTAGGGAAATCGGGCACGTTCAATCTACCTCGACCAAGAATTCGTCCTTTAGCACCTCCTCCGAACGTCACAGATCCACTCTTTAAGGGCATGTACTCGCTAAGATAATCTTTGGTACCCGTCATATGTCGGGAACACCCGCTATCGAAGTACCAAGAACCTGTCACGTTAGCTCGCAAAGAGGTATACACAACATTGCACTTATGCACTGACTTCTCTACCCAAACTTTCTTAGATGATGAAACAGCATTTGGAATACCGGAATTTGAAGGTGAGCCAGCTGAACTTTCTCCAGACATACATTTCAACACTGATTTCTCAATGTTGAGCGGGATGTTGGATGACATTTCAGCCGACATCGATTTCTTTGCAGAAATCTCCCCCTTCAATTTCCAACAATGAGGCTTAATATGACCAGGCTGATTGCAATGATGACATTTAAACGACGCATCCGTAAGTTTACTAACATCATGCTTAGGACTAGTCTTAACTATCATGGTTTCACTAACATCACTCGAGGCATGTGACTTTCCCTTTACAAAAACTATCTTAGGCTGAACATTGGTCACGGGTTTAGGATCATCACAGATGGGCTGAGAACTAAATCCTAGACCTTGCTTATCAAAAATACCTAACGATAATACCTCATCAAGGGTCGCTTTACCCTTGTTCATCTTCGTGAACGTCTCTTCGGCCTCGTCGACTCGCTTTTGAAGCTTGTCGATCTCCTTGTCCTTTCTTGTCAGCACGGCCTCCAGTTTGTTCATCCCTTCAAGCAGGCCTTCGATCACTTTTTCGTTCTTTTCATTCTCCTCGGACAACACATTCACGGCGGCTTTGAGTTGCGCATTTTTCGCCTTCTCCATTTCCAAATGTGCTGACAATTGCTTCATAGCTGCATAAACATCTGTTTCTAAATCTGCATCATCAGAACTTGAAAACCCATCAAAACAGTTTGAGTCATCATAATCAAAAAAAATTTGTTTCTCAGATGTTGAGTCAAATGTTGGCTCAACATCAGTTACCGCCGCAAATCCGATTTGATGATCTTCTTCCTCGTTGTCAGAGAAGGACTGTATGGTTACTGATGATCGTCTAGACTCCTTAGGGCACTGTTCTTCATCTTCATCGTCGGAAAGATCGATCCACATCGCTTTTCCATGCTTGCGGAGGGTATTTGCACACTCGTTGGCAAAATGGCCCCATCCTTGACATTCATAGCATCTTACAGATTCGTAGTTGATGTTCTTCTTCTTTCCATCTGATTTGCGCTTGAAGAAGGGAGGCGCCGATGAAGGTTCTGCTTTGGCATTCTGGCCCTTCTTAAATGTTGGGCCAATATTCTGCTCGACATTCTTCTTCTGAAGGAACTTTGTGAATTTCTTCACGAACATAGCCATATCCTCATCATTGTCAGGGTCAACTTCAGTTTGCACCTTGGATGACTGACCGACTAGAGCAATGCTTTTACCACGTGAAGCTCTCTTTTGGACTTCGAGGTTGGTCTCATAGTTCTTCATGATGTTCATCAAAGTGTTGAACTCCATAATGGCCAGGTTGTGTGCTTCCTCGATCGCCGCTACCTTCACATTAAACTTTTCAGTTAAAGTACGTAACGCTTTAGAAACAAGTACCTTATTTGCAATCGGATCTCTGAGGCTAGCACACTCGCTCGAAATCGTTAGAATCTTCCCGAAATATGTGGTGATATCCTCGTCTTCCTTCATTCTGAGATTTTCGAACTGATTGAGGAGGTATCGTAGCTTGGTTTCCCTCACGCTCGCATCGCCTTCGCAGTACCTCTGAAGTAGATCCCATGCGTTCTTTGCCGTCGAGCAATTCTGAATGATCTTGAACATGAAAATATCGACCGAAGAGAAGATGGCATTAAGAGCTTTATCGTTATACTCGGCCGCATTCTTTTCAGCAATAGTCCACTGTTCGATAGGCTTGTCGACTACTTCGCCATCAGCATCTGGAGGAGATCGAGGTGGAGTGTATCCGTTGAGAACAGCTTCCCACGCTCGCACATCTATGGACTTGATTCATTGACGCACACGAACCTTCCAATAGGCATAATTGGAACCGTCTAACACAGGGACTTTGCCGAGATGGTTTGAGCTTGCAACATCCATTATAAAGGATCAAAACGCTTAGTTACGTCAAACGGAGGCTCTGATACCACTTTGAAGTGGTCCCGGTACGATATGGATGTAAAACACTAAGTATAGACTAGATGTTGGGTAGGATGTCGGGGTAACACTCGACCTAACATTCAGGTGCACAGCGGAATATTGTAACTACTTAGTGACGAAACTGAAATAACACGGGATGTAAATCTGTGCAGCAAGTTATAAAAACTTGCTGCGTGCCTCAAGGCGAAATTCCACTACAGCAATGGATGCAAAACAACTATCCGAAGATAGTAAAAACAAGCCTAGAAAAAGAATCTAAACGACTCTGAAAACCTACGAAGTACTAAGACTTCAGAAAGCTCAATACTAGGCTAAAAGACAACTCTCGTAATATAAAGCACTCGCTCAAGCTCGATATGTGATTCGCTCGTATTTTCACTCAATATGTCGCTCATCATTACTCCATGAAAGCTCTCTCGAGAGTCGTTGGTTGCAGCTCGAAAATAACTCTTATTTATAGACCTTGGCTCCCTCTTGAATTGGTAAAAAGATCCCTTGAATATCTCTTCAAATATCTCTTCGAAGATCTCCCTAAATATAGTATATATTTAGTTCGAATCTTCTCATCTTATTGGCCGATCCCTTATCTCCTATTTATGGTAAACTGATTGACTGGATCTCCTTGATATTCAGATCTTCTAATCTTGGTCGTAGCTTGACTTGATCTCTTTTGATCTTCAAATCTTCTATTTATGGTAAGTGCACTTCCTAAATTCGTTCAAGCAACTCCACACGCTTTCCACACGGTTTAGACTCGTTTTAGCACTTTACCACGTCCTGCATATCAGTAAATAAAGCTACAAAAAAAGTTAACGGTTTTGGGCATGAAAGATAAAATCGAATGTTGACAGACAACAATGTTGGCTGAAATGTTAGCCCAACATTGTCAAAGCTGAGCAGTCAACATTAACACTTTGTTTTTGTTGAATTTGAAATTCGCCCCATTTTAAAAATTCAAAGTTGAGACCATAATAATTTTTTCGTAAATAACAATAATAATAATAAGTATTAAAAGATTAATAAAATTTAAAAATTAAAGGAAAAAAAAGCTCCCATTGCCGGCTCGCGAGCTTTCGAGCTCTCATGAACGAGCTCGACGTACATCTCGATAGACCGAGCTCGATTTTTCACGATTTCGAGCTTGTTTTTCATGATTTCGAGCCGAGCTTTACTCGAGACGGTCCGCTCACGAGTCGGCTCGGTTCAGCGTCACCTCCATGTGCACCTCATCTTCAAATCTATATTTCGAAATCCGAGCTTTTCCAAACAGTGGAGTTGGATTTGAAATTTATTTTGAAATTCATAATTTGAAATCATGCGATTTCGTTCAAATACACGAATCCAAACGGACTGTTAGTTTCGAAACTTTACTGTCCTTAAATTGTAACTCCATAGACCCGTTGTCCTGAAAGTGTCATCCATACTTTCCGGACGAAAAAACTAGCTAAGCCCAATCGATAGTATCTTGAGCTGCATCTTTGTGCCGAATACGTAATAGATTGGGACTGAAATGATTTAGGTTTTTTCGGCGCCATATCGATGATCGTTCTATTCGATGCAGCAGAGCCTGCCTCTCGTGCATGTGCTGTTGCGCTTGATAGCGGGAAGAGCTGGCGCGGCCATAGCGGATGTGACCATTGACGCTTGCGTGACTGAGAAGAGAGCATCAGCCACCCCTCTCTCGTCGGAAATTTGCAGATGCTGTGTGGGATGAGTGCTTCCAGGAAAGTTACTCGGATACACCTCCAGCGGATTCTTGTTCATCTCATTGGACCAAAGGTTTCGATCGATTCGAGCCTCTTTTTTCCGTTCGGATGATCGTTTCGAATTAATCTGTTATTATTCATCTCCATTTACAGGGAGTTTTTGGGCGTCTTAGCATTACGTCGGGGCTCGTGATCGTCGTGGGAATGATAATACGTGAACCCTTTATCCGTAATGTCTCTTACACGCGGGAAAAGATGGATATACCTTCTTGCCGGGAAAAAAAAAAGATCATCTTGCGGTATTTCTGCTATCGGATAAACGATGTATCATATCTGCGTTAACAGGTGAGCCAAAAGATTCTCGACGCCGGTAGATCGATGGGGACGGCTCTCCGATCACCGGTTGTTTGCGGCCATGTTCTTACATGTTCTTGTCGCATGCGGTGAGCCTGAACATACACGAGGGCATGTTCTATTGGACACAGACGCAGAAAACGGTCCTAAATTCACTCAGGTATTAAATAAATAGACAAACTTTTAATCTTATATAATTTCCACGAAATTCGCTTTTCGTAGGCTATTGTCACTATCCAAAGGACCAAAACCATTTCAGTATGTTTAGGAGTGACCAAACTTTTAGCTCTATAACTTTCACAAAAATGAAAACCCGTCCTCTAACTCGTCTTGGTCGGAAACTAGTCCACTATGCTTACACTATTTATCATACATATAGAACTCATTAGAATTTTCCAAGCTTTTATCATAAATAGTCATTTCACGTCATACAATTTAGTGCTAATTAAGTTTCAGGCCCCGAAAGATGTTATAAATTAGGTGTCGGTCCCTGTCAGAAATTTTTTCCGACAAGGACCCGATTTCTGTAAAATTTAGAGATAATGACCTAAAATTTAACCAAGTGTTATACAACTCGTATCGGACTATCGTTTTGTGTTATTACAGAACAATGAAGTGGTACTGCAGAACGATGAATTGGTACTGCAGACCATGAAGTGGTACTGCAGGTCCGTGGAGTGGTACTGAAAAATACATGTGTATCGGGTCCTTAAAACTAAAATTTTCTAACAGGGACCTGAAACCTAAATGAAACTTATGTTGGGGCCTGAAATCAAATTGCCCCTACAATTTTATTAACGTTCTTGTTGAAGCAATCATTTTTTTGGGTATATTAAAAATCAGGCCCTAAAAAGTGTTTTAGAATAGGTTTCAGGCCCTGTCAGAAAAATTTTAGTTTAAAGGATCCAATATTCGAAAAAATTTAGTTTAAATGATCCAATTTACACAAGTATTATAAAAGTGTATATAAACTGTTATCGGAAGACAGTTTTGTGTTATTTCAGAATAATGAAGTGTTACTACCGGACAATTAAGTGTTACTGCAGAACAATGAAGTGTTACTAAACAAATCGAATCCTTAAAACTATTTTTCTGACAGGCCCGAACAACAAATTGCCCTTTTTTCTAGTAAGAAGCAATCAAAAAATTGCGGAAGAAACTATAAAAATTCACTCAAACGTACTTGTTCAAATGATCGTATTTTTCTTGTTGGAAGCAATAAAAGAATAGCCGGAAAATTTACAACAGAAAAAGACTATTTGTGATAAATGACGTGAATATAATGGATTAGTTTTGGAAAGGAAGAGTGAATTTTCGTGAAAGATAGGACTGTTTTGGGCATGAAAAGTTACGGAATGAAAATGAATTTCGTAAAAGTTATATGACTACAAATTAAACTTACTCCTACTGAATTCTTGTCGTCCTCCCGCAGGAGGTAATCGGATCAATATCGGCCATCAGCGCATTCGGGTCGCTCGCTGGCGTACTCCTCTACCAAAGCGCCTTCCGTAACATCCCATTCCGCCGCGTCCTCTTCTGGGCCCAGCTCCTATGCAGCGCCTCGGGACTCCTCAACCTAATCCTCGTCTCCTGCGTAAACCTAAACCTCGGCGTACCCGAGGGGCTACGAGCCGGCTCGCCTAGGCTCGTTTTGACACCTCTAATACTGCTAGACAAGGACATGAACACCAAGATATCAGACTTCAAGCTGGCTAGAAGCTTCAAAGAAAATGAGACCGAAGATAAGACAAGAAGGGTTGCGGGAACGTAGTAAGAAGCATCTTGATATTTCTTTCAAGTCAATTTTCCTTCCAATAAATTTTTCTTTTCAAAAAATTATATCCGACCATTTTCATGCAGCAGGTACATGGCACCAGAATATGCAATGCAGGGACGATTCTCGGTGAGATCTGATGTATTTAGCTTCGGAGTCCTCGTGCTAGAAATTGTGAGTGGAAAGCGAACCAGCTCGTTCTCCTATGGGGATAACTATACCAACCTCCTTGAACATGTATGCATTGTAGTGCTGTCATTCTGGAAAGGGGCAAACTATATTTCGAATCAAAATCAAGAACAGTAAGCAATATTTGGATAGTTTCTTTTTAACATAACACGATTTACCTGCAGGCGTGGATGCTCCACAGAAAAGAAAGGTCAATTGAGCTCGTCGACGATTGTTTAGGCGACACAAACAGTGCATTCCACATGCTAAGGTTAATCCATGTAGGACTCTTATGCGTGCAACAGTCTCCAGATGATAGACCCACATGACATCAGTAATATCAATGCTAAGCAGTGAAGTTCCTTTGATTAGACCAAAACAGCCAGGATTTTCCACTCGTGAAAGTGCATCCGCAACACACAGACACCAGGAACGAAGCTGGTTCCAGGAACGGCCTCACCGTTACGATATACATCTATAATATCTGTTGTATACGTCGGCGGATGCGATGCGAACAAATCGGTGGTATAAGGAAATTCCGAGTTTGTGCGAGGCACAATTTCCTTAAGACAGATTTCCCCGTATGGAACTGTCTCCTAGGATACGTCGGAAGAGCGTGACTTCGTCGTGCACTGAAGAATTACCGGCGAACTTGAACAGAATTTCGCAAACTGTTGTAGCAGTAGGCTTGACTTTCGTAAGCGAGTTTTCGAATGGAATTTCCAGTAGAGTTTCGAGTTTATTTATAGGGATTGGGCAGCCTTTCGCAGAAGTGCGTATCCCTTCGTCTGGAGCAGACACTGCTGTTCGAACATTCTTCTGTCCGAAAGGACATGGCTGTCTGACCGAACAGTCGCCTTGAACAGGCATGGTCTGTTTCGAACAGTACTCAACTGTTGGTTACAATAAAATAAAATTTAATCTATTTTCTTGGGAAAAATCATAATCCGGTCGCAAAAGGGCGGGTTGATCAGGCCCGTCAATTTTTGTCCGGCATTCGTGTGCGCAGGTCGCTCCCACACACGAGTCAACTGCATTCGCACACCCCCTGCGCGCGCACGCGAATGCCGCATGTGTGGCATAATCTTGCCTATTTATTTTAAACAAATAAAACATGCAATCATTTATAAGGAGGTAGAAATGTTGTGTTCTAACCAATGTGGGACAACCACATTTTTCTCATTTTATTTATTTGAGTATTAAAGCCTATTGTCATTCACTCAAGCCCAATAACTCCAACAATATCTGTTGTGGTTGACAATGTGGAGACCACATTCCCGTCAACATAGTTGTCTGAGAATTGGTCAACCCTCGGTTTTATCTTTCATATCCGAAAACCGTCTAACCTATTTTCGCGGCTTTCCTTAGTAATGTGCAGGACTTAGATAAGGATTAGAACGGTTCAAACCGTGTGGAATAAGCGTGGGAGAGGAGGAGCGAAACTAGGAAGCAACATACTAAAAATAGGAGTCTTGAAGCTCAAGACAAGACCAAGTCGTTTGAGGCTTTCCAAGTTAACTTCCAACGGCCATATTGAAGTTAGTGGACGTTGTGGGCAGTATGGACGTTGTGCAAGTCTTTGACAAGTCGAAGTACTTATACGAGACTTCGTTCTAACCATTTGAGGAGACACGAGAGAGACGAGAAACACACGAGTGATAACGAGTGAATCATACGTCGAGTCTGAGCGACCACGAGAGTTTCTTTTATTGTTTAGCCTAGTATTCAGTTTGCAAAAGTCTCAGGACTTTGTAGGTTTTTAGGATCGTTTCGATTCGTAGTTTTCTAGGCTTGAGATTTACTATCGTTTGATAGTTGTTTTTGTAATCCATCTAATAGTGGAATTTCGCCATGAGGCACGCAGCAAGTTCCTGACTTGCTGCACAAAATTTATATCTCGTGTCGTCAGTTTTTTCGTCACTAAGTTACAAGTTTAATCCGCTGTGCGTTCTGTGTGGAGTAGAGTGTTGTCCCAACATTACAGTCAACATTTACGTCACCAGTTTTTTACTTAGTGTTTTTACATCCATTCCGGGACTGTCCCCCCATCAATATCTTCTCTCTGTGGCGCCGGAGCCACAATCATCACCTAATGGAATCCAGTCTAATTGGACCTCGTACCTTTACGTGTAGATATTTTCACTGGGGTTCCTCTATTTTTCAATTTTAATCCCCTCATAAAAAATATAATCCTATTGGACCCCACTGGTTTTGTAGCTCCGCCACTTGCTTCTCTGAACCCTCGTCTTCTTTTTCTTCTTCTCGTTTCTACCATTACGGTTATAAATGGCCGATGAATATTATAGATGGCGGGTCCGATGTATATATATTATGTTGTGGACACGTAGGAATTGGCTAGCATGGAATGGACGTTGACATATGAGATACGTATTTATAAAGATGGATTTTAATTAAAGAATTGAGAAATATATAGATGAACGTTTTCTTCAGATTAGTTAGATTCATTTCCGGTCAATCCAAGTTATTGAGTGATGTCACAGTCACACGATATATGCATGTATATTATATATCGGACTAAACAATGTTTCTAACATGTGGCACTGATTGCTCAACTATGGCGGCCTTATAATTGTTGTTATGTCAATATCAAATAATTCAAGAGCGAAGAAATAAATAAAACTACTTGGGAGTTGGGGCATCAGTTCACAAGTAAAATATCGGACAATAAACGAACTACGTTGAGCTGGTAAGAATACATACGATCTACAGTGCTCGTTCTCCCGAAAAGCCAAGTGATAAATCACAAAAATATCAGTGATATCGATCTATCAAAAGTAAATAAATGTGGTTGACATTTGACTTTGGAGATCTGACTTTTCCTCGAAACTCCGAGAGTTTCTGAACGAGCAAATTTGCATATAAGCTTCTCCTGTCCACTTCTTTTAATGAAGCCTTAAACAACACAATAATTAGTAGCAGTAAATAAAGTAAGCCATGATCGATCAAGCTGCCCCTAGAAGACACAATTCCCTCCTTTTATCTTGTCCTAATAACGTATCAACCAGCATCATATGTTTCTTTCAACTGCGATCGACACCATAGACGCAGCACAAAGCATCAAAGGCAACGACACTTTGGTATCATCACAAGGAAGGTTCGAGCTTGGATTCTTCAGCCCAGGAAATACCAAGAATTGGTACATTGGAATATGGTACAAAAACGTAAGAGAAAAAATCCCCGTTTGGGTCGCCAACAGAGAAAA
This sequence comes from Craterostigma plantagineum, assembly GCA_027422505.1. Classification (NCBI taxonomy): domain Eukaryota; kingdom Viridiplantae; phylum Streptophyta; class Magnoliopsida; order Lamiales; family Linderniaceae; genus Craterostigma; species Craterostigma plantagineum. The sequence continues at coordinate 1,225,328 of JAPQWV010000033.1, read as the reverse complement.
CCCTGTAAGAAATACCTCAGCATCGTCAGCATTTACGATCATCAATGGGCTCTTAGTCCTTCTCAAGGAAACAAACGACACCGTATGGTCTTCCTCAAACACTTCTTCGACAGCCATCGAAAACCCAATTGCTCAGCTGTTACATTCTGGGAACCTCGTACTAAGGTACGCCAACAACGAAAGGCCCGAAGATTACCTATGGCAGAGCTTCGATCACCTTACGGATTCCTTCTTACCAGACATGGACTTCGGCTGGAATCACATGAACGGCAAAGAACGCTACCTATCTTCGTGGAAGAGCAACGATGATCCTTCGCCTGGAGACTTCACACATCAAATAGATGTCACTGGGTATCCTCAGGCCATCACAAAGGGAGTAAACGGCGATAATCTGTACAGACTTGGGCCATGGAATGGCATGTTCTACAGCGGCATGCCCAACGTAAAGAACGATCCCACCTTTACGTACCGATTGTACTCACAAAACGGTACTTTCTTCTTCAGACAAGACTCCATCAGCGGGCCAGCGATGACTAGGATAGCTCTGAACACCGCAGGCACCTTACAGGTCTGGAATTGGGTCGAAAGAACGGATTCATGGACTCGTCTCATGAGCCTTCCTGGTGATTACTGCGACGATTACAAGCTGTGTGGCGCCTATGGCGTATGTAATAATGCACTGTCCCCTGTGTGGTGCCTGGAAAATTTTGTGCCTAAAGATCCACAAGGCTGGGCTAGGGTGGATTGGTCTAATGGTTGTGTTAGAAGGACAGCCTTGAACTGTTCTAAGGGTGATGGATTCTTGAAGTATACTAACATTAAGTTGCCCGATGCAAGAAACACATGGCACAATGAGAACATGACCATCGAAGAGTGTAAGGCCGTGTGTTTAAAGAACTGTAGTTGCAATGCGTATACGAATTTGGATATCTGAGGGAAAGGGAGTGGATGCCTACTTTGGATTGGAGACTTGGTTGATATGAGAGTTGTATCTGAAGATGGAGAGGAAATACACATCAGAGTAGCTTCTTCGGAATTAGGTAAGCAATTGGTTTGTCACGGAAATAAGATAAAACAAAGCCATTACCTTCAGTTCAGCTCCTCGCTGTTTATTAGTTCTATGTTCTTACAATAAAAAATGGTACAGAATCAAATGGAATGAGAGAGCGTGTTCTAGTAATCAGCCTAACTGTGGCAGGAATGGTTATGATAGTTCTTCTGAGCTTGGTCACATATGCGTGGAGGAGGAAATGGAGAAGACGAGGTAGAAACACTTTCCTATCATTGGGCTTGCACAGGCAAATGAGTGTAAAGATCAACAACATTCTCCGTGAACTATTTTGCAGGTAAAAATGATGGAAGCCATGAAGACTTGGAGCTGCCACTTTACGACTTCAAGACGGTCGTAAGGGCAACGGATAACTTTTCAATTGACAATAAGCTTGGAGAGGGTGGATATGGGCCAGTCTACAAGGTACCCATAAACACATCATACTGAGAAGAACTAAACCATATATCCCTGAGATTGGCAGAGGAGAAAAACACTTACTATTGCCGTTACATGACTTCACAGGGGATACTTGAAGAAGAGGGAGAATACATTGCCGTGAAGAGGCTATCAACGACCTCGACATAGGGCCTCGAGGAGTTCAAAAATGAAGTAAACTTTATTTCAAAACTCCAACATCGGAATCTGGTGAAGCTCCTGGGTTACTGCATCCATGGAGAAGAGAAGATGTTGATTTACGAGTATATGCCCAACAAAAGCCTGGACTTCATTCTATTCGGTGAGAGTGGGCTAATCTTATTCAAAACATAAAGATAATCCCAGAAAATGGCCATTTTATATAGGCATCTACATGGACAGCGTGTAATATATGGAAGAAATATTGCATGGATTCAGTGCCTAATCTCAAACAGTAAAGGTTACCCTGAAAACAATATTTTTTTGCAGATGATAAGAACAGAAAGTTCCTTGACTCGCAAATGAGGTTGCAAATAGTCAATGGAATAGCTCGGGGCCTAACGTACCTTCATCAAGATTCGCGAGTGAGGATTGTCCACAGAGACCTCAAAGCAAGCAACATATTGCTGGACAAGGACATGAACCCAAAGATATCTGACTTTGGACTCGCTAGAAGTTTCAAAGACAACGTCACCGAAGATAAGACGAAAAGGGTATCAGGGACTTAGTAAGCAACATACCTTCATCGTCTACTCAAACAAACTTTAAAATAAAATCTTCTTTGAATACCTTTTACTGAATCATCATTCCCGGTTCTTCATGCAGCGGTTACATGTCCCCAGAGTACGCAATGGGCGGCCAATTCTCGATGAAGTCCGACGTATTCAGCTTCGGCGTCCTCGTGCTTGAAATTGTCAGCGGAAACAGAAACAGCTCATACTATGGCAGTGGCCAACTCATGAACCTCCTCGGACATGTAAGTTTTTGCATCCTCCCTTCATTCCATTATATCGATCCACGTTTGAAGAAGGTGGTAATAACACGCATACTTAATTTCACTACAGGCTTGGATGATGCACAAAGAAGAGAGGTCATTAGGGCTCGTCGACGCCATTTTGCGTGACAATGAGCTCGGTGGTTTCGATGCTTAGCGGCGCAAGTGCTTTAGCCATGCCCAAAGAACCTGGATTTTTCCAACAAGAAGATTCGTTACTACCAAGTTCCACAGAAACAGTAGAGACAAAACGTAAAGTTGGCTTGACGAATGGCCTCACCATTACAGTACTAGACGGGCGATGAAACTTCTGTTTGACAACCAATCGAAGGATTTCCTAATGCAGCTTGAGAGGGAGAGATTGGAGAGCTAAAAGATAGTTCAATGCTTTCACTGTTTTTTACAATACACTCTACATGTTGTACAACTGGTAAGGTTTGGTTAGGGGTATTAGGGGATTAGGGGGTTAGAATTTAGGGGAAATTTATTATCTGTCCATTTCGAAGTTTAAACTTCCTGTTCAATTCCCCTAGCAAAAGTTATTCATATTCAGTATCCATCCGGGAAAAGTTGTGTGTTTAATTCCCCAAACAGCGAACGGACGAAATTACCCTTTCCTGAAATTAAATTGGATATCATACCACCTGTTTTGATTATTATACCAACTGTTATCTCTAAATATACCAACAAAATGATGTTTAGAAATTACACCAATTGTTATCGTTATTATACCAACTGAATGGAACACTAATAACAGATGGTATAATATCTACAATTTCTGGTATAATAGCAAAATTAGTTGGTATGTCCAATTTCTGGTATAAAATTAAAATAACGTTACTAATTGGTATAATAACGACAGTAGATGGTATAATTTCCACAATTTATAGTATAATTGCACATTTTAGTTGGTATAATGTTCAATTTTGCTGTATAAAATTACAATAATGTTAAGACGACAATCGATGGTATAATTTTTGCCTCGTATAATGGCAATAATCAGTTGGTAAAATCTTCAATTTTGCTATATTAAAATCAATAACATTATTTATTGGTATAATATAGGAAACACTTGGTATAATTTCTACCAATTTCTGTTATAATTCCAATTTTATTGGTATAATAACAAATTTTGTTTTTGTAGAATGAATTTCTCATTTATCACTTCTCACAGTGAGTTCTTTACTTTACAAGCACCTATGTACGAGTGTAAGAACAAACATGCCGAAATAGACTAGAGCTGGCAAATTTCTTCACACTGATAAAGTTCTATAACTTCCATTTCATCTCACGAGCGGTCAGTATGGATATCTGCTCCGCGGTTCTCCAACCCATGTTAGAATGCATTCGCTGATTCCTTTCATTCCAGGTGTAGTGAAGTATAGCAGAAAGACACGCCATGCGAATGCCTTGTTGAACATTAGGTTTCCCTCCCTCAGTTTTCATCATAGTGCTCAGTTCCTCAAATCACAGAAAGGCTCAGGTAATCTTAGCCAGGCAGACAGATGTAGCAGCCGATGTTGATAGAAAGAGCATCCAATGAACAGATGCTCAATTGTCTCCTCTGTTGCACCACACAAACGACACCTTATATTAGAAATATTTAGTCCCCATCTAAGTAGCCTGTCAATAGTTAGCAGGCGTTTCAGATAAAGGAGTGCTTCGTGATGTTGAACTTATTCCAAACAGTTTTACAATAAGGGAATGACGGATGTTCACCCTTGAGCCAAGTGTAACCAGATTTTACGGAGTATTTACCATCAACATATCCAGCTTTTATCCACATATCCCCCTCGGAACCTTTCCTTTAGTCTGTGAAGTTTTCTCCAATGCCAACAAGAGTCTACATCAGGGGAAAATTCCCAAAAATTGGTCCCTTTCAAGTAAATCACATTGATCCACTTAAGCCAAAGTGAGACAGCCTCCATAGTGATGTTCCAAATCTACTTGCCAGCAAGAGCTCTATTCCAGGTTTCACAATCCCCCAAGTTGAGACCACCTTTAGTCCTAGGCAAGCAAACTTTATCCCAACTGATTAAGGTAATGCATTTACCCTATGCCTTCTTTCCCCACAAGACCTCTTTGCAGGCTTGATCCACCTCCTTGGAAACAGACTTAGGCAGCAAGAAGACAGGTCCCCAGTAGCCATGTGTAGCCAATAGGATAGAGTTGATCAAGCATAATCTGCCAGCATATGATAGGTTCTGGTGGTCCAACATTTGATTCTAGGTGTTATCTCTTCCACTAGCATCTAACATGAGGTTCTATTCCATTTGGTAGGAGATATAGGGACTCCCAGATTCATTGGGAACTTACCGAGCTTAAAACCAGTGATCTTGAAGTTCAGCTGTACTCCAGTTGACACCAGCAAGGTACAAACTAAATTTCTGCTGATTGGCTTCCAGACCAGAAACAGTTTTGAATTGCTCCATAGCTTCCTTAATCACAGTCACTGTGCATTCTTTCCTATGCAGAATATCGTTAGATCATCAGCAAAACACAAGTTCACCAGTTTGAGTTGGTTTCATAGAGGATGGAATCTAAACCTAGGATCTTTGGTTGCTATTTGAAGTTTCCTAGTCAGATACTCCATGGATAGCACAAAAAGCAGGGGTGCTATGGGATCACTCTGCCTCAATCCCCTTGCACCCTTATACCACCCTGTTGTGTCCCATTAAAAAAGATGGTATAGGATACACTAGTGACACACTCCAATCTCCATGACCCAGTTAACAAATTTTAGAGGGAACCTGAGTAGGCATAACCAGTTCCTCAAGAAATCCTTGTCTAAGATATCATATGCCTTTCTGATATCTACTTTCATTGAAGCTCTTGCAGAGGCATTCTTCCTACTATACAGCCTGATTAGATTCTGGCACAACAGAATGTTATGCACAATAGATTTGCCTTCCACAAAGGCATTTTGATTGGCTTGGATGATTCGAGGCAGGAGAGGTTTAAGTCTTGAGCACAACATATTGGAGATACATTTGTAGATTGTGTTGCAGCAAGAGATGGGTCTGAATTATTGTGCTGAGCTCGGGCTGACATTTTTTGGAATAAGGCAAAGTCTTATTCATCTGTGGAAGTAGTTTGCCTATTTCAAATAAGTCCATAACAGCAGAGGAATCTGATTCCCTACAACAGTCCACGCTTGCTTCAAGAACCCACTGCCATAACCATCCGGCCCAGGAGCCACATCATCATGGATGGAGTTCATTGCATTCCATACCTCCTTCCTATCGAAAGGCTGAACCAGTTGCAGTTGATCAGCTAGAGATAGTGTGGAGCCCTCTGCAGCAACCAGTTCCTCAGGATAATGGAGTCATTGCAGCTTTGTGCCCAACATCCATTGAAAGAACTCAAAAAAATGCTACTGAAAATCCCCTTGATCAGATAAGAGCTTGCCATTAGAGTCATTAATAGAAAGTATCCTCTTAGTATATGTTCTCTGTTTTATCACAGCATGGAAGCATGCTGAGTTCCAATCCCCTTTGTCCAACCATCTAGAATCATTACATACACTCAGAAATCTGTATTCCATTCGAAGCTCCTCCTCCTTATTCAACAACTCAGAATTCATGGGATTATCATGTAAGGAAGTTGACATTCCTCAAGTCGTTTATGAACCATTTCAGTCCTATTCACAATGTCTGCAAACAGCTCTCTATTTAAGGCTTTAAGAGGTCTCTGCAACTGTAGCAGGTTGCAGCAGACACTTCTCATTGTGGCCCCATTGCTGACATTCCAGTGTGTGGCTACACTATTCAGAAATGAGGGGGCAAGACTCCGCATATTAAAAAGCTTGAATGCCTTTCTAGATACATACATAGTTGTAGTTTTCCTCAGGAGAATTGGGGAGTGGTCAGATACTCCATTGAGGAAAACTGCGAAATAATCCAAGTATTTAGAAATCCAGGCCATGTTCCCAAATGCTCAGTCAATTTTGCTCAAATTCTCGTAGCAAAACATTGTTTGTTGGACCAGGAAAATTGACATCCACTTCTCTTTATTTCCTCAAGTTCGCAGTCTTGAATACACTGGTTAAAATCAGAGAACTCAGCTGATTTGATAGGAGCACCACCCAATCTGTCCTCAAACCCTCTGATGTTATTAAAGTCACCCCAAACTAACCATGGCTCATTGGTATCTGTTTGATAATATCCCAGAGGCTGCTTCTTGCTATAATATCATTATGACCATACACACATGTGAGGAAAGTAACCAGAGTACTATCTGTGACGCCCGGGGCCGACGAGGGCGGGAAGTGATCGCCGGTGCCAAAGAGATGCACGGACAAGGAGCGGCTCCTGGCAGACTTCTAGGCGAAGGGGTACATGAACGAACCGATCCGACACCCGAATGAGAGGGGATCCTGAGATTGATAGTACTACTCATATCACCAAGGTCGACCTACCTTTTCGGGAGTCCATCCGAAAGAATTTCAAAGTTAAGCGTGCTTGACTTGAAGCAATCTTGGGATGGGTGACCCCCTGGGAAGTTTGTCCAGGGTGCGTGTGAGCGAGGACGAAGCACGCTGAAAGGTTAAGTGGTGGTACAGTGGGGCCAGACTATCAGTCGGAGTGTGGTGGGCCCAACCCCACAGGTCCCGGTAGGGACGGATGCTACAGTGACACCCGGTATGGGACGGGATATTACAGGTGGTATCAGAGCAACCTCTCGCAGTACGGTGCTGGTTCGGGGACGAACCAGGCGGAAGCTGGTGGGCATGTGACGCCCGGGGCCGACGAGGGCGGGGAGTGATCGCCGGTGCCAAAGAGATGCACGGACAAGGAGCGGCTCCTGGCAGGCTTCTAGGTGAAGGGGTACATGAACGAACCGATCCGACACCCGAATGAGAGGGGATCCTGAGACTGACAATGTATGGGCGCGTCAGGCTAAGAATCGTATAAAAGAATTTATAGTACTACTCATATCACCAAGGTCGACCTACCTTTTCGGGAGTCCATCCGAAAGAACTTCAAAGTTAAGCGTGCTTGACTTGAAGCAATCTTGGGATGGGTGACCCCCTGGGAAGTTTGCCCAGGGTGCGTGTGAGCGAGGACGAAGCACGCTGAAAGGTTAAGTGGTGGTACAGTGGGGCCAGACTATCAGTCGGAGTGTGGTGGGCCCAACCCCACAGGTCCCGGTAGGGACGGATGCTACAGTGACACCCGGTATGGGACGGGATGTTACACTATCCCTGAATACTTTGAAATGCATGTGATTTGGATAACAATTCCATTTCATATCCACCTCTCCACACAACCATAATCCTACCATTAGCATGAGTACTAAAGTTATGACATCCATCCCATCCACATGAGGTTTTATTCGTGACTTGGTTCACAGTATCCAGCTTCAACATCAAGCACATTATACTAATCTTATATCTACTACAGAAGAGGTCAAGCCCTCTCTGCTTAGCAGGGCCATTTAGGCCCCTTATATTCCATGAGGCCCGACTATCCATGACCTATGTCATGGACCCTCTGCTTGGAAGGGTTATTAGTATCCCCAGACTTCTGTTCTTCCTCTATCTGCACCAAATCAACCCAATAGAAACTACATTGGTATTTCCCCTAGGTCGCAGATTAGGATCATGAGTAGGTTGTGCTTGTGCCTCAGGGACATTCACATCATTATTCATATCTAAATTCGCCTCTGGGTCAGAGTTGATCACAAGCTCACCATTTGTAACCACTGGTGCAGGAGTTTTTAGATTGCTGAGGACAGGTTTCCACACTTGCTTTAACCCTTGCTTACAGACTGTTTCATCATGCACATATTTCTTACATTTAGTACAGAGCACTGGGCTCCATTCGTATGTTACTTTCTGCTCGACAAGCTGCCCCTTCATATTTAGGAACACGATTTTATCTTTAAGGGCTTTAGTAAGATTGACTTCCACTAAGACCCTTGCAAAATGAATCCTTTCCTTCTTCTTGGTGAAATCATCCGTCATGATTGGTTTCCCAATCAAGCAAGCTAGTTTACTAAGTGTCTTAGAACCCCAGTACTTCAGCTCAAGCTGCGGTAACTGAACCCAAATGGGAACACTTTCCACACCTAGCTTACCGATTTGAGTATCCTCTGTCCAAGGGGAAAGTATAATAGGTTTCCTATCAAAGTGGATGATCAGTTTGTATAATTTTGTCCCTATGTTCCACACTCGCTAATCTAGCTAGGAATACACATTGTCTCATTTGCCACACATTAACAAACCCTAACTTTTCCCATTTTCGCTTCAGAAAGCCCGATAACACCATAGGGAGGGTTTGCACCAAGGACATAGCACAGCAAGGCTGAATTCCAGTGTTCAATTTCCTCGTTGATTTCCTCAATTTCCACCAGACCAATTTCATGTCCATCTTCAGAGATAAGCTCGATAAATTCTAACCTATTATCCTGATTTTTCAACAAATTCACATTGAACTTCAACCAAGAATTACAATCCGTCGCATCGCCCACATTTTCGGCACCAACTCGACCAGTTGATGCTGCCAGAGTAGGCCATTCCTTGCTCGAGTCAACACTGACACTACTCGGTGATTTGACGCACAGTTCCCCAATGGAACAGTAATTGCCATCGATTCATCTTGCGTCGATCGAGCATTGCTATACCCAAATTATCCTGAGAGCTCCCATTGGTAGGTAGGGGCAGGCGTTGTCGCCGTGACCGATGCCGCCCGCTGTTTCACAATCTTCCTCTTTTTCGCCATCGCAAAAGGAGAGAAAAATTGCCGCGTGTTTATAATAACAAGTTTTTGTTGGTATAATTGTTTTGAGATAATATATTCCACTTTTTTTAATGTGTGAGAGGGGTATTTTCGTCTTTTTAACGCTGAAAAGACCATTTTAAGTACTACATAGGAAGAAATAATTCGAGAGGTATTTAAGAAGAATTTTAAAACTCAAATGGGAATGATAAGGAATTACCCCTAGAATTTGTTAAGGTAGTTTATGGTTGGAAGGTGGTGAGATTTAGTTAATACCCTCTTAAAACTCCCAACACGGTATTAGCTAAAGCTACAAAATTACCTTTATTTACAAAATATTTATTTCAAAATATGGGGAAATTGTAATTGAATCTAATTAAACTTTAAAACATCTAAAATCATCTACCAAACCTCTCCGAAATCATTATTCAAATCCATCAACCAAACATCATAAAAATTCACTCTCTATTATTTAAACCTAACTAAAGCTAATACTCTCTAAACTCATCCTCCCTACCAAACATACTAATAATATTTTGTATTCAATAAAATAAGATATAGTTAAAAAATTCACAAATAATTGTAAAAAATCTACATCTTAATTTATAAACTTACTAATTCATATAAGTATCTCAGTTCAGGTCAACCAGGGCAGCTGAATGAATGTTGAAACAATGTTGAAAATCAAACTACATGCCTAGAAGATTTAGATATATATGCTTTTCTTGATGATCCATGCTCAGTAATAAGCGTACGATCATAGTGTAGCACTCGAGGATGAAAAGAAAAGGCCTTAGCTTGTCTACAAGAGTCGGTCAAATGAATGACATCAATGACATTGATTTTCCAAAGCTACATAATAATGGAGAAAGATAACAAACACATTAAATGTGGTTGACAATTGACTTTGAAAGACTTTCGAGGAACTCAACGTTCAGAGTTTCTGAAGAATGCAAATCTGCATATAAGCTTCTTCCCTTCACTGTTTCTCAGTAAGAAACCTTGAAAAGACACAGACCAGAAGATCCTATAAATAAATAAAGTACGCCATGAGCAAGCTGCCACTAGAAGAGATTACCTCCTTTAATCTTGTCCTAATAACGCTTTTGCTCATCAACCAGAAAACGTTTCTTTCAACTGCGATCGACACCATAGACGCATCACAAAGCATCAAAGGCAACGACACCTTGGTATCATCCCAAGGAAGGTTCAAGCTTGGATTCTTCAGCCCAGGAATTACCATGAATTGGTACATAGGAATATGGTACAAGCAGGTAAGAGAAAGAACGCCTGTTTGGGTCGCCAACAGAGAAAACCCCGTAAGAAATTTCTCAGAATCTGCCTTAAAGATCATCGATGGGCTCTTAGTCGTTCTCAACGAAACTAACGATATAGTATGGTCTTCCTCAAACACCACTTCGTCGACAGCTGCCGAAAACCCAATTGCTCAGCTGTTAGATTCTGGGAACCTCGTACTAAGGTACGCCAACAACGAAAGGCCCGAAGATTACCTATGGCAGAGCTTCGATCACCTTACGGATACCTTCTTACCAGACATGGACTTCGGCTGGAATCCCATGAACGGCAAAGAACGGTATCTATCTTCGTGGAAGAGCAACGACGATCCTTCGCCTGGAGACTTCACACATCAAATAGATGTCACTGAGTATCCTCAGGCCATCACAAAGGGAGTAAACGGCGTTAATCTGTACAGACTTGGGCCGTGGAATGGCATGTTCTTCAGCGGCATGCCCAACGTACAGAACGATCCCACCTTTAAGTACGGATTGTACTCACAAAACGGTACTTTCTTCTTCAGACAAGACTTCATCAGCGGGCCAGCCATGGCTAGGACAGCTCTGAACACGGCAGGCGCCTTACAGGTCTGGATTTGGGTCGAAAGAACGGCTTCATGGACTCGTTTCCTGAGCCTACCTAGCGATTATTGCGACGATTACAAGCTGTGTGGCGCCTACGGCATCTGTAATAATGCGCTGTCCCCCTGTGTGTTCGTGCCTGAAAAAATTTGTCCCTAAAGATCCAGAAGGCTGGGCTAGGGTGGATTGGTCTAATGGTTGCGTTAGAAGGACAGCCTTAAACTGTTCTAAGGGTGATGGATTCTTGAAGTATACTAACATTAAGTTGCCCGATGCAAGAAACACATGGCACAATGAGAACATGACGATCGAAGAGTGGAAGGCCGAGTGTATGAAGAACTGTATTTGCATGGCTTATACGAATTTGGATATCCGAGGGAAAGGGAGTGGATGCCTACTTTGGTTTGGAGACTTGGTTGATATGAGAGTTGTATCTGAAGATGGAGAGGAAATACACATCAGAGTAGCTTCTTCGGAATTAGGTAAGCAATTGGTTTGTCACGGAAATAAGATAAAACAAAGCCATTACCTTCAACTTCAGTTCAGCTCCTCGCTGTTTATTAGTTCTGTGTTCATCGAAAATGGTACAGAATCAAATGGAATGAGAGAGCGTGTTCTAGTAATCAGCCTAACTGTGGCAGGAATGGTTATGATAGTTCTTCTGAGCTTGGTCACATATGCGTGGAGGAGGAAATGGAGAAGACGAGGTAGAAACACTTTCCTATCATTGGGCTTGCACAGGCAAATGAGTGTAAAGATCAACAACATTCTCCGTGAACTATTTTGCAGGTAAAAATGATGGAAGCCATGAAGACTTGGAGCTGCCACTTTACGACTTCAAGACGGTCGTAAGGGCAACGGATAACTTTTCAATTGACAATAAGCTTGGAGAGGGTGGATATGGGTCAGTCTACAAGGTACCCATAAACACATCATACTGAGAAGAACTAAACCATATATCCCTGAGATTGGCAGAGGAGAAAAACACTTACCATTGCCGTTACATGACTTCACAGGGGATACTTGAAGAAGAGGGAGAATACATTGCCGTGAAGAGGCTATCAACGACCTCGACGCAGGGCCTCGAGGAGTTCAAAAATGATGTAAACTTTATTTCAAAACTCCAACATCGGAATCTGGTGAAGCTCCTGGGTTACTGCATCCATGGAGAAGAGAAGATGTTGATTTACGAGTATATGCCCAACAAAAGCCTGGACTTCATTCTATTCGGTGAGAGTGGGCTAATCTTATTCAAAACATAAAGATAATCCCAGAAAATGGCCATTTTATATATGCATCTACATGGACAGCGTGTAATATATGGAAGAAATATTGCATGGATTCAGTGCCTAATCTCAAACAGTAAAGGTTACCCTGAAAACAATATTTTTTTGCAGATGATAAGAACAGAAAGTTCCTTTACTCGCAAATGAGGTTGCAAATAGTCAGTGGAATAGCTCGGGGCCTAACGTACCTTCATCAAGATTCGCGACTGAGGATTGTCCACAGAGACCTCAAAGCAAGCAACATATTGCTGGACAAGGACATGAACCCAAAGATATCTGACTTTGGACTCGCTAGAAGCTTCAAAGACAACGTCACCGAAGATAAGACGAAAAGGGTAGCGGGGACTTAGTAAGCAACACACCTTCATCGACTACTCAAACAAACTTTAAAATAAAATCTTCTTTGAATACCTTTATATTGAATCATCATTCCCAGTTCTTCATGCAGCGGTTACATGTCGCCAGAGTACGCAATGCGTGGCCAATTCTCAATGAAGTCCGACGTATTCAGCTTCGGCGTCCTCGTGCTTGAAATTGTCAGCGGAAACAGAAACAGCTCATACTATGGCAGCGGCCAACTCATGAACCTACTCGGACACGTAATTTTTTGCATCCTCCCTTCATTCCATTATATACGTGTGAAAGATTGTCATAACACACACATACTTAATTTCGCTACAGGCTTGGATGCTTCACAAAGAAGAGAGGTCATTAGGGCTCGTCGACGCCTTCTTGCGGGACAAAAACAGTGCCATCGACATGCTGAGATTAATACACATAGGCCTCTTGTGCGTCCAACACTCCCCCGAAGATAGGCCCACAATGAGCTCGGTGGTTTCTATGCTAAGCAGCGGAAGTGCTTTGGCCATGCCCAAAGAACCTGGATTTTTTCCAACAAGAAGATCCCTTACCAAGTTCGACAGAAACCGTAGAGACAAAACGTGAAGTTGGCTTGATGAATGGCCTCACCATTACAGTACTAGACGGCCGATGAAACTTCTGTTCGACGACCAATCGAGCGATTTCCTAATGCAGCTTGAGAGGGAGAGATTAGAGAGATAAAAGAAAGTTCGATGCTTTCACTGTTTTTTACAATACAACTCTAATTACCTGTTGTACAACTAAAGATAACTAAAGCCAATACCCTTTAAACTCATCCTTTCTATCAAACCGACTAGTACAATATATTTAGTATTCAATAAAATAACATATAGTTAAAAAATTCACCAATTGACTTTGAAAACAAACACATATTAAATGTGGTTGACAATTGACTTTGGAAAGACTTTCTAGGAACTCAACGATCGATCAGAGTTTCTGAAGAACGCAAATCTGCATATAAGTTTCTTCTCTTCACTATGTTTCTTACTTGGAAACTTTGAAAAGACACAGACCACTAGATTCTATAAATAAATAAAGTACGCCATGAGCAAGCTGCCACTAGAAGGGATTACCTCCATTAATCTTGTCCTAATAACGCTTTTACTCATCAACCAGCAAACGTTTCTTTCAACTGCGATCGACACCATAGACGCAACACAAAGCATCAAAGGCAGCAACACTTTGGCATCATCCGAAGGAAGGTTCTAGCTTGGGTTTTTCAGCCCAGGAAATACCAAGAATTGGTACATAGGAATATGGTACAAGCAGGTAAGAGAAAGAACACCTGTTTGGATCGCCTGTTGAAAATAATAAACTTGATTTGGGCTTTGATAATTATAAGTGGGTTTAGCATTTGGGCTTAGGAGTATTACAAGCCCAATATCTAGAAGGTTACGGAAAATCTAGAGAAATCCATAGAACCTTATAGAACCAAGATATTATTATGGAGTATTCTAGAAAGGTGATGTGTTGGCTTAATCCTAAGGGGGTAGAAACTAGTATAAATAGGGGTGATGTATTAGCATTTTGTATCAAGCAAGTATCAAATCAAGTATTGTGATATAAAGCCTCTTCCTCTAAACACTAGCCTTTGATATCAAGTTCCCCCTTCCGATATAACTTCTATTTCCAACAAAGTGGTATCAGAGCTAGAAGATCCTACGGCGATGGCGAGCGGCATGGTTCCCTTCCAAGTCCCGACACTCAACAAGAGCAACTACGACAATTGGAGTATCAAGATGAGGGCGCTCCTTGGATCACAAGACGTATGGGATATCGTGGAGAAAGGCTATGTTGAGCCGAAGAACGAAGAAACCGAATCTCAAACTCAAAAGGATAGTTTGAGAGAATTGCGAAAGAGAGACAAGAAAGCTCTTTACCTAATCTATCAAGGATTAGATGACGACGCTTTCGAGAAGATTTCGGAAGCAAAGACCGCCAAGGAAGCATGGGAGAAGCTTCAAACATCGTATAAAGGAGCGGATCCGGTAAAGAAGGTACGTCTTCAAACTTTAAGAGCCGAGTTCGAAGCCTTGCATATGAAACAAGATGAAGTTGTGTCGGACTACTTCTCGAGGATATTAGCAATAACTAATCAACTAAAGAGGAATGGCGAGAAAATTGATGATGTTAGAATCATGGAGAAAATTCTTCGCTCGTTAGATCCGAAATTCGAACATATCGTAGCCATCATAGAAGAAACTAAGGATCTAGAAGAAATGACGATGGAGCAACTATTGGGCTCATTGCAAGCTCATGAAGAGAAGAAAAGGAAGAAGGAAGGGATTGTAGAACAACTACTCAAGCTGCAAATTGATCCTACAAAAGAAAGAGATAATGATGAAAATTATCAAGGACAAGGCCGCGGACGAGGTCAAAAAGGAGAACGAGGAGGAGGTCGTGGATACGGATACGGACGAGGTTGGAGGCTCAACGATGACGGCAACAACAATCATCAAAGGAGAGAAAACTCAACGAGAGGTCGTGGGAGAGGTAACCCAAGATCAAGGTATGATAAATCAAAAGTTAAGTGTTACATTTGCGAGAGGTTTGGGCACTATGCTTCCGAGTGTAGAGTTCCTAAACATAAAGTTGAGGAGAAGGCCAACTACGTCGAAGAGAAAAATGAAGAAGATATTCTACTACTAGCCCATAAGGATGATGAAAGAGGCGAGAGTAACAAGTGGTATCTAGACACCGGCGCAAGCAATCACATGTGCGGGAAAAGGAGCATGTTCGTAGAGCTTGATGAATCGGTGAGCGGCAATGTTGCATTCGGGGACGAATCAAAGGTCGCGGTGAAAGGCAAAGGTAACATTCTTATTCGCTTGAAGAATGGTGGGCATCAATTCATCTCCAATGTCTACTATGTGCCGGAGATGAAGAGTAACATCTTAAGTCTTGGGCAACTCTTAGAGAAAGGTTATGATATTTGCCTAAGAGATAATAACCTTTCTATAAGAGATGGTTCAAATAAATTAATCGCTAAGGTACCAATGCAAAGGAATAGAATGTTCGTCCTCAACATCATGAACGATGTTGCGAAATGTCTCAAGACATGCTATAAAGATCCATCATGGATTTGGCATCTTCGATATGGGCATCTAAACTTCGGCGGACTAGAACTGCTATCAAAGAAGGACATGGTGAAAGGATTGCCATCCATCAACCACCCCAATCAAGTATGCGAAGGATGCCTAATCGGAAAGCAGTTCAAGAAGAGTTTTCCAAATGAGTCGAACTCGAGGGCTAAAGGACCATTGGAGCTAATTCATACTGATGTGTGCGGACCGATCAAGCCGAGCTCATTTGGTAAGAATAACTACTTCCTTCTCTTCATCGATGACTTTTCAAGAAAGACATGGGTATACTTCTTAAAGCACAAATCGGAAGTATTCGAGAACTTCAAGAAGTTCAAAGCCCTCGTTGAGAAAGAAAGTGACCTCAAGATAAAAGCAATGCGATCCGATCGTGGAGGAGAGTTCACCTCGACAGAATTTAATAAGTATTGTGAAGAGCACGGAATAAGACGGCCCCTGACGGTACCAAGATCCCCCCAACAGAATGGAGTAGCAGAGAGAAAGAACAGGACAATCCTCGACATGGCTAGAAGCATGCTCAAGAGTAAGAAGCTACCGAAGGAGTTTTGGGCAGAAGCAGTCGCTTGTGCAGTCTACCTCTCTAATCGATCTCCAACAAGGAGTGTGTGGGGAATGACACCGCAAGAAGCATGGAGTGGGAGGAAACCTGGCGTATCACATCTGAGAGTCTTCGGAAGCATAGCCCATGTGCACATTCCCGACGAGAAAAGAAGTAAATTGGACGACAAAAGCGAGAAGTACATTTTCATAGGCTATGACAACAACACCAAGGGATACAAACTCTACAATCCGAAGACAAAGAAGACTATCATCAGTCAAGACGTGATATTCGATGAAGAAGGAGAATGGGATTGGAGCACATGCAGATGTGAGTACAATTACACTCCATTCTTCGAAGAAAATAACAAAGAACAGCCAATATTGGAGCAAGGAGAAGACAAGCCCACTACTCCAATAACATCATCGCATGCGAGTTCAGAAGACGAAAGCTCAAGCGAGAGAACCCCACGCTTCAGAAGCCTAAAAGAGATATGTGGAGTACCAGAAGATCAAGATAACGTAACCCTCTTCTGCCTCTTCGCGGATAGTGAGCCGATGAGCTTTCAAGAAGCCGTGAGAAATAAGAACTGGAAAGACGCCATGGATGAGGAAATTAAGGCGATCGAGAAGAACGACACTTGTGAGCTAACAACGCTTCCAAAGGGACATAAAGCGATTGGCGTAAAGTGGGTGTATAAAGCAAAGAAAAACGCCAAAGGAGAAGTTGAAAGATACAAGGCGAGATTGGTGGCTAAAGGCTACAGTCAAAGAGCGGGGATCGACTATGACGAGGTATTTGCTCCAGTCGCCCGACTAGAAAACCGTTCGACTAATAATATCCTTGGCAGCTCAAAACAATTGGAGAATTCATCAAATGGATGTGAAGTCCGCCTTTCTGAATGGAGTTCTTGAGAAGGAAGTTTATATAGAACAACCACAAGATATAAAGTAGCTGGAGAAGAAGACAAGGTCCTAAGATTGAAAAAGGCTCTTTACGGGTTGAAGCAAGCACCGAGAGCTTGGAACTCACGGATCGACAAGTACCTTCAAGGAAGAAACTTCACCAAGTGTCCATACGAGCATGCACTCTACATCAAAGTACAAGGTAACGATATCTTAATCGTGTGCTTGTATGTGGACGATTTAATCTTCACAGGAAACAACCCAAGCATGTACGAGGACTTTAAAAGAGAGATGACCAGAGAGTTCGAGATGACCGACATCGGGCTCATGGCGTACTATCTTGGAATCGAAGTGAAGCAAGGTGACAACGGGATTCTCATAACCCAAGAAGGTTATGCTAAGGAGATACTCAAAAAGTTCAAGATGGATGATGCAAATCCCGTCGATTCGCCAATGGAGTGCGGTACTAAGCTAACTAAGCATGAAGAAGGTGAAAAAGTGGACCCATCATTCTTTAAGAGCTTGGTTGGAAGTCTAAGGGACTTAACGTGCACAAGACCCGATATTTTATATGCGGTTGGAGTCGTCAGTCGACATATGGAAACTCCAACAACGACTCACTTGAAGGCGGCTAAGAGAATTCTCCGATACATCAAAGGTACGACTAACTATGGCTTGCACTACACAAGCTCTAGTGAGTTCCAACTTGTAGGATATAGTGATAGCGACTGGGGAGGAGATGTCGATGATCGTAAAAGCACAAGTGGCTTCGTGTTCTACATGGGAGACACTGCCTTCACATGGATGTCGAGAAAACAACCGATTGTTACCCTCTCTACATGTGAAGCGGAGTACGTGGCGGCTACCTCGTGTGTATGTCATGCAGTTTGGCTACGGAATCTGCTTAAAGAGCTGGGAATTCCTCAAGATGAGCCATCTAAGATTCATGTGGATAATAAGTCAGCAATAGCGTTAGCCAAGAACCCAGTCTTCCATGATCGAAGCAAGCACATCGACACACGATACCACTATATTAGAGAGTGCATCACGAGGAAGGACGTTGAAATGGAATATGTGAAGTCCAAAGATCAAGTAGCCGATATTTTCACCAAGCCACTCAAGAAAGAAGACTTCGTACGACTACGAAGTATGCTCGGAATGACAAATCAAGTTTAAGGGGGGGTGTTGAAAATAATAAACTTGATTTGGGCTTTGATAATTATAAGTGGGTTTAGCATTTGGGCTTAGGAGTATTACAAGCCCAATATCTAGAAGGTTACGGAAAATCTAGAGAAATCCATAGAACCTTATAGAACCTAGATATTATTATGGAGTATTCTAGAAAGGTGATGTGTTGGCTTAATCCTAAGGGGGTAGAAACTAGTATAAATAGGGGTGATGTATTAGCATTTTGTATCAAGCAAGTATCAAATCAAGTATTGTGATATAAAGCCTCTTCCTCTAAACACTAGCCTTTGATATCAAGTTCCCCCTTCCGATATAACTTCTATTTCCAACATCGCCAACAGAGAAAACCCTGCAAGAAATACCTCAGAATCTGCCTAAAAGATCATCCATGGGCTCTTATCGCTCTCAACGAAACTAACAACATAATTTGGTCTTCCTCAAACACTTCATCAGTCGCCAAAAACCCAATTGCTCAGCTGTTATATTCTGGGAATTTTGTCCTAAGGGACGCTTACAATGACAGGCCCGAAGATTACCTATGGCAGAACTTCGATCACCTAACGGATACCTTCTTACCAGACATGGACTTCGGCTGGAATCACATCAACAGTAAAGAACGCTACCTTTCTTCATGGAGGAGCAAAGACGATCCTTGCCCTGGAGACTATACACATCACCTAAATATTAATGGATAGCCTCAAGGCATCACCAAGAAAAGAGTAGGCGAAATTGTTATGCACAGAAATGGACCATGGAATGGCATGTTCATGAGTGGCATGCCTAACGTGCGAAACGATAAAACCTTCAAGTACGGAGTGTACTCGCAGAACGAAACTTTCTTCTTTAGACAAAACTGTTGATCTGATGGATCACGGTCACGATAGCCGTTACGTAATCTCGAGCCCATAGGTAATCTCATTTTCGTAAACGAGATTACGACCATGCGTGTGAATCTTCTCTGACACATGATCGAAATAAGTTTATACTAACGAATTACCTGTGTTGATCGCAGACATCGTTGATGGCCGTTCGGACGCGATCTTCGTCTCTTTCGCTCTACGAGGGTTGATGGAGACCCGTGTACTTCTGCTAGAGCTCCCACGTTATAGTGACAGCGTAACGTTCTATCGTTAGGAACGTTTACGCTATAGTGTGTGTGTGTGTGTGTGATTTGTAGAGTCCATTAAATGGCTTATATGATAGCCTATATATAGAGTCACTAGGGACAGGGGCGGATCCAGAATTTTGTGTTTGGGGGGGCCATAATATTTTTTTTTAGCGAGGAGAGGGAGGTGCCGTAATATAAATTTGTATACTTTGCGTTTACGGCGACTCAACATAGAAGATCAGAAGTTCATGATAATATTTAAATGAGAATACATTTACCCATTAAATAGCAAACATATAGTTTAAAATGAGTGAGACGACCGAGATTCTTATTTTAAAAAGTAAAAAAAAAAACATGTTTAAACTAAACATTAAATATTGTTCATTCTTGATAAAATGTCAAAATATCATTTGGATGGTTAATGTAAAATTATCAAAATATCACCAAGTTGTTAAAATTTAAAATGGTTCTAATATATACACATTTATTGTATTTGTTTATTATTGTAAATTATTTTTGGAGATATTTAAAAAATTATATATACATTTATTTATTTTATTTTTATCATTAAATAACGTGGATTAAAATTTAACCAAATATTAATCTAATAGAATTAAAGCGCAATTGAATTAAATATTAAATAAAGACTTAATTAAAGATATGTTAAAAGGCAAATTGAATTAAATATTTTCTTTTGGAAATTGATGTGATGTGTTAGTTAAAAGAGGTTGCATTGCATGATTTATTAGCTAAAACTAAAATAAAAGTGGGGAGTGGGGTTTGAACACAAGACCTCCAACTAGCACTTAAAGCTCCTAACCACTGAGCCAACGGACGCTTTGATATTTCTGTATAAACGTCTCTTTATTTATACGTACTAAGCTTTATACTACACGTATAGTACTAAAAATGTCGAAAATTTTCGGGGGGGGGGGGTGGCCCCCTCGGGCCCTATACTGGATCCGCCCCTGACTAGGGAGTCCGGTATTAATTGTAGAGCAAGAAACGGGACCGGCTCAGTAAGTGTAATGGTTATTAGTCCGTTCATCAAAGCTTAATAACCGGGCAATAAATAATAAATTATTAAGGATCAAAATATTCCAACTAATTATTTCTGTAGGCCAACAATAACGGGAATGGATCTAAATCATTCCAACAATAACGGGAATGGATCTAAATCATAATTAATTAGTTTTTTCATAATGGGATTATGTCGACAAATTATATCCTTAATAATGACCATATATCTAAACATCAAATCGGATATAGGTCGAATCTAAACAGTCACGCAATAGATTCGTTCCTAAGTCACAAACTCGACATCTTCGACATTAGGCCCATAACATAAGTGGTCCTCGACGTGATTTTATATAATAATGCTTAACATTAGTGTACAGGTTATAAGCTATAAATCATATCGTCAAACATAAGTAGGATCCATATCATTACATAGTGTGATCACAAAATTAATATCCATTCAAACTAATGACCTCTCCAAATCAAAATTCGCATAAAGTCCCAAGTTACATACGTGCTCGCGAAACACCTTGGGAGGTAAAGCTTTCGTCAACGGGTCAGCTACCATAGCACTGGTACTGATCTGCTCAATGAATATTAACTCATTTTGGATCCTTTCTTTCACAACAAGATACTTAATATCAATGTGCTTTGAAGCACTACTTGACTTGTTGTTCTTAGAAAAGAATACTGCAGCCTGATTATCGCAGTAAATTTTGAGTGGTTTTGGTATCGAGTTCACGACTTGAAGCCCAGCGATGAAGTTCCTAATCCAGATCGCGTGACATGATGCTTCATAACATGCAACGAACTCTGCTTCCATGGTAGAAGAAGCTGTAATCGTTTGCTTTGTGCTTTTCCATGAAATGGGTGCACCAGATAACATAAATACGTATCCAGACGTTGATTTTATTGTGTCAACGCACCCCGCATAATCGGAATCAGAGTACCCAATAGCCTCAAGAGTATCTGATTTCCTATAAACGAGCATATAATCTTTGGTACCCTGTAAGTATCGCATAACCTTTTTGGCATTCTTCCAGTGATTCATTCCTGGGTTAATCTGGTAACGTCCAAGCATGCCAACAATATAGGCGATATCTGGGCGCGTACAGACTTGAGCATACATAAGGCTCCCTACAGCAGAGGCATAAGGGATTTTATCCATTTCTGTTAGTGCCGATTGGGTCCTGGGACAATGTGATAAACTGAATTTTTCGCCTTTAGAGACCGGTGCAACTGTGGAAGAGCAATTATGCATGTTGTATCTTTTAAGAACCTTTTCAATATAAGCTTTCTGAGAAAGGCCTAACATGCCACGAGCTCGATCTCTGTGAATTTCTATGCCAATAACATAAGAGGCTTCACCAAGATCTTTCATATCGAATTTACTTGATAAAAATTCTTTAGTCTCGTGTAACATGTCTAAATCATTACAGGCAAGTAATATGTCATCCACATAAAGTACAAGGATGATAAATTTGCTCCCACAGATTTTCATAAATATGCACTGGTCGACCAAATTTTCTTTGAAACCAAATTCACTAATCACCTTTAAAAATTTTAAATACCACTATCGAGATGACTGTTTAAGACCATAAATGGACTTCTTAAGCTTGCATACCATGTGTTCCTTGCCCTCAACCAGAAAACCTTCTGGTTGCATCATATAAACATTCTCATGCAAGTCACCGTTCAGGAATGCTGTTTTAACGTCCATTTGATGCAACTCTAAATCATAATGAGCTACAATGGCCATAACAATGCGGAATGAATCCTTTTTAGAAACGGGAGAGAAGGTTTCATTATAATCAATACCTTCTCTTTGCGTAAACCCTTTAGCGACCAACCGGGCCTTGTATCGTTCGACATCACCTTGAGGATTCATTTTGGTTTTGAATACCCATTTACAACCTATCAGTTTGAATCCTTTGGGTAAGTCTACAAGGTCCCAAACCTCATTTAACTTCATTGAGTTTAACTCTTCTTTCATGGCTTCAAGCCATTGAGTTCTTTGGTCGCACGTCATAGCATCATCAAATGACGCAGGATCATTCCCAATAGAATTATCACAGTCATCTAAATAGACATAATCATCATGAAAAGTCTGCCTTCTCACTCGTTCAGACCTCCGTGAAGATGGTTCTGGAACAAATGATGGAGAAGGTTCATTATCGTGATCTGATATATTAGGCATATTCTATTACTTAGCGATCCTCCCACTGATTCAGGGATTGCTAAATCTCTTGACATAATGGGAACATTTAATGATTTAGGTTCCTCTTCAAGAGTTATTTTACGAGATATGCTATGATCACAAGTACCGACGTTTTCTAAAAATACTGCATGTCGAGTTTCGACAATTCTTGTGGTATGAGATGGGCAATAAAATCGAAAACCCTTAGATCGTTCTGGGTAACCGATAAAATAGCAACTTATGGTTTTTGAATCAAGCTTTCGTAAGTTTGGGTTGAAAATTTTAGCTTCAGCAGGACAGCCCCATACATGCAAATAATGAATACTCGGTTTCCTATTCCCCCATAGTTCATAAGGGGTTTTAGGCGTCGCTTTAGTAAGGACCCGATTAAGTATATGCATGGCTGTTTTAAGTGCCTCAACACAAAGATATTCAGGTAAAGATGTTTGGCATATCATACTCCGTACCATATCCATAAGGGTACGGTTTCGCCTTTCAGCAACACCGTTCTGCTGAGGCGTCCCAGGCATGGAACCTGATGGACTATGCCGCACTCTTGTAAGAACAAGGCAAAAGCTCCAGGATTGTGACCCGACTCGGAGAATTTCCCGTAATATTCTCCTCCTCTATCAGATCTCACAACTTTGATTTTGCAATCGAGTTGGTTTTCGACTTCGGCTTTATAAGTCTTGAAAACCTGGAGCGCTTCGGATTTTTCATGAAGGAGATAAATATATCCATAACAAGAGTGGTCATCAATAAAAGTAATGAAGTATCGGTGGCCATTAATTCCAGCAGTATATGGACCACTGATATCTGTGTGAATCAGTTTTAATAGTCCATTACTTCTGGTGGCGCTACGTTTATTTCCTTGTGTAAATATACAGGTGTCGAAATTAGAGAAATCTAATTGATGAAGAATTCCATCTTTAATGAGATGTTCCATTCTGTCTCGAGATATATGGCCTAAACGTTCATGCCACAATATCGCAGAATTCTCATCGATTATTTTTCTTTTGGCACTGGTTTGACTTGTACTAATTTCATATGCGGATTCCGTTAAATAAGCGGAAGACGCATTTAAACATAATTTATAGAGGTTTCCCTCCAAATTTCCGGAGCAACAACGTGAGAGTTTATTGAAATGGTAAAACCTTTATTCTCAAACTTAAACGAGAAGCCATAAGCGTCAAGTTGAGATACAGAAATAAGGTTTCTCATGATACTGGGTACAAAGCAGTATTAAACAAGTCCAAAATGAAACGACTCTCCAAAATTAATCGGAGAGTTCCTACGGCTTCAATCGGAACATTATTTCCATTTCCAACCACAATGTTGCGTTCTCCTTTATTTAGCTTCCTCACGGAACGGAATCCCTGCAATGAACAAGTTATATGCATAGAAGCACCAGTGTCAATCCACCATGTATCAGTAGAAACATTAGCAAGGAAAGATTCATAACAAACGTAGTTAAATATTTTACCCTTCTTAGCCAACCACTCTTTGGATTTTGGACATTCCTTTTGAACATGATTAGTCTCACGGAAAAACTTACATTTGCGAGACTTTAAGCCCGAAGGACCAGCCTTGTTCACATCATTAATTTTCTTTACCTGCTGCTTCTTTTTACCCTGCCATTTACGTTTCTTGCCCTGACTTTGAGTAGTGAAATAGGCACGTTCAGGAGCCTCCGCTTTAAGTCTTTCTTCTTCCTGATCACACATACTGATCAGTTCGCTCATTTTCCATTTCTCCTTCTGGGTATTATAATTGATCTTAAATGGACCAAACACAGAAGGGAGAGATGTCATAATGAAATGAACGAGAAAGCCCTCAGAGATCTCCATATCCATAGCCTTAAGCTGATTGGCCATGTCATTCATTTTGAGAATGTGTCCACGAACACCACCAACGCCATTATATTTAAGAGTAACCATTTTGGTGATCAGTGTAGTAGCAAGAGCTTTGGAAGAACTCTGAAATTGCTCCTCAATTAAGCCGAGGAAGGTTTTAGCATTATCAGAATCAGGAACGCCTCCTCGTATGTCCGAAGATATGGTACGTTTCATAGCCATTAGTGATAAACGGTTAGACCTTTCCCACTTTTCATAAGCAGACCGCTCTTTATTAGTGTTGTCATCTGTAAGTGGGTTAGGCATTTCAGTCCGCAAGGCATAATCAAGGTCCATAATTCCAAGGACGAGGAGAACTTGTTCTTTCCATTTCTTGAAGTTGCTACCCATCAGCGTTTCAATTGATGCAATTTGGCTCATAATCGTGGCTGTAATCACAGAATCAATTAAGCTCATCAGGAAAAGCACAAATCGTAATTTTGAACTCAACCACTTAAAGAAGTACACTTTAGTTAGGAAAGTAAATACATAAGCTTTCCATTGAGAAAAGAAATATAAATGCAAACTTCCGTTGGGCCGCTTACAAAAATATAAATAAGCTTTTCTCCTTTAAACATAAGTGCTAAAGTATGGAAAATAATCATAAATTTCCATTAAGAAATAGCATATTATTATAACCTTCCGTTGGGCCGATTATAATAAAAAGCACATTCATTTCTCCGTTAACTTTAGCATTAATTATAATTTAAATTCACATCACCGTTGGGCAGAAGATGAATCCAAACTATAATTAAATAAATTCATTTTTATGAATCGCCAAAATTTTCGTTAGCTTAATATGGCTTGATTCAATGAATATAAAACATAAGTGTGGTTTCATATTCTTATCTATTCAATTAGCAATCTTCCGTTGGGTCGATATACCAGAAGAATAAATAAGAACCACTTGGCTTTAATTATGTATATATTTTGCGCTTAGACTTAATGCGCAATTTTGTTAGTATATACATAATATGTTTTTTAACGCTAATGCCTATAAGAGATCTTTATACTAATTAAGATATTATTTAGTATATACAGATCAAGTAATAAAGGCATTTAAGTAATTCACGTCATGGTCATCTACTTACTAATCGACACCCAAGTTGTATTTTAAGTATGTCACCTTGCGAAACATTATTAAAGTGTTAAGAGTGACATAAAGCTATTAATGTTCACATAAATTCAAGTGATGGGTCATGCCTTTCAACAAAAGAGAAATTAATAATGAAGGCACTCTCTTATGCGTGACATGTTATGTTATCATCAATGTTTTCTATTTTTTTTTTTAATAATGATAACCATATAATATTATGGTGTGGATTGTCTTATTAAAAGAACAAAAATTTAGTGCATGAAGCGTGACCCACACATGTCATCAACACTAATAATGTCATTTTTAATCATTTTATGATACATATATTGATTGCATAGTGTCGAATAGTAGCCAGTAGCCACTCAATAATGCATTTTTTTCTTGTCAATATGATATGCTCATCTAAAGTAATAAAGCCACGATGGTGTCGTAAGGAATAGTGTTTCTTCACAGAAACCTTCTCACATGACTCACGACAATTTTATTTTTTTTTTTGCAGATAAGCTTCCTAATCATACAAGCTATGTCGTTCATCATCATCATACACCTTTTGAAGTGGGTGGTAAGATCGCATGCTTCTTAACAAGATCAATTAAGCTATATAGATCTTACGTAGTTGATGTTCACGATATTCATTATACACATATGTGTGTTATCATGATCATAAGCTACGTATCATCGCAATCGCTCGAAGTTCGTGAGAAGTCGATCGATGAAAAACGTAGAGACATCTCGCATTTATCCACAAACGGTGCTAATGAACTTAGATCCACCATCAACCGGAAGATCTTGCGATGATCCGATGAGTTACCCACAACTCAGACATCATACTACGAGGAGAAAGACGAGGTCATTATGTGACTACATCGATTTTAAAGGCAATTACGAAACTCATTCGATCTATGCATCAAATAAACACATGGCTCTGATACCAAATGTTAGATCTGATGGATCATGGTCACGATATTCGTTACGTAATCTCGAGCCCATACTCGAGTACTAACGTAACCGTTGGATCCTTAAGCATAGCGTCTAAAGGTAATCTCGTTTTCGTAAGCGAGATTACGACCATGCGTGCGAATCTTCTCTGACACATGATCGAAATAAGTTTATACTAACGAATTACCTGTGTTGATCGCAGACATCGTTGATGGCCGTTCGGACGCGATCTTCGTCTCTTTCGCTCTACGAGGGTTGATGGAGACCCGTGTACTTCTGCTAGAGCTCCCACGTTATAGTGACAGCGTAACGTTCTATCGTTAGGAACGTTTACGCTATAGTGTGTGTGTGTGTGTGTGTGTGATTTGTAGAGTGTCCATTAAATGGCTTATATGATAGCCTATATATAGAGTCACTAGGGAGTCCGGTATTAATTGTAGAGCAAGAAACGGGATCGGCCCAATAAGTGTAATGGTTATTAGTCCGTCCATCAAAGCTTAATAACCGGGCAATAAATAATAAATTATTAAGGATCAAAATATCCCAACTAATTATTTCTGTAGGCCAACAATAACGGGAATGGATCTAAATCATTCCAACAAAAACATCATTGACACAGTTATAGCAAGGTCGGTTCTGAACCCAGCATGTGTCTTACAAGGCTGGATTTGGGTCGACCATGGACTCTTTTCACGAATCTTCCAAGAGATTACTGCGACGATTACAAGCTATGTGGTGCGTATGGAGTCTGTAATAATGCGCTGTCCCCTGTGTGTTCCTGCTTGGAAAAATGTGTGCCTAAGGATCCACAGGGCTGGGCTAGGGTGGATTGGTCTAATGGTTGCGTAAGAAGGGCAGCGTGAATTGTTCTAAAGGAGATGGATTCTTGAAGTACTCCAACGTTAAGTTGCCCGATACAAGAAACTCGTGGCAGAATGAGAAGATGACGCTCGAAGAATGTAAGGCTGAGTGTTTAAAGAACTACAGTTGCATGGCCTATACCAAATTGGATATCCGACGGAAAGGGAGCGGATGCCTAATTTGGCTCGAGGACTTGGTTGGTATGAGGGTTGTATCATCAGATGGACAGGACATCTATATCAGAGTGGCTTCTTCAGAAATAGGTAAGAATTTCGATTCGATGAAATAGTAACAGAAACAAACTCGTTAAACTTCAGTTCCTATCACCCCACTCTTTGTGTTCTGAATACGTCGAAATAGTACAGAATCAAATGGAAGGAGAAAACATGTTCTAGTACTCAGCCTAACTGTGGCGGGAATAAGTACACTAGTTCTTCTTCTGAGCTTAGCCGCATATCTGTGGAGAAGAAGAGGTAAAAGAAAAAACTAGCGGACTTTGTTCTATTATTGGGCTTCCTTACACAAGACAATGCATCATCTAAAAGGACAGCAACATTCTCCGTGAGTTGTTTCAGGTAAAACTAATCGAAGCAATGAAGACTTGAAGCCTAGATGCAAAATGCAATGGAATTTGGTTCAACTTGATGTAAATAATGCTTTTCTGCATGGGGAATTGGATGAGAAAGTGTACATGGAACCTCCCCAAGGCTTCTACAATGCTTACAAAAGAATAGGTGACAGAGTGGTTCGCAAACTCCATAAGGAACCACAATTGTTCAACAATCTACAAAAGTAAATGTTGCATAAACTCTTGTTCTTCCCGCGTTGTGGAGAGGATCCGCAAGCTAGTGATATGCTCAATAGCTCCTCGCTTAATCATTCTCAGCACAACCTCCCCCGTTCGCACTGCCTCCCCATGGAGCCTCCTATTGCGTTCGTTACAAAGCATGTAAAACAATGCAGTGATCACCATGATTCTCACCTTACACACCTTATGCTTTCGCTTCCCCAGGTTTCGTAGTACTATCTTCACTCCCTCCAGGTCAGACGGAATCCGTGCCTTGATCCATCTCTGAATCCCTTCTTTGACATACTTACTGAGCTCACACATTATGAAAACGTGATGCATAGTTTCCTCTTCATTCCTGCATAAGAGGCACTTCGTCTCAGGGATCATCATACCCCACATATGTAGTCGGTCTCTTGTCAGAATCTTCCCCTGGGTAATCAGCCAAAGTGTCATAGCCTGCTTAGGAATAGATTATCTGTTCCATACAGCTTCTGCTAGCTCAAATTTAACTTCTCTATGTTGTCCCAGCCAGTTGTAAGCCGAGGTGATAGTGTCCCTTCCTGACACATGGGCCAGCCATCTCCCCTGATCACATCCCTGTCTAAACAGCTCCTTAATCTTGTTCAGTTTCCTCCATGTCCAACTACAATCATGCGGTGCATTATGAGTCCAGAATTCCCCATCCCGCAAGTACACACCATTCAACCATCTAATCCAAAGGCAATCCTTCTTCCCAGCAACATCCCACATTAACCTCCATACGCTCGCATAGTTCCAATCTCCACAATTTTTAATGTTTAATCCACCACACCTTTTCCTTCTACATACCAAGTCCCAAGCTACCAAGGCTTGCAGTTTGCCCATCTCCTTCTTTCCCATACCAAGTTCACCACTGCTGTCATGGACTATGGTTTTGAGCAGACACAAGCTGACCATGCTTTATTCATCAAAGGAGAAAAGGAATAGCTGCTTGTACTCTTAGTATATGTAGATGATATAATACTAACAGGACCATCAGTTCAAGCAATAGAGCAAGCAAAAGCATTCTTGAGCAGCTCCTTCAAGATTAAGGACCTAGGTGAGCTCAAGTATTTTCTTGGGGTTGAAGTTGCACGAAGTGAAAAGGGAATTTATCTATCACATAGACAATACACCTTACAACTTCTTGAAGATTCAGGGTACATTGGTGCAAAGCCTTTAACCACTCATATGGGCAGCAGTCAGAGCATAACAGAATCAGATGGCAGCCTGCTAGCTGATCCCTTTCAGTACAGAGGC
Organism: Craterostigma plantagineum; assembly: GCA_027422505.1. Lineage (NCBI taxonomy): Eukaryota > Viridiplantae > Streptophyta > Magnoliopsida > Lamiales > Linderniaceae > Craterostigma > Craterostigma plantagineum. The sequence goes on along the minus strand of JAPQWV010000033.1, from coordinate 1,195,696 downwards.
TGGTTGGGAGATTGCTATACCTGACCTTCACTCGGCCTGACATTGCTTTCTCGGTACATAAGTTAAGCCAGTACATGGCTATGCCAAGAACAGCTCATCTAGCAACCGCACATCATTTACTATAGTCCCTAAAGAGTTCACCTGTGCACCCTAAACAGTTCACCTGTGCAGGGAATTCTGCTAAGCTCAGTTCAGGATTTTCATTTGAATGCATATTCAGATGCAGATTGGGCAGCTTGCAGGGACACGAGGATGTCTGTTACCGGCTATTGCACTTTCCTAGGAGACTCAATGGTGACTTGGAAGGCCAAGAAATAGCTAACAGTTTCTAGACATCGACTGAAGCAGAATATAGAGCGTTGGCAGTAGTCGTAGCAGAAGTTTTGTGGGTCAGAAACTTGTTGAAGGAGCTGAATATCTCAGTGGATCAGACACCCACTATATATTGCGACAATCCGTCAGCACTTAAAGTTGGCTATTAATCCCAAGTTTCATGAAAGATCCAAGCATATAGAAATAGATTGTCATTTATTAGACATCATGTGACTAAGGGAGTGATCAAGCTTTTACCAGTTCGATCTGAGCACCTGTTGGCAGATGTATTTACTATAGATGTCAATACGGGCTGGCGGGGCGGGCTGGCCCGAAACCCGCCAAAGCCCGCCGTTTGACGGGGCGGGGTGGGCCGGCCCGCCATATTGACGGGCCTAAAATATCAAGCCCCGCACCGCCCCGCTGGCGGCCCACGGGCCTAGGCGGGCTGGCCCGCCCAACTAAAAAAAAAATCGAAACCATTTAAATCTACCATCCAGCAACAATCAACGAAGCTTGTGGAGGGTGTCGAAACCATTTAAATCTACCACAGCTGAAAAACCTAAAAAGGAAAATACCCAACCACTTGGGAAGGCCGAGCAGTGGCCTGGATGCTGAGGGGATCGAGCAACACTTGCTGCTGTGGAGGAGTGGGTCGCGGCTGTGGAGTGGGTCGAGCACCGTCCGGCTGTGGAGTCGGTCGCAGCTGTGGAGTGGATCGAGCGGCGTCCGGCTTGTGGAGGGTGTCGATGGTGATCTGTGCTTTGAATCTGATGTTGCGAAGCTTGGTGTTCAAAAATGATTTTGATGGTGTGATGGAGAAGAAGACGTCAGAATGGCCCATTCTGAATGAGGCACACTAACACATAATAGACATTTTTTCATTGGGTTGGCCTTTTGGGCTTAGGGTTTTACTTTTTTTTGGGTTTTATTTTTTTTTTTTAATTAACACAAGCGGGCCAGCCCGCGGGTTGACGGGCCCCGCCCCGTCAAAGCCCGCGGCCCGCACGGGCTGGCCCGTTGAGGCTCGCCTCTTGGCGGGCCTAAAAAATCTGGGCCCAACCCGCCCCTTAGGCGGGGCGGGGCGGGCTGGCCCGCGGGCCGCGGGGCAGATTGACATCTCTAGTATTTACCAAGTCACTGCCAGCTCCTGTCTTGCGCGAGTTCTTGATCAAGATGTCTGTGGTAGATCTGTACCATCCATCTTGTGGGGGAGGGGGGTGTTAAAAGGCAAAGAGCAAGGTGAAGAAGCTGAAGCGTGCAATGAGAAGCTGAAGAACATTAACAGAGCATAACGGATGTTTTGAAGAAGGAATTGGCGCGGCAACACTTCTTTATCAGAAACACGTTATATTAATAGAATCGCATGTGCCAGCGGCGCCTTTAGTAAAAGAGCTCATCTACAGTTTTCGCGCGTGATTTGAAAGTCGGGGGCTGAGTTATCTTTAAATAGATCATCTTCTTCATTAGCCCATTTTATCAGTTTTCACTCCTGTAAAAATCTCTCAGAAGCTTATTAATGCTTCTTGATCTGTAAACAAGTCTCATATCAATAAAATCGAGTGCTTGCTTCCGTGGATGTAGGAGTTGATAAAATCCGAACCACGTTAATTCGTTTGTCTATCAAGCAGATTCAACTTCATTTCTTGTTATTGAGTGATGTCAGTCACACGATATATGCATGTATATTATATATCGGACAAAACAATGTTCTAACATGCGGTGCGGCCCTGGAAAATGATTGCTCAACTATGGCGGCCTTTAAATGGTTGTTATGTCTATGTCAAATAATTCACAAGAGAAAAAATAAATAGAACTACATGGGAGTTGGGGCAGCAGTTCACAAGGAAATGTCGGACAATAAACGATCCATGTTGAGCTGGTAAGCGTACATACGATCCACAGTGCTTTCGTTCTCCCGAAAAAGCCCAATGATAAAATCACAAAAAAATGATATCGATCTATCAAAAGTAAATAATTGAGGTTGACATTGGACTTAGGAGATCTGACTTTTCCTCGAAACTCCGAGAGTTGAGTTTCTGAAGGAAGCAAATTTGCATATAAGCTTTTCTTCCCTTCGCTTTTTTAATATAACATTAAACAACGCATTAATTAGTAACCGTAAATAAAGTAAACCATGATCAAGCTTCCCCTAGAAGAGACCACTCCCTCCTTTTATCTTGTAATAATAACGGTTTTGCTCATTAGCCATCAAACGTTTATTTCAACTGCGAGCCACACCATAGACGCAGCACAAAGCATCAAAGGCAACGACACTTTGGTATCTTCCCAAGGAAGGTTCGAACTGGGATTCTTCAGCCCTGGAAATACCAAGAATTGGTACATCGGAATATGGTACAAACAGGTCAGAGAAAGAATCCCCGTTTGGGTTGCCAACAGAGAAAACCCTGTAAGAAATACCTCAGAAGCAGCCTTAACGCTTATCAATGGACTCTTAGTAGTTCTCAACGAAACAAGCGACATCATATGGTCTTCTTCAAGCACCTCTTCGACAGCCGCCAAAAACCCAATTGCTCAGCTGTTAGATTCTGGGAACCTCGTACTAAGGTACGCAGACAACGAAAGCCCCGAAGATTACCTATGGCAGAGCTTCGATCACCTAACGGATACCTTACTACCAGACATGGACTTCGGTTGGAATCACATGAACAGCAAAGAACGGTACCTATCTTCGTGGAAGAGCAACGACGATCCTTCCCCTGGAGAGTTCACAAATCAAATAGATGTTAATGGATACCCTCAGACCATCACAAATGGAGTAAACGAAGTTCCACTGTACAGAGTTGGGCCGCGGAATGGCATGCTCTTCAGCGGCATGCCCAACGTGCAAAACGATCCCAACTTTAAGTATGGACTGTACTCACAAAACGGTACTTTCTTCGTAAGACTCCATCGGCGGGCCAACCATGACTAGGATAGCTCTGAACATGGCGGGCGTCTTACAGGGCTGGATTTGGGTCGAAAGAACTGATACATGGACTCGATTACTGCGACGAGTACGGCGATTACTGCGACGATTACAAGCTGTGCGGCGCTTACGGCATCTGTAATAATGCATTGTCCCCTGTGTGTTCGTGCCTGGAAAAATTCGTGCCTAAAGATCCGCAAGGCTGGGCTAGGGTGGATTGGTCTAATGGTTGTGTTAGGAGGACGGCTTTGAACTGTTCTAAGAAAGATGGATTCTTGAAGTATTCTAACGTTAAGTTGCCCGATGCAAGAAACACATGGCACAATGAGAAGATGACGATCGAAGAATGTAGGGCTGAGTGCTTGAAGAACTGCAGTTGTATGGCTTATACGAAATTGGATATTCGAGGGAGAGGAAGGGGCTGTCTACTTTGGTTTGGGGACTTGGTGGATATGAGAGTTCTATCGGCAGACGGAGAGGACATTTATATCAGAGTTGTAGTTTTTTAAAGAAATATTAGGTGCTGAACGAGTTTGTTTTTGTGAGTGGACAGTGTATAGTGGCTACAAGTGAAGGATAATATTTTGCTCTCTTATACAAAACTTTCGTTATAGCTCTATCGATTACATCTTATATTATTATCATGCAAGACTATTTATAGTACTACACACCACTACATGCCAAGGAACCTTATCACAAACAACTCACATAATTTTCAAAAAGAGAATACGGCTCCGCAGCCTTTGTGGCCTTTTGGTTCCTTAAACTGATATTCTTTGTCTTCTTCTTTAGATTTTCTTCCTAAAAATCCGGTATTGAGATTAATTGTCAACAAGAGTGGCTTCTTCTGAATTAGGTAAGCAATTGGTTCGACTCAGAAATAATAGACGACATAGTCATTACCTTCAGTTCAGCGCCTCACTCTTTATTATTTCGTGTACTGAATATATCAAAAATAGTACAGAATCAAATGGAAGGAGAAGGCGTGTTCTGGTAATCAGCCTAACGGTCGTGGGAACAGTTACGCTGGTTCTTCTGAGCTTGGTCACATATGTGTGGAGGAGGAAATGGAGAACGCATGGTAAAAACACTTACCTGTCACTTGGCTTACACAAATGCATCATCTAAACCTTAACACTCTGTAAATTGTTTCAGGTAAAAATGATGGAAGCCATGAAGATTTGGAGATACCATTCTACGACTTCAAGAAGATCGTAAGGGCAACAGATAACTTTTCAATTGACAATAAGCTTGGAGAGGGTAAATATGGGCCGGTCTACAAGGTAGTACTCATAAACACGAATAGAGAAGAATTAAACCATATATCCACGCAGAAAAATACTTACAATGGGCATTAATATGACTGCACAGGGGCTTATTGAGGAAGAGAGAGAATACATTGCGGTAAAGAGGCTATCAACGACTTCAACGCAAGGGCTTGAGGAGTTCAAAACGAAGTAACTTTCATTTCAAAACTCCAACACCGAAATCTCGTGAAGCTCCTGGATACTGCATACATTGAGAAGAGAAGATGTTGATTTATGAGTATATGCCAAAAAAAAAGCTTGGACTTTATTCTATACAGTGAGAGTGGGCTAATCTTATTCCAAACATGCAGATAATCTAAGAAAACTAGCTGCTTTTTTCATGAATGCATCTAAACGGGCATCTAGAGATATATGCTATGGTTCAGTGTCTAATCATCCAACAAATTTTGCCCAAAAACAAATGTGTTATTTGCAGATGATAAGAACAGAAAGTTCCTTGACTCGCTAATGAGGCTTCAAATTGTCAACGGAATAGCTCGTGGCCTAACGTACCTTAATCAAGATTCGCGACTGAGGATTGTCCACAGAGACCTCAAAGCAAGCAACATATTGCTGGACAAGGACATGAACCCAAAGATATCTGACTTTGGACTCGCTAGAAGTTTCAAGGACAACGTCACCGAAGATAGAACGAAAAGGGTAGCAGGGACTTAGTAACTCACCATCACCGACCACTCAAAAAAAAATTCTTCTTTGAATACCTTTATATGCAATCATTATTCGTGGTTCTTCATGCAGCGGTTACATGTCTCCAGAGTGCGCCATGCGCGGCCAATTCTCAATGAAGCCCGACGTATTTAGCTTCGGGGTCCTCGTGCTGGAAATTGTGAGCGGAAAGAGAAACAGCTCATTCTATGGCAGCGGCCAACTCATGAATCTCCTGGGACATGTAAATTTTTTGCATCATCCCTTCATTCCATTATATTGATCGACGTGTGAAGAAGGTTGTAATAACACACACATACTTAATTTCACTACAGACTTGGATGATGCACAAAGAAGAGAGGTCATTAGGGCTCGTCGACGCCTTTTTGCGGGACAAAAACAGTGCCATCGACATGCTGAGATTAATACACATTGGCCTCTTGTGCGTCCAAATTGCCCCGACGACAGGCCTACAATGAGCTCAGTGGTTTCGATGCTTAAAGTGAAAGTACTTTTTCCGTGCCCAAATAACCTGGATTTTTCCAACAAGAAGATTCGTTACCATTTACGACAGAAACCGTAGAAACAAACGTGATGGTGGTTTGACAAACGGCCTCACCATTACAGTGCTCGACGGCCGATGAAATTTTTTGTTCGAATGTATGAAAGAATTCAACGGGCAACCGAGTGATATTCTAATGTAGCTTGAGAGAGCGTAGCGAGGCAACATAGTCCAGTGGTTTGGTGTGCTTTACAATACAACTTTGATCACTTGTTTATACTACTAAAAATTCATTGTTAAAACTAATTACATTAAGGGAAATTTCATCTGGTACCCTCGAGTTTAGGACTTTCCCAGTTTTTTTCGATTCCAGCTGGTACCCGTAACGTTTTGTGAAGTGTAATTCCGTACCCCCGAATTACGACAAACGGGTTTTAAGGATTAGATGCCGTTAGTTTCTAACAGGAATTTCGGAAAGACAGAAATACCCTCAATATGTTAGTTGAATTGAAAAGGAAATCAAAAAAGAAAAAAGAAAAAGAGAATAACATCGAGTTAGTCGCTCAACATGCAGCGCCTTCTCTATTCGCACTATCACCCAATGTTCAAGCTTCTGTAGCCCCAAGGCGGTCACTGTGATGGAAAAAAATAGTTCTCTTTCTATGTTGATTTCCTTTTTAATTCAATAATATTGAGGGTATTTACGTCTTTTAGAAATCTCTGTTAGAAACTAACGACGTCTAACCCTTAAACCCCTTTTTCGGAATTCGGGGGTACGAAATTTACATTTCATAAAACGCTGATGCGGACGTCGATGCGGACATTAGCAATACGGATACGTTGCATTATCGCGGCGCGATCGCGGGCGATACACAATTTTTGAAAAAATATATATATGTAATTATAAATGTCTAATATGTTTTCTTAGATAAATTTAAGGAATATATAATAAATTTACCTTGTAATATTTAATTTAAAAGCATAAATTTTGATGTAGATATTCTGTATTTAAAAGCATTTCCAATGGATACTTTATTTTTGTACAAAACACAAAATTATGTACGCTAATTATATTTAACACTAATATTGTGTTGACGAGCAGATGTACACTACATCTAGAGTACGCACAATTTTCAACACAAAAATAGAGTTATAGTTTCTATTTAACTGTAACGACCCTACTTCTTAAATACGTATTTTGGCGGATTTTACGCAGCGTATGCAGCGGAAAGCCCATTTAATAAAAACTTTTTATTACATAATAATATTCAAGTACTGGGCCGAAGCCCAAAAGTCTAAATCCGTAAATAAAAATGTTTTACAACACAAACATTATTGTATTAGACCGAAGCCCGAAACATAACTGAAAATACTCCACAGGTCTCGTTGCATGTACTGCCCCGCACTCAAAAGACCGTGGAGTCACCTGCCATCAGCCGCCTCACCTACATACGTAAACCCTGAGCTTTTGCCCAGTAGATGAAAACATGCAATGCAAATGCTCTCGCACCCCAATCCCGACATAACTCACAAAATACACGCTCGACTCTTTTCTCATATCTCATTTCATCACATCACATCAGGGCCCGAGGCTTAGGTACTAAAGGTAACACGCGCGCGCAGGGGTCCGTAGCTCGGGAGGCCCCACTCCCCACAAGGGGTCAGTAGCTCGGGAGGCCCCACTCCCTCCATATAAAGTGCGCCTTAGTCCTAACCTCACTCATACAACTCATCTACCATTACTCATTCATAAACCATCGCACTCACTTCTCCGTACAATACTCTCATGACTCCGCACTCCCCTCGTAACACGTGTATGCAAATGCCGTGCAAATAAAAATGCAACATATAACATATCCTTCCCACATTCTATATTACATATCGGCCCGAGGTATCAGCTCGGCCCGATTCCAAGAATCAACACTCAACAAATAATTCGGCCAAAAGCCCGCCTTCCGATTTTTAATCGGCTCGAAACCGTAACCACCGAACTCCCTCTCGATCTTATACTAAAAGTTCTAAGTTTAATTCTTTCTACCTCACGACTCTGATTTCACCCCAACGCCAGCTTTAGTTTAAGTTCCAAAATATCAATCTTTCCCAAATTTAAAATTATTTTCAGCACTATATCAAATTTTCAGAAATTACAATTTTTGCTCCGAAACCTTTGAAAATCCCCAGCCGAATATTTTTAATAATTATTTAGCCTCAATCCGAGATACTTAATATTTATTTGGTACTTGGAAATTTTCCGAAATTTTATAATTAAACCCCGACCGAAATATTTAATATTTATTTAATACCTCAGAATTTCCGAAGAATTGCGCAAAGGCCTCAATTGACTTTAATAATAATATTTATCTAGTTTCCTCGGGAATTCTGAAATCATGTAGATCCCTAACCAAAATTTTATTATTTATTTAATTTCATAAACTCTCGATCTTTATACAATTCACCCCAACCAAATTTTTATAATATTTACTTTTAGTCCGCGAGTTTCAAAAACTCAATACCCCAACCAATTTTTGTAGATTATTTATTTAAGCCCCAAAAAATTCTAAATATTTAATTAATAACCCCAACAAAATTTTTAATCCCCTATTCGGAATTTTACAACACAGACTCCCTGGATTTTGTAAAATTTCGATTAAGTCCCAAAATTTTACAAATAACTATTTTATACGGCTGTTTTGCGACAGTTTCGGATTTCTCAATGATCACAAGGTAAACGATGTCCGATGGACCTGAAATTTTAACCACACATAAAGGACTTGCAAGTCTTAATTCTGTCAAAAGGAATTATTAATCCGAGGTCTAGATTGTCAGCTATGAATTTTTGAACCTCTTGACCGAAATGGATAAAGAAAACCCTAAAAACCCTAATTCTCCCCTAGTTTTGCTCTATCCTCTTAATCTAAAGTCCTCTATCCCTATTTCCAAATATTCATAGTTCTAAAATTTCTCAATCTCATGCTCCCTAAGCTAACCAACGAAAAATTCGTGTAAGCAAATTATTATTATCACATAAACACGAAAATTCGATGAATAACATACAATACACGTAAAATTCACAAATTCTAATATTGTTTACGTATGTAGGTGATCTTCACCTACCTTACGTCCGTAGAGACTACGTTACGGTTATTTTTTTGCTTGATTCCGACCCACGAACTTCAATCCCGAGCTCCTCCACGTGTTCGCAGTTTTTTTTTCTCCTCCCTTTTTTTTCCTTCCCTTCTTTCTCCCTTTTTCTTTCTTTCCCTCTCTCCCTCTCTCTCTCAGCCTCTCCCTCTCTTTTCCTCTCTCCTCCTAACTCTTCCTCTCTTCCTCTATTTATAGATGTCCTCATGGAGTATTAGGTGATTAGGTTTTGATTTTAGATATTTAGTTGGTTTTTTTTTTTACATTAGGTGATTAGGTTTTGTTTTTAGAGGATTAGGTTTTGGTGTGTTGTTTAGGTGATGATGAGGCCATTTTAATTATATATTATTATTATTTCAAATTATTTATTTATTTGGGCTTTCACTTCTTGTTTTTGGCCCAATTAAATTTTTATTAAAGGACCCAACTCCAAACCTTTTATTTTGGGCCATTATTTTCTTCATTTGGCCCATAAATAAATTTTTGGTCCATTTAAATTTTTCGGGCCCAATTGTAAATTTTGGGCTCGTTTCGAAAAGAAATCGTTTCTTGTTAGAAATTTGATTCTGTACATTTCGAATATTATTGAAGTAATCCCGTATAAATTTTACGGGTATTACATCCTCCCCCCCTTATAAGAATTTCGTCCCCGAAATTACAGTATGGGAAATAACTTGGGGTACTTCTCTCTCATTTCGTCTTCTCGTTCCCAAGTGGTTTCTTCCAATACATGGTTCTGTCACAAGACCTTTACGAGGGGTATATTCTTATTTCGAGGCATTTCACCTCGTACATCAAAATTTCCACCGGCCTCTCCCCGTAGCTCAAGTCCGGCTTCAATTGTTGATGAAATGATTTGCCCTGCACTACATGGCTCGGGTCTAGGACGTACTTCCATAATGTAGACACATGGAAGACATCATGGATTTGTGCGAGCTATGTGGACAACTCGAATTGGTATGTCACTTCTCCAACTCGTTTCACAATTATGAAAGGTCCGATATATCTCAGAATCAACTTCCCTTTCTTTCCGAAACGTTTTACGCCTTTCATTGGCGAAATTTTCAGAAAGGTTTGATCGCGCTGTTTGAATTCCAACGGCCTTCGTCTTTTGACTGTGTAATTTTTCTGACGACTTTAGGCCGTTTGCATCCTTTCCCTGGAATTTTTTTTTGTCACAGCTTCAGTTATTTCACGAACCATTTTGGGACCTAACAACGCATTCTCGCCAATTTCATCCCAATGAACTGGGGATCAACATTTACGTCTGTACAAGGCTTCGTAAGGCATCACCCCGATCGTGGCTTGATAGCTGTTGTTATAGAAAAACTCGATCAGTGGGAGGTATTTGCTCTAACTTCCCCGGAAATCCAGAATGCACGCTCTCAACATATCTTCAAGCGCCTGAATTGCTCTTTCAGACTGTTCGTCCGTCTGAGTGTGATATGCCGTACGAAAAGACAGTTTTGTCCTCATGGCATTACTCCCCCAGGATTGGGATAGAAACCTCGAATCCCGATCCGAGACAATTGAAATTGGGATCCCATGGAGTCTCACAATTTCTTGTATGTACAGCTCTGCGTACTTCTCCATGGAATAGGTTTAATTGATTGGCAAGAAATGGGCTGATTTAGTCAATCTGTCGACGATTACCCAAATTGCATCATGACCCTTTTCGGTTTTTTTTTAATAACCCGACGACGATGTCCATAGTGATATGGTCCCAGTTCCACTCGAGAGTCGTCAAAGTTTGCAACATTTCTGCAGGCCTTTGATGTTCTGCCTTAATTTGTTGGCATGTGAAGCACCGTTGTACAAAGGCAACTATATCTTTCTTCATTCTTGGCCACCAATAGTTCATTCATAAATCTCGATACGTTTTTGTTGTTCTGGGATGTATCGAGTAGTTGTCGTATGCGCCTCCGTCATTACAGTTCGACGAATCTCTTCATTGGGTGGCACATATAAACGACCCTGGGATTGTATGTTTTCGTCGTCTCGAAATTCAAACTCCGATGGAACATTCCCGCCTTGTTTCGCCTGGATTTTCTTTTAGATATAGTTTATCTTTCTTTTGTGCCTCAACGATTTGTTCTAACAGCGTTGGTTTCAAAGTCAATGCTGCCAGCTTCGTTTTGATCTTCCGAAGTTGATTATTTTCACTTCGAGTTGACACGTGTCTGTATTTACTGATTTACGGCTAAAAGCATCTACAACTACGTTCGCTTTGCCTGAGTGATTATTTATCACACAGTCGTAGTGTTTTACTAACTCGAGCCCTCGCCTTGGCCTCATGTTTAACTTCTTCTGCATGAAGAAGTAGTTTAGGCTTTTGTGATCCGTAAAGAATTTCACATCGTTCCTCATACAGATAGTGTCGCCAGATTTGTTTTTATTATTTTTTTTTTAGGGCAAACACCACGGCTGCGAGTTCCAGATCATGCGCGGGATAATTCTTCTCGTACGGTTTGAGTTGTCGGAAGGTTTATGCATTCACCTTTCCATTCTGTATCGACACGCATCTCCAAGCCATTCTTTTAGAGGTGTCACTGTATACCGAGAATCCTTCGGTACCAGAGGGGATTACAAGAACAGGAGCTCAGCCATTTCTTCAACTCCTGGAAACTCTCTTCGCAAACTTCCGTCCACTTAATTGGAACGTTCTTCATAAGTTAAGTCTAGCTTTCTTCACCGTTATTGTCATGATGAGTAGCTGTCGTTGGATCTAAGAGGGCGCGCGATCAAATGGCCATGATTTGAAAACTAAAGATTTAATTATGTTCGTAGGATATCGCGCGAAGAGGTCAACGGCTGAAATGCTTAGGAAGTGAATGAAGAGGTTAGTGAATTATGGATGATAGTGAAGGTGCTATTTCACTTATAGAGTCGCTTGCGATTCTTGCTCTAACACGCGAAAATGTAAGACCACGTGGCGACTTGTGGAGTGTTCGATCGGATAAAATGCACGGTGAAGATAGATCGCGGACTCTCACTTAAAACATGATTTCTGGTTTATCAAATTTCCCAGTTCACTTTCTCGAGCATGTAACTCCTTTTAGAGCGAAAATCACAGTGAGGTGAAAACACAAGAGTTGTAGAAGGGATAGAGATCTGTAACTTTCGTGTTGTGATCAATAAGAAAGGAAGCTCGGTTGATGCGTGGACATAGGCTGAAGTTCAGCAGTGTTTGTTCTTTAGCTCGCCGTATTTTTTTTTTATTGATGCAACAGCGTAGTCTAAGCTGTGCATGTAATTACAGCATTGATTTAGACGTGAGCACAATTTCTTTGTCATAATGAACATCAACATCTTTCCTCGAGATTTTGGATTGGATTTTGTGATAATAGTCAATGTGATTTTCTTCCTGCGCATGATCTCTCAAATCGAGATTACGACGTTCGAAGAAAAATTTGATCTCGAAATTTATGAAGTTTATCTTTATAGAGCGTTCGAAGAAAACTCGAAATTAATGCTGCTTATCCTTCGCTTCACTCACGCCTATAAATAGGTACTCGATGCGCGTTATTTTGCACCACAACACAATTCTCTCCAACCACATCATTTAATCTTCGCAATGTATAATCTTGGAGGAAATGCGGATCATGAGGATGTTCCTCAGGAACCTTTTTGGAGGGAAAATCTCGAAAAGCTTAAATTTGATTTATTCCTTCTTTTGGGATTGCTCTTCGCTGCAATCGCCATTTTTGTGATGTGGGTTGCCACCCACTGCACTCGCGTTTAACTTGTAAAAGGTTAAGTCATGGGAAGCCGCATCTTGTTCAGCATATTGGAAGAAGACGCCGGCAAAACTTCCCAAACTTCGTCGATGTTTTACCTTATATGTTTTTTTTTATTCGAGTTGTAATATGATTTTCAGTTATGTAATCGTTATGCATCGACTCTATCATGTTTTCTCTACGTCCTCGTCTCTCTTCCTAAATTTCTACAAATAACCCACGCTTCTCTACGTCCTCGTCTCATTTTCAAAATTGTATACAAGCCCCGTATTTTAAAAATTTATATCGTTCGACTCTCTTCATTTCGCCGTTTATTTATTTTAACTTCCCGAATTTCAGCTTGGTCCAATTCGGTCAAGCCCAAATTGACAAAGCCCAGATTTTGAAAAAGGCCCAAAATTTAAATTTCGTCGAATTTTCAAATTGACCCGAATTTTTACCCGAATTTCAAAGCAACCCCAAATTCGATCGAAGGTCCAAATTTTTATTTTTTTTATTATTTTATTTTTTTTATTTTTTTTCATTCTCTACCTACCTTAGTTTAACCGAGATTCGCCTACCAATCTAAGTGCAAAAGTACGAAATTTCTAACTTTCGAACACATCAAGGAGTACATAAAATCACCCAAATATTCACGTAAAGCATATAGCACAGAATCATAAATCACATAATTACGTATTAAACTTACAGGCGTAGGCTGATTCTCCAGGCTTTTGAGCGGCAGGACATGGACAGTCTACAGAACCTAAAACCTGGCGCTCTGATACCACCTGTAACGACCCTACTTCTTAAATACGTATTTTGGCGGGTTTACGCAGCGTATGCAGCGGAAAGCCCATTTAATAAAAACTTTTTATTACTTAATAATATTCAAGTACTGGGCCGAAGCCCAAAAGTCTAAATCCGTAAATAAAAATGTTTTACAACACAAACATTATTGTATTAGACCGAAGCCCGAAACATGACTGAAAATACTCCACAGGTCTCGTTCCATGTACTGCCCCGCACTCAAAAGACCGTGGAATCACCGCCATCAGCCGCCTCACCTACATACGTAAACCCTGAGCTTTTGCCCAGTAGATGAAAACATGCAATGCAATACATAATAATTTATAAACTTGTTAATTCATAACAATATTTAATTATGTCTGTTCCGGTCAATCAGGGCAGCGGAAACAATGTCAAAAATCAAACCACGTGCCACAATGGAAAATGATAGATCAATTGTGGCTACCAAGAAGATTGGAAATATGTGTACTTTTATTTCGGAGGGATTTTAACGAGTCAAACGCCCAATGTTAATAATTCATAAAAGCACTTGAGGATAAAGAGAAAAAATATTAGCATGTCTACAAGTCAGTCAGAATGATATCAATGGTATTGATCATCCATAACAGAGACAGATAACAAACACATTAAATATGGTTATCAGTTGACTTTGGAAAAACTTTCTTCGAAACTCAACGTCATGAGTTTCTGAAGAAAGCAATCGGCATATATTAGCTACTTCCCTTCCCTATTTATCTTACTTAGAAACCTTGAAGAAGACACAGACCAGTAGACCTACAATTAACAAAATAAGCCATGATGAAGTCATTAGAGGTTACCTCCTTTTATCTTCTCATAACGCTTTTGCTCATCAACCAGCAAACATTTCTTTCAACTGCGAGCGACACCATAGAAGCAACACAAAGCATCAAAGGCAACGACACTTTGGTATCATCCCAAGGAAGATTCGAGCTTGGATTCTTCAGCCCAGGAAATACCAAGAATTGGTACATAGGAATATGGTACAAGCAGGTAAGAGGAAGAACGCCAGTTTGGGTCGCCAACAGAGAAAACCCTGTAAGAAATACCTCAGGATCAGCCTTAAAGATCATCGGTGGAGTCTTGGTGGTTCTCAACGAAACGAACGACATAGTATGGTCTTCCTCAAACACCACTTCGTCGACATCCGCCAACAACCCAATAGCTAAGCTGTTAGACTCTGGCAATCTCGTCCAAAGGGACGCTAACAACGACAGGCCCGAAGATTACCTATGGCAGAGCTTCGATCATCTAGCGGATACCTTCTTACCAGACATGGACTTCGGCTAGAATCACGTAAAGAACGCGACCTTTCTTCATGGAGGAACCACGACGATCCTCGCCTAGAGACTTTACACATCACCTAGACGTTAATGGATACCCTCAAGGCATCACAACAAAGAGAGGAGGAGTAGGCGAAGTTGTTTCGCACAGAATGGACCATGGAATGGCATTTTCATGAGTGGCATGCCTAACGTGCAAAACGATAAAAACTTTAAGTACGGATATTTCTCACAAAATGGAACTTACTTCTTCAGACAAAACACCATCGACGGGCCAGTTACATCAAGGACTGTTTTGAACCCGGCGGGTGTCTTACAGGGCTGGATTTGGGTCGACCGAACAATTGCATGGACTCTTTCATGAATCTTCCAAGAGATTACTGCGACGATTACAAGCTGTGTGGCGCTTACGGCATCTGTAATAATGCGCTGTCCCCTGTGTGTTCGTGCCTGGAAAAATTCGTGCCTAAAGTAAAGATCCACAAGGCTGGGCTAGGGTGGATTGGTCTAATGGTTGCGTTAGAAGGACGGCTTTGAACTGTTCGAAGGGAAATGGATTCTTGAAGTATTCTAACGTTAAGTTGCCCGATACAAGAAACACATGGCACAATGAGACCATGACGATCGAAGAATGTCAGGCTGAGTGCCTGAAGAACTGCAGTTGCATGGCTTACACAAAGTTGGATATACGAGGGAGAGGGAGTGGATGCCTAATTTGGTTCAGGGACTTCCATCAGATGGACAGGACATCTATATCAGAGTGGCTTCTTCAGAAAATAGTAATGAGTGGGAACAATCTCATTATCAAGTCAACTTCAGTGCCTCTCTATAAATTCTTTGTGTGTTCTAAATACGCCGAAATGGGGCAGAATCTAGCGGAAGGGGAAGACTCGTTCTGGTAGCTAGCCTAACTGTGGCGGTAATAGGTACGCTAGTTCTTCTGAGCTTGGTCACATATGCGTGGAGAAGAGGAGGTAAAAACACATGCGTACTTTGTCGTATTATCGGGCTTACTTACACAAGCAAATGCATCGTCTAAAGGCCAACAACATTCTGTGAATTGTTTCAGGTAAAAATGATCGAAGCCATGAAGAATTGGAGCTACCACTCTACGACTTCAAGAAGATCGCAAGAGCAACAGATAACTTTTCAATCAACAATAAGCTTGGAGAGGGTGGATATGGGCCAGTCTACAAGGTGCTCGTGAACACATGTAGAGAAGCATAAAACCAGACAACTGCTTGAGATTTTGCAGAATTAATTTCAGCAATAAAAATACTTACTGTATCATGCTATGACTTCAGGGAGTACTTGAAGAAGAGGGAGAATACATTGCGGTGAAGAGGCTATCAACGACCTCGACGCAGGGCCTCGAGGAGTTCAAAAATGAAGTCAACTTTATTTCAAAACTCCAACATCGGAATCTGGTGAAGCTCCTGGGATACTGCATAGAAGATGTTGATTACGAGTACATGCCCAACAAAAGCCTGGACTTTATTCTATTCGGTGAGGTGGCTAAATTTTATTCACAACATTCAGATAATCCAAGAAAAATGCTTATTTCATGAAGGCATCTAGACCGGCATCTAAAAGTATTGCAAGGATTCAGTGCCTAACCACCCAGCACCCTAATTGTTTTTTTTTTTTTTTTTTTGCAGTTGATAAGAACAGAAAGATCATTGAGTCGCAAGTGAGGCTTCAGATCGTCAACGGAATAGCTCGGTGCCTAACGTATCTGCATCAAGATTCACGACTAAGGATTGTCCACAGAGACCTAAAAGCAAGCAACATATTGCTGGACAAGGACATGAATCCAAAAATATCTGACTTCGGACTCGCAAGAAGTTTCACGGACAATGTGAAGGGTAGGAGGGACCTAGTAAGTAACTCGCCATCATCGACTACGACTACTAAAAATTAGAAAAAAATACCTTCTTTTAATACCTTTATATGGAATCATTATTCTCGGTTTCATAAGATCTTCATGCAGCGGGTACATGTTGCCAGAGTATGCAATGCGTGGCCAATTCTCGATGAAGTCCGACGTATTTAGCTTCGGCGTCCTTGTGCTGGAAATCGTCAGCGGAAAGAGAAACAGCTCATTCTACGACAGTGGTCACCGCCTCATGAACCTACTCGGACATGTAATTCTGTATTCCTTCATTACATAATATCGACCGACATCCCTCTGTAAAGGCAATAAGATGACTTGATTTTCTTACAGGCTTGGATGCTGCACGAAGAAGAGAGGTCGATAGAGCTCGTCGACGCCTTTTGATGAGACAAAAACAGTACGATCGACATGCTGAGATTAATCCATGTAGGCTCTTGTGCGTCCAACATTCCCCCGACGATAGGCCCACCATGAGTTCGGTGGTTTCGATGATGAGCGGCGGAAATGCTTTGGCCATGCCGAAAGAACCTGGATTTTTCAACCACGAAGCTCCAAACACAAACCGTATTGAGAAAGCTTGAAGTTGGTTTGACAAATGGCCTCACCATTACAGTACTCGACGGGAGATGAAATTTCTGTCCTGTTTTGAGTGTAGGAATCCCACGAGAGACCGATCAATTTCTTGCAATTACGGCAACTTTGAGTTAGCTGTCAGAGAAGCGTGGTCAGATAATACAGTGTTACTAGAAGATGAACGATTTCTTCTCTGTAAAATTTTCATCAATGCCCTCCTCAGTCCTCAATGCGTTACTTTTTTTCTATTTTTTTTTCCATTTTTTATTTGCTAATAATCTTTATTTCGAAAGAAGAAATACAATTACTCAACAGTCAATTATGGTGAACAGCATTCAATAAACTGCGATACTTTGAATGATATGTCTGCCAAGTAAGTGCCAATTATGTTGAAAGATTGGAATGGTCTGGTTCATAGAAAACCAAGGAAAACGGTGGACATGAAGAAACAAAGGACTCAATAGTAAAGAGTCCATTTTTGCAGTGAATCATATCGGGAAAAATAGCCTTTCTGAATTCAGAAAAGATTACGTTTCCTTACAAACAGAGATGGGACGTGATCACAAGTCAAGCACAAGACATAAGTTGCAATACAGATCGAACTTTGTGCATCAGTTTCAAACTAATTGATAATAAAAAGAAAATTGCCTAATCAAATCATAACACGACATTGACTTTCCCAGCCAACATATCATGACAAATGCTTAGCATGAAAAGTAAAATGAAAATAACAAAGACTCGTCAAGAAAAGACAAGTTAAACCACAACCACGAAGATACATTAGTCTTTCATCGGACCAATCACCAAACAAACAAGAACTTGAAATGAAATTATAAGTGTAACTGTCCGACAATAACGAAGATATTATGCATCAAAGCTTCATTCTAGTGACACCTCTAAATCATAAAGCAACAAACAAAATTGAAACACAGTCATGATCAAGTTATCTCAGCATACCTACTTTTACCTTGTCATCACGCTTTTGCTCATCAACCAGACAATTTTAGCATGCAGTGCCAATGACACCATAGATACATCTCGAAGCATTCAAGGTAACGAGACGCTAGTATCATCGCAAGGAAGGTTCGAACTGGGATTCTTCAGCCCAGGAAATACCAAGAATTGGTACATCGGAATATGGTACAAGAACGTAAGAGAAAAAATCCCCGTTTGGGTCGCCAACAGAGAAAACCCTGTAAGAAACACCTCAGAATCAGCCTTAACGATCACCAATGGACTCTTAGTCCTTCTCAACGAAACAAACAACGTCGTATGGTCTTCCTCAAACACTTCTGTGACAGCCATCGAAAACCCAATTGCACAGCTGTCAGATTCTGGGAACCTCGTACTAAGGTACGCCAACAACGAAAGGCCCGAAGATTACCTGTGGCAGAGCTTCGATCACCTAACGGATACCTTACTACCAGACGTGGACTTCGGCTGGAATCCTATGAACGGCAAAGAACGGTACCTATCTTCATGGAGGAGCGATGACGATCCTTCGCCTGGATACTTCACAAATCAAATAGATGTCACTGGGTATCCTCAGGCCATCACAAAGGGAGTAAACGGCGTTAATCTGTACAGACTTGGGCCGTGGAATGGCAGGTTCTTCAGCGGCATGCCCAACGTGCAAAACGATCCCACCTTCAAGTACGGACTGTACTCACAAAACGGGACTTTCTTCTTCAGAAAAGACTCCATTGGCTGGCCAGCCATAGCTAGGACAGCTCTGAACACGGCAGGCGCCTTACAGGTCTGGATTTGGGTTGAAAGAACAAATTCATGGACTCGTCTCATGAGCCTTCCTGGCGACTACTGCGACGATTACAAGCTGTGTGGCGCTTATGGCATCTGTAATAATGCGCTGTCCCCCGTGTGTTCGTGCCTGCAAAAATTTGTGCCTAAAGATCCGCAAGGCTGGGCTAGGGTGGATTGGTCTAGTGGTTGTGTTAGAAGGACAGCCTTGAACTGTTCTAAGGGTGATGGATTCTTGAAGTATTCTAACATTAAGTTGCCCGATGCAAGAAACACATGGCACAATGAGAACATGACGATCGAAGAGTGTAAGGCTGAGTGTTTGAAGAACTGTAGTTGCATGGCTTATACGAATTTGGATATCCGAGGAAGGGGGAGTGGATGCCTACTTTGGTTTTGGGACTTGGTTGATATGAGAGTTGTATCGGAAGATGGAGAGGAAATATACATCAGAGTAGCTTCTTCGGAACTAGGTAAGCAATTGGTTTGTCACGGAAATAAGATAAAACAAAGCTATTACCTTCAGTTCAGCTCCTCGCTCTTTATTAGTTCTGTGTTCTGAATATAATCGAAAATGGTACAGAACCAAATGGATGGAGAAAGCATGTTCTAGTAATCAGCCTAACCATGGCAGGAATTGTTATGCTAGTTCTTCTAAGCTTGGTCACATATGTGTGGAGGAGAAGACGTGGTA
The DNA here is from genome assembly GCA_027422505.1 of Craterostigma plantagineum. Taxonomy (NCBI): domain Eukaryota; kingdom Viridiplantae; phylum Streptophyta; class Magnoliopsida; order Lamiales; family Linderniaceae; genus Craterostigma; species Craterostigma plantagineum. The sequence continues at coordinate 1,176,093 of JAPQWV010000033.1, read as the reverse complement.
CAACACTTTCCTATCATTGGGCTTTACACAGGCAAATGAGCGTAAAGGCCAACAACATCCTCCGTGAATTATTTTGCAGGTAAAAATGATGGAAGCCATGAAGGCTTGGAGCTTCCGCTTTACGACTTCAAGACGATCGTAAGGGCAACGAATAACTTTTCAATTGACAATAAGCTTGGAGAGGGTGGATATGGGCCAGTCTACAAGGTACTCATAAACACATCATACTGAGAAGAACTAAACCATCTATCCCTGAGATTTGCAGAGGAGACAAATACTTACCATTGCCGTTACATGACTTCACAGGGTATACTTGAAGAAGAGGGAGAATACATTGCCGTGAAGAGGCTATCAACGACCTCGACGCAGGGCCTTGAGGAGTTCAAAAATGAAGTAAACTTTATTTCAAAACTCCAACATCGGAATCTGGTGAAGCTCCTGGGATACTGCATCCATGGAGAAGAGAAGATGCTGATTTACGAGTATATGCCCAACAAAAGCCTGGACTTCATTCTGTTCGGTAAGTGGGCTAACCTTATTCAAAACATAAAGATAATCCCATAAAGTGGCTAGTTTATAAATGCATCTAAATAGACATCGCGTATATTTATGGAACAAATATTGAATGGATTCCGTGCCTAATCTCAAACAGCAAAGGTTACCCTGAAAACAATATTTTTGTATTTGCAGATGATAATAACAGAAAGTTTCTTGACTCGCAAATGAGGTTGCAAATAGTCAATGGAATAGCTCGGGGCCTAACGTACCTTCATCAAGATTCGCGACTGAGGATTGTCCACAGAGACCTCAAAGCAAGCAACATATTGCTGGACAAGGACATGAACCCAAAGATATCTGACTTTGGACTCGCTAGAAGTTTCAAAGACAACGTCACCGAAGATAAGACGAAAAGGGTAGCGGGGACTTAGTAAGCTACACACCTTCATCGACTACTCAAAAAAACTTTAAAAGAAAAATCTAATTTGAATAACCTTATATTGAATTATCATTCCTGGTTCTTCATGCAGCGGTTACATGTCGCCAGAGTACGCAATGCGCGGCAAATTCTCGATGAAGTCCGACGTATTCAGCTTCGGCGTCCTCGTGCTTGAAATTGTCAGCGGAAATAGAAACAGCTCATACTATGGCAGCGGCCAACTCATGAATCTCCTGGGACATGTAAATTTTTTGCATCATCCCTTCATTCCATTATATCGATCGACGTGTGAAGAAGGTTGTAATAACGCACACATACTTAATTTCACTACAGGCTTGGATGATGCACAAAGAAGAGAGGTCATTAGGGCTCGTCGATGCCTTTTTGCGGGACAAAAACAGTGCCATCGACATGCTGAGATTAATACACATAGGCCTCTTGTGCGTCCAACATTCCCCCGACGATAGGCCCACAATGAGCTCGGTGGTTTCGATGCTTAGCAGTGGAAGTACTTTGGCCATGCCCAAAGAACCTGGATTTTTCCAACAAGAAGATTCGTTACCAAGTTCCACAGAAACCGTAGAGACAAAACGTGAAGTTGGCTTGACGAATGGCCTCACCATTACAGTACTAGACGGCCGATGAAACTTCCGTTCGAAGACCAATCGAGCGATATCCTAATGCAGCTTGAGAGGGTGTGATTAGAGAGATAAAAGATAGTTCAATTCTTTCACTGTTTTTTACAATTATACAACTCTAATTAGCGGTTGTACAACTGGTAGGGTTTGGTTAGGGGTATTGGGGGATTAGGGGGTTAGAATTAGGGGAAATTACTTGTGAGTCCATTTAAAGTTTAAACTTTCTTTCATTACTCCTAGCATTCATGTTTAGTACATATACGGAAAAAAGTTGTGTTTTTAATACGCCAAACAGCGAACGGATGAAAATACCCTTTCCCGAAACTGGACATCATACCAACTGTTTTTATTATTATACTAACTGTTAGCTCTAATTATACCAACATAAGAATGTTAAATAGAAAATTATACCAACTGTTATCATTTTACCAACAGAATTGAACACTAATAACGGGTGGTATAATATCTACAATTTCTTATATAATAACAAAATTAGTTGGTATGTTCAATTTTGATGCATAAAATTAAAATAACTTTATTTATTGGCATAAAATATAAAATAGATGATATAATAACGAAAATAGATGGTATGAATTCCACAATTTCAGGTATAGGTGCAAAAATTAGTTGGGATAATGTTCAATTTTATTGTATAAATTAAACATTATTTATTGGTATAATAACCAAAATAGATGGTATAATTTCTACAATTTCGGGTATAATAGCAAATTTAGTTGGTATAATGTTCAACTTTGCTGTATAAAATTAAATTTATTGGTATAATAACGAAAATAGATGGTATAGTTTCCAATAATTGCGAAAATTAGTTTGTATGATGTCCAATATTGCTGTATAAAATTAAAATAACGTTATTTATTGGTATAATAACAAAAATAGATGGTATAATTTCCATAATTTGAGGTATAATTGCAAATATTAGTTGGTAAAATGATCAATTTTGCTGTATAAAATTAAAATAATGTTATTTATTGGTATAATAACAAAAAAATATATGGTGTAATTTCCACAATTTCTGGATGATTGCAATAATTAGTTGGTATAATGTGCAGTGTTGCCGTATAAAATTAAAATAACGTTATTTATTGGTATAATAACAACAACAGATGGTATAATTTTTGCAATTTCTCGTATAATAGCAATAATCATTTGGTAAAATGTTCAATTCTGCTATATTAAAATTAATAACATTTTTATTGGTATAATATCGGAAACACTTGGTATAATTCCTATTTTATTGGTATAGAAATAATATATTCAGCTTTTTTGATATGTGAGAGGGGTATTTTCGTCTTTTTAATGCTGAAAAGACCATTTTAGGTACTAAACAAGAAGAAATTTTCAAATACGTACTAAACAGAAAGAAATAACTCGAGGGTTATTTAAGAGGAATTTTAAAGCTCACATGGGACTGGTAATGAATTACCCTAGAATTTATAAGGTAGTTTATGGTTGGAAGGTTTATTTATAGGTGAGATTTAGTTAATACCCTCTTCAAACTCCCAACAAGGTATTAGCTAAAGCTACATCTCCTCCTACCTTTAGTTAATCCCGGGCATTGACGACCAATTTACCCTTTATTTACAAACTATTTATTTCAAAATATGGGTAAAATTGTAATTGAATCTTTTAAACTTAAAACCATCTAAAATCATCTACCAAACCCTTCCAAAATCATTATTTAAGTCCATCAACCAAAGTCATAAAATTACTCTTCATTATTTATACCTAACCAAAGCTAGTACCCTCTAAACTCATCCTCCCTATCAAACGGGACAATATATTTAGTATTCAATTAAATAGTATATAGTTCAAAAATTCACCAATAATTGTAAAAATCTACATCTTAATAATTTATAAACTTACTAATTCCTGTAAGTATTAATTATCTCAGTTCTGGTCAACCATGGCAGCTGAATGAAAGTTGAACCAATGTTAAAATCCAAACTACATGCCTAGAACATTTAAGATATATATGCTTTTCTTGATTATCCATGCTCAGCAATAATGTACGATCATAGTACAGTACTCGAGGATGAAAAGAAAAGGCCTTAGCTTGTCTACAAGAGTCGGTCAAATGAGTGATATCAGTTATATTGATTTTCCAAAGCTACATAATAATGGAGATAGATAACAAACACATTAAATGTGGTTGACAGTTGACTTTGGAAAGACTTTAGTGGAACTCAACGCTCAGAGTTTCTGAAGAACGCAAATCTGCATATAAGCTTCTTCTCTTCACTATGTTTCTCAGTAAGAAACCTTGAAAAGACACGGATAAGAAGATCCTATAAATAAAGTACGCCATGAGCAAGCTGCCACTAGAAGGGATTACCTCCTTTAATCTTGTCCTAATAACGCTTTTACTCATTAGCCAGCAAACGTTTCTTTCAACTGCGAGCGACACCATAGAAGCAACACAAAGCATCAAAGGCAACGACACTTTGGTATCATCCCAAGGAAGGTTCGAGCTTGGATTCTTCAGCCCAGGAATTACCATGAATTGGTACATAGGAATATGGTACAAGCAGGTAAGAGAAAGAACGCCAGTTTGGGTCGCCAACAGAGAAAACCCCGTAAGAAATTTCTCAGAATCTGCCTTAAAGATCATCGATGGGCTCTTAGTCGTTCTCAATGAAACTAACGATATAGTATGGTCTTCCTCAAACACCACTTCGTCGACAGCCGCCGAAAACCCAATTGCTCAGCTGTTAGATTCTGGGAACCTCGTACTAAGGTACGCCAACAACGAAAGGCCCGAAGATTACCTATGGCAGAGCTTCGATCACCTTACGGATACCTTCTTACCAGACATGGACTTCGGCTGGAATCCCATGAACGGCAAAGAACGGTATCTATCTTCGTGGAAGAGCAACGACGATCCTTCGCCTGGCGACTTCACACACCACACAGATGTCACTGGGTATCCTCAGACCATCACAAAGGGAGTAAACGGCGTTAATCTGTACAGACTTGGGCCATGGAATGGCATGTTCTACAGCGGCATGCCCAACGTACAGAACGATCCCACATTTAAGTACCGATTGTACTCACAAAATGGTACTTTCTTCTTCAGACAAGACTTCATCAGCGGGCCAGCCATGGCTAGGACAGCTCTGAACACGGCAGGCGCCTTACAGGTCTGGATTTGGGTCGAAAGAACGGCTTCATGGACTCGTTTCCTGAGCCTACCTAGCGATTATTGCGACGATTACAAGCTGTGCGGCGCCTACGGCATCTGTAATAATGCGCTGTCCCCTGTGTGTTCATGCCTGGAAAAATTTGTCCCTAAAGATCCAGAAGGCTGGGCTAGGGTGGATTGGTCTAATGGTTGTGTTAGAAGGACAGCCTTGAACTGTTCGAAGGGTGATGGATTCTTGAAGTATACTAACATTAAGTTGCCCGATGCAAGAAACACATGGCACAATGAGAACATAACCATCGAAGAGTGTAAGGCCGAGTGTTTAAAGAACTGTAGTTGCAATGCGTATACGAATTTGGATATCCGAGGGAAAGGGAGTGGATGCCTACTTTGGATTGGAGACTTGGTTGATATGAGAGTTGTATCTGAAGATGGAGAGGAAATACACATCAGAGTAGCTTCTTCGGAATTAGGTAAGCAATTGGTTTGTCACGGAAATGAGATAAAACAAAGCCATTACCTTCAGTTCAGCTCCTCGCTGTTTATTAGTTCTGTGTTCTGAATATAATCGAAAATGGTACAGAATCAAATGGAATGAGAGAGCGTGTTCTAGTAATCAGCCTAACTGTGGCAGGACTGGTTATGATAGTTCTTCTGAGCTTGGTCACATATGCGTGGAGGAGGAAATGGAGAAGACGAGGTAGAAACACTTTCCTATCATTGGGCTTGCACAGGCAAATGAGTGTAAAGATCAACAACATTCTCCGTGAACTATTTTTGCAGGTAAAAATGATGGAAGCCATGAAGACTTGGAGCTGCCACTTTACGACTTCAAGACGGTCGTAAGGGCAACGGATAACTTTTCAATTGACAATAAGCTTGGAGAGGGTGGATATGGGCCAGTCTACAAGGTACCCGTAAACACATCATACTGAGAAGAACTAAACCATATATCCCTGAGATTGCAGAGGAGAAAAACACTTACCATTGCCGTTACATGACTTCACAGGGGATACTTGAAGAAGAGGGAGAATACATTGCCGTGAAGAGGCTATCAACGACCTCGACGCAGGGCCTCGAGGAGTTCAAAAATGAAGTAAACTTTATTTCGAAACTCCAACATCGGAATCTGGTGAAGCTCCTGGGTTACTGCATCCATGGAGAAGAGAAGATGTTGATTTACGAGTATATGCCCAACAAAAGCTTGGACTTTATTCTATTCGGTGAGAGTGGGCTAATCTTATTCCAAACATGCAGATAATCTAAGAAAACTAACTGCTTTTTTCATGAACGCATCTAAACGGCCATTTAGCGATATATGCAACGATTCAGTGTCTAATCATCCAACCAATTTTGCCCAAAAATAATGTGTTATTTGCAGATGATAAGAACAGAAAGTTCCTTGACTCGCAAATGAGGCTTCAAATTGTCAACGGAATAGCTCGGGGCCTAACGTACCTTCATCAAGATTCGCGACTGAGGATTGTCCACAGAGACCTCAAAGCAAGCAACATATTGCTGGACAAGGACATGAACCCAAAGATATCTGACTTTGGACTTGCTAGAAGTTTCAAAGACAACGTCACCGAAGATAAGACGAAAAGGGTAGCGGGGACTTAGTAAGCAACATACCTTCGTCGTCTACTCAAACAAACTTCAAAATAAAATCTTCTTTGAATACCTTTATATTGAATCATCATTCCCGGTTCTTCATGCAGCGGTTACATGTCGCCAGAGTACGCAATGCGCGGCCAATTCTCAATGAAGTCCGATGTATTCAGCTTCGGCGTCCTCGTGCTTGAAATTGTCAGCGGAAACAGAAACAGCTCATACTATGGCAGTGGCCAACTAATGAACCTCCTCGGACACGTAATTTTTGCATCATCCGTTCATTCCATTATATCGATCGACGTGTGAAGAAGGTGGTAATAACACACACATACTTAATTTCACTACAGGCTTGGATGATGCACAAAGAAGAGAGGTCATTAGGGCTCGTCGACGCCTTCTTGCGGGACAAAAACAGTGCCATCGACATGCTGAGATTAATACACATAGGCCTCTTGTGCGTCCAACATTCCCCCGACGATAGGCCCACAATGAGCTCAGTGGTTTCGATGCTTAGCAGCGGAAGTGCTTTGGCCATGCCCAAAGAACCTGGATTTTTCCAGCAAGAAGATTCGTTACCAAGTTCCACAGAAACCGTAGAGACAAAACGTGAAGTTGGCTTGACGAATGGGCTCACCATTACAGTACTAGACGGCCGATGAAAACTTCTGTTCGACGACCAATCGAGAGATTTCCTAATGCAGCTTGAGGGAGAGAGATTAGAGAGAGAAAAAGATAGTTCACTGCTTTCACTGTTTTTTACAATACAACTCTAGTTACCTGTCGTACAACTGGTAGGGTTTGGTTAGGGGTATTAGGGGATTAGGCCTTGGGGGGTTAGAATTTAGGGGCAATTACTTATGAGTCCATTTTAAAGTTTAAACTTCCTCTTCATCGCTCCTCGCAAAAGTTATTCTTGTTCATAGCCTTTATGGAATAAACGTTATCCTTCCTGAAATTAAGTTGGACATTATACTAACTATTTTTATTATTATACCAATTGGTATCTCTAATTATACCAACAGAATAATGTTAAATTGGAAATTATATCAACCGTCATCGACTATCGTTATTATACAACAAAGTTGAACACAATAATATTTGATGATATAATATCTATAATTTCTGGTATAAGAGAAACATTAGTTGGTATTTTCGATTTTAAAATTAAAATAACTTTATTTATTGTATAAAAGCTAAAATAGATTGTATAATAATGAAAATACATGCTATAAATTCCATAATTTCTGGTATAATTGCAAAACTTAGTTGGTATAATGTTCAATTTTGCTGTATAAATTAAAATAATGTTATTTATTGGTATAATAACGAAAATAGATGGTATAATTTCTACAGTTTTTGTTATAATAGCAAAGTTAGTTGGCATAATGTCCAATTTTGCTGTATAAAATTAAAATAACGTTATTTATTGGTGTAATAACAAACATAGATGGTATAATTTCCAAAATTTATGGTATAATTGCAAATTTTAGTTGGTATAATGTTCAATTTTGCTGTATAAAATTGAAATAATGTTCTTTATTGGTATAATAACAAGATTATATGGTATAATTTCCACAATATCCGGTATTATTGCAAACATTAGTTGATATAATGTCCAATGTTGATGTATAAAATAAAAATAACGTTATTACGATAATAGATGGTATAATTTTTGCAATTTCTCGTATAGTAGCAATAATAAGTTGGTAAAATGTTCAATTTTGCTATATAAAATTAATAACATTATTTATTGGTATAATATCCGAAACACTTGGTATAATTTCTACCATTCCGGTATAATTCCAATTTTATTAGTATAATAACAAGGTTTGTTGGTATAATTCTTGTGAAATAATATATTCAGCTTTTTTGATCTGTGAGGCAGGGGTATTTTCGTCTTTATGCTGAAAATACCATTTTAGGTACTAAAGAGGAAGAAATTTCCAAATAAGTACTAAACATGAAGAAATAATTCGATGGGTATTTAAGAGAAATTTTAAAATTCAATGAGACCGATAAGGAATTACCCCTAGCATTTATTAAGGTAGTTTGTGGTTGGGAAGTTTATTTAAATGTGAGGTTAATACCCTCATAAAACTCTCAACAAGGTATTAGCTACAGCTACTCCTCCTACCTTTAGTTAACCCGTGGCATTTACGACAAAATTATCCTTTATTTACAAAATATTTATTTCAAAATATGGTTAAAACTTATAATTGAATCTAATTAAACTTAAAACCATCTAAAATCTATCTATCAAACCCATCCGAAATCATTACTTCAACCCATCAACATACATCATAAAAATTCATACTCTCCATTATTTAAACCTAACTAAATCTAGTACCCTCTAAATTCATCCTCCCTACCATACGGATATTCAATAAAATATAGTTCAAAAATTCACCAATAATTGTAAAAAAATCTACATCTTAATAATTTATAAACTTCCTAGTTCATATCAGTATTAATTATCTCAGTTCCGGTCAACCAGGGGTAGCTGAATGAAAGTTGAAACAATGTTAAAATTCAAACTACATGCCTAGAAAATTTAGGATATATATGCTTTTCTTGATGATCCATGCTCAGCAATAAGCATACGATCATAGTACAGTACTCGAGGATGAAAAGAAAAGGCCTTAGCTTGTCTACAAGAGTCGGTCAAATGAATGACATCATGATATTGATTTTCCAAAGCTACATAACAATGGAGATAGATAACAAACACATTAAATGTGGTTGACAATTGACTTTGCAAAGACTTTCGAGGAACTCAACCTTCAGAGTTTCGAAGAACGCAAATCCGCATATAACCTTCTTCTCTTCACTATTTTTCTCAGTCTTGAAAAGACACAGAGATAAGATCCTATAAATAAATAAAGTACGCCATGAGCAAGCTGCCACTAGAAGAGATTGCCTCCTTTAATCTTGTCCTAATAACGCTTTTGCTCATCAACCAGCAAACGTTTCTTTCAACTGCGATCGACGCCATAGACGCAACACAAAGCATCAAAGGCAACGACACTTTGGTATCATCCCAAGGAAGGTTCGAGCTTGGGTTCTTCAGCCCTGGAAATACCATGAATTGGTACATTGGAATATGGTACAAGCAGGTAAGAGAAAGAACGCCTGTTTGGGTCGCCAACAGAGAAAACCCTGTTAGAAATTTCTCAGAATCTGCCTTAAAGATCATCAACGGAAGCTTGGTGGTTCTCAACGAAACTAACGACATAGTATGGTCTTCCTCAAACACCACTTCATCGACAGCCGCCAAAAACCCAATTGCTCAGCTGTTAGATTCTGGGAACCTCGTACTAAGGAACGCTGACAACGAAAGGCCCGAAGATTACCTATGGCAGAGTTTCGATCACCTAACGGATACCTTCTTACCAGACATGGACTTCGGCTGGAATCCCATGAACGGCAAAGAACGGTACCTATCTTCGTGGAAGAGCTACGACGATCCTTCCCCTGGAGACTTCACACACCACACAGATGTCACTGGGTATCCTCAGGCCATCACAAAGGGAGTAAACGGCGTTAATCTGTACAGACTTGGGCCATGGAATGGCATGTTCTACAGCGGCATGCCCAACGTACAGAACGATCCCACCTTCAAGTACCGATTGTACTCACAAAACGGTACTTTCTTCTTTAGACAAGACTTCATCGGCGGGCGAGCCATGGCTAGGACGGCTCTGAACACGGCAGGCGCCTTACAGGTCTGGATTTGGGTCGAAAGAACGGATGCATGGACTCGTTTCCTAAGCCTACCTAGCGATTATTGCGACGATTACAAGCTGTGTGGCGCTTACGGCATCTGTAATAATGCGCTGTCCCCTGTGTGTTCGTGCCTGGAAAAATTTGTGCCTAAAGATCCGCAAGGCTGGGCTAGGGTGGATTGGTCTAATGGTTGTGTTAGGAGGACGGCTTTGAACTGTTCTAAGGGAGATGGATTCTTGAAGTATTCTAACGTTAAGTTGCCCGATGCAAGAAACACATGGCACAATGAGAACATGACGATCGAAGAGTGTAAGACCGAGTGTTTGAAGAACTGTAGTTGTATGGCTTATACGAATTTGGATATCCGAGGGAAAGGGAGTGGATGCCTACTTTGGGTTGGAGACTTGGTTGATATGAGAGTTGTATCTGAAGATGGAGAGGAAATATACATCAGAGTAGCTTCATCAGAATCAGGTAAGCAATTGGTTCGTTACGGAAATAAGATTAAACAAAGCCATTACCTTCAGTTCAGCTCCTCGCTCTTTATTAGTTCTGCGTTCTGAACATAACCGAAAATGGTACAGAATCAAATGGAAGGAGAAAGCATGTTCTAGTAATCAGCCTAACTATGGCAGGAATAGCTATGCTAGTTCTTCTGAGCTTGCTCACATATATGTGGAGGAGAAGACGTGGTATAAACACTTTCCCATCATTGGGCTTACACAGGAAAATGAGTGTAAAGGCCAACAACATTCTCCGTGAATTGTTTTGCAGGTAAAAGTGATGGAAGCCATGAAGACTTGGAGCTGCCACTTTACGACTTCAAGACAATCGTAAGGGCAACGGATAACTTTTCAATTGACAATAAGCTTGGAGAGGGTGGATATGGGCCAGTCTACAAGGTAGTACTCATAAACACAAATAGAGAAGAATTAAACCATATATCCAAGCTGAAAATACTTACAATGGGCATTATATGACTTCACAGGGGCTTCTTGAGGAAGATAGAGAATACATTGCAGTAAAGCGGCTATCAACGACTTCAACGCAAGGGCTTGAGGAGTTCAAAAACGAAGCAACTTTCATTTCAAAACTCCAACACTGAAATCTCGTGAAGCTACTGGGATACTGCATACATGGAGAAGAGAAGATGTTGATTTACGAGTACATGCCCAACAAAAGCTTGGACTTTATTCTATTCGGTGAGAATGGCCTAATCTTATTCCAAACACGCAGATAATCTAAGAAAACTAACTGTTTTTTTTTTCACGAATGCATCTAAACTGGCATCTACAGATATATGCAATGATTCACAGTGTCTAATCATCCAACAAATTTTGCCCAAACAAATGTGTTATTTGCAGACGATAAGAACAGAAAGTTCCTACTCGCAAATGAGGCTTCAAATTGTCAATGGAATAGCTCGTGGCCTAACGTACCTTCATCAAGATTCGCGACTGAGGATTGTCCACAGAGACCTCAAAGCAAGCAACATATTGCTCGACAAGGACATGAACCCAAAGATATCTGACTTTGGACTCGCTAGAAGTTTCACAGACAACGTCACCGAAGATAAGACGAAAAGGGTAGCGGGGACATAGTAAGCTACACCTTCATCGACTACTCAAAAAAACTTCAAAAAGAATCTTCTTTGAATACCTTTATATTGAATCATCATTCCTGGTTCTTCATGCAGCGGTTACATGTCGCCAGAGTACGCAATGCGCGGCCAATTCTCAATGAAGTCCGACGTATTCAGCTTCGGCGTCCTCGTGCTTGAAATTGTCAGCGGAAACAGAAACAGCTCATACTATGGCACTGGCCAACTAATGAACCTCCTCGGACATGTACTTTTTTGCATCCTCCCTGCATTCCATTATATCGATCGACGTGTGAAGAAGGTGGTAATAACACACACATACTTAATTTCACTACAGGCTTGGATGATGCACAAAGAAGAGAGGTCATTAGGGCTCGTCGACGCCTTTTTGCGGGACAAAAACAGTGCCATCGACATGCTGAGATTAATACACATAGGCCTCCTGTGCGTCCAACATTGCCCCGACGATAGGCCTACAATGAGCTCGGTGGTTTCGATGCTTGGCAGTGGAAGTGCTTTGGCCATGCCCAAAGAACCTGGATTTTTCCAACAAGAAGATTCGTTACCAAGTTCCACAGAAACCGTAGAGACAAAACGTGAAGTTGGTTTGACGAAGGGCCTCACCATTACAGTGGTCGACGGCCGATGAAACTTCTGTTCGACGACCAATTGAGCGATTTCCTAATGCAGCTTGAGAGGGAGAGATTGGAGAGATAAAATATAGTTCAATGCTTTCACTGTTTTGTACAATTATACAACTCTAATTACCTGTTATACAACTGTTTTTTTAGAATATAATAGACTAATTAAAGCATTTGGGTTAAAAATAAATTATTTATTGAAAGAGTTAGAAACATATAGGCAGATGAACAGTACAAACTCATATTTGGGTTTTTGAGGTGAGAGAAACTGTTGAATACTTATTTTTGGTTTCAGTTTGCCGTACGATTGGGCTTATTTTCTGCCCATTACGCGATTTGCGTCTCCATTGGAGAATCCTCTCTACCAAAACCAAACCGACTACTACAATATATTTAGTATTCAATAAAATAATACATAGTCCAAAAATTCATGAAAAATTGCAAAAATCTACATCTTAATAATTTATAAACTTACTAGCTCATATCTATACTCTTATATTAATTGTCAGGGTCTTTTGAAACTGCTATTTTTATCCAATTTGGTGTATCAATTACACCCAAAATTGTAGCCGATTTGTCAGTTTCCAAATTCCTCCGTTCAAGAATTAAAAAAAAACCACCCACTACACAATATTTTCATATTTCCAACTATGCCCTATATTTAGTATTATTATTTCATAATTAAACATTATTATATATATAACACATATGGGTGTGCAAAACTACTAAACTACTGGTTAGTATTAGTTATCTCAGTTCGGTCAACCGGGCAGTTGAATGAAAGTTGAAACAATGTTAAATGTCAAACTACGTGCGACAATGGAAAATTAATAAGCGTACGATCATAGTACAGTACTCGAGGATGGATAGAAAAGGCCTTAGCTTGTCTACAAGAGTCGGTCAAATGAATGATATCATGATATTTTCCAAAGCTACATAATAATGGAGAAAGATAACAAACACATATTGGACGTGGTTGACAATTGACTTTGGAAAGACTTTCTAGGAACTCAGCGTTCAGAGTTTCTGAAGAACGCAAATCTGCATAAGCTTCTTCTCTTCACTATTTTTCTCAGTCTTGAAAAGACACAAAGATAAGATCCTATAAATAAATAAAATACGCCATGAGCAAGCTGCCACTAGAAGAGATTGCCTCCTTTAATCTTGTCCTAATAACGCTTTTGCTCATCAACCAGCAAACGTTTCTTTCAACTGCGATCGACGCCATAGACGCAACACAAAGCATCAAAGGCAACGACACTTTGGTATCATCCCAAGGAAGGTTCGAGCTTGGATTCTTCAGCCCTGGAAATACCATGAATTGGTACATTGGAATATGGTACAAGCAGGTAAGAGAAAGAACGCCTGTTTGGGTCGCCAACAGAGAAAACCCTGTTAGAAATTTCTCAGAATCTGCCTTAAAGATCATCAACGGAAGCTTGGTGGTTCTCAACGAAACTAACGACATAGTATGGTCTTCCTCAAACACTTCATCAGCCGCCAAAAACCCAATTGCTCAGCTGTTAGATACTGGGAATTTTGTCCTAAGGGACGCTGACAATGACAGGCCCGAAGATTACCTATGGCAGAGCTTCGATCACCTAACGGATACCTTCTTACCAGACATGGACTTCGGCTGGAATCACATGAACGGTAAAGAACGCTACCTTTCTTCATGGAGGAGCAAAGACGATCCTTGCCCTGGAGACTATACACATCACCTAGCTATTAATGGTTACCCTCAAGGCATCACAAAGAAAGGAGTAGGCGAAGTTGTTATGCACAGAAATGGACCATGGAATGGCATGTTCATGAGTGGCATGCCTAACGTGCAAAACGATAAAACCTTCACGTACGGAGTGTACTCACAGAACGGAACTTTCTTCTTCAGACAAAACATCATTGACAGGCCAGTTATAGCAAGGTCGGCTCTGAACCCGGCAGGTGTCTTACAAGGCTGGATTTGGGTCAACCGAACGAATGCATGGACTCTTTTCATGAATCTTCCAAGAGATTACTGCGACAATTACAAGCTATGTGGTGCGTACGGAGTCTGTAATAATGCGCTATCCCCTGTGTGTTCCTGCTTGGAAAAATTTGTGCCTAAGGATCCGCAGGGCTGGGCTAGGGTGGATTGGTCTAATGGTTGCGTAAGAAGGGCAGCGTTGAATTGTTCGAAGGGAGATGGATTCTTGAAGTATTCGAACGTTAAGTTGCCCGATGCAAGAAACTCGTGGCACAATAAGAGTATGACAATCGAAGAATGTAAGGCTGAGTGTTTAAAGAACTGCAGTTGCATGGCCTATACCAAATTGGATATCCGAGGGAAAGGGAGCGGATGCCTAATTTGGCTCGAGGACTTGGTTGATATGAGAGTTGTATCATCAGATGGACAGGACATCTATATCAGAGTGGCTTCTTCAGATATAGGTAAGAATTTCGATTCGATGAGATAGTAACAGAAACAAACTCGTTAATTCAGCTCCTATCACCCCATTCCTTTTGTGTTCTCAATATGTCGAAATGGTACAGAATCAAATGGAAGGAGAAAACATGTACTGGTACTCAGCCTAACTGTGGCGGGAATAAGTACACTAGTTCTTCTTCTGAGCTTAGCCGCATATCTGTGGAGAAGAAGAGGTATAAAAAAAACAATAGCGGATTTGTCCTATTATTGGCTTCCTTACACAAGGCAATGCATCATCTAAAAGGCCAACAACATTCTCCGCAAGTTGTTTCAGGTAAAAATGATCGAAGCAATGAAGACTTGAAGCTACCATTCTACGACTTCAAGACGATTGCGAGAGCAACAGATAACTTTTCGAACGACAATAAGCTTGGAGAGGGTGGATATGGGCCAGTCTACAAGGTATTCACAAACACAAATAGAGAAGAATAAAACCATATACGGATAAATACCTGGCATTTTGCAGTATTAATTTTTAGTAGAAAAATACTTACCACTGTCACCATATGACTTCTCAGGGGCTTCTTGAAAAAGAGGGAGAATGCATTGCAGTGAAGCGGCTATCAACTACTTCGACGCAAGGGCTTGAGGAGTTCAAAAACGAAGTCACTTTCATTTCCAAACTCCAACATCGAAATCTCGTGAAGCTCCTGGGATACTGCATCCATGGACAAGAAAAGATGTTGATTTACGAGTATATGCCCAACAGAAGCCTTGACTTTATTCTATTCGGTGAGAGCGGCTAATGTTATTCAAAAAAGGAGATAATCCAAGAAAAAACTGCTTATTTCATGGATGCATCTAGTTTGCCCTAAAAACATTTTTATTTATGTGCAGATGATAAGAACAAAACGATCCTTGACTCGCAAATTAGGCTTCAAATCATCAATGGAATAGCTCGGGGCCTAACGTACCTTCATCAAGATTCACGATTAAGGATTGTCCACAGAGACCTCAAAGCAAGCAACATACTGCTGGACAAGGACATGAACCCAAAGATATCGGACTTCGGACTTGCTAGAAGTTTCAAAGACAATGTGACCGAAGATAAGACAAAAAAGATAGCAGGGACCTAGTAAGTAATTTACCATCATCCACTGCACAAGAAAAAAAAATCTTCTTTGAATGACTTCATATGGAATGGAATCATCATTCCCGGTTCTTCATGCAGCGGTTACATGTCGCCAGAGTACGCAATGCGCGGTCAATTCTCAGTGAAGTCCGACGTATTCAGCTTCGGCGTCCTCGTGCTTGAAATTGTCAGCGGATACAGAAACAGCTCATACTATGGCAGTGGCCAACTCATGAACCTCCTCGGACATGTAGTTTTTTGCATCCTCCCTTCATTCTATTATAACGATCGACGTGTGAAGAAGGTGGTAATAACAAACACATACTTAATTTCACTACAGGCTTGGATGATGCACAAAGAAGAGAGGTCTTTAGGCCTCGTCGACGCCTTTTTGCGGGACAAAAACAGTGCCATCGACATGCTGCGAATAATACACATTGGTCTCTTGTGCGTCCAACATTCCCCCGACGATAGGCCCACAATGAGCTCGGTGGTTTCGATGCTTAGCAGCGGAAGTACTTTGGCCATGCCCAAAGAACCTGGATTTTTCCAACAAGAAGCTCAGACAGAAACCCTAGAGAGAAAGGGTGGAGCTGCTTTGACAAATGAAGTCACCATTACAGTACTCGAAGGCCGATGAAATTTCTGTTACTAAGTTTTGTCTCTATTTTCTTCCCATATTTCTAAAAAACCGCGACTTCATTATTATTATTAGTCTAATGATGTTATTTCGGCAAAAGAATACAATAAGTCAATTATGATGAACAGTATTAAATACCCTGCGATACTTTGATAATTCTGCCCAGTGCTAATTATGTTGAAGAGTCAAACTGGAATGGTCTAAATCATAACAATCAAGGAAAACGGTGGACAAGAAGAAACAAAGGACTCAATAGTATATTATATTAAAATTCAAAATATATGCAGTGAATCATATAGGGAAAAATAGCCTTTCTGAATTCATAAAAGACTAGCCAACGACCTCTCAACTCTAGTGGCTGAGGGGAAGGCCCCAAAACTCATGTGACTAGGAGGTCAGGGGTTCGAACCCTACCTCCCACCCCACATGAATTTGGGAAGTCCCCATGAGGGTTATACCTCTCGATGGCGGTATGGGTTTGGGTCGTATCCATTTGGCCCCGGGGATTAGTCCTACCTCTGGAGTGTGTGGCGCAAATAGCCCCCGCCTTGCCAAGTCTGTGTGGCGTAAAAAGCCCACGGCTGGTAGGGGCAGAAAAGACTACTTTTCCTAAAGAGTACGTGATAGAAAAAATTACAGACAAACATGGGACGTGATCAAAAGTCAAGCACAAGACATATAAGTTGCAATACTGATCGAACTTGGTGCCTCAGTTTCAAACTTATGGATAATAAAAAGAAATTTGCCTAATAAAAAACACGACATTTTACTTTTCGCAGCCAACATATGATCACAACGCTTTCAAATAAGCGCATGAAAGTCAAATGAAAACAACTATGAACGGACTGGTCAAGCAAGGTTCATTTATTAAACAAACAAACGAGAGATTGAGATATATAGAAGTGTGATTGTCCGTCATTAATGAAGATATTATGCATCAAAGCTTCATTCTTGTCACACCTTTAAATCAAATTAAACTATAGAAGGGGAAAGGCCTAGAGGTCACCCGTGGTTTCCCAACGAGTTCCTCGAGTTTTAAGCCATTAAATCCCAACAGATACCATACTAGACTATAAGGATGTACGTACCTTAACATGATAAGATGTGCATTGCCAAAACCACAACGTATGAAGTGCTTGATATTTGTCGGTTTGTTTACGGTCGGTAGATAGTCTTTCAATAACATTAACTCATAAATGTTCAACCACTATTATGTAGTGAATGATTTATAAGTCATCCTCCAATTAAACTTGAATGTCAAACTACAAAGCTGTGATTATCAAAATCAACTCGTCATATACGATATGAAACTGAAATACTAGTTTACATATATTAAAGATGTTTTACATCGAAATTTATGTAGACTATAATGACAAACGTTTACCCAATGAAATATACAGAAACATTTATAAAGAAAATAAGATTTTATATATTAATGGGTTGAAGTAGTTTATTAGGATTTCAGATGCTATCATCACCAAATATTTACTGCACAATAAAATATTATTATGATTATTACTACAAATATTTTATTTATTTTATTTCCGGGCAATCGGGGCAATGTTGGAAAATTCAGACTACCTAACTGAGAAATGATCAATTTTGGTGGCAGCCTATTTAAAATACATAAAAATTGAAACCACTTACACTTACGGCAATTGCTTTTCACAGTTATGAAAAACTAAGCAATCCAATGAGCATACGAACACGGTAGATGGAAAGAAAAAGTCTTCGCTTGTCTACAAGTCAGCCAAGTGAATGATATCAATGATATTAAACTTCCAAAAGTACGTGTGGTTGATGGCAAACACATAAATGTGGTTGATATTTTGACATTGGAAAGATTTTCTTGGAAACTCAACGTTGAGAGTTTATAAAGAAAGCAAATCTGCATATAAGCTTCTTGTCTTCATCTTTTTTAAAAATAACCAATGGTGAAGCCATTAGAGGTTACCTCGTTTTATCTTGTCCTAATAACGCTTTTGCTCATCAACCAGCAAGCGCTTCTTTCAACTGCGCTCGACACCATAGACGCAACACAAAGCGTCAAAGGCAACAACACTTTGGTATCGTCGCAAGGAAGGTTCGAGCTGGGATTCTTCAGCCCGGGAGATACCAAGAATTGGTACATCGGGATATGGTTCAAGAACGTATCGGTAAAATCTCCAGTTTGGGTCGCCAATAGAGAAAACCCTGTAAGAAATATCTCAGAATCAGCCTTAAAGATCGTCAATGGAGTCTTGGTGGTTATCAATGAAACTAACAAAATCATATGGTCGTCTTCAAACACGTCGTTGATAGTCGACAACTTAACTGCTCAGCTGTTAGATTCTGGAAACCTCGTCCTAAGGGACGGTAACAGCGACAGGCCCGAAGATTACCTGTGGCAGAGCTTTGATTATCTAACTGATACCTATTTACCAGATATGGACTACGGCTGGAATCACATGAACGGTAAGGAACGGTACCTAACCTCATGGAGGAGCATAGACGATCCTTTCCCTGGAGAGATCACAAATCACATAGATGTTAATGGATACCCTCAGGGCATCACAAAGGGAGCAGGGGATGTTGTTCTGTACAGAGTTGGGCCGTGGAATGGCATGTTCTTGAGCGGCATGCCCAACGTGCAAAACGATAAAACCTTTATTTACGGAGTTTACTCACAAAATGGGACTTTCGCCTTCAGACAGGACTCCATCGGCAGGCCAGTTACGGCAAGGATGACTCTGAACACGGCGGGTGCCTTACAGGGCTGGATTTGGGTCGAACGAACGGATATGTGGACTCTCTTCATGAGCCTTCCAAGAGATTACTGCGACGATTACAAGCTATGTGGCGCTTACGGCGTCTGTAATAATGCCATGTCCCCCGTGTGTGCCTGCTTGGAAAAATTTGTGCCTAAAGATCCACAGAACTGGGCTAGGGTGGATTGGTCTAATGGTTGCGTTAGAAGAGCAGCCCTGAACTGTTCTAAGGGAGATGGATTCTTGAAGTACTCTAACGTTAAGTTGCCAGATGCAAGAAACACATGGCACAATGAGAACATGACGATCGAAGAATGTAGGGCTGAGTGCTTGAAGAACTGCAGTTGCATGGCTTATACGAATTTGGATATCCGAGGGAGAGGAAGTGGATGCCTACTTTGGTTCGGGGACTTAGTTGACATGAAAGTTCTATCTGCAGATGGACAGGAAATCTATATTAGAGTGGCTTCTTCGGAAATAGGTAAGGATAGAACCGAACTCATTTTCAATTTAGCTTTTGTGCTTCTCTCTTCATTCTTTTTGTGTTCTGAATACATCCGAATGGTGCAGAAACAAGTGGAAGGAGAAGAAATGTTCTGTTAGTCAGCCTATCTGTGGTGGGAATATGTATGCTAGTTCTTCTGAGCTTGGTCACATATGTGAGGAGACGAGGAGGTAAAAACACTTGCGGTCTTTGTCGTATCATTGAGCTTTCTTACACAAGCAAATGCATCATCTAAAGGCCAACATTCTCCGTGAAATTTTTTTCAGGTAGAAAAGACCGAAGCCGTGAAGACTTGGAGATACCATTCTGCGACTTCAAGACAATCGTAAGAGCAACGGATAACTTTTCAATCAACAATAAGCTTGGAGAGGGTGGATATGGGCCCGTCTACAAGGTACTCGTAAACACATCATACGGAGGAGCATAAAACAATTCCTGAGATTTGCGGAGTAGAAATATACTTACTGTTGGCATAATATGACTTCAGGGGCTTCTAGAAGAAGAGGGAGAATACATTGCGGTAAAGAGGCTATCAACAACTTCGACGCAAGGCATCGAGGAGTTCAAAAATGAAGTAACTTTCATTTCGAAACTCCAACACCGAAATCTCGTGAAGCTCCTGGGATACTGCATCCATGGAGAAGAGAAGATGTTGATTTACGAGTACATGCCCAACAAAAGCCTGGACTTTATTCTATTCGGTGAGAGTGGCTAATCTTATCCAAGAAAACTGCTTATTTCATGAATGCATTAAATGAGCATCGACAATTATATGCAAGGATTCAGTGTCTGATCATCCAATAATGGTTGCATTACGACAAAAACAATCTATTTGCAGATGATAAGAACAGAAAGATCCTTGACACGCAAATGAGGCTTCAAATCTTGAATGGGATAGCTCGGGGCCTAACGTATCTACATCAAGATTCACGATTAAGGATTGTTCACAGGGACCTCAAAGCCAGCAACATATTGCTGGACAATGACATGAATCCAAAGATATCGGACTTCGGACTAGCTAGAAGTTTCAAAGATAACGTGACTGAAGATAAGACGAAAAGGGTAGCGGGGACTTAGTAAGCAACTCACCATCATTGACTACGAATACTCAAAAACTTGAAAAAAAATATCTACTTTTTATACCTTTATATGGAATCATTATTCCTTGCTCTTCATGCAGCGGGTACATGTCGCCTGAGTATGCAATGCGGGGTCAATTCTCAATGAAATCCGACGTATTCAGCTTCGGCGTTCTTGTTCTGGAAATCGTGAGCGGAAAGAGAAACAGCTCATTCTATGGCAGTGGCCACCACCTCATGAACCTCCTTGGACATGTAATTTTTTGCATCATCCCTTCATTCCATAATATCGATAGACATCTCTCTATGAAGGCAATAACACGACTTACTTTTGCTACAGGCTTGGATGCTGCACAAAGAAGAGAGGTCATTGGGGCTCGTCGATGCCTTTTTGCGAGACAAAAACAGTGCCATCGACATGCTGAGATTAATACACATTGGCCTCTTGTGCGTCCAACATTGCCCCGACGACAGGCCTACAATGAGCTCGGTGGTTGCGATGCTTAGCGGTGGAAATGCTTTGGCCGTGCCCAAAGAACCTGGATTTTTCCAACAAGAAGCTCCAACAGAAACCGTAGAGAGAAAGAGTGAAGCTGCTTTGACAAATGGACTCACCATTACAGTACTCGACGGCCGATGAAATTTCTGTAACTAAGTTTTGTTTCTATTTTTTCCCCATGTTTCTAAAATACCATGAATTCATTATTATTATTAGTCCAATGATGTTTATTTCGGCAAAAGAAATACAATGACTCAACAGTCAATTATGATGAACAGTATTAAATACCCTGCGATACTTTGAATGATAATTCTGCCAAGTGCTAATTATGTTGACAGTCAAATTGGAATGCTCTGAATCATATAAATCAAGGAAAACGGTGGACAAGAAGAAACAAAGGACTCAATAGTATATTATATTAAAAGTCAAAATATTTGCAGTGAATCATATAGGGAAAAATAACCTTTCTGAATTCAGAAAAGACTACGTTTCTAACGAGTACGTGACAGAAAAAACTTACAAACAAACATGAGACGTGATCAAAAGTCAAGCACAAGACATATAAGTTGCAAATACAGATTGAACTTTGTGCCTCAGTTTCAAACTAATGGATAACAAAAAGAAATAGCCTAATCAAATCATAACACGACATTATTCCCAGCCAACATATGATCACAATGCTTTCAAATAAGCGCATGAAACTCAAATGAAAACAACTATGAACACATTGGTCAAGCAAAGTTCATTTTGAAACAAACAAACAAGAGGTTGAGATATATAGAAGTGTAATTGTCCGTCATTAGTGAAGATATTTGGCATCAAAGCTTCATTCTTGTCACATTTTTAAATCAAAAGCAGCAAACAAAATTGAACCACAGCCATGATCAAGTCATTACAGCATACCTCCTTTTACCTTGTCGTCACGCTTTTGCTCATCAACCAGACAATTTTAGCACGCGCCGCCGCCGACACCATAGATAAATTTCGAAGCATTCAAGGTAACGAGACGCTAATATCAACTGGAGGAAGGTTTGAACTTGGGTTCTTCAGCCCGGAAGATACAAAGAATTGGTACATAGGAATATGGTACAAGAACGTAACTGTAAAAACTCCCGTTTGGGTCGCCAATAGGGAACACCCTGTAAGAAATATTTCAGAAGCAGTCTTAAAGATCATCGAGCCAGGAACTCTAGCCGTCCTCAACGAAATTAACCACACAGTACGGTCTTCAAACACTACCAGTGATGTCCAAAACCCAATAGTTCAACTGTTAGATACCGGGAATCTTGTACTAAGGGATGCTAGCAATGAAAGGCCTGAAGATTACTTGTGGCAGAGCTTTGATTATCTAACGGATACTTTTCTGATAGACATGGACTTTGGCTGGAATTATATGAACGGTAAAGAACGCTACCATATTTCATGGAGGAGCAAAGACGATCCTGCCCCTGGAGACTTCACATTTCACATAGATCCGACTGGGTAGCCTCAAGGCATCACGAAAAGAAGGAAAGTTGATATCGTGTACAGACAAGGACCCTGGAACGGTGTGCTCTTAAGTGGCACGCCAAAGGTAGAATACGATCCTAGTTTCAGAATTGGAGTGTATTCAAGAAACGGCACCTTTTTTTACAGGCAAGACTCTATCGACAGGTCAGTCTTTTCTAGGGTTACTCTGAGCCCAGATGGCGTCGTCCAGCGTTTCGCATGGATTGACCGGACACAGCAATGGACTGTTTCCCTGAGTATGCCTGGAGATAACTGCGATGATTACAAGTTATGCCATGCAAATGGCGTATGTGTTATAGGGAATGCTAACGTGTGCTCGTGCTTGGAAAAATTTATGCCTCAAGATCCTCAAGGATGGGCTAGGCTAGATTGGTCAAATGGCTGTGTTAGGAGGATTCCGTTGAACTGTGAAAGTGGAGATGGATTCTTGAAGCAATCAAACATGAAGTTGCCAGATGCAAGAAGTTCATGGCACAACGAGGGCATGACGCTAGAGCAATGCAAGGTTGAGTGTTTGAAGAATTGTAACTGCACGGCCTATACAAATTTAGATATCCGAGGAAGAGGAAGTGGATGTATTCTTTGGTTCGGTGATTTGGTTGATATGAGAGTTCTACCAGCGGATGGACAGGATATATATGTCAGAGTGGCTTCCTCAGAAATAGGTAAGAATTTGATGACAAATTGAAGCAAAATTTATGATAAACCAAACTTGCCAACAAGCCTCTCATAGTATTATTAGCTTCAGTGCTTCTATCTCGATTATTTTTTTTGTGCGCTAAACCAAGCTGAACATGATGCCGATACAGAATCAAAAAGCACGAGAAAAGGAGCACTGGTAATCAGCCTAACAGTGGCAGGAACGTTTATCCTTGTTCTGGGCTTTCTCACTTATTTGTGGAAGAGGAAGAAGGCAAGATTTCTTGAGTTAAATGCACAAATGCGTGCAGATCAACGTTCTTCGGCACTAGTTAGAAAACAGGATCATGATGACTTAGAGATTCCATTCTTTGACTTCCAAACAATTCTACGAGCGACGGATAATTTTTCGATCAACAATAAGCTTGGAGAGGGTGGATATGGGCCAGTATTCAGGGTATTTTTATAACCTTCTGCAGAAGTAATTTGTAAGAAATGCAAAAAGTATATAATACTGAAAAAGGGCAGATTTCGAAATTACCTGGGCATGCACACTTACTTTAATGATTACAGGGGATGCTTCAAGAGGGGCAGCACATAGCCGTGAAGCGACTATCAGCAACTTCGACACAAGGGCTTGAGGAGTTCAAAAACGAAGTAAAATTCATTTCAAACCTCCAACATCGGAATCTGGTGAGGCTTCTCGGCTACTGCATCCATGGAGAGGAGAAGATGTTAGTTTATGAATACATGCCCAACAAAAGCCTGGACTTGATTCTATTTGGTAAGAGTTAATCTTCATAAACATCATATTAAAACATCCATGCAATTGCTCATTCAACAAACTTCATACATACATGAAAACTTCGGAAAATATTCTATAGCAGATGAAACGAAGAGAAAGCATCTTGACTTGCACAAGAGGTTACAGATTATCAACGGAATAGCGAGGGGACTAGTGTATCTTCACCAAGATTCGCGACTGAGGATTATTCATAGAGACCTAAAAGCTAGCAACATACTTCTCAACAAGGACATGAACCCCAAGATATCTGACTTCGGGCTGGCTAGAAGCTTCAAAGAGAATGAGACTGAAGATAAGACAAGAAGGGTCGCAGGAACATAGTAAGATGCATCTTGTTATATCGTTCAAATTATTTTTCCTTCCAATAACTTTTTTCACAAGATGATATCTGACCATTTTCGTGCAGCGGGTACATGGCACCAGAATACGCAATGCAGGGACGATTCTCGGTGAAATCTGATGTATTCAGCTTTGGAGTTGCTAGAAACTGTGAGTGGACAAAGAAGCAGCTCGTTTTCCTATGGGGATAACTGTACCAACCTCCTTGAATATGTAAGCCATCTAGTGCTTTCATTCTCAAAAGGGACAAACTATGCGAACGAAAATCAAGAATAACAAACAATATTTGGATGGTTTCTTTTTAGCATTAACACGATTTACCTGCAGGCGTGGATGCTACACAGAGAAGAAAGGTCAATCGAGCTCGTCGACGACTGTTTAGGCGACACAAACAGTGCATTCTACATGCTAAGAATAATCCATGTAGGACTCTTATGCATGCAACAGTCCCAGATGATAGACCCACCATGACATCAGCAATATCAATGCTAAGCAGTGAAGGTCATTTGATTAGGCCAAAACAACCAGGATTTTCCACTCATGAAAATTCATCTGCAACAGAAAGCACAGACACTAGAAACGAAGCTGGTTCCAGAAATGGCCTCACCATTACGATACTAGATGGCCGATAAAGAATAGCACCAATTCAGATTCCCAGGAACATTTGGATTAGAAGGTAAAGCCGTGCAAATCGAATGTAACTAAAATTCTATATGAATACTGTCTCGTTTTAGATCTTAGATAGCATAATAGAATCAGACAGTCATCGGTTTAAAACACCAACGAACATCTTAGCAATGGCAATTATTACACATTTGGGACAAAATTGAGCTGACTCAACCATTCAATGACGTTTGCAAATCGTAAGATGGAAACTTAAAGTACATCACCCGATCTGGAGCATTATATTATACACAAACAAAAACATTCTGAGAATGTAACTGGATTAGGGATTCAATCGTCATTTTCGCACGCGTCCAGTAAACTAACATATGTTCGAGCGCTTCATATTTTCAACAAGACAATCCATCGACAAACGCAAAGCCAGCTTTGGTCGTAAAATTGTGGAATTCAGAGTCCTTGTCGAAAACCAGATAAAAAAATCATTCATTAGCTCTATAGCTATGAAGTACCTAGCACAGCGTAGACGTAGTGCTGGGAAACTGGCGAGCTCTAGAACTAATTGCAGATCGGCAGCCATCATTGACAGTTCTTAACGAGCTCACTCCACTCGACTCACTCTAGCTGGAAATTTGGGTTCATCATTATTTAAAAAAAATAACCAATTTGAACCGCTGAAAGCTTAAGTTGCCATTTACGGTTTGGCGGTGCAGCAATATACAACGTTGAGACTTCAATGTTCATAATGTTGGGATTAACATTCTAGTCAATACTTGTTGCCCGAGAATGTATCCAACTTCAGTTTTATCTTTAATGTCCAAAACGCGATGAGTAGGACTTGGATAAGATTGGAAGGAATCAAAACACATGGAATGAGTGTAGAGCAGCTAGAGCAAACTTTGGAAGGAACTTACTAAAAATAGGAAGATTGGGGCTTAAGTGAAGACTGAGTCTTTTGGACCTATCCAAACCAACTACCAACGGTCACATCCATCTTAGTGGACGTTGTGGAGTTAGTGGACGTTGCTAAGTCAGTTGTGAAATCGCTCCAAAGTCGAAGACGTAGAAAAAGGGGACGTTACCTTACCGTTGAGAGAGAGGTGCGAATACAAGAGATCACAAGTACACTTTGAGAGAGTTTGAGCACGAGAGTTTTTATTTTAGCCTACTCGATGGAGATGGATTGATGGGTTGGATGATTCCAATGAATAAGAGTAAATCCCTGTTCGATCGAAAGAGCACTTCGACCCTATCTAATCTAGTAGGACATTGCCTCCTAGAGGGGCTAGGAGTTCAAAGATTCTAGTCCATCCAGTCCCAGTGGCTCCGCGGTGCTCCTTCCGCGATACGCACTAGCACGCTCCGAAGCAAACGAGCTTGTACGCATGCTTCTAGAGCTACTCGATTCGCTACTTTCCAGTTTGCAAAAGTCTAAAGACTTTGTAGGCTTGCAGGATCGGAAGATTCGTAGTTTTTTCTAGGCTTGATTTTTACTATCTTCCGTTAGTTGTTTTTTGTAATCCAATTCTAGAGTGGAATTTCGCCATGAGGCACGCAACAAGTTTCTAACTTGCTGCACAAAATTTACATATCGTGTTCAACATTTTTTAGTAACTAAGTACTTTACATATTTCGCTGTGCGCTTGAGTGTTAGATTGAGAGTGCCCTCAACGTTTCATCCAACATCGAGTTTACTACTTAGTTTTACATCCATATCGGGACCTCGACGGCTTGAGAGCTTATAGAGTATATTGTTCATTAATTCATTTTAGATTTGAGTTGAATACAACTTCTTTTAGGGGGGTGTTAATTTTGGGGTGATCCTTCAAAACATTACTGTGATCCTTTCATCGCTTCCTAATCACCGCGTTTGGTGATGAGTCATCACCGTGATGGAGGATCACCGAGGTGATCAAAATAGGGTGATATTTCAGCTTTTCGATCACCGCCAAAAAGCAGGGGTGGTCCTCCGTCATCATGATGTGGTGATTTTTTCAATATTTCTTTGGACAAAATTATCCCTTATCTTTTATTTTAACATTCATTTGTTATATATCGTTATTCCTATTTTAAATTACATAAGCAACATATTTAGATCTTAAAGAAATTTATATTTAATGCTTAAAAAATAAAAATAATGTTGAAGGATTATAGAAAATACTTATAAGTAATAACTTATTAATCTATTAAAGTAAAAATAAAATAATTATACTGAAGAATTATATAAATTACTTAAACTAATAATTGGTCAACTATGTTAAAAGCATAAAAAGATGTTCTCTATTAATGAATTATATAACATGCATATTAATGCTTAAAAAATAATACTTTATTTTCAAATATTAATTACTATCACGTTAAACATTTACACAATATCACCTGAGACGTCACTGCGATTAAACAAACATAATATTCCAATATCACATTGATATGCAAAATGAAATATCACCCCAAAACAAACACAGTGATGACATATGACCTTAATCCACATCACGGTGCTGTGAGTATCACCGTGATGTTGGATCACCGAAAACAAATACCCCCTTATTAAATAATGCCATTGTTGTGACGCCCGAGGCCGATGAGGGCGGGGAGTGATCGCCGCTGCCAGAGAAGTGCACAAACAAAGAGTGTCTCCTGGCAGGCTTCTAGGCGAAGGGTTCGATACTCAAATACTTGCCAGTTCTATACTATTTTCGATAGGTACACTTGCCTATTGAGCGTAGGATAGTTTGTCGATATACGTTTTATTTTATTATTCGATCCGCTCGATCAATAGACAATATCCGAGATCAGTTTTTCTTATATGCAACGATGAATCAATGTCCACACAACGCATCACATCGCTTCCACTGCGGTAGTAGAGGAGAGTCCTTGTCTGGATTTTTGCAACTTCCATTGATAAATCCAATCTTGTTTTTAGCTTCAATGCAATCATCATCCTCATGCTACAAATCCTGTAATTATCAGATCCTTTTAAAATTCCCTCCGTCAGATCAAGATTTGGTGTGTCTGACGGATGAATATAGATCGGATTGTTGAAATCCACAGG
This sequence comes from Craterostigma plantagineum, assembly GCA_027422505.1. Taxonomy (NCBI): domain Eukaryota; kingdom Viridiplantae; phylum Streptophyta; class Magnoliopsida; order Lamiales; family Linderniaceae; genus Craterostigma; species Craterostigma plantagineum. Next base: position 1,147,809 of record JAPQWV010000033.1, on the reverse strand, counting down.
AGTTCCAATCTCTGATTCAGATTCCGAATCATCTCCTATGCCCCCCATCAATACGTCTTGGGGAAGCTGATTAATTAAGCTCTGATATCATGAAGAAAATAGAGAAGACGATATAAAGAAGAAAATTTTCTTATTGATTCAAATTGAATTTTGTTGTTGCATTCGCACGGTACACTGGCTAAGGGTATTTATACATTGATTTAGGGGATTAACAAAAACAGCACAAACTAGCCCATTAACTAATAAGGTCCAAATATTCTACTAACGTTACACAGCTTTGTATTGAGAACTCCATTTCTGTAGACCATACTTGCTATAAATTCAGTAAAGACTTGGAGGGACAATATAAGTCGTTAGACTGATATAAGAAGCTATTTAAAAGGTGTCCACAACATTGTATGTCGACTACCACAAAAGATCAATATGTTTCATGGAGCTCTGGACGACTAAACTGCTCATATGCTAGATGGAGCCGCAAATGGATTTCTTGCGAAGATAAGAGCATCTCCAACCGACAAACTCAATTTGAAACTCAAAGGACTATTTTGGAAATATTCTACACCAACTCTTACAACGTTTCAATACTAAGAAACATATCTTGTACCTTAAATAAATTTAATATTATATTACATCTAAAATAAAATTAAAAGGTTGCTAGTATATTTTATAATTTGAAAAAACTTTCTAATTACTGTATATATTTTTATTTTTTTTATAAGGATGCTTTAAATTATTCAAGCAAATAAAAGGACCTTATGCAATTGTTAAATATAACTCATTTTATGAGTTCAATATTTATTGGAGGAGAGAAGAGGCACGAAATCATTTTGGGATTGATTCCTGGATTCGATTGGAGTGATTTTATGATATTTTTGGGTTTCGAGTTTCATTGGAGATGATCTTAATGCTAGGAGAAATTCCCATTTTCGAAGTGATGAAGCTTACCAGCATCACTATCGAAAAGGTGTCCACAACATTTCGTATGTCGACTACCGATCAAATCACTAGGATTCGTGGAGCCCTAAACGACTAAACTGCTGCTATGGAGCCGCAAATGGAGAAATTCCAAGTGAAGATCAACATCTACTTTATATATGCCAAGCACCAAATTCAACATGAAGATCGACATCATTGTGTTGAGCCTTGAGCGTTGACTTTACCTTTTTCTGTTTTTAACCTACAATTTTATTTTTTAACTTTTAAATGGATCGTTGTTTTAAAATATCCATAATTATTTTAAAAAATTATATATCGTTAACAACTTATATATTTCTCTAAAATGAAATACAATGAACTGTTGAAATAACGTGAAAGCAATAAAAGACTGTTAAAAATCAATGAACAAAGCTTTTTGCGACGAGGCGAAGAGGGTTCTTCTTGTAGGTGGTAATGCCGGGCAATCCCTCCAAGTCGACGTCGTCGGGAGTCATTCCGTGGGGAAGTTCCCAGTTGAAAGAGTACAAAAGATTTGCCAAAGCCAACTCAACATTGGCAGCGCCCAACGGCATGCCAGGACACTGCCTTCTCCCCGAGCCAAAGGGTATGAACTCAAAGTCGTGACCCTTAAAGTCGATGTTCTTGTTCAAGAATCTCTCTGGGATGAACTCGTTTGGCTTCTCCCAGCAGTCGGGATCTCTAGCTATGGCCCATATGTTGACGTAGACCATCGTCTTGGGCTCGATCTCATAGCCGTCTATGGTGCACTTCTTCATCGTTTCCCTGGGCAGGGAGAGTGGCGCGGGCGCGAAGAATCTAAATGTTTCTTTGACCACAGCCTTGAAATAGGGAAGGTGTTCGAGGTCTTCTTCCTCTACTTTGCCCTTATTCAATCCTAATATGAAGCTACGAATTTCTTCCTGAACTTTGCTCATCACCTTGGGATGCTTCATCAGGGCGGTCATGGCCCACGTTAGGGTTGCTGAACTCGTGTCAGCTCCAGCCGCAAACATGTTCTGCATGCACCAAAGAATCATTGTATATATTAATATAGAGAGAGGTAATTAACATGGCTCGATTACATTTAGCGTAAAAAAAAGAAAGATGAAATAAGAGAGCAAACCCTAAGTAATTAGGTACGTACCATGATGACTCCCTTGACATTGTCCCAGTCGAACTTGACGTCGCTTTTCTCCCTCAACTGAATCAATAGATCGACCATGTCTCCGTTCATGGATTCGGGCCTGTTTGGCTTGAGATGTTCGTCGATGAGCTCTTGATAGAACGAATCCAAGCCCTTGAAGGCCTTCTCAAGCTTATCATACTTGCCCATGAGCCTATCATTCCAAGCAAGCTTTGGGAAGAAATCAGCAGCAAAGATGGTGACCGACATGGCCTGAAGGCCGTGAAGAAGGCTGTCGAACTGCCTCTTTCCCGAGGAAGTCTCGTCGTACCTCTTTCCAAAGGCGATTCGACATATTACGCTGCTCGAGTAAGCCAAGGCGAGCTCGTTTATTACGACTGTCTCTCCTTTAGATTGAGACACCTCTTCGACTATTCTAGAAACTTCCTCCGACCGTATGGGAAGGAAGGAGTCCATCTGCTTGCGTGTGAAAAGCTGGACAACGACCATCTTCCTCATGTCTCTCCAGTAATCACTGTAAGGAGACGTGGCGATGTCGAGGTTGTTGTAAGAGAGCTTTGCGAAGGTAGTTGTCATGGGACGGCTAGAAAACGTGAGATCGTTGTCTTTCAACGCCTCCTTTGCAACCTTAGCAGATGAGATTACTACGACGGGCTTGTTCACGAGCTTCATGGACATCAAAGGACCGTATTTGTCCGAAAGCTCTTTCAAGCACATGTGGAGCCTCGAGTTGTCGAACTGATGGAGGTTTCCGATGAAAGGAAGGGTGGGTGGGCCCCGCGGGCGACGGACAACACTCGCCGTCGTCCGAAATCTTTTGAGGAAAAGGATTATAAAGGGGAGGGCTAACAAAACATAAAAGATGAATAAGGCCATTTTTTTCAATGAAAAAGAAACCGATTGTTGTCTGTGTTTTTTGATGTGTAAGAGCTAACGATGCTTTGAGTGACTTTTGATGTTGGGAACCTATTTATAGATTAGCAATCTGCGAAATCTCTTCAGCCTTTTGCTGACCCAAATATAATTGTTTCCGTGTTTTTCAGCTTACTCTTTTGAATGATACGACATGACAGGGATTATAAATTATAATTTCAAAAGTCATGGTCAATAAAATGTATTCAAAGTTGTTTGTATATATAATTTACTATTGTGTTTTGTCACACCAAGGTCGTTATTCAAATCGAGGGTATTATAATTAAATAAGCACATGCCTAAATCATATATATTTATTGTAACATGATTACGTATGTTAGTGATTTAATTGCAACACTGCACTCAATGCGTGTAAATAATATATAGATGTATGTAAAATAACTATAAGTAGGGAGTAAAATCGAGAATATACATGTGGGTTTCTTTCAATTTTAACTATTCGTTTTAATTAATCTAAATTATCGGACCAAAAATTTGGCAGTTTATACTAAACCTTAGGGTTAATAAAACGGTATTGATATTCAACCATCCATTCAGAGGTTTCTCTTTCTACCAGAGCCGGAATTAGGAAACTTTCCCGCAAGACGGATCATACTCTTCGTCCGTAGGATTTCCGTCTCATATCCGTTGAGATCCAATACATAGACATACTAAATTTCTATCTCATGAATGATATCGAAAGCTAAACAAATTGAAGTAGTAGTCCCTATACGATGCGCACTAAGTTTAAAAACAGTGACGGAAATGTCGAAATTCATGTTGAAGCAACAGTTGAAATCACATAGTTTTAGCACATGCGGAAAAACAAAAACGTAGTAGTGAAAACGACGCACACACGAGATAAAAAAATATACAGCAAGTTCTTCAACTTGTTGCAAGACTTCAGGGAATTCCACTATAGAATGGAGTACAAAAAGACGCAACTATCAACGATTGTAAAAATAAGCCTAGAAAAGATTCTAACGACTCTTCTAAACTTGTGGTCGAGTCGTAAACATCCAAAAATAAAATTTATAACCTTACTAATACGAGTATAACGAAAGTAAGGATCGTCTCAACAGGGAAGATGGTTGATTTACTTCTATATCAAAATTCGATCGACAATAATAATAACAATAATAATAATAATAGTAGTAGTAGTAGTAGTAATAATAATAATAATAATAATAATATAATAATAATAATAGTCATAATCATGCATATAGTTCAAGAAAATGCAAGCATTAAGCACAAACTCAACTCATACGATTAATAAAAATACGAACATCAATATTACGAATTTATAATCAGGCCTAGTACGACCTTAATCACATAATCTTTCACACTAGCATATTAAAAGATAAAAACAAGATGATTCAAAGGAAAGTGTTAATCCCGAAGATATGTAAAATAGATTTTGTCTTTTAACCCAAAATAAGTGATGCACTTACCAACACTAGAAGATGTGAAGACAAGAGATTGCATATACCGTAAATAGAGGATATGAGATTAGCCAATAACTTGAGAAGATTCGAACTCAACTATTTCCTATATTTGGGGAGATCTTCGAGGAGCGATGTTAGGAGATTCTCAAGAGAACTTTTACCAATTCAAAAGGGAGCCAAGGCCTATAAATAAAGGAGATTTTCGAGCTGCCCAAGAGAGCATTTACGGAGCTTTTGAGCAGTATCGAGCGAAACACACGAGAGACTTTGAGCGAATGAGATCTGAAAAGAACGAGAGAGCTTTCATTGTTTTGCGTAGCTTTATTCTCTCCCTTTGAGTCTAGGGTCTAGACATAAGCTTTTAGGAAACGTTCAGAATCTTTTGATTCATTTTAGGCATGAGTTTACTATCTTCGGCAGTTGTCTTTTTGTAGTCCATTTTTAATAGTGGAATTTTGCCATGAGGCTCGCAGGAAGTTGAAGAACTTGCTGCATAGATTTACATCTCGTGTGTGTCGTCTGTACTACAAAATTTTAGTTATTTCCGATGTGCTAAAGTGTGTGAGCCTGTTCCTTATTAATTCCGCTGGGCGTCCAATGTTAGGTTCAGTGTTACCTCCGCACTAGTTCCAATATTTAGGTCACTAGTTTACCTCCATGCCGGGACCACTTCAAAGTTGTATATGAGCCTCCGCTTGACATAACTAAGCGTTTTTTATACTTTTCTATGGATGTTTCAAACTCAAATTATTTTGGCAAGGTTCCGTCTTAGACGGATCGAACTACGCCTATTGGAAAGTTTGTGTGTGCCAGTGCATCAAGTCGATAGATACGCGTGCGTCGGACGCTGTATTAAATGGATATACTCCACCTCGATCTGCTCCAGACGCTGATCGTGGACAAACCAGTCGGAGAATGGTCGATTCATGAAAGAAGTGCAGCCGAGTTCAATGACAGAGCCCTTCGTGCAATCTTCTCTTCGGTCGACATCATCAGAATTATTCAGACTGCGCAGCGGCTCAAAATGCGTGGGAGATGCTTCAACGGTACTGTGAGGGAGATGCGAGCATAAAGGAGACCAAACTTTGACTCCTCCACAATCAATTCGAGAATCTCGGAATGGAAGTAGACGAGGACATCACCGCGTATTTTGGGAAGCTTTTGACCATTTCTAGCGAATATGCAAGCTTGGGAGATCCGATCTCAAATAAGGATTAAACTCAAAAGCTATTCGTTCTCTAATTGAAAAGTATAATGTGAAGGTAGCGGCAGTTGAGGAAGCACACAATTTGGACATGATGGAGTTCAACTCCTTGATGAATATCATGAAGAACTACGAGACCAACCTCGAAGTCCAAAAAAAGGCTTCTCGCGGCAAATGCCTTGCCCTAGTTAGTCAGCTCTCTAAGTTTCAAAAACTGAGAATGACTCTGACGGTGATGAGAATACGACAATGCTTGTGAAGCAATTCAAGAAGTTCATGAAGAAGAATGTTGAACCAAATGTTGGCCCAACATTCAAGAAAGGCCAGAATGTAAAGGAACCGACCCCTGCTCCTCCGTTCTTCAAACGCAACCAAATGGAGAAAAAGAATATCAAATGGAAATCTATGTGATGCCATGGTGCACGGATTGGGGCCACTATGCCAATGAATGTGCGAACACCCTTCGCAAGCGTGGGAAAACACTTTGGGTCGAACTTTCCGATGATGAAGATGAAGAACAGTGTGCAAAGGAGACTAAGCAATCATTAGTAACCATCCAATTCTTCTCAAATAATGAGAAAGACAACGATCATCATATGGCTTCACTGCAGTAACTGATGTTGAGCCAACATTGTACTCAACATCTGAGAAATATATCATTTTCGATTATGATGCCTCACGGTCTTGATGGGTATATAGGTTCTGACGATGCAGGAATAGAAACTGATGTTCGTGATAAAGTCTAGACTGAGGATGCCTTCAAACGATCATCATATGGCTTCACTGCAGTAACTGATGTTGAGCCAACATTGGACTCAACATCTGAGAAATATATCATTTTCGATTATGATGCCTCATGGTCTTGATGGGTATGTAGGTTCTGACGATGCAGGAATAGAAACTGATGTTCGTGATGAAGTCTAGACTGAGGATGCCTTCAAACTGATGTCCGCTGAGTATGCATAGGAAAAAGGGGAAAACACGGAATTAAAGGCAATCGTGAAATCTCTGACTGAGGAAAATGAGAAAAGCGAGAAGAGATAGGAAGTCTTGTTGAAGAAATGAATAAGATGGAAGCCTTGCTGACAAGAAAGACAAAGAGATCGACAAACTTCATATGCGAGTCGATGAAGCCGATGAAACGTTTACGTAGATGAATAAAGGTTAATCGACCTAGGTACTATCGCTAGGATTCAATTCTCAGCCTACTTTAGATGTGTCAATTCTATTTCTAACGACCAATCTTAGATTGTCTTTGTTAAGGAGAATTCCAAAGGTGCTAACGATCGATCTGAGATTAGGTCTATTAAGGAAAATTCGAATCATGCTGCCAGTAAGCCAAAGAATAGATCATATAAATGCCATCATTATATGCAGCTTGGTCATATCAAGACGTTCTGCTGGAAACTGAAGGGGGAGATTCCGCAGAAGTCTATGTTGACTGAAAGGTCATCCAACATTCCGCTCAACATTGAGAAATCAATGTTGAAAAGTGTGTTTGGAAAAATTTCGGTGAACGCTCCTTTAGATTCTGGTGAACATACTGCTGTTTCAACATCTAAGAAAGCCTGGGTAGATAAATCCATACATAAATGCAATGTTGTGTATACCTCTTTGCGAGCTAATGTGACAGGTTCATGGTACTGCGATAGCGGATATTCATGCCACATGACTGGTACCAAAGAGTTCCTTATTGACTATATACCGTTGAATAGTGGATCTGTGACCTTCGGAGGTGGTGCAAAAGGGAGGATTCTCGGTCGTGGCAGGTTGAATGTGCCTGACTCCTCGAAGTTAACCAGTGTTCTACATGTCGACGGAAACTAGCGATATATATAAGGGCTAAACATTATTTAAATCCCAAATATATCTCACCCGAATCCTAAAAGATCTAAACTAAATCTAATTAAAATTCAAACTTAAATTAGATAATACTACTAATTATAGACTAACACTATCCACCCCTCAAAAACAGCCTTGTCCTCAAGGCGGAAATTTGGGAATTGGTGGCGTCGATGATGGTTGTCTTGGAATCAGTGATAGTAGGTTGACTTCGTGTCCGGCCGGACTCGTCCTATCACTCTCATCTTCTTCCTCTTCGTCCTCCGCTGCGATAATCATTTGAAATTCTTTATTCAAGCACACATGATCACGCCCATAGGGTTGTCTACATCGGAAACAAAGCCCTTTAGCCCTTAAATCTTGAAACTCGCGGTCGGATAAGCGACGGAAGGGTCGAGTATGTATTGGCTGATGTGATGGTTGTGTTCGATCTACTAGTGAATCGTAACGAACTAATCCTTTCTCTTCACGATGACATCCTATGACCTCATTTTTTCTTCGTCCCTTGTCATCAGCGATTGATGTAGTCCTGCTGATGTGGCTTGGTAAATTAGGCGATGTCTGAGATTCCAGTGTGGTCAAGGGCAGATTCTGAGAGTAGCGTGTGGTTGGAGAGGGAACACTCGGTTGGGCCTGTGCGGGTAATTGGTGATTAGGCGAGCGGTTGATCATACTGGTATAGTCTTCATGTCTTTGCCTCAACAGTTTTCGCTCGACACCGCGAGCAAGTTCAAAGGCATTTTCAACTGAATACGGGCTTAAAATTGAAACCTCATCTCTCAGTGTTGTATGCATACCCATCAAGAAGAAATCCAAGTGCTGATAGGCCGGAATATCGGGCAAATTTGACACCATGCGGATAAATTCGTGAAAGTATTCATCGATCAGGCCAGTTTGGCGAACGCTTGCGAGTCGTTGCACCGAGCGACCCGCATATTGTTGTCGAAGGTGTCGATCAATTTGCGTGTGAAAACCTCCCATGTGATATTAGGTTGGGTCGTCAATAACCATCGAATCCATGGTGTTGCCGTTCCCTCCATGCATATCATCGCACACGAGATCCACTGATTCGTTGGAATTTTATTGAGGAAAAAATACTGATCCGCTTGGGCTAGCCAACCATGGGGATCAGTGCCGTTAAACGATGGCAGTTCCACGCGACGCTGGACCATCGCCGGTAGAGAGTCACCCCCCTTGGTCACGGCTTCTGGCGGCGGGTCTGGTTGTGTGGTTTTTGCCTTTAATAGTGCTAACACCTCCTTCATCTGCGCACTTAGTGCTTCCACGGTCTTCTCTAGCCCTTCGAAACGCTCGTCCGATGAACGAGTGACGACCATGTTTTTCTTTTTTTGGGCGATGAACAGTAACCTTGCGGGCGATGAACAGTAATGCGATTTGCAACGATGAATAGTCCTCGGGCGGGGGTTCGGTGGCAGGTCGGACCAATTTGTTAGGGAAAGACGGTGGAATACTACAATATATAAACTTTATTGATAACGACAAGGACGACACGACGACAAAGACGATAACTAAGAACTAAATCCGAGAGTTAAAGAACCAAGAACTCCGGCCTCAATCCGATAGTCGAAGACTACGGCCCTCAAAATCCTCAAAATCCCAAAATAAATCCCATACCAATCTTCTACGAAACTAGCGATATATATAAGGGCTAAACATTATTTAAATCCCAAATATATCTCACCCGAATCTTAAAAGATCTAAACTAAATCTAATTAGAATTCAAACTTAAATTAGATAATACTACTATTTATAGACTAACACTTTCCTCAGCCGGCTGGGACAGATGCAATCTCACGATCCTTCGGATCGTTTCCCATTTTCAGCAATCAATGATTCCACACCCATGGCGAACCCTTTTTGCAATTGTCAACAAGTGCTTCTCACCAAAGCACTCCGACTGGGACAGATGCAAAATCTCACGATCTTCGGATCTTTCATGGGATCGCCTTTAGGAAGAATTACGACTATGCCAAACTAATCATCTCGGACCTGGATGATCAACTTCACCAAAGATAGAAGTCCAAAGCAAAGAAGACACAGAACCTGCCCTATCCCCGGTGGTTCTCACTAATGATCCACCATTTTCTGATCACAACACCAGGGATACCTCCAAGACCAGCGGAAGAGGACTACAGTCCACCCAAACTAAAATTTCTGTAGAATGGGAAGACCGACGAGAAATACTCAAGAACAGCCATAACAATTCCACTAGAATTACTATCCCTAGCCAGCCCAGACAAAGTCGAAGCCTGCAGACACAAATACAATGTGTATATCCCCACGACTTCGGAAACCCCCCCGAGTCTGTCCCAGGGGATAGTGAGAGAGAGAGAGAGGGAACGAGTGAGGTCCTGAGAGAACCCATAGAACAACAGATAGTACCTCAGCCATCCCAACCGGCCCAACAACTACTCATTACTGATCAACCTCACGAGGAACGACCATCAACAGAGCAACCAGAACCACCACAAATTGGCGTTCCCGTGTTAGAAATGATCCAAATTCCCCAGTCAGATACAACCGGGTCACCCCCTAGGATAGGAGACGCCGCAGTCGACCCAACGGCGCAAACGCAACCTGCACCAGACCATTCACCTGCCTCCCAACAGGCACGTGTCTCAAAATCCCCAGAACCTCCCCAAATACCTGTCACCTCGGCTCCTGTGTCCACACCACAACAAATAATCACCATCGCGAGACAGCCCGAGTCTCAGCCTGTCCCTCAGGCATCAACGCCCATAGAAGAGCCTCAGATTGAGGCCCTTCGAGGATTGGACGGAAGCCTCTCGGATGATGATGATCTCAGCAGCACAGCATCCGAGAGCCACCGACAGAACCTAGTTCTGGACGAGTGCTAACGGGAAGTGGCCCCGGTGAAAGCTCCACACAAGCCCATCTAATTGATGTGCCCATAACGACTCGAGCACCAACTTCTAAAGATGTGTCGCAAGGAGAGGTCGGAAGACCCGTGGAAACTGAAGTCCACCCGACTTCGGTTGACGAGGGCCACGTACAGAACCTAGTTCTGAACGTGTAATAACGGCAAACCCCAGCAGCGCCGGTGCACAATCCTCAACCTCTCCAACTGTGACGATGGCCTATCTGGAGAATTGCCTTTTTGAGTTCTTTGAATCCGTCACTTTACCACTGGTTCGAGGACTCATTAAGGATGCCATGCAATAAGCCTCCACGGACAAAGGAAAGGCACCTGTGGGAGAACAACCGTCACAGCCTCGTCTCATCTCACTACCACCACCACGAGTAACTCCTGAACCCAGTCCATACAACATGCCTCTACTTGAGCTCTTCGACGTAGGTATCTCCTCGCCTTCTCGAACTCGACAATCAGCGGACTCCGGAAGAAGAAGATTTCTACAAAAAGCTGATTAAAGGAGGAATCATATCTTCCCCGACCACATGTCGTCCGAAAAGCTCAAGCAAAAAACGTCGTCATGACGATCCTGACGACCAGGATCGCCCTGAGGGGGAGAAGAGGCCAAGAATCAAGTCTCCGGTCACTCGCGGCGGACAAGGACGTGGGGTTCTAACTCGTGGAGGAGGTTCTTCCCGACAATCCAACCCACACCAAGGTCCTCTAGGGGCAGACAAGCTACGCCAGGGCCGAACCAGACAATTTCCCTTGGCGAAGCAGAGTCTGGCTCTTTGAGGATTTCCACCCAATCAGTCCAAACAACCACAACCCCACATCTCACAAGCCAAATAAGTCCCCAATCTTCCATCCCATCCCTTCAGATCGAAGATCCAGACCCAGACACTTCCGCCGAAGAACTTTACAATCCACATGATGTTGTGGAGAGGTACATCTTTGGCGAGGAATGGAGAACTCACCCTGTTAACCCGATTATGGCCAGAAACCTTATGGACAATGCTAGATACTTTCTCTCGAAAGCTAACATTAGTCTAATTCGCCTTGAAGATGAGGAGCTCGAGGAAGGTGAAGATTATGAAGCAAAGGTACCCGAACTTCCCGAACTTCTCGACACACGGTCATGGATGAGGATTGCCCTCCAGATACACACAAAGGAATAGACGAGCTACAACTTCCATGGAAAAACGTGAAGGTTAATGCTCCTTATCAAGAAGAAATACGAAGGAAAATCTGGAGGAGGGAAGATAAGATCATGAAGGTGGATGAGCTTGACCTCAGAGGTTTAACACACTTCTCATGACCAGAAGTCGTTCAGTACCTGCTTTCTATCCATCGAAAACTGATGTTCAGAGGAAAAGGAACGAACGTTGATGATCTCCAAAGACTTGAGGTAAAACGACCCAGAATCAAACAAATTTAATCATAAATAGAGGAGAACTCGTATCATAAAGTGGTGATTTCCCCATGAGGTATTTGGGCGTGCCCATCTCACCAACAAAGTGGTGTAGGGCAGACTGCCAGGAGCTAGTGGATAGGATAGTAAGGAGAATTAATTGTTGGACCACTAGACATCTTTCGTATGCAGGAGGGTGCTGCCTTATAAATTCTGTGCTATTATCCTTACATTGCTACTGGGCTTCTATATTTATACTACCTAAAAGTGTGGTAAAACTCGTTGATCAAAAGTGTAGAGAATATTTATGGGGGAAGAAAGAGAGGGGCAAACTTCAAGCACTAGTAGCCTGGGATATGGTCTGTAGAAGTAAGAGTTGTGGTGGCCTCGACATCAGGAATTGCGGAGATTGGAATTACGCATGCATAGGGAAGCTAATGTGGGACTTAGCAGGTAAGAAGGATAGCCTTTGGATTCGATGGATGAATGGTGTGTACTTGCGAGATGGGGAATTTTGGTCTCATACCGTACCACGGGACTGCAGTTGGACATGGAGGAAACTCAACAAGATTAAGGAGATGTTCAGACCTGGTTGTGCTGAGTGCATATGGCTGGCGAATGCATCAGGAAGATACACAATCACATCCGCCTATAACTGGCTGAGACAGAGTAGAGCAGAGAGATGGGAGTTAGCAGAGGCAGTCTGGAATAGATGGAATGTGCCAAAGCATGCTGTGGTGCTTTGGCTGATTGCCCAGGGCAAAATCCTGACGAGAGATCGACTGAAGAGGTGGGGTATGATGATTTCTGATCTGACATGCCTATTGTGCAGGACTGAAGAGGAAATAATACATCACCTATTCATGAAGTGTGAATTCAGCAAGTGTGTAAAAGAAGGAATTCCGGGATGGCTCCAAACCAGGATTCCGGATGATTTTGAGGGGATGAAGACACTACTAAGGAACTTGGGGAAACGGAAACATAAATTGTGTAAAGTGAGAATAATAGTGATCACTGCAATGTTTTATACAATTTGGAATGAGCGAAACAGGAGACTCCATGGAGAAGCAGCAAGATCGGGCGAAGCGGTAATAAAAGTGATTAAGAGAGGAGCTATCGAGCAGATTACTAGCTTGCGGCTCCTTACTAAAACGGGGGATGAGCAAATGTTCTTGAGACAATTACTTATGTAGAAAATGTGAGGTAGAGGATGTGGTAGGCAAATGATGTGTACTGACCTATTGTGCTTCTTGTGGTAATGATAATTCTCTTACCAAAAAAAACAATAATAATTTTTTTATGAAGAGACATTAACAAATGCAGAAACATAGGCGGCCATCACATAAGATAAGGAGATAAGCTCCATATTACTGCTGTCGAGCTTAAGACTTTATTCTTCTGCCCTAATCAATCTCAATCACCCTGCATTAAATTTAAATAGCCCATTCTAGTGCCCACGTATCACCAAGTTGTCACAAAAATTGTAACTCAGTGGTCTTGTGACACCATGCATAGAGCAAAAATATATTCATGTTACCCGCCGCGAATGTGGAGAATTAAGCTGTGTAGTAGAGCTGAACAAAAGAGATCAATAAAAGTAATCAGTAACCCTTTAATTTAAGCATGATCAATAAAATTAACCTCGGTCGTTTTGTTAAAAAAATTTTGCAGTACTTATCAGGTTGGTGTTAGGGAGTGTGCCCTCGGAATGCCATACGAGGACTAGGAATAGTATAGGGCGCACAATGATGTATGGGTCAATAGACAGTTTTATTGTATATACTGTTAAAATAAAGTAGTGAATATTATTTTCATTATAATAAAGGCATTATTATTTATTTATCGAATTTAAAGTCTGCTTGGCATCTGGCGGTGCGATAAATAAATAACACCCGAATGTTTGAGTTGGACGTCTGATTCTCGTGGGGACGAGGGAGGAGACACCGGACGATCCTTATCTCAGCATTAAATAAAAAGTCCGTAAGTCTATGGATTCTAGGTGGGTGACTAGATATCCGAATATGACTTATTCATTGACGACCACATAGTATCGGTAGTGTCACCGATTACCTGAGAGGTTGTGGGTCGTGATGGAGATATCGGTAATCGGAGAGATCGCGTATTCGGACATTCGGCTCGTATTCGTCTTGATCACATGACTGGGATGTTGTCAATGATTGAACGAATGACTATAGCAGCCTCAGACCGATAGGGTCACTGACGGATTTACTTTCGCGATTTCGGTTTGTCGCTAGTTGGCTAGGTCCGCAAGTGTTCGGAAATGGGACACGGGCCAGCGACGAAACGCAACTGACTTTACGGAGGTGATTGCCGGGCTTTGACTGCTATTGGGATTCACTGCCTATATTCGTATAGGCTGACGTCCTATGAGGTAATTGGAGAACGACGATTGTAAAGCCTTCGGCCGAAGCTTGGAAAGCTCGCTCGTATTAAATACGGAGCGGAGTTTAAATAATCGGTTGGGTCTCGATTATAACATAGTGTTAGGTTAGTGAGTTTGACATTTACATGGCTCTCACCTAACCGGGACGCAAGTGAAAGGCGTAAGAGTTATTTAAATGTATACACTATAGTCGGTTCGCCCGAATTTCGATTAGATCAAAATTCGTTCTCAACTGGGATCTGTCCGGTACCGCGGGATTGGCTAGGCGAATACCGGGACTCGCGGATTCCTCCCGTGCCAGTTGAGACGGACCTAGAGAGTCGCGCTTAAAAATGGTAATGAACTTGAACGAAAACGGCGGGCTTTTCTCTAGAACCTAACGAATGAGATTCGTTGAGGTAGTGGCATAGTTGACACGAGGTGTCGATAATTTAGTTAAATTCCGGCGACGGTCATGGGAATAATTAGGACTTAAGATTGTTTTAAGTGCTTAATTAATTAACTAAATGAGGCTCAATTGTAATTAAAATAATTAGATTGGATTTAATTATTTTACTACTTAAAATTGAGGGACTAAATTGAGAATTTAGAAACCTAAAGGGCCAAAATGAAATATTTGCATGTTGACTTGGTCTTGGACATGTGTACAATTTCTAGCATGCCACATTGCTTGAGGTGGCATATGAGTCACACTTTGAGAGCATGACATGTGTTGAAGAAAAACTAATAATATATCCTTAGTGGGATTTTACTACAAGCATGGAAATAAATAAGTTAGATGCATAAAAATGTGAAAAGAGTAACCATGCAACCTTAGGTGCTCTAAGTTGAAAAACTTGGTACTTGCTCTCAATAACTCAATTCAACAATACTAGAGAATTAGAACAAAAGTGAGCTTAAGTTTTGAACTACTCAAGCCACGGGATCGTTCGACGAAGCCCGACGCCCGAACCGAACTGCCTCTAGCCATCGGGAGCAGTCTCGGAGGTTCGATCAAGGACATACCGGCGTGACGATCTAGCCCGGAAGCCCCGGGAGCCAGACGAGGTGTTGCGACGTCCATCCGAGGTGCATTCACGTACACCGACGGTATATTTCGAACCTTACTGATTTGATTTTACGAAAAATACCAAACGATATCGGAATGATTCGAAAGACCCCTCGTTACGATCGTTGGGAAGTGTAGAATCAATCTGGAAAATTTGGTATCGATCGGATATCATTTCGGTTATCAAACTGTTGAAAGACGGCAGACTGCCGCTTTAGTCGAATTGATAATTTCGAACCACTGATTTGGTTTTGCGAAAAATACCAAACGACATCGGAATGATTCGAAAGACCCCACGTTGCGATCGTCGGGAAGTGTAGAATCATTCTGGAAAATTTGGTATCGATCGGAAATTGTTTCGGTCGCCAAATAGTCGAAACACTGTCGGCTGCCGCTTTGTTCGAACTAGTTTGGGACGAAATTATTAATTAGACTAAATTTGTAATAAATTCGAATTTAGGAAATTCGAATTAGACGTGGTCTCCTGAGGCTCATGGCAGTATCTTGAGCCCTCGGGAGAAGCCGAAGGGCGCTAGGTCGAATTTAGATGTTGAAAATCGAAAATTCGGCACCCTACGCCGCTCGGTTCAAAACGCGCTTCCGCTATCGCCACGTTGAGCTGTTCGGGGGCCACGTCGATTAATCGGGCCTACCCCAACAGTTGGTACTACATTTTGTAGCCAATTCAGTTCCGTAAGGAAGAAAAAGGATGGAAACAGTTTGTATTTCGGTGTCATTGAGTAATGATCCTCTTGCACTGTATTGGTTAGTTTTTTGTTGGAAATCCAACGTTAATCAGGGGAAGGAACATACAAAATTGATCTTATTATGATAAATTCAAATGTAAATCATGCTCGACCAATTCTGATCTGGCGTGTCATAATTTATTGGGTAAATTCCCTATCAGTCCCCTTTCAAGTTTAAACTTACTCTTAAATACCCTTCGAATTTTTTCTTCCTGATCAGTACCCATCTGCGAAAAGCTATTTAATACCCCCAAACATTGAAATGACGGAAATAACCTTTCTTTACAATTGCAAAACAATTTTCAGAATATTATACCATGAGACGCGATTATTCTACCAACAAAAGATGTTATTATACCACAGAAGAAATACACTATTTTACTAATAGACATAGTTATTATACCAACAGTGGACATTATCATAAGAGTATTATACCAATAGATGTCAAAATTATACTAAGAAATAAGAGTTATCATACGAATTGATCTTTCTACATTATACTCACAAAGACGAAAATTATACCATCAAAACCCAAAATTTCACCAACAAAATATTCAAAATATTGTACCTAAAAGTAGTTAATTATACCATATGATATCAACATTATACCAGTAAATAATGTAATTTAAATTATTGTTAAATCGGAAATACTCAAATTATACCACAAAAACCGACAATTATACCAACAAACATGAAAATTTAACCATAAATATATTCTGAAAATTATACCAATAGACCGTAATATTATACCAACAAACCAATTTATTACATTATGATTTTTCAATCCAATTTCTGACAATTGTACTAACAGAAGTTGATATTATACCAACTGTTTCAGTTATTGTACTTAAAAACACTATATATGGAATTATACTCACACACATCAACATTATACCAACAAATCAACTAATTATACCGAAAAAGAATTACAGAATTTTACCATTATATGTGGAAATTGTACCGAAATACCAACTAATTAGACCACGAAAACCTCAATAGAATTATACCACACGTATCAATATTATACCAGTAAATAACATAATTTTAATTTCGTTACCACATTACGCCAACAACTCAATTGTAATTTTATTATTTTCCAACCAATTCCTTATTATACCAACGATTGTGATTATTATACCATCAACACGAGCTATTATACCAACAAAGACTAAATGATTGTTTGGCTATTATTGTACCAACAAAGAAACCAATTATACTAATCTCATTATATATCATACCAACAATACATTTTTAATAAATTATGATAGATAGTTTTCTATATACCAATGAAATTAGAAATTATACCAACTTGTTCAAAAAATTATACGTGTAATTGTGATTATTATACCAACAAACTCAACTATAATTTTATCATTTTTCGAACCAATTCTTGACCATTATATTATACCAACAATATCGACTATTATACCAACAAATGATTGATTATTTCACCAACAAATATACCGGAAAAGACGAAAATTATACCATCAAAACCCGAAATTTCGCCAACAAAAATTCTCAAGCAATTATACCTAAAAAATCGTTCATTATACCAATAACCGATCCGATTATACTAACAGTTTGGCACATTATACCAAGAAATATTGAATGATTAGTTCACAATTTTGTACCAATAAAGTGCTTAATTGCACCAAATATTTTCAGACTCGTACCAATATTTTAGCAACAGAATTGTACCAACTGAGATGTTTATTATACACCAATTAAAATTTGCCATGATTTTACCAGTTGACGATTCGATTATACTAACAGATGCGCAGATTATATCAAATAATACTGTCGTTTTTTTACATTTTTATACCAATACAAGTATTTTTTATTATTATACCAACAAACTCAATTATAATTTTGTTATTCATTAATCAATCATGATACCAATTACATGAGCTATTTTACCAGTTTTTATGTAATCAAACTATATACAACCTTATAATTGATACGATCACATCATAATATCAGCATTTGGGCAAGTATATAATTTCTTAATTGAATCATAGATAGGGAAAATATGAGAAAACCAACTAAAACCTCAAGCTATTTTATTTAATTTGAACTTAAAACATTCACATGCAATGTTTAACATCGTTCAAAGCATTACATTTATAGTTTCATATCAAATTATATACTATGTGGAGATAACATAAGAACGACAATACGATGTACCAAGACGATCAGTAGATTTTTTAGGTTGATATTAGCCTCACTAACCCGGCGTTGATATAAAGACATTGATCATTATCATCTCCTTACCAGTCCAATATTTTGTATAAAACATCACACACTAATATTTTTTTCAGGAACGTCAAACACTAATTGCTTATGTTATTATGCTTATGCCGCTGCTTTTTTCACAATGTTTTTAACTTTAACAAAACTTTATAACAAAAACAATAACGATAATTTGGTATACAAAAATAGAATGATTACTTGGTAAAATAATCAAACTTGTCGGTATAATTAGGTCTTGGTCAAATAATCAGAATTGATAGTAAAATCACAATATTTGTTAGTATAATAATCAATGTTGTCGGTAAACTAGTTATTTTCGTTATTATACTAGTTATAATAATCAGATTCAGAATTGGACGTTATACCAACCGATTTTGAAATTATACCACAAATTGAAGAAAATCTCCTCAATTTCTGGTATAATAGAAAAATTAGATGGTATAATCTCCAATTTTTCTGTATAAATTAATATAACTATATTTATTGGTATAATAATGAAGAAAGATGGTATAAAAACGAAAATATATGGTATAATTTTCACAATTTCTGTTATAATTGCAAAAAATAGTTGGTATATAATTCAATTTCGCTGTATAAAATTAAAATAACAATATTTATTGGTATAATAAGGAAAATAGATGGTATAATCTCCTCAATTTCTGGTATAATAGGAAAATTAGTTGGTATAATCTCCAATGTTTCTGTATAAAATTAATATAACTATATTTAGTGGTATAATAACGAAGAAAGGTGGTATAATAACGAAAATATATGGTATAATTTTCATAATTTCTGGTATAATTGCAAAAATTAGTTGGTATATAATCTCCAATTTTGCTGTATAAAATTAGTATAACTATATTTAATGGTATAATAACGAAGAAAGATGGTATAACAACGAAAATATATGGTATAATTTTCGCAATTTCTGGTATAATTGCAAAAATTAGTTGGTATATAATTCAATTTCGCTGTATAAAATTAAAATATTTATTGGTATAATAACGAAAATAGATGGTATAATCTCCTTAATTTCTGGTATAATAGAGAAATTATTTGGTATAGTCTCCAATTCTGTATAAAATTAATATAACTATATTTATTGGTATAATAACGAAGAAAGATGATATAATAACGAAAATATATGGTATAATTTTCACAATTTCTGTTATAATTGCAAAAAATAGTTGGTATATAATTCAATTTCGCTGTATAAAATTAAAATAACAATATTTATTGGTATAATAACGAAAATAGATGGTATAATCTCCTCAATTTCTGGTATAATAGCAAAATTAGTTGGTATAATCTCCAATTTTTCTGTATAAAATTAATATAACTATATTTATTGGTATGTTAACGAAGAAAGGTGGTATAATAACGAAAATATACGGTCTTTCACAATTTCTGGTATAATTGCAAAAATTAGTTGGTATATAATTCAATTTCTGGTCTAACGAATTATACTAGTACCAATAGATAATTAAAAACACGTCGTGGAAGTAACATCATAAATTGATTGATTGTTTGATGAACGTATTTCATATGTTGAGTCAACTAGTTTCAGAATAAGATGTCGACCATATGTGATATGATTCGACTGATATACAAATCAAAGGATAGAAACGATTCTGCATTTCGACCAACTTACAGTGAATCAATCATTGATAAAAGCATATTGACAGTGAATGAAACATACCAACTGCCATCGAAGAACATAGTTCTTTGTTTTCTACTTGATTCAAATTTACAATTGGTATAATCTTCGTATGTTGAGCATTGCATTGGTGACGATTGCATTAGTTCTACGAAATTATTAGTTCGATCGAGCATTGCATTGCATTAGTTCTACCAAATTATTAGTTCGTCGAATATAATAGTTGTAACGATTGTTTTATAGCAAGAGTGAAAGCCTATGTATAACAATCAAGTTTGTTTGCTAAAGAATATAGTTATAATTCCTTGATGTTTGCTAAAGAATATTGTCCTAAAGAAGATAGTTATTATTCCTTAATGATAAGTTCAACATAATAACATCGAACCAACTTGAAAAGAATATAGTAATAATACCTTAATGATAAGTTCAACACAATGCCATCTATGTTCATTATTATACCAATAAATATTGTTATTTTAATTTTATACAGCAAAATTGAATTATACACCAACTAATTTTTGCAATTATACCAGAAATTGTGAAAATTATACCATATATTTTCGTTATTATACCATATTTCTTCGTTATTATACCAATACATGTAGTTATATTAATTTTATACAGGAAATTGGAGATTATACCAACTAATTTTGCTATTATACCATAAATTGAGGAGATTATACCATCTATATTCGTTATTATACCAATAAATATTGTTATTTTAATTTATACAGCGAAATTGAATTATATACCAACTAATTTTTGCAATTATACCAGAATTTGTGAAAATTATACCATATATTTTCGTTATTATACCACCTTTCTTCGTTATTATACCACTAAATATAGTTATATTAATTTTATACAGAAAAATTGGAGATTATACCAACTAATTTTGCTATTCTACCAGAAATTGAGGAGATTATACCATCTATTTTCGTTATTATACCAATAAATATTGTTATTTTAATTTTATACTGCGAAATTGAATTATATACCAACTAATTTTTGCAATTATACCAGAATTTGTGAAAATTATACCATATATTTTCGTTATTATACCACCTTTCTTCGTTATTATACCACTAAATATAGTTATATTAATTTTATACAGAAAAATTGGAGATTATACCAACTAATTTTGCTATTATACCAAAAATTGAGGAGATTATACCATCTATTTTCGTTATTATACCAATAAATATTGTTATTTTAATTCTATACAGCGAAATTGAATTATTTACCAACTATTTTTTGCAATTATAACAGAAATTGTGAAAATTATACCATATATTTTCGTTATTATACAATCTTTCTACGTTATTATACCAATAAATATAGTTATATTAATTTTGTACAGAAAAATTGGAGATTATACCAACTAATTTCTCTATCATACCAGAAATTAAGGAGATCATACCATCTATTTTCGTTATTATACCAATAAATATTGTTATTTTAATTTTATACAGCGAAATTGAATTATATACCAACTAATTTTTGCAATTATACCAGAAATTGTGAAAATTATACCATATATTTTCGTTGTTATACCATCTTCTTCGTTATTATACCAATAAATATAGTTATATTAATTTTATGCAGCAAAATTGGAGATTATACCAACTAATTTTGCTATTATACTAGAAACTGAGTAAATTATACCATAATAATTAGGTCCTCTAATTGTAAAATAATATTGTGTATGGGTAGGATAACCAATTGTATTAGTATAATTAGATCTTTTATTGGTATAATAATTGTTAAAATAATTCAGTATTTGTTGGTATAATAACCAAAACTGTTGGTATAATCGAATCATGTGTTGGTTTATTTATATGCACATTTAGTCAAATATATGGTGGTATAATAAACAAGTTTTTGGTACGATGTTATACAATGTAATTCGGGTAGAATAGCTAAAACAGTTGGTATAATGCGATGTTTTGTTGGTATAATAGTAAAAAATTGAATGGAAAAATAATAATATAAAAATGAGTTTATTGGTATAATAATTGAATTTATTAGTATAATTATTTGAATATTTCTTGGTATAATATTCCCTTTATTGGTATAATATCTGTCATTCGTGGTATGATGTACAAAAGATTATTTCATATATAGAAATTATAATAACACTATTTGTTGGTATAATAATAATAACAACTGGTATAATAATTTTAAATTTGACTTGGTATAAAAATTGGAACAATTGGTATAATATCTATTTTTATTGGTAGAATTATATGTTCGATTTTGGGTATAATTAGTTGTTTTCATGGTATAATACCTTCTACATGTGATGTAATAATCTGAAAGTTTTTTAAATCCTTAAGGAAGGGTTATTTTCGTCTTTTCAAGCATTTTGGGTATTAAATAGGAAACTTTTAACAGAAGGGTACTGAACAGGAAGAAATAATTCGAGGGGTATTTAAGAAGAAGTTTAAACTTCAAGTGGGACTGATAACGAATTTACCCTTATTGTATTACCCACTCAATCTTGTCTGGTTATTGGCGATACCTGCTCATAACAGCAACTGATGCAAGCTATTATCGTTCCCTCTATATATAATGGAGCTTGTAAATCCCTTCTTGTCAAGAAGACAAAGGTAAAACTAAATTTCAGTTGAGGTTTGAGGTTTATGCACTATCTAGTTTATATATCCGAAATCAGTTTGCTTTTGTAAGATACTATTAATCTTCGACGAACTTTGATTTATTACAGGGTTGTGTGTTGATTGAAGAAGATGAAGGCTGTTGCTGTAATTCTCTTAGTTGCTTTGGCGGCTTCATTGTGCTTCGCATCTCCTCGAAGAGCTCTTCTTATCAGCAACGAAAAAGACAATAAAGCCGCCAAACCACATCCTTGGAGCATCGAACATGACAATAAAGCCTTCAGACCAAATCCTAATAGCATCGAAGTACATGACAATAAAGCCTACAAACCAAATCCTAATAGCATCAAACATAACAATGGCGGCAACAGTGAAAGTACACAGCAAGAGACTACAGACAGTAAAGCCTTCATCCCAAATCCTAATAGCATCAAACATAACAATGGCGGCAACAGTGAAAGTGCATAGGGGACTACAGATAACCACCACGTTATACCAAGAGAGAACTTTAACCACTGGGGAAGCAATAACTCGCCGAGCGAAGGCGATGGAGGTGGAAACAACAATGGCGACGGAAACTAATTAAATTTCTTATGCGCGTAGTATATGATTGTAAATTTGCTCTTTTATTAACGTGTGTAAAGTACGTGGTGTGCTTGCTTTGTGAGTGCTCCTGTGATCTTTTGTATTATGTTTTCTGCACTGCATGTTTGTGTTGATGATGATAACAGCTCTTAAGTTTCGCCATGTGATATAAGGGTTTTCTGGGAATATATCATCTGCGTTTATTAAGACGATAAACCTTTGTCTTCGGAGTTAATGAAGTGTTTTTTCTAAACAGACAAATATTATTTAGGGTTTCTCCTAAACTAAAATGGCAACCGAATGGGATATAATCTGCTGAAATATGTACTAAATAGCTATCTGCCAAAGAACACAAAAATGGAAGAAGGGTTTTCAAAGTGAACTCACTATATATATGATCATGCTATTATGCTCTTCACAGCTGCTGATGCTAGAAAACTAGCAGGCTGCACTTCTTCGAATTTAAACTAAAAGAAAGAATAGCTCTCACTTCTTTCCGAATTTAAGCAGAGAGAAGAAGGCTACGAATCTTCATAACAGGCCACTGACGAAGAGATACAATAGACAGTAATTCCAATTGTGAACGTTGTAGCCGAAGTCGTTCAGTTCGGCGCATCTTGTGATCAACCACACTCCTGTAAATCTGATGATATATGAAAGAAAAAACAAGAATTAACTTCGATGTTGAAGAAATCACATTGAGTTAATAAAATGATGAGAGTGCAAAATATTTGTTCGGAATAAGAACATTAAATCAGCAGGCTAAAAAGAATGAAACCTTGGTTATTACCGTTGAGCATTTGCTATCAGAAATGCTTCCAAAGCCCAATAAGGGCCCAGGTATTTCCCGAATTTATCGTCTTTGCCTTGGTTAGATATGAGCGTAAGAACGACAGGGATAAGCACGCACCACTGATTTCCAGGAAAGGAAAAGAAGTCATATGTCATTAATAACAGATGGAAAAACTTCTGATGTGAAAACAACCATGGGTCATATATATATTATTACCAGTTGAGCTTGACTCGGCTGAAACAAGATGGCGAAAACGTAGGCCATTCCCGTCACACAATATATGAGGCAGGCCAAGACGACATAGTTTTCCATGAACGTTGACCTTGGATTGCTGAAAGAGTAGAACATTGATAAGAAGACCACAGGCTTTTATGATTGTGTTGAAGTGATCAACTGTGTCCTTTGAAAGAAAATAGGCTAGGCTGCTCATCCCACTGTCGTTTTCTCTCCGATAATGTAACTTATCGAGTGAGAAAGATCTCAACGCAGAAATCTTGCAAAGAAGTGCTGCAAAAGAAGAACAACAAATTGAAAGCATTGAAAACAATCTGTCAGTGGAAGCATCTACTAATTTCCTCAATGTTTTCTGAAATTTTATGTACTTACACACTGCAATTACTGTATACATATAACCATGATATCCAAATTGTGTCACCCTTCACTTTCGAAAGCGTTCCCAAGCATGCCCCAGCGACTAAAAGGATCATATAATCTGCTGCTTGAAGCTTAGCCTCTCGAAGCCGTTGTTTGGTACATCTGTAGAAAATTTTCAGTTTAAGCAGATAGAGACAAAAACACAAGCTACTTAAAAAACAGAGAATGCAATAAGTAAAAGCAACCACAACTAGAAAAAAAAAAAATGCACATGAATATGTCTCAGGCCATCTTACCTCCCAAGGAAATATCTATACTGCCGAACCCACCCAGGCGTGTGTCTATTAGACAAATCATATCCCTTAAAGAAATTTAGCTGTTAATGCTCTTGACTTTCCTGCCAAGAAACTCCAACCGTTTGACTGCTATTGCTTACGCCTTTCGATGCAGATGAAATCTCGTCACAGTAATGCAACATGTCGGGAGGGACAGGGTAGCCATTGTGAAGCATCCATCTGATGGGTAACTGTTCGACGGTCAACCCTGGAATGCTGATCTTTGTTATACCCTCGAGTATGTCGATGAAGTGGTCGGGAGGAGTCACTCTTTCGGGCACTGTTATGCCAAAGCTTGCGAAATATTCTTCGACCTTCTTCACTGGTCCCAGATAGACGATGAGACCACCTTTGGCTAGAAGGACCAAGTCATCGAACATCTTGTACAATGTGTAGCTGAACAGGCAAAACAGTTGAAAACTTCATTACCTATTGCAGATTCTTGAACGATTGTCTTAAGCATCTTAGCAATAGATAAAAGAGAAAAGATCGTACCTGGGCTGGTGAACAACCATGCAGATGCTTACTCCTTCAAGAGCCTCACGTCGAAGAGCTTTGATTAGCAAGTTGGAAGATGCACGGTCTAAACCTGACGTTGGTTCGTCCAAGATCAGTAAAGAAGGTTCCATGACCATTTCGAGTCCTACATTGACTCGTTTCCTCTGTCCACCTGAGATACCTCGCTTCTCGACCGTACCGACCAGAGAGTCTCTTATAGCCTGTAGTCCAAGGGACTCTATAACTCTTTCGACAACTAGAACTTTATCGGCTTTGGGCAAGTCTACAGAAAGCCTTCAAAGAAATAGGATATGAGACGGAAGCGTAAAATAACAGCCAACTAGTCATAGATGAATGCACCAAGGACTGAAATATTGTCTAAACGAAGTATAACTAGCTCACAAGTAAGAAAGTTTCTTGTCTTTAGTTTAAAAGGTCCTTCTCCTAGGAAAGGTATGTTTTGGAGCAGACAAAAACTAATTTACCCAAATTTAAACTACCTGCAACGAGCACTAAAGCGGAGAACAGACAAGTTCCCGTGGACTATATCATCTTGTGGGACGAAGCCAATAATCTTTCCGTAACATTGGATAGAATCAGGCTTTCCATTTATCAGAATCGAACCCGATACGTTACATCCCATTATTTTTCCCGTCACAGCAGAAAGGAACGTAGTTTTTCCCGCCCCAGATGGGCCCATAACGGCAGAAATCCGACCAGGCATAATCTTCCCAGTGACACTCCTCATCAAATGCTTGTTTTTGTGCCTAAGAGTTATGGTAAGATCTTTGAAAGCAAGCTCAATGGTAGGTCTAGTCTTCACATCAGAATCAGTTGCCATCGAAATAATCCCCGAGAAGGTCAAGTTCTGTTGTTTCTGTTCCATAGCCTTTTCTTTCTCAAGCTGTCCATAAGCATACTTGAATATCTGGCTCTTGGTATGTAACTGTTTTGCAGTTGGCTTCTTCATGGGCTTATGCCCTATCTCAACGTCGAAACCTTTTTGATTGTCAGGATCATTTTCAAGATTTTGTAGCATTTTTGTTAGGTTGCCTCCTTCTTTCTTAGTCTTCGGAGCAGGTGGAGGTGGCACACTCTTAGGCGGCAGAGGCGCATCATTAGATTTACGTGAAAATGTGCGTGATAGTGACTGCTGTAATAAGCCAACTTTTCCTTTCTTCGCCACATCCTTTGCGATTTTCCATCTTTGTCTCGCTTGTGCGGTTTCACGGGCACTTCTTGCCGCCCTTTCTCTGGACTTGGCCAGCCCTTCATAACGAGTTTGGAGGATTTGATCAGAAAAATTGTAGAAGACTATCAACACCAAGCTCAAGATGCCCTGCATACATCAAAACAAGGTCATGTATGCATGGAATGCCAAAGCAATGAAATGCTCGGATATCCTAACTCTTACAATGAGCAAGAAACCATAAGCATGCAAGTCCTGTGAATCTGCACTAGGGTTACAAGTACTCAACTTGAAGCAAGCTGCAAAAATGAAGTTTCCAACGAAAGGTCAAGCAATTACAGTCCTCGAATTAGTTCGATTTTTTTCCCTTTCTCAGTAGGTTACCTGCTTGTTCTGTAGATCCTTGCCTGCAGTAATGTATGGATTTGCATAACAAAACAGTTAGTAAAAAGGAGATCTATATCTAGCACAAAGAAGGTGCTTTTTTAAGTCTTGCTCAGAGGCTAATGCCATAATCTTTCTGATGAGCTGCTTACCCTTTCGTACATTGAACCTTTTTCGTGGTTGTTGGGCAATAAGAACCTGCCGAGCAGAATATCTCATCACTGCTAGTTACACCAGCCCATGTGTCTGCTCCACCGCACGAGTGATTCGCCTTACCAGGAGGTAACTGATAAGCATATCTGCAAAATTTTCCTCAGAAATTATTGCATCAAGAAAACTGAAGACATCATCTCTATGAGAAAAGATAGCTAAAGAAGACAGCTAAACTTACGGATCACATATGCCTGTTCCTTTATTGAGATTCGCACGTGGACAGTAAGAACCAAAGGACAAGCTTCATTAGAAAAGAGCAAGCTCACATCAGTCATTACAAGCAAGATCCATACCTAAAATCTTTCGAAAACATTGAGGAATTTGTACGAGATAAACTTACGGATCATGCATGTAAGGCCTCGAGGACAGAAAAAACCTTCACAACAAGGCTGGCTATCGACAGTTCTATCAGGGATGTCTCTATTGTTTTTAAGATCGACGGGTTTGTCTTGAGGGACGGTGCTAGCCCAGCCAGGTTCACATCCATCAGCCCACGAGGTTAAATTGCAATTTCTGTTGGGTTTTAATAGTTGAGCATCAGCTAATTTTGTGCCCATAAAACTGGAGAAGTAGAACTTCATCTCTGCTGCAGTGCAAATCCTCTTGGTTACATCTGTGGAAATATAGAAGATATCATTATACAGGTGATAAAGGGACCTTTTTGAGCAGAGTGGACTAACTGCATATCGAAAACGAATACCTTTAGTCTGCTTAACACAATTACTCAGGAAATCCAGATTGTTCCCGAATTTGAAGGCACCATTGAGATCACCATCGGTAAGAACATGAACAAAAAGCGACTAAGCAGCAGCAACAAAAAACAAACCTGAAGTTCTAAAACAATAAGATGCCAAGCAAGGTCATTCGAAAGACTCACACGTTATTCGTGCAATATGCAAGGCTTTCGGTGATATCGTTCTTGAATATGGCGGTTAGATTCAATATTTGGTTGTAGATGAGAGACGTAACTAGTGGCAACGCCTTTGGGTTACCAGTTTTAGAGTATTCATCTTCATCCACACAATGCACTCGCTGCAAGGGAAGAATCAACAATACCAAGAGCAACAAAGATCCTACTCGACGACGGGAATTAATCCACGTCCCAGAACTCATTTCAATCACCCAAATCTTTCCAACGCTCACATATAAGTAGAATCGTTCAAGGATCAAAGCCGACTATCTTGTAGCATGCCTTTTGCTTCTCTATTTACTTTTTGCCTGAAAAGCTGGCTCTTCTTGTCAAATCGTCAAACACTTCATCTGCAAATTCGTCAAGGATGACGACCCAGTTCCTCAAATTAGGCGGACGATTGAACGCAGAAATGTATGGGTAGGTAAGCGTATCACAGAACGCAGTGTGTTGAAAAAACAAGAACACAGAGTTCGATTTCTGTTTCGGTGAAGTTAGTTTGGAGGAACGTGCATGCATGGCGTTAGGTCGAAGAATTGGCTGGGAGAGATCAATGGCGTTATTTCTCGAACGAGATCCTCTGTCCCAATACATGTACCTTTGTATGTACCAATTAATAAATTTTGCTTATTTGTCGTTTTTAATTAAATAAAAAGTACAAATTACTTAGTAGGTACACACATTGAGACATCTATTGGGACAGATGATCTCATTCGGTTATTTCTGGCCCAAAATCATCAAAGATTAAAAGTTGCTTTATTTAGTGTTAGAATATGACTGGTCCTGACTTGCATGCATACATACACACTCGCATATTGTATTTTATGGCAACATTAAATTATCCTTAAAAGTTAGGGATTTTTACACATAAATACCCATTTGAAAAAAAATTTGTAAATCAGTACTCTGTCGGCTTTTTTTATATATATAGGTACCTAACAGAATAAATTTTTTGCAGATAGGTACCCGATCCGCAGTAGGTACGCCATACAACACATTTAGGTACCATATATCAACGTATTTTGTTACCTCAATACAGGTAGAATTGGTACCCCACTACAGCTTGCCGCAAGGTACTGTATGTAACGTATATAGGTACCATATACGGTTACCATATAGATGCGTAACGCGGTACGCTATACACATATGAAAAGGTACGTTAACACCAGGAAAATGGTACCCCCAATCGAACAGGTACTTAACTAAAATATTTTCTGACATGGGTACCTATGTGTAAAAATTTTATTCAATTAGATATTTTTCTATAGATTACACTCCTTAAAATACAAATAATTCTTCTTTTGGGAAAAAAACCCAAGTAAATACTAAAGAAAACTTTCATAAAATGATCTATTTTAAATAAGGAAATTTTAAGAAAATATAATTCAAAGGCAAGAATATCAAACAAGATAACTTTCGATCGAGGTCAACTGAGTTTTAGTGTGAGTAGATTGAGTTGAGTGTTCGATGTAAATTTCCTTCTTAAAATCAATAGTGGAGGTGGACGCATTCTGTTGTTGACCCCAAGTTATGAAAGTTGACTAATTAATTCATCGCTGACCTCAGTTGCAATTCTCTAAAGTCTCGATCTTTATACCAGACAGCTTTCACACGACTATCCCTTTCCGTTTGATTCGCTAACTTTTCATATGTATAATATATACTGCAGCATCTTTTTCTCTTCTGGTAAAAAAAAAAAAAAAGTGATTTTGCTGGTGTGAAATTGTGAAGTCTTCTCAATCATCCATGTGGTTCGTGGGTTGTACTTAATCGTACTATTTTTGCTTTGCTCTTCTTCAATTTCTCCATTTTCCTCCGTAGCATCTTTCAGCGTTTTCGATTATAAGCAGTAGTCTCAAGATCCATCTTCCTTTCCTTAAACAGAGGTACATTATTCAACACTATATTCATATTATTTCCTTCTGTGGTGCCTATGATTGAGGATTCATGACAGAGCTGTTTGATTGACCTTTTTTGGGGGGTGGTGAGGATCTCTGTTTATGGGTATTTGAAGAACATGTGAAAGGGAACACAGACTATTTGGTAATAAAACACATGATTGTCTCTTATTTTAACCTTTTCTTGTAGATAAAAAACGATGTTAGAGCGTCGATTTAGTCAAGCGTACGAATCTATGCCACCGTTAGGTTGCAATTCGATCGATGATCCATAATCATCATTTCAATTTCCAGGAACACAGATGAAGTGTTTCCAGCTTTACTTTGGGGAGAAGAAGGAAGGAACAACAAGCCCGAGGCCGATCAGCTCGTCCCACTTATCGTTCTCCAATTGCGAAGCAAGGCCGCCGTCTTCCTCAGAGTTCAATTCGCAGAATACTTCAAACACGTCCAAAGGAAGAACGATCCATCTTCCAAACATATCCGAACAACATAGTAACCTTAACGTCTTCACTTTCCCAGAACTAAAACAAATAACCAAGAACTTCAGCCGCACTTCGAAACTAGGAGAAGGCGGATTTGGGTGCGTTTATAAGGGCGTCATTAAAAGCTCCTCCGAAGATCGAATCGACGTTGCAGTAAAGCAGCTCGGCAGAAGAGGTTTGCAGGTAAATAAATTGGGATGTACTGTGTTTTTCCCTTTTTTCTATTACAGTGCTTATTCCTTCCTATGTTCGATAATGCAATAGGTGGTAACAGAAGTGAATGTCCTCGGCGTCGTCGAGCATCCCAACCTTGTGAAGCTCATAGGCTATTGCACCGAGGACGACGAGAGGGGAATACAAAGGCTTCTTATGTACGAATATATGCCAAATGGGAGCGTCGAAGACCACTTGTCGATCAGATCCGTGAAGCCCCTTTCGTGGCCTATGAGGCTCAAGACCGCCCTCGACGCCGCTGGCTTGGCTTACTTGCACGAGGAAATGGATTTTCAGGTTCGTAGAAAAAGCTTTTGCAAGTTAAAAGGACTCTATATTACGTTTGTTTTTTTGTAGTTATAGCGAATTCTCTTGCACGCAGATAATCTTTCGTGACTTCAAATCGTCCAACATTCTCCTCGACGAGCAGTGGAACGCTAAGCCCTCCGATTTCGGGTTGGCCCGTCTGGGCCCGCCCGACGGGCTGACTCACGTATCGACCACGGTATTTCTCGTTAACTTAGGCTGCCTTTGAATCGAGGAAAACGGTGACGATAACAAAACTAGAGAGAAAACGATTTCCACTAGCCTTTCCTGTGAGGAAAATGGTTTTCCAAAGTTTTTGCTTTAAAATTAACTTAAGTTTAGTTCTCTTCTCTTTTCCTCGCATGTTCTCTAGTCAACCAAACAAAAAAAAAATAGTTTTTCTTTTCCATTTCTTTTCCTTTCCTCACTAAATTCCTTAAACCATACACACATTTATGCTGTGTTTGGTATGCGGAATTCGTGCGAAGAAAGCGCGATGGAAAACCAAGTTAGCGCATCGAGCCAAATGATACTTTGCGCTCTGACTGCTTTACCTTCAGACCATTCTGAATCCTCGTACCAAACGCAACCTTACTATGATTTTTATTTTGTCTTAACTCAGACAATGTGACAATGACGTATTGCTTCAATAGGTCGTCGGGACGATGGGCTACGCAGCGCCAGAGTATCTACAGACGGGTCGGCTGACGTCGAAGAGCGACGTTTGGAGCTACGGCGTATTCCTGTACGAGCTTATCACGGGGAGGCGCCCGCTGGATAAAAACCGTCCAAGAAGCGAGCAGAAGCTTCTAGAATGGGTGAAGCCTTATTTATCGGACGCCAAGAGGTTCCGAATGATTTTGGACCCGAGGCTCGAATCCGCCAAACACGTCCTTAAGTCCGCCCACAAGCTGTCGATCGTCGCCAATCGTTGCTTGTCCAAAATCCCCAAAGCAAGGCCGAAGATGAGCGAGGTTAGGGAAATGGTCGAACAAGTTCTCGAGGCATCGATTAGTTGTTCAGGTAATGATCCTCAGCCTCCTTTAAAGAGTAAGGAAACTAGCGACAGTGGTTTCGAGGAAGGAGAAGGCGTAAGCAAAACGAGGATCGACGATTATTCGAAAACGAGCGATCATAATTGGCTTAGTCGAATGTGGGTTTCGAAGCTAGTGCATGCTTGTTGACTCGAAATGTTGCAAGAACGCAGGGAATGGATTTGGGTTTTCGGTAAGAACGAAGGAAAAAGTGTGGAGTTTCTGGGCCAAAGAGGGTCTCCTTACCGTGTGTTTGTAATGATATTATGGAACTGCTGTTATAAAAGTTTGTAGCACTAACTCTTTCTTTGAAGATCAACTAGACATAGGTAAAGATTGTGAACAAGAAAACAGCATCATAGTTTGCACAAACTCAATTCCCTAAATCAAACCCATGAATCTTAACCTTCAGATTGCTGATGAATCGACCGAAATTCTTCTCCGAAGAACCCTCGCCCAGCGCATCGCGAAGAATCTTCTTCACCTTCTTCATCTCGCGCCTCATCTCATTCTCGCCGCTAACATCCATCACCTTCGTAATCTTCTCCGCAAGTCTTTCCCCATTAATCACCCCCATTTTCATCGTAAAGATTTCCCAATCTTCCAGTCGTCGACGACGAGCTTCATATTCGTCGGCTGATCGTAATTCACAGGATAACAGATCATCGGTACCCCAAACCACATGCTCTCCACCGCGGAATTCCAACCACAGTGAGTCAAAAACCCTCCGATCGAACGATGGGAAAGCACAGCCCTCTGATCGCACCACGGAACGACCAACCCTTTGCCCTTATTAACTCCGTCTCGAAATTTCTTCGGAAATGCTATGCCTCCATCGTTAGCGTGATTAGTATTGTTCCTAGTTATCCATAGGAAGTCTACATCGCTCAGCACGAGCCCGCGCGCTATCTCTTCTATTATGCGCTCATCGGCGTCCACGAGGCTTCCGAACGAGACGTAAAGCACCGATTTTGAAGGTTTTTCGTCGAGCCATTTCGAGCAGTCTGTCTCCGAGAGAAGGCTCTTGGGAACTAGGGTTTCGAGTCCCTCCTCGATGGTCGGCCCAATCGAGTACGTGGGCATGGCTCTGTCCAACGACGAAAGGACGATGGGTTCGAGTTCTTGGACGGTGTTGTGCAGGACGAAGTCTGCCTTCTTGACCTGGTCAAACGGTAGGAATACGATCTTCTGCACTATGTTTAGGGTTTCGCCGCTTCGTAAACATCGGGGACCAAAATGGTATTCGCCCTGTTGAGAAATCAGTGCCTATAGATTCGCGTGTGAGAGATCTTTCAAGGGTATATCAAGATCAAGTCGAAAGATTCGATCTTGATTGATAAACTCGCTCAAGAACAGAGAAGCTAAAACCCAGAAAAACAGAGCATTTAACGTGGTTCGACCCAAGATTTGGTCTACGTCAACGGATCAATGATATCCTTTTATTCCGAACGATTTTCAGAGATTACAAGTTCCTTACTTTCTCTCTCAACAGAAACAAAAGTCGAGCTAATTCGGCCTCTATACAGAAGATAAAAGACCTAGTAGGTTCCTACTTGGTCACGAAGTCGGTTATAGCAGATTTCAAGAAACTGTAGCGAAACACGGCCTCTTACAAGCTCAGTCACGGCCGTTACTCCATCGGGCGCGCAATTTCTTCAGTTGCTGTCGAGCTTCACGGCCTAACACATCAGTCTTCACGGCAGTGAATAATTCCGCATTTAAACAGACTTTATTCGCGCCTCAGAACTGCTTCATAGATCATTCACGGGCAGGTGCTTCCAAGGTCATGGCCGAGACCTCTGGCAGTAACAAAATATGGCCATCCCTCGTCACCTTCACGGCCGTGAGCTCCAAAGCTTTCGGCCGTGACTTGCAGCTGCGACCTCGTTTCGACGCGCTCTTCGCTCGAACTCGTCCCCGATCGATCTACGACGATAATCTGCGGAGTTTTGGGTCATCTTCCCCAACAGGTAAGAGTCTCGAAAACCATTGCTTGTTCGACTATTCCCATGTTTCAAAAAGACGAAATCGCTTTCTTGGGTTAGTGGGTTTTGCCGGCGACCATTTTCATTGGTTAGGTCGACGATGACTTTTTCTAGAATACACTTATTCTTTTGGTGTGTAGCAATTGAAAACGGTCTATGACTCTATTGCATGATTGCGCATCAAACTATCCATGCAATTATGTAAAGAAGAGTCTTTGGGCAAAGGAATCAGAATATGCATGCAATGATGTGTAAGATAAATCTTTGGTAAAAGGAATACATGCATGCGAATCAATCGTGGTCCTTATTGCTTTCATCAAACCTATTTTAAAGAATAGTTGTGATTTTTATTTGGATGTCACAATGTGTTTTCCTTGCTATCATATGTATGTACTATATCCTATATCGATATCATCTTATATCAGATGATTGAATTCTTCGCAATTGACTCCAATTTTGGTGAAAGCGGCATAGAGATCCTTGACCTTTTTCTTGAGCTCCATTTTGAATCCCTGTGAAGTCGACATTATGGAAGCGTCCTTTCCTGGAGAACCTATCAAGTGGCCCTTCATATAAGCATCGCATGCCTTTAGGATATAGTAACCATGTTCCCTAAAATGCTGCTCAACAATCCCCTCAAAGCCCTGCCCATATGACCATCAAAGAGGCAAGAATCAAGTCAAATTCATGCATTAACATTATTATTTCCGCTAATAGATAGATAGACGAACCTTGCACGGGTTTTGCATCACGTGCTTCATAGTCCTGCAGTTCGACAAGAATGCCTTCTCATTGTATGATTCAGATCTTTTCTCACCTGCTAGCGTTCCAGCGAAAACTTCATGCGCAGGATCGTTGAAATATGGTTTCTTGTCAAGCACCAATCCTTGAAGTGAAATTAGCAATTGAGAAATGTTTGAGCTACAAGGATCCCATTTGTCGTTTCCATCCGTTTCGATGTTTCCATCCGAGTCGATGTTTGGGCTTATATGGAAACCCGGAGAATGATAGCGTGCCAACTGTCACAAGTCCAATTGCATGACACGGGAAAAGATTAGATTTTGTAATTATTTTACCAATCAAGCTTTTCCTGCCAAAGAAAATAGAGAGTAACTGATAGTCAAGGGTAGTTCTCTTACTGGTGGATGTCCTGGATATAGTTCTGACAGATGAATATCGAAAAAGAAAAGGCCATCTTGGTAGGGTGTCCCATAACCTCCAACTATGGCGGCCCTCAGTAGATCCATTCTATCTTTATAGACTCGTACGTATATACCCTCTGAAAGACAAGTGAGCATCATCACACTGCTTGGTAGCATGAAATCGAGAAATATATGCTTCAGGACTAAGAGCATACCAGGCAAGCTTCTTGCCATACTAATCCAATCATTTGTAACTCTCTTGAGCCACTTTTTAGAAATGCTCTATGAATTCAGCGAGACATGATTAGAAAACACAGTTGTAAAGCTGACGAAGGGAAGCAATTGAAGTAATGCAGATTTTGCAGAATTGCACACTGGGTTCAAGTGTAGCAGATCAGAAGAACTAACCAATCTTAGGCCTTGTTTGATGAAGTAGTGGTCTAGGGTTGCAAACGAATCGAATCGAGTCGAATACCGCAATATTCTATTCGTATTCGGATAACAATCGAATACGAATACGAATATTCGAATATTTATTCGAATCATAAAATTGATTCTTATTCGAATTCGACTATTTTCTCGAATATTCGAATCGAATATCGAATATTCGTATTAAAGTCATTTTTTATTTTATTTAATAAAATATAAACTATATTATATATAAAATATATATTGAATTATAATAATTTATATTTAAATGTTTTATTGAGTTATGATATATTATTATATGTGAATATATATTACTTACACTATATTTTAAGTTAAATTATTCGAATCGAATAATTCTAATAATTTTCGAATCGAATATTGTGATTTCATATTCGTATTCGGATATTTCTCGAATCAAAAACAATATTCTTATTCGGATTCGTATTCTAAATATTCGAATTCGAATCATGAAATATCGAATCGAATCGCGAATCGAACCAAAAAAGTTCGATTCGTTTGCAACCCTATAGTGGTCTGAAGGACATTGGATAGCATCAAATCCCGGGAATTTTGTAGCAAGCTGATCCTCTGTGTCTTGAGGTTTCTCAGAGCTAGATCTGTCCGAAAGATCTCTTCCCAAGTCCTCGCTGTTAGGACTTGTTGGGAATGGTGGTGGGCCCCGCGGTGGTAAGTGGGCCCCGCAGCGGAACTGGTCCCGGTTTGGCTCAGTACGACGATCGGGAGAAGTGGGACCCACGGGGTAAATTTAGTGGGACCCGCACAGTAACTACCACGGTATAAAATTACCGTAAGGTAAGAAAGAACACCAAAACTTTAACGTGGAAAACCCTCTGTTAACGAAGAGGGAAAAACCACGGCCGAGTCGGCAAAATCTTCACTATAGTAAAAATTACAACCCTCGAATTTTTACTATCTCACTTTTACCACTCGTGTTTACCTCACACCTCTCTGTGGATGTGGAACCCTATCAGTTTCTACCTGAACTGATAACCTCACAATTCACTCGAACTACTTCTCTCTATTTAGTAAAACTCGAATGAGCTTGTGATGATAATAACTGAAGAATCCTCAGCCTATTTATAGATGTCTTCAGCTCTTCTGGACCACTCGAAATGGGTGGCCAGGAATGCGCCGCGTCGCCCTTCAATATCAGCCGTTCATTAAATTATTATATATATAAAATAATATTATAATATAATATTAATAATATTATTTTATTATAATTTTTTTAATCAATGATGGTGGGCGTCGCTTTTGGTTGGCTGGACCAACAATTCTCCCCCTCCAGCCTCATTCATTATTTGCGGGAGAGATCTCCTACCGCCTCAGCGATAGCCCATGCCGGCTTGCCCGGCGCAGAACTCTGTCTTCTCCTTGGGAATCACCTTCGTCAGAATGTCCGCAACATTCTTGTCTGTGTGGATCTTCTGCAGCTTGAACGCTTTCTCCTCAATAGCTAGTCTGAGCCAATGATAACGAACGTCAATGTGTTTCGTCCTCGAGTGATACATAGTATTCTTGCTCAAGTCCAAAGCACTTTGACTATCGCAAAATATTATGTATTCCTCCTGCTGAATTCCCAACTCCTGAAGGAATCTCTTCAACCAGAGCATCTCCTTGCCAGCTTCCGTTGCTGCAACATACTCCGCTTCAGTAGTTGATAAAGAAACACATTTCTGTAACCTCGACTGCCATGAGATAGCTCCCCCTGAGAATGTAAATATGTATCCCGACGTTGACTTTCTGCTGTCGAGATCACCGGCCATATCAGCATCCGTATAGCCTGTAAGAAAACATTTACCACTTCCAAATGTTAGGCATAATTTGGAAGTTCCTCTCAGGTACCTCAAGATCCACTTCACTGCTTCCCAATGTGACTTCCCGGGATTCGATAGAAATCGACTCACAACGCCAACTGCGTGAGCGATATCTGGCCTCGTACACACCATGGCGTACATCAAACTTCCGACCGCCGATGAATATGGAACATCTGGGACATCTTCTCCGTCTTCAGTTGTTGATGGACTGGATTTCTTTCGCAACTGAAAGTGCGCGGCAAGTGGCGTGCTAACTGGCTTAGCATCTTTCATATTGAACTTCTCTAGAACTCGTTCAATATAGCGCTCCTGGGATAACCATAATTTCCCAGCTTTCCGATCTCGGGTAATCTCCATTCCGAGAATCCGCTTCGCCGAACCCAAATCCTTCATGTCAAACGTCTTTGACAAATCTTTCTTTAACCTGCTAATCATCTCGTTAGAGTATCTCCGGACGTAAACACATGGATCTGCATCTGTTCTCTTGAATCCCTGATGCACCATGAAAGAATCAAACTTCTTGTACCACTGCCGCGGAGCTTGTTTCAGTCCGTACAAGCTTTTCTTCAACCGGCAGACCATGTCCTCTTTACCTCTAACCTCGAACCCTTCGGGTTGTTCCATATATATCTCCTCATCAAGATCACCATGCAGAAATGCGGTCTTCACGTCGAGTTGCTCCAAGTGAAGATCCATGATAGCAGCTAGTCCCAATATGACTCTGATTGAACTCATCTTCACGACCGGTGAAAATATCTCGTCAAAGTCGATCCCCTTCCTCTGAGTGTAACCTTTGACCACTAACCGAGCCTTGTATCTGACCAGCTTGCCATCATCCTTCTTCAATTTGTACACCCATTTGTTCTTGAGTGTCTTCTTTCCTTTCGGCAATCGAACTAACTCGTACGTATCATTCTTCTTCAGAGAATCCATCTCCTCTTGCATGGCCTTTGTCCAACAATCTTTGTCCCGACAAGATTGTACTTCCTGGAAGCTCTCTGGCTCCCCCTCGTCAGTAAGCAAAATATAATCAGAACTCGGATACCTCGTAGATGGTTGGCGTTCCCTAGTTGACCTTCTCAGATGAGGTTCAACTGCTTCTTGCACGTCTGAAGGCTCCCCCTGCTCATTACCTTCAGTGTGTTCATCTACGACAGGTTCATCATCTCCAATGGCTGGCTCTTCTGGTTCAGGTTCTGATTGTTGCATTCCTTCCTCCGTGACACCGTCATATGGAATGCTAACTGGTGTATAATCGTCTACACCACCATCTGTGGATTTCACCGCATCCAAATCTGAGTCGCCCATGGTCTCATGCTCATGGAATACTACGTCGCGACTTCGAACAGTCTTCTTCTTCTTTGGATCCCAAAGTCTGTAGCCGAACTCCTCGTCTCCGTACCCAACAAAGATGCAAGGATTCGATTTATCATCGAGCTCCGATCTTTGTTCCTTCGGTACGTGCATGAACGCCTTGCAGCCAAACACTTTCAAATGTGAATATGAGATGTCTCTACCGGTCCACACCTTCTCTGGAATGTCGAAATCCAACGCCGATGAAGGTAGTCGGTTGATAAGATAGACTGCAGTGTTGACAGCTTCCCCCCAAAATGACTTAGATAGATTAGCCATCTTGAGCGTCGCTCGGACTCTCTCCATAATTGTCCGATTCATTCTCTGAGCCACACCATTTTGCTGAGGAGTACCAGGAACTGTCTTCTCATGCCTAATGCCATGCTTCGTGGAATAATCTCTGAATTCCCGAGAGATGTATTCACCACCATTATCTGTGCGTAGACACTTTAGCGGCATTCCTGTTTCTCTTTCCACCATCGCATGGAACTTCTTGAAATAATAGAAAACCTGGTCCTTCGCCCGCAACAGATATACCCAGGTCTTGCGAGACGCATCATCAATGAAGGTCAGAAAATATTTACTGCCTCCCAGAGATTCGACTTCCATGGGTCCGCATACGTCAGAGTGTACCAACTCCAACTTCTTCATTCGCCTGGTTGAGTTCTTCGCGAATGAAACTCTATGTTGCTTCCCAAATAAACAATAATCGCAGGGGTTCAGCGCTTTCTCCTTGGCTACTGGTATGAGGGACTTTCTAGCCAAGACATTCAACCCCTTCTCTCCTACGTGCGCCAGCCGTCTGTGCCACAAGGAGAAGCATCATCTTCAACTGCATTCAGTTGGTTAGCACATATCGTTCCGTGCATCTTGTATAGCGAGCAGCATAGCTTTCCTCTCGCTACCACCAACGATCCCTTGGTGAGTTTCCAGTTGCTATTCGCCATCTCGTTATAGTATCCTTCGTTGTCCAGCACCTTCACAGAAATCAGGTTGAGACGCAGGTCTGGAATGTGTCGCACATCTTTCAGCCGTAATGTGCACCCTACACTCGTTTGGATACAGATATCACCGATCCCCACTATTTTAGAAACACTTTGGTTACCCATCTTGGTAGTGCCAAAGTTTCCCGCCTTATATGTGGAGAAGTATTCACGCCTTGGAACACAATGGTAGGAGGCACCAGAGTCCACTATCCATTCGGTGCTTACGTCTGCAACATGACAGCAGTCTGCTTCATTCACCAGAGTAACCTCTCCAGCATCGTCGGAGGCGATTGCAGACGTGTTCTTGTCATCGTCTTGTTTCTGTTTTCCTTTGAGAAGTCTACAGTTTCTTTGTAAGTGGCCAATTTTACCACAATGGTAGCACTTCCTCATCTCCCTGGACTTGGATCTATCTTTTGACTTGTCGAATCCTTTTGGTCCTCTACTCTTGCTCCGACCCCTATTCTCCATGACAAGGGCCTGATTTCCCGTACTGGTACTGACAGCATCCTTCCGTCGCAGCTCTTCATTGTAGAGTCTGTTTTTCACCATCTCCATCGTGACTTTACCACTTGGTGCCGAGTTGGTGAGCGATACCACCAACGTATCCCAGCTATCAGGTAGAGATCCCAGTAGAAGACAAGCTTGTAGCTCATCATCAAGAACTAGACCGGCACTTGTGAGTTGAGTTACCAGCCCTTCAAAGTCGTTCAGATGTTCAGCAACTGATCGTCCCTCGTTCAGCTTCACATTCATGAGTTTCCGCATCATGAATACCTTGCTCAGCGCATTTGTCACCTCGTACATACCCTCCAATTTCGTCCAGAGTTTGTAGGAGTCTGTCTCGTTTCGGACGTGGTTGTAGAGGCTAATGTCCACCCATTGGCGGATCACAGCTAGCGTCTTTCTTTGCAATTTCTTCCATAGGTCGGCATTCCCGCCTTCAGGCATCTTGCCTGCATTTTCAATCGGATCATGGAGGTCTTTGCAATAAAGGTAATCCTCCATCCTTGATTTCCATATGGAGTAATTCGTTACTGTCAGCTTGATCATTCCTCCGTCATTCTCCATGGCCGTCAAAATCTACCAGCAACCTACTAGTATCTTTTCTGATGTGGAAGATCAGTCAAAGCTGCAACCACAGAGCATACTCAGAATACTATCAGACTCTGATACCACTTGTTGGGAATGGTGGTGGGCCCCGCGGTGGTAAGTGGGCCCCGCAGCGGAACTGGTCCCGGTTTGGCTCGGTACGACGATCGGGAGAAGTGGAACCCACGGGGTAAATTTAGTGGGACTCGCACAGTAACTACCACGGTATAAAATTACCGTAAGGTAAGAAAGAACACCAGAACTTTAACGTGGAAAACCCTCTGTTAACGAAGAGGGAAAAACCACGGCCGAGTCGGCAAAATCTTCACTATAGTAAAAATTACAACCCTCGAATTTTACTATCTCACTTTTACCACTCGTGTTTACCTCACACCTCTCTGTGGATGTGGAACCTTATCAGTTTCTACCTGAACTGATAACCTCACAATTCACTCGAACTACTTCTCTCTATTTAGTAAAACTCGAATGAGCTTGTGATGATAATAACTGAAGAATCCCCAGCCTATTTATAGATGTTTTCAGCTCTTCTTGACCACTCGAAATGGGTGGCCAGGAATGCGCCGCGTCGCCCTTCAATATCAGCCGTTCATTAAATTATTATATATATAAAATAATATTATAATATTATTTTATTATAATTTTTTTTAATCAATGATGGTGGGCGTCGCTTTTGGTTGGCTGGACCAACAGGACTCTCAACAGCTTTTATATTAGATACAAAAGAAGAGCCACGAAAAATCACGTATACTGCTTGAGGACCAATCTGCCAAAACAAAAGAAACTCTTTTAGTCAAAACCTGTCGTTGAGATTCATGTTATGCAGCTGGACAGACAAAATAAGAATGCTATGAGATTGAGAATAAATGATTCGTGCAAGGAACTTACCAGTGATTTGATTCCGTCAGCCCATTCGACTTCCATAAAACCACCTTTCAGTCCAATGATGGTCCCAAACCAAGAAAGATTGGAAACGTTGGGCTCATCACTTGTTTGTGCAGCAGAGTTGGTAAAGGGGCAGGGGACTGCCGAACTACTATATCCCCCAGACGATATAGATAATCATCGCGGGCCTCCAATTCATAGACACTAACTATATCCTCATCATCAAATTCTATTGTGTCAGCCCCAATGACGGGCTTTAACCAGCTCACAAGAGCTGTTTGGTCTCCACTATTGACCCTTTTTACAACCCCCAGACGACGACTCTCACCAAACACGTACTGTTCAGGTATAAAGTCGGGATCCTCAGGTCTGCCGTCAATGGGAAGCAAAGATATTGCATATAGACCATATGTAACGGTGCCGTCTAGCCACCTAACATCGATGGCTGTCTTAGTATTCATTATCATAAGAGCCCTTTCCTCAGTGTTTTCACTGTTTTTGGTCAAAGAAGCCTCCGAATCAGCTCCATTAGGAAGCGATTGCAGGAGGCAGAAATCTCCTATCTTCCAATCTGTATGATTAATACATGACCCTAATAACTTCAGATCCTTAGGACTTTGCTGTAGAGCTGGAGCCTCATCTGCGTCATGGCCATAGCCACTCGAACCAATCCAGCTAACATCCACTCGTCCCACCGACACTTCCATCACAGTACCTTCCAATTGGTCAGCTTTGAACGACCCATATAACCACCATATTGAATTTTCTAGTACCAAAGAAGATCTCGTCTTCACTCGTTTGCCCAGATAATATGGTCCAACAGATTCCAAATCTGAAGGCTTTGTTTCAATGACTTTGCACAGAGAACCGTCATCAAAGAAGACGGTAACATCGTCAAAAACTTCTTTTACCCATCCTAACCATGACCCATGAATGACATAATCACCAGGATCGATTTCTCTTATGCGCTTCAACTGCTTAGACGGTATATCTTGTAGAACACGTTTATCACTTGTCGACAGATCGACAGAAATGTTTACTCCTATCACAATACCTACTTGACGCGTTTGATAAGAAGCAACACAATCGCCGTGTGAAAGTACTCTATCGACAATTTTAACATCATTGCGACTTTCTGTAGTTTCTGTGTTGTCCATCCAACGAATTCTAATAAGATCATTGTTTCCCAAATTTAAATCGAGACCTACTTCGCTCACCTTCCCAGTCATATCACCAGTTTTTCTTCTAACAACGTCATTTTTTGAAACGTACAGCTCTGCAATCTCAAGAGTTTCATCCCGTTTACCGTTGTCGACCATATCTGGATCTATAGAAGATGAATTATCTTCATTTGAGGGGAAAGCGTTTTCAGCAGTTGCAGCAGGTTCCATCTGTAAAGACATGAGAAAAGCTTATTAGGATTACCAGAAAGAGAGCTAAAACCCTGGCTCGAATAAGCATTTTCGTGCGTCAATGAGTTACACAGAAAAGGATGTTGGTCAACCCATATAGTAATCAAGCGTGGAATTGTTTCTCACCCGGCAAGAAAGATAATCGGCACTATCTATCATCCAATTAATCATATATTGGGACGCCCATACCAACCATAACACTAAAATGGACAAGAGTTTGAAAAATTGAAAAAAGAAGACAAGAAAAGAGACCAAAAGAGGTTTAAGTTCGTTCATCGTTATATCACAATCCTGCCATAGCAATCTTCTTCCCCGTCATACGTTGGATTCGCTGATATGAGATGATTAACACCACCAAAAAGTAGGGAGAAAAAAAAAAGGAAGGCGATACAAGGGTCGAAGCGTAAGAAAAATCACCCCATGGCCCCCAGAATCCGGTGAAAAAAAAAAAAATCCAGGAGCACACCAAAGAGAGTCCGCAGATAAACAACATATTTTCCAGGAAGAAAAACAAATAAATACGAAAAGAATGCAGTCCACTCACCAGCGATCATGTGCAGAAAATAGAACACAAAGATGAAGACAATAATAAGAAATGATCGATTGACGATTGGCAATTGAGGATGCATCGCATTATCCATACCTTATATCAATCAGAGATTAAAGTTCAAAGCAGAGAGAGCTGAGATATCTGTTAGAAAGTAGAAACCTGAGGCTTTCTTTTTTCCCGCTAAGGCGGTGGATACATGAATAGAGACGAAGCTCTGCTCTGTACTCTTGATTCAGGTTTCGCGCCTATTTCCTTTTT
The DNA here is from genome assembly GCA_027422505.1 of Craterostigma plantagineum. Classification (NCBI taxonomy): domain Eukaryota; kingdom Viridiplantae; phylum Streptophyta; class Magnoliopsida; order Lamiales; family Linderniaceae; genus Craterostigma; species Craterostigma plantagineum. Next base: position 1,103,917 of record JAPQWV010000033.1, on the reverse strand, counting down.
CCCTTTTTTTTTTTTAAAAAAAAAATTCCCAATTTTATTACTCATTTCGCAAGGACTGGAATGGAAGCTTCTTCATTTCTCACTTCTATCATTTAGTGGAATATATTTTTAGCGTAACAAAAATGAACATATTTTTTTTTTTTTCTTAGCGTAACAAAAATAAACAAAAAGAAATTATTTTACGAAGCTGATTTCACGACAGAATACCTCAATAAATCAATCACTGCAGCACCTATCCTATCCTTCAAAACTGTTAAAACCAAGTGTTTTTCATTGAGGTTTCAAATGTTCACGGCCGTGAATGTAGAGGAAGCGAGCCGTGAAGAACGACAGTGGCGGCACCATCTGTAAGACTTGATTTAGTCACGGCCGTGATGACTAATCGAAGGAGCCGTGAAAGAGAGCAGAAAGCACACGAAGATGTCACGGACGTGATGACTAATTACTGTGACCGTGAAATTGGACAGAAACATCAGTCCGAAGCAACTCGATATTGTCACGGGCGTGATGGCTAATTACTCTGACCGTGAAGGTGGACAGAAACATCAGTCTGAAGCAACTCGATGTTGTCACGGCTGTGATGGCTAGTTGAAGAGGCCGTGAAGATTTTCAGCTAACAGAGTTGAGCGACGCGTTCCTTTAATAAAAAAAGGGCGGGAGATTCTGTTTACATTCTATTACTTCATTCCGATCACAAAAACACACACAGTGAGCGTGTTCTTGGTGATTTTTCTCTCACAGTCACTTTAGATTGATTTCTGATGTAATTCGTTGGTAAATCAGATCATTTGTATCTGTAAGACTCATCAGCGTCAATAAGATTGAGTGCTCCTTGGCCGTGGATGTAGGATTAGTTCACAATCCGAACCACGTTAAATCGTTTGTGTTTTACAAATTTCAGTTCTGTCTTGTAAATTTGATAAAACGCCACTCAAAACATATGCATAGGATTCACCATTTGCTTGTAAGAATCTGATATGTCTGGTCTTGAGTAGTGAGGTTGTTCGTGTTTGAAGGTTCATTTGTGTTGGGATTCCTGCGCCTATGGGTTCGCCTTTGAGAGAGGCTTCGAGGGTTTAGTCTTTATCGGGTTGAAAGGCCGACGTGTATACAGAACGACTCGAAGAATAAAGAAAGAAACAGGGATTTAACGTGGTTCGACCCCAAGTTGGGTCTACGTCCACGGATGGAACTCTCAATTTTATTCCAAACAAATCATAGAGATTACAAGCCTCACACTTTCTCTCTATTTCTCTAGTACAAAGATCGAGCTAATTCCTCTTATATATAGAAGATAAATCGCATAGAAGGTTCCTACTTGGTTCAGGAATTCGGTTGTAACTGTATCAAGAAACCTGCTATGATGCACGGCCCCTTACATGCTTTGTCACGGCCGTTAATCCGTCGAAGATCTCGTTCTTCGGTTTCTGCCGCTATTCACGGCCTAGCGCATCTCCGTCATGGCCGTGAACAGATCGAACGAACTTCGCGCGCCTTCAGCTCACTTCCAGGCAGTATTCACGGCTTCGAGCCAAAACTGTCACGGCCGCGGCATGAGGCAGCAACTCAACTTTGCACATGCTGCCATGCTTCATGGCCGCGACACCTCATGCGCGTGCCGACGAACCCCAGCTGCGACCTCGTTTCTATGTGTTCTTTGCTCGAATTCGTCCCCCATCGATTCCAACATCGTTCCCATCGATCTTAGCACAGTATAACCGAGTTTTGGGTCACCAATCCCCAACAATTTGCTTCATCGAATATGTCTTCTATGTCATCATCTACTTGGAAACAAAAACAACCCCACTCTGAGATTGACTCGAAAGCCACCTTCCAGGAGTCCCTTGACCTATATTTATATATATGTCACGAATAGAATTTGACAAAAAGCATGAACTATCAGATCATGATGAGAATTTCTGATCAGTTTAAGGATGATCACCCAAGTCTTGAGGAATTGCGAACACAATCTTAACGTGGTTCGATCCTACGTCCACGGAGATATTGATTCTTGCTTTACAAGATCAGCACACAGTGCTTGGGAGACGATTAAGTGAAAATTACAGCACTCCTCTCTTGTGAAGTCGTCGCCAGTACTAACGTTTCTACAAGCGAGGAATTCGAATACAGCACTCCAACTCGGGTCAATCCGAATCTATAAAAATTTAATTCGAATTTATAAAGGTCAGGGACTTTTAGAAATTCACGACTAACAAAATAAACCATGAACAATAACAAAAATTTGGATAGAATGAAGCTTCCATGGGTCGTATATTTACTGTCAAAATTTCGCGTCAATCCGAAACATTTGCCCCTCCGACTATGACGATCGATGAACTGCCGCTTCATAATTCAAAGCTTATTAAAAAGGGTAAATTCCCTATCAGTCCCCTTTCAAGTTTAAACTTCCTCTTAAATACCCTTCGAACTTTTTCTTCCTGATCGGTACCCATCTGCGAAAAGTTTCCTATTTAATACCCCAAACATTGAAATGACGGAAATAACCTTTCTTTACAATTGCAAAACAATTTTCAGAATATTATACCATGAGACGCGATTATTCTACCAACAAAAGATGTTATTATGCCACAGAAGAAATATACTATTTTACTAATAGACATAGTTATTATACCAAAAGTGGACATTATCATATCTAGTTAAATTTAAGAGTATTATACCTGTTAGGAAATTTGACCGCGATAGATTACTACGACAACGTATTTGTGTATGTGTATGATTTGAAGATAGAACGAACAAGCATAAAATAGAACAACCGATATAACGTGGTTCGGCTTTAACGATTAGCCTACATCCACGACCCCAAAGAGAGACTTTATTGATTACGCAAATTGGAATTACAAGACTAAATCTTCCTCTCCAATATTAACTTGCTCTCGATAGTTCTCCCTTTTTTCTGTGTGTTGATCTCGTCGTTTCTTGCCTTCAGATGGATCCTTTTTATTTCTTCAAATCTTCAGTAAACTGCCTTGCCTTCTAATCCACGTCTCTTATTTGCTTAGAAACTGACATGCATGACCCCACGTGTGCTTTGTACAGTTACTTGCCTTTGGAAGTCTTGTGAAAGTAGCACTTTTAAACAAAGCAACGATTCATCACCTCAGCAACTATCTTCGAGACTTCTGATGATTTAATTTCTCTACAAACTCCACCTTAAATCATCATTGAACTTGTTAAAACAGCAACTGACTTCGCACTTATAGGCTCCATCCGATGAAACAACTATCTTCAACTCCTTCCTTCGATCACCGTTCGAGTTTGCAGATTCTTCCCAACTCAATTGCTGAAAAAAAAAAAAAACTTCATCTTGAATTTTCAAACCTTCACTCGAACCTCTGAATTCTCCACCCTCTTTCTCAAAGGGTGCGTGAGCACCGAGCCAACCTCAAGCATCCAAGAAATCTCTTGCTTGAAGTTGGTCTTGAGCTCACTTCTTCTGAACCGTCTTCCGTCTTCGATTCCTTCTCTTTTTTCGAGCCTTTGTTCCTAGATTCATGGTTGATCTTCTCAAACCATTTGCAGCTGAAAACCTACTGCTCTTCGACTTCTTTGTTCTACATGAATTAACCTCAAGGCCGTCATTAATATAAGAAAAATCATCGTCAAGACTCACCTCTTGAACTTCTGAAATTTCAGTTGTTTCGCTCGTCTTCTCCACCTCGAGAAAGAGCGTTTCTGACCTCCCTTCATTCCTCTTCATGCCTCTCTCCATTTCTGAGATTCCTGAGCCGTTCAATACGTAGATACCATTCCGTTTGAACCCCTTAAGTACCGCCTTAGAACCCTTGAGAATCTTGATCTTTCCAGCGCTTGTTTTGGTTGAATATCCAAGGTCGTCTAAGGTTCCTACAGAGATTAAGTTGCGTCTCATCTCCGGGACGTACCGAACTTTCTCGCACCTTCTCCTCACCCGAATGCAGCCTCAAAGTGACTGATCCTATGCCAAGCACGTGACACGCCTTGTCGTTGCCCAAGTGAACCGTTTCGCCCTTTACTTCTTTGAAGTTCTTGATCCAAGACCTATTACACGTAATATGGAATGTGCAACCAGAATCGAGAATCCATTCATTACCTGCGTCCTTCTTAGCCACCGTAAGAATCTCGGCAGATTCGAAATATTCCTCCTCCGCACTTACGTTGTTAACCCGGTCTTGACTCGCAGATTTTGGTGTACGCCTAGGGCATTCTCTTTTTATGTGTCCTTCTTCGTGGCACTCGTAGCACTTGATAGGATTCCTAAGTTTGGAATTCGCCTTCTTCTTATCACCATTCGTCTTAAACTTCACGTTTAAGAGCTCGCCCGTATCACGCTCATTTTCAGCTTCCCTCTTGAAATTTAGTTGCCTTGAGCTTAACGCCGTTTGCACGTCTACAAGTTTGAGCACGTCCCTTCCATAGAGAAGCGTCTCCTTGAGCGTGTTGAACCCCTTCGGAAGCGAGCATAGCAAAAGCAGCGCCTTGTCTTCCTCTGCGATCTCCACCTCGGCATTTTCAAGGTCAATGATCATCTTGTTGAACACGTCCACTTGATCTTCGATGCTTTGGCCCTCTTGCATCCGAAATGAATATAAGGCCTGCTTGAGATATAGTCTCTTCGCCAGGGTCTTTACCATATACAGCTCGTCTAGCTTTTTCCATAGGCCATCGGGCGTCGACTCCTTCGAAACCGTCCTAAGCACTTTATCGCCGAGGCTTAGAACAATTGCGCTATGTGCCTTTTCCCTCATAATCTTCTTAATTTCTGGCGCCATCTCTGCGGGTAGCATGTTCTTCTCCTCTTTGAGAGCCTCTTCGAGACCTTGTTGGACGAGCAACGCCTTCATTTTAATTTTCCAGAGCCCAAAGTCGTTGTCTCCATTGAATTTCTCCATGTCGAATCTAGCGGCGGCCATATCTTCGATCGCGTGTTAGATCCACGCTCACCGCACCACTTGTTAAGAAATTTGACCGCGATAGATTACTACGACAACGTATTTGTGTATGTGTATGATTTGAAGATAGAACGAACAAGCATAAAATAGAACAACCGATATAACGTGGTTCGGCTTTAACGATTAGCCTACATCCACGACCCCAAAGAGAGACTTTATTGATTACGCAAATTGGAATTACAAGACTAAATCTTCCTCTCCAATATTAACTTGCTCTCGATAGTTCTCCCTTTTTTCTGTGTGTTGATCTCGTCGTTTCTTGCCTTCAGATGGATCCTTTTTATTTCTTCAAATCTTCAGTAAACTGCCTTATTCATCACCTCAGCAACTATCTTCGAGACTTCTGATGATTTAATTTCTCTACAATACCAATAGATGTCAAAATAATACTAAGAAATAAGAGTTATCATACGAATTGATCTTTCTACATTATACCCACAAAGACGAAAATTATACCATCAAAATCCAAAATTTCACCAACAAAATCTTCAAAAAATTGTACCTAAAAATAGTTAATTATACCATATGATATCAACATTATACCAGTAAATAATATAATGTTAAGTTATTGTTAAATCTGAAATACTCAAATTACACCACAAAGACCGACAATTATACCAACAAATACGAAAATTTAACCATAAACGTATTCTGAAAAACTATACCAATAGAGCGTAATATTATACCAACAACTAATTTATTACATTATGATGTTTCAATCCAATTTCTCACAATTATACTAACAGAAGTTGATATTATACCAACTGTTTCAGTTACTGTACTTAAGCACACTATATATGAAATTATACTCACAGACATCAATTTATTGGTATAAAAACGAAAATAGATGATATAATCTCCTCAATTTCTGGTATAATAGCAAAATTAGTTTGGTATAATCTCCAATTTTTCTGAATAAAATTAATATAACTATATTTATTGGTATAATAACGAAGAAAGGTGGTATAATAACGAAAATATACGGTATAATTTTCACGACTTCTGGTATAATAGCAAAAATTAGTTGGTATATAATTCAATTTCCCTGTATAAAATTAAAATAACAATATTTATTTGTATAATAACGAAAATAGATAGTATAATCTCCTCAATTCCTGGTATAATAGCAAAATTAGTGGGTATAATCTCCAATTTTTTTCTGTATAAAATTAATATAACTATATTTATTGGTATAATAACGAAGAAAGGTGGTATAATAACGATAATATATGGTATAATTTTCACGACTTCTGGTATAATAGCAAAAATTATTTGGTATATAATTCAATTTCCCTGTATAAGATTAAAATAACAATATTTATTGGTATAATAACGAAAATAGATAATATAATCTCCTCAATTCCTGGTATAATAGCAAAATTAGTTGGTATAATCTCCAATTTTTTCTGTATGAAATTAATATAACTATATTTATTGGTATAATAACGAAAATAAATAATATAATCTCCTCAATTCCTGGTATAATAGCAAAATTAGTTGGTATAATCTCCAATTTTTTTCTGTATGAAATTAATATAACTATATTTATTGGTATAATAACGAAGAAAGGTGGTATAATAACGAAAATATATGGTATAATTTTCACTACTTCTGGTATAATTGCAAAAATTAGTTGGTATATAATTTAATTTCGCTGTATAAATTAAAATAATAATATTTATTGGTATAATAACGAAAATAGATGGTATAATCTCCTCAATTCCTGGTATAATAGCAAACTTAGTTGGTATAATCTCCAATTTTTCTGTATAAAATTAATATAACTATATTTATTGGTATAATAACGAAGAAATGTGGTATAATAACGAAAATATATGGTATAATTTTCACAACTTCTGTTATAATTGCAAAAATTAGTTGGTATATAATTCAATTTCGCTGTATAATATTAAAATAACAATATTTATAAGTGTAACAACGAAAATAGATGGTATAATCTCCTCAATTTCTGGTATAATAGCAAAATTAGTTGGTATAATCTCCAATTTTTCTGTATAAAATTAATATCACTATATTTATTGGTATAATAACGAAGAAATGTGGTATAATAACGAAAATATATGGTATAATTTTCACAACTTCTGGTATAATAGCAAAAATTATTTGGTATATAATTCAATTTCCCTGTATATAATTAAAATAACAATATTTATTGGTATAATAACGAACATAGATAGTATAATCTCCTCAATTCCTGGTATAATAGCAAAATTAGTGGGTATAATCTCCAATTTTTTTCTGTATAAAATTAATATAACTATATTTATTGGTATAATAACGAAGAAAGGTGGTATAATAACGAAAATATATGGTATAATTTTCACGACTTCTGGTATAATAGCAAAAATTATTTGGTATATAATTCAATTTCCCTGTATAAAATTAAAATAACAATATTTATTGGTATAATAACGAAAATAGATAATATAATCTCCTCAATTCCTGGTATAATAGCAAAATTAGTTGGTATAATCTCCAATTTTTTCTGTATGAAATTAATATAACTATATTTATTGGTATAATAACGAAAATAAATAATATAATCTCCTCAATTCCTGGTATAATAGCAAAATTAGTTGGTATAATCTCCAATTTTTTTCTGTATGCAATTAATATAACTATATTTATTGGTATAATAACGAAGAAAGGTGGTATAATAACGAAAATTTATGGTATAATTTTCACTACTTCTGGTATAATTGCAAAAATTAGTTGGTATATAATTAAATTTCGCTGTATAAATTAAAATAACAATATTTATTAGTATAATAACGAAAATAGATGGTATAATCTCCTCAATTTCTGGTATAATAGCAAACTTAGTTGGTATAATCTCCAATTTTTCTGTATAAAATTAATATAACTATATTTATTGGTATAATAAGGAAGAAATGTGGTATAATAACGAAAATATATGGTATAATTTTCACAACTTCTGGTATAATTGCAAAAATTAGTTGGTATATAATTCAATTTCGCTGTATAATATTAAAATAACAATATTTATAAGTGTAATAACGAAAATAGATGGTATAATCTCCTCAATTTCTGGTATAATAGAAAAATTAGTTGGTATAATCTCCAATTTTTCTGTAAAAATTAATATCACTATATTTATTGGTATAATAACGAAGAAATGTGGTATAATAACGAAAATATATGGTATAATTTTCACGACTTCTGGTATAATAGCAAAAATTAGTTGGTATATAATTCAATTTCCCTGTATAAACTTAAAATAACAATATTTATTGGTATAATAACGAAAATAGATAGTATAATCTCCTCAATTCCTGGTATAATAGCAAAATTAGTGGTATTCTCTCCAATTTTTTTCTGTATAAATTAATATAACTATATTTATTGGTATAATAACGAAGAAATGTGGTATAATAACGAAAATATATGGTATAATTTTCACGACTTCTGGTATAATTGCAAAAATTAGTTGGTATATAATTCAATTTCGCAGTATACTTTTGCAGTACTTATCAGGTTGGTACTACATTTTGTAGCCAATTCAGTTCCGTAAGGAAGAAAAAGGATGGAAACAGTTTGTATTTCGGTGTCATTGAGTAATGATTCCATTTTCGTTATTAAGAAATTCTTCCTGATCAGTACCCATCTGCGAAAAGCTATTTAATACCCCCAAACATTGAAATGACGGAAATAACCTTTCTTTATAATTGCAAAACAATTTTCAGAATATTATACCATGAGACGCGATTATTCTACCAACAAAAGATGTTATTATACCACAGAAGAAATACACTATTTTACTAATAGACATAGTTATTATACCAACAGTGGACATTATCATAAGAGTATTATACCAATAGATGTCAAAATTATACTAAGAAATAAGAGTTATCATACGAATTGATCTTTCTACATTATACCCACAAAGACGAAAATTATACCATCAAAACCCAAAATTTCACCAACAAAATATTCAAAATATTGTACCTAAAAGTAGTTAATTATACCATTTGATATCAACATTATACCAGTAAATAATGTAATTTAAATTATTGTTAAATCGGAAATACTCAAATTATATCACAAAGACCGACAATTATACCAACAAACATGAAATTTAACCATAAAATATTCTGAAAATTATACCAATAGAGCGTAATATTATACCAACAAACCAATTTATTACATTATGATTTTTCAATCCAATTTCTGACAATTGTACTAACAGAAGTTGATATTATACCAACTGTTTCAGTTATTGTACTTAAAAACACTATATATGGAATTATACTCACAGACATCAACATTATACCAACAAATCAACTAATTATACCGAAAAAGAATTACAGAATTTTACCATTATATGTGGAAATTGTACCGAAATACCAACTAATTAGACCACGAAAACCTCAATAGAATTATACAACACGTATCAATATTATACCAGTAAATAACATAATTTTAATTTCGTTACCACATTACGCCAACAACTCAATTGTAATTTTATTATTTTCCAACCAATTCCTTATTATACCAACGATTGTGATTATTATACCATCAACACGAGCTATTATACCAACAAAGACTAAATGATTGTTTGGCTATTATTGTACCAACAAAGAAACCAATTATACTAATCTCATTATATATCATACCAACAATACATTTTTAATAAATTATGATAGATAGTTTTCTATATACCAATGAAATTAGAAATTATACCAACTTGTTCAAAAAATTATACGTGTAATTGTGATTATTATACCAACAAACTCACTATAATTTTATCATTTTTCGAACCAATTCTTGACCATTATATTATACCAACAATATCGACTATTATACCAACAAATGATTGATTATTTCACCAACAAATATACCGGAAAAGACGAAAATTATACCATCAAAACCCGAAATTTCGCCAACAAAAATTCTCAAGCAATTATACCTAAAAAATCGTTCATTATACCAATAACCGATCCGATTATACTAACAGTTTGGCACATTATACCAAGAAATATTGAATGATTAGTTTACAATTTTGTACCAATAAAGTGCTTAATTGCACCAATATTTTCAGACTCGTACCAATATTTTAGCAACAGAATTGTACCAACTGAGATGTTTATTATACACCAATTAAAATTTGCCCATGATTTTACCAGTTGACGATTCGATTATACTAACAGATGCGCAGATTATATCAAATAATACTGTCGTTTTTTTACATTTTTATACCAATACAAGTACTTTTATTATTATACCGACAAACTCAATTATAATTTTGTTATTCATTAATCAATCATGATACCAATTACATGAGCTATTTTACCAGTTTTTATGTAATCAACTATATACAACCTTATAATTGATACGATCACATCATAATATCAGCATTTGGGCAAGTATATAATTTCTTAATTGAATCATAGATAGGGAAAATATGAGAAAACCAACTAAAACCTCAAGCTATTTTATTTAATTTGAACTTAAAACATTCACATGCAATGTTTAACATCGTTCAAAGCATTACATTTATAGTTTCATATCAAATTATATACTATGTGGAGATAACATAAGAACGACAATACGATGTACCAAGACGATCAGTAGATTTTTTAGGTTGATATTAGCCTCACTAACCCGGCGTTGATATAAAGACATTGATCATTATCATCTCCTTACCAGTCCAATATTTTGTATAAAACATCACACACTAATATTTTTTTCAGGAACGTCAAACACTAATTGCTTATGTTATTATGCTTATGCCGCTGCTTTTACAATGTTTTTAACTTTAACAAAACTTTATAACAAAAACAATAACGATAATTTGGTATACAAAAATAGAATGATTACTTGGTAAAATAATCAAACTTGTCGGTATAATTAGGTCTTGGTCAAATAATCAGAATTGAAAATCACAATATTTGTTAGTATAATAATCAATGTTGTCGGTAAACTAGTTATTTTCGTTATTATACTAGTTATAATAATCAATGTTGTGCTGTGCTAAGGCTTTTATTCATGATCTGATCTTTTCGTAACTCATAGTTTGATTGTGATGTAAAGGACAGAGAGGTTCTTGTTAATGAAAATCTTTATTACCAAAAAAAAAAAAAAAATATATATATATTAGAGCTGTCAAATTGGCGGGGCGGGGCGGGCGGGCCGGCCGCCCGCCAAAGCCCGCCATCTGGCGGGGCGGGGCGGGCCGGCCCGCCGTTTGGCGGGCCCTATAAATAGGAGCCCGCCCCGCCCTGTGGCGGGCCGCGGGCCCGGCGGGCCAGGCCCGCCCATTTAAAAAAATTAATTAATATTATTTTTTCTAATTTAAAAGTTTTAATTTATTAATAATTTATTATTAATTGTTGAATTTATTAAAAAAACTAGATAGAAATATGCAATTAATTATTTATTAATTAATAAACATGATAATAATTAGATGATTTATTAATTAAATATCTAATTAATTTAATATTTATTATAGATTTAGTATATATTATATAATATATATAATACCTTAAATTGGCGGGCCGGCCCGCGGGCTAGCCCGCCCCGCCCCGCCAAAGCCCGCGGCCCGCGGCCAGCCCTTCAGCGGGCCGCGGGCCGGATTGACAGTACTAATCAGAATTGGACGTTATACCAACCGATTTTGAAATTATACCACAAATTGAAGAAATTATACCATCTATTTTCGTTATTAAACTAGTTGTTTTAATTTTATACGGTGAAATTGGTGTTATACAAACTGATTTGAAACCAGAAATTGAGGAGATTATACCATCTATTTTCGTTGTTATACCAATAAATATTGTTATTTTAATTTTATACAACGAAATTGAATTATATAGCAACTAGTTTTTGCAATTATATCAGAAATTGTGAGAATTATACCATATATTTTCGTTATTATACCATCTTTCTTCGTTATTATACCAATAAATATAGTTATATTAATTATATACAGAAAAACTGGAGATTATACCAACTAATTTTGCTATTATACCAGAAATTGAGGAGATTATACCATCTATTTTATTTATTATACCAATAAATATTGTTATTTTAATTTTATACAGCGAAATTGAATTATATAGCAACTAATTTTTGCAATTATATCAGAAACTGTGAGAATTATACCATATATTTTCGTTATTATACCATCTTTCTTCGTTATTATACCAATAAATATAGTATATTAATTTTATACAGCAAAATTTGAGATTATACCAACTAATTTTGCTATTATACCAGAAATTGAGGAGATTATACCATCTATTTTCGTTATTACACCAATAAATATTGTTATTTTAATTTTATACAACGAAATTGAATTGTATACCAACTAATTTTTGCAATTATACCAGAAATTGTAAAAATTATACAATATATTTTCGTTATTATACCATCTTTCTTCGTTATTATACTAATAAATATAGTTATATTGATTTTATACGGCAAAATTGGAGACTATACCAACTAATTTTGCTATTATACCAGAAACTGAGTAAATTATACCATAATAATTAGGTCCTTTAATTGTAAAATAATCGTGTGTATGGGTAGGATAACCAATTGTATTAGTGTAATTAGATCTTTTATTGGTATAATCGTATCACGTGTTGTTATATTTATATGCACATTTAGTCAAATATATGGTGGTATAATAAACTAAATTTTTTGGTACGTTGTTATACAATGTAATTCGGGTAGAATAGCTAAAACAGTTGGTGTAATGCTATCTTTTGTTGGTATAATAGTCAGAAATTGAATGGAAAAAATAATATAAAAATGAGTTTATTGGTATAATAATTGAATTTATTGGTATAATTATCTGAATATTTGTTGGTATAATATTCCCTTTTGTTGGTATAATATCTGCCGTTCGTGGTATGATGTGCAAAGATTATTCATATATAAAAATTATAATGACACTATCTGTTGGTATAATAATAACAATTGGTATAATAATCTTACATTTGACTTGGTACAAAAATTGAAACAATTGGTATATTATCTATTTTTATTGGTAGAATTATAGGTTCGATTTTGGGTATAATTAGTTGTTTTCATGGTATAATACTTGCTACATGTGATGTAATAATCTGAAAGTTTTTTAAATCCTTAAGGAAGGGTTATTTTCGTCTTTTCAAGCATTTTGGATATTAAACAGGAAACTTTTAACATAAGGGTACTGAACAGGAAGAAATAATTCGAGGGGTATTTAAAAGGAAGTTTAAACTTCAAGTGGGACTGATAAGGAATTTACCCTAATTTATTCACTGTTGTAACATTTATTGTTTTGGCGTTAAATCATGCGTCTTGTAAGCTGCAGCTAACACATATGCAAAGGGCAAAGGTCAGTGATTGAGACATTCAATCATGGTGTTTCTTTCTTTCATCAGTAAATTTGGAACAGCCCTTTCAAACGATAGCTTTCCAGTCTATGCTGACGATATTGATGACGATTTTCAGGCATGCAGCAATGTTGTCTGAAGCAGCAAAGGCTCTGAAGATCATGATTATCGGAGGGTCAATACCAGAACATCACGGAGATATGATATATATAATACACGTGTATTGGGACCTGATGGAAAATTGAACGCCAAACATCGTAAGGTGAGCAACAGTTAATATGTCTCGAACCAAACTATGTTCATTTTTTAGGCTACTATTATCAATTGATTGAAGCAAAATCTTCTAGGATGAACCGAAGTGATCGAACTTGACAGGCATATCGTTGTAAAATGACTTCTACATCGAGAAGGTTCATATCTGTTTCATTTGTGTACTTAAAATCATGCAAGCGTATGTTAGTACATGAAGCTTTTTCAAGTCTTCGATCATCACGGACTGCCTGCTCAATCCGTTTCAGCACGGTTTCACAGTTTTAGAATCACATATGGAGTGGAAATTATTGATGCTCAATCCGTTTCAGCACGGTTTCACAGTTTTAGAATCACATATGGAGTGGAAATTATTGAAATAGAAAATGGCGTATTCGATAAGAGATTCACCTTTTTGATATCAACATTCCTGGGAAGATCACCTCCAAAGAATCAAAGACTCTAACTGCTGGCCAAACGCCCACCATACAAATGTTCATACGAAATCAAACCACATGGTTAGGATATGTGAAGAATTAAATTATTAACTCTTCCTGGTTATGTAAAGGTCATGTTCTGACCCTACCTACTCGTTCGGCATCTTGCAGTGAATCCTAAATTACAAAGTATATATAGAACAGTAAAAGATCCGAAAAACTCAGAATGTGGAATATGTTAAGCGCAGCAGACAAAGATTGAAACAATGCAACCGTGCACTGCACGCCGAATTTTAGCAGCATTGAGGCATGAATCTATCTTAAAATCACAAACCTTGAATTTCTCTCTACTTTTAGTTTTTGCACTGGTTTGAAGCTAGATATTCCATACAACAGCTAAATGCTCACCACCATCGTTTACGCATGAGCCAGATTTTTCATGTTGCTTTGTCAAGCTCTCCTCCTAAGTTACGTAATTTTACTTGCTTGAGGCATTTAACGCCCCTTTCCTCAAAGATTTGATCTTCAATTCAACCTGTTCCTTTCAGCCTCAGAGTCCTCGCAATCTGATTTCATGTCCCTTGTGTCGCCACAAAACTCCAAACGTCCCATGCCTAACATGCAAGGTAACCATTACCGAAAATGAATGGCTTAGAAAGTGCAAGAGAGGAGAATGAAAATGGATTACTGACCTTGAATGAAGCATGCTCATTGGCCACTGTAAGTGCAGATTTTGTCCTTTTCGACTTGCTCGAACTTTACAACCTTCATCACGCAAAATAATAATAACAAATTTTATCCAATATGAAAGGATTATTGAACTAATAATGTATATCATACCAGCTTTGTAAAATCACACTTTCGTATATATTCATTTGCTCAAATAAGAAATTACCGCCTTTCTTCCTCTTTACTCTAGCAAAACAGAAAACAGCCAGCAACAATAAAACAATAGAAAGACAAACGCAAACTTCACAAAGCGTGTAATCTGTCTAACTCTGTGAGCGAGGGTAGCCACAGCTAGGCATCCTCGGTATTTGGAGTAATTCACCGTGAAAGCCGACCTAGGCATCCTCGGTATCAGCAGCTTCATTTGTCGACGACGAAGAGCCAATAACCACAAACTCACCTTCCGCAGCAAATTTGACACTTGTTACCTGTGAGAGACCAGAAACATGATATCCATATCAAAATGCGAAGCGTACGACAACAGATGTATCATAGGAAAGGAGATAATGAATTGAGCAAAATATATCAAAATGAGATAATGCTTGGCTTGAAGGTTTATCAAAGACAACTACATTTGCATCGGCCCCGGCAGTGGGTATTATATCCTGAAGCAGGATATCCAGAGATAGTATCCCAGGTTTGTTTGTCCGATGCAGAGGGTTCACAGTAAGTTGAGTATATCTCTCCACATCATCAATAGGCGCCAATGTTGACGGAATCTGGGCAACAGATATCACGTGAATATATTTATACTGACATCTGATACTTGAAGTATCTGATTCTATGCATCTCTATTTAAAAAAAAAAAATGCACTACCACATTATAGCTATACCTGTCTCCTTTTTTCTTTGCGATGAAAGAGCACTATTGCAATCCGCAAGCTCAGTGATGATGCTACTCGATATTCCTGGATGAATCTTTTTCCCCTCTGGAAGCATCTCATTATCCTCAGCAACTGCAAAAAGATGAAACCATTACTCAGCCACCTCTGGGCTCTACAGGAACATGGCATGGAATGAAAAGTCACAAGCGTATATTTTAACCTCTTTTCCCATTGTTTATCACTGAAGCATCGACTCCATCTGGCACCACCATTGGCGTGGGTCGGCCTGTGACAGCAATGACCTAGCTTCATCCCTTTCCTTCTTCAGTCTAGCAATTACACGACATGCAGCATTAAGAAAACTAAAGAGCATAAACCCTCGTCCTCTAACAGAGTAAATGTTACAATTGGCACTGGAGAAACACTCATAAACTGCAGATCCCTAAGTATTATGAAAACAACAGATAAAATTGGAACAAAAGCTACACCGTGACGTGAGCAACTTACAGTCAATAAAAATCACGCACTGATATATGCGCTCGATTAAACGTTTCTCGAATAAAAGCCCGGACTGTAAACATTCCGTATGCAAATCAACAGCTCAGACATTTACAAGGATAGTTGCGCACACCATACCAAAGAAAGTGAGAGACGCTTACTTGAGCAATTCATTGTTGCCTCGCTTACTCGATTGTTAGGCCTTTTAGGGTTTCTTCAGCTCAAAGGGTTGTTTTATTCAGCTCAAGAGAGTGTCGCCAAAAGCCCAGCGAGGGAGTTAAAAATTAAATCAATCGTGCTAAGAGGTACTAACCGAGGGAGATAAACAGACTATTGAATAAATCGAGGAAGATGAGCAGACAGGCTCATGTTGAACTTTCAGACTAACGTAGTGGGAGAGCAAGAGATTTTTGATGAATTAAATGGTAAGAGGTCAAAATGGTAATTTCCACATCTATTGATGACGTGTCAAGCAAGGAGGATACTTATTTGATGACGTGGCGGCACAGGACAGTCCGGATCTTACTTTTATCTAATATAGATTCCACAAAATATAAAAAAAAAAAGCAATTGTTTAATGTTATCCAATTGGTAAAAATAAATAAATTTATCTAATTTATTCTTTGTTTAACAACGATCAAAATGACATGCATATCTTATATTTTTTTTTTATGTTCGTAAGAACCATTTTCTAAATACTATTCCCTCCGTCCCAAATCATTTTATACATTTTACTATAACGGGCGTCCCACATCTTTTATACATTTTCATATTTAGTAAAAGACTATCACACACAATCAATATAATAATATTAAATATTCTTAAAAGACGTTCAAAAATATACACTTTTTTACCTTTTCATCACACTATATTATTAAAATATTCAATTTCTTAATTCTCGTGCCAACTCCCAATGTCCATAAAGGTTTGGGATGGAGGGAGTATATTTTTTAAGTTTAGGTTCCCAAAATATTACACAAGAGTGAAATTAATTTAAAAATTCAATTAAATCTTATTTACATGAATAATTTTTTGTAGATTTTTATTGTTTGTAATATATACAATAAGATTTTTACATATATTAGAGCATCTCCAACCCGCAGCATGAAAATACAGTTAATTCTGCACAATATTACAGCTGCTACAGTGCTTTTACTCCAACCCATAAACTCTATTTTCTACACTAATTTTCACTCCAACCCATTAACTCTATTTTCTACTTTAAAAATCAAATTCTATATTAAACATTATATTATAATTATTAAAAAATCAATAAATTATAATAATTCATTTTAAATTAACTAACTATAAACTTAGCATATTATTAAATTATAATTTTATTAAATTAAAATGAAAATATAAATAAATAATAGAATATTAATATTGTTTTACTTTTATTATTAGAATATCAAATATTTAAATAGAATTAAAAAATATTTTATTAAATAAATTATACTAAATAGAAAGTTCAACACAATTTTTGTGCTGAAAAATTGTGTTTACTCTAGATCTAGAGTATCTCTGTAGATCAACACAATATTAGTGTTAGATATAGAGTCCCGTTGGAGTAAAGACGTACTTTATTTTTGTGTTTTACACAAAAATGAAGTACCCGTTGGAGATGCTCTTATTAAACCCAAGTTTTATATAAAGCTTGATAATATATTTATGATGAATGATTTGTTATAAATTATGTTTCTTAACGTAATAAGAGGCTTGTCCGAAATACTCACGCAATACGTTACGCTATTTACGCTACGCGCTATCTGAATTGAAACGCGACGCGTTGCGCTATGCGCATTTCAAAACACTGCTTGGTCATAACGGATTTTAGGTCCTTTTTACTAAATTTTATACGGAATTAGTCCTTAATACTAAATGTGGTCTGACAGGGCCTGAACCCCAACTTCAAAATATGTTTACTCCTTAACTCCAATCGTCCCTTATATAATAGTATAGGTGATTAAAAAAAAAAAGGAAATACAACCTAAAGCCCAAATATCATAATGGGCTTTCGCTGTCGTCGTATTGGTGATGTTCGGTTATTTTGTTTATTTTGTTGCTCAAAATAACCCGGACCCAAGACATCCAATCGATTGATAATTTAACAGAAGGGATTAGTTTTAACAAGAATTAAAGAAAAGGGATTTTGACTTTTTCAATTAAAAAAAAGGGAGTGAAGTTGATTAGGTTAGTAATTAGTTAATCTTCACTTAATTAATAAATAGTTTAATTATCTATTTCATAAAAAAAAAGAAATTTACTGTTCATCTTCTCTATCTGTCGCTTTTTCTCCGTCGTTTTTTCTTCTGCAAATGGTTTAAAAAATTAATCCCAACGAAAATCCTACACCCATTAATATATTTCATCCTGTTGTTGCATTCACCGTCTCCCTCTCAGAGGTCGATAATTTCGTTTTTTAGTCGACGATTTCGTCTTTCGTATTATTTTATTTGAATAATCTGTTTAAGACATTTTCGACCATAACTTTCGATTCGGAAAACCAATTATCCTGATTCAAGCTACTTGATTATCCAAAACTTTTATGTTTTACACTTCTTCTAATTCGAATTGTATCGACTTGGAAATGTGTTTTTTGGATAAATAAGTAATTAGGATAAATAATTTGAATAAAACTAATTCGACCTTACGAATGTTCCAATAATATTGAATAATTCGAATTATATTCGAATAATTCGAATTAAATTCGAATTACATTCGAATAATTCGAATTAAATTCGAATTAAATTCGAATTAGCTGTCAGGAAATGGCAGTTAAGACATTTTCGACCATAACTTTTGATTCGGAGAACCACTTACCTTGATTCAAACTTTGTTGGACATCTAACTTGATTATTCAAAACTTTTATGTTTTACACTTTTTCTAATTCAAACTTTATCGACTTCAAAAATGTGTTTTTCGGAGACATAATTAGGTATCAATGTTCAATGAAGAGGTTTAATATGTGGTATCAATGTCTAATGAAAATGGCAATGCGTTCTACAATGCGATATTAATTTAGTTGCAAAATTAATGAAGACATAAAATCATAAAACTCAAATATTTATAATCACTACATATGTTTGAATCACAACAATTTAAACATAATTCACATATTCGGCACATATATGAATCATAATCGTATGATGTAATATCTCAACACATTCGACGTTCCATTAAGGTATGTGGTAAATGAGTTTTTGACAACAAACTTAACTATCAAAAATTTTTATTCTGTACATTCTTTACATTTTCTCGCGTGATACCTATTTTCTCGTATTCTTTACATTTTCTCGCGTTCATCACTAAAAAATGGCAGCTCACACATTTTTTATCATAATTTTCGATCCAAGACGCCAATTACCCTGCTTCGAATTCTGTTGGACAGCTAACTTAATTATACAAAACTTTCGTGTTTTACACTTTTTTAAATTCGAAGTCCAAGAATGTAGAAAATTGGTCTTTTTGAAACGTAGTTCAAAATCGCAGAAAATTCAAATCAAATTTGAATAAATGTCAGTTAAAATATTTTCGATCATTCGATTCAGATCATCAATAATTTCGACGTAAACTTCCACGTACAGATAACTTGATTATAAAATTTTGTGTTTTAAGTTTTTCTAATTCGAAGTTTATCAGCTCAGAAAATGAGTGTTGGCTAACATTTCGAATTCTTTTAGAATTTGCTTTCAAGAAATAGCAGTTAACACATTTTCGATCATAAATTTCTTCAGAGTATCAATAACCCCGACTCAAACGGTTTTGGATAGCTAACTTGATTATACAGAAGTTTTATGTTGTACACTTCTATGAATTCGGAGTGTATTGGCTTGGAAAATTAGTGTTTCGTAAGTTGTCGATTTTTTTTTTCAAATTTGTTGTTCATAAATGACAGTTAACACATCTCCGATCGTAACTTTTGATCGAAGACATCAATTACCCTGATTCGAGTTTTGTTGGACAGCTAACTTAATTATTTAAAACTTTTATGTTTTATACCTTTTCAAATTCAAAGTGAATCGACGTCAAAAATGGATTTATTTGGATACGTAATTAAAATAAGTAATTTGAATAAGAAATTTCAAATAATTCCAATAAAATCGAATAAATTCGAATTGTTCGAATAAAATTCGAATATAATTCGAATTATTCGTATTAAATTCGAATAAGTCAGATAAAATTCGAAAATCAATTTTTAGTAATTTTTGAATATTATTTCGAATTATTCGAATAAAACTCGAATTATTCGAATAAAATTCGGAAAAATTCGAATAAAATTCGAATTATTCGAATTAAATTTCTATAATTCAGATAAAATTCGGAAATCAATTTTTAGTAATTTTTTGAATATTATTTCGAATTATTCGAATTAAATTCGAATTGTTCGAATAAAATCCGGATAAATTCGAATTAATTCGAATAATTCGAATTAAATTCGTATAATTCAGATAAAATTCGAAAATCAATTTTTAGTAATTTTGTGAATTTTTTTCGAATTATTCGAATAAAATACGAATTTATTCGAATTATTGGAATAATATTCGAAAAAATTCCAATAATAATTCGAATAATATAATTCGAGTAAAAGAATTCGAATAAAAAATCGAATAGTGTTTCAAATATAGCACTCGAATCATTGAATTCGAATAACGTTCGAATAAGAATCGAATAAACAATCGTACAAGTAATTAAGTTTAGCTATCTCTAATCATTTTTTGAGTAAGGATATTTTGGTAATTTTAAACTCAATCCCTTTTACTTAATAATGTAAGATATGAATCCCTTTTCTCAAAATCTTCCTCCAATCGATCGACGTCCGCGACATCCAATCGCCAGCGAACATCGCCCGGCGACCTTCGAACCACCGGTGACCGTCCTACCAACGAGAAAAGCCTCCCAAACACAATATTTAAAACATTGATTAAGCTTTGAAGGTATGATATATCGTAAACCGAATTTTTATTACTCCAAGATCTGTTTTTATTGTCTGTTTCGATGTTGAAATTCTCAGTATTATGTGGTTCAAATTGCTTGGAAATAGCCCGAGAAGTTTGTTTATAAATGGGCGAATGATGGTTCGAGCGGCAATCAGTATTGTTTTTGTTCTTCTTGAGTTCCTTCCTCGTCTTCTTTTGTCGAAATATCTGATTGAAATAATGGGTTTATGTTAAAGATAGTCTTGTTTATGATTTGGTAAGTGATAGTCTGGACAAATCTTGTTTGTATATAGTTCTAATGCTTAAGAACTGTCTTGTTGAATTCTTATTCAAGTTTATGCCGCTCTTGGTTTTGCAACGGAGTATGAACTGAGGAGATGAAAATCAAGATTTATATCTTAAATTCAAACAAAAGAAAAGGGGGCTGGTTTCGTTCTAATTCTTCTTTTTGTTTGCGATAAGGGGCGATGGAAGGAGAAGGATCCCCGAGTGCTAAACGGATGCGATTATCAGCAACAACATCATACCCTTGTGGAGGTAAGAATAGGGCATGCATCGTCTTCTACTGCCGCGTTCCCTCTCCAAATCACTCGTGGGAAGAAAGTAGAATTGAGTGTAATATCTGCATCGTTGATTTAAATTCGGATCATTCGATCTACACGCTCGAGGATGACGATGCTGATGATAATCCCGTCGGCGGCGAGGTTGATCCTCGTCTTGTTAAGGGTTTCGCCCGTGTATCTCCAACTTTCCAAATTGACTGCGGCTTCGGTGATTATCCCCCGAATGACGCCTTTTGCGTGTTGGGCGAAAAGCTCTACGTGTTCGAGGGATCCCGCGGCTTTGGCGAAGACGATAGCATAAAACAGTCCGTCTTTGCCATCGATTTATCTGAATCCGTAACCCTAACCCGAGAGACGACGAAATTGGAGAAAGGCGGGCCCCTGATGAAGAAGATCGGGGAAATGCTGTCCCCCAAGGTATATCCCGTGGCCCTCGCGACGCCCGACGGTAAAAAAATCGTCGTCTTCCCCACCTGGTGGTATCGTGATATACGCGAAATAGAGGGGGGGAAGATGTCCCATGGCGGCTTCGAGATCTTCGATCCCGCGAACCCCCAATCGCCGTTGGAGCCTCTCCCTCGGTTGACACACAGTTATCGCTTGGAGATCGACCGCTACGGGTTCATCGAGGGCTCGAATAAGTTGTTGGTCCAAATATCTCACGGGAACACTAGGGCGGACTCGGAGTTCTGCGTCCTCGACCTCTCCGTGCCCGACAAGGAGTGGTCAGAGCTGGACAAATTCTACAAGGTCCTGGATTTCATTCCTCCTATGCATGACCTTCCTTCGTTTTTCGAAACTGTCGGGGAGCGTCGGTTCTGCTTCGTCAATCGCCATGGATTTTTCGATCTTGAGGACTGTCTTTATGGTAGTTTGGTCTTCGATGATGACTTGTTTGAGTTCAGGGTTCCTGGAGGAGACGAGGAGTTTCTGTTCGGGAGAGTCCGTGGTTTCTGTTCGATTGATGTGGACAGCTATGTGGCTCGTTGTTTGACCGAGGAGGACGATGAGGACATGATCCACTTCTGCAGGATGCTGATGGAGAGGCCGAGCAACCTCGACTCCTGCCGCGTGGTGGTAGCCGTGTACTCCGTCGATCTTAGACGCTATAAGGAGCACAATACGCGTAGTGGCAGCCACCAGCTCGAGGTTACCAAACTCGTCCGGAAACACAAGTTCCTGTTGGGCTTCGAGGGGGAACGCGACTTGGAGCAACCGGCCCATCTCTTCTTTACCTTCTAGCGTAGCTTCCCTTGTGCTTGCTTGCCTTCCTTTATACATTACTTTCTTTATTTTATGTCGTAAAACAGCACTGCTTGTATTTTGTTTTTGACCAATTTGTTATGGACTACTTCTTTGGTTTCCTGATCAAACATTGGACGAGTTATTGCGTTCGTTGTTTGTGCAGTTCAGTTGGGTGTTGTATTATTTAGTTCTTTGCTAGCTCAGGAAAGCACGCGAATCATCATCCGGGAAACTGTACATAATCAATCATTGATCTCC
Source organism: Craterostigma plantagineum (assembly GCA_027422505.1). Lineage (NCBI taxonomy): Eukaryota > Viridiplantae > Streptophyta > Magnoliopsida > Lamiales > Linderniaceae > Craterostigma > Craterostigma plantagineum. Next base: position 1,080,867 of record JAPQWV010000033.1, on the reverse strand, counting down.
GTGTGTGCCTCCGCTGTGGAAGGAGAAAAGCTGATGTCACGGCCGTGAAGACGCCTGGACGATGCCGTGACGCGCGACAGAGACGAGCAGCTGAGGACACGGCCATGAAGCACGAAGCCGTGATGAGCGACAGAGACGATCATCTGAGGTCACGGCCGTTAGGGGCACTGCAAGTGGCCGTGAAGTGAAATAAATTGACGTTGCTGGCGACGACTCTTTAGGAGCAGGCGAAAATTCAAGCTACCCAGCAGATTTTAGCGCCAAATTTACTTCTTCGTTCAACACATCTCTCACTTATGTTTACACTGTAGAGTGGTCGTGCGATTATCAGAGCTCTTTCTGAAATTCAATTCTCGAATCTGGGGTTTATATTGTGACACGCTCAATATACTAGCAAGTATACTAGGTAGGAGCAAGTAGTTAAACAGACGAAGTCCGTGTATCGATCCACGAAATATATTTGAGGTGTCACTTCCAACCAGCCTCAATCATGTATATGCAAGCATAATATGTGATGCAGGCGAACAATAACGACAACCTATTAACTTGTACCAAATTCAGAGAACCATTTACTCTTGTTACCACCTTATGAACAAAGTCAGTCACATGAATCGACAAAAATCTAGCTGCATTCGCCACAACCATCCACTTTCCTCTACTAGAGCTGTGGGCCTCCAGATACAGATTCAATAGCACCCTGAAAAAGTAAGAGCCATCGGAGAACATGTATTTGTTTCCTTCCACTGAAGTTCAATGAAATGACTACTTTACTATGAAAAGAAGACAAGTTATTCACAAGTTAACAATAAGACAGGGCATGACATGAAACTAAGTAGAAACCAAGTAGCCCGGTACCAGCAAGCCACTACACATAAATTGATCCAACTGTCACGAAGAAACTTCACACCAGATGTTCAGCAAGTTCAACGTTAGTAGTTGAGCAAACCTAATGCCGAAACCATCACAGTTAGTAAAACTACGTCAAATCCTCCTGTAATTGAGCTCACTAGCAGTGGATACAGCGAAATATGAGAATGCACAATACAAACTATTGATACATGTTAATGAGCAAAAATTAAGGGAGGCTGTTACGCCTGCTGTTTGTTAAAGCAGTACCATGCAATCAACAAGGATCTCCCTCCAGCATTTCATATTTCACAAAGGTTGATCAATAAAAAATATGTACAACTTAACGGAAGCAGTTAGACAGGTAATCATTAAACACTACAGGCTTCCAAAATTTCTTTCTTTCAGTGGGTAATAAACGGAACTCAAGTATCATTCTATCAGCTCCTAGATAGAGGATTATCGTCAAATTAATTCTTAACAACATCATAATTTCCTGCTATAATATTCCAACACACACACACGCACACACATCCAAAAAACTTCAACGTTTCAGCCTTTCATCAGATAACTTGAAGCAGCTGAAATATCTATCGCTAACGTAAATGCTCAATTACGTATGCTCCAAAAGTTTACAAGGTATTTAAACATTAAACAATTGTTTCTGAATTTTGCCTAGAAAAAGTCTCAAACGACCTAAACTAAGCCCCCATCTCCATCCAAGAACTCCTTCAGAATACCCTTTCTGGATAAACCTTGCTGCAAATCGATCAAAGGAGTATCGAAATGTCGTAGGATCATTGACGCCACGTTCTCAGCACTAAATCGGCGTCCGGCCTCACTAAGATGCGTCGCAAGGTTCCGACACAAACGGAGCAAACTCTTGTTAATCGAAAGCATTTCATGACGGTTGACGATTGCTGCACCTCCGTCATAGTACTGGTTGGTTCGAATTTCGTCGATAATCTTGCCCTTGAAGACCGGCATTCCACACAGATGTACGAACCTCCTCATTCTTGATATTGGCATAAAGATTATGCAAAATAGGCCAAAAGGTTCCTCCGTCCAAGCGAGCGATCCATCCACTTTGATCACCGATCGATATAATAGCATCTTCAAGCAATTTGAAGGTACCTTTCTTTAGCATGAATTTACTCCTATCAGTCACGTTCTTGATGAATCCTACCAGCTCGTAGTCTGATAGGAGGGCGAGATGGTTAGCCAGGAACGAGTCGTCGCCATCCTCATAACCATTCATCTTCGCGAAGAGGTTTTGAAACAGAAGCGGGATAACCGTCACCCCCTCGCTTCGAATGTGAGCCTCAATGACGCAGGCAATTCGCTGGTAATCGCACCTCCTGTCGAGGACGTTGGTGCTACGAGTGAAATCCAGCTTCCAAAACTTTAGTTCGCCCTCCACAGCACCGATATTCTTGTACAGGTCTATGACCTGAGTCCCCTCGATCGTCAAGCCCCGTGAGTGAAGATCGCTTATGAACCCGACAATGGACTTGTATACCTTTCTGTAAGTTTGCATAATTTCGGTATAGAAGGTAGGAAAATTCCGGTAATTCCACCTTCTGTAGAAAGGTCCACGGCCACGAAGATACTCGGCGAATGTTTGTGAGAAGGGTTCGTGAACGCGATCACTGAGACCGCCGTTGGTGTTGACGAACAACGTCTGAAGGCTATTCTTGTGGCTGATCCACACTTCTGAACCTTGCCGGTATTGTTGATCAACCATCACCTTGCGCCCCTCAATTTCTCCCTCTCCGCTATTCCCGTCTTTAATCTCATAAGTGATAGTAACGTGGCGATATCGTCCAGCCATTGGAACCTCGCTGCAAGGGATCACATTGAATGACATGTAAATCACTGGTGAAATAAAATATGCAAGCAAGAACCGGTCAGCCAACCGCCACAAAAAATGATAATTGTTAAACAGGGAGATATGAACATTTCAAAGCGGCATTTTGACATAATGGCTAATCTAAGATATGCATTCCAAGCTCAATAATCGACCAACCAAGCATACCCTCAGACTTCATACGATGAATAACAGCTAAAAAACACCATCGAAGCGACGAATTCGCCAATAAGTTACAAAAATATCTAAATTTCGAAAATTAGGGTTCGTCGCATAAATTCGAAATTTATGGCAAATTTCAACGAATTAAGCAAGCCCATGATAATCGTAACGCGTCTTAGACGAAGAAAAGCATATTCATACCCAAGGATTAGCAACTTCGACGAAATTTCCAAATTGAAATTAATTGAAGTTGGAAAGCAAATCATACCTTTTGTTTTCAATCAAGTATAGGTCGACGTTAAATGGTTCGTTTTGGAGTTGCCGGAGTAGGGCGGCGGTGGCGTGCGGTGTTAAGGTGGTGGTTGGACAATTTTCGGTGGTCGTCGATTGAGTTTGGGGGTGTATGTGATGGAGTTCGACGTACTTACGTTATATTATTAGGTTTTCATTGTTTTCTTGTTCTTACACAGATCACGGCCGTGAAGTGTGAATCTGATGGCCATGACTCGGGACAGAGGACTATGCCCTAGCATGTCGCGGCCGTGAAGTATGATTCAAAAGGCCGTGCCGCGGGACAGAGGGATCAGCCCGAGCTTGTTGCGGCCGTGACATCGTAACCCACTTTTTATTTTAAATTTATTTTTTAATTATACACTTCACGGCGATGAATACTCTTTCAATAGCCGTGACGTAGAACAGAAAGTTCAGCCCGGAGAATCACGGCCGTGATATATTTCGTCTAAAGCCGTGATTACGTTGCGACTGAGATTTGGAGGCCACCATTCCTACAAATTACTTGTACATCGCGTACTGTTGTTAAATTATTAAATTGACCCCTAGTTATCTTAATTATTCGTACAAACATCCCTGTAAAATACTAATTCAGAGTTGCAGGTAGAACAAATAAATGGCAGTGAACCTACTCCGATAGAATTGATTAATATACTGTTAGCATAACAGAGGTGTTATATAATAACTCAAAATTAAGGTCGTCGAATTAGCGAGTAATACAACTTTGGGATTTCTACCAGCAAAAAGGGTTTCATTACGAAAACACCCAAAGTAAATAGAAGAAGAGCACTATTAATTATCTATACTATTATTGTTATTATTATTATTATCAATTCTTATCTATTCTTTATATAACTATTCTCTTTTATTCTTTATATATCTATTCTCTTTTATTAAGAGACATTGCCATGGTTAAACTGCCAATTTTAATTCAATTTTGGTCTTTTTGAACTACTAAAAATATTAAATTATATTGTGTTCCATGTTCGTAGATTGACAAAAAAGCATCGCATGTAAAATAACTGATACAAATTGATTTATTAAAATGAAGAACAAAGAAAACAAATTATAAAAAAAAAAAACTACCCACTAATTTCATCACACGCGTATGAGTGTGCTTCCTTTGCTAGTATTTATAGTTTGTTTCTTCTTTCTCTAATAATTTAACGAAATAAATCGATATTTCTCTGGTTTAAGAGTGTGTTTCGGGCCAAAAAATCCGTTAAATTTGGGTCGTTGGCTCCGTTAATGGGCTGGCCCAACCGATCAGACTACTGTTCTCTTACAGAGCATTTGAAGAGTTAGGAAGCGCGGCAAGGCAATATAATCAACTTACAACGACGTCGTTCTACAAGTCCCCATCCCCTCTCATCATGTTCATTCATGAATTCATCAATCAGTTACCCGCAAAAACACATTAATAATATAAATAAGTAAAATTAAAAACAAAAAAGATAATGGTGCACAACGCCTACGACTCGTATATTATTACTAGATTAGCAGCACACCCTACGTGCGTGAAAAAGAGAGTAGAACGTGGGGGTTGATGGTTTTTTAGATATGTTTTAGTTTATTTAATTTATCAATTAATATTATATGTAGAAAAATGTGATTGGTTGATTCATCAAATCTACACACCAAATTAGAAGGCAAATTGACGGTTTGCAGCCCCCTTTCCCCATTTATATAATATAATATAATAGTATAGATTATTATTAGTATATAAAGGCTCTAAGGGTGATAAACCCTGTCAATTTTCATCTAATTTGGTCTGTCAATTTTAAGAATCAACCAATCAGATTTTTCTCCTAAAATAAAAATATAAAAAAAAATAGAAACCCACGTTCTCAATCAAAACTAGGGGTGGTAAACAGGTCGGGTTGGGTCACCTTCGGGTTCAACCCGTTTAATAAACGTGTTGAAAACTTTAACCCTGACCTGACATGTTTACTTAAACAGGTTGAAAAATCAAACCCAAAGCCAACCTGCTTTGACCCTTACCCAACCCGCCAACCCGCCAACACGTTTAAAATTAAAAAAGTAAATATCAAAATTGACATAATTATAAATTCAAATTAAACAAAAAAGGGAGAACTAATGCAATTTTTTTTAAAAAACATCATTATAAATCATAATTAAGAAAAAATTAAAGTTCCAAGTAACAAAAATCTCAATAGTTAAACACCATGCAAATTATTTCATGATCATCAAGTATTAACCGAAACCATATTTGACTCGAACTCTCAAGAATATTCTCTTCCAGTCGATCTCCCACCCTTACGTTCATGACATCTTCGCACGAAGAGAACCATAACGCAATCAACGAAGCCTGAGCTACCGAGCAGATTGTTATCTAAAACAACGACGATATCGATCAACAAGGAGTGATTTCTACCTATTTGGGGACGTTATAGTCGACGATGAAGAACTCAAGTAGGAGGAGCAGCGAGCGAGTAGCCGTGCGTAGGAGGAGCATCGAGCGAGTAGGGCAAAGAAAGGATTCGTAAGAAAAGGAGAAGCTGAGACGCCCACCACCTGTTCGACAAACTCCTCAACGAAGGATTAACCACTAAGCCGAAATTCAGGGAAGAAACATGTTTTTCTCTTTGTTATTTACGCTCCTCGTTGTGTTAATATTTCATATGAGCGGCTAATGCCGTAGTATTTGAGATTAGATGAACCCTAGCGAGATCGTACGTATGTTGAACGTATTATTGATATGCTTTTTATTATGACTCGGTTACGATTTATGTTATTGTTTTGATTATGTCTATGTGGTCGAAATAATTGTCGGGAAATCATACGCTACGCTCGAGAGAGGGGCTATTGATTAGACCACTCGTAAGCGAGCGGAATAAACTCATCGCTAGAGATAGGTTGAACTACCCCGTCGGATTAGAGTCAAATCTAATAGTGTGATTTATCTTGTTTTAACACGATCTATGATTGACTAGTCAGGGAAGCTTGCCCAGCTATTTAATTCATAGATTAGTTGTTTACGATTCTTGTGTGATAAGGCGCAGTTTCGCCAGTCGGATAAATTCGTACGCATGCTCTAGGAATCCTCAAGGTCTAATAGTTGGCTAAATGTTATTATACGTGTCACTCGTTTGGTCGAGCTAGGGGGATTCAAAGTCTCAAATACGTTTGTTTTTATAAAACGTCCCAACTCCATTATCGATCCTTTATCAAATTTTTATTTTTGTGTTTATCGTTTACTTAGTTTATCGATATTTATATTTATTTATATTTACTAGGCTATTTAAACGATGGTTTTCTAAAGTATATAGTTCGTTTGGGTTCGATACTCAAATACTTGCCAGTTCTATACTATTTTCGATAGGTACACTTGCCTATTGAGCGTAGGATAGTTTGTCGATATACGTTTTATTTTATTACTCGATCCGCTCGATCAATAGACAATATCCGAGATCAGTTTTTCTTATATGAAACGATGAATCAATGTCCACACAACGCATCACATCGCTTCCACTGCGGTAGTAGAGGAGAGTCCTTGTCTGGATATTTGCAACTTCCATTGATAAATCCAATCTTGTTTTTAGCTTCAATGCAATCATCATCCTCATGCTACAAATCCTGTAATTATCAGATCCTTTTAAAATTCCCTCCGTCAGATCAAGATTTGGTGTGTCTGACGGATGAATATAGATCGGATTGTTGAAATCCACAGGAGTTCCAATCTCTGATTCAGATTCCGAATCATCTCCTATGCCCCCCATCAATACGTCTTGGGGAAGCTGATTAATTAAGCTCTGATATCATGAAGAAAATAGAGAAGACGATATACAGAAGAAAATTTTCTTATTGATTCAAATTGAATTTTGTTGTTGCATTCGCACGGTACACTGGCTAATCGTATTTATACATTGATTTAGTGGGATTAACAAAAACAGCACAAACTAGCCCATTAACTAATAAAGTCCAAATATTCTACTAACGTTACACAGCTTTGTATTGAGAACTCCATTTCTGTAGACCATACTTGCTATAAATTCAGTAAAGACTTGGAGGGACAATATAAGTCGTTAGACTGATATAAGAAGCTATTTAAAAGGTGTCCACAACATTGTATGTGGACTACCACAAAAGATCAATATGTTTCATGGAGCTCTGGACGACTAAACTGCTCATATGCTAGATGGAGCCGCAAATGGATTTCTTGCGAAGATAAGAGCATCTCCAACCGACAAACTCAATTTGAAACTCAAAGGACTATTTTGGAAATATTCTACACCAACTCTTACAACGTTTCAATACTAAGAAACATATCTTGTACCTTAAATAAATTTAATATTATATTACATCTAAAATAAAATTAAAAGGTTGCTAGTATATTTTATAATTTGAAAAAAACTTTCTAATTACTGTATATATTTTTATTTTTTTATAAGGATGCTTTAAATTATTCAAGCAAATAAAAGGACCTTATGCAATTGTTAAATATAACTCATTTTATGAGTTCAATATTTATTGGAGGAGAGAAGAGGCACGAAATCATTTTGGGATTGATTCCTGGATTCGATTGGAGTGATTTTATGATATTTTTGGGTTTCGAGTTTCATTGGAGATGATCTTAATGCTAGGAGAAATTCCCATTTTCGAAATGATGAAGCTTACCAGCATCACTATCGAAAAGGTGTCCACAACATTTCGTATGTCGACTACCGATCAAATCACTAGGATTCGTGGAGCCCTAAACGACTAAACTGCTCCTATGGAGCCGCAAATGGAGAAATTCCAAGTGAAGATCAACATCTACTTTATATATGCCAAGCACCAAATTCAACATGAAGATCGACATCATTGTGTTGAGCCTTGAGCGTTGACTTTACCTTTTTCTGTTTTTAACCTACAATTTTATTTTTTAACTTTTAAATGGATCGTTGTTTTAAAATATCCATAATTATTTTAAAAAATTATATATCGTTAACAACTTATATATTTCTCTAAAATGAAATACAATGAACTGTTGAAATAACGTGAAAGCAATAAAAGACTGTTAAAAATCAATGAACAAAGCTTTTTGCGACGAGGCGAAGAGGGTTCTTCTTGTAGGTGGTAATGCCGGGCAATCCCTCCAAGTCGACGTCGTCGGGAGTCATTCCGTGGGGAAGTTCCCAGTTGAAAGAGTACAAAAGATTTGCCAAAGCCAACTCAACATTGGCAGCGCCCAACGGCATGCCAGGACACTGCCTTCTCCCCGAGCCAAAGGGTATGAACTCAAAGTCGTGACCCTTAAAGTCGATGTTCTTGTTCAAGAATCTCTCTGGGATGAACTCGTTTGGCTTCTCCCAGCAGTCGGGATCTCTAGCTATGGCCCATATGTTGACGTAGACCATCGTCTTGGGCTCGATCTCATAGCCGTCTATGGTGCACTTCTTCATCGTTTCCCTGGGCACGGAGAGTGGCGCGGGCGCGAAGAATCTAAATGTTTCTTTGACCACAGCCTTGAAATAGGGAAGGTGTTCGAGGTCTTCTTCCTCTACTTTGCCCTTATTCATTCCTAATATGAAGCTACGAATTTCTTCCTGAACTTTGCTCATCACCTTGGGATGCTTCATCAGGGCGGTCATGGCCCACGTTAGGGTTGCTGAACTCGTGTCAGCTCCAGCCGCAAACATGTTCTGCATGCACCAAAGAATCATTGTATATATTAATATAGAGAGAGGTAATTAACATGGCTCGATTACATTTAGCGTAAAAAAAAGAAAGATGAAATAAGAGAGCAAACCCTAAGTAATTAGGTACGTACCATGATGACTCCCTTGACATTGTCCCAGTCGAACTTGACGTCGCTTTTCTCCCTCAACTGAATCAATAGATCGACCATGTCTCCGTTCATGGATTCGGGCCTGTTTGGCTTGAGATGTTCGTCGATGAGCTCTTGATAGAACGAATCCAAGCCCTTGAAGGCCTTCTCAAGCTTATCATACTTGCCCATGAGCCTATCAATCCAAGCAAGCTTTGGGAAGAAATCAGCAGCAAAGATGGTGACCGACATGGCCTGAAGGCCGTGAAGAAGGCTGTCGAACTGCCTCTTTCCCGAGGAAGTCTCGTCGTACCTCTTTCCAAAGGCGATTCGACATATTACGCTGCTCGAGTAAGCCAAGGCGAGCTCGTTTATTACGACTGTCTCTCCTTTAGATTGAGACACCTCTTCGACTATTCTAGAAACTTCCTCCGACCGTAAGGGAAGGAAGGAGTCCATCTGCTTGCGTGTGAAAAGCTGGACAACGACCATCTTCCTCATGTCTCTCCAGTAATCACTGTAAGGAGACGTGGCGATGTCGAGGTTGTTGTAAGAGAGCTTTGCGAAGGTAGTTGTCATGGGACGGCTAGAAAACGTGAGATCGTTGTCTTTCAACGCCTCCTTTGCAACCTTAGCAGATGAGATTACTACGACGGGCTTGTTCACGAGCTTCATGGACATCAAAGGACCGTATTTGTCCGAAAGCTCTTTCAAGCACATGTGGAGCCTCGAGTTGTCGAACTGATGGAGGTTTCCGATGAAAGGAAGGGTGGGTGGGCCCCGCGGGCGACGGACAACACTCGCCGTCGTCCGAAATCTTTTGAGGAAAAGGATTATAAAGGGGAGGGCTAACAAAACATAAAAGATGAATAAGGCCATTTTTTTCAATGAAAAAGAAACCGATTGTTGTCTGTGTTTTTTGATGTGTAAGAGCTAACGATGCTTTGAGTGACTTTTGATGTTGGGAACCTATTTATAGATTAGCAATCTGCGAAATCTCTTCAGCCTTTTGCTGACCCAAATATAATTGTTTCCGTGTTTTTCAGCTTACTCTTTTGAATGATACGACATGACAGGGATTATAAATTATAATTTCAAAAGTCATGGTCAATAAAATGTATTCAAAGTTGTTTGTATATATAATTTACTATTGTGTTTTGTCACACCAAGGTCGTTATTCAAATCGAGGGTATTATAATTAAATAAGCACATGCCTAAATCATATATATTTATTGTAACATGATTACGTATGTTAGTGATTTAATTGCAACACTGCACTCAATGCGTGTAAATAATATATAGATGTATGTAAAATAACTATAAGTAGGGAGTAAAATCGAGAATATACATGTGGGTTTCTTTCAATTTTAACTATTCGTTTTAATTAATCTAAATTATCGGACCAAAAATTTGGCAGTTTATACTAAACCTTAGGGTTAATAAAACGGTATTGATATTCAACCATCCATTCAGAGGTTTCTCTTTCTACCAGAGCCGGAATTAGGAAACTTTCCCGCAAGACGGATCATACTCTTCGTCCGTAGGATTTCCGTCTCATATCCGTTGAGATCCAATACATAGACATACTAAATTTCTATCTCATGAATGATATCGAAAGCTAAACAAATTGAAGTAGTAGTCCCTATACGATGCGCACTAAGTTTAAAAACAGTGACGGAAATGTCGAAATTCATGTTGAAGCAACAGTTGAAATCACATAGTTTTAGCACATGCGGAAAAACAAAAACGTAGTAGTGAAAACGACGCACACACGAGATAAAAAAATATACAGCAAGTTCTTCAACTTGTTGCAAGACTTCAGGGAATTCCACTATAGAATGGAGTACAAAAAGACGCAACTATCAACGATTGTAAAAATAAGCCTAGAAAAGATTCTAACGACTCTTCTAAACTTGTGGTCGAGTCGTAAACATCCAAAAATTTCACGAGTCCTCCTCCTGCGGCTCCGTCTAACATATGAACAGTCTGATCGTTGAGCCCCTCATGGAATCGGTTGATCTGGGCTGCCTTCGACATCCCATGCTGCGGGCACCTCTTTAGTAGCGCCTTATAACGCTCCCACACCTCGTACAAGTTTTCAGAATCTTTCTGGTGGAAAAGGGAAATTTCTGTCTTCAGTCTGAGCACCTTCGTTAGTGGGAAGTAGTGGTTGATGAAGGCGGCTCGCATCTCCTCCCAGGTAGTGATCGATCTGGGTGGCAACATATCTAACCAGTCTCTCGCCCTGAACTTGAGCGAGAACGGGAACAGCATCAGTTTAATTGCATCACCCGGGACACCGTTGATCTTTATGGTGTCGGTCACCATCAAAAACGCCTTCAAATGGGAGTAAGGATCGTCATCGGGGTTGCCCTCGAACTGGACCGTCTGGAAAATCATCTGAAGCCAAGAATGCTTCAGTTCAAAATTGTTGTTCTCGATCGGCGGAATGACAATCGCCGACTCCGTACCGCCTAGCGCGGCATTCTTGAGGAGGTCCTGAAGTGATGGTTCCTCCTCGGGAATGTTATGGACGGGCACTCGGTGGTCCGCCATGTCTACTTCTGTGTAGGGACTATCTACGGCTGCCTCTACACGTGAATTCTGAATGGATTCCTGCGAACTATCCTCTGAATAGCTAACTAAGTGGTCCTGAGAGCTAGTGGATGCTCCTTCGGTATCGTACTTAAGCTTCCTTCGCAACTTTCGTTCGAAATCCAGGTCGGCTTCAACGATGGGGCCCGATGGATGGCTTCGGGTCATTCACCGCTGAATCGTACCTTCAATGAGTGAGAAATAAAGATTAGCGAAAAGTAAACAAATACGACGAATAAAAATACGAAATCAATAACGACGCAGGAAAACAACTAATGCAAATAACACAATTAACGCAAACAGTAAAAGCAAGGAAAACGTCGAAATCACAGTGGCTAAAGTACCGAACTACGGTGTTCCTAATATCAATTTATTCCCCGGCAACGGCGCCAAAAACTTGATCGACACGTAGTGAGTGATGAAAGTGCGACAAGTGATAAAATAAAACGTAAACCTAATTACTATCACCAACGTGCGATAGGCAGTGAACCCATCGTTTGTAGTGCAGTAAAGTGAGTAAACGAGTATCGAACACAAGGAATAAATCAAGTACTAGTAATGGCCTAATCGACTCGATTTTTAGCCTAAAGAAAATACGCAGATTGTTTGACGACTTAACCTAACAGACCACTCCTAATTCAATCAGAAATTCAAAGGGCGCGACTAACTGATATGAGAGTTTTCAGATGATAAGACGTGCTCGGGATTCGAATCCCGCTAGGTATTTACAGCTAAGACAATAAAATCGCTCCTAAGTGCTTAAGACTAAATCGCAGTAATTTCCTGCCCGCTCGCGAGTTTGCTGTCGCCCTAAACGCTCGCGGGAATCTCAAATTCACGAATTACTAACGCGAGGGCCGAGTATTTGCTTTCGCCCTATACTCGAATCCTATCTTCTATGAACGGCCTAAACGTTATTTAGCTGTCGCCCTAAACGTTTTTCCATGCAATCGCTTTAACACATAGACATATTAAAGCAACGAAACATATTCATAGAACGATAAATAGTCAATAGCACAAAGTCACGATAATATATGTCTTAACTACGAATTATCCTAGCGTTCATCTAATCTCAAACACAACGGGATTTAGCTACTCATAATAAAGGGAAAAACTACGAAAGAATTGAAAGATAAAGCCGAAGAACTCATAATCTTTCCTACTGATGAATCTGGGGTGATCTCGGGGAAAGATCTTCGTTCTTCGTTAATTCGGCGTGGATTCTTCGTTGATCCGTCTCTTGCGCTCCGGGACGGGATTTCCTGTTCTTTTCGCCCTAATTTCGTCTCTGGATGATTGGGAATTGATCTCTGGTGAGTTGTGTCGTTTCTGGGTCGAATTTGGGCTTTTTATACTGATTCTCGAGTCGGTCACGGCCTAGGACATGGGCCGTCACGGCCGTGACCATCATCGTCCGCGGCTCGTCACTTTCTGCCCCAGGTCACGGCCAAGTGCATTGACGGTCACGGCCGTGACCATGATCAGCGCACCTCTCTGCCTCGCGTCACGGCCAGACGCGTTAAGCGTCACGGCCGTGACCATCATCAGCGTCCCTCTCTATCGCGTACTGTCCCTCGTCACGGCCGTGACGCGTATTGCGTCTGGCCGTGACCGAGGGCAGTGTTGCCCATTTCGCTCCGTTTTGCCTCGTTTTCGCCCGAAACTCGTCCTAAGCTCCTTCAACAATCAAACAAGTGTAAATATATCGAATAAATGCGTAATTTAATTGCTAAAGCTCTATTATACCCTGAATAAATATTACGATAAATGCGTTTATCATTCACCTTCATCAAAATTTAGTGACCGAGATGATGCACAAGTTCCAAAAAAATCCAGGCACAATTTCTCTTCGGATCATCATTATTCTTCTCATTCATATGTTCATCAATTTCCGACTATACTTCAACCTTATATCAGACATGTGCAAGATGTAAGATCTGATGGAAATTGTGGTTTTCGAGCCATAGCGTTATGTCTTGGTCTTCAAGAAGATGCATGGACTATCATTCGGGCTAATTTAATAGAAGAGTTGGAGATGTATAAGTTACAATATATAGACATGTTTGGTGCTGAAGGATGGCTCAATATCTATAACTCGATAAATTTTTTCGAGTCAGATCGGTCTGCACCTTGTGAACACTGGATGACTATGCCTGATATGGGCGTCTTGATTGCTTCGAAGTATAGCGTGATATTACATGTTATAAGCAATAGAGGCAGTATGACATACTTACCGCTTCGGTCTGCTCCGCCACCATGGTATCATCACGTGGCTATTGCCATTGGTCATGTTAATAATAATCACTACGTGAAAGTTTCATTAGCCGAAAGATACGCGATGCCGACTATCATGCCACAATGGGTTTATTTCAGAGATAAATGTGCAGCCGCATGGAGTACTCCTTATATTCATCGTATTAACAATTATGAAAAGCAGTTGCGTGCTAATTGTACTCAGGATCGTGTTATATTGGAATGCTACAAAAAAATAATAATAGTATTTTGCTAATTGTTTATTATTTATGTGTTTATTTAAATTGTATATTCAACAAAATATTTCATATAAATCTTCTATTAAAATAAAATAAATATTTATATTAATAATTTAAAAAAATAATTTTTTAAGTTAATTAAAAAGGTTCAGTGATTAATAAAAATATTAAATAATAAATTAGTTTAGTAACACATGTAATTAATTTTGTTTTGAATTATATGAAAAAATAAATTAATTAAATAGTAGTTGTTGATTTCATGTGGTTAGGTAAAATAAGTTTTACAAATTTCATATAGAGGGTGTAAAATGGGTGTAAAAGTGGATGTAAGGGGGGTATGAATAGTAGGACCATTTCCAGGCTCTAAGCCCAAAAGAAAGTTGCTCTAAGTAGCTTTAGATTGTCAATTGCATCTGGAAACATGATATAAATTTAACCATTTATTCACCAATTGAAATATTATATAGAATACAAATCACTTTCAAGATCAACCTGGTCAAGATATATAAAATCTGGTTCACACCTACATTGTACGAGATAATAAGTTATTAATGACTTAAACGAGTATGGTTGCCGCATTCCTAGATGTATTATAAATAATAAATGATATGGGTATGACCCTATACATTCATTCGTGGTGTTAATCAATATTTTATTGTTCTTAGAAGGGAATTACGGTGCAGCAAAAGTTTGAGTTGGGAACTTCAATTACAATAAAATCTTCCTTCATATAATACAGCTTTAAGCTAAGTTGATTTAGTTCATTTTAAGCAACATGAATTTAAGTCGAGTGCGACATTATAGAATATCAACAAACGTTCATTTTCTTTTCCAATATGCATTCGTATTCAAAGCTATGGGGCCATGTCCATTGACTACTTCCACTAGAACTTTACATTACATCAAATGAAAAACATTTCCACGAAGACTGAGCGGTCATAAAATACACAGATACCATTCCCTCCTTCGTCCCTGCAGCATCACGGCTAACGTCACCTTTAATGTGATAAAAACATTTACTGCTTGATTCTCAAGGGATCGATAGTCGCGCCGTAGAAAGGAAGATGACGATGAGATCGTCAACTGAACTATACATGCTTCTTTTCTCCGCCACAGTTCTGCTCACCGCCAAACCATTTTCCGAAGCAATCGACACGATCGTGGCGTCGCAGAACATCACCTACGGCCAAACGTTAATCTCATCGGACGGCAGCTACGAGCTTGGTTTCTTCAGCCCCGGAAACTCTGACAATCGATACGTAGGCATATGGTACAGGAAAATAGCAGCTTTCACCGTCGCCTGGGTTGCGAATCGAGACAATCCGATTGCAAACTCGTCCGCCGCCGTGGCTGTCTTGATGCTCGACGCCGCCGGAGGTAGATTAATCCTCGTCGACGGTAATAACACCGTACTCTGGTCAACTAACCACACCTCGCAAAAAACCATGAAAAACCCAGTTGCGAAGCTGCTCGAATCCGGCAATCTAGTGATAAAAGAAGCCGACGACGATATCCCAGAAAATTACCTTTGGCAGAGCTTCGATTATCCGACCGACACTCTCCTTCCGGGCATGAAGCTAGGTAAGAATTTCATCACTGGCCATGAGTATTACCTCACCTCGTGGAAAAGCGCCGATGACCCGGGAAGGGGAGATTACACTTACCACTTAGATCCGACGGGTTATCCTCAGGCGATACTGAAAAAAGGGTCGACCGAACTCTACAGAATCGGACCTTGGAACGGAGCCGGGTACAGCGGGTTACCCGCTTTGAAACCCGTTTCTGCTTATACGTTCGACGTGGTAATGAACTACGAAAGCGAGGTTTATTACTTTTACAAGATACCCAATAACTCGCAACTTTCGAGGTTTGTAATGAACTACACAGGCGTGGGGCAGAGATGGATGTGGAACGATAGGTTCCAAGATTGGAAGGTGTACTTAACCGCGCCAGTGGATAACTGTGATTCTTACAAGCAATGTGGGGCTTATGGGATTTGTAATCTTGGCCAATCTCCTATATGTGGGTGCCTCGACGATAAGTTTGTGCCTAAGAATCCCGACGAATGGGCTGGGAATTATTGGTCTAGTGGGTGCGTGAGGAAGGCGGGATTGAACTGTTCGACCGATGGGTTTTTGAAGTATTCGAACCTGAAATTGCCCGATGTTTCGAAAAGTTCGTGGCATAACTCGAGCTTGAGCCTCGAAGAGTGCAGGGCTATGTGTTCGAGGGACTGTTCTTGCACGGCTTACACGAATTTGGATGTAAGAAATGGTAGTGGATGCTTGCTTTGGTTCGGCGATTTGGTTGATATGAAGCAGGTTTATGGTTCAACGCAAGATATCTATATCAGGCTTGCTGCTTCTGAATTCGGTAAATATTTGCTCACGAATTCAGCTTCGAACGATCTTTTTTTTTGGTAGTGATTTCTTGTTGGGATGTTTAACTGTATCTATTACGGCAGGTTCGAGTAGAAGCAGGGCTAAACTTATCTTGAGCTTGAGCTTGTCAGTGGGATTGATTCTCCTAGGATTGAGCTTACTGGTTTGCATATGTGAGAGAAAGAAAGCACTTGCGTTTCTTAGAAAACGAGGTAACCGAAATTGTCTGAGAAAAAAATCGAACTTTGATTCCCATATTAGCGTTTGTTCTTTAGCTGCCTCGTATTTACAGGGTGGGGCAATCATCCTCGCGATAAAGACCTCGAGCTCCCATTGTTCGAACTGTCGAAGATTTCTAAAGCTACCAACAATTTCTCGTCTCAGAACAAGATTGGCGAAGGCGGTTACGGGCCTGTGTTCGTGGTAAGATTTTTATCTGTCCCAGGAAATGGTAGGTAGGCAATAAGAAAGAACTACAAATAACGTTTGTAAATTCAGGGCACGTTGGAAGACGGGCAAGAAATAGCGGTGAAGAGGCTGTCGAAATCTTCCCTACAAGGAATCGACGAATTCAAGAACGAAGTCCTCTTCATCGTCAGACTACAGCATCGAAACCTCGTGAAGCTCTTAGGATTCTGCACTCACGGCGAGGAAAACATGCTTGTTTACGAGTATATGCCCAATAAAAGCCTGGACTTGATCTTATTCGGTGAGGTTCTCTTTTCGAAAACATTTCTGCAAAAAAGCAATGCTTTACTTGCAAATTTCGACAGACTCGGTGAAAAGTAAGCTGCTCGATTGGCCGAAGCGTTTCGATATCATCAAAGGCATCGCTCGTGGGCTCATGTACCTTCATCAAGACTCTCGGCTGAGGATCGTCCACCGAGACCTAAAGACGAGCAACATATTGCTAGATTCAGACATGAATCCCAAGATATCAGACTTTGGCCTTGCTAGGAGTTTTCGAGGAAACGAAAACAGAGCTAAGACTAGTAGAGTGGTGGGGACATAGTGAGTAGTTTCTCGACGGTTTTTTTTTTTTTTGCGCATTGCTTTTTCTGGCGATTCGATTTTCTATTTTTTTTGTGCAGCGGGTATATGCCGCCGGAGTATGCCATCGACGGGATTTTCTCGATAAAGTCGGACGTATTTAGCTTCGGCGTCATAGTCTTGGAGATTTTGAGCGGCCTAAAGAACAGAGGATTTACGCACACCAAACACCATCACAATCTCCTCGGACACGTAAGTAGTATATTGCGCGCCGTAAACGGAGGATTTACGCGCATAAAGTCCGAATATTTGTTTTCTTTTTTTCAGGCATGGCTGCTCTACAAAGAAGGAAACTCGATGGAAATGCTCGACAATAACATCGCGTACGAAACGAGCGATTTATCGCAGGTGATGAAGACGATCCACGTCGGGCTTCTGTGCGTTCAGAAGAGTACGGAGGATAGGCCGAACATGTCCTCGGTTGTGTTCATGCTCGAGAACGAGGTTGTCTTGCCCGAGATTAAGCCGCCGGGTTTCTTTACGGAGAGAGATTTCTGGCCGACCGCTCATTCTTCGAGCGAGCAGCCGAAAACTCCGACTTCGAATGACATCACCATATCTTTGCCTGAAGGTAGATAGTAATAGGTAAAAATGGGAAAGAAAAAAGAAATGAGCAACATTACATAAAATCAGCCAGCCCCCTCTTTCTCAATTGTTTCTTGATGTTTTTTTGTGTTTTTAAGAGATACCGCTTTGTAGCTTGGAAACAAGATAGAAATTAATATTATGTGATTTTCCACTTTGGGTAATTACATTACAAGATTGCCTTTTCCTTCTTTCATTCTTACATTACAATCAGCAAATAGTATTATGGAAATAATAATTGAATTGAGGTGTAAAACGGATGCAAGGGCCCAAACCTCGTGGGCCAAGTACTTTCCTTTATATATAGCTTTCTCTTCTCCTCTACATCTGCAGTCGTCACCCTCGTTCCTTGGAACATATCGACAAATCCGTCCTCATCCATTTTTCTAAACAAAATTAATGTAAAAAAAAAGAATTATATACAGGAAAATTAGCTGGCGATGTAGCGCGTCGGTACATACGGCGTAGGGTTTGGCGGCCGCTTGGAGCTCCGCCGCCGCCAAACCCCAGATTTGGAGATGTTTCATCATCGCACGATGACCTTCGAGCTCGGAGTATCCAATTAAAGACCTCGGAGAGCTTTGATTCATAGGTCGGTATCGTTTCATAGAATTGAATAGAATTAATCTTTGCTAGTTCTGCTTTGAATTCAACATCTAATGTTGCGTCTCTGCTGAACTTGCAGAGTGATCTTCAAGATTTTACGGGTCAGTTTGTGAAGATCGGTGCCCCCTCGGAGTACAAGAATGGCGTTGGGGGCGATAAATATCGTAGATGTATCCATGAGCCGAGCTCTAGGGCGGAAGCATATCCCGGAATAGAACCGCACGACTTTGTACTTGACCGGTTCGACGTCGAATACGACACCGAGAGTTTCAGCCATCTTTGCCGAACTACCGTTGGGTATCGTCAAGATTATTCGGGTAGCCGCGTTGATGACGTTCGTTCGTTAGAGAGGTGCAAAACATTAGGCCGATGAAGAACGATACGGTGTGGATAGCCTTCTCTCCTAGCCTTTCGATTGTTGTGTACGCCTGTATATGCGAATCTTTGTCAAGAAGGTGAAGGTCTAACGATACGGGGTTCTTTGGCTGGATGTAGAGGATGACTTTACCGTTTTTCCGATTGTAGTTGAAGTGCAGACGGGTGAAGTGTGGTCTGGAAATTACTTCATACCACTGTTTGCATGCTAGCTTTAATGAAAACAAAAAATTCACTGGCAACCTAGCGAATATTGCGGCCATAACATCTTCAATGTGTGCTATCTCGAACAAGGGGATGAACACGACATAAACCAAAAGTAGATGGTAAGAGAAAAGGGCGATGGCGTCAAGGTATACCGATAAACCAAAGAACATTTAGAGATTTATTTGATCGGAAGGTTTTTTGACTGTTTATTGTGGTCTTGTGGTCAAGTTGTTGCTTTGCCAAACCGTTCGTTCATATGAAGATAAAATATTGGCCGGTAGGTGAGGCGATAAATGGAAACTAGTTGAATGCTAGTTTTCCTAAACCTAATCTACCAAACTATATTCGGTGAGATTTATCTTTGCTTGGAAGATTCGATGCGTTATTTGATCAATCTAGCCAAAGTTGTTATAGAAAAAAATGTTGAAATCAGTAAATTTAGTTTTGCCATATCTATGTGGAACTACTTGGTCATGTATCTCATAGATTGTTTGAATATTTTTTTGTTTTCGTTCTAATGCAACAACGAGAATTTTATTCCGTGACTCACTCATAATTGTTTGACTTCTTAGCAGGTCAGGGAGTTTCTACTTAGTTATCCGAAATCGACTCACCCAGAATTGATTTGAGGAGTCCAACCATGAATTCATTGAGGGATTCATTTTTCATCACCACAATTTCATGCTCCATCCATAGCATTCAACAATCAGCACTAATATAGCTTCCCTTGGTAATTCTTCACCTCTATTAGCTTTATAGTTTAATTTTTTTGGATGATTGGTTTTATTGTTTCTTCGCATCTTTTTTTAAGTAAGGAATGCGCCATTACATCAGGACATGCCTTTTATATTCTGCTCAAGGTTACATGTGACACCTTTGTTCAATAACTCCCATTTTGGTGTTTGATTGCTAATGTGGTGATTTGACTTGTTCCTTTGAAGTAAGCGAGACTGGGTTCTCTAACGTAGAATTGGAATGTGGATTCATTGAGTTCCCTTGGGGTAGAGATGGTGGCTATTTGATTGGAAGGCTTTGAGATTGTTTGCTCGTCTTCGTAGTATCAAAAGATTAAATATTGACATATGGAGAAAGACATAAATAGAAATTTGTCTTCGAACTTAATGTATTCCGCATCATCCTTGCGATATGCACATGTGGCAGATTCGGATGTGTTATTTCATCAATGTGGCCAACCTAAGAACTATCTTTAAAATTAGTTAATTGATTTTGCCTTATTTTACCTTCGACTATTAGATCATATAGTTACATATTCTCCCAATAGTCTGTGGTTTTTAAATGTTCTTTATGAAGTCTAACATGTGTTGATAGAATGTTTCATTCAATGACAGCCCAACGAAGCGTTGGAACAGCCCAGTGAGACGTTGAAACGGCCCAGAGTTAATCATATGGTCGGCCTAGTCCAACTCCCATTTGATCTGTTATGTCCTATAAAAGCGTTCGAGGGTTTTATTTTTCATCATCAGCGTCTCAAGTTCGATCCACAGCATTCTGCATTGACATAGCTTTCCCCTTGGTAATTCTTCACCTCCATCGCCTCTATGTAGTTTGCGTTTATAGATGATTATGTTATCATTTCTTTGTGTCTATTTTTAATGAGGATTGTATGTTAATTTCCGTTTTTTTCAGTTCCAGATCTGTTCTCAATTTGTGGAACGTTTTGAACTTTCGATTAACATGTTATCTTATTTGATATCGTGGTTTGCGAATTTGGTTAATTTTTATTGCTTTGATGTTTAGCACTAGATGAAATGGATTTACTTCCTTGTGCTTGAGTGTTGTTATGAATAGTACCCATATAAATTGAGGGTCACTATCTAGTTTCATATCTATAACGTATCGGAATTAAATATAACAGTTGTGTTTTGCTAATTTGTGAAGCGACATTGCCTTTGAAGTAGGATGTTCTCATATAGAATGTGGTGCTTGTGTTCTTCAATTTGGAAGTTTGCAATTATGTGATCTAATTTGCAGCTTGGTGATATTTTCTTCACGATTCTTGAATTCAAATAGATTTATGACTATGATATGAGGGGCTGCTTACGACATCCAATTCTCAGATTTTGGAAGATTTATGGACTATGAGGAGCTAAATGTCCTTTCTTGCTCTCATCTCCTATTTACTAATGTGCTGTTGTATCTACTAGAAAAGTTCACTTGATTTCAAGATCACTATGTTATTTGTTTTATCGGTTTGTTGATGTCATTGCCCATTTCTCTTGACCATACACATTTGGCTTCATTTTGCAGATCAAATCCTAAAGAAAGTATACATCATGGCTTTGAGTAGAAAAAGATGTACTCTTACCTGCCACATTGATGACGGCATCCCCTTGTCCGAGATAGCACACATTGAAGATGTTATGGCCGAAATATTCGCTAGGCTGCCAGTGAATTCTTTGTTTTCACTGAAACTAGCATGCAAACGGTGGTATGAAGTAATCTCCAGACCACACTTCACCCGTCTGCACTTCAACTACAATCGGAAAAACGGCAAAGTCATCCTCTACATCCAGCCTAAGAACCCCGTATCGTTGGATCTTCACCTCCTTGACAAAGATTCGCATATACAGCCGTACACAACAATCGAAAGGCTGGGAGAGAAGGCTGTCCAAATCGTATCGTTCTTCATCGGCCTAATGTGTTGCACTTCCCTACGCTTCGAGAGGACGTTCGTCGTCAACCCTGCCACCCGGAAATTCTTGACGATCCCTGACGGAAGCCCGACGAAGATGGCCGAAGCGCTCGGCGTCGTATTCGACGTCGAACCGGCCGAGTACAAAGTCGTCCGATTCTATTCCGGGAAATCCTTCCGCCCCGTGGCTCACAGCTACAACTGCGAGGTCTATTGCCCAAAACGACATTCTTGGACTCAAGTGGGCACCGATCTTCCTCGTCCCCTAAGAAACAGTCCGAATACGCTATTGCGTCCTCACTTGTGCGTTGGGGGTAGGATGTATTGGTTCGTATGGAAGGAGGGGCCTCAGAGGAAAGTCGACCACATTCTATCGATAGGGATGGACGAGATCATAAGGAGGGTCGAGTTGCCATCTCTCCCTGGCGACGCTCCGAGCTATCTGTTCGACGTTTTCACGTATCTGATCACCTATAGGGGCAATTTGGGTATATTCTATCTGGAGAAGAAGAAGGGGCTCGGGGGCATCTATACGTTGGTTGATCCCGATGAATCGAAGTGGAAGCTGGTGGGCTTCGCTTCGTATTGGTTTTCTTGGGTTAGGGAAATCAATTCTATCGTTGAGATCGATGACGAGCTGCTCTTTGTGCTGAAGGTGTGGGACGGGCGCTTCCATTTTCGGTACCTGAACTTGGACACGATGCTTTGGAGGGAGGCCGAGACGAGCTTTCTGAGGCGAGGCGGTTTTAGGCCTCGGATGCTTTTTCATGAGTACTGCGAGGCTATGGCGTTTCCCTTTTGCGAGAGCTACTTTAAGTGTAAGTTGTTTCTATAAGCTCGCCTCTCTTTTGTTATAGTTTGGCCTCTGTTGTGTAATAGTTGGTGCTTGTTAGCTGTGTGGAAGTTACATGGAAATCTTACGGATTTCTTCTTATTATATGTTTCTTTCTTGCAGGTAGCGGAGAATGAATGGTGATGTTGGGTGTGGCGACAAGGGAAGGAACTAGTTGTAATGAAAGTACGATGACTTTCAGTTTCTGATGTTCTGAACTAAATTGCTTGATATGGATTTTTTTTTTCCAGTCTTTAAGACTGAATTGTGTTGCTTGGAATGAACTCTATCTCAATATATAAATATATAAACTTGATGCTTGTTAATTATTATTATTATTATTCATTGGGCGATCCAGCCTTTTTTTTCTTGGGTTAATTACGTGTCAGACCCTAATAATATTTTTAATTAATGTTCAAACCCCAATAAAGTTTCATTTAGTATTAAGGACCTACTTTTCAAAACTCTTAGAGAAAAATATCCAAACTATGCGATATGGCATATATACCCTCTAACAAGGTAAAATAGGCATCGATTTCTCATAGATACCTCGAATTTATACCGATTACTTGCAAGAAACAGATATTACATTTTCCCTAAATTGTGTAAAAGAGAAATACTTATAATATAACAAAAAATAACAAATGCCATAATAACAAATGCTGACTTAGAAGTAACGCATCGCTGAAAGGTAATAACGCCTTGTTTGTCGTCAATAACACATTCTGTATATAAATAATTGATCGAAAGGAATAAAACGAAATCACAAACGACGCCTAAAAACAGATGAAAACTGCATAAATCTCCGCGGTATTGACTCAATAAGGTAAAATAGGCCTCGGTTTGTCATGGCTACCTCGAATTTATACCGATTACTTGCAAGAAACGGATATTACATTTTTCCTAAATTGTGTAAAAGAGAAATGCTTATAATATAGCAAAAAATAACAAATGTCTTATAGATAATAACAAATGTTGACTCAGAAGTAACACATCGCTGAACAGTAATAACGCCTTGTTTGTCGTCAATAACACATTATGTATACAAGTAATAGATCGAAAGGAATAAAATGAAAATCGCAAACAACACTAAAAAACAGATGAAAACTGCATAAATCTCAGCGTTTGTGACTGAATAAAGTTTTTCCGTCCTCAATTTCAGATGGGTCTTACTAATAAAGACGAATTTTTTTATGTATTGAATGAATTCGTGCTTCCACCCCCAAATCAAAAATTTCGTTCAGAAACCGATTCAATATCGACTTCAACGGCCGAACAAGGTAATAGCGACTAACTAAGATAAAATCGAATCAAACGAGTCTTAATATTAAAAAAAAAAAGTAAGTCGGTAACCATGAAATTGAGAAAATTTAGCTTTCTCTAAGACTAAAACGTTTTTTAAGTGAGTAACAGTTTACCCAACAAATATAACACATATTCATGTAAAAAAACACTTCATTGAGAATATTCTATAAGGTTCTGGACCGTCAGAGAAACAAGATTGTCAGAGAATTTAATTGAAAATAATAACACATGTTAGGTAAAAAAAAACTACACGAACTCAATTAATAACACATTGATCAATACCGATACCTCATAATTGTTGTTCAGTACCACGTCAATAATTCGACTAATTCGTACAAAAAATACCCTTTTATTTAGATGTTTAATATGGATGTTCGTATAAATATATAATTTGATGAATTTAATCACCACATTCCTTCAAAAGACACATTAGGCGAAATTTGATGTCAATATACGAATGTTGATCTCAATAGATATATAAACATATAGTCCTCCATTGCAAAACATAGACTATCACCTCTTTCAATGGAACGTAACATTATGAATTGCACCACGAACATGTTCAAACATCAACATTAAAGTGCTAATAACATTTATAGACCGTGAACACAAAATACTAAGCTCATAACCCTAAATCTGAGGCCCGAAACCCTAAACCCTAAACCCCGAACCCCAAAATTATTTTAAGGTGGTATCTTATACTGCACAAGTCGTGGATTGTTCTCCCAAAATTTCATGTCGTAAACCCTTAATCTTAACCTCGAACTCGTAAGTCCTAAACCCCAAAAACTACCCAAAAATCCTAGCGCATAGACGATAACAAAGAATACTTACAACCAAAAAATAACAAATGTCTTATGTTTAATAACCAATGTTAACTCAGAAGTAACAGACCACTAAAGTTTAATAACGATGTGCTAGTCGTGAATAACGTACTCCGTATACAAGCAATGGATCGGAGGAATATAACGAAACTCACAAACGACACAAAAGACATTGCATAAATCTCGGATTGACTCATTACGGTAAAATAGACCTCAATTTTTCATGTGTACCTTGAATTTATACCGATTACTTGCAAGAATATAACGAAAATCACAAACGACACAAAAGACGATGAAAACTGCGTAAATCTCGGCGTTATTGACTCATTAAGGTAAAATAGACCTCGATTTCTCATGGATACCTCGAATTTATACCGATTACTTGCAATTTATGTCAAAATCTAGATTCGATTTATCATTATGTTCGAATTTGCACCCTAATTAGACAAGCAAATTCCACCTCGTGCGTATATCATAGTGAATCCAACATGACATGTCGAATCGGTTGGATAGGTCAGTCGAATTTTTTTGTGCTCGATTCAATGTAATAAAAATGAGTTCGATCACTAAATAAAAAAATATTTGTTTATAACGTTTTGCAATAGCAAAGTAACACAATATTATTGAAAAATAACGTGTCTGTTTCTAAAATAACAATATGATGTAACTGTGTAACATAAAATGAATTAAATGTACTGTATAGACCAGAAAAGCATGTCATGACTTTCGCTTGAAAAAATAGAGCAAAGGTTATTTTCGTCAAATTCTAGTTATGAGTCATTTATTCGAAATTTACAAAAAGTATGGCTCTTATAGTTATTTATTTTCTGACAGGGTCTGACGGGTAAATGTAAACTTTAGGGGGCGAACAAAAATCTTCTCTTTTTTCTTCAACACAATGCCTGCAAATTGCACAAAACGGAGTTGTCAAATGACTTCAATCTAGGATTATTGATTTGAGAACTGAGTTTTATATATGACAAGTTGAATTACGATAAATTAGTTGGTACTGGTAGTAGAAAAGACGCTTCCTTAGCAGACAATAAACAACACATTTCCACGTTCGTTCATTTAAATTAAACAATAATTAAATAATAAATAAATAATTGCATTTAAAATGATTGGACGCAGGTCAGTAACTGAGTTGACCCGTTTACACGCTTATATGAATTAAATTACATTTACATGTAAGAATCTTCATTACGAATTCATACTGTTCTATTTCCAATCACGCGTTTTATCCCGCGATAGCGATGGATTTCTTCTAGTTGAAATCATTGTATTATATATGTGCGTGTGTGTGATTATCCATGCCATGCGTATCGCGAAACAGGTGAACGACTCATATTTTAAAATTTGCAAACTCGAACATATAACGACGATTTCGATTTCGATTTCGATTCCAGTATATGAAGCTGGGTTCAATTATTTGTTTGGATAGGTATTTCCCTTTTCAACAACATATGACAATTGACAATTATGATTCGCTTAGTAGGCATATGGCATTTTTTCTTTCTTTCGTTCAGCTAAAATGGGGGAGTCGAAGAAGATGGTGAACGATCTCAGACAATCTTTGCACAATGTTTTCCGTAAAAGGTGAGGTTTTTTTACGACTAAAGGCGCACGTTTTATTTTCTCCAGGTTCAATTTATTAGGAGAGACTTTTTTTTTTTATGTCAAAAACTTTTTCTCTGGCGTGATCGTATAATATTTGTTCACGTTTCTGATTATTGCAATAAAACATTGAGCTTATTGGTTCATTCGGAAAAAAAAAAATGGATTGGATTCTTGCAGTCAAGAAGCTTCAAATGGTGAATCTGAGGCAGCAGAAACTCTAATGGAGTACTACATCCCAAACTATATACTTTTACCTGAAGCAGAGAAGTTCGAAGAATGTAATAAGATCGAATGCCCTGTTATTGTATTTATCAATTCGAAAAGCGGCGGTCAATTGGGCGGAGAACTCTTAGCAACTTATCATAGCCTTCTCAACCCAAATCAGGTATAAAACCCCTGTGATTCTCTCTATCTGCTTGCATCATACATAAGAAGAAGAAGAAAAAACTATTTTGATATTTTTAGGTGTTTGATCTGGGAGTAAAGAAACCCGAGAAGGTGCTCCACGAGCTCTATCTGAACTTGGAGAAGCTCAAGAGGAACGGAGACGGATTCGCTGCTGACATTCACCAAAGGTTAAGAATCATTGTAAGTTGATTTATGATTCCCTGAACAAATTCTATAGCATCATTGTATGAAAGCACTAAAACTGTTGTCAAATGCTGTAAAAAGGTTGCTGGCGGTGATGGAACTGCTGGGTGGATTCTTGGAGTCATATCTGATCTTAAGCTTTCCAAGTCTCCCCCCGTGGCCACGGTGCCGCTAGGAACAGGGAATAATCTTCCATTTTCATTTGGTTGGGTAAGATCTATAATAGGTTGTCTGAACATTATTTATTAGTCTTTCTCAGAATTCAGCTTTCGTTGCGGAAATTTTAGTCCTTTAACTTCCACTTTATTGTCACAGGGGAAGAAGAATCCAGGCACAGACCAGCAATCTGTTAAGGCATTCCTAAAGCAAGTGAAGGATGCACGGGAAATGAAAGTAGACAGGTAGAGATATAACTCTTGCAACCTTTTTCTTACAGTGTAGTTTGTCTCTTCTTTTTTTTTTTCGCCGAATGATGCTTTTTCTGACATTATGTGACTGAGTAGTAACTAGTATGAGTTTTCTTACAGCTGGCATATTCTTATGAGAATGAAAGCTCATGCTGGTGAAGGTTCATTTGATCCTATAGCACCCCTCGAGCTGCCCCATTCGTTGCACGCATTTCATCGTGTCTCCCCAACGGACGAACTAAACGAGGTATACTAAAAATCTGTTGTTAGTCGGTTGCGTTGATTTTGTCCTTTAGTGATGCGAATAGAAGGACTTGTCTGAACCTCGGTGTTCTGTTTCTCGTGTTTCAGGAGGGATACCATACGTTTCGAGGGGGATTTTGGAACTACTTCAGCATGGGCAAGTTTCTTTCTGCCACTGAAATTTCTATGCTTCTCCTTCTTTTATTATTATCTTGCACTAGGATTCTAACTTATGTTTTCAACGTCCTTTTTTTTTTCGATACAGGGATGGATGCGCAAGTTTCTTACGCATTTCACAGTGAGAGGAAACTACACCCAGAGAAATTCACAAACCAACTAGTAAATCAGGTGTCCCATGATATGTCTCTGTTCAATTGCTCACCAATAGTAGTACTACTATGATTATTATTATATATCAGTTTTACTTGTCTGTTCAATCAATAAACAGAGTCTTTTGTTGAACTTTTGCCAGAGTACGTATGCTAAGCTTAGCTGCACACAGGGATGGTTTTGGGCGTCTCTCACTCATCCATCTTCAAGGTGTCCATCCCTCACCTTTCTTCTTCCTTTCGTAGATTCCTTTCCGCGTCGATCTCCCCCAAGCAGATAAAATCCATTTCCTCGAACGACTCCATTTTAATGTTGCTTATTTTCTCCCATTTATAGGAACATTGCTCAACTGGCAAAGATCAAAATCATGAAAGAGCCTGGCCAATGGATAGATCTTGAAATACCAAGCAGGTTACTCTCTCTCTCTCTCTCTCTCTCTCTCTCTCTCTCTCATGAATTTATCTTTTCTAACATTTACTTGCTCTGCAGCATAAGGTCCATAGTTTGCCTTAACCTACCGAGTTTCTCGGGCGGTCTTAACCCCTGGGGAAGCCCTAGCAAGAAGAAGCTGCACTCGGTTAGTATGATATGCTTTTTTTTTTCTTGCATCATTCATTCTATGATAAATGAACTAAAATCCGTACCGTTTCTGATAGAGAGACTTAACTCCTCCATACGTAGACGATGGCTTCATCGAAGTCGTAGGCTTCAGAGACGCCTGGCATGGCCTCATCTTGTTCGCTCCCGCCGGCCACGGCACTCGCCTCGCCCAGGTAACATTTTCTCCTAAACACATCGAATCAATATTTTTCTCTTTGTATCTCATTCGCTCGAAAAAAAAAAAGGCGCGTAGGATTCGATTCGAGTTTCACAAGGGAGCCGCGGAGCACGCGTTCATGAGGATCGACGGCGAGCCGTGGAAGCAACCGCTTCCCATGGACGACGAAACGGTGGTGATTGAGATTTCCCATTTCGGGCAAGTCAATGTGCTCGCCAACACGCATTGCCAGTCGAGGAGCATTTTCGTGCCTTATTCGCCTCACCGAGGAGATGACGACGACGATGACGATGATAGTAATGAAGACGAGGACGATTCGTCGGAGGAGAGGAGGAAGATTGGAGCTGCTGATACGTTTAGGATTCCCGACGATTTTGAGTTGGCACATCTTAGCTGAACTGAACAAATTTAGGAGATTGTTTCGTTTATTTATTATTTCTTTTTCTATATATGGATATTTTTGTGAGAATCATGAAACTACGTAACTAAAATAGCTCAGAAAGAGTTCAGATTCCACTAGAATAAGTGTAGTTCTAACATGTGGCCAGGTAATAAGAATGTACGACGAAATGGGCTTGAAGTTGTCTGTAGTAAGAAGTGAAGTGTGAGTAAGGTTCCTCCTATTTGATAAATAATTCCGTGGGAACCGCAAACTAATGAAAACTGGGAACGCATTTGTTTTATAAAAACAATGGGATTTCTCTGAGGAAAGGTGACAAAACGCGTCAAAAAAGGTCGATGCCAAAACCACGGATCCAACGAATAAACAAATGTAACTAAATTAGTTAACTAATTGATCGTCATAAACTAAAACCATAGGCTAAACCGCTCCTAGTTTTTCTGCAAATCGCCCCGTTATATAATTCCCCCAAATTTTTTACAATCGACACACAACCACAGAAGAGGAAACTCCAAGAAAAGCAGAAAAAAAGAACCTTTATAAAAAAAAAAATAAGAAATTGAATCGAAATCACCGAAGCCCAAATAGAAGTTCCAATGGGTGCGGCGGCGAAAGGGAGTTGGGTCGTAGCAGCTTGCATCGGAGCGGTGGAGGCGCTGAAAGATCAGGCCGGCGTTTGCAGGTGGAACTATGCGCTGAGATCGATGCAGAAGCATGCTAAATCTGGCGTAGAGAATTATTACCAGAAGAATCTGCTGATTCAGGCGAAGCGTTCTTCACCTGCGATCTTGACGGAAGCTGCTAAGATAAAGAAAAGGGAGATGGCTTTTAATAGGGTCGTTGAGTTGAGCTGTTTTGGTCCCACTACTGTTAGATTTTGATGGAATTAATTGTTATACTAAAAATGTTATGATAAATGATCTGATCTTGCGAGAAGGTGAAGTTATCACACTTATTGACTGTAATGCCTTTTTCTTGTAATGAAATGGGAGATCTGATGTAAATTAAATTACACAGGCGAATAATGTCAAATCAACAACAATACAGACGATGGAATCAAGAAGGTACAAAGGGAATTATCATAGAAACGAAAGAATTCAAAGAAAAAGCAGAAAGATGGCTCATTTCCTGCAAACGAGCCCACTATTGCCGTTATTCCACTTCAAAGTACAGTCTACGCTGCTCTGCACAGACTCAACCAACACATTATTACCATCAGCCATATCTTCTTCGCTCGACGACGATGGCTTGAAAACGCAGTTCTTACAGTCGGAATCCAAAAGGGAAGACGTCCTATACTTATCCTCGCCTCCAACCACAGGCATGGCGACGCCGGGCTTGGCAGGGTTCACAAAGTCGGGCTGGTAAGTCTTCCCAAGAACGCCCTCGACCTTGTCCGAAAGCCCGTAAAACCTGAACTGAAGTTCCAAGTGAGCAAAACAATCGTCAGACGGAATCTGATAGTTGTGAATCCTGTCGTCCTCCTTCGTCACTGGGACAACGTTGATCGAAATCTCAGCTACTTCGGGCAAGGTGATCAAAGCGCTGTTCTTGTCAGAAGTCCTCTCTATCCTAACGTTGTCGTCGGGGTTTTCCCACGCTGATGGAAACTGAGCTGGCAAGTTCAGTTCCCGGCCGTTGTAAGAGAACTTGAGATGGTCCGTTTGTGGGTCCCACTGAGCTGCCTTCGCGGCCTCGACTGAGAGGGCCGTTTGTTTGCTGAGAAGGATTCCAAGGGCCTGAATCCATGTGTAGTCTCTTTGCCTTCCTTGGGGCCTCAGACCGATGAAACGCCCATTGATTTGAAGGTTCTTGTCTGAAACCAAGGCGAAGTTTTCGTTTTTCTTTCCGTGGAAGTAAAAGACTATTCCGTCCCCGCCTATGAACCTTGGGTCGAGGCAAGCTGCTCCCGGACCGTTGCAGTTCGGTTTCCTACCTGTTCGTAGGATTTACCAACATGAGTTAAAAGAAACACGAAAAAAGTTATTACATTGTTGTGTTTTAGTCTCCAAGTATAGAAGATAGGCTTATTACGTTTGCAGACAGCTTGGCATTTGGGGGAATAGCAGTCGACGTAGCATACTTTGGCTTTGGGGTTTTTGGGATTCATGGATTTGCATTCCTTGGGGCATTTGATCTTCTTGAGGAAGCATGGACATTTATATGGATAGCATGTGTATGCGTCTACATCATCTCCATGGACTAGTGATACTGCACAAGCCACGGAGATGATCATTATCGCAACAATTGCCAACAAAGATTTCATTTTTCTTTATTACGTTATCAGTTGCTTTAGTATGTGTGTGTGTGTGTTGTGTTCTTGGTAATGACGATGAGGAATTAAGTCGTTATTTATAGTGCAAGGAGGACTTGGAAAGAAATGACATGCTGATGGGTAAGAGTGCAGACATGGATCTCTAATAATCGGTTGCTTGGGTCAACGTTTTCTGGGTTCGCATGAAGTTGAAATTAATTTTGATAGTAGTTGACTTTCGAGTTAATTAATGTGACGGTGGAAGTCGGAAGATCCGTGATTATAGGGTTGATTAGTCACGTGGTTAACCCATGTTTTAGTATTGGATTGCGAGTGTTTATAAATATTCCATGTGAAAAAAGAATGAAATGTTAAGTGGACAGCAAAAATATTCCAACACTTTCCAAAACTCGTTTGCATGTGTTCCACTTCCACAACGTGACGAGCATCCAATTGGTGAGAAGATGAGAATGATACCAAGTTTACTATTCGAAAAATGCAATCTATTAATGTATGTACCTCTATTACGAACAGCCACATATTCTCTGTTTTAATCACAATAGCCTCACATATACGTCGGCACTCTTAGTCTTACATCACCATGGTCATCGTCGTCGTCGTCGTCGTCATCATCATCATCTTTCGAATTATCTGCTTTAGTAAGGGACATGAAGATATTTGAGATTTCTTCATTAAACCAATATAGGCGCTCCCGCTATCGTAGATATACACACAATACTATAATGAAATTATCTCTTCTGTTTACGAGCCACAACAATCAATCACGCAAATTTAGAATGATACAAGCCATACAACAATAGTCTTTCGTCTAAAAAGGAACTCTTCTAATCTAATATTTACATCATCCATCACGTCACACTCACACAGTACATCAAATTACAAAACCAACCCCCCTACACTTTCCCAGCATAAACGCCAGCCACGCCATGGGTCGGGTACCCAATCCCAAAACGGGTCAGTGGGAATCGAAGAACCGTTCGAGCAACCTTGACCTCAATGCCAGGCAAACAAAAGGCATACCAGGGGTGTAAACGTCATTCCACCACACATTTTGGGCTATGGCCCAGAGCTAATAAATGGGCCGAGCCCAGCAAGAGTTGCCCAATAAAAATTACCAGAGCCCACCTTTTGGAGATCGAAGACCTTGCGTTCTTCTTCATCGAATAGCTCCGAAGAGTTCATTAACGGCAGAGAAAAGTAACGGCCGTCGATTTCTGGTAAAGATTCCATAACGTCGTCGTATTGGGACGACGTGGACGAACACGAACCCTCCTTGCTGCTGCTTTGCGGCCCACTAACGGCGTTAGCCGCCTTCGCCGCGCTCGTCGTTTTCTTGTATATTCGACACAAAACCCAATCGTCCAACTGTTACACCATTCCAATGCAAATAATACCGATATTACATTCATCGTCAGTAAAAAATATCAAATTAAAGATGTATATGTACTTACTCGAGAGGTGCCAGAGTGTTTCTTGGGAGAATCATAGAGCCTATACTCGTGCATGATCCAATTTGTTTTGGTACCTTTAGGCGCTTTGCCAACGTAGAAGACGAGAGCTTTCTTTATTCCAACCTTTCTACCTTCACTTGTAATGATAAACTTATCCGTACCAGTGGCTTTCCAGTAACCCGAACCCGCAACCCGATTCGGCCTTGACCCGTTCGGGTATTTCCTATCTCTTGGGCTGAAGAAGTACCATTCCTTTTCTCCGAATAGAGCCTTGCCTTTTGATTGATCAATTCGCGGCATAGATTTTAATTTATCTTTTTCGATGGACTTGGAGATTTTAAAAAATAAATGAAGATGCTTACTTGGAAGATCCCATGGATCGAACTTGTAGAGGTCGATGTCTCCGATGATCTGAAGATTAAAATGGTGACCGGCGACTTTCTTGCACAAGTACTGAACTAACAGTTCTTCGTCAGTTGGGTAGAATCTGAAACCAGGTGGTAAGCTCAGTTGTGAAAGAGGGTCAGTTTCGAGAATGCCCATTTTGATTGGTTAAATTCTTTTTAATCTAATTTTCGAGGGCTTGGAATTTTCGATTTTTTTCTGATTGTTGTTGGGTTTGGGTTGGAAGAATGCAGAGAGAGAAAATAAAGCTTTTTTTTTATATATATATTTCTGTTTCCTGCTTTTCTTCGGAAAATGTGAGATTTGGCGGTTATTTATGAATGGAAACGTAGGGAAACAAAAATTGAAATAGTCCAATATCATTACTTTAGCAAAAAGGATAAGTACGGTGGTCCTTTTCTAAGTGACACGTAAACATATCGAATGGCCGAGCTTTTGCTTAACGTTGGTAATTAAAGAAAAATAAAATATCAAAAGTCACATAGCATTTAACACGCGTAAACAAAACACAAAGGTTTTGGAAGTGTTCAGGACAAATCCCAGACACGCGTACACTACAGAAGACATGCCTTCGAGTTATTACAATAAAATGGCAAATAAAAATTATTTCAAATGCCTTCTTATTAAGACACGTAGCAAATATCTTGAGTTTTAAATATAGTGGTAATTAAGTTTCATGATGTTTTAAGTTAAACTCCATGCCCATGCAGAAAATTTTTAGGGGTAAACACCGATTTATTTAGAGATAAGGACTTAAAATTTACGCGAGTGTTATACAGTGTATATGAACTGTGATCGTGCTATCGTTTTGTGCTATTACAGAACAATGAAGTGGTACTGCAAAACGATGAATTGGTACTGCAGAACCATAAAGTGGTAGTCCATGAAGTGGTACTGAAAAACACTTAGTGTCTTGGATCCTTAAAACTAATTTTTTTTTACAGGAGCCTTGAAAGCTAAATAAAACTTATGTTGGGGTCTAACATCAAACTGCCCCTTAAATATATTTCTATATGTTTGAGATCTCTTATCCTCTTTGCATCGCTTTCACTCCACAATCATCTAAACAGTTGGCTTAAACATTATTTGCATTTTGAACACAGCTAATGTTTCGATTTTATTATCGACCACAAATCATAATTTAAACAAATCCCAACTAATATGAGCTGGCACGAAAGCTAGAACTTCGAGGGTCAGGTGTTGAATTGACTTTAAACGTCTGTTATAATTTTGATTGTTTAACAAGGTACACGTAGACGTGGTGGATTGGCACGTCATTATAATCCTCGAAATATTGATTAAAGAAAAGGTTCGCTGGGAATGTTTGGTAGGTAAAGAGTACTTCGTTTAGTTAATGTGTTTGTAATTAAATCAGACCCTAATCTGACAACCACTTGGCGATTTTGTAGGCTTTTGATGTAACGTAATGAAAATGAAATAATATTAAACATTATATCTATCCCGTATTATAATGTACAAGCGAGCTAACGGTCTCGGATTGTATCTGTATATTTTTATCATTGGGCTGAGGAAGTAGGGATTCACCTAAAATACACTATCTATAATACATCCTCTAATGGTAGTTTTACATCTCTAGTTTTGTTTCTAATTAGAAGTTGTGTTACAGATTTCAATACAAATATTTACTATATTTTCGATTTTATCCTTTTTATGTGATTTTCAATATTCTTTTTTTTTTTTTGAAAATTCACTAAAAATAAAAATGAGGTACAGACAGCGTGCATGATATCGCTCATGACGCACCAAGCGGTAATGTAAAACCGGACAAACAGCACAAAGCAGAGGACAACCCAGACAACCTACAAAATCCCTACCGCTGGAACAAAGCCACACAAAAACCAAAAAAATGCAACCAATGATGGCGGTGAACATTCCATTAATTAAATAGCAGGAAACAATTAACTAAGGTATATGAGCTTCCATTTTATTTTTTAAAATATGTGAAAAATTCTTAAACGAACTCTATTTAGAATCAGAGGGAGTATTATATTAAGGACAAATGAATTAAATATGACTGGCTCTTAAGAGAAGCCCAAAGGGTTATAACGTATAGCTAACCCAACAATCTAAATATTTACTTGTAATACTAAATACTGGGAACGGGAAAAAAAATTTCTCATCTTAACTAGAATATCGATTTACCGAGTATAATATACGAATCAAAAAAATAAATCATATAAGCAAGCAGAGAGGTCACGATAGGTGTGTACTGCTCACTATCAAGATAGAAAACATAATCAGATAAGATAAGCCATTGCCCATCTCATCCATTCCTTCCCCTTCGTGTGTGGACCCCATATTTGTTATCTTGTGCTATTATCTATTTGTCCTAATCCTTTTGTACTTGTTGTGTCAGGTCGAAAAGTACGGATGCTTGGCAGCTCATCGACGGCTACTATTGTTTGTGGTGGTATATTTTGGAATTTGAAATCTGTCGGTGTAAAAAGCTATCATATGGTCTTGATTTGTTTTGTGGCTAAAGTGATATCGATCAATTATTCTATTGTTTATATAAATGTAGTTAAAGGACGCAATCAAACGATTATTCAAAGGTAATAATCCATTAAAACAGCAAGCTATCGCTGATAGGAGCAACACGTACTTTCCGTACTTAAAATTTAATTGATGGATTCACTTAAAATATGATCTTGCGTGTCATTACAAGCGGAATAGTCAAATAAAACTACATCTTGGACAAATAATGATAAACTGATGAATATTTCCTTGCATTATGGTATATTCATTACAAAAGCTGCGATCACTGTATAATTATAAATATGAGGAAATTTTTAAATAATGATTTTGAGTATTCGAGCTGTCAGTTATAAGAAGAAAAATTAAACTTGAACTTCTCTTATTCGACAGAGACATGCAATGTAGAGAGAATGTAAAAACGTTGCTATCCGTAATGGAAACGATCAGCGATTGCTTATATAAATTCCATAAAACATGTTGGCGTCTCACAATCTATGATTCGACATATCAATTTTGTAGATCACATTCATATAAAAAGATGGTATATATATAGTGCGGAAAGATAATATCCAAAATTAAAGCAGCATGCTGGAGCATAAATAACGACAGCGACGGTATGCAATAATTACATTTCCTCTTTATATACAATACACGGACTACAGTCACAGCTCATATATTCATTTAAATTCACTTTTTTGTTTTGCCTAAGCTAAGACATCCTAAATACTTCATTTCATCATTCTCTTACCCTCTTTGCTTCAACGATCTGCTTCGCAGTGTGTTGTTTCCAATCCATCTCTTCTGCTACTTCATTTCATTGCATGGCAGTTGGGCTGTTGAATTACACGGTGGCCGACCTCTGCCTAGGCAAGCCACCGCTCCGCCGTATCTCCGCCGTCTCCGCCACCGTGTCCGACGCCCTCGAATCCCTCAAGTCATCCTCCTCAGACGACCCCTTCGTAAGCCTCTGGGCTTGCAATTGCTTCGATACAATCAGTCAAGAATCGGTTAAAGATCGTCATAATCATAGCAATTGCCGCCAATCAATCTGCGTGGGGAGAGTTTGCATTGCTGATATAATCTATTATCTCTGCAACGAAGTTGAGACTTCAATTTCTTCGAAGCCGAGCTCGGCCCTAAAAGCTCCGGCCACCGTTTTGCTCCGTGAAGAAAGTAAAGCTCTCGTCAAACACGTGGAACCTTCTTCAAGGTGCTAATTTTGCCACCCTTTCTCTCAAATCAAACTAAATTCACTTGATGGGTATTTAATGGGTGAAGTTTTTTTCTGTTGCTGATGATTTTTACGGCTCGATCGTCGCCGATTTGTAGTGGGCCTTAAGATTGAGTGTGTAAAAATGGGATCTTGGAACTGAACTTGATTTTCTTGCATATCCACTTGTGTGATCATCCATGTGCTAAACTTAATCAAACTAATGCAGCTTAATCGAAGCCATCGATCTAATCCTCGACGGCGCCCAACACCTAATCGTCCCGATAAAGAACCACCGCCCGAGTCGAAGAAAGCACCAAGAATACTTTTGCTGGCTCACCCAAGAAGACTTAATTCGCTTCCTCCTAAGCTCCATCGGCCGATTCTCCCCAATCCCGACCCTTTCGATCGAAGCCCTAAACATCATAACAACCCACGAAATCCCGACCCTACGCTACGACTCCCCCGCCAGGTCAGCAATCGGGTCGTTGCATCATACTTCGATCGCCGTCGTCGACGACCGCGGAGCCCTAATCGGAGAGATATCTCCGCTCGCCATTTCTTGCTATGACGAAACGGCCGTGGCGGCGATTTTGACCCTTTCGGCCGGAGAAATGATGGCATACGTAGGCGCCGGCGGCTGCGGCCCGCCGGAGGATCTGTTGACGGTTGTCGAGGAGAGGCTGAGGAAGGAAAAGCTTGGCGGTGTTTTAGAAGAGTTTGAGACGAGTTTTTGCCGGAGTGCAGTCGGCGGTTTTATGTCGTTGTCTTCTTCTG
Source organism: Craterostigma plantagineum (assembly GCA_027422505.1). Classification (NCBI taxonomy): domain Eukaryota; kingdom Viridiplantae; phylum Streptophyta; class Magnoliopsida; order Lamiales; family Linderniaceae; genus Craterostigma; species Craterostigma plantagineum. The sequence goes on along the minus strand of JAPQWV010000033.1, from coordinate 1,043,046 downwards.
CTTCTTCTTCTTCTTCGGACGACGAGTCTTACTTCCCTTGGAGTCAGGGAAGGACGGTTAGGAGGGCGGAGGCTATAGTGTGCCATAGGTGGAGCTCTTTGGTCGCGGTGATGGTGCAGGCAATAGCTCATCGAGTGAGCTACGTGTGGGTGGTCGAGGAGGATTGCGCCTTGGTCGGGGTCGTTAATTTTGTTAGCATCTTGCGGGTTTTTCGGGAAAGTCTGGAGGCTATTGTTTGATCTTTTGAGTGATTTGTGTTTTTCCGTTCGGTACTACTTTTCGTCATCGTTTTTTTGAGTTTCATTCGGCTTCGGAATGTATTGTAACGTGGTATCAGAACCGGCTCGCTTCAGTGTCTTATTTAGGCCATCTCCAACCCGCAACACAAGAACAACACAATTGTTACCGCGTTTACTTTTTACTCCAAGTAATAACTGCTATGAAATACACATGAAAATCTCTTCCTCCTCTTCCTTAAATTTCAGCAAACGAGCTAATCGTTTCAAAGTCGTGATTTTCGGGGAGCGGACTATTTCCAGGTCTAACGGAAATCTTGACGTCCAAGCCTGAATTACGACAAAGTCCGAGTAATGCATAAAGATCGGCTAATAATACGAAAGAACGAAGAAGAAAGAGATTTATCGATATACCTGCTGCTTTTGCGGCGGTAGCTTCTTGATGCACATCGGTCACGAACAAAATCTCCGATGGATCGTCGACTCCCAGATATTCGAAGATCTCAGCGTAGCTCTTCGTTTCCTTCTTATTCCTGGCAATGTTCGAAAAATCGATACGCTAACTTTGGTTGTTGTTTTCTACTCCTTGGCTTGGATGGGAAGAATGGAAAGATTAATTACCCGACTGTAGTGTCGAAGTATCCACACAAGTACTTTCGCAGGTCTCCATAATTAGTGTTGCCGAATATGAGTCGCTGCGCCAATCTGCTTCCGCTCGAATATATGTACACCTGAATGATGAGAAATCGAAAAATAACAATGATAAGCAAATTCACACTAGAACATTTGTATTTTACATAGGATGGGTTTGTTTTGAATTTATGATATCAAGTCCATTAGATGAGACAAAAATGTAATATCAAAAAGACCTTGATTCCGAGAGCATGCCACTTTTCTAAAGCTTTGGGGACATCATCGAATACCACTGATTCGATCTCCTTCCTCTGAAACCCTGTTCGCCATATATGACCCTGGGAAGCAACAATGTCGAACTTAAGACACTAAAACGAAGAAGATCGTAAGGTTTGATCTCTTATCCAAAATGTGCAGAACTTTCTTCTCTATAATAAGTAAGATATTAAGATGTATGGAACAAAAGATCAATTCTAAACAGCCACCCAAAAGACACATTTTTTAGCTTTCCGTGTAAAAAGAATGAAAGATATACCATAACATATCATAAGATCGCCCACCTGAAGTTGTTTTAAGGAAGTAATTTTCCTGTCAGCTTTAATCATTGCCTCAACATTGGCAACCAAAGCGGAGATTATATCCCCTTTCTCGCCACTAGCGGGGATAGGAACTGCGCCCTCAACGCCATTTTTAAGATCTTCTTCTATCTAATCGGAGCCAATATTGATGATTTTTTCGAATGATGTTAGTTTAAACAAGCTTTGTCAAGCTAAGAAGAGGCAAGACCTGCACGTATAGTGTATAAAAGCGAATTTTACCTGAGCTTGTAGTAAAATGATGTCATCTTGAGTCTCTTTCGAATCAAACGTGAGCCCCAAGTGCATTCCAACATTGTCACGAGCGTATGGGAAGAGAACATCAGTAACGAACGATATAGGCGTCGTAGTCCCTTCAATATCCAAAACAATGCAATGCTGGAGTATTCGATTCGATACGATTAGTCCGACATAGTTAAACTTAAGCACTGAAATTACGGGTAAAGAAAGAAAGAAAGAAAGAAAAGCAAAACGCACTCTCGAAGATTCACTGGCGTCGTTTATCGTCCCTGCTTTTGCGAGGAATTTCGCACCCCGGCGGGCGTTTGAGGATTCATCCGAAGCTCGAATGGGACCCTGAGATGGTTTTGACCAATCCAATCCTAATTGATGGGAGTTTAATGGGTAGCATCAAAGAGATAGTGGTAACATTCAGCCTGGAGATTTTCATATGTAAGATAATCAAGTGTCTAGACAAATGCACGCTCGGCTCAAGGGTCAAGACCTAAACGAGCGGCTCAGCTCGAAAATCGGTAAACAAAATTATGGATTTTGAACATAGTTTCCATGTCCTGCAACCAGAATTTCTAGTTACAGTAATAGAAGAAATCTCCATAGAGACAATAGCTGCATTTTTCCCCCTATCCCTCGGAAACAAAACGTAAAAAGCTTGGAGAAAAAACGGATGGATTCTAAACCTGTAGCAGCTCTTTCTGCAACTCGCGCTCGCCCCAATGCCGAGCCGCTTTGCATTTCCAAGAGAGGGTTCTGACCAATCGGACGGTCTGAAATCCGAGTCCACTGAAAACCGCCAATCTGACGGCGGAGCTCCGGCGGACGGTTCCCCACGCGGCAACCGAGGCGCGTGGAATTATCAAGGTTTCGAGCACACCTGCCATGGCCTGATGAACAATATGCGATGATGAGCGAGTGGTAGAGAATTGTTTGGGAAAGAAATCCATGTACATAAAGTGGGCCTTTATTTGGCATTATTTGAGATTGGGCTTTCATTGTGTTTTAGGTTGGTTATACGGCCCTTAAATAATATGTAACAAAAATCTTCAGAAAAACAAAAAAGAAAACGTTTTGCTGACAGATATTGAGATACTCCGATTCTGACAAGTTGCACGAATGCAGTCAAGCGGCTTCACAAAGCAAAGCATAATAGATTTGTTCTTCTCCCTTACAGTTCAACGCTTCTTTTTTTTCTTTTTTTTTTTTTTTTTTTTTTTTTTTTTTTTTTCTATCCTACCGTTGAAACTCTACATGCACGCCACGTGTCCAGTGGCATCACTACCTAACTATTTTAAACACAACTGTTTGTAAGAATTTATTACAGAAAGGTAAACAAGTAGGAGCTTAGTTGTCAATGGCTTTATTATCACCACCAGCTTTAGAAATATGCAACGGTTATAAACTCTACGCTAATCCTCCTATATATAACTCACACTCCATTTCACACCTCATTCACACAGTACTCATACACTCATCTTCCTCATCCTCTCCTTCCATTAAACACACCATAAAACAAATAACATAAATATATATATAAATTATATCAACCATACCAACAATGGATTATTCAAAGAGCTCTACGATCTGTGTAATTTTCTTGCTGTTAGCAGCTTTTGCATGCTCCTCATCTCACGCCTTTCAGTTCCTCGTCGGAGGTAAAGAGGGTTGGACTCTGCACCCTAAAGAAGAATACAATCACTGGGCTCAGAGAATGAGATTCCAAGTCAATGACACCCTTCGTAAGTCATTTTTCTTTTCCTTCTTTCTTCTAATGATCTTCGCATTCAATTATAGATTCATTATTATTACATCTTCGTATATCAACTCTTCCTCGCAAGTGTTCAAGTACGATAAAGCAGTAGATTCAGTCCTCGAGGTGAACAAAACGGGCTACGACGAATGCGACGCGAACAACCCCATAACCAAGCTCGACGATTCCAACCCTACATTCAAATTCGATCGCTCGGGCCTTTTCTTCTTCATCAGTGGGAACAAAAGCAACTGCTATCAGCTTCAGAAGGTGATCATCCTAGTCATGCATGTCAGAAACAGATCTGCCGGCCACTTATCTCCTGCGCCTGCGCCTGGACCGGCCCGTGGTGGGCCCGCACCGGGCCCGCACCTCGGGGTTGTGACCCATGGGTCGCCGGTTCCTTCTCCGGCGCCGTTAGACGGTGCTCCGGTGCCGTGGGGCGACGATCCGGCGGATTCCGAGCACAAGCACTCCTTTGGGATAAGAGATAGGGATGTGACGAGGGGTTCTTTGTCGTTGGTGGTGTTTGCGTCGCTTGCGTTAAGTCTAGGGTTTGTTGGTTGGGTTTGATGAGTGTGGCGTATTGAATGTTTTTAGTTTGGATGTTTTGTCGTTTGGGCTTTTATTTCATTTTGGCTTTATCGTAGGGATTTGGTGCTTTTTTTTTTTCTCCTATTTAATAATGATATTTGATTGTTATTTGTGTAGTGTAGGGAATTTTTCCGGCTTAATGTCGGCCAAGCGCAAACGCATATAGCTTGCGGGGTTTCTCTCTAAATCCAATTGACAATCGATGGAATTAGCCTACAAGCTTATATATTAATCCAACTTTATCGATTTATCCAATGTGAGACTTGTGTTTGATACCCAAAAATTAAAAAGCTAGTTAATTTATATTCTGATGGTCTAAATAATTTTTAGATATGAGAAAGGAATAAAACAAAAACGTATGGGACTAACATGGTGCCATTCATACGTCGGTTACGATTCCAAAAACTATTTATATGCATACATCCGGTCCTTGTTTGGTTGATGGGTTTTGAAGGCGGTCCCGTACACAATGGATGTAAAAACACTAAGTATTATACTGATGTTGAACGTGATGTTGGGCTAACACTCGAACTCACTTTTAATGCACAGCGGAAATGATAGAAACTTAGTGATAAAAACGAAACGAACACACACGATGTTTTGTGCAGCAAGTCAAATAACTTGCTGCGAGACCCAAAGGGTAAAGATCCACTAGAAAGATGGATTACAAAAACTATCGAAAAAGATAGTCAAAAACTAGTCTAGCCAAAACCTACGAATCAATAAAGAATTCAGCAACCACTAGACTGAAAAGAAAACTCTTTCAAGAAAATAACTCTCGCTCAAACTGCTCTGATTTTCGCTCGTGTTCGTCGTACTTCGAAATGATTAAGTCTTCGACTTATATAGGTCTTCACTCGTAAAAGACTTGTCCAAAGGATTTGGCAACTTCCCACAACGTCCACTAACGTCCACTAAGTATATTTGGACGGTTAGTGACCGTTGGAACTAGACTTGGTCAGCTTGGATTGCTCGATCTTCACTTGAGCTCCAAGCTTCCTATTTTTAGTATGCTCCACTCCTATTTTTGCTCTAGCTTATCCACACTCTTTCCACACGGTTCGAACCGTTCTAGCTCTTATCCATAACCTGCACAATACTAGAAAAATGCCACGTCATAATTAAAATAGGTTTTGGCATGAAAGATAAAACTAGGAAAGGGAACATTCTCGGCCAACAAATGTTGACTAGAATGTTACCCAACATTGTTTCAGTTGAACGCTCAACATCAACAATCTCCCCCTTTTTATCTTTCTTCCCAAAACCAATGCAGAAGTCAGCCTTAGCAAAGCTCCCCCTAAAGATCACACCAACTCAACCACAAATCGCAAAATGGTTAGAGTTAGATGTAAAGACCGAATAGTAAGAGAGACTAATCAAAGTACTAGAAAATTAGTACATGCCTTAGAGGTCCTGAACATAAATCTGCAAAACAAAAATAGACATGGTCCAAATAAAAATCGCACAAAGGAAAATAAGAGATAAGCATGCAAACATAAGCAAAATGCGCATGCACAAAAATCTGAAGCACAAAAATCTAAGTCTCCGCTTCAGCTTCTTCTCCTTGCCCTTCGTGCTCTTTCTCACGAACCTGATCTCCCCCTGCTTGGTCTGCGCCAGTACCTTGCCCTACTTCACTTGGCCCTGCACGATCTTCAGCTCTCGGCTCAGCACTCACTGCTTCTGCCCTATCTCCCCCTTTTTGGGAAGAAATAAATCTCTTCAGGGCATCCCTTTGAGCTACAAAGGCTGCTATGGATTCGTCAAGAACTCGGACAGCCTGCTCTGCCAGAGATGTTGACCAACACCGTGGTCAACATCGTTGGCAATCTGTTCCGGTGTGCGCCAAGGAAGATCCACAACCTTATTAGGTCCTGTAAGATGACTTGGCTGAATGGCATACGGCATCCTCTGAGTGACTACTTTATCCTTGCGAGTGGGTTGAAATCCTCCTTGAACCAACACTCCATAGATGATGGATGGGTATGGCAGGATCCCTTTGCTAACCCTCTCCGCTTGATTGGACATGTGCTTGAGGATGATCTCTCCCCAGTTCAGCGGCAGATTGCGCCCAAGAGCGTACAGCAGATGAGCCATTTGCTCAGTTACCCGAGTATCATTCAAGGTAGGCAGCCAACTAAAGATACCTATCTTAAAAAGAACTGAGTACAAAGAAGTTAGAGCCGTACTTGCACAATTTTTCTTCCATACAGACACTCTTCCTCCAGTAAGGAATCTAATCACCTCATCATTATCATACTCATAGCCCATATCAACCTCAGGCGTTCCAAGAAACTCATTTATAGCACGAGAGGAAAGATCATAAAGTCTCCCCCTTAAAAAGACCTTCCCATACTTCCGAGAATTAACTTCAGCTATATTAGAGAAAAGGTTTGCATATACCTCGCGGACGACTGAGTCACAGTACGTCCCAAGTTCTTTCACCATTCGGCCTAAGTGACGAGATTCCAGAAATTGCAAGACACCATGCTTCCTAAAGCTCTCTTCGTCCACCACCCTTTCCACTCTGAGAATTCTCTTACTCATGGAATCCCACAGCTCCGCATTGGCTGTGCGGTAGAACTTCTGGTCGGGCAGTGGATTTTCCCAGTCAGAATCCTCCAATGTTGGTTCAACATCATACTCAACATCTTCATCTGCGGCTGGGACTGGTGAGACAGCACGATGACTTTGATCTTGGTGAGGGGAGCTGTCAGTCCTGGCACGCTTCGAGGGCTGGTCATCACTCTTCATGGGTCGTTTGCCAGCGCGCTTCTCCACCCTTTTCCTCAAAGATTCCAGAGTCTCAGCAAGATCGGCCCCAACAACATCGATGCTTTGTGAGCGATCTGAGGCTGTAAAAGACTCTGTGGCTGAGGATGGCGTTTCTCCCCCTGAAAGTTTGAAGTCCTCGTCTGAGACCTCCGAGTCGAAGCTGTCATATGTCGTAGAGTCGACAATTGTATCAACCGAGTCGCTGGACAGATTGATGGGATCATCGGCGTTGGAAGTTGGATTCAGCGCTCGTCTTATACGTCCGCTTCGTCGCTTCTTCACAGGAGCTGACGGCTTCGTCTGGGCTTTGCTCTGCTTCTTCTTGGAGGTTCCTGGCCGTGCTTTCTTCGTCCTTGGAGCAGTTTTTGTGCCCGGAATTGAAGTGGCAGACTCAGGTGCTGGAGGAGGGTTTGGAGATAGTGCCGTGACATTGATAGCGCCACCGACCAGACTTGTTTGGACAGGCCGTGTCTGAGATGGGGCTGCGCCCAGAGGTACGTCGGCGAAATTGAAGACTGGCGGCGGAATATTCCTTCTGAGAACGGCTGGGTCCGGAACGCATGGGTCTACTGAAACAGGGGTTTTAGTCACCACTGGGTTTGGCGCTACGGGCTCTTCTCTTCCAATCGGTGCTCTGGAATCTGGAATAGCACCAGATGAGCTCGGCGGCGCGTCAGACTTGCGATTTCTGCGCTGTTCTTGAAGCGATTGGAGCCGAGTTCCCAGAGGCAAATCATCATCATCGTCTTGACTTGGCATCGTCGCTGGAGGTTCTTGGCAAGGATTCGCAGTTGGGGGATCCTCTGAAGTGGGCTGCGGCGTCGCTGCTTGTTCACTGGTGGTCTGAGGCGGTGGTCTGGCTGGCCGGTGCGGCTGAAAAGGACCACTGTACACCACTATATCCATCGGACCTGGGATAACTTGCAGAGGGACTGGAAATACAAGATTAGGGTCGAATGTTGGGTCAACATTCGGTTGAGGAGGAGAATTCGACATGATTTCTACTGAGAAAAGCGAATCAAAATCGAAAACCAGAAAACCCTAATGAACTAAAGATCACGAACGCAGTTTCAGAGAGAGAGAGAGATCGAAGTGAAGCAAGTGGGATGATATGACAAGTTAAAAATAATCATATAAACTACCACTTAAAACTCGAGCTATTCACAACGGTTACTGCAGTTATTTTTAAGCTAATCATGGAGTTAATGGGCATAAAAGTAACCGTTGGGCATAAGAGGGGAAAACTGCATACATTGGATAAGTCTAGACTAAGTCATGAATTTTCAAAGCATGAAGCTAAAAATAGTATATACCAAATCCAATTAATCGACCACATAGGAGCACGTTAGAGACAAAGTCATGCGAGTAAATAGGAGCAGTTCACACCATGATTCAACCAAAAAGACAACTAAGTCAAAAGTCAAGGTAGAATCAAGAAATACTAACCGATTGAGCGACGTCGATGAACACAAAGAGACAAGTATAAAGAGCCATTCTTCGAGAGTTTCTAATGCAATTCTGAGAGATAACAAAACTAGACACACAAGACTAACAAAAACAGTACTAAAGACAGGCACGAAAAAAAATGAAAGCACAGAAAGTAGCAATATCGAACTGACAATCACATGTTGCCCCAACATTTGACTCAACATTCTAATTCCGTAATCCTAGACTTATCTGCTTAATCCTTCTCAAAATCAGTTCCCCTTATTTCTACCCTTTCACCTCATATATCCAACCGAAATTATGCATTGCCCTTATACTCCCTTGCCTCAAGGATCGGCTTTTTGTCGCATAGTATACATCGTCACCGCGAATGCCGTGTACCTAAGGAATTCTATTACCGAGAGCCTATATCTAGCAGAGAGTTTATAAGCATGCTCAACACAATAAAAAGGATTGGTTTTTAGTCGCAAAGAGTACATCGTCACAGCGAATGCCGTGTACCTAGGGACGTATTACCAAGAGCCTATAAAAGAGGGATCGGGTTTATTTAGGGACCAATCACGAAGAATCAAGTCATTTCACAGGAAAACAGAATAGAATATTAAACCAAACATTAAGGCAGCAACTATCAAAATCGACATATGCTATGTTGATCCAAATGTTGGACCAACATCTAAACTAACATGTGTAAACCTATGGATTTCTTAAGGTCCGAGAACCTTTCGGAATCCAATGCTTTCGTAAAAATGTCTGCTAACTGATTCTTAGTGTCTATATGCTCGATGCGAACTAACTCTTTTTCGACCATATCTCTCAGAAAATGATGCCTAATATCTATATGCTTTGTTCGAGAATGTTGGATGGGATTCCTAGAGATGTTAATGGCACTAAGGTTATCACAATACATAAGTACAGAATCGCACTCTAACCCATAGTCACATAACATACTATTCAACCATAATAATTGCGTGCAACAACTACCCGCCGCAACATATTCGGACTCAGCAGTAGATAAAGACACACAGTTTTGCTTCTTACTATACCATGCAACCAGGTTATTACCTAGGAAGAAACAGCCACCACTTGTACTCTTGCGGTCATCTTCGTCACCCGCCCAGTCAGCATCGCTATAGCCTACAAGACTCAAATTAGTATCTTTGGAAAACCATAATCCAAGGCTACACGATCCACTCACATAACGAAGTATTCTCTTAACAGCATTAAGATGTGACACCTTAGGTTCAGATTGATATCTAGCACATACACAAACACTATACATGATATCAGGTCTACTCGCAGATAAGTATAATAAACTGCCTATCATAGAACGGTACAATGTTGGGTCAACATTCTGCCCAACACTGTCTTTACTTACCTTCTGCGAGGAACCTATGGGCGTTTTCATTACCTTAGCAGTGTCCAATCCGAACTTCTTGACAGTGTTTTTGGCGTATTTTTCTTGGGACATAAAGATCCCGTCACTGCTTTGCTTAATCTGCAAACCTAGAAAATAGGTTAATTCGCCTATCATCGACATCTCAAATGTAGTGTTCATTGCCTGCACAAACTGATCTAATAAAACTTGTGAGCTTGAACCAAATACAATGTCATCAACATATACTTGAGCAATCAAAATATCGGATTCGACCCTCTTAACAAAGAGAGTGCGATCCGCCTCACCTCTAGTGAAACCAAACTCAAGCAAAAATGTTGCTAACCTTGCATACCACGCTCGAGGCGCTTGCTTCAACCCGTACAATGCTTTCTGCAGCTTAAAAACATGGTTAGGATAATGGGGATCTTCGAACCCTTTAGGCTGTTCGACATAGATTTCCTTATCAATATACCCATTCAAGAAAGCACCCTTAACATCCATTTGGTGTAATGTAATGTTAAGCCAACATGCAATAGCTAACAAAAGTCTAATAGATTCTAGCCTAGCCACGGGAGCAAACGTCTCATCAAAGTCTATTCCTTCAACTTGCGTGTAACCTTGAGCTACTAAACGTGCCTTATTTCTAACAACCCTACCAAGTTCATCAGATTTATTCTTAAATATCCACTTAGTGCCTATGACATTAATGTCTTTCGGCCGTGGCACTAATGTCCAAACTTGGTTTTTCTCGAACTGCAAGAGTTCCTCTTGCATCGCATTTATCCAACAATTATCCTTGAGAGCTTCAAGGACATTCTTGGGTTCTATCTCAGAAACAAAGCAGTTAAAACGTACCTCGGCGTATAGCGAATTCATACACGCATTTCTTACCATAGACTTGTAATCCTTTCGTGGTTTGTTTCTGGTCTTCCTTCCTTCATTCATGTCTCCAATTATTAGATCAGTGGGATGGTCTTTCTGAATCTTAGCTGGTGGATCACGTCGCACTTCACTGGGACCAGCTTCATCGTTCTGTTCTGGTACAGATGTTGAGTTCAATGTTGGCTCAACATTGTCATCCGCAGACTCCTCTGATTCGTTTCTTGCTTGTATAACATCTGCAATGTCAACTTGAGGAGGCAAGTTGCTAAGATCAGTAGCATCATCAAACACGACGTTCACTGATTCTTGAACAGATTTCAAACGCAAGTTGTAAACACGATAGGCACGACTGTTAGACGAGTATCCTAGAAATATGCATTTGTCACTCTTCGAATCAAACTTAGTCAAATATTCACGGTCATTAAGCATGTAACAAAAACATCCAAAGACATGAAAATATTTAACCATAGGTTTCTTACCATTTAACAATTCATACGGGGTTTTCTTTGTACCATGCCTAAAAAATACACGATTCGAAATGTGACATGCTGTATGTAAAGCTTCAGCCCAAAAACGTTTAGACACATTCTTAGATAGTAACATAACCCTAGCCATTTCTTGTAACGTCCTATTCTTCCTTTCGGCAACCCCATTTTGTTGGGGTGTCTTAGGAGACGAATATTCATGCACAATGCCCTTTTTGTTACAGAATTCATCAAAAAATTGATTCTCAAACTCTCTACCATGGTCAGACCTAATGCGAAAAATGGTAGCACTGAAATTGTTTCGAATCATAGCACAAAATTTTTGGAAAAACTCGACCGACTCTGACTTTTCCCTAAGAAAGAAAATCCAAGCATATCTAGAAAAATCATCCACGAGCACATAAGCATACTTTCTACCCCCTATGCTATCAACTTCCATAGGACCCATCAAATCCATGTGAATCAACTGAAAACAGTGAGCAGTTTTAAAATGTTGGGCAGCTTGTTGGTCAACATTGTGACTAACATGTGTTTGCTTACCCTTCAAACACGACTCACATACAACCTTACCGAACTCCTTAAGCTTAGGAATGCCTCTGATTGCGTCATGTTTGATAAGTTGCTCCAATGTTCTGTAATTAACGTGGCCCAATTTGTAATGCCAAAGAACAACATCATCCTCGGCCTTTGAAAGCTGGCACACGTCCTTCTCACCAGTTTTGTCACCAACTAGGTAACAATTGTCGCTAGATCTCTTTCCTGCCATCACTAAAACAGAATTTCGGTTAAACACTTCACAACACTCCTTATTAAACCTTACCTCAAGGTCATCGTCGCACAGCTGACTTATGCTTATCAGATTAGCGACAAGTCCTTCTACATGGAGTACGTTGCTAAGCTTGGGAAAGTCGGGAACATTAAGTCTGCCTCTGCCGAGAATTCGACCTTTGGAACCACCTCCGAAAGTCACAGATCCACTCCTTAAAGGCGTGTAGTCACTGAGATACTCTTTGGTACCCGTCATATGTCGGGAACACCCGCTATCGAAGTACCATGAACCTGTAACGTTAGCTCGCAAAGAGGTGTACACAACAAGACTTTTATCCCCTGATTTCCTAATCCAAGCTTTCTTAGAAGATTTAACTACGTTCTGTTTACTAGAATTGGAAGAAACGCCGGCTGATTTCTCTCCAACCACATCCTTCAACACTGATTTCTCAATGTTGACCGATATGTTGGGTAACATCTCAGCTGACATCGATTTCTTAGCAGAAATCTCTCTCTTCAATTTCCAGCAGTGTGATTTTAAATGACCTGATTTCTTACAGTGTTCACATACAAAGGATTTATCATGAGTTTTTGGGGTCACTAGCTCGGGACTCTCCTTAGGATTCGCAACTTCGTCATTTACGGATTGACCTTTAACAAATACTATCTTAGGCTTCTCATGGGTCAAGGGTTTTGTACTATCATGAGCAGATTGACGGTTATAACCTAGACCTTGTTTATGTGTAATACCAATAGATAATACCTCTTCATGGCTAGTTTTGCTCCTATTCCATTTAGCAAAAGTTTTGTCGGCCTCATTGAGTCGCTTTTGAAGAGAGTCGATTTCCCTGTCCTTTCGTGTCAAAGCAGCTTCCAACTTGTTCATGCCATCCATTAGACCTTCAATGACCTTCTCGTTTTTCTCATTTTCCTCGGAAAGTAATTTCACCGCGGCACGAAGTTGTGAGTTGATCGTCTTTTCTACTTCATATTGTGATGTCAACTGCTTAACAGCTTCTTCACCACACTCTGTCTCAGTTTCTGTATCATCACAACTCAAAAGACCATCAAGACAGTTTGAATCATCATAATCAAAAATGATATGTTTGACAGATGTTGAGTCAGATGATGGCTCAACATCAGTTACCGCAGTAAGGCCGATTTGATTATCTTCATCTTCTTCGTCGTCAGAAAATGACTGGATGATCACGGATGATTGCTTAGGCTCTTCCTCTTCATCTTCCTCTTCCTCGTCTGACAAATCGATCCACATGACTTTACCTCCACGTTTGCGAATGGTGTTGGCACATTCGTTGGCAAAATGGCCCCAACCTTGGCATTCAAAACACCGAACTGCCTCATAGTTGATATTCTTCTTTGGCTTTCCATCTAGCCTCCCAAAAGGTTTCCGTTTAGGGAACGGAGGAGCTGAAGATGGTTCTGCCTTGGCATTCTGGCCTTTTCTGAATGTTGGGCCAACATTTTGCACAACATTCTTCTTCTTGAAGAACTTGGCGAATTTCTTAACCACCATGGCCATGTCTTCTGCGTTTCTAGGGTCGACATCGATCAGTTCATCAGATGGCTGGGTGACTAGTGCGAGGCTCTTTCCACGAGAGGCCCTCTTTTGGACTTCAAGATTGGTTTCATAATTTTTCAAGATGTTCATCAACACGTTGAAGTCCATGGTAGCTAGATTGTGAGACTCCTCGATCGCTGACACCTTCATATTAAATTTTTCTGTTAGTGTACGAATTGCTTTTGAATTTAATACCTTGTTTGACAGAGGATCTCCTAGGCTGGCACACTCGCTGGAGATGGTCAGAAGCTTCCCAAAGTACGTCATAATATCCTCGTCTTCCTTCATTCTGATATTCTCGAATTGGCTTAAGAGGAGGCGTAGTTTGGTTTCTCGCACCGTTGTATCACCTTCACAGTACCTCTCGAGCAGATCCCACGCATTCTTGGCCGTTGTACAGTTCTGGATTATCTTAAACATGAAGATATCCACCGTGGAGAAAATGGCGTTGAGAGCCTTGTCATTGAATTCAGCTAGGTTTCGCTCGGCTGCCGTCCATAGTTCGACCGGTTTGTCGACAACCTCGCCATCTGCATCAGGTTCTGTCCTTGGTGGGGTATACCCGTGAAGTACTGCTTCCCATGATCGCACGTCGATTGACTTGATACACTGACGAACTCGGACCTTCCAATACGCATAGTTGGTGCCGTCCAGAACAGGGACTTTGCCGATGTTGTTGGAACTGGTAATATCCATTGTAGAGGATTTTAAGCGCTTGACGTCAAGCGTTGGCTCTGATACCACTTTGAAGGCGGTCCCGTACACAATGGATGTAAAAACACTAAGTATTATACTGATGTTGAACGTGATGTTGGGCTAACACTCGAACTCACTTTTAATGCACAGCGGAAATGATAGAAACTTAGTGATAAAAACGAAACGAACACACACGATGTTTTGTGCAGCAAGTCAAATAACTTGCTGCGAGACCCAAAGGGTAAAGATCCACTAGAAAGATGGATTACAAAAACTATCGAAAAAGATAGTCAAAAACTAGTCTAGCCAAAACCTACGAATCAATAAAGAATTCAGCAACCACTAGACTGAAAAGAAAACTCTTTCAAGAAAATAACTCTCGCTCAAACTGCTCTGATTTTCGCTCGTGTTCGTCGTACTTCGAAATGATTAAGTCTTCGACTTATATAGGTCTTCACTCGTAAAAGACTTGTCCAAAGGACTTGGCAACTTCCCACAACGTCCACTAACGTCCACTAAGTATATTTGGACGGTTAGTGACCGTTGGAACTAGACTTGGTCAGCTTGGATTGCTCGATCTTCACTTGAGCTCCAAGCTTCCTATTTTTAGTATGCTCCACTCCTATTTTTGCTCTAGCTTATCCACACTCTTTCCACACGGTTCGAACCGTTCTAGCTCTTATCCATAACCTGCACAATACTAGAAAAATGCCACGTCATAATTAAAATAGGTTTTGGGCATGAAAGATAAAACTAGGAAAGGGAACATTCTCGGCCAACAAATGTTGACTAGAATGTTACCCAACATTGTTTCAGTTGAACGCTCAACATCAACAGGTTTAAGTATATAAACTTGGGTTTAAGATATATTCAAGTGTTTGGTTCGTAGTTATATTTAAACCATGGATTTATATAATTCAGCTCTAAACTCATACTTATGGGTTTAAATAAACACACCCCCTCTGATGTGTTTATCTAAACACACTAACCAAACACGATTTTATTTTAGACCAATTAATTAGTTTTATATAAACCTACTAACCAAACGTACTGTTCAATGTTTTTACACTACAAAGAAATATTTAATCCGAAGCAAAGAGAGAAACTCGAGACCTTGGTTTAATTCGCAAACCATCAATCACCATTCAATTATCACCTCAATGAAGCAGAAAGTATCAATCAAATCACAATTATTGTGTTAAAAAAGAAATTAAAAATCATCAAAATTCCACCTTCGCGTATGATCGCAACCGCCTCCTCCGCCGTGTTGGTGGCACATTTGTCCGAATATTCTATTTGATTTATGATTTATGAGAGCTCGTTACGAATCAGAGAGAGAGAGAGACGATAATGATAAGCAATCTCAGGGTCCTCAAAACTAAATGTGCAGTCATTTAAGTTTAGACGCCAGATCGTTTTTGCAACTTTATCGATAAATATAATATATATACATATATATTATATATATTACTTAGCAAATGCATCATTGCAACTAGAAAGCAACATAGCTCTTGTAGATAATACTTAAACTGACGAATTCAACACACACACACACACACACACATATATATATATATATATGCTGAACTAGAAAACTTAGTATACGTTATTCATCTTGAATTTTCTCGTCCTAGGCTTTCGTCTTGTACTTTGGCCACAACTGGTTTACTCTTCTTCGTCTTTGAATTCATGAAGCAGAAACACGAGCAGCAAGGACATTGGAACAAGAACTTCATCCTCTCTCTCTCTCTCTCTCTCTCTCTCTCTCTCTCTCTCTCTCTCTCTCTCTCTCTCTCTCTCTCTCTGTGTGTGTGTGTGTGTCTGTTTATTTTGTTTTTCTTTAATACCGACATTATAGCGAGCAAAGAATGATTCTATAAGGTAATTATTCATTCATGTGACTTTATTTTGTAGGATTCGGCTAAAGTCATTGTCACACCAACTATAGGATGATTGAGGCACATGCATTTCACTATACATACCATGTATTCGTCCCTGATTTTGATATTATAATGGTTATCAAAATATAATATTTAATTAAGAATAACATAATGTTACGATCGAGAAGACACAATTATGCACAAATTGATCTATTGCATTGCAATATTCACATTAGACGTGGGCTTTGGGCCGGGCCGACCCGGAACCGGCCCGTTAGCCCGGCCCAACCCGGAACCGGTATAACCGGTTCCAGAACCGGTACCCGGCCCATTATATTTGGGCTGGGCCGGTTTTTGGGCCGCGGAACCGCGGATCGCCGGTTCCGATTCCCGGATCCGGATCCGCGGTTCCGGTTCCGGCTCCGAACCGGAACCGGAACCGGCCCAACGGCTATATAGCCGTTGGGCCAACGGCCTTCTGATATTATTTTTTTTTTAGTTTTTAAACACTGGTAAATTACAGTTTTAGCCCCAAACGAAAAATCTATAAATACCACCTCATTTTAACCATTTTAACTTACAATTACATCCAAATCTCTTCCAAACTCTCTCAAAAAGCTCTCAAAAAAATCATCCTACACTACACTACTACCTACACACACTCACTTATTATTACCAATAATTAAATTATTATTTTACACTAATGGCGTCGTCATCGAGAAATCCTAACCCTCGTGACGAAGATGTTTTTATGGTTTTAGGTCACGCCGACACATTTCGGGGAAATGGCGACACCGACGAGGAGACCGATATACCGGAACCGCAACAGACGAGAGCGACCGACGAGGGACCGAGCCAAGCTTCTACGGCGACGACAAAAAGGAAGCAACAACCGCGTGGTCGGCGGTCTAAGGTATGGAATTTTTTCGATTTAGAAATGGATAAAAATAATGCCGCTCAGGTACCGCTTATTGCAAAATGTGCCGCCACCCCTACACAATTAAGACCGGACCGAATCAAGGTGGGGCGGGCTCGATGAAAAAACACCTCCAGAGGGCGCATAACTTCGGGGACGATCTAGAGCCGGTAGGGACCGAACCCCGACAACAACAAATAAACGTAAGTACGGGTAAGAATTTTGTTATTACTAGGGAAATTTCTAAAAAAGCATTAGTTAAATTCGTAGTTATGTGTGAAGAACCCTTTTGCATTGCGGAAAGTGAAGGGTTTATCGAATTTACGAGTACGATACAACCCGGATTCCATAACGTGACCCGTAAAACCCTTAGGAAATATGTGTTAGAAACTTTTCAGGAATATCAAACTAGCTTAATTAGTCATTTAGCCAACATTACGTGTAGGATTAGTTTGACTACCGATATTTGGACTAATATTACGTCGCAATCTTATTTAGTCGTCACCGCCCATTGGATAGATGAAACATGGACCATGCAAAAACGTATTCTTTCCCTAGATCCCCTAGATTCGCAACATAATGCCACTACGATATCGAACTATGTGTTGAATGTCGTTAATAAATATTGTATTCAAGATAAGATTATGTCTATCACCTTAGATAATGCTAGCGCGAACAACGTAGCGATAGGGATCCTTCGTAGGCAACTTAGGTTACCCTTAGACGGCAAATTATTACATGCTAGGTGCGCTTGCCATATTATTAACTTGTGTGTGCAATGTGCTTTTGACGAAATTTTGGGAGATATTGTAGAAAAGTTTAAGGTAATAGGTAAGTTACTTCGGGAACGCCGCATCGGAACGTCGTGGAAGCAAACCGTCCTTGCCGCCGGCCTCCCGTACAAGAAGTTTCCGTTGCCAGTCCCGACTAGGTGGAACTCGTTGTACCACCTCCTCAGCACCTTCATGCGTTACAAGGACTTGTTGACGCCTTTTTGGAACGAGGCCACGGTCGGCACCACCTCCAGGTATGAATTACGACCACTTGATTGGGATATTGTAGGTTTGGTCGTGTCTATACTTGAAGTGTTCGCCGAGGCTACGGAGAAATTTTCCGGAGTTCACTACCCGACGTCCCCCTTATTCGTCCCGAACCTATTCGGGATGTGCTACAAGTTCGTGGAGTTTCGCAACAATCCGTACTTGGGTGGTTTCATCCAAAATATGGAGCAGAAGTTCAAGAAGTATTGGGAAACCATCCCAATAGTACACGGTTTGTCGGCCTTACTCGACCCTAGTTGCGGTGTTGATACATTTGATATTTTTTTCGAATATTATGCTCAGTTTCTTGGAAAGAAAGTGGACGACCAAAAGGCGTCAATTCACGCTTCTCTCCAAGAACTTTTTTCTTTTTATGCATCTGAGCAGGGACATAGCGTGGAGCAACCCGTACCAGCGAGCGAAGCCGGTTCGTCGGAAGGAGGCGGCGGCGCAATGGGACTACTACGAAGATTGAAGGCGCAAAAGACGAAGACCAAAACGCGTGCGTCGGGGTCGAACACGAATGAGATCCAGCTCTACCTGAGCCACAACTTCCAGACTCCCGAAGACTTCGACGTTTTGGCCTGGTGGAAGTCGAACGCGACTCTTTATCCGACCCTCTCCGCCGTCGCTCGAGACGTTTTAGCCGTGCAAGCGTCTAGCGTCGCCTCCGAGTCCGCATTCTCTACCTCCGGGCGAATTATCGGCGACAGACGTGCGAGCCTTAACCCGACTTCCCTCGCAATGCTAACATTGTTGAAGGATTGATATTTGGCCGAATCGAAGAACCGACGGGAGAACGCCATTGACGAGTTCCGTTCTTCCAGTTCGGACGAAGACGAAGAGGCCTCTAACATAGTTTTAATTAATAGTCAAGTCGAATAAATTGTATTTTTTATTTCGAATATTTTTTCCTTTTTTGTGTTTTGTAACTTGTAAGTTTTAGATTTATTTTTCTTTCTTTTATGTTTTTATTTGTATTTTTTAGGTAGTTTTTTTTATTTTTTTGTACTTTTCTTATCTTTTTTTTTGTTTTTTTTGGAATAAAATTTTTGGATATTTTCTAAAGAATTTTTTCATATAAAAAAAAATAAAAAAAATAAAAAAAATTTAAACGGGCCGGTTCCGGTTCTGGAACCGGAACCGGCCCGACAGAGGCCCGGGGGTTCTTCTTATTGTTCTGGTCCGGTCCCTGGAAAATGGTTCCGGAACCGGACCGGAACCGGAACCGGAACAGTGCCGGAACCGGTAGAACCGGCCCGGAACCGGCCCGGCCCGGCCCAAAGCCCAGCACTAATTCACATCATTGTTGGAATACTTGTAATAATCTAAATTGTTTTGGGGAAATGAGTTTTTCTTTTTATGTTTTATTTGAAGTAGTGTCATTATCGACTTATGGAATTAATGAAATGAACTTATATTGGTATATGGGACCAGACAAAAGCGGAATTGCTAAAACTATAATTGGCTGTCGACCACGTCCTTTTAATATAACTGGTCTAATTGGGCACTAATACACGTGTGTTTGTAATTTATAAATGTATTTATTAATTGTTAAATAATAATTACTATAAGGATAAATATGACAATATAAATATAAAGTAGAAGGTGGTTTCTTTTAATTAAATATTATTATTTTTATTTCATTTTAATTGATAGAACAAACTTATGGTTTATACCAACACACTTATAAAAGAGTATATATACCATTGGTGGTTATCGTTTCAAAAGCACAAATTTTCCCAAGCAAGATTAGGGGAAGCTGCATGTTTCTTCTTACTTTTGATTTTATTTTTATTGTATACTTCATAAATATATTATACTCCCTCCGTCCCGATAACTTTTGTACATTTTACTAAATCAGGCGTCCCACTATCTTTTGTACATTTCCTTAATTAGTAAAAAAACAATCAATATAATAATATTAAATATTCTTAAAAGACGTGTCAAAATATATAATTTTTACCGTTTAATTGTAATATATTACTAAAATATTCCATTTCTTAAAAACCGCGCCACGTCCCAAGATGTACGCAACTTACATGGTCATAGGGGATTATTTAACAAAACAAAACTAAAAATAGCTAGTAAATGTCCCATAGAGAATTTTCAACCACAGCCTGAGCCATTTCCTGCAGACACATGCCACTTAACTATGTTAGATGAGAGTTGTTCCTTGTTTCTCTTACAGTCACAAAGTTCCCTATATATGTGAAGAATAATTACTAGTCAGAAAATAACACTTCAAAAAACAACAAACATATACTCGTAATGAATTCTCGCACTTCCTTTGTTCGTGTTCGTTCACAGCTCCTCCAAACCCATTACAACAAATGCTATGGACCTCGGCGATTCAGTTCTATTTATAATCAAGAAAAGGTATAATTTCATATTCATGCAATTTTACTTCTTAGCTTATAATACATATCTTGTGGGAGGTTAAATTTACAAACTAATTTTTTTTGTATAAACAATTTCAAGGGAGGCACCGCACCTGACAAAATAAGCAGTTACGGAAGTTCTGATATCCCAGGTATTAATGAACAATTTACTAGAGAGTGATTTTCCATTATTATTTTTATGTTGTTACCAAAATGTCACAACCTATATAATCAAATCGTGTTTTTTTTTTATTATTTATTTCCAAGTATAATCTCGATTGGTTTATTTATCATTATACGATCTTATAATAACATTAATCCATTTCAAGTGGGTATTGACGCCTAACTATTAACTAATGAACATTACGCCCAAGAATGACTATTTTCTATCCTACTCCTATAACATTTATTATAATAACACAATGTACGAGGTATACATGAAAGTTCCAAGACGTCTCTTCACCGACTCAATAAGAAAGACGACGAGAAAGAAACAGACGCCGGCCGCTACGACAACCTCGAAGACGCCGCCAGGACACGGCGGGATCCGTGGCGGAGATGGCCAAGTCGGGGGTGGTCGGAGCGGTGGAGACTGGTCTGAAAATAGGAGACATGGCCAAGAAAACCATGGACACTGTTTACCACACCGTTAAGAAAACCGCCGAGAGCGTCAGAGACTCCGTGGCGGACGAAGATGGCCGCCGTCGTATTAACAGCGACGATCACCGGCGAACGAAAGATCGTCCACGAGGATTATGATTACCACACCTTTTAATGGATTTTAGTTGCTTTATATATTACATGTAGTCATACTTCATAGACTTTTATGTATGCATATCAGATTATTACAGGATCGGATCGAGAGTAGGGGTGGGATCGGGTCGGATATATCGGGTTTCGGATTTTTCGGGTCGGAACCCGAAAAAATCGGGTGGTGAAAAACAAACCACCCGACCCGATCAATGTTCGGGTACCCGGCAATCGGGTACTCGAAACCGTCGGATATCCGCGGGTCGGGTCGGTTTTTTTTTTTTTTTACATTCTACTATATTTAAATTAAATTTAATTCCTTCAATTCGCAAGCATCCAACACAGTTTGAAATTCGATCATTGTTCTAAGTATCAAATACATGTTAAAATTCGAAATTTAAATGGAAAATCAACACCCAAATTTGGACACCCATGATTTTAGAGTTAATAAAATACCTAAATTCATCTTTTGAAACCTAAAAATTGAAAAAATAGCAACAAAATTCGAAACTGGAAAATTAGGGTTCATAGAATTTTATACCGTTTTTGGACGAATTTGGTGGCTTAGACGGGCGATTGGCGGACGATGATGGTGGTCGGTTGGTTGATGGCGGCCGGTGGGTGGTGTCGGCTGGTTGATGACGTGAGGGAGGTGGTGAGGTGACGAGCTCGACTGCTCGAGCTTCTTCTTATGCTCTGTCTTATTTTTCCCAGTCCAAACACGTTTCTTCTTTTGGTTTTAATTGTTTTTATTTAATTTGATTATTGGGCTGGACTCTTCTATTGGGCCGAACTGTAATTATATTTTATTGTGCCGAATAGGGTACCCGATCGGGTAGTTCGGGTAGCTCAAAGCTACCCGAAACCCGACCCGATATTAGTGATCTGGTATCGGGTTTAAACCCGAAACCCGATTGATACCCGATTTTTTGCAAAGTTCGGGTGAAAACCCCTGATCGAAAGTAACGATTTGAGATGACTCTGTGCTTTTTTTTTCTTTCTTAATTATCGATCAATTTGGGTTCATTCTGAATTGTTCGATTGACAAGTGGGATATGTTGATATAGAGATCGTCAATTCAATTCCATTTTAGAAACCCAAAATGTATACTAATTCTCCAACTGTACACCAAACGCAAACTCAAAATGCGTTTCCGTCTTATCTTTCCTATTTTAAAACGCATATATGCGTTTGAGAATAAGACATCCATAGGGGTGTTCAAATTAACCGAAAAACCGAAAAAACCGACCGAACCGTAAAGAACCGAGCCGGAAAGACCGGAACCGAGAAAAATAGAACTGAATTGTAAATAACCGAAGCGAAACAAATAAAAATAGTTCGGATATCGGATTAAGCATACGTAAAACATAAAACCGAACTGAAATTATCATCATTAAAAATAGAAAAATATCAAAAATCATTTGTTTTTCCCCCATAACGTAAACAACACAGTTAATATAATTTCATTGGTATACTTTTTTCCATTTTTAGGCGAATGTAATCAAATACTAGTTTTTCTCCAAATAATTTATCTTCAGATGAATGTTTTTCTATTTTGGTTAGATTTTGTTCCATTTTCATGTTGTTGTTTTTTCGGACCTTCGAATTATTTTCCTACATGTTACGTTCCATAAATCTTCCTTGTTTTTTAATAGCCATATATTGTTTTATGTATTTTCAGCTCATAACATTTTTTGTTGATATTAAATTCCTAACCGAAAAACCGAACCGAAATAACCGAACGGAATTATAAACCGAACCAATAAAATTAAAACGGTTCGGATATCGGATTAAGCATATGTAAAACCGAAAATAAAAAAACCGAACCGAACCGACCGATGAACACCCCTAGACATCCCAAAAGATGCATTTGATGTTTTAAATATATACCTATATTTTTATTTTAATTATTAAACTACCCATAAAAAATAAAAAATATAAAATAACTCCTGTTATTATTAAATATTTTTCTATGTTTTCTATTAATTTAGTGACATTATTTTTTCTAATCGAATTAAGATAACAATGTTGTTTAATTTGTAAAGTTGTAACTTAAATGGGTAATATTAAAAATGAGGTAGAAGAGAATACTACAATAATGGTCTTTTGAGTTTGAGAATTGGTCTGTCGGTTGGAGAAGAATTACTGCATTTTGAGTTTGAGAAAACGTTTGAGTTTGAGAATGTGTTTTTGATTGGAGATGGTCTTAGACTTTTAAACTTTTATGCTAAACGACTTTCACTTAAAGGCTTAAAATTTATAGTAAGTGTCTAATATTTTAATAATTTATATTATGTCCAACGTGCACATTTATGTTGATTTCTTCTCAGTTTTTTTTTGTTTCTTAGACCATCTCCAACTACACTGCAAAACAAAAAAAAAATCTCATAAATTACTCCAGAATCCAAAAACCAATCCCAGAGTGAGTTTTTTACTTTCTCTCTCATCCACTAAACGCATCGATGCGATTGAACGCATAATATGCGTTCTATATTTAGTAATTTCATTTAATTTTCTTTTATTTGTTTAAATAAGTAAAGTATCCATATAAAGAATAAATTAAAATATATAAAAAGGTAATTAGAAAGTTTTTTAGAATTATTAAATTTACCAACAATATTTTTTATTTATTTAGTTAAACTATGTTATTAAAATATTAATTGTAAAAGTTGATCTAGAAGTAATATTTCAAAAATAGTCATTTGAGTTTAAAAATGTGTTCAGTTGGAGTAATTACTGCATTTTACGTTTGAGTGTTGGGTTTGAGTTTGCGATTGAGTTTATCGTTGGGAGATAACCATATATTCAGGAATTGAGAAGGCATCCTTGGCGGTCATGGTGTCGGTCCGAAGGCTGCGCCCAAACTTCTTGTCTCATGGGTTTTTACTTCCTTCATGGCCGGCCGTCATCGTTGTAGTTTTCCCACCGCGTAGCGTTTGTGATGTTTAATGAAAGTGAACAACAAATAGAAAGATAGATACCGAAATGCAACTGCTACTCCTTTGTGCAGTTTTTTTATTCATGGAGGTTTTGAGAATTTACTGGAGAATTCGCAATATCATTTATATAAAATCTTATTTAAAATCGCAATGAATACCGAAAACTTTACTTTGAAAGTTCTCGTGAAAGGCAAAAACAAAAAAAAAAAATAGACAAAATTTCTTCGCGATTAAGTACATGTTTACCGAAACTTTTCTTTGCAGAATTCTTTCTATTCCTTGGTCAAAGCTCCCACGAAAACTTAACTTGACGAAATTTTTTAATGCAAAACTCAAAGCTTTCGCGAAAACCTTACTTTGCAAAAAAAAAAAAAATTCTATTCCGTCGGCAAGATTAGTTCAATATAAAGCCATAGCCAAATTCACTTCATACTTGAATCAAATGAGGCGAATACGATGACTTTGTGTGAAATATTTAGATGAAGGAGAATTCATTAGTACCACTCATACATATGGACCATGTTAGAAACCTACAGTACAGATCAACTAGAATGAAAAAAAAAATAAGGTTCTTTGTGCCATCACCATTTCACTCCAAATAATTGAAACAAAGTCCAGTCCTCTCTTGACCAGTCACATTCACAAAGACTTTCAACTTTTTTGATGTGAGGAGAAAAAAAAAAAGTGAGATTCAACTGATTTAACAACTCGGTTTAAATGATAAAACCCCAACGGTCCTCGAACACAAGTGATTATTTACTCCCAATCCTAAATAAAGCAAAAGCTCACTGTGTGCGTACTACGTGTACTGTGTTAGATGGCTACATGTCGGAGATAAGAGTTAAGGATATGGTTCTCTTCTGTTTCATGGACCATGTGGTCCTCATCACCAAAGAACGAATGAAAGAAAAAAGCTAGAAAAGAAAGAAAACAAAAAAAGTTAACTTCTCCACTGTTTATAACGTACTTGCTTCGAGACTTTCTTCACTTGATAATTTCTTCTCTTATGTACAAGAAATTGAACAGCCCACATGAAGAAGAGATGAATTCCAACTACATGAAAATGGACAGCGTCGTTGAAGGAGGTAACAATAACGAGTTTGTCGAAGATGACGATGACGTTGAAGACGAAAGAGAGAGGTTTTCTGTGAATGAGCTGAAGAAGAAGAAGAAGGTTGACGCTGGCGAAGGGTCTACTAAGAGTAACATTGTGAGAGCAGTGGCTAACTTTTGCCTTGTTGAGAACTGCGAAGCAGATTTAAATGGGTGTAGAAAGTATTATCAGAGGCATAGAGTCTGCGAATTTCACGCCAAAGCTACAGTGGCTTTGGTCGATGGGTTAAGGCAGAGGTTTTGCCAACAGTGTAGCAGGTAATAATATGTAAAACAAATGTTAAAAAATGAATAATTATTTGTTCTTCATAACTGAAAAGATTTTATCTTTCTATTTTAGGTTTCACGAGTTGTCAGAGTTCGATCAAGCGAAGAGAAGCTGTCGAAGGCGATTGGCTGGACACAACGAGCGACGTAGGAAAAGTTCGATCGAAATGAAATAAAAGCTTAAATGATGGTATAAATAATAAGCTGCTGGTGAAATAAAAGACGATGCTTGCTTGCTTGCTCTCTTCTGTCATTTCTGCACATGAAAATATTGTTCCAATGTATTGTGATGTAATATGGTGCATCTATCTATGGATCTTTTAATGGTGATATAAATGATTATCTAAACAACAACCTCGGATCTTGCCATCAAGATCTCAAATCAAACTAACCTCGAGTTTTCATATCTGGCCCGTGCTCGTGCTCAATTGCGCCTACAATCTCAATCCTTTTATAGAATCATCATTACAATACTACACAATTAGCAATATACACGACACGGGAATCAACTTTGCTCTTTTCCCATTAACAGGAAATAGTTTGTTTTTATCTTTTATTTATTGCTTTTTTTTTCAACATATGCTTCGGTACAATTCCATTTTTAGAAACCTTTATCGGTCCTTCACACTTTGCCCTTATAGTCCTTGATCCCACGCAGCATATGAAAGCATGATTACATGTTTTTTTTTCTCGAGATGTATAACAATAACATCATATCATAGTAGTAGTCCCAATATTAAGGTAGGAATCCCTTATGAAAATATCATGACCAGGCCATGCTGGTGCGATACTGATAGTTAATTTTAGTATATTTCAAGAGCCCACTTTTTCCTTTTTGGTCAATGGTCTTTTTTTGGCTCATCGATTCATATGTATACATCTACTACACAAATAATTCGAATATTTTTGGGTGTAAAAAATCGCAAGTCCCACCCTCCCATCTCTTTCTACTTCCAAAAAAAAAAAAAAAAGAATCATCTTTTCTTTTGTTTGTTGTTGTGTCCTAAATGGATTTTGTTGGGCATTTACGGCCCATAGACCGCATTGGGCAACTTTTAGGCCATATACTAATGATTAACACACGAGTTGCACAAACAATATTACAATGTTGGTACTCTTATATATTGTTATGAATTAAATTGTATTAATATTTTATTTAATATAATTATACTTATGTTAATAATATTATGATATTATTAGGACAATATAGCTTAAAGAAATATTAGAAGACAAAGTATGAAATGTACTTGCAGTACAACTCTAATTACTACTAGAACTCCACTATTCAACTTATCTCATTTAATACAATATAATTGAGGAATGATATGGTGCTAACCTATGTGAGCACATTACATGGGCACCTGCTGATCGTGCCAAATCAGTATGTCACTTCAACATCAAATGTGATGTGGCATTAATCGACACATCAGGCGTCATAGATCGAAACACATGATGCTGATACGGCATGTTTACGTGGAGTATATCAAGGCCACACAACAAGAGCCACATAAGACGTGAACATGCCACATCAGCATCATATGTCGATCTATGACACCAGATGTGTTGATTAATGCCACATCATATTGATGTTAAAGTGGCATGCTGATTTGGCACGAATCCGTGCCAACTCAGCAGGTGCCCATATATGGTGCTCACCGCTCATTCCTCCAATATAATCAATGTCTTATAAAATAATACGTTCACTTATTCAACTAATCTTGTCAACATTACAAATAATTTCATCAACAATACACCTCAATTTATAGATATTTCACAACTGGACTCACTCCCTGTTTTCACAAACAAAATAAAAAAAAAAAAAAGCAAAATAAAACTGAATATAAAGGTAGTGAAAAAAAAGGAAGAAATCACATGCGGAGTAAATGTAAATCCAATGATGATGACATAATTTCCTAAACCTAGCAGTTTTATCTCGAGTACTTTTTTTTTTTTCCGCTTTGTGCCCATATCTGTACCGGCTACCGCATAAGAAGAGTTCAGTTTCAGTATGGAAAAGGTGAGTTTTATTTTTGGACAACATACGGAGACTGATTGCCTTTTTTAATGATTATGAAATTCCAAAAAACTTGCACTAATATGGAACTTGGCGTGCCAGAGCTTAAATCCGTACGCCCTTAATGTATTTTAAATAATAATGTACTCTTCCTCTGATGACTTACGACTTACGTGATCTACTACTTTCTTCTCTCTTTTGTTTTTCATTATTTGCATGTGGGTAGATCGCGTTGTGAAAAAGTGAACCGTAACCTTTCAATTATAATTCTTCTGTTTAATTATGGTCATGTATATTAGGCCTAGGAGTGCATTATGTTTAATATAGTATTTAATTTTATATATTATTCAGGCGATAGTAACTGATACGTCCCTTCCAAAATTAGGGTTTTGGAATGCTCAGTTTCAACTTCACCAACATTTCAGGAGAAGCCCATGTGAAGTTTCGGTATGTTTCGTTATCTACATTTAATGTTTTCTGCTCTCCTTACACTGAGTGAATTGTACAAATAAATTGTCTAGCTATAATTTATATGGCATTTTCACTATTAATACTAGGATTTTTTTAGAAAAACGTGTTAACGAGTGAGATATTTTCTTTTAATACTTGCTAACAGATTTGGCAAATTAAATAACGAGAGGGCTCTAGAATGTTAAAAAGCGCACCAACGGTTATATTACAAGCAGTCAAAGCCAATATCTCATTACATTAATACTAACAATACTACAAACCCTAGCAGAAATAGGACGATTCATAAGTACCAGCAAACACATCAAACCAAATGCAACACTAATACATTAATTAAAACTAAACCACATCAAATCCCATCAAAAGCTAGCTTGACCGAACCACGAAATATCCCATCAGTTATTATAACAAGTACCACGCCACATGCAATCGAGCTCAGTCACCGGCGACACCATTTTCCCACCGTCAATCCACTGGCTTCCGGCGCAGGCGCCGCCACTAGAACCACCGTGGTCAACGCCGGAGAAAGGCTGAGCAGCCACCGGCATAGGGGAGAAGAGGTAAGAAGGCATGTTGAGATTTTCTTGCAGAGACCTCAAGCTAGGGAAAGCAGAAGAAAACCCTAAGTTCTCAGTCGTCCGATTCATCACCGATGGAGGGACGAGATCGAAAAGGCCGTTGTTGCTGCTGCTGAAGTTGGCGGTGGAGAAACAGGGCACGTGCTCCTTGGGGAGGTAAGGATAGGCGGCGGCGCCACCTTCGAAGGAGTGGTGGCTCTCCGCCGTGGAGGAAGGCTCGAGGAGGGGAGGAAGGGAAACTGACGACGGCGAGCTGACGTCAGGCGCGGCGGAAGGGAGGCGTTTCTTGCCGGAAAACCCGCCGGAGACGGCGACGGAGGTTGCTCCGGCGAATGGCTTTTGGAAGACGCGGGAGATGACCCACTCGCCCTTGTATGAAAAATGGAATGGAGAACTAAGATCGTTATGAAGTTTCGGAAACATCACTTGAATGAGGAAAAAAGAAAACAAACAAGAAAACATAATTTTCGTAGACAGATGCAGAAGACATTAGTCATGTAATGTAATGACAGAGAAAGCCATACGTACAATGATGTTAACAAGACTTCGAATAGGTCAGTTTTCTGAATCGGCTTTCTTTTTAAAAGCCCGCAGGTTTCAATTTATCGAAAACAATTGAAAAAGAGACAAAACTGCAAATCACACGAAGGAGACCACTGATTTCGTTCATTCGTTTTCAAAGCTGTGTGATTCACATACACATCGAGGCAACTTTCTCCTACGCTACAAATTCAAATGTATGAAAAGATCAGATCTTTGGCAGCAAGAGAAGAAATCTCTGCCAACGATGACAAGCGAATCAGAAGCTACTGAAAGCCCGAACCACAAATTACAATGGTCCCCATTTATTGATTTTTTATTAGCAGCTGGCCAAGAATTGCGAGCTTTATTCAGTCGCTATTCTGAGTAAGAAGTTCGTCATGCGATCAAAAGATGAAACTGAACTACGGATCACAAAAATGACAGACCTTGGCGCTCCTTGAGATGTAGTGGTAAGCAAGCTTGCCTTCGAGACGATACTCATGCATAACCCAGTTGCTTTTCTCACCCTTGGGTGCCCTACCCCTGTAGAAAACTAGGGTTTTCTTCATACCCACCAAAGAACAAGTCTTCGAGCTGTAGATTTCCCGGTCTTTACCGGTCGCTTTCCAATAACCGGCTTCTGTAGCCCGGTTCGTCCTTAGACCGGTCGGGTATTTTCGGTCGCGTAGGCTGAAGAAGTACCACTCCTTTTCCCCCATCGTAGCCTTGCCTGGGAAAGAAATCAAAGAACATTTTATTCAAGCGAATAAGGACAGAGAAGCAAACTAATAATTACCTGGGAGATGCCAAGGCTCGCACTTGTTGAGATCGACATCAGTGATCGCTCTGCTGGTGAAATTCGAGTCGAGCACTTTCTTGAGGAGGTAAAAGGTAATCAGCTCTTCATCGGTGGGGTGAAATCTGAAGCCAGGCGGCAAGTATGCTTCGTTTCTCTCGTAGCTAAGCTGATGAGGATAATAATAAGCCTCCATGACCGAGGATAGCAAACGAGGTTTTTCTTACCACGGAACGAAGAGCTTAGCAAAACTACACACG
Organism: Craterostigma plantagineum; assembly: GCA_027422505.1. Lineage (NCBI taxonomy): Eukaryota > Viridiplantae > Streptophyta > Magnoliopsida > Lamiales > Linderniaceae > Craterostigma > Craterostigma plantagineum. Next base: position 1,013,073 of record JAPQWV010000033.1, on the reverse strand, counting down.
CCAACAGAACGTGTAATTATTTAAAACAGGGAACTGGGCAGTTGTATTGGGCTTGGTGTAAAGTTTTTAGGGTTAAAGAAAGGGGAATGAGTACGTGTGGTGTTTATTACGAGGCAGTGATTATATCGTTCGTGGGAATTCGATCAATCGAGTGTTGCAGTTCATAAAGATGACAGAAACACGAGATAAAATAATAGTTTCTGGAGGTGTAAAGGTAATAACAGTAGATAATACGGCCAGAAAGAAAAGAAAATTAGAAACAATCAAGAAAAGATCTGATCATTTTCCCTGCAAAACCCTTGTCTTATCCTATCCATGAGGCTAGAGAGAGAGAACTAGGGATGATGTATTGTATTGTATTGTATTGTATTGTATTCCACTGTGCGTGCGTGCGTTAGGAGATGTGCAGGTATTCTCGTCAGTGAAGAAAATGTAAGGGAACAGATCGTAGTGTGTGTAAAGGTGAAATTTTTACTGCCCACCATTGATCCATGATAATAAAGCTGTGACACACATATATATAATATATATATATATATCTGCCAGTAGTGAGTAGGGTAAAAGATTATTAAATAATAATCGTGTGGACAGAGACAATGCAATTTCCCTTTCTTTTTCGGGTTAATTCCTTATCGGTACGTTTTGAGTTTTCAAATTCCTCTTAAATACCCCTCGAATTATTTCTTCTTTATAACTACCCATTTGAAAATTTCTTCCTGTTCAGTACCTAAAAAGGTCTTTTAGGATTAAAAAGTCGAAAATACACATGTCTCACACTTCAAATTGGACATTTATACCAACTGATTTTAAAATTATACCAGAAATTATAAAAATTATACCATTTGTTTTTATTATCGTACCAGTAAATAACGTTATTATGATTTTATACAGCGAAATTGGACATTTATACCACTGATTTTGAAATTATACCTGAAATTATCGAAATTATATCATATGTTGTGGTTATCGTACCAGTAAATAACGTTATTATAAATTTATACAGCGAAATTGGACATTTATACCAAGTGTTTGAAATTATACCAGAAATTGTAGAAATTATACCATCTGTTTTGCTTATCGTACCAAAAAATAACGTTTTATAATTTTATACAGCGAAATTAGATATTTATACCAACTGATTTTGAAATTATACCAGAAATTGTAGAAATTATACAAACTATTGTCGTAATTATACCAACAGAGTTGTACACTATACCAGTTGGTATAATAATGATAACAGTTGGTATAATTAGGATAACAGTTGGTATAATAATCAAATCAATTGGTATGATGATGTCCAACTTAATTTCAGGAAAGGGTATTTCCGTCCTATCACTGTTTGGGGTATTAAACACACAACCTTTTGCAGATGGATATTGAACAGAAAAAGATTTTCGTTGGGTACTGATAAGGAAGTTTAGTTTCTGACAGGTCTGATAAGGATTTACCCTTTTTTTTCAGTCTAATTTATTTATTTATAACGCTTCTCATTACTGTTTTTCTCTCTGTAGATTCACCTTGTCATCACATGCTGTGTTTGTTTTCCTGTCTTCACGTTATATTGTGTATTTTCCCGTAATCTATCGGAAAACTCAAATTAATTTTGGATTCGAAATTACATTTTTCTTAGGATAGTTTGGGTATTGGTTAAAAGAATAATCTGGGAACTGAAAATCCCCTTAGGTTTGTTTAATTCTAACGTTTTTATTAAGTAATATCATACTAAAATCATTTGACGGTTTTCTCGAATGGTCAATTCATGTCATGGAGTCGTTTCTCTGTTGACTATTTTCAAGATAGGACCAAAAGCCAAATACGCGTTGAAGTCATGACACATATTTGGATCTCCTATAAGAACATATCCTATATTCGCAGACATATATCGGCTTTTTCTCAAACAAAACAAAATATATTTCTTTTCCGATTAGACTGATTTGAGAGGAAAACACTATTTACCATAAGTTCTTTTAGCAATAAAATACAAATCATTTTCGGACATACACAAAAATACCTAATTGAATAATATTTTTACACATAGGTATCCATGTCAGAAAATTGTACAGATAGGTATCCAGTTTAATTTTTACCAGTTTGTTCTGTTGAGATTATAAAAAAAGTGACTTTCGTCGCACATCGACTAATTCAATCTCTAAAAGTAAGAAGCTTTCTCCTCCTATCACCAATTGGTTTTAGGAATGACCCCTCGCTTTCTAATATTGTATCAGAACAATTCTTCCGCTCGCCACCACCCGACTCATATGTCCACGTGTTAGGCCAGTCATGCCACACGTGAGGGGACGTGTTGAGATTATAAAAAAAGCGGGTTTCGTCCCACATCGACTAATTCAATCTCTAAGAGCCGCTATATATATAAGAGGCTTTCTCCTCTTATCACCAATTGGTTTTAGGAGGACCCCTCGATTTCTAATATGTTCAGTTATGTTGTACCTTCATGTGTGTGTATGGCGTACCATAACCTTTTGATATAGGGTAATGTGTTCGTACGACGTACCTATGTTTTAAATAGACCGTACCTAAATGTGCTGATACAGCATACCATTTTCTATTGTATAGGGTACCAAAATGTATTGATATAGGGTACCCCGAATGTGTTGTATGGCATACATGCCGCAGATTGGGTACCTATTTGCTAAAAAATTATTCTGCTAGGTACCTACATATAAAAAAATTCTGACATAGTACTAAATTACAAGTTTTTTTACAGAGGGGTGTTTATGTGTAAAGACCCATCATTTTTAAAAAGTACCTTTCAAATATATGCAATGACTCATTCTTAATTCTTATTGAAGGTTAACTCCAATGGAACGACTTCAACTTCTAACAATGCTAAAGCCCTCATTCATGTAGAAATTCTTTAAGCTATACAAACATATGGCATTTAAAATATGATAAAAAATAGTTCATGGATCGGAAACTAGAAATAAAAGCTGTGATTTTTATTGGGTAAATTATCATTCAGGCCCCAAAAGTGATTAAAAATAGTTTCCAGGACCTTTATGAAAAAAATTTAGTTTAAAGGACCAACTTTTCGTAAAATTTACAAATAAGGACCAAATGTTATAAAGTGTGTATGAATTGTTATCGGATGATCGTTTTCTGTTATTTTCATAACAATGTACTGTTATTTTGGGAACAATGAATTGTTACTGCAGACCAATAAATTGTTACTGAATAATCGGGTCCTTAAAACTAATTTTTTTCTGACAGGGCCTGAACAAAAATTTCAGACCCTGACAGGGGACTGAACAAAAATTTCCCCTTTTTTATTATGTTGAATCAAAAGAGGACTACCCACTTTTTCTCCTAGAGCCCCTCAAAACACTTATATGACGTCATGTAATTTTTTTTTTAAAAAATTTAAAATAGACTTTACATTTATGATCACCTTCCATCCACTCCTCGTCTCTTTATTTTGTTTTTCCCGGGGGTAAACATCAAACCATTTCTAAATTACCATTATTTTTAATATTCAAAAAACAAGATTATACGAGGACATGAATGCTAATTTGCGCTCCATAGATATATAGATTTCGTTAGCTCCTTGGGAGCACGGGAACATGACATTGACGTCTACGTCATCAAGTGTTTTACCAAGTCTTTTCCATTTAGTTATTAATCATTTATAGCATCAATTAATACATTGTAAAAGTTATATATAATTGCATGTTTTTTTCGGAGGGATTTAATTGCATGTTTTATCACATATATAAATTGCCAAAAACAATTTTACTGGGATACATGAATGTGCATCCTTTGACGAAGAAAACTTATTGCGAATAATGAATATTGTATCGTTTGAAAAAAAAAATGAATATTGAAGGTAACGCATCTGTAACATCGGTAGTATAGTTTGGCCTAATCATATTATTAGGAAGATTATAGAATCGCTAAGTCATCTATATATATATATATATATGTACATTATTTATGATATTTCGGACTAGATGAAATAATTGGAGTAGCTGATATTTAGGATAGTCCTAATATATATATATATATATATTTATATATTATACTGATGGAAGTGATGTAGATGTCATGCATGCATCTCATCACCAATCCCATCAAAGCAATATAATAATTAAAATCCCCTTGATATCGCTCGCTATTCACAAGATTTCTCGAATTCGGAGACTTTATTGGCAATACACTTTACATCAAATCACCTGCTTCTCAAAAACTTATGTATATGTGTATTTACTTATATTCTCATGCAAGAAAAGTGTAATAATTCTTACCTCAGTTAACCAAACACTTTTTGCATCGGATAGCGATAGCTAGTCGACTTTAACTCGTAAAAAGTCACGAGTTTTTTGATCGCTGGGCAATGTAGAACTTATATTTAAGTATAATATATATATCATGCAAATAAGTGTAAGGAGAAACATCCAAATAATGTTTAAAGCTACAACTATTTATTATGTATAGAATGGATGACGACAAGGTGAAATCATCTTGCGCCGCCCTTAACCTTTTCAATTGCAGGAAATAAATAAATACAAGTAAGATTTAATTCCCAAATCCCCAAAACACACACTAATTTAGGCTTGGCGTGAGAACTTGGATATAGCACCTGATGGGCAGAGTGAACTAGTTTATTTAGTTAATATATATTGTCAGCGTGGTCCATGTCTATATGCTATGATACGGAGTTTTTTTTCTGTTTTAAATTAATATATTAAATTTCTTAGGACCACGAACCATTGGGTTAATTATCCCTTTCCACGGGATTTAATGAATTTATATATAAATTAAAGTGTGAGATTTTTCTTATTATCTATTGAGTAAAACTCAAAAAATTTTAATCTAATTGCTGTTTTTAGTTAAATATTGAGTTCAAATTGTAATAAAATTATCACAAGTGTGACGGCTACAAGAGTAAGGGTTATCTTGAAGATTCATTTTTTTTTTGTTATTGTAGATTATATAGTGGCTTTTCTTTTAATATATATATATATATATATATGAATATTTAATTGAACTTTGAAGTTAGCCTGTGTATGGCCCATAGAACGAAGAGATTGGACTGGTAATGGATCGACCTCATATTTTCTCAAAATCGTCAATAATAATAAATTCAGGTAATTAACAAACAATTTGGGGAAGAGTCAATAATCTCATAGTAATTCCATCATTGATCATATGATCAAAAGTTACGATTTTTTATTATATTTATATTGTTAATTTTGTCTTTGAGTTGAGACCAGTGTTTTAAAACGCGTTGGATCGCGATCGCGTGTTTCTCCGTCAAAACGCACCAATGCGTTTTCCATTTCGCGTTTTATTTATTTTTTTATTTTTTTTTCTTGTTTCGACGGATATTCCGTCGAAAATTCTTGATTTCTTGTATAAGCCGTAGAAACTTCCGTCGCCAACCAAGTCAACCGATTCCCTATAGCCCTAAATGCCTTGTAGTGCTCTGACATAAAAGCTCAAATACTGACAATAATATTTTATTTTTAATTCTTTTTTATTTAGACTTGAGTAATTTATATGAAAAATATACATAAGTATATCCAATTTATTCCTTGTTTCATGACGATCATAATGACATGCATATCATATATTTTTGGACACCAATATAATTTTAGATAGTTATAAGAATCATTTTAATCGCTTATTTTAATTGTACTTATAGTAAGCCGTAACTATGATTATTTAATTGATATGAGTCATATTTTATTGTTGGGATTGTAGAAACTTTTTACTATATAATCATATATATTTAAAGTTTAGATTTTAATCAATTATATGTACCTTTCATTGAATTTCTAAAGAAAATATAGATTATTTAGTCTCATAAATACAATAATGATATAAAAAGTGATCAAATTTATATTTATTATATATTATATATAATTTATTGTATTATATTTAGATTATCCGAAATACTCACGCAATGCGCTACGCTATTTACGCTACGCGCTACCGACACTAAAACGCGACGCACTGCGCTATGCGCTTTGTATTGGTTGAGACAGTTTCTAACATATGCAAGAAAGTACTGCATTAGAAAGTTGACAAATAATTAACTTCGAGTTCGAACCATGCAAGTGTTAGTCAAATTTCTACTATATCTATGCCAGTTGCTAAAACAATATCTTAGCTATATCTATAGGGCGAAAGAATAATAAAGAAATGTTAATCGAACCTAGTCCAGAAAATCGAAAAGTTTGTCACATTCATGCTAACAACTAATTCATTAGGACATCCTCATACCTGTTTTCTGGTACAATAGAAATAGTCTTTAATGCATGTACAACGTATTTAAATGTAGTACTGTTTCATATTATAATACCAATATTGTCACTTGCCCCTTCCCTACTACGACAACCCACCATATAAATAAAATTAATGGATTGAGGGAATTCATTTGGATAACGACAATGCCATATATATATATATATATATATAACATCTTTTGTGTTTTGAATTATTTGTAATTTAAAATATTTAATAGATGAAATTATTGTTTATAATTTTATTGTGAAATAAGTTTGGAATAGATGAGATTAGAAGTTAGTTGTGATTATTTTATAAGAATGTAATATTTTATTTTGTGGTTGTAATTTGAGAAATTTGCCAATAAATAGCACCTTGAGTTTTATTGTAAAAACACACCAAGTATTGAAATTATTATACTTCTTCTATCTAAATATTTCTCTCTATAACTATATTATCATAATATAAATATTAATCACAATAATATTTTTATAACACGGTATCAGCACGAGCGCTCTCCGCCAACGATCAACCGCCGTCGAGATTATTTCACGAGTAAGCACAAGCGCTCTCCGACAACGATCAATCTCTGTCGAGATAATTTCACGAGTGAGGCATTTTATTTTTATGTACGGTAATTTTGTTTATATTAATCGTACACTATTATAGATAATTAAAAAAATAAATTATTAAACAATATTTGTTTAAATACTTTTAATTAATTACCGATTGGACGAACTATGGACTGTGGACTGTGGACTATGGACGATGGACATTTATTTGGACTATGGACACATATTTCGGACATGCGGACTTTGGACAAAGGACCCACAATTACCTTACCGGACCTTACAGAAATTAAATAAATGGATAATAAAAGATTTATTTTAATTATGTTATTCTTATTACATATATTTTTGGATCATATGATTTTGATTATTTATTTTGTATGATTTAATTGTTTGCATTTTTTTGACCTTATGATAGTATAATGTCAAACTTGGCGAGCTTAGAATTTGTTGCGCTTGATATCTCGGGGAAAAATTATTTATCTTAGGCACTAGATGCCGATGTGCATTTGAATGCGAAAGGCTTAGGCGACACCATTGTCGACCCAAAAACCACAAGCGCTCAAGTCGTGAAAAACCACAAATCCCGACCGACTGGTTCTACTGTACTCCCTGAAGTGAATGCAGTTGGAAGAAATAATAATGATAATAATAGAGGTAATGATCGTGGACGTGGACGTGGTGGATATCGCGGCCGCGGACGCGGTCGTGGTCAAGGTCGAGGTCGTGGCCAAGGATACAACGATGGTGGTTCTCAAAATTTCCGTGGTGGTTATCATATCTCTCGTGGCGGTCATCAAAATCTTCCCCAGAATAGGAAAAATTACGATGACAAAGATGAGAAGATGCATACCGAACAAAAGAATAATGAAGAGAAATGCTATCGTTGTAGTGGTTTCGGCCATTGGTCGCGCACTTGTCGCACGACCAAACATCTTGTTGAATTATATCAAAAAGATCAGAAGCGCAAAGAAGAAATCGAAACAAATCTTGTTCATGGTGAACTCGCCTCTACTTCTGGTGACGAAATGAAAGCACCCATTTGCACCCCGCAGATTTCTAATTGCTTTGATATGATTTTTATTACATGTTATATGATATATTTTACTATTGTGCATTTTATTATCGTGTGTTTTATATGTCATGTTTGTTTTAAGTCATTTGCATGTTTGTAATGCATTGCTTTGTTATCAATACTATATGTTGATGATTATTTGTGCTTGTCATTAAGGATATACATACGATGGATACAAGCATGTGCAACGGAGAATTATGTCTTGCAGACTGTGCAACGACTCATACGATTATGAGAGATAAGAAATATTTTGATCATCTTGACATGAAAAAATCAAGTGTTATCACCATATCGGGTAGCACAAGTATAATTGAAGGCTTCGGAAGAGCTAATATTTTACTGCCTCGAGGAACAAGGCTGATGATTGAGAATGCGTTATATTCTCCTAAGTCTCAAAGAATTTATTAAGCTTTAAAGCTATTCGAAATAATGATATCATGTTGAGACAGCGTAAAAGGGAGACGACGAATATTTGCACATGACAAAAGTGTTTTCGAATGATAAAAGAATCGTGGAAATATTATCTTCATTTGACTCTGGATTATATTAACATATCTGAGAACAGTTGAATCACATGCTATCTTAAACTCGAAGTTTACCAATGACTATATTTAGTATTTGGCATGACCGGTTCGGTCATCCCGGTTCGATTATGATGCGAAAGATAATTGAAAACTCACGAGGACATTTGATAAAGAACCAGATGATTCTTCAATCTAATGAATTATCTTGCGTCTCTTGCTCTAAAGGGAAGTTAATTATTCGGCCATCTCCAATGAAAGTAAAGAATGAATCTATTGTATTTTTAGAAAGTATACATGGTGATATTTGTTGTGGATTATTTAAATATTTTATGGTATTAATTGATGCATCGAGTAGATGGTCAAATGTATGTTTATTATCTACGAGGAACGTGGCATTTGCGAGATTACCTGCTCAGTTGATTCGATTAAGAGCACGTTTTCCAGATTATCCGATAAAGAAAATACGCCTTGATAATGCTGACGAATTTACTTCCAAGGCATTTAATGATTATTGCATGTCTATCGGTATTGATGTTGAGCATCCTGTGCCACATGTTCATACGCAAAAAATGGTCTTGTAGAATCATTGATTAAACGTCTGCAATTAATTGCAAGACAATTACTGATGGAGTCGAAGCTTCTCGTCTTGTTGGGGACATGCTATATTACATGCAGCGACAGTAATTCGCATTAGGCCAACAAGTTATCATGATATCTCCCCGTTACAAATGAGTTTATGGTCAGGAACCAGATATTTCCCATCTACGAATTTTTGGATGTGCGGTATATGTTCCAGTTGCGCCTCCACAATGCACAAAGATGGGACCTCAAAGGAGGTTGGGAATATATGTCGGATTTGAATCTCCATCGATAATAAAATATTTAGAACCTTTAACGGGAGATTTATTTACGGCTAGATTTGCCGATTGTCATTTTGATGTAACAAATTTTCTGACATTAGCGGGGAGAAAAGAAACAGCTGGAAAAGAATATTAGTTGGAATGAATTATCGTTAAATCATTATGATCCTCGAACGAACGAATCTGAGCTAGAAGTTCAAAAGATAATTCATTTACAAAACTTAGCTAATCAGCTGCCAGATAGCTTTACGACCTTAAAAGGGTAACTAAGTCACATATACCAGCTGTCAATGCTCCTGCAAAAATTGATGTTTCTATAAAACATACAAAGAATGATATCGAGCCTAAGCCACAACTAAAGCGTGGTAGGCCACCGGGTTTCAAAGATAAAAATCCTCGAAAACGAAAAAGAGCAAATAATAAAAATGGTACAATCGAGGATTTATCGACTAAAGAAGAGTCGACGGGCATAAATGTTGATGAAAAAAAACTCAGGTATTTGAAAATTCTGAAAATTTTGAAAATAATGATAATGAAGAGATCTCGATAAACTATGCACAGAATGGAATTAAATGGAACTGAGACAAAGTCAACGTTGACGATCTTTTCTCATTTAACGTAGCACTACATGAAATGAATGAGATTAATGAGAATGAGGATCATGAACCAAGGTCTGTACAAGATTGCAGACAAAGAAATGATTGGCCAAAATGAAAAGATGCAATCGAGGCAGAATTAAAGTCACTTGAGAACGAAAAGTTTTCGGACATGTAGTCCGTATACCGGAAAATGTAAAGCCAGTTGGCTATAAATGGGCTTTTGTTAGAAAGCGAAATGTAAACGATGAAATTACGAGATACAAAGCACAGCTTGTTGCACAAGGTTGCAAAGACCTGATATTGATTATGAGGAGACGTATTCTCCTGTGGGGACGCAACTACTTTTCGTTATCTAATTAGTTTGGCAGTACGAGAAGGACTCGATATGGGTCTTATGGATATTGTCACTGCTTATTTATATGGATCGCTTGACAGTGATATATATATATATATATATATGAAAGCGTAATAAAGGAATTATGTACTCTTTTTCCTTCACTAAGAGTTTTTATCCCACTGGGTTTTTCCTAGTAAGGTTTTAACGACGCATATTCCTGAATATACATCCAAGTGGGAGTATTATGAAGTATGGAGTTATTATGGAATATTGAAGTGGATGTATATGGAGTGGTTAAATAAGTTTGGAATAGATGAGATTATAAATTAGGTGTGATTATTTCATAAGAATGTAATATTTTATTTTGTGGTTGTAATTTAAGAAATTTGCCTATAAATAGGTACCTTGAGTGTGTATTGTAGAAACACACCAAGTATTGAAATCATCATACTTCTTCTCTCTAAATATTTCTCTCTATAATTATATTTATCATAATATAAATATTAATCACAATAATATTTTTATAACAGATACTAATTTGTGAGAATTTCGAATAAATGATGATTATTCAATAAAAAGAAATAAATATAATAATAAAATAGTAATTACGTACCAAATTAAATTGAAGCACTTTCTACCGTGTATAGTATAAAAATGGATAATTATCTTAAGAAATAAATACAATAAATTATTTGAAGTGTATACATTAAGCAATATCTGAAAACAAGTGAAAACAAAGAAACTCCGACCAGTTAAAAGAAAAAGTTCTAATTTTGTGTCAAAAGTCTCCTCTAAAGAAAACCCAAGATTGTCAACGAGGAAGAAGTCAACCCACCACCACCTACACACATCCTATCAATTAAAAACCTTCCATTTTCAACTCGCAACGAAACTTAAATCAAGCCCTTAGTTTTTCCAAATCGTAATTAATACCCCTCCCAAAAAAAAAACCGAAAAAATACTCAAAATCCATCGATATATTGAACCCTATATATTACACACACTTATCCACCATCTTTTCCACATCCCAATACAATTCTACAAAGACAATACAACAATATTCCGATAAAAAGAACAGAAAATGAGCCTTGTCGAAAACCACCCCAAAATCCACCACAAAAAGAGACTAAACCAAGAACAAACGAAGCTGTTAGAAGCCAACTTCAGCGCCGACAAAAGGCTCGAGCCCGAAAGAAAACTGGCGCTGGCCGGCGAGCTCGGCGTTCCGGCGAGGCAAATCGCCGTTTGGTACCAAAATAAGAGAGCTCGGTGGAGGAATCAGAGCCTCGAAATGGACCACACTGCGACTCAGCTGAGGTTAGAGTCAGCCCTGTCTGAAAACAACCGGCTCGAAGAAGAAGTTCGGCACTTAAAGGCCGAACTAAAAATGGCTCGCGCGAACAGAGAGCACTGCGCATGTTGTGGACTTGGGCCTCGAAGTTGTTCTTTGTCGAGCTGCTGTTGTGATGAGTCATCAACCCTTAATGACGATGACGTTGGATTCTCGGGGAAAAACAATAATAAGAAAATTGATAGTTATTATTATAATAATGATAACAAATGGTGTCTTGGTGGTGATAGTCGAGCTTCTTCTTTGCAGCACGAGGAGCTTTATGGTTCCTATGATGCTTGGTTCTAACAAAGCGAAGGTGTTTTAGACAGCTTTGGGTGGGGTTAGTCGCTGATGAAGGAACTAAAGATATCTTATTTTGATAACGAGGATGACAAATTAAAATTTGGAGAGTGCGATGATCGTTTCTTTATATGAACCGTTTGATATCGTAAAATTGTATGGGGGTCTTCCAATGCGGAAATAGGTTCTGATTTGTATGTTGTCTGATTTGTATGTATGGAAGTTTTTGTCTATATTTGTTAATTTTCTGCGTTTCCTGTAAAATAATATTTTGAATCGAAGTTACAGTTAGTAATATTTTTTTTCTCTCTTTTTCTGTTTAGATATTTCATAGACTATGATGAAAATTTTTGAAAACTTCCTACTGATGCATGTAAATTGTAATCGAAAGTATATCGATGCATTATAACAGAAATATATCACAGAAATTACACTGATATATAATATTTGCAATTCAAAAGTGAGTCGAAGATTGGAGGCTTTTGGTATTAGATGAAATTTTGGAACAATTCTTTAATTTGTTTACACTAATTTTAATCTCTTAACTCGAGATAGATAATTCAGAAAAACTCCATACATTAAAACTAAGTTAGACTTCCTACAGAAGTAAACATACTTGAATAGGACAAAGAAACATATTCGACTCAACTTCTATGGAAGCTAAGCTCCAGAGTGCTAGGCGAGTAAAAAGTCAAGGTAAAATATCATCTTTTTGATCAAAATTCGAAATTGAGTTGGAGAGTTCGGTATACTGACCGAACAAACCGAAATACCGAAATTTCGATACAAAACCGAACCGAACCTAACCGAAAAATTCGGTTCGGTATTCGGTTCTTCAAAAAAAAAAAATTTCGGTAATTCGATAAATTCGGTTCAGTACAGATTTTGAATTTCGGTAAATTCGGTATACCGAATCACCGAAATTTTAAAAATTAAAATATATTTTATTATATTAATAACGAAAATAAAATTATAATTATATTAGTATACGTATTAATTTAATTATTACCGAATTTTTTATTATTATTATTTAAATTTCGGTACCGAATTTACCGAAAAAATTCGGTAAAAACCGAATACCGAACCGAGAAATTTGGTTCGGTATTCGGTATCTACTAGGGGTATACTGAAATTTCGGTTCGGTTCGGTACGGTATGTACCGTACAAACACCCCTAGTCTCATGAATTATATATACAATATAAATAATCTTGATTTTTGTTAATTCAATTTGACTTTTCTTGATCATTTAGGCAGTGAGTTTAATAGCATTCATATCCGTTACAATCAATCAGCCGCCTATCAACTTGGAGAATGCAATAAATTGCAGTGGAGGTGTCAGTTACAAGTTGAGAATGACCTAGTAAAGCTTTGTTAGAATTATGGCAACCATGAAGGGAGCATCACGAAATTGACCCGACCCGGCAACCCATTTTCTCAACCTAATCAATCAAATGGGTTAGGCCGTTCGCAATCGTATGATTTGTAAATGGGCTTATAAGGATATGAAAATATGAGCAGCATGTTAGAGCTTTTTTATGTTGGAGTTCTAAGACAGAGTCAAGCGAACTATCATAGACCAAATTGAGTTCCTGGTCTAGTCCATTTCGTATAGAAAATTAATTCTTTCGATTTGGATTTGACCAAATATATGAGATATAGTTGAGTAGATTATAAATTATCATCCATTACGCATCCCCTTTGCATATTGTCATCATCCTTTCATATATATATGGAGGCTATAATATTGCTTCAAACGAATTTGCTATTTTCGGTAATGGCGACGCAGGGGATAAGATGAGATTTTCTTTCCTATGAAAGTATCCAATTTGAAAGGATAAAAATAGAATGTTAGAGAATGTTAATTCTATGGCATATCTCGCATTCGTCCTCACTTTCCCGTTATTGGTGAGTGAATATATAAAATATATGCTATTGGAGGTTTTATTAATTATAAATAGAAAACACGTCAACTTGTCTTAAACATCCCACGACACCTGCCGAGCATCACGTCACGTTACAAGCGGTAGGCCGCGTATAGATCAATGAAAGATTTGAAGATAAGTATTATTTATTAACTTTTTGATGATACTATATCTTATAGAGTGAAGTGTGCCATACGTAAGAATTCTAACTATAGCAACGATGGGCTTCATCAGTCTTCTGGCGAGATTGCGGATAAAGTGGACTGCACTCCAATCGTAGCAATATTCAACTAGTTCGATCGTATAATAGATGCATGTAAAATGAAAGTAAAAAAAAAAAAAAAACACCCCAAGTCCTCGCTTTGATTGAATGATATGCGCATTTTATTTACTTAATTTTTTGTGATTTGAGTTCCGATCAAAATCAAACAATAATTGCCAAAGCTCCATCCTTGGTTTGCCCATGAGTCATCGTACTGCGAGGCTTGGACGACATCGCCTTCGATAGCAGTCGTCGTACATTTGATCGAGTTTGGCGATTCTCTTCCATTTTCGTCTTCATCGTCCCCAGCAAACATATATTGGAAAACCATCGTCGAGAAGATTCAGTAGATCCTCGTTGAGGCCAGTGAAGGCCTGTTCCGTAATTTCTCCGTCTGTTCATGTCCGAATGAGATACAATATACTAATATATGATGGGATCCAGCCTTGCAAAAGCCGCCCACCAAAGGAGAAAAAAAAAATAAAATAATATTATTAATATTATATTATAATATTATTTTATATATATAATAAAATAATGAAAGGTTTATATTGAAGGGCGACGCGGCGCATTCCTGACCATTCGTTTCGAGTGGTCCAGAAGAGCTGAAGACATCTATAAATAGGCTGAGCTTCTTCAGTTATTATCATCACAAGCTCATTCGAGTTTTACTATATATAGAGAGAAGTAGTTCGAGTGAATTGTGAGGTTATCAGTTCAGGTAGAAACTGATAGGGTTCCACATCCACAGAGAGGTGTGAGGTAAACACGAGTGGTAAAAGTGAGATAGTAAAAATTCGAGGCTTGTAATTTTTACTATAGTGAAGATTTTGCCGACTCGGCCGTGGTTTTTCCCTCTTCGTTAACAGAGGGTTTTCCACGTTAAAATTCTGGTGTTCTTTCTTACTTTACGGTAATTTTATTTTTACCGTGGTAGTTACTGTGCGGGTCCCACCAAATTTACCTCGTGGGTCCCACTTCTCCCGATCGTCGTACCGAGCCAAACCGGGACCAGTTCCGCTGCGGGGCCCACTGACCACCGCGGGGCCCACCACCATTCCCAACAAGTGGTATCAGAGCCTGATAGTATTCTGAGTATGCTCTGTGGTTGCAGCTTTGACTGATCTTCCACATCAGAAAAGATACTAGTAGGTTGCTGGTAGATTTTGACGGCCACATGGAGAACGACGGAGGAATGATCAAGCTGACAGTAACAAATTACTCCATATGGAAATCAAGGATGGAGGATTATCTTTATTGCAAAGATCTCCACGATCCAATCGAAAATGGAGGCAAGATGCCCGAAGGCGGGAATGCCGACCTATGGAAGAAATTACAAAGAAAGACGTTAGCTATTATCCGTCAATGGGTGGACATAAGCCTCTACAACCACGTCCGAAATGAGACAGACCCCTACAAACTCTGGACGAAATTGGAGGGTATGTATGAGGTGACAAATGCGCTGAGCAAGGTATTCATGATGCGAAAACTCATGAATGTGAAGCTGAACGAGGGACGATCAGTTGCTGAACATCTGAACGACTTTGAAGGGCTGGTAACTCAACTCACAAGTGCCGGTCTAGTCCTTGATGATGAGCTACAAGCTTGTCTACTACTGGGTTCTCTACCTGATAGCTGGGATACGTTGGTAGTATCGCTCACCAACTCCGCACCAAGTGGTAAAGTCACGATGGAGATGGTGAAAAAACAGACTCTACAATGAAGAGCTGCGACGGAAGGATGCTGCCAGTACCAGTACGGGAAATCAGGCCCTTGTCATGGAGAATAGGGGTCGGAGCAAGAGTAGAGGTCCAAAAGGATACGACAAGTCGAAAGATAGATCCAAGTCCAGGGAGATGAGGAAGTGCTACCATTGTGGAAAAATTGGCCACTTACAAAGAAATTGTAGACTTCTCAACGGAAAACAGAAACAAGACGATGACAAGAACACGTCTGCAATCGCCTCCAATGATAGTGGAGAGGTTACTCTGGTGAATGAAGCAGACTGCTGTCATGTTGCGGATGCAAGCACCGAATGGGTAGTGGACTCTGGTGCCTCCTACCATTGTGTTCCAAGACGTGAATACTTCTCCACGTATAAGGCAGGAAACTTTGGCACTACCAAGATGGGTAACCAAAGTGTTTCTAAAATAGTGGGGATCGGTGATATCTGTATCCAGACGAGCGTAGGGTGCACATTACGGCTGAAAGATGTGCGACACATTCCAGACCTGCGTCTCAACCTGATTTTTGTGAAGGTGCTGGACAACGAAGGATACTATAACGAGATGGCGAATAGCAACTGGAAACTCACCAAGGGATCATTGGTGGTAGCGAGAGGAAAGCTATGCTGCTCGCTGTACAAGATGCACGCAACGATATGTGCTAACCAACTGAATACAGTTGAAGATGATGCTTCTCCAAATTTGTGGCACAGACGGCTGGCGCACGTAGGAGAGAAGGGGTTGAATGTCTTGGCTAAAAAGTCCCTCATACCAGTAGCCAAGGAGAAAGCGCTGAACCCCTGCGATTATTGTTTATTTGGGAAGCAACATAGAGTTTCATTCGCGAAGAATTCAACCAGGCGAATGAAGAAGTTGGAGTTGGTACACTCTGACGTATGCGGACCCATGGAAGTCGAATCTCTGGGAGGCAGTAAATATTTTCTGACCTTCATTGATGATGCGTCTCGCAAGACCTGGGTATATCTGTTGCGGACGAAGGACCAGGTTTTCTATTATTTCAAGAAGTTCCATGCGATGGTGGAAAGAGAAACTGGAATGCCGCTAAAGTGTCTACGCACAGATAATGGTGGTGAATACATCTCTCGGGAGTTCAGAGATTATTCCACGAAGCATGGTATTAGGCATGAAAAGACAGTTCCTGGTACTCCTCAGCAAAATGGTGTCGCAGAGAGAATGAATCGAACCATTATGGAGAGAGTCCGAGCGATGCTCAAAATGGCTAATCTATCTAAGTCATTTTGGGGGGAAGCTGTCAACACTGCAGTCTATCTTATCAACCGACTACCTTCATCGGCGTTGGATTTCGATGTACCAGAGAAGGTGTGGACCGGTAGAGACATCTCATATTCCCATTTGAGAGTGTTTGGCTGCAAGGCGTTCATGCATGTGCCCAAGGAGCAAAGATCGAAGCTTGATGATAAATCAAATCCTTGTATCTTTGTTGGGTACGGAGACGAGGAGTTCGGCTACAGACTTTGGGATCCAAAGAAGAAGAAGACTGTTCGAAGTCGCGACGTAGTATTCCATGAGCATGAGATCATGGGCGACTCAGATGTGGATGTGACGAAATCCACAGGTGGCGGTGTAGACGATTATACACCAGCCAGCATTCCATATGACGGTGCCACAGAGGAAGGAATGCAACAATCAGAACCTGAACCAGAAGAACCAGCCATTGGAGATGATGAACCTGTCGTAGATGAACACACTGAAGGTAATGAGCAGGGGGAGCCTTCAGACGCGCAAGAAGCAGTTGAACCTCATCTGAGAAGGTCAACTAGGGAACGCCAACCATCTACGAGGTATCCGAGTTCTGATTATATTTTGATTACTGACGAGGGGGAGCCAGAGAGCTTTCAGGAAGCACAATCTTGTAGGGACAAAGATTGTTGGACAACGGCCATGCAAGAGGAGATGGATTCTCTGAAGAAGAATGATACGTACGAGTTAGTTCGATTGCCAAAAGGAAAGAAGACACTCAAGAACAAATGGGTGTACAAATTGAAGAAGGATGATGGCAAGCTAGTCAGATATAAGGCTCGATTAGTGGTCAAAGGTTTCACTCAGAGGAAGGGGATCGACTTTGACGAGATATTTTCACCGGTCGTGAAAATGAGTTCAATCAGAGTCATACTGGGACTAGCTGCTACCATGGATCTTCACTTGGAGCAACTCGACGTGAAGACCGCATTCCTGCATGGTGATCTTGATGAGGAGATATATATGGAACAACCCGAAGGGTTCGAGGTTAGAGGTAAAGAGGACATGGTCTGCCGGTTGAAGAAAAGCTTGTACGGACTGAAACAAGCTCCGCGGCAGTGGTACAAGAAGTTTGATTCTTTCATGGTGCATCAGGGGTTCAAGAGAACAGATGCAGATCCATGTGTTTACGTCCGGAGATACTCTAACGGTAAATTTATCGTTCTTCTCCTGTATGTTGATGATATGCTAATTGTCGGGCAAGATGCAGAGATGATTAGCAGGTTGAAAAAAGATTTGTCAAAGACGTTTGACATGAAGGATTTGGGTTCGGCAAAGCGGATTCTCGGAATGGAGATTACCCGAGATCGGAAAGCTGGGAAATTGTGGTTATCCCAGGAGCGCTATATTGAACGAGTTCTAGCGAGGTTCAATATGAAGGATGCTAAGCCAGTTAGCACGCCACTTGCCGCGCACTTTCAGTTGCGAAAGAAATCCGGTCCATCAACAAGCGAAGACGGAGAAGATGTCCCAGATGTTCCATATTCATCGGCGGTCGGAAGTTTGATGTACGCCATGGTGTGTACGAGGCCAGATATCGCTCACGCAGTTGGCGTTGTGAGTCGATTTCTATCGAATCCCGGGAAGTCACATTGGGAAGCAGTGAAATGGATCTTGAGGTACCTGAGAGGAACTTCAAAATTATGCCTAACATTTGGAAGTGGTAAATGTTTTCTTACAGGCTATACAGATGCTGATATGGCCGGTGATCTCGACAGCAGAAAGTCAACGTCGGGATACATATTTACATTCTCAGGGGGAGCTATCTCATGGCAGTCGAGGCTACAGAAGTGTGTTTCTTTATCAACTACTGAAGCGGAGTATGTTGCAGCAACGGAAGCTGGAAAGGAGATGCTCTGGTTGAAGAGATTTCTTCAGGAGTTGGGAATTCAGCAGGAGGAGTACATAATATTTTGCGATAGTCAAAGTGCTTTGGACTTGAGCAAGAATACTATGTATCACTCGAGGACGAAACACATCGACGTTCGTTATCATTGGCTCAGACTGGCTATTGAGGAGAAAGCGTTCAAGCTGCAGAAGATCCACACGGACAAAATGTTGCGGACATTCTGACAAAGGTGATTCCCAAGGAGAAGACTGAGTTCTGCGCCGGGCAAGCCGGCATGGACTATCGCTGAGGCGGTAGGAGTTCTCCCCCGCAAATAATGAATGAGAGGCTGGAGGGGGAGAATTGATGGGATCCAGCCTTGCAAAAGCCGCCCACCAAAGGAGAAAAAAAAATAAAATAATATTATTAATATTATATTATAATATTATTTTATATATATAATAAAATAATGAAAGGTTTATATTGAAGGGCGACGCGGCGCATTCCTGACCATTCGTTTCGAGTGGTCCAGAAGAGCTGAAGACATCTATAAATAGGCTGAGCTTCTTCAGTTATTATCATCACAAGCTCATTCGAGTTTTACTATATATAGAGAGAAGTAGTTCGAGTGAATTGTGAGGTTATCAGTTCAGGTAGAAACTGATAGGGTTCCACATCCACAGAGAGGTGTGAGGTAAACACGAGTGGTAAAAGTGAGATAGTAAAAATTCGAGGCTTGTAATTTTTACTATAGTGAAGATTTTGCCGACTCGGCCGTGGTTTTTCCCTCTTCGTTAACAGAGGGTTTTCCACGTTAAAATTCTGGTGTTCTTTCTTACTTTACGGTAATTTTATTTTTACCGTGGTAGTTACTGTGCGGGTCCCACCAAATTTACCTCGTGGGTCCCACTTCTCCCGATCGTCGTACCGAGCCAAACCGGGACCAGTTCCGCTGCGGGGCCCACTGACCACCGCGGGGCCCACCACCATTCCCAACAATATACACTTATTATAAGTAAAAGATATAGTTATTGTTATTTAGGTGATCAAAATAGAAAAAAATTTCACGTGAGCTCTCTCTCTCTTTTGGATGCTCTCTATCAGTAACTCACAATATAATATTATGATGCTCATACAAGAAGAAAAAACGAGAGAGAGGCTTAAACTTGTTATTTTGCTCACATCTTCTTCTATGCGTACTAACACAATTTATAGAATATCAAGAGCAAAAAAAATCCAAACATAAACTTCAACAAAACAAACTCTTTTCGATTTTTCCACTTCATCTTATCTCTTCGCTGATTGCTTGTCAAACATGTAATGCTTATTTTCTTCATTTGGTGCTTATTTTCTTAACTTGTTTGCTACTTTCGGCTCCATATTTTTAATATATTGAGCTTATTCAACAAATTCCCCCCTTAAGCTCAATATCTTCCTGTCTTTTCATCCCGAGCATCCTCTTTAGGTTTTCGAATGTGCTTGTTGGTAACGGCTTCGTGAAAATATCTGCAACCTGGTCCAAGCTAGCTACGTGGACCATCTTCACTTCTCCATTTTTTACGTGTTCCCTAATAAAATGAAAACGAGTATCAATATGCTTGCTTCTCTCATGATGAACCGGATTTTTCGCCAACTCGATCGCTGACTTATTATCGACTCGAATTTCGGTTGGCTCATCTTGTCGAAGATTCAACTCGAGCAGTAAATTCCTCAGCCAGATTGCGTGACAGACACACCACGATACTGCCACATATTCTGCTTCGCAAGTTGATAGAGTCACGATCGGTTGCTTTTTCGAGAACCAGGTGAATGCCGTATTTCCTAGATAAAATACGTAGCCGCCAGTGCTTCTTCGATCATCGATATCTCCGCACCAATCGCTGTCAGAATATCCGACCAATTTTCCGTCGCTCGCCTTTGAATAAAATAGACCTAATGATTGTGTTCCTCGAATGTATCGAAGAATTCTCTTGATCGCTTTTAGATGTGACTGCCTCGGGTCTTCCATATATCGGCTAACGACTCCGACGCTATAAGCGATGTCGGGTCTCGTGCAGGTCAAGTATCGCAGACTGCCCACGAGACTTCGATAATCGGTCGCATTCACTCCTTGTCCTCCCTCAAACTTGGACAGTTTTGTTCCAAGTTCCATCGGTGTCGCTACCGGGTTGCTTTCCTCCATTTTATTTCTCTTTAATATAGCCTTCGCATACGCTTCTTGCGACACAAAAATTCCAGTGCTTCTTTGCTCGACTTCGAGGCCGAGAAAATATTTCATCAGTCCCAAATCCGTCATCTCGAATTCCTTCGTCATCGCTTTCTTGAAGTCGTTGACTATTTTCTCACAGCTTCCCATGAAAATAAGGTCATCGACATAAAGAGCGACGATCGATCATTTCCTTTCCTTCTCGTTTGACGTAGAGGGCGTGCTCGAACGGACATTGCTCGAACTTGTTCTTTTTGAAATATCCGTCGATCCGGGTGTTCCATGCTCGCGGCGCTTGCTTTAGCCCATAAAGCGCCTTTTTTAATTTCAACACCTTACCTTCTTTTCCTGGTTTTGTATATCCCGGGGGCTGCTCCACATAGACTTCCTCCTCGAGTTCCCCGTTTAGAAAAGCAGACTTCACGTCCATCTGGTAGATTGGCCAATTGAGTTGTGCAGCTTGAGCCAGGAGCAGGCGAATTGTTTCCATTCTTGCAACAGGAGCAAAGACTTCATCGTAGTCGATTCCTGCTCGTTGTTTGTAACCCTTCGCCACTAATCTTGCCTTATAACGTTCAATTTTTCCTTGAGCGTTGATTTTCTTCTTATAAACCCATTTTACTCCTATGGGTTTGTGCCCGTTTGGCAACTCCACAAGTTTCCATGTGTCGTTCTTTTCGATCGCCTTTATTTCCTCGTCCATAGCCGTTTTCCATCTCTTGTCTCTTATGGCTTCTTCGAAACTAATCTGTTCCAAGTCGGCCAGTAAGCAGACTAGGTGAACCTGTTCGGTTGATCGGTACAGGTCCTGCATGCTTCGCATCCTCGGGTGTCTTGGTTCGTCCTCCTCGTCATTTTCTTGAGACGAAATCGGAACAGGTATTGGTGCAACGATCAGTGGTCCTTCAGGCGTTGTGTTTTCTTCAACGTTCCAGCCCCACGAACCTTCTTCATCAACCCGAACATCGCGACTTACTATCACCTTTTTATTTTCAGGGTCATAGAGCCGGTACGCCTTCGTTTTCTCGTCATACCCAATAAACACGAGCTTTTTGCTTTTGTCGTCGAGTTTGGCTCTTCTTTGATCGGGCACATGTGCATACGCCACACTTCCAAATATTTTGAAGTGAGCTACCGTCGGTTTTCGGCCAGTCCATGCTTCCTGTGGTGTTTGATTCTCGAGGCTGATGTGGACATCGGTTCTGTATATATATGGCACATCGTACCGCTTCGGCCCAAAATTCCTTTGGCATGTCCTTGCTTTTTAACATTGATCGAACCATGTCGAGAATGCTTCGGTTCTTCCTTTCAGCTACGCCGTTCTGCTGTGGTGAATAAGGTGCGGTGAGGAACCTCCTGACGCCTTGCTCCTCGCAAAAAGTTACAAAAGCGCCTGAAGTATATTCTCCACCTCTGTCTGAGCAGAGCGCCTTGATGTTTGAACCCGTCGCATTCTCGACCAGAGTTTTGAATTTTTTAAATGTCTCGAGCGCTTCTGATTTTTCCTTTAGAAAGTACACCCACGTCTTTCTTGAGTAGTCGTCGATGAAAGTAATAAAGTATCTCCTTCCACCGAATGATTCTGGTGTTATCGGCCCGCATATGTCTGTATGTATGAGCTCGAGCAGTTTGCGCGCTCGATATTCTGCCTGCTTTTGGAACGTCGTCCTCGTATGTTTCCCGATTACGCAGCTTTCGCAAAGCTTCTTTTCGCCTTCTATCACCGGCATTCCGTTGACCATGCCTCTTTTGGAGAGTTCCTTTAGGCCACCGTAGTGCAGATGTCCAAATCGCATATGCCACAAATGGTCTTTGTCCTTCACGTCAACTTGCAAACATTTGTTTTGAATCGCCTTCAGGTTGAGTCTGAACATTCGGTTCCTTTCCATCTCGACCCGTGCGATCATTCTTCCGTCTTTGTTTCTTAGTTGTAATGAGCGATCCTTCATGAACACCGAACATCCTTTTTCAAGCAACTGGCCCATGCTTAAGATGTTCGTTTTCAAGTCGGGTACGAAGTAGACGTCCTCGACCGATCCTTGTCTGCCGTCGTTTTGAGAGAAGCATATTTTCCCTCGGCCTTTGACTTCAATTTTCGATGCGTCTCCAAAGGACACATGGCCATCCTCGATTTTCTTTAGATCCGTAAAGAGATGTTTGTATCCGCTCATATGATTGCTAGCACCGGTGTGATTAGATTCGCATTTTCGTCCACCTTCTTTTCGGACCAACAGTCTTTTGCGAAGTGCCCGAACTTGCCGCAATTGTAGCACTCAACGCTCGGTCGATTCGAGCGACCACCTCGCCATTGAGCTCGACCTCGTCCTCTCCAATTTTGATTGCTCGTTTGCCGT
Organism: Craterostigma plantagineum; assembly: GCA_027422505.1. NCBI lineage: Eukaryota > Viridiplantae > Streptophyta > Magnoliopsida > Lamiales > Linderniaceae > Craterostigma > Craterostigma plantagineum. Next base: position 989,655 of record JAPQWV010000033.1, on the reverse strand, counting down.
TGTTCCGGATTGTATCCTCGTCCTCGGCCTGAATTTTGACCAAAACCTCGTCCTCGTTGACCTTGTCCTCGACCTCGGCCGTGATGCGTATATAGCGCCTTGTCATCTTTCAACGATAACTTCGTCTGCAGGGCCTCGTCCAGCGATTCTGCTTCTTCTTTTTCTTCCGTTGCTCGTGAGCTTCGAGCGAACCGGAGAGTTCATCGACCGTCATTTCTTCGAGATTTTTGGATTCCTCGATTGCACATACCACATTCTCGTACTCGTCCGTCAGGGAGCGGAGAATTTTCTCGACGACCCGGGCTTCCGTTAGAGCCTCGCCGTTTCTCTTCAACTGATTCGAGATGGTTTGTACTCTCGTTATATAATCGGATACGCCTTCGCCGTTCTTCATTCTTGTCGTTTCGAATTCGCCACGAAGCGTTTGCAGCCGTACTTGTTTTACTCGGTCGGTGCCTTTGTACGCTGTCTCCAGTTTTTCCCATGCTTCCTTAGAATTTTTCGCGCCTGCTATCTTTTCGAGGCCGGGATCGTCTAACGCTTGGTGGATGAGGTTGAGCGCTGTATCGTCGAGTCTGTGAGATTCTTCCGACGCCTTACTTTCAGCCTCGTCGTCTGTTTTTTTCGGTTTGGTGTACCCTTTTTCTACGATATTCCATACGCCTCGCGACCCGAGCAGTACCTTCATTCGGATAACCCAACTATCGTAGTTGAGTTTTGTGAGGCGCGGGACGGGCATGACTTCGAATGACATGGCTCTGATACCAACTTGTTATTTAGGTGATCAAAATAGAAAAAAATTTCACGTGAGCTCTCTCTCTCTTTTGGATGCTCTCTATCAGTAACTCACAATATAATATTATGATGCTCATACAAGAAGAAAAAAACGAGAGAGAGGCTTAAACTTGTTATTTTGCTCACATCTTCTTCTATGCGTACTAACACAATTTATAGAATATCAAGAGCAAAAAAAATCCAAACATAAACTTCAACAAAACAAACTCTTTTTCAGTTTTTCCACTTCATCTTATCTCTTCGCTGATTGTTTGTCTAACATGTAATGCTTATTTTCTTCATTTGGTGCTTATTTTCTTAATTTGTTTGCTACTTTCGGCTCCATATTTTTAATATATTGAGCTTAGTCAACAGTTATCAGGATAGAAGAGAGATTGTATTACTGTAAGACTTTTAGTACTGTTTGCATGGCCTAAGCTCAAAGCTTCTCCTGTGCTATGCACATCATTATCCTCTGATCTAAAAGTTGCAGTAAAAGGCTCGCCTGACTTTTGGGAAGGGACGATATTCCGGTAATGGAAATCCCCTAATAAATCTTCCAGCAAACCGCTTTTATTACACCGTGAAAGACAAGCCTCGTCGTCGTAATCCTCAGCGTTATTGCTCGAACTCTCCATCATACGCAGAGAATCCTCAACAATGGATTGGATTTAAGGAAGCCCTACCATGGAAATCTGCAAACGTCCCTCGTTATAATTCCCAAAATCAGTCGAAAGCAGCGAAGAAGGCATTGGGATAAGATCTGTTGTTTTATAGTTTTTATTAGTTAGAATGATGGGAAGGTGAATTTGTGACTATTTGGGACTTTTGTGTGTACTGAAAATATGAGGACGACATATATTCTTATTCGCTCTTCTCACTCACGCTCACACCCATGGAACTGTCTTACTCATTCACTACTCCCCACGCTCTTACAATAATTTAGTACATGTATATATAGATGTAACTATAAACATGCAAGATAAACATGTTCAACTAGGGATGGCAATGGGGCGGGGCGTGGGCGGGGATCTAATCCCCATCCCGTCCCCGCGATACATTCGGGGACGAAATCGTCCCCGCGAGGATCCACGCGGGGCGGGGATTCTCCGCCCCTTAATTTTCTTTAAAAAAATAATATCTTGAATATAATATATAAATTTGAATATATTTTTGTTATAAATATTATATAAATTATAATTTTATATATTATTTGTATTAATTTAATATTTTTTAGTCTATATTTTGATATTATTGTACTATTATTTAAATCATAATGTAATATTATATATATATTATAATATATAAAAGAAGGTTCGGGGGCGGGGATCCCCGGGATCCCACGGGGAGACATCATTCCCCGGCCCCACCCCGCGGGGATAAGATCTCGGGGATTCCCCGCCCCGTTCGGGGCGGATCCCCGCCCCATTGCCAACCCTATGTTCAACAATATCACATACTCTTCAAATATGGCAGCTACGCATGATAGTGTTTTTCTTCTTTTTAACCCCTTTTTTTCCTTCTTTGGCTGCTTCAATATCTCCTTCGTCCCTTTTCTTCTTTTTCTCTTCGTGTGTGTGCGGAAGTTAGGTGGCCAACTTTCCTTTTTTTATTTTTTTTTCAAATTTTCACATTGAGATTATTCAAAAAATCCCCCCCTTAATCTCAATGTCTTTCGATGTTTCAACCTCCTTAATTTTAACCCTTTTTTGTCTGTCGTATGCCGCAGCTCGCCATTTGGCATCTTTAATTTCCTTCATAATTATCTCCATATTTGTTTTCCAGCCGTACTCGCCAGTTACCATAAAGCTTGGTGAGTTGGCGACCTTATCGTAAACGACCATCTCTTCTACTTCCTTAGTTTCGTCGTCTAGCTTCATCTGCTCTTTTGTGATGAAGACCAACTTCCTTTTATCATATTCTTTCAACAGCAAGACTGCATATTCGTCGACCGCATCAACCGCACGCAAAACTTCGTAGCACTTCTTCATCGGGCTTTCGAATTGTAGATAGCTATCTATAGCCTTTTCGCTTTCGTCGGTGCTGTAATAAATATAGACATGTTTTCTTCCATCTTCGGGACGTAGCCCGTCAGGCGGGTCGGCTTGTCGCCAGAATCAGGCATGTCGAACCCTTCGTACTCTTTCTCGTTGTTCACGAGCACATCGCCTTTTCTGAATTTATTTGCGACATTCTCCACGACCTTTACACGGTCTTTGTCGTGCCCAATATCCGCGGATGTGTCGATTGGATCCTTAGCTCCGGATCGGTCGGCCTTCCTCGCCATTTCCATAGTCTCCTTCGTGGTTACGTCAGTCGCTTCTTTTTCCTTCATATTTTGGTTATCGCCTATCGTCTCGAGGGTCTCCTTGGTCATCGTTGCGATCTCGTCCTTCTTGTCCGCTTCTAATTGATAAGCGAGCTTATTCCTTCCATTAACTCCTTTCCTCAAGTTGTTCATATAAGTCTCGAGGGTGTTTCTCGCGACGATCCATTCCTTTACCTTCTTGTTTTTCTCGCGTAGTTTTTCTTCGTCAACGCGTTCTTTCTCGTTAAGACTGGCCTCCGTAGGTTCTCCAGTCTTCTGTGTCGTGTCTTTACCGACAATATGTCGCATGGCCTCCGTCGTGGCTGCATGTGCGTTCATCTCATCGCGCTCATGCAACTCTCCTTGTACGGCTTCTTCAGCCTGCTGGGGAGTTGGCTCTTTCTCGTCTTTTCGTCGGCATAATCGCTTTTCTTTGACACCGTCTCGTATGTCTCCATAGCTTTGACGTTCGCCCCATTGGTATTATCTCCAGCTTTGTCGGACGACGTGTGCATGGCGTCGTCGACCTGTTCTTCATCTCGTCGGTATTATCCGATGTCTTCGCGTCGGTCTCCACGACTTTCTCAGGTGGTTGTCGTGGCGGCGTTTCTTCGACCGCCTCCTCTTTCTCGAGCTCTCCTTCGTTTGGAACTCCTTTTTTCTTTTCTTCTTCCACGGGCTCCTCGGCCTTTGGATATATTTCCTCCTCTTCATCGCCATCGGCTTTCATCTTTGATGATTTGCCTTCTTCTTTTCCCGTCTCGGGTTTTAGTGGTGGTTCGACTTCTTTCTTTTCCACCACTGCTCAGCTTGATCCTTATCAAGCTTACTCCTCGTCACGAGCTACCTCTTCTCGTACGAGTTCGCCCTCACCGTTCTCGTCCTCCTTTGTCGTCTCAAGTCCGCCCTGTTTTTGTGGCTGAACTTGGTTGATGCTATCAGCGCCTTTATATGCTTTCTCCAACAGATCCCAGGCAGGCCCGTACCTGAAGAATTCGGGGCCTGAACCGAAACTCGAATTCTGGCCCGAACCCTTATTAAATATTTTTTTTCAAATTAGATACGTAATATGGCATAAATTTATATCATAAGTGTTACTTAAATAAAAAATACTCCATCTATTTTGAAATACAACTCGCTTTACACTTTTGGCTTTGTTTTATTAACACAAGTTGTTTTACTTTTTTTTTTTTCAAAAAAGATTGCTGGAAAGTTTTACAACTTTAACCCTCGGCTTAAATAAAAATAGCTAGATTAAATAGGATAAAATGGCTAATTGAGGGTATAATAGAGGTTTTGTTTTATTTCTTAATATTTCTCAAAACAGAGAAAGTATCTTTTACATTTGAATGTTCAATAAATACTTAAAATAGTTATATAAATACTATTTTTTTTTTGAGAAATTTTGGTCTGGATTCGCTAGATAGGAAGAAAATGGCGTCTAGTTTTTTTAAACAAGATCAAAGTAATATTTATTGTTTGAGCAATAATAAAAAGTAATGTTTGTGCTCGCTTTTGTTAAGTTAGGACCCATGACTAACAATCTTTTGAACTATTTTCTATTTTATTTTCTAAATGAAATTATAACAAACTTACTATAATATAATATGTATAAAAAACATTGGGCCCCCTTCCAAGGCTGGGCCCGAGGCGACCGCCTCGTTGGCCTCATAGAAGGTACGGGCCTGATCCCAGGCTTCCTTGGCTTTTCTCGTTGCTCCTATCGCTCCGAAACCGGTAAAATCTAACGTCTCATAGATGACGAGGAGCGCGCGGCCATTTTCTTTGACGGCAGCTCCCAACGTCTTCCGTCGCGACCTTGTATACCCCGTCGTATCGGGTGAATATCCATCTTCGGCTATTTCCCATAAGCCTTGCGATTTGAATAGAGCTTTCATTTCGACGCTCCACCTTGCGTGGTTGTTCTCGGTGAGTTGCGGGATTAACATGTGGGCATATATATCCGCTTCCACACCATCGGCTCTGTCGGCTCCGTTGACACCATCAGCTCTGATACCATTCTGTTGTTTTATAGTTTTTATTAGTTCGAATGATGGGTAGGTGAATTTGTGAGTATTGGGACTTTTGTGTGTACTGAAAATATGAGGACGAACATATGTTCTTATTCGCTCTTGTCACTCACGCTCACACCCATGGAACTGTCTTACTCATTCACTACTCCCCACGCTCTTACAATAATTTAGTACATGTATATATAGATGTAACTATAAACATGCAAGATAAACATATTCAACAATATCACATACTCTTCAAATATGGCAGCTACGCATGATAGTGTTTTTCTTCTTTTTTACCCCTTTTTTTTCCTTCTTTGGCTGCTTCAATATCTCCTTTGTCCTTTCCTTCTTTTTCTCTTCCTGTGTGTGCGGAAGTTAGGTGGCCAACTTTCCTTTTTTTTTTTTTTTTTTTTTTTTTTTTTTCACATTGAGATTATTCAACAAAATCTCCATCGCTGACGAATCGCGACACGTGCAGCAACCTAATATCATCATTGCGCTCGCCGTAAAATGCGAAATTGTGATTGTCATGAAGAAAATACGACTCGTTCGTTCCCGCAGATGGACCGAATAAATGGTTAGTCGCCGACTCGTGGGATGAGTACGAGCTTCCATGATGTTCGTCGTCGTCGGGGTAAATAGGTAAATCAGCGCGTCGCCTTCGCTTCAGCCTCGTGTTCCAGTAGTTCTTGATTTCATTGTCTGTCCTCCCGGGAAGCTGTTGTGCAAGAAGGGAAAAGAAAAAAGACAAGTTATAGTTTATTTAAAGGGTACATGCGAAAGAAAAAGCACACAATATAATGAATGAATGGGAGAATTAAATGACCTGAGAAGCCATGCGAGCCCATTTGTTTCCTAGCTTAGCGTGGAGATGGACGATGAGGTTTTCTTCATGGAGGGAGAAAGTGCCTTTTTTGAGGTTGGTCCTGAGGTGGTTTGACCATCTTAGCCTGCAACTCTTGCCGCATCTCATGAGCCCACAGTTGTTCATAGCTGCATTCCAATTTCCTTCGCGGTGTTTCTTCACGTAATCCATTAGTATTGCGTCCTCAGATGGGGTCCATGGACCTTTCTTAGGGACATTATGATGGTGATGTTTTCTGCTTTCTGAGTCAATATGGGCCATGATTCTCTTCTATTCTTGTTTTTTTCTATGCAGAGAGAGAGAGGGAGAGAGATATATGAGCTTTGACCAAAGTTTAGTGTAAGAGATGTGTATGAGCGTGTGCAAGAGAGGGAGAGAGGGGGGAGGGGCAGAAGAGGCACACACAAGAAAAGGGTTTGAGCCATTATTTAAAGGCGAAAGCTTGTTCTTCGGCTCCGAGTTGAAGGCTACGCTAACCCATCTTTTCTTTTCTATTATTGATAATTATCTAAAGTAGAAATTATTAATACTATTATTATGTCGCAATTTGCAGGGTTTCTGTATATCTTTCTCTCAATTTATCACGAAATGTGAAAAAATATTTAGTTGAATGAAAAATATTTTTATATCAATGTCACGAGCAGGGTTTGAAAATCGGACGGGACCGGCCGGTTCCGACCGGAAATTGGTGAACCGGTTGATTTTCCGGTTCGATCCCGGTCCGGTTTAAGCTTAATTGACACGCTCAAATACGAAGTCCGAGTATGGATCCACGAAGACAGCTCGATTAATTCTAAGAAAATATTCCTAATTCTAATTTAAACTAACGGAATTTTTATAGTTTTGATTATTTGATAAAAGAGATAAAAACACAAATAATAAAATAAACTCAAATAAAATAGGTGAGGATAGAACAGCAGACGACGACGTGATTAAGACGCATGCTCGGCACGAATTATTCATATGTCCTCATGCAATCTAATCTATCTAATCAATATGAATCATAGTCAAGGTAGAATTTCCTAACATACGTGCTACTCGTTTGTCCCGCAATAGCAACCCTACGTAAATAGAGAATCAATCAACTATATGTCTATATGACTGTAGTTCCTATACGTGCATTCGATCTTTATGAAATTCCCCGAGTTTAGACGCTTTCGGCGCCTAAAATATCGGAAACCACACATACTAAATCGAATTCCATATCTGGTCGGTTTTACGTAGTGATATTCAATGTTTTGTTCTAATCGGTCTAATCACTAAGTCCGTTTCATAAACCAATCAATAATCATACGCATGGGGCCAATCACACGTACGCATATGAAGCACAAACAAAGAATACGTGACTGAAATCATACGATTAAATAAAATAATAATTGCATTAATACGTAGTCATAATCCGGCCTCACACGGCCTCAATCACAAAAGAAATTAGCCTAGCATATTAATATACGAAAACGACAAAAATCGAAAGAAAACATTGTCGAAAACCGAATATTAAAAAGGGTAAGAAATCGCCCTCGTTACGGTGTTCGCGTCGTCTCTTTATTTTCAGTCGTCGCCTCCTCCCTCTTCGTCTCTTTTTTTTCCCAGCCGTCAAGATATATTTTTTTTCTCCCCGTGAAGAAGAACTCGCAGCTCTTCGCAGCTTTCTATTTCAGCCGTGAAAAAGCCTCCCTATATAGCAATCGCATGGGTCTATATAATAGTGAGGTTGGCCGAATTAATCTCCTAAGATTTTGAAATCTCTTTTTGAATATTTGACTAAGTCATTGATTGTTGAATCTTTTCCTTCAATGAGTGCGTGATGTGGCATAAAATAATCTCTCCTCACACTTTCTCTTCCGTCACATGGCTACAAAAGTATAACATTCTGATAAATTGCAAGGTTGCCCCAATTAATATAGAGAATTGCAAGAAAGTCCCTTAAGGTTCAAATCATCCCAAAAAGTGCCCTTATTCTCCTTTGTCGATCTCGTTTGCTCGGACATCTCTCAACAATAAATTTAAACATAAATATATGATGCTCAAGGGAAATAACGCGGAAATGCACTTTTATGGGTAGTAAAATTACGTAGAATCCTAACTTATCATTAATTAAAAAAAAAGAAAAAGTAACGAAGATATAATAAAACAAGAAGAAAAGAATTCAGTAGATTAATTGTTGTGGTCTAGTGGTGAAGTGTTCTCTCAGAATCATGTAATAAAAACTCTCAAAATAAAAACTCATGTAAAGTTTTTCTCTCAAAATCAGTGTCCTCAGAATCACTGTCTGTACGCCTAGAAAAATACCTTCTGACTGTACATTTTCAGCATTGGTATAATTAGGCGTATGCTCTCGAGGCAATCGTTCCGTGTTGTCTTCGGAAGACTGGTAATCCAAGGAGCATCCAGCGTCATCGTCACAAAGAGAGGAAATGAACATTCAGAGGGGAACATATGGGACCCTTCTCATCGTTCTTCAGTCGCTGAGAAGACTTGTGACCAACTGTGCTTTTGTCTTTTTTTTGTTGGTTTGATTCACACTTTTCTTGCAGGCACTCCCGACAGGCTCACACCCAGAAATTTCTTTGTTCCTGTTTCGTGAAGCACGCGCTGCTCGAAATCATCCTCTAGATTAGACAAAATGGATGGCGGATATAGAACTGTGACCCCAAGTTTAAAGATTTAATTTTTATCAACCCATGTATATTTAATTTTTAACCACCAACACAATTTACTTAATTAATTTTGACACTTAATTTTATATAATGTATGTTTGGTAAAAGTTTATAAATAAACTTGTACATAAATCTATGTTATTTGTTTGATATAACATAAAATATATATTTTAGTATACTTATAGCTACCCGGTTTTATTTCGATTAAACCATTAAACCTTAAACCACTAAAATTTCTGGTCCGGTTCGAAAACCCGATTTTAAAACCATGGTCACGAGCTTCATGATTGTCAAACCAAAATGGTCTAAAATAAATCTTATTAGTCGCACAACGCAATCGTCATCTTCAGTTGCGGCCAAAGTCCTTACGTAATTAAGTTTGATCCAAACATTTTATGTCCTAATAGTATCTCCAATGGGTAATTCATTTTTGGGTAAAACAAAAATAGAGTACGTTTTTACTCCAACGACACCCTACACAAATATTATGTTGAGCAGATATACTCTAGATCTAGAGTATACACAATTTCAAATTAAATAGAGTTGCGGTTTCTATTTAACTAATAAAAATATTATAATAATATTTAAAATATTTGATATCTTTATAATTAGAAATAAAAATGATATTAATTTTCGTTTATTAATTGATATTTTCTTTTTATTTAATAAAATTATAATTAAATAATATTCAAATTTTATAATTTATTTAATTTTTATATATATTGACATTTTAATCATTATAATGTAAAGTTTAGTAAGTCAATCATGATAGTAATAAACATGAAGTTGATTTTTTGTGTAAAAGATATATAGTTAATGGGTTGGATTAAAAATTAGCATAGAAATAGAGTTTGGATTGGAGTAAAAGCACTGTATCAATTGTATTGTTCTCTAAAATTGATCGTATTTTTATATCATGGGTTCGAGATGCTCTAAACCAACTCAAGTTTTCACCAATCGCTTACTATTGTTCTATGGTTTCTTGTCATCGCCAATGATTCTACGATACGACCTCTTCACCTTTCAAAAAAGACCGAGATTCAGAAATACTGTAAGAATTTGCTTTAGAAATAGAAAACTTGAACAAGAGATGCAACGACCACGTATTATTAGCAGTGTTTCTCTGAACCCAAAAGAACGGTGCGTTTGATAGTTCGAGCCCTATCGCTAACTCTGTGAGCTGATGCTGAGTGAGTGTGACTTCACTTCCCAGGGCTACGTAGACCACCGACTCTTTCCCATAGCCGTCGAGCCAACTCTTCACTTTAAACCATTCGTCGTCTTTGTCATCGTATTCAGTATCATCTTCTTCAGGTACTACTCGTGGAGGCATAAGCCCAATTGGGATCACTGGTTTTTTGTACAACTTTTCTGCAACGGTTAACCATTCGGGTTGAAACTACGGCAGTCTCTGACAAGAATTGCGTCACATCCGTCTAAAACTTTTCCTGTTCGAACGGCATATTGAACAAGTCATATGAAAAAACTTCACCATATGGTCAATCTGTGTATATATTGAGCCATTCCATGATTAATTTAATTACCTGCTCTGTGAAAGTCGGAAGCTTCTGAAGCATTCTTCTCGACGCCACTGCAGGCCATAAATCATTTGGCTTCGAACTTGCGAAAGGCAAGTTTAGTCTCGATCTCCACCCATTTCGGCGGCACCATGAAATCCTCGGCGGTTTTTCTGTAATCTGCGCCGTTGATCAACACATCGGGCGGTCCAAAGAATGCGTGAAACTTGGGGGGCACTATAGAAAATTCTATTAGGGTCCGGCCCGTATAGTGGGTGGCCCAATTATATGTATATATTATTATGTAAGAAAAAAAACATACTATACACACACGCGCACGCGAATGAGCAGAGAAGAGAGAAAAGAGAAAGAAGAAGAAAGAAAAATAGGGAGACGAAAAATCTTAGATCCGAACGATCCGTTGCCCCGTTTTTGTCGAAACTTCAGGAGGAAAGTCGCATCGACGTGCTCTACGTATCTACCGTTCAGATCGTTCGGTTCTCACATTGGGTGGTAACCCGTTTTCTATCTTTTCGTATATCCCGAGCTTGTAGCTCGAGGTTGTTGGTATTCCGAGTTTGTAACTCGATGTTCTCTGTGCTCGTCTTGTCGGCGTAGTATTTTGGTGTGTTTTGGGCTGTGATTACTCGGGACGTTCTCGGGAGGAGTTGTTGTCGTTGTAATCGTCGGACGCGATTATAGTAAATTGTTTCCTTGGATCGGGAGAGCGATCCCGTGGTTTTTCCCGTTTTGGGTTTTCCACGTTAAAAGTCGCCGTGTCATTTTCGCTTTTGTCGTTGGTTGATTGCCGTTAATATTGCTCGTATTATCCGAACACGCCTAACAAAGTGGTATCAGAGCGAGGTTGAATCGCGTTATTGTGTTCGAAATCATGGAGGGCAATACTAGTCGGATGGTTATGTTGAACGGATCGAACTATCATATTTGGAAAGGGAAGATGGAGGATCTTTTATACGTAATATTATTCGCCGGTGTTCGACTTGGAGAAGCTGACTGATAAAAGCGACAAGGAGTGGGAATTGATTCATCGCCAAGTTTGCGGCTTTATTAGACAGTGGGTCGACGATAATGTTCTCAACCACATAAGCGACGAGAAACATGCCAGGACCTTATGGAGCAAGCTTGAGCAGTTATACGCTCGAAAGACGGGGAACAACAAGCTTTTTCTGATAAAGCAGATGATGAGTTTGACGTATCAAGAAGGGAGCAACATGTCGGATCACTTGAATATATTCCAAGGAATTGTTAATGAGCTTGCTGGAATGGGAATCAAGTTCGACGATGAAGTGCAGGGTTTGTGGCTTCTTGGTACGTTACCAGACTCGTGGGAGACTTTTAGGATGTCATTGTCTAATTCGGCTCCAAATGGTATTTGTTCGATGGAATTGGTGAAGAGCAGCGTCCTCAACGAAGAAATGAGAAGAAAGTCGCAGGGTTCTTCTTCTACACAGGCCGATGTCCTAGTCACAGATAACAGGGGGAGAAGCAAGAATCGAGGCCCAGGTGATCGCAACAGAAGTAAGAGCAAGTCTGGGAAGTATGCGAGCATCGAGTGTCATTATTGTGGCAAGAAGGGGCACATTAAAAGAGTTTGCCGAAAGTTCCTGAGAGAGAACAAGAATGCGAAGGGTCAAGATCATCAGACGACAGATGCTGATAAGGTTGACAAGGTAACCGCAGTCACGGCAGATTTCTTTGTTGTGCGCGACGACGATGCTGTTAATCTAGCTAGTCATGAGACTAGTTGGGTGATCGATAGCGGTGCTACGATACATGCTACACCGCGACGGGTTTCTTTGCCTCATATACCTCTGGTGATTTTGGACGAGTTATTATGGGGGACGATGGCGTTGCTAGAGCCATCGGTATCGGCGACGTGCGCTTGCGGACGGAGAACGGCAATACATTGATTTTGAAGGCCGTGAAGCATGTTCCAGAGCTTCGCATGAGTTTGATGTCCACAGGGAAGCTCGACGATGAAGGTTTCCACAGCCACTTTGGAGATGGAAAATGGAAGCTCACTAAAGGCTCCTTGATCGTGGCGAAAGGTGAGAAGACGTCATCTCAGTTATATGTGACGCAAGCAAAGATTGCAGATTCTACCGTGAATGCAATCGACGATGGTGGCGCGACGGAGCTTTGGCATAATAGACTCAGCCACATGAGCGAAAAGGGACTGATGATACTAGCCAAGAAGAATCTTCTATCTGGCGTGAAGAATCCTTCGTTACGAAGATGTGATCATTGCTTGGCTGGAAAGCAGACCCGAGTCGCGTTCAAGAACATCACTCACTCGCCGAAATCAGGTATACTCGATGTAATTCACTCCGATGTTTGTGGTCCTATGAAAACAAGAACACTTGGTGGTGCTGTGTATTTTGTTACTTTTGTAGATGACCATTCGAGGAAGATCTGGACTTATACGCTGAAGTCCAAGGACCAGGTGCTAGATATTTTCAAGCAGTTTCACGCTTTGGTGGAGAGGCAGACCAACAAAAAGCTCAAGTGTATTCGGACGGATAACGGGGATGAATATTGTGGTCCTTTTGATGAGTATTGCAAGAGATATGGTATTCGACATCAAAAGACAACTCCGAAGACACCTCAGTTAAATGGCTTAGCTGAAAGGATGAACAGAACACTGATCGAGAGAGTGAGATGTTTGCTATCGCAGTCACAGTTGAGGTACCAGTTGACATCAAAATACCGTTGTTCATGTTTTAAATCTCACACCATGTGTTCCTTTGAGATTTGAGGTACCAGACAAGATTTGGTCGGGAAAGGAAGTCTCGTATGGTCACCTGCGTGTGTTTGGGTGCAAGGCCTTTGTTCACAACCCGAAGGACGAGCGATCGAAGCTTGATGTGAAGACCAGACCATGTGTGTTCATCGGTTATGGCCTTGATGAGTTTGGGTACAGATTTTACGACCCCGTGCAGAAGAAGCTTATCAGAAGCCGCGATGCTGTGTTTGTTGAAGATCAGTGCATACGAGACATTCAGTCAGAGAAGTCGACTAAGAAGTCCAGCGGTGATCTAACTAATTTAGATCCACCTCCTGTACGTGTAGCATATCCCGATCAAGGGGGAGATGTTCCAGAATCTAGCGGTGTTGGCAATGATGAAAATCCTATAGGCGATGTTGATGTTGAGCCAGCGGAACCTATTGATGAACCCGTCGTAGAACCTTCGGTTGAACCTCAGTTGAGGAGATCCGCTAGGGAGCATCGTTCATCCACGAGGTATCCTTCAGATGAGTACGTGATGCTAACAGATGGGGAGAACCTGAGGATTACCAAGACGCAATTTCTGTTGACACAAGAATGAGTGGATGAAAGCGATGGTGGAAGAGATGCGATCACTCCATGATAACCACACTTATGATTTGGTAGAGCTACCTCGAGGAAAGAAAGCTCTCAAGAATCGATGGGTTTATCGGCTGAAAATTGAAGAAAATAGTTCTCGACCACGGTACAAAGCTCGGTTGGTCGTGAAAGGTTTCGGTCAGAAGAAAGGGTTGACTTTGATGATATATTCTCACCGGTGGTGAAGATGTCCTCGATCCGAGTTGCTCTAGGTTTGGCGGCGCGTTTGAACTTGGAGATTGAGCAACTTGACGTGAAAACTGCATTTCTTCATGGTGACCTTGAAGAAGACATTTACATGGAGCAGCCCGAGGGATTCAAAGTCAAGGGAAAGGAGCAGCTTGTTTGTAAGTTGAAGAAAAGTTTGTACGTCTTGAAACAAGCTCCGTGTCAATGGTACAAGAAGTTCGACTCTTTTATGACCAGTCACGAGTACACGAGAACCTCTTCGGATCATTGTGTATTTGTCAAGAGGTACTCCGATGATGACTTTATTATTCTTCTCTTGTACGTTGACGACATGTTGATCATCGGCCATGATACTAACAAGATTGCGGCGTTGAAGAGAGAGTTGAGCAAGTCTTTTGCAATGAAGGACTTGGGAGCGGCGAAGAAAATTCTCGGCATGAAGATTTCTCGTGATAGGAAAAATCGGAAGCTATGGTTATCTCAAGAAGACTACATTGAGAAAGTTTTGGAGAGATTTCACATGAGTATAGCCAAGGCGGTTTGTTCTCCACTTGTTGGTCATTTCAAGTTATCATATGAGAAATGCCCGAAAAGTGAGGAAGAAAAGGCCGATATGAGCAGAGTTCCTTATCAGTCTGCAGTCGGTAGTTTGATGTATGCTATGGTTTGTACTTAAGCCGATATTGCTCATGCCGTTGGTGTCGTTAGCCATTTTCTCTCTAATCCGGGAAAAGAGCATTGGGATGCCGTAAAGTGGAAATTGAGATATGTCAGAGGCACTTCCAAGACGTGTTTGTGTTTTGGAAGCGGAGAGCCTATGCTAGTTGGATATACTGATTCAGACATGGCAGGTGATATTGACTTCAGAAAATCTATTTCAGGTTTTTTGATGACTTTTGCAGGGGGAGCTGTGTCATGGCAGTCGAAACTGCAGAAGTGCGTTGCGCTATCCACCACAGAAGCCGAGTACATTGCAATTACAGAAGGTTGCAAGGAAGCTTTGTGGATGAAGAAGTTTCTCGAAGAACTTGGTCTACGACAGGACAAGTATGTTGTCTACGGCGATAGTCAGAGTGCTATCCACCTCTCCAACAACTCGTCATTCCATTCCAGATCCAAGCATATTGACGTCAGATACCATTGGGTTCGAGATGTGCTCGAGTCGAAGCAATTATATTTGGCGAAGGTACACACGAGCGAGAGCGGATCAGATATGTTGACGAAGATTTTGCCGAAGGAGAAGCTCAAGACCTGTCGGCGAAAAGCGGCTTGCTTGAGCCCATCGTATGAGCCGGATGGGGAGTTTATTAGGGTCCGGTCCATATGGTGGGTGGCCCAATTATATGTATATATTATTATGTAAGAAAAAAAACATACTATACACACACACGCACGCGAATGAGCAGAGAAGAGAGAAAAGAGAAAGAAGAAGAAAGAAAAAATAGGGAGAAAAAAAATCTTAGATCCGAACGATCCGTTGCCCCGTTTTTGTCGAAACTTCGGGAGGAGAGTCGCATCGACGTGCTCTACGTATCTACCGTTTCAGATCGTTCGATTCTCACATTGGGTGGTAACCCGTTTTCTATCTTTTCGTATATTCCGAGCTTGTAGCTCGAGGTTGTTGGTATTCCGAGTTTGTAACTCGATGTTCTCTGTGCTCGTCTTGTCGGCGTAGTATTTTGGTGTGTTTTGGGCTGTGATTACCGGGACGTTCTCGGGAGGAGTTGTTGTCGTTGTAATCGTCGGACGCGATTATAGTGAATTGTTTCCTTGGATCGGGAGAGCGATCCCGTGGTTTTTCCCGTTTTGGGTTTTCCACGTTAAAAGTCGCCGTGTCATTTTCGCCTTCGTCGTTGGTTGATTGCCGTTAATATTGCTCGTATTATCCGAACACGCCTAACAAATTCTGCGTAACTGATGTTGAGACGTTTGGCGATGTTGTGAAGCCAATGAGGGAAGAAGTCGCAGATAACCCAGTCTGGGTTACAACTTTCCAGAAAGCTTGCGATCGCCGGCTCGAGGCCGTCGGCGGCCTTTTTCAGAAGCGCCATCTCTTCGCCGATGGTTATGTCCGTCGTGGCCTCGGCTCCTTGTGGGAGGTTTGGGCTTACTTTTGGGAGTGGGAATTCGACGAAGGAGATTGTCTCCGCGCTTGTAATTTTGGGAGGCGTTGTATGTTTCTCGGAGTGGAGATGAAGGAGACTCTGTGTCCCTTTCTTGCGATGAATTTGGAGAGTTCGAGGAATGGGATCATATGTCCGAAGGCGAGCCATGGGAACATAACTACGTGCAGTTGTTTATGGGGTTCTTCTGTCGTCGGCTCGGCCATAGGGGAGAGTAAGAAAACTACGAGCGAGTTGAGTTGACGTAATGATCGATGATGGGAAATATATTAGCTTAGCTGAGGATGATGAGTGGTTTCATATATAATTCGTTTTTGCTTTTACATTTATTTACTAATTATTAGATTGCAATTTAGTAGACACATATCCGACAATCAATCAAGCATTAGGTCACTTCGAGACGTTGAAATTAAAATAGATGAACTATCAAAACCCTATTGCGTAGTGTTCTTTTCCTCAAATATCAAATAATCATTATTTTATTTCCCAACATGAATCTACATGAATCACGCCTGATGACTGTAGTCCGCCGGCCTCAAAAGGACCCGATTCAGACAGCCCCAAAATATGTCATCTCATATTTTTTCATCATGTCTTGCTTAAACTCAGCAATCATCTTCTCATTGTTACCCTATAAACAAGGACATCAACATATAATGCAACAATGAGGATATAAGATTTACCTTGAATTTTCACGTACAAGGTTGGCTCGCTTTTCCTTCGCTCGAACTTTGAACTACGAGTCAATTTGGCTATACCACGCTCTCGGTGCTTGTTTTAAACCATATAGAGCCTTCTTCAACTTATAAACTTTATCCTCCTCGCCTTTCTTGATAAACCCTTGAGGTTGTTCAACATACACCTCTTCTTTCAACGTTTAAAAATGCAGATTTAACATCGAGCTGATAGACTTTCCATCCATTCTGGGTTGCTGTGGCAATGATCGCACGAATAGTATCGAGTCGTGCAACGTGGCGATTGTTTCTGTGTAGTCGATGCCAGGCTGTTGTGCATAGCCCTTAACCACGAGACGCGCCTTTTTCCTTCGAATCGAGCCATCGGGATTTAACTTCACTTTGAAAACCCATTTGACGCCAATAACGTCCTTTTTTGCGGTTTTTCTCCACGCTTCATCGTTCGCTTCTTCGAAATTTTCTGGTTCAAGAACTCAGAAATTGCATCTTGTGTATATCTCGCTCATGCTTCCGAATTTCCGTGGAGTTGAATCTGGAGAACTTGAGAATGAGGGACTTGATCCGGAACTTGGACCTGCACCTAGAGGACTAAAATTTTCTTCATGAACGTCATCATCGTCGTCGTCGCCTTTTTCATCGTTATATTGTGAAAGAGCGACTTCCTTACTTACAATGGCATCTTCCCGCTTAAGAGTATCATTTTCATAGAAAATAACGTCTCGGGAAATCATACTTTTGTTAGTCTTCAAACTATATAGACAATAACCTTTCGACTTAGAACAATATCCGACAAAAATGTATTTTTCACTTACTTCGTCGAGTTTGCTCCTTTTCTCTTTTGGAATTTGTGCATATCATATGCTTCGCCTAAGGCATTCTCCCGTTCCATGCTTCGATTGTAGTTTCGTCCCACACAGCTTTTGTGGGACTTCGATTCAATAAATAAACGGCGGTGCAAACGGCTTCGGCCCAAAACTCTCGAGGAAGTCCTTTATCATGCATCATCGATTTTGCCATCTCCATCGCGGATCGATTTTTTTCTCTAAGCCACACAGTTCTGTTGTAGTGTGACACGCTCGAATACTAGCAAGTATACTAGGTCATGCAAGTAGTAAACAGACGTAAGTCCGAGTATCGATCCACGAGGATAGCTCGATTAATTCTAAAATATGATTCTAACTTATATAAATAATTATATATTTTTTACTTGAATTAAAAACACAAATAAGCACCTATAAAACGATTACGAATATTAACTGACGACAAACGTGATTAAAGCACATATTTCTGGACGGATTATTCTACATCTTCATGCAATCGACCTTATCTAATCAATACGATTTAAGTTAAGGTAGAAATCCCTAGCATACGTGCTACCCGCTCTCGCATGTATAGCAACCCTATGCGAGAATGAACCAATCAACTATATCCATATATGACTGTAGTTACTCCACACGCATTCGGCTTTATGAATTTCCCCGGTTTAGGCGCTTTCAACGCTAAAGTCTCGGAAACCACATGGACGAAATCGGTTCCATCTTTGGTCGGTTTTACGTCGTGGTGTTCGTCACTTTAATTCTAACCCGTCTAATCACCTCTCGGTCTCATAAACCAATCAACAAAACAAGCATATGACGCAATCATACACAGGCCTTAAGATCAGCGAAGAACACATAACTTATCACATACGATTAAATAAAGTACGATAACATTAATACGGGTTCATAATCCGGCCTAATAAGGCCTTAACCACAAAGAGACTTAAACACACACATTAATGAACGACAACAACGACGGTTTAAATAAACACATAATTAAAACAGTAAAATAAAGGATAGAATAATTATGCCCCTCACATTACTTTCGTCGAACGGGTGGTGGGCGACTTCTCACATAGCTTGTTCAATCGAGTCACTCAACGTTGAAGCTCTCCCTTAGAGCTATCTGCTTTGGTTAATGGATGGTGGCAGTTTGAGTAGGCCGTGAGTTGCTTGGTTGGTGAGTGACATGCGGTTTTGGCGAGGTGAGGAAACGGTTAGGTGTATGCTTCAGCTGCTTGCTTTATGTGTGAAGTGTAGTGTGCGTGAGGATGAAGAGCTGATGGTGATGTGTGCCCCATTCTTCATAACCCCATTGTATTATTTTATCCTCCACATGCTTGATGGTGATGTGTGCAATAATTTTCCACGCATAATGGCTTCCTTTGTATATGAACTCGTGTGGTCTTCGAATTTGATTTTTTTTCCACATTCGAATCTTCATATTTAAAGCTCTTTTTCCATAATACATGTCAAGTACAAATTATAAACATAAACGTAGGATTCGGGGATGGATAAATAACGATTGATAACATGTTGTTACATGATACATAAAAGAACGTAAAATCATGACTTATCATGGTGTATAACCAACCGTGAGCTCGCCTTCGTCATCACAAAATTCCTGAAAAGCTTTCGAAGTATACTAATTTCCTCGATCACTTCGTAGGACTTTTAAAACCACTCTCGACTATTTTCCAGAGTTGAGCCATCAAATATTTTTTCGAATATTTTTTTCAGAATCATGACAGTCGAAAATGTTAAAGATGCATGGGAGGTACTACAGAATGAGTTCCAAGGAAACGTAAGGAACGTTATCCTACAAGGTCTTCGAAGAGATCTCTAAAATCTTAAGAGGAGCAATACAGAAACCATCCAAGATTACTACACCAAAATCACCAGAGTTGTGAATGAAATGAAGTTGTACGGCGAAAACAACCACCAAGTTTGTGAAGGATGTCCTCTTGGCAAACAACATCGACAACCATTTTCCAAAGGCGTTGCATGGAGAGCTAATGATATTCTCGAACTTATTGACACGGATGTTTGCGAGCCAATGAGAACGTTGTCTCATAGAGGTAACAAGTACTTTACACTCTTCATCGATGATTTTTCGAGAATAACGTGGGTCTATTTTATGAGAGAAAAATCCGAAGTTTTCTCCATATTCAAGAAATTCAAGAGTTCCGTTGAAAATCAGACCGATAAAAGTAAAAGTCCTACGAAGTGATCGAGGAAAGGAGTATACTTCGAATTCTTTTTTAGTTCCCTCTTTTGTTGAGCTGTGAGAGGAGTTTCGTCATCTTCCACAACTTCGTCGTAGCCAACTTCAACGTATTCCCAAAGATCCAATGATCTGAGGATGTCTTAATTTTGGCACACCGATAATCGTAGTGATCTCTTGAAAATTATGGAATTTGTGTATGATCCATTTTCCGGTTTACGATCGTTTATTTTTTTCGACAAGGCTCTGATACCAAAATATGTTGGGGAGTACGGAGATGAACAGATATTCGGAAGAGAACTTATTTTATTGATGCCACTGATAATGATCGATAGCATACTTCATCATCTTATAGATGATTAACATGACACTTAGACTTCATAATAGTAATAGCTTTACTTGAAAATATAAAACTCTTATGAAATAGAGATGCATGTATCGTAGGGAAGAAGCTTGAAAGTCACAGATAAGATGATGCACGTTACGAACACGGAGAATAGAAAAGAAAAAAGAAAGGAACTCCTCAACAACCTTTGTCGTCCTTAAATGTCTCAAGGAACTGAACAAAACTGTTCAAGTAAACATGCTGAAAAAGCCGTACGATGAGAGTCGCATGAGCGCGATGAGATGAACGCGCATGCAGCCACGACGGAGGCCATGCGACATGTTGTCGGTAAAGTCACGACACAGAAGACTGTAGAACCTACGGAGGCCAGTCCTAACGAGAAAGAACGCGTTAACAAATAAAAAGCACGCCAGAAAGAAAAGGAGGTGAAAGAATGGATCGCACCTCGAGAAATATATGAACAACTTGAAAAATCGAAGCAACGACAAGTACAAGCTTGCCGGAAAATTGAAGACGGACGAGAAGGACGAGATCGTGACGATAGTTGAGCTGGTGACAGATAGCTCGATTACGGGGAAAGAAGAGGCGGATGACATGAAGGAGACCTTCGAGATGCTGACGAAGGCCAAGCCACCGGAGGCGAAATATCTGGTCGCTATACCGATGAACCCTGAGTACGACAAACCCCACAAAAAAATCGGGGAGGAGGTAAAATATAAATTCGAAAATATATTCGTGAACAACTATGCTGAACAGTACAAAGCCGACACCATGAAGGATATTTACGTCACCAATGAAAGCAGAAGGGCTGAAGAGAATTTTTCGTTTATAAATAAAAAGCGATACGATGTTGTGTATGCAACCAGTGAATACACAGTCAGACAGTTGAAAGAGTACGACCAAAGGAAGGTGTCAGACGAATATTGGAAAAGTGCTAGGACTAAGGAAAAACGGGTTTACGGAAATATCTGGTTTGGAGAGCACATGCTGAGCATTGAAGCGAAGTGCTCGAAGACATTTGTTGACGGCAAGTGGCGAGCCGCGACATACGATATACGAAAAAGAGTTAAGTTTAAGGAGGGTTGAAAGACCGAAAGAAGATTGAGCTTAAGGGGGAAATTTGTGGATAAGCTCAATCAATGGGTCCAAGAAATGATAAAATAATAATAAAACAATATAAAAAAAAAAGAAGAAGAAGGCGCATGAAATCGAAGACCAATAAATGATATCTTTGGGCTGCAAAATATGTCAAAGATTAGCCGAAAATATTGAGATATACATGATATAGTTAGGTATATGTCTTTATCGCATTAGTCTTCACCTAACATATATATATCTATATATATGTGTCATGTGTGCCTGCGTTGGAGAAGTGGGAGTGAGTAGATGTATGTGCTGTGAGTGAGCAGAAAAAGAAAAAGGGCAAGTCCCATTGCACGTGTGTGTGCATGTATTACATATAGAGAAGAAAAAGTTTGCAAGTTGTAACATTTCCTCCCCTCACACATAAAATTATTCGTTCCCATTCAAAATATAAAACAACAAATTTAGTATATCTCGGCCAATCAATTATTAGGTCACTTCGAGATGTACAAATTAAAATAGATGTCTTATCGAAACCCTATTCCGTAGTGTTTTTTTCCCAACATGACTACAACTACATGAATCACGCTTGATGACTGTAGTCCAACTACATGGTATGGTAGTAGTCATTACCCACCAACGAAACTGCATTCTATATGTTTGTCTAAGTTTAAAAAGCTTGTTTCTTTGCGATCGTCGTCATTTTAGCAATGAAAAAGAATACGACATAAAAGATCAAAAACAACAAGCGTAGCATCACACCATCATGAACGAAAACTACTCAAAAGATTAAACTTTCAAGAAATGAACGTAACGACAAACACAAAACCTAAGCCACTGATTCGAACATACACCCCAACTCCTCCTGTTGGCTGACGACGACGGCAGAGCCGCCGTACCAAGGAGCCGATTCTGACGGCCTCTTATTATCACTCGCTGGTGCTTTTGAAGACGGTGGGGATTGATCAGAATCCTCTGGGCTCGCCCCTAGAGAAAGCTTAGGAGGATTCGCAGGCGCCGGAGATCTGCGCGGGGGCAGCACAACGGCGGGGGAAGCGGTGGCGGTTGGTGGCTGAATCGAGGGGACTTGGGCGGAGAAGGTGGTGGCAGGTGGCGGTGGAGGGGAGGCGAGGACATAGATCTGCATCTTCATGCCGCCGATGCAGTGGCCGCTGGTGCCGCAGATGAATTTCTCGGGAAGTGAGGGGTATGACGGTGGAGCCGCCGGCATACGGCGGTGAAGGGGTTTGTTGGGATTGCAAGTCAGAGCGAGAGAACATAAAAAATGTCTAAGATCAGGTTCACAGAACCTCAACTTCTGAACAACATATCAGTCTCAACAAGTTTAAAATCTTACGAGAACATAAAACCAATGAGATCTCTAAGTATTCTGGAAGCCATGGAGTAACAATATGCTTAGACTTCAACATCGTCAAGATACCTTCCACGATATGTAGGCCCGACAATGTATTTATCCATAAATATTGCAACATGTACGCAGCAATCCACGGCCTCAAGATTCTTCTCCCTCGTGAACGTAAATAAATAATGAATTTTCCGTACCATTAGTTATGTAAAGCAGTACCAAAAAACATGAACAAACAGTACCAATTCAATTAACATACGGCATCAAGACAACAAACAACCGAGCCTCGTACCAAGACAGGCACAAATGCAAAACCTTTATGAGATTTCATCTAAAGCTTAATAGAAGCTAAAATCTCTAATTTGAAAGATATCAAAACCCTGAATCGAACAACGAAAAATAAAACTCTAATTTGAGCCCTAAACTCCAAATTCAAGCACTAATCAAAGAAATAAACATTGCCCGACGTGGAATCCTTGAAGAAATGCACCTATCGAAGTCCTAAGCTC
Organism: Craterostigma plantagineum; assembly: GCA_027422505.1. Taxonomy (NCBI): domain Eukaryota; kingdom Viridiplantae; phylum Streptophyta; class Magnoliopsida; order Lamiales; family Linderniaceae; genus Craterostigma; species Craterostigma plantagineum. The sequence continues at coordinate 966,775 of JAPQWV010000033.1, read as the reverse complement.
TACATTAACCCCCAAATGCTAAAAAAACGCACACTTACAGTCGAAACTTGCTCTCTCTGTCTCGTCTCGTTCTCTGTCCCGACTCGTTCTCTGTCTCGTCTCGTTCTCTGCCTCGTTCTGTCGTTCTATGCCTCGTCCTATCGTTCGCTGCCTCGTTCTATCCTTCTCTGTCTTCTTCGATCGTTAACCGTGTATTTCGAAAGTGAAGAGCAGGGTGTGGGTATTCAATGATTTTTGGTAGTATTGTTGTTTTATAAGGCTAAAATTGTCCATTAGGTAGTTATGTGATATAAAAGTTTGAAATGGGAAGTTTGATGATAAATAAATTAGAAGGAGGAGTTAGTTGATGGATAAGTTGGGATATGAGAATTTATGTGTGGATTTGACGTCCAACTTCTAATTTTGTGAATCAATTTTACATACCAAATTGAGTAGCCCTTGTCACCATTAACATAATAGATTTAGTATTCCTGGAACATTCTTAACAATCGGTGTCCTTTAAGATTGAAAACTCAATTGCATCGTTCGATATGCACGGCAACACTTACGAGTAGTTCATTTCAGATATAGTAAAACCGATCCTATTTAGAACTATTCCCGGATCGATTTGAAGACAACAATGAGTAAATACACAATATTTGACACGGATATTTATTTATTGTCTTATTACCAGTCAAATCGAACTTCGCATGAGTAGTAATTGTAACGAATTCTCAAGAACAACCTTTCTCAAATGTCTCAAGGAACTGAACCATATTGTTCAAGTAACCATCATGCAATCCCACGTCTCCAAACATGAGGCTAGCTTTCTTAGCTTCTTCCCTAATCTTCACTCCCTTTTCACCAACACCGTCCATTGCAACCTTAACAGCCTCTGCAACATCGTACCTCACGAAAGATCCATCTTCCTCATTCCTTCGAATCTCCACTCCCAATTCCTTTTCCGAAATTACCCTCGAGTTCAGCCCCGTGTCGACCCAAAAGGGCAAGCAGATGAGCACACGGCCGAAGGCCAAACCCTCAATAACAGAACTCCAACCACAGTGAGTCAAGAACCCGCCGACAGAACCATGATTGAGTATCTTAAGCTGTGGCGCCCATGTCTTCCAAACTATGCCTCGACCCTTAACCCTCTCTTCGAATCCATCTGGAAGATGCAACGAAGACGTATTATTAGCAGTGTTTCTCTGAACCCAAAAGAACGGTGCGTTTGATAGTTCGAGCCCTATCGCTAACTCTGTGAGCTGATGCTGAGTGAGTGCGACTTCACTTCCCAGGGCTACGTAGACCACTGACTCTTTCCCATAGCCGTCGAGCCAACTCTTTACTTTAAGCCATCCGTCGTCTTTGTCATCGTATTCAATATCATCTTCTTCGGGTACTACTCGTGGAGGCATAAGCCCAATTGGGATCACTGGTTTTTTGAACAACCCTTCTGCAACGGTTAACCATTCAGGTTGGAACTCACGGCAGTCTCTGACAAGAATTGCTTCACATCCGTCTAAAACTTTGCCTGTTCGAACAGCATATTGAACAAGTCATAATGAAAAAACTTCACCATATGGTCAATCTATATATATATTGTGAAGGAAGTAAATCACCATTGAAAGCTAGTATGAAGAACAAGGTTTGTTCTGATGCTAAGTATGTGGCCTTGAGAAGAAAACGTGTGCTGTGAAAGTGGGAAGCGCTGATCTAAAGACGCTACTTAAAGACAGCAATCACTTATAGAATTGCACCGACAACTTCAAAGCAGCTGAATTAAAAGGTGCCAAGGAGACGCATATAAAAGGCAGCGAAGCAGAGCTCATGGGAGACGTGTCAAACATTCTTCTGAAATTTTCCTGGGAAAACTGAGGCGGGAGAATTGTTGTAAACACGTGAGGTTGAGAGAGATTCTGATCTGTAATCATCAATCATCAATAAAGCAATTTGTTCTTGGCTCCGTGGATGTAGGATTCTCACGAATCCGAACCACGTTAAACCTCGTCTCCTACGTGTTTGTCTTTTCGATTGATTGATCTCTGAATTCGATTGAGTTGCGAACAGATCTCAATATACCTCGATTGTGATCACTGAGAACGTTGATTGATTCATCGATTATCCTAACATATATATATTGAGCTATTCCATGATTAATTTAATTACCTGCTCTGTAAAAGTCGGAAGCTCCGGAAGCATTCTCGTCGTCACTGCAGGCCATAAACCATTTGGCTTCGAACTTGCGAAAGGCAAGCTTGGTCTCGATCTCCACCCATTTCGGCGGCACCATGAAATCCTCGACGGTTTTTCTGTAATCCGCACCGTTGATCAACACATCGGGCGGCCCACAGAATGCGTGAAACTTGGGGGGCACTATAGAAAATTCTGCGTAACTGATGTTGAGACGCTTTGTTATGTCGGGAAGCCAATGAGGGAAGAAGTCGTAGATAACCCAGTCTGGGTTTGAACTTTCCAGAAAGCTTGCGATCTGAGGCTCGAGACCGTCGGCGGCCTTTTTCAGAAGCGCCATCTCTTCGCCGGTGGTTATGTCCGTCGTGGCCTCGGCCCCTTGTGGGAGGTTTGGGCTTACTTTTGGGAGTGGGAGTTCGACGAAGGAGATTGTCTCTGCGCTCTGTAATTTTGGGAGGCGTTGTATGTTTCTCGGAGTGGAGATGAAGGAGACCTTGTGTCCCTTTCTTGCGATGAATTTGGAGAGTTCGAGGAATGGGATCATATGTCCGAAGGCGAGCCATGGGAACATAACTACGTGCAGTTGTTTATGGTGTTCTTCTGTCGTCGGCTCGGCCATAGGGGAGAGTAAAGAAAACTACGAGCGAGTTGAGTTGAAGTAATGATCGATGATGGGAAACATATATTAGCTTAGCTGAGGATGATGAGTGGTTTCATATATATAATTCGTTTTTACTTTTACAATTATGAACGTGAATCTTGGTTGTTATGTTAACATCGCACGATCACTACAGGTTTTCTTTACATTATTCCTTTAATATGATGGATGCAGATTTATAATTAATTATTTGATAGCAATTTAGTATATCTCCGTCAATCAGGTATTAGGTCACTTCGAGATGTACAAAATAAAATAGATGTCTTATCGAAACCCTATTCCGTAGTGTTTTTTTCCCAACATGACTACAACTACATGAATCACGCTTGATGACTGTAGTCCAACTACATGGTATGGTAGTAGTCATTACCCACCAACGAAACTGCATTCTATATGTTTGTCTAGTCTTAAAAAGCTTGTTTCTTTGCGATCGTCGTCATTTTAGTAAAGAAAAAGAATACGACATAAAAGATCAAAAACAACAAGCGTAGCATCACACCATCATGAACGAAAACTACTCAAAGGAGCAGCCGTACCATAAGGAGCCGATTCTGACGGCCTCTTATTATCACTCTATTAGAGATATTGATAAAGATTAAGTGCATATATTTTATATCTGGTAGTTATCTTGAAGATTAAGTGCAAATCTTTTATATTTAGTAGTTATTTTGTTTTTAAACTATTTACGCTACCCTTGTACACTATATTTACGTGGCTCAATAACACAATCCTTAATTGAGGCATTAAATTAATCTCACATGGTATCAGCCTAATTGGCTAGAAACCCTCGTGCAGCGACTCTCTTCTTCTTCGCTGCCGTCGTGCCCAATTCGCTGCCTATCTCTCCATCACCATCAATGGCCGAATCTGAAACACCAACCCTCCCCTTCTCCACAACGATCCACATGGTCAATATTAAATTATCTTCCTCCAATTACCTACTGTGGTATGCCCAGATCGAACCTTTACTCACAAGTCAAAAATTCATGTCCCTAGTTGATGGCTCCTCTTCCCCACCATCGAAAACTGTCACCGTTGCTGCTAATGGAAAACAAATTAATCCCGAGTACACCCAGTGGCAGTCACGCGATCAACTTCTGAAATTATTTTTGGTGTCAACCCTTACTGAAGAATCAATGGCCGTTATTATTGGATGTCAAACTTCGCGTTACGTTTGGCGAGCACTCTCCCAGGCATACAGTCACGGCTCCAAAGCGCGAGAAATAAGCTTGAAGGATGATTTGCTGACGGTTAAACGCGGCACTCGAACAGTGGCTGACTATGGTCGCCAATTCAAAGGTCTCTCCAATCAACTTGCTGCCATAGGACGTCCAATTGATGAATCAGACAAATCTCATTGGTTTCTTCGTGGCCTCGGGACTGAATTTTCCAGCTTCACCGCCGCTCAGATGGCTCAAGAACCTCTACCTGACTTCGTCACTCCCTTGGCTAGGGCTCAAAGTTACGAACTGTTTCAAAAATCCCTTGATGACACTCAACCACCACAAGCGGCCTTTACAGCCAGTCGGGGCAGAAATAATGCCAGCAGAGGTCGCAATAATTCTTCTAACCGAGGTCGTGGGATTAATAGAAATAGAGGACGGGGTCGGGGGCGTGGACGTTCGTACACGCCTTGGTGTCAGTTCTGCCGTGAACATGACCACGATGTGTTCGATTGCCAGCACAGGTTCGATCGTAATTATACTCGCTCTTCTAGGCCGCCGAACAATGCGAACCTCGCTGAAGCATTCTCAGCAGGCTGTTCCATCTCTTCACCGAACTCCTCAGACTGGTTTCTCGACACGGGGGCTTCGGCTCACATGACATCTGATGCCGAACAGCTGGACTTCGCCTCCTCTTACTCTGGTTCGGATAAGGTTACTGTGGGTAATGGTGCGCACTTACCCATATCTCATACTAGAATTTTAACTCTTTCACATAATATCAAGTTGTGTGATGTTCTTGTTGTCCCCGGTCTTACTAAGAATTTGCTCTCTGTCAGTAAACTAACCCGTGACTATCCTGTTAATGTCTTCTTCACTGATTCTTTATTTCGCATTCAGAACCGAGATACAGGACAGATACTCGCAACAGGCACACATGATAAAGGACTATATCTCTTGGATTCGCAGTCTACAGCTTTTTCTGCCGTAGTTCACAATAAACGGTTGCATGCTTCATTTGATTTGTGGCATTCACGTCTTGGACATGTTGCACCTTCTATTATTTCATTGCTGCAAAAGAACGGGCTGGTTTCTCTTAGTTCTATATTACCATCTCCGACTTTATGCAAGTCCTGTCAGTTAGCGAAGAATAAACACTTGCCATTTGTTCTTAATGAAAAACGAGCATCTCGTCTGTTAGATTTAATTCACTGTGATTTATGGGGGCCTGCGCCAGTTAATTCTATATGTGGATTTCGATATTATGCTATATTCATCGATGATTATTCTCGATTTTGTTGGTTTTATCCCATGCGCACCAAAGCTGAATTATATGATGTTTTCTTGCGGTTTCAATCATTTGTTGAGAACCAATTTTCAAGAAAAATCAAGCAGTTTCAAAGTGATGGGGGAACCGAATTTACCAATCGCCGTCTGCAATCACATTTTTTGACTTGTGGCATTCATCATCTCATGTCATGCCCTTACACACCAGCTCAAAACGGGCGTGCTGAAAGGAAGCATCGGCATCTCACCGAGACAGGCTTAGCATTGCTATTTCACTCATATGTTCCGATGCAATTCTGGGGTGAAGCTTTCAACACTGCGGTATATATTATTAATCGATTGCCTACCAAGCTGCTTGCCAACAGGTCACCTTTTGAGATTATTTATGGTCGGGCTCCTGCTTATGAATCCTTTCATGTTTTTGGATGTCGTGTTTATCCATGCTTACGTGATTATGTGAAAAACAAGTTTCAGCCTCGAAGTGTGCCGTGTAGTTTCTGGGCTATAGCACACATCATAAAGGTTATCGCTGTTTAGACACCACCACCTCTCGGGTCTACATCACTCGTCATGCTCTTTTGATGAACTTTCCTACCGTATGCTCATCATACACCCTCTCGTCCTGTTAATAGTCTTGGAGTATCTGACTTTCGAGAGGTGTCTGTTACGGCTAAATCTTCATCTCCCTCAGATTGCTTACCTTCACCGCCGCCAAATGATGTTGCACCACAACACCCTGTACAGTGCAAGTTGTGCTTGGATGCTACTCCGCCCGCTGTCATTGATCATCCACCGATACCAGCACAAGCTCCACCTGATGGCTCTCCTCCTATGTCACCTTTGCCAGTTACTCCTGCTCCGTCAGATCCTCCCATGCGAACACATCCTATGCGCACACGAGCACAATTGGGAATATTCAAGCCACGCTACCCGGCTGATCTTGCACTAGTCAAATCCCACTCTCTCTATTTCGCTCTCACGGCAGTTTCTGAGCCTAGAAGAATCAAATCGGCACTTAAGTCTTCTCAATGGGTTGTAGCTATGGATGAGGAAATGGAGGCTCTTCAAGCAAATAATACTTGGGATCTCGTTCCCCGTCCTTCAAATTCAAATGTTGTTGGCTCAAAATGGGTGTATCGCACTAAATTTTTGGCAGATGGTTCAGTCGATCGCTATAAGGCTAGGTTGGTCGCTCAGGGTTTCAGCCAAATTCTTGGGTTTGATTTCACTCACACATTCAGCCCTGTTGTCAAAGCCTCTACTGTTCGTGTTATACTATCTCTTGCTGTTATGAGATCTTGGGCTCTTAATCAGTTGGATGTAAAGAATGCATTCTTAAACGGTTATTTGGATAAGCCCATCTTTATGGAACAACCACCGGAATACATTGATCCTTTACATTCAAATTATGTGTGTCGATTGAAGAAGGCCCTTTATTGACTTCGCCAGGCCCCACTTGCTTGGTACCAACGATTTCGCGCTTTTCTCTTGCAGCTGGGGTTTATCCGACACATCGCTTTTTGTTTTCCATAGTCATTCCGTTCTCATTTACCTGTTGGTCTATGTGGATGACACCATAGTCACTGGAAATGACGACTCTTCTCTTGGCAACTTAATCTCGCGGCTTCATAAAGAATTTGCCATAAAGGATCTCGGACGACTGGGTTACTTTCTTGGATTAGAGGTGTCTTATCCTTCCTCGGGCCTCTTCTTGAGCCAATCCAAGTATGCTCGAGACATTCTTGTTCGGGCTGATTTACTCGATTCTAAACCTGTGTCTACTCCTCTTGCTCCGTATGTTTCCTTTACTGCTGGTGGCGAGTAATTTTCTGATCCTACTTTGTTTCGCCCGTTAGTGGGTGCCTTACAGTACTTAACTATAACCCGACCGGATATCGCATATTCAGTCAACACTATTAGCCAGTTCCAGCAGAAACCGACTGTTGAACATTTTCAAGCTGTTAAAAGGATTCTTCGATACGTCAAGGGGACACTCGACTATGGTCTGACTTTTACCTCCGGCTCCTTGTCTTTGTTGGGTTACTCGGATGCTGATTGGGCTCGTTGTTTGGATACACGACGCATATGACTTTTACCCGCTCTCGCATGTATAGCAACCCTATGCGAGAATGAACCAATCAACTATATCCATATATGACTGTAGTTACTCCGCACGCATTCGGCTTTATGAAGTTCCCGGTTTAGGCGCTTTCAACGCTAAAGTCTCGGAAACCACACGGACGAAACCTGTTCCATCTCTGGTCGGTTTTACGTCGTGGTGTTTGACACTTTAATTCTAACCGGTCTAATCACCTCTTGGTTTCATAAACCAATCAACAAAACAAGCATATGACGCAATCATACACAGGCCTTAAGATCGGCGAAGAACACATAACTTATCACATACGATTAAATAAAGTACAATAACATTAATACGAGTTCATAATCCGGCCTAATAAGGCCTTAACCACAAAGAGACTTAAAGACACACATTAATTAACGACAACAACGACGGTTTAAATGAACACATAATTAAAACAGTAAAATAAAGGATAGAATAATTACGCCCCTCACATTACTTTCGTCGAACGGGTGGTGGGCGACTTCTCACATAGCTTGTTCAATCGAGTCACTCAACGTTGAAGCTCTCCCTTAGAGCTATCTGCTTTGGTTGATGGATGGTGGCAGTTTGAGTAGGCCGTGAGTTGCTTGGTTGGTGAGTGACATGCGATTTTGGCGAGGTGAGGAAACGGTTAGGTGTATGCTTCAGCTGCTTGCTTTATGTGTGAAGTGTAGTGTGCGTGAGGATGAAGAGCTGATGGTGATGTGTGTCCCATTCTTCATAACCCCATTGTATTATTTTATCCTCCACATGCTTGATGGTGATGTATGCAATAATTTTCCACGTATATTGGCTTCCTTTGTATATGAACCCGTGTGGTCTCCAAATCTGATTTTTTTTTCCACATTCGAATCTTCATATTTAAAGCTCTTTTTCCATAATACCTGTCAAGTACAAATTATAAACATAAACGTAGGATGCGGGGAAAGTTGGATAAATAACGATTGATAACATGTTGTTACGTGATACATAAAAGAACGTAAAATCATGACTTATCATGGTGTATAACCAACCGTGAGCTCGCCTTCGTCATCACAAAATTCCTGAAAAGCATTTGAAGTATACTCATTTCCTCGATCACTTCGTAGGACTTTTAAAACCACTCTCGACTATTTTCCAGAGTTGAGCCATCAAATATATTTTCGAATATTTTTTCAGAATCATGACAGTCGAAAATGTTAAAGATGCATGGGAGGTACTACAGAATGAGTTCCAAGGAAACGTAAGGAACGTTATCCTACAAGGTCTTCGAAGAGATCTCTAAAATCTTAAGAGGAGCAATACAGAAACCATCCAAGATTACTACACCAAAATCACCAGAGTTGTGAATGAAATGAAGTCGTACGGCGAAAACAACCACCAAGTTTGTCAAGGATGTGCTCTTGGCAAACAACATCGACAACCATTTTCCAAAGGCGTTGCATGGAGAGCTAATGATATTCTCGAACTTATTCACACGGATGTTTGCGAGCCAATGAGAACCTCATAGAGGTAACAAGTACTTTACACTCTTCATCGATGATTTTTCGAGAATAACGTGGGTCTATTTTATGAGAGAAAAATCCGAAGTTTTCTCCATATTCAAGAAATTCAAGAGTTCCGTTGAAAATCAGACCGATAAAAGTAAAAGTCCTACGAAGTGATCGAGGAAAGGAGTATACTTCGAATTCTTTTTTAGTTCCCTCTTTTGTTGAGCTGTGAGAGGAGTTTCGTCATCTTCCTCAACTTCGTCGTAGCCAACTTCAACGTATTCCCAAAGATCCAATGATCTGAGGATGTCTTAATTTTGGCACACCGATGATCGTAGTGATCTCTTGAAAATAATGGAATTTGTGTATGATCCATTTTCCGGTTTACGATCGTTTATTTTTTTCGACAAGGCTCTGATACCAAAATATGTTGAGGAGTACGGAGATGAACAGCTATTCGGAAGAGAACTTATTTTATTGATGCCACTGATAATGATCGATAGCATACTTCATCATCTTATAGATGATTAACATGACACTTAGGCTTCATAATAGTAATAGCTTTACTTGAAATATAAAAGACTCTTATGAAGTAGAGATGCATGTATCGTAGGGAAGAAGCTTGAAAGTACTCACAGATAAGATGATGCACGTTACGAACATGTAGAAAAGAAAAGAAAAAAGAAAGGAACTCCTCAACAACCTTTGTCGTCCTTAAATGTCTCAAGGAACTGAACAAAACTGTTCAAGTAACCATCATGCAATCCCACGTCTCCAAACATGAGGCTAGCTTTCTTAGCTTCTTCCCTAATCTTCATTCCCTTTTCACCACCACAGTCCATTGCAACCTTAACAGCCTCGGCAACATCGTACCTCACGAAAGATCCATCTTCTTGGTTCCTCCTAACCTCCACTCCCAATTCCTTTTCCAAAATTGCCCTTGAGTTCAACCCATTGTCCACCCAAAAGGGCAAGCAGACGAGCACTCGGCCAAAGGCCAAGCCCTCAATAACAGAACCGTAACCACAGTGAGTAAAGTAGGCACCCACCGAACCATGGTTGAGTATCCTAAGCTGAGGAGCCCATGTCTTCCAAACTATGCCTCGACTCTTAACCCTCTCTTCGAACCCATCAGGAAGTTGCAGCGACGAAGTATCATCATTAACGTTCCTCTGCACCCAAAAGAACGGTGCGTTTGATAGTTCGAGCCCTAGTGCTAACTCTGTGAGCTGATGCTGAGTGAGTGTGACTTCACTTCCTAGGGCTACGTAGACAACTGACTCTTTCCCATAGCCGTCGAGCCAACTCTTTACTTTAAACCATTCATCGTCTTTGTCATCGTATTCAATATCATCACCATCTTCTTCAGCTACTACTCGTGGAGGCATAAGCCCAATTGGGATCACTGGTTTTTTGAATACCTCTTCTGCAACGGTTAACCATTCGGGCTCAAACTCACGGCACATTCTGTAGAGAATTGCGTCACATCCATCTACTACTTTGCCTGTAAAAATGCAGTGATATAACTCATACGATCTTTCGTTTGGGAATCTCATAACATATATAGAGAGAGCCATGAGTAGTAACCTTGTCTGTAAAAGTCTGAAACGCCCGTGGGATTCTCGCTGGAACCGCCCATCATTATCCATTTGGCTTCGTACTTGCTAAAGGCCACCTTGGTATCAATCTTTACCCATTTTGGCGGAACAGTGAAATCCTCGACAGCTTTTCTGTAATCGGTGCCGTTGATCAGTACATCTGCTGGCCCTAACAACACCTCAAATTTGGCGGGCACTACACAGAAATGGGCACAAGGGATCTTAAGACGCTTTGTTATGTCGGGAAGCCAATGAGGGAAGAAGTCGTAGATAACCCAGTCTGGGTTTGAACTTTCCAGAAAGCTTGCGATCTGAGGCTCGAGACCGTCGGCGGCCTTTTTCAGAAGCGCCATCTCTTCGCCGGTGGTTATGTCCGTCGTGGCCTCGGCCCCTTGTGGGAGGTTTGGGCTTACTTTTGGGAGTGGGAGTTCGACGAAGGAGATTGTCTCCGCGCTCTGTAATTTTGGGAGGCGTTGTATGTTTCTCGGAGTGGAGATGAAGGAGACTTTGTGTCCCTTTCTTGCGATGAATTTGGAGAGTTCGAGGAATGGGATCATATGTCCGAAGGCGAGCCATGGGAACATAACTACGTGCAGTTGTTTATGGGGTTCTTCTGTCGTCGGCGGCGCCATGGGAAAGAATACGAAAACTACGATCGAGTTGAGTTGAAGTAATGATCGATGATGGAAAATATATAGTAGTATTAGCTTAGCTGAGGATGATGAGTGGTTTCATATATAATTCGTTTTTGCTTTTACATTTATTTACTAATTATTAGATTGCAATTTAGTAGACACATATCCGACAATCAATCAATTATTAGGTCACTTCGAGACAAATAGATGTCCCATCAAAACTTTATTGCGTAGTGTTCTTTTCCTCAAATATCGAATATCAATATTTTATTTCCCAACATGAATCACATGAATCACGCCTGATGACTGTAGTCCGCCGTGCCAAAAGGACCCGATTCAGACGGCCTCTTATTTTTTTCCGTTCCGTATCCCCGCACCAGGTATGGGCTAGCCCTGCTAGCGGTGGACTCTTTTACCTGCCCATAAACTTGGCAAGGGCTATTTGCGTCACACACTCAGTGGTAGGACTAATCCTCGGGGCCAGATGGACACGTCCCAAACCCATCTTAGCTTCGATAGTCATGAGATATAACCCTCATGAGAATTTCCAAAGTCATGTGGGAGGTAGGAATTGAACCCCACACCTCCTAGTCACATGAACTTTAGGACATCCCCCTTAGTCAGTAGGACTAAGAGGTCATTGGCTGACGGCCTCTTATTTATTCGGATGGAAAATGTGTATTTTTATTTCATTGTCACGAGCTTGTCAACCAAAATGGATTGGAATAAATTAAATAAATCTAATTAGTCACACAACACAATCATAATGTTAGGCCGTGACTAGAGCTCTCACATGTGCCCGCGGCCCGCGAGCGGGGGGGCTGTTAGTTTTCAGGCACGCCAGGTAGCGGGCTATTAATTTTCGGAAGAAAACTTAATAAATTAATTAAATCTAATTAGTCACACAACACAATCAAGTAGCGGGCCCACATGACTCTTTCAAAATAATTACTTTACTTGAAATATAAGACTCCTAAGAAATAGAGATGCATGTATCATAGGAAAAAAAGCTTGAAAGTCATAAATAAGTTCATGCACATTACTAACAAATTTTCCCCTTAATGTGCTCTTCTTGAACGCCGAGCATGTTGCGAAATTTGACGAATTTATCCTTCGAGAGTGGTTTAGTAAATATATCCACCACTTGATCTCCGCTCTTGCAAAATCTCAATTCGATTTTTCTGTCCTCGATTACTTCTCGTATGAAGTGATACTTGATCGCAATGTGACGTCTTCTGCTGTGGTACACCGCATTTTTGGCGAGATGAATAGCAGATTTATGGTCGCAGAACACCACAGTAGCTTCCATTTGTTTCTCACCGATATGTTCGAGAATTCTTCTTAACCACCGAACTTGAGACGTCGCCAAACTTGCTGAAACATATTCAGCTTCAGCTGAAGATAACACCATAGTTTCTAGCTTCTTGGACGCCCAAGAAATTACCCCGGTACCAAGCAAAAAACAATAAACGAACGTGCTTCGAAGATCCTCACTTTGGTCAGCCCAATCGCTAGCGCAGAATCAAGATAATATCTCAGCACTTTCGCTAAAATTCAATCCAAAATGTAGCATACATTTGATATATCTTAGGACTCTTTTAGCTCATCCAAGATGTAGCTGGCGCGAATTATGCATAAACCTCGATAATAAACTCGAAGGGTACATAATATTCGGTCTTGCGGATGTAAGATAAAGTAGATTTCCGACCAAACTTCTGAAGAGGGTTGGGTCAGCTCTTTTGGCTCCATCGACTTTAACGAACTTCTCGTTCACAATCAACAGAGTCAATAAAGGCTTGCTATCAATCATGCCGAACTTAGCGAGTATATTTTCAGCATACTTCTTTTGAGATAGAAAAGCGCCATCGTCATGTTGATAAACTTCCATGCCAAGAAAATGATGTAGCAGCCCCAAAATATTTCATCTCATATTTTTTCATCATGTCTTGTGAAGATATAAATGTGCCAAAGAGGGGAGTGAATTAGACTTATAAAATTTTATGCTTCTTTTCACAAATCCTTAGTGTGGTGACTTAGATATGCCTAATGATATTGTGAGGAGTATGCCTGTTATATCCTAGTACCGTCGGATGTGTTTCGGGTCTGTCTCACAGCGATAACGAAATAACTGAAAAGTATATGCGAGACAAGATTTTTATAGAGGTTATATCCCCAACTGGGGTTTACTCCTCTCCTTGGGATTTGCTTCCCAAGAGTTTAACCAATCACTATAATGCACCGTAGCTGGATACAAAACTGATTGGTTAGCCCAATACACAATCGAAACAAGTCGAACACTAGACACTACTAGGTTACCACACGCCGAGTTTCGTTCCTCGGAATCTCCTTGATCCCGACAGACACAGCTCGCTACCGAAGGACCCCCGGACTTGTCCTTCCCTTCACGTGTGCGTAAACGTCGACCTTGCCTCCTTGGTATTGCTCACGTCCGAAGACAACACGTCCGAAGACAGAATATATGGCAGGGGATGATGGAATATCTGATTAATCACTCGCTCAGTGATGGATACGCAAGTTAACGCTCAGTAAGGCAGAAAGCTATCGCAAATGGGAACTCAGGATCTCTTTTTCAGTTTCTGCTCAACAATCTCTCGTGGGCTTATATTCGCAAATTCTATGTCTTTTCGAAAATCTGAAGTGCAGCTCATATATAATCCTTTTCAAGCAGCACTTTACATGGAAAGTTAAATCATATAATAATCACCAAATCAAGTATAGTTTCCATGTAATATTCGAGTCAATCATACCATATAGATCATGCTCTTAATTAATCATCACAACGGTCATATAGCACATTTAAGCATGATTATATTCCATATAAAAGCACAATTTTGTTCTCAAGCATTTCGTAATATAATAACCATATCAGAACTGTCCATAAGTGATTCTCTGCTATCTATTTCTAGCGTAAATCAGTCCAGATTAACTTTCCAATTATAGCACACGAGATAGCATCATATCAGCACGTTTCCATATATAGCTCATAATATTAGATCAATATATTTACCATATTTAGCACACAAATCAGATCAGAGCATAGTTCATTCGATTTATCAATCATGGCAGAGCTTTCCTTATTTCAGAGATCACATCCGTTTAAAGCGTATACCATCTAGTAGCATCTTATCCACAAAGTCAATCAAATCAAATCTTTCCTAAATATAATAATCCAATCAACATAAGGAAAGATATTAATTCAATATTGCACATTTCAGTGGAAAGCATGCAAGAATCGTATAAGTGATTTTCGTCCAGGAATAAGCAAGTATCAACGGATATATCACTTTCCATATATAAACAGCATATTTTCCTTTTATAACTCAGTAGGAAATCTCATGCATTATTTTCATATATAGCACAGTATGATATATCCTATCATATTGGCTGTCTATAACATGTGATCACATAGTCACATCAACAAATCACAGAATCATATGCGAATTAAATATTCAACAATTTAATCAATTTAAGCTCATATATCATGCAAGATCGAATATTTTACATTTCATTAATCACAAATCGAATTGCTTAATTTATAGACCTAACGTCATTACAATTACATCGTTCATCAAAACTTTCTAACATGCATGGAACAAAAAGGTCAACATTCTCCCCCTTTTTGATGATGACATGTAATTGATGCAGCACATAAGCATGTAACCATATTCGATTTCACAAGTCCTAGCGCATATGTTTAAGTGTTCAACAATTTGCAAAACAGAGCATATGATATTTCCTAATCACATATGATACATATTTGCTCCCCCTACCTAAGTGCATTTATCTATATGACATGCAAAGATATATCGTGAATGAATTTGCTCCCCCTGTCTAAGTGCATATATATCATGTCATTTTTACGTTATATCCTAAGTACAAAATTTTGAGATTTACCCGTGATTGAGCTCCCTTTGCCTAAGTGCGTATTTTCCAAGCATGTTCACGCAATCATATAATCATTGCAGCAGGCACTTAGCACTTATCAACAAATCTCACACACGTTAATTAGCGTATATAAGTATCAGAGTATCACCGTTCAGAGCATAAGTTCACGCATCGCAGCATAAAAACATCACTGATATATCCTAAGGTCAGAGCAAAATATTGAGCAACGCATAAAAGCATCACAGATAAAAAATGCAGCTATTCCATTCGTGAGTGCACATATTCCATATCATTTATGCAGATATTCCATATAAAGCGTTCAAGCATCAGGGCAAACATATTAGTGAAGTTCAGAAATTTTACCAAGCTACATTAGTTTGCTCCCCTATCTAAATGAGGTTATTCCAATTGTCCAGAGCATAAAGTTCCACAGAGAGCATAGGTAGATATCATATAGGCAAGAGTCAGAATGCACACACAATGAAGTACCCCTTGCATATGTGCAGATATTTTCATGCAAATTCATTCAGCACACATAGGCACTAAGATATATCATAGGCACATAAAAGGAATATCGCACACAAATCATTTCGAATATCAAAGACAGTTCTTAGACCCCTTATATCATTAACTGCTCAGGCATCATTTCGAATATCAAAGACAGTTCTGAGACCCCTTATATCATTAATTACTCAGACTTCTCCCCCTTCAGCATCAAAAAGGGATATAATAAGGATTTAAGGCTGAAAACTTGGTGCAAAATAACTAGAAGACGAAGGAATAACTTATCAGAAAACGTTCTCAACGCTGGAATCACTATCAGGTCTGGCAGATATCGCAGATTTGTTCAGCTCCCTGTGATCTTATCGGAACTCTTAAAAGCTGGAGTATAACTTAGATGATTTTCAAGAAGAGAAACTGTGAAGTTCGAATTCTGAGGAGAGAAAGGAAGAAAGTATCGAGTGATCTCATTTGAAAATGGGCAACTATTCAAGAGATAAAATGAGGTAGGATAAGCTCGACTTAAATAGAGTTAAGAAGATTTGGTTTCCAAACTGAATTTGAATTTCGCAACAAGGTGAACCGTCGGTCAGAGATTGCAGCTTATCTGATGTGATGTCATTTTAAATAAGGAAAATATTATCAAAGGTTGAATAAGAGATATTTTAAATGTCCGAATTTCCGAAAATAACTTATCGGCTGAAAAAAGATCTCATGGTAGGATAATTACGAAGTTCAACCTAATATAATCATACTTTTAGATATATGATCTAAATGATCGGAATTCCTAAAATAATCTGGATAGCTAAGAGATGATCTCAGAAATGGATAACTATGAATTTATTCCTAAAACTACGCGATCACACTTAAGGATAAGATCTGAAATTCCTAAAGTAATCTAGGGGCTGAAAGGAGTATCTCAGGATAGGATTATTAGGAATTTCTTTCTAAAATAACATAATCACAGTTCTGAGGATTGTCAGAAATATCAGACAGATTTGACGGGATTTCATAATTATGGAAGGATTTGACTGAGGTGAGTGGGAAGGGTTTTTGAAATATCCGAGTTTCCTTAAATAACTGAGCAGGCTGGAATGATATCTACGATTGTCTTCCTATAATAACTTAATCACATTCAAGGAGTAGATCTAAAAGATCGGCATTCTTAGAATAATCTAGATAGCTGAAGAAATGTCTTGAAATGGGATAATGAATTTCTTCCTAAAAATACTAAAATCATACTTAGGAAAAGATCTATAAGATCCAAGGAATTTATTCTAAGGGCTGAATGAATATCTTTAGATAGGATAACTACGAATTTCTACCTAAAATAGGATAATCTAGAGTAAATGGCAGAATTAGGCAGATTTACTAACCTTATTTAGCTCGATGATTCCCAATCGATCACGGATGTCGCAGAATCTTGCCTTAATTAGGGGTTTCGTGAAGATATCAGCAAGCTGATCATTTGTTCCTACGAATTCCACACTGATATTCCCCTTCTGAACATGGTCTCGTATAAAATGATGTTTAACCTCAATATGCTTAGTACGAGAACGATGCATGGGATTCTTAGTAATACTAATGGCACTAGTGCTATCACACAGAATAGGAATTTTGTCATATCTTAACCCGAAATCACTAAGGGTTTGTTTCATCCAAAGAACTTGTTGACAACAATTTCCTAAGGCCATATATTCAGCTTCGGTTGTGGAGAGGGCGACATCATTTTGCTTTCTACTAGACCAAATTACCAAGGAATTTCCAAGTAATTGGCAAGTTCCACTAGTACTTTTCCTATCTTCCCTGCAGCCGGCATAGTCGGCATCAGAATATCCCATTAATGGGAATTCATCCGTATATGAATACCACAGACCAAATTCACAGTACCCTTGATATATCTAACTATACGCTTGACTGTTGTCAAGTGAGATTCCCTAGGGTCAGACTGATATCTCGAACACATACCAACAGCAGACATAATATCAGGGCGACTAGTAGTTAAGTAAAGAAGGCTTCCGATCATACCTCGATATTCTGTTTGATCCACTGGTGTACCTGATTCATCACAGTCTATTTTGGTGGTCTGATGCATAGGGGTGGAAATTGCTTAGGAATCGCTCGTCCCGAATTTTGTCAGTAATTCCTTGCTGTACTTTGTCTGGGATACAAAGGTTCCATTGTCAAGCTGCTTTATTTGCAACCCGAGGAAGTAGTTCAGCTCACCCATTAAGCTCATCTCAAATTTCTTCTGCATAGACTTAGAGAATTCCTCGCAAAGAAGGATATTAGTACTTCCAGATATGATATCATCAACGTAGATTTGGACCAGTATCATGTGATCACCTTCGTACTTAATAAACATTGTGTTATCAATAGTTCCAGTAGAAAACCCTATCTCAATCAAGAACTTACTTAGCCTTTCATACCATGTCCTAGGAGCCTGCTTTAAACTATATAATGCTTTATTTAATTTAAAAACATGATTTGGAAAATCTTCCCTAGCAAAGCCTGGTAGTTGTTCTACATAAACCTCCTCATTTATGAAACCATTTAAAAATGCACTTTTTACGTCCATTTGAAAAAGTTTAAAGCGTTTAAAGCATGCATATGCAAGTAAGACACGTATAGACTCTAATCTAGCTACTGGAGCAAAAGTTTCATCGAAATCAATACCTTCCTCCTGGGAATAACCTTTTGCAACTAACCTAGCTTTGTTTCTAGTGACTTTACCGTGTTCGTCGAGTTTGTTGCGGAAGACCCATTTGGTTCCTATGATGGATTTTTCATCCGGTCTCTCTACGAGTGTCCACACTTGGCTCTTTCCGAACTGAGCCAACTCATCTTCCATGGCAGAGACCCGGGATTATCATCCAAAGCTTCATGGACTATCTTTGGTTCCATCATTGAAAGTAATACATCATGAGATTCCTCCGTATCTTGATTTTGTACAGTTGCTCGAGTTTTGATTCCATATCTGACATTTCCTATCACTTCGTCTGTTGGATGACTGGAAGCATGTTTCCATTTTCTAGGTTGTAGCTCATCAGCTTCCGGTTCCAGTGTCTCTACATTTTCGTCTCCTGGAATGTCGTCCTTACCGTCTTTAGTAACCTATAATTCTGCACAGGGCAAATCTATACCTTCCTCATCAGTAGCATCTGTGTTAGGTATCTCATCAAAGGTAACATGTATGGATTCCTGAACAGTCAGCTTCCTCTTACTATAAACACGATATGCCTTAGAGTGAAGACTGTAACCAAGGAATATCCCTTCATCAACCTTAGAGTCAAATTTTTCTCTCTTATATCTATCGTTCAAGATAAAACATTTGCATCCAAACACACGAAAGTAACTTATATTTGGAGTTCTACCATGCCAGATTGGATAAGAAGTTTTCTTTAATATCGGCTTAAGGAAGACACAATTAGACATATAACAGGCTGTACTGACAGCTTCCGCCCAGAACTGTTTAGGAATATCATACTCATGTAACATAGATCTAGCCATTTCTTGTAATACCCTATTTTTACGTTCAACTACGCCATTCTGTTGGGGAGTTATAGGGGCAGAGAAGTTATGACTATAACTGTACTGATCACAGAATGATGCAAATGACTTACTATCAAATTCCAGTCCGTTATCACTACGTATCCTACACAGATTCATTTCTTTTTCATTTTCTAGTCTTTTCACCAGTGATGCAAAGTTATCTAGTGCCTCATTCTTATGTGCAAGGAATATCACCCAAGTGTACCTGGAATAATCATCAACAATGACGAAGGCATATCTTTTACCTCGCAGAGACATCGTTTGAACAGGACCAAAAAGGTCGAGGTGTAGTAATTCCAGAGGTCTGGATGTGGATATCACATTCTTTGCTTTGAACGATGTCTTGGTCTGCTTGCCCATCTGGCACGCCTTGCATGTTTTGTCCTTGACAAACTTTATGTCAGGATCACCTCGTACCAGTGCATTGCTTGTGATATGAGACAGTAATTCCATACTGGCGTGCCCTAGGCGTCTGTGCCATAACCAGGTGTTATCCTGTGTAACTGCTAAACACTTGACATTCTGTCATTCTGGTCAGTGATATCATCAAGAGTTATGCAATAGATATTTCTATCCCTAGATGCACTGAATAGAACCTTGTCACCATTTCTAACTACACACTTATCATTTTCAAAAGTAACTTTATGACCCTTATCGCATAATTGACTAATGCTAATGAGGTTATGTTCTAGATTCTTAACCAACCATATGTCATCTATAGTAGTATGTAAAGCGTTACCAACAGTTCCAACTCTAATAATTTTAGCTTTTGTGTTGTCGGCATAGGAGACATATCCTCCGTCATATGCTTTCACCGACACAAACTTACTGATATCACCTGTCATATGGTGGGAACACCCACTGTCGAGGTACCACTTGTTTTTCTTGCTGGATTTTCTTCTTTGTACCTGCATGAATCAGCTCTTTTCTAAGGTGCCCAACTTTGATTGGGTCCTAAAGGGTTAGTGACAAAATAACTCGTGTTAGCAAATGATATATCATCCGTCACAGACTGTGATCTCACAAACACAGGCGAGCCAGTGTTAAAACTATGATTCTTAGGAATCTGCTTTGGCCTCTAGATATATCTAGTTTTATCAGCTTTCTTCAAGAAACAGTTGTTAGCATAATGACCGTGACGGCCGCATGAAAAACATTTAGGCTTTCTAATATCTTGTGAAGGTGCAACATGCTTAGGTGTTGTGGAATATCCTATCCCTGTTTTTCAAACATGTCTAGGAAGACTAAGTATCATGTTGAGATTTTGTTGTCCTACAAGAAGTCTATCATTTGTACCATATTTTTCTTCTAAGAAATCCTTAAGAACAGACATGTCTCTAGATATATTTTCTTGCTTCCTAAGCTTTTCGCAATTACACAAGACTTTCTCTTCCTTAAGAATTTCTAACTCGGCTTTCAGACGCTCATTTTCTAGATCTGTTTGATGCTTCTCTCTAGCTACGTCATCTCGTTGCCTAATCAGACTCTTTACTTGTGAGTTGAGCGACTTAATCCTTCTTTCTGCGTTTTGAATTATTTCAAACATCTCTTTCTTTTCATCTACTTCAGGAACTGATGAAGCGTTATCATGAGATTCATCTTGCCTAGCATATAATTCATTTAGAAAGAGAATTTTCTTAATAGTGGATGAAGAAGATACCTGATCATCATCATTTGGCCATGTAGGCGAGATCTTCCTCTTCTTCGCTTTCGGCCTCTTCCCAGTTAGAAACCATGGCTTTCTGCTTCTTTACCTTTTTGTCACCATTTTCCATCGGGCGGTTTGAGGCGAAGTGGCCTGGCTTGTTGCACTTGAAACATTTTTGCACGTTATTCCCGGATGACGATATTCCCTTGTTTCTAGGTTGGAACTTGGAGTTTTCCTTGAACTTTCTTCTCATCCGAAACTTTTCAAACCTTCTGATCAGCATGTCAATCTGCTCCATTAGTTCCTCCTCAGTTTCTTCTTCACCTTCTGAAACATTTTCTTGTTCGGTGTTAAAGGCAATGTCTGGTTGATTTCGGACGGTTGGTTTCTCTTTGATGGAGATCTGAGTCATCTCGTAGGTGGTAAGAGATCCGATTAGTTCTGACACGAAAAGTTCATCCAAGTCCTTTGCTTCGTAGATGGCAGTTACTTTGGGATTCCATTCTCTTCGAAGAGATCTCAGTATTTTCCGCACTTTCTCACCGTCTGATAAGTTAGGATTTTACGAACACTTTAGACCCGAAAAAATTGCGTAATTCCATAGTTATATGTCTAAATGTCAAGAAATGTCCTATTGTATGTTACGTTTTGTATTTTACAGGTAACAGAGCTAAAAGGGCCAAAAATCGGCCCAAACTACGAGAAGTCCACGAGCCCAAATAACAACCAAATGATTCAGATCCGTTAGCCAAACTTCGGCCCATAATATAAGCCCACATACACATAAAAACAAGGAGTGAGAGAGCTAGAGACAAAACACGATCGAACTACACCCAATATTGAAGAAAATGACCACGGCTCTTTAAGGTCAAAGCATATGGGTTCATGAAATGACAAAATAAGGAAGAAAAGATCAACCCAAGCAGCCAAAGATCAATTTGTGCGTGGCTCAAGGCAGCTCAAATCTTGAAAAAAAACTGCTCGCATGCTAGAAAACGGCGTTGATATCTTTTTGTCGAGCACTCAGACTCTATTTAAGCAGCTCCACACCCACACATCAACGAGGGGGAAAAACCATCATACCACACACCTTACTTTCTGAGGGGCAGCGAGCACCCTTTTACACCGAGAGGTCGAGGGCTGCGAGCTGCTGTGTTCGATCTGCTGGTTAGTTGCGGGCTTGTGAGGTGAGGGAGGCCGAGAGGTTGAGCTGCCATTGCTGAGCACACATCGAAGCACATAGCCAACTACGGCAGTTTATGAGGGCTGAAGTGAAGTTAGCAACTCTGGGAACCTTCGACATCTAGTGACTCGATTGAACAAGCTAATGTGAGAAGTCGCCCACCACCCGTTCGACGAAACTACTGTGAGGGGCGTTTCGTACTATCTTTCCTTTTTCTGTGTTTAAAATATGTTTATGTTTAAACCTTCGTTGCTTTCGTTAATTAATATGTTAGCGTAAGTCGTTTTGTGGTTAAGGCCTTATTAGGCCGGATTATGAACTCGTATTAATGTTATCGTACTTTATTTAATCGTATGTGAAAGTTATGTGTTCTTCGCTGAGTTTAATGCCTGCGTATGATGATCGCCATATGCTTGTTTTGTTGATTGGTTTATACGACCGAGAGGTGATTAGACCGGTTAGAATTAAAGTGTCGAACGCCACGACGTAAAACTGACCAGAAATGGAATCAGTTTCGTCCGTGTGGTTTCCGAGACTTTAGGCGTCGAAAGCGCCTAAACTCGGGGAAATTTATAAAGCCAAATGCATGCGGAGTAACTACAGTCATATAGGGATATAGTTGATTGGTTCATTCTCGCATAGGGTTGCTATACACGCGAGAGCGGGTAGCACGTATGTTAGAAATTTCTACCTTAACTTAAATCGTATTGATTAGATAAAGTCGATTGCATGAAGACGTAGATTAATCCGTGCCAAAATATGTGCTTTAATCACGTTTGTCATTATTGATTTAAAACCGTCATTTTTATTTGCACTTTTATCTAGTTCGGTTATTTTATTTTTATATCGAAAAAAAATCATATTAAACATCTTATTTAATATTCGCTTTAGTCTAAAAAAAATTAGAATATTATTTTATAATTAATCGAGCTATCCTCGTGATCGATACTCG
Source organism: Craterostigma plantagineum (assembly GCA_027422505.1). NCBI lineage: Eukaryota > Viridiplantae > Streptophyta > Magnoliopsida > Lamiales > Linderniaceae > Craterostigma > Craterostigma plantagineum. Next base: position 943,929 of record JAPQWV010000033.1, on the reverse strand, counting down.
GAATTACGTCCGTTTTATACTACTTGCACGACCTAGTATACTTGCTAGTATTCGAGCGTGTCACCGTCCGGTATTTTCTTTCCCAACGAGAACATTTGATTGATGATGTTCATGAATCTCGCGTACATATGGCTTATGGTCTCGTTGTCCTCCATTTTGAACAGCTCGTATTGGTGAGTTAAGAGTGCTATTCTTTCTTGTACAACTCGAGTGGTTCCCTCATGTGTGACTTGAAGCATGTCCCACATATCCTTGGCAGATTCACATGAACTCACACGATTGTATTCTTCTCTTGTAAGCGTACAGGCGATCATGTTCTTAGCTTTGGCATTCAAGGATATTCCTCGCTTGTCTGTTGCATCGTACTCGGAACCTTTCTTTGGAGTTCCATCTGCCTTCTTGGGATTGTAAGGTCCAGTCGTGATGATATCCCACAGGTCATAGTCAGTAGCAAGTAGGAATTCCTTCACGATTTTTCCATATAGCATAATTTGTTCCATCGAAGAGTGGTGGCCTAGAATGGGATTGTCCCTCTGCAAAAACATCAAAACTCGAAGAAGCCATTAGATCTTTAACTCAGGCTTGTTAGGCCCGTCGATTGAGTAACCCCCTCTGATACCGAATGAAGATATAAATGTGCCTAAGAGGGGGGTGAATTAGGCTTATAAAATTTTATGCTTCTTTTCACAAATCCTTAGTGTGCTGACTTAGATATGCCTAATGATATTGTGACGAGTATGCCTGTTATATCCTAGTACCGTCGGATGTGTTTCGGGTCTGTCTCACAGCGATAACGAAATAACTGAAAAGTAAATGCGAGACAGATTTTTATAGAGGTTATATCCCCAACTGGGGTTTACTCATCTCCTTGAGATTTGCTTCCCAAGAGTTTAACCAATCACTATAATGCACCATAGCTGGATACAAAACTGATTGGTTAGCCCAATACACAATCGAAACAAGTCGAACACTAGACACTACTAGGTTACCACACGCCGAGTTTCGTTCCTCGGAATCTCCTTGATCGCGACAGACACAGCTCGCTACCGAAGGGCCCCCGGACTTGTCCTTCCCTTCACGTGTGCGTAAACGTCGACCTTGCCTCCTTGGTATTGCTCACGTCCGAAGACAGAATATATGGCAGGGGATGATGGAATATCTGATTAATCACTCGCTCAGTGATGGATATGCAAGTTAACGCTCAGTAAGGCAGAAAGCTATGGCAAATGGGAACTCAGGAATCTCTTTTTCAGTTTCTGCTCAAAGATCTCTCGTGGGCTTATATTCGCAAATTCTATGTCTTTTCGAAAATATGAAGTGCAGCTCATATATAATCCTTTTCAATCAAAGCACTTTACATGGAAAGTCAAATCATATAATAATCACCAAATCAAGTATAGTTTCCATGTAATATTCGAGTCAATCATACCATATAGATCATGCTCTTAACTAATCATCACAGCGGTCATATAGCACATTTAAGCATGATTATGTTCCATATAAAAGCACAATTTCGTTCTCAAGCATATTCAAGCATTTCGTAATATAATAATCATATAAGAACTTCCCATAAGTGATTCTGCTATCTATTTCTAGCGTAAATCAGTCCAGATTAACTTTCCAATTAGAGCACACGAGATAGCATCATATCAGCACGTTTTCCATATATAGCTCATAGTATTAGATCAATATATTTACCATGTTTAGCACACAAATCAGATCAGAGCATACTTCATTCGATTTATCAATCATGGCAGAACTTCCCTTATTTCAGAAATCACATCCGTTTAAAGCGTATACCATCTAGTAGCATCTTATCCACAAAGTCAATCAAATCAAATCTTTCCTAAATATAATAATCCAATCAGCATAAGGAAAGATATTAATTCAATATTGCACATTAAATTCATTGGAAAGCATGCAAGAATCGTATAAGTGATTTTCGTCCAGGAATAAACAAGTATCAACGGATATATCACTTTCCATATATAAACATCATATTTTCCTTTTATAACTCTGTAGGATATCTCATGCATTATTTCCATATATAGCACAGTACGATATATCCTATCATATTGGCTGTCTATAACATGTGATCACATAGTCACATCAACAAATCACAGAATCATATGCGAATTAAATATTAAACAATTTAATCAATTTAAGCTCATATATCATGCAAGATCGAATATTTCACATTTCATTAATCACAAATCGAATTGCTTAATTTATAGACCTAACATCATTACAATTACATCATTCATCAAAACTTTCTAACATGCATGGACCAAAAAGGTCAACATCTTGCTTAAACCTAGCAATCATCTTCTCATTGTTACCCTATAAAGAAGGACATCAACATATAATGCAACAATGAGGATATTAGATTTACCTTGAATTTTCACGTACAAGGTTGGCTCGCTTTTGCTTCGCTCGAACTTTGAACTACGAGTCAATTTGGCTATACCACGCTCTCGGTGCTTGTTTTAAACCGTATAGAGCCTTCTTCAACTTATAAACTTTATCCTCCTCGCCTTTCTTTATAAACCCTTGAGGTTGTTCAACATACACCTCTTCTTTCAACGTTTTAAAACGCAGATTTAACGTCGAGCTGATAGACTTTCCATCCATTCTGGGTTGTTGTGGCAATGATCGCACGAATAGTATCGAGTCGTGCAACGTGGCGAATGTTTCTGTGTAGTCGATGCCGGGCTGTTGTGCATAGCCCTTAGCCACAAGACGCGCCTTTTTTCTTCGAATCGAGCCATGGGGATTTAACTTCACTTTGAAAACCCATTTGACGCCAATAACGTCCTTTTTTGCGGTTTTGATAAAAGCTCCGACGTCTGATTTTTTCTTATTGCAGATATTTCTTCCTCCATCGTTTTTCTCCACGCTTCACCATTCGCTTCTTCGAAATTTTCTGGTTCAAGAACTCAGAAATTGCATCTTGTGTATATCTCGCTCATGCTTCCGAATTTCCGTGGAGTTGAATCTGGAGAACTTGAGAATGAGGGACTTGATCCGGAACTTGGACCTGCACCTAGAGGACTAAAATTTTCTTCATGCACTTCATCATCGTCGTCGTTGCCTTTTTGATCGTTATATTGTGAAAGAGCGACTTCATTACTCACAATCGCATCTTCCCGCTTAAGAGTATCATTTTCATAGAAAATAACGACTCGGGAATCATACTTTTGTTAGTCTTCAAACTATATAGACAATAACTTTCGACTTAGAACAATATCCGACAAAAATGTATTTTCACTTACTTCGTCGAGTTTGCTCCTTTTCTCTTTTGGAATTTGTGCATATCATATGCTTCACCGAAGGCATTCTCCCGTTCCATGCTTCGATTGTAGGTTCGTCCCACACAGCTTTTGTGGGACTTCGATTCAATAAATAAACGGCGGTGCAAACGGCTTCGGCCCAAAACTCTCGAGGAAGTCCTTTATCATGCATCATCGATTTAGCCATCTCCAACACGGATCGATTTTTTCTCTAAGCCACACAGTTCTGTTGTGGTGTGACACGCTCGAATACTAGCAAGTATACTAGGTCGTGCAAGTAGTATAAAACGGACGTAAGTCCGAGTATCGATCCACGAGGATAGCTCGATTAATTCTAAAATATTATTCTAACTTATATAAATAATTATATATTTTTTTCTTGAATTAAAAACACAAATAAGCATCTATAAAACGATTATGAATATTAACTGACGACAAACGTGATTAAAGCACATATTTCTGCACGGATTATTCTACGTCTTCATGCAATCGACTTTATCTAATCAATACGATTTAAGTTAAAGTAGAAATCCCTAGCAGACAAGCTACCCGCTCTTGCATGTATAGCAATCCTATGCGAGAATGAACCAATCAACTATATCCATATATGACTGTAGTTACTCCGCACGCATTCGGCTTTATGAAGTTCCCCGGTTTAGGCGCTTTCAACGCTAAAGTCTCGGAAACCACACGGACGAAACCTGTTCCATCTCTGGTCGGTTTTACGTCGTGGTGTTTGACACTTTAATTCTAACCGATCTAACACCTCTTGGTTTCATAAACCAATCAACAAAACAAGCATATGACGCAATCATACACAGGCCTTAAGATCGGCGAAGAACACATAACTTATCACATACGATTAAATAAAGTACGATAACATTAATACGAGTTCATAATCCGGCCTAATAAGGCCTTAATCACAAAGACTTAAACACACATATTAACTAACGACAACAACGACGGTTTAAATGAACACATAATTAAAACAGTAAAATAAACGATAGAATAATTACGCCCCTCACATTACTTTCGTCGAACGGGAGGTGGGCGACTTCTCACATAGCTTGTTCAGTCGAGTCACTCAACGTCGAAGCTCTCCCTTAGAGCTATTTGCTTTGCTTGATGGATGGTGGCAGCTTGAGTAGGCCGTGAGTTGCTTGGTTGGTGAGGTGACATGCGGTTTTGGCGAGGTGAGGAAACGGTTAGGTGTATGCTTCAGCTGCTTGCTTTATGTGTGAAGTGTAGTGTGCGTGAGGATGAAGAGCTGATGGTGAGGTGTGCCCCATTCTTCATAGCCCCATTGTATTATTTTATCCTCCACATGCTTGATGGTGATGTGTGCAATAATTTTCCACGTATATTGGCTTCCTTTGTATATGAACTCGTGTGGTCTCCAAATTTGATTTTTTTTCCACATTCGAATCTTCATATTTAAAGCTCTTTTTCCATAATACCTGTCAGGTACAAATTATAAACATAAACGTACGATCCGGGGAAGTTGGATAAATAACGACTGATAACACGTTACGTGATATATAAAAGACCGTAAAATCATGACTTATCATGGTGTATAACCAACCATGAGCTCGCCTTCGTCGTCACAAATTCCTGAAAAGCATTCGAAGTATACTCCTTTCCTTGATCACTTCGTAGGACTTTTAAAAGCACTCTCGACTATTTTCCAGAGTTGAGCCATCAGATATTTTTTCGAATATTTTTTTCAGAATCATGACAGTCGAAAATGTTAAAGATGCATGGGAGGTAGTACAGAATGAGTTCCAAGGAAACGTAAAAATAAAGAACGTTATCCTGCAAGGTCTTCGAAGAGATCTCTAAAATCTTAAGAGGAGCAATACAGAAACCATCCAAGATTACTACACCAAAATCACCAGAGTTGTGAATGAAATGAAGTTGTACGGCGAAAACAACCACCAAGTTTGTGAAGGATGTGCTCTTGGCAAACAACATCGACAACCATTTTCCAAAGGCGTTGCATGGAGAGCTAATGATATTCTCGAACTTATTCACACGGATGTTTGCGAGCCAATGAGAACCTCATAGAGGTAACAAGTACTTTACACTCTTCATCGATGATTTTTCGAGAATAACGTGGGTCTATTTTATGAGAGAAAAATCCGAAGTTTTCTCCATATTCAAGAAATTCAAGAGTTCCGTTGAAAATCAGACCGATAAAAGTAAAAGTCCTACGAAGTGATCGAGGAAAGGAGTATACTTCGAATTCTTTTTTAGTTCCCTCTTTTGTTGAGCTGTGAGAGGAGTTTCGTCATCTTCCTCAACTTCGTCGTAGCCAACTTCAACGTATTCCCAAAGATCCAATGATCTGAGGATGTCTTAATTTTGGCACACCGATGATCGTAGTGATCTCTTGAAAATAATGGAATTTGTGTATGATCCATTTTCCGGTTTACGATCGTTTATTTTTTTCGACAAGGCTCTGATACCAAAATATGTTGAGGAGTACGGAGATGAACAGCTATTCGGAAGAGAACTTATTTTATTGATGCCACTGATAATGATCGATAGCATACTTCATCATCTTATAGATGATTAACATGACACTTAGGCTTCATAATAGTAATAGCTTTACTTGAAATATAAAAGACTCTTATGAAGTAGAGATGCATGTATCGTAGGGAAGAAGCTTGAAAGTACTCACAGATAAGATGATGCACGTTACGAACATGGAGAAAAGAAAAGAAAAAAGAAAGGAACTCCTCAACAACCTTTGTCGTCCTTAAATGTCTCAAGGAACTGAACAAAACTGTTCAAGTAACCATCATGCAATCCCACGTCTCCAAACATGAGGCTAGCTTTCTTAGCTTCTTCCCTAATCTTCATTCCCTTTTCACCACCACAGTCCATTGCAACCTTAACAGCCTCGGCAACATCGTACCTCACGAAAGATCCATCTTCTTGGTTCCTCCTAACCTCCACTCCCAATTCCTTTTCCAAAATTGCCCTTGAGTTCAACCCATTGTCCACCCAAAAGGGCAAGCAGACGAGCACTCGGCCAAAGGCCAAGCCCTCAATAACAGAACCGTAACCACAGTGAGTAAAGTAGGCACCCACCGAACCATGGTTGAGTATCCTAAGCTGAGGAGCCCATGTCTTCCAAACTATGCCTCGACTCTTAACCCTCTCTTCGAACCCATCAGGAAGTTGCAGCGACGAAGTATCATCATTAACGTTCCTCTGCACCCAAAAGAACGGTGCGTTTGATAGTTCGAGCCCTAGTGCTAACTCTGTGAGCTGATGCTGAGTGAGTGTGACTTCACTTCCTAGGGCTACGTAGACAACTGACTCTTTCCCATAGCCGTCGAGCCAACTCTTTACTTTAAACCATTCATCGTCTTTGTGGTGTTCTGTCGTCGGCGGCGCCATGGGAAAGAATACGAAAACTACGAGCGAGTTGAGTTGAAGTAATGATCGATGATGGGAAATATATATTAGCTTACCTGAGGATGATGAGTGGTTTCATATATAATTCGTTTTTGCTTTTACAATTATGAACGTGAATCTTGGTTGTTATGTTAACATCGCACGATCACTACAGGTTTTCTTTACATTATTCCTTTAATATGATGGATGCAGATTTATAATTAATTATTTGATAGCAATTTTGTTGGATAAGCTCAATCAATTGGTCCAAAAAATGATAAAATAATAATAAAACAATATAAAAAAAAAAGAAGAAGAAGGCGCATGAAATCGAAGACCAATAAATGATATCTTTGGGCTGCAAATATGTCAAAGATTAGCCGAAAATATTGAGATATACATGATATAGTTAGGTATGTGTCTTTATCTCATTAGTCTTCACCTAACATATATATATCTATATATATGTGTCATATGTGCCTGCGTTGGAGAAGTGGGAGTGAGTAGATGTATGTGCTGTGAGTGAGCAGAAAAGGAAAAGGGACAAGTCCCATTGCACGTGTGTGTGCATGTATTACATATAGAGAAGAAGAAGTTTGCAAGTTGTAACATTTCCTCCCCTCACACATAAAATTATCCGTTCCTATTTAAAATATAAAACAACAAAATGGTATCAGAGCCGATGGTGGCAATGGAGCCATTAGAGCCAACAGAGCCGATGGTGTCGCCAGCGCCGACAGAGCCGATAGAGCCAATGGTGCCGATGGTGTGGAAGCGGATATTATTTACCCACATGTTACTCCCGCCAAAACTCACCGAAAGTAATTACGTACGGTGGAGCGCCGAGACGAGAGCGTTGCTGAAATCGCAAGGCTTGTGGAAAATAGTCGAAGATGGAAATTCACCCGATACGACGGGGTATACAAGGTCGCAAGGAAAGACGTTGCGAGCCGCCGCCATAGAAAATGGTCTTGCACTCCTCGTCATCCGTGAAGCCGTAGAATTTACCGGTTACAGAGAGATAAGCGGTGCGAGAAACGCCAAGGAAGCCTGGGATCTGTTGGAGAAAGCGTACAAAGACGCTGATTACACCAACCAAGTTCAACCACAAAAACTGGGCGAACTTGCAACGACGAAGGAGGACGACAAGAACGTTGAAGGTGAACACGTACGAGAAGAAGGTGACGCCGAGACCGAGCGTGATAAAGATCATGCTGAGCCGGTGGTGGAAAAGAAAAAAGTCGAATCACCACTAAAACTCGAGACGGGAAAAGAAGAAGGCGAATCATCAAAGATGAAAGCCGATGGCGATGAAGAGGAGGAAATATATCCAAAGGCCGAGGAGCCCGTGGAAGAAGAAAAGAAAAAAGGAGTTCCAAACGAAGGAGGGCTCGAGAAAGAGGAAGCGGTCGAAGAAACGCCGCCACGACAACCACCTGAGAAAGTCGTGGAGATCGACGAAGCTAAAGATAATACCAATGGGGCGAACGTCAAAACTATGGAGACATACGAGACGGTGTCAAAGAAAGGCGATTAAGCCGACAAAAAGACGAGAAAGAAGTCAACTCCCCAGCATGCTGAAAAAGCCGTACGAGGAGAGTCGCATGAGCGCGATGAGATGAACGCGCATGCAGCCACGACGGAGGCCATGCGACATGTTGTCGGTAAAGTCAAGACACAGAAGACTGTAGAACCTACGGAGGCCAGTCCTAACGAGAAAGAACGCGTTAACAAATAAAAAGCACGCCAGAAAGAAAAGGAGGTGAAAGAATGGATCGAGGCAAGGAACAACCTCGAGAAATATATGAACAACTTGAAAAATCGAAGCAACGACAAGTACAAGCTTGCCGGAAAATTGAAGACGGACGAGAAGGACGAGATCGTGACGATAGTTGAGCTGGTGACAGATAGCTCGATTACGGGGAAAGAAGAGGCGGATGACATGAAGGAGACCTTCGAGATGCTGACGAAGGCCAAGCCACCGGAGGCGAAATATCTGGTCGCTATACCGATGAACCCTGAGTACGACAAACCCCACAAAGAAATCGGGGAGGAGGTAAAATATAAATTCGAAAATATATTCGTGAACAACTATGCTGAACAGTACAAAGCCGACACCATGAAGGATATTTACGTCACCAATGAAAGCAGAAGGGCTGAAGAGAATTTTTCGTTTATAAATAAAAAGCGATACGATGTTGTGTATGCAACCAGTGAATACACAGTCGAACAGTTGAAAGAGTACGACCAAAGGAAGGTGTCAGACGAATATTGGAAAAGTGCTAGGACTAAGGAAAAACGGGTTTACGGAAATATCTGGTTTGGAGAGCACATGCTGAGCATTGAAGCGAAGTGCTCGAAGACATTTGTTGACGGCAAGTGGCGAGCCGCGACATACGATATACGAAAAAGAGTTAAGTTTAAGGAGGGTTGAAAGACCGAAAGAAGATTGAGCTTAAGGGGGAAATTTGTGGATAAGCTCAATCAATGGGTCCAAGAAATGATAAAATAATAATAAAACAATATAAAAAAAAAGAAGAAGAAGGCGCATGAAATCGAAGACCAATAAATGATATCTTTGGGCTGCAAAATATGTCAAAGATTAGCCGAAAATATTGAGATATACATGATATAGTTAGGTATGTGTCTTTATCGCATTAGTCTTCACCTAACATATATATATCTATATATGTGTGTCATGTGTGCCTGCGTTGGAGAAGTGGGAGTGAGTAGATGTATGTGCTGTGAGTGAGCAGAAAAAGAAAAAGGGCAAGTCCCATTGCACGTGTGTGTGCATGTATTACATATAGAGAAGAAAAAGTTTGCAAGTTGTAACATTTCCTCCCCTCACACATAAAATTATTCGTTCCCATTCAAAATATAAAACAACAAATTTAGTATATCTCGGCCAATCAATTATTAGGTCACTTCGAGATGTACAAATTAAAATAGATGTCTTATCGAAACCCTATTCCGTAGTGTTTTTTTCCCAACATGACTACAACTACATGAATCACGCTTGATGACTGTAGTCCAACTACATGGTATGGTAGTAGTCATTACCCACCAACGAAACTGCATTCTATATGTTTGTCTAAGTTTAAAAAGCTTGTTTCTTTGCGATCGTCGTCATTTTAGCAATGAAAAAGAATACGACATAAAAGATCAAAAACAACAAGCGTAGCATCACACCATCATGAACGAAAACTACTCAAAAGATTAAACTTTCAAGAAATGAACGTAACGACAAACACAAAACCTAAGCCACTGATTCGAACATACACCCCAACTCCTCCTGTTGGCTGACGACGACGGCAGAGCCGCCGTACCAAGGAGCCGATTCTGACGGCCTCTTATTATCACTCGCTGGTGCTTTTGAAGACGGTGGGGATTGATCAGAATCCTCTGGGCTCGCCCCTAGAGAAAGCTTAGGAGGATTCGCAGGCGCCGGAGATCTGCGCGGGGGCAGCACAACGGCGGGGGAAGCGGTGGCGGTTGGTGGCTGAATCGAGGGGGACTTGGGCGGAGAAGGTGGTGGCAGGTGGCGGTGGAGGGGAGGCGAGGACATAGATCTGCATCTTCATGCCGCCGATGCAGTGGCCGCTGGTGCCGCAGATGAATTTCTCGGGAAGTGAGGGGTATGACGGTGGAGCCGCCGGCATACGGCGGTGAAGGGGTTTGTTGGGATTGCAAGTCAGAGCGAGAGAACATAAAAAATGTCTAAGATCAGGTTCACAGAACCTCAACTTCTGAACAACATATCAGTCTCAACAAGTTTAAAATCTTACGAGAACATAAAACCAATGAGATCTCTAAGTATTCTGGAAGCCATGGAGTAACAATATGCTTAGACTTCAACATCGTCAAGATACCTTCCACGATATGTAGGCCCGACAATGTATTTATCCATAAATATTGCAACATGTACGCAGCAATCCACGGCCTCAAGATTCTTCTCCCTCGTGAACGTAAATAAATAATGAATTTTCAGTACCATTAGTTATGTAAAGCAGTACCAAAAAACATGAACAAACAGTACCAATTCAATTAACATACGGCATCAAGACAACAAACAACCGAGCCTCGTACCAAGACAGGCACAAATGCAAAACCTTTATGAGATTTCATCTAAAGCTTAATAGAAGCTAAAATCTCTAATTTGAAAGATATCAAAACCCTGAATCGAACAACGAAAAATAAAACTCTAATTTGAGCCCTAAACTCCAAATTCAAGCACTAATCAAAGAAATAAACATTGCCCGACGTGGAATCCTTGAAGAAATGCACCTATCGAAGTCCTAAGCTCTACATTAACCCCCAAATGCTAAAAAAACGCACACTTACAGTCGAAACTTGCTCTCTCTGTCTCGTCTCGTTCTCTGTCCCGACTCGTTCTCTGTCTCGTCTCGTTCTCTGCCTCGTTCTGTCGTTCTATGCCTCGTCCTATCGTTCGCTGCCTCGTTCTATCCTTCTCTGTCTTCTTCGATCGTTAACCGTGTATTTCGAAAGTGAAGAGCAGGGTGTGGGTATTCAATGATTTTTGGTAGTATTGTTGTTTTATAAGGCTAAAATTGTCCATTAGGTAGTTATGTGATATAAAAGTTTGAAATGGGAAGTTTGATGATAAATAAATTAGAAGGAGGAGTTAGTTGATGGATAAGTTGCGATATGAGAATTTATGTGTGGATTTGACGTCCAACTTCTAATTTTGTGAATCAATTTTACATACCAAATTGAGTAGCCCTTGTCACCATTAACATAATAGATTTAGTATTCCTGGAACATTCTTAACAATCGGTGTCCTTTAAGATTGAAAACTCAATTGCATCGTTCGATATGCACGGCAACACTTACGAGTAGTTCATTTCAGATATAGTAAAACCGATCCTATTTAGAACTATTCCCGGATCGATTTGAAGACAACAATGAGTAAATACACAATATTTGACACGGATATTTATTTATTGTCTTATTACCAGTCAAATCGAACTTCGCATGAGTAGTAATTGTAACGAATTCTCAAGAACAACCTTTCTCAAATGTCTCAAGGAACTGAACCATATTGTTCAAGTAACCATCATGCAATCCCACGTCTCCAAACATGAGGCTAGCTTTCTTAGCTTCTTCCCTAATCTTCACTCCCTTTTCACCAACACCGTCCATTGCAACCTTAACAGCCTCTGCAACATCGTACCTCACGAAAGATCCATCTTCCTCATTCCTTCGAATCTCCACTCCCAATTCCTTTTCCGAAATTACCCTCGAGTTCAGCCCCGTGTCGACCCAAAAGGGCAAGCAGATGAGCACACGGCCGAAGGCCAAACCCTCAATAACAGAACTCCAACCACAGTGAGTCAAGAACCCGCCGACAGAACCATGATTGAGTATCTTAAGCTGTGGCGCCCATGTCTTCCAAACTATGCCTCGACCCTTAACCCTCTCTTCGAATCCATCTGGAAGATGCAACGAAGACGTATTATTAGCAGTGTTTCTCTGAACCCAAAAGAACGGTGCGTTTGATAGTTCGAGCCCTATCGCTAACTCTGTGAGCTGATGCTGAGTGAGTGCGACTTCACTTCCCAGGGCTACGTAGACCACTGACTCTTTCCCATAGCCGTCGAGCCAACTCTTTACTTTAAGCCATCCGTCGTCTTTGTCATCGTATTCAATATCATCTTCTTCGGGTACTACTCGTGGAGGCATAAGCCCAATTGGGATCACTGGTTTTTTGAACAACCCTTCTGCAACGGTTAACCATTCAGGTTGGAACTCACGGCAGTCTCTGACAAGAATTGCTTCACATCCGTCTAAAACTTTGCCTGTTCGAACAGCATATTGAACAAGTCATAATGAAAAAACTTCACCATATGGTCAATCTATATATATATTGTGAAGGAAGTAAATCACCATTGAAAGCTAGTATGAAGAACAAGGTTTGTTCTGATGCTAAGTATGTGGCCTTGAGAAGAAAACGTGTGCTGTGAAAGTGGGAAGCGCTGATCTAAAGACGCTACTTAAAGACAGCAATCACTTATAGAATTGCACCGACAACTTCAAAGCAGCTGAATTAAAAGGTGCCAAGGAGACGCATATAAAAGGCAGCGAAGCAGAGCTCATGGGAGACGTGTCAAACATTCTTCTGAAATTTTCCTGGGAAAACTGAGGCGGGAGAATTGTTGTAAACACGTGAGGTTGAGAGAGATTCTGATCTGTAATCATCAATCATCAATAAAGCAATTTGTTCTTGGCTCCGTGGATGTAGGATTCTCACGAATCCGAACCACGTTAAACCTCGTCTCCTACGTGTTTGTCTTTTCGATTGATTGATCTCTGAATTCGATTGAGTTGCGAACAGATCTCAATATACCTCGATTGTGATCACTGAGAACGTTGATTGATTCATCGATTATCCTAACATATATATATTGAGCTATTCCATGATTAATTTAATTACCTGCTCTGTAAAAGTCGGAAGCTCCGGAAGCATTCTCGTCGTCACTGCAGGCCATAAACCATTTGGCTTCGAACTTGCGAAAGGCAAGCTTGGTCTCGATCTCCACCCATTTCGGCGGCACCATGAAATCCTCGACGGTTTTTCTGTAATCCGCACCGTTGATCAACACATCGGGCGGCCCACAGAATGCGTGAAACTTGGGGGGCACTATAGAAAATTCTGCGTAACTGATGTTGAGACGCTTTGTTATGTCGGGAAGCCAATGAGGGAAGAAGTCGTAGATAACCCAGTCTGGGTTTGAACTTTCCAGAAAGCTTGCGATCTGAGGCTCGAGACCGTCGGCGGCCTTTTTCAGAAGCGCCATCTCTTCGCCGGTGGTTATGTCCGTCGTGGCCTCGGCCCCTTGTGGGAGGTTTGGGCTTACTTTTGGGAGTGGGAGTTCGACGAAGGAGATTGTCTCTGCGCTCTGTAATTTTGGGAGGCGTTGTATGTTTCTCGGAGTGGAGATGAAGGAGACCTTGTGTCCCTTTCTTGCGATGAATTTGGAGAGTTCGAGGAATGGGATCATATGTCCGAAGGCGAGCCATGGGAACATAACTACGTGCAGTTGTTTATGGTGTTCTTCTGTCGTCGGCTCGGCCATAGGGGAGAGTAAAGAAAACTACGAGCGAGTTGAGTTGAAGTAATGATCGATGATGGGAAACATATATTAGCTTAGCTGAGGATGATGAGTGGTTTCATATATATAATTCGTTTTTACTTTTACAATTATGAACGTGAATCTTGGTTGTTATGTTAACATCGCACGATCACTACAGGTTTTCTTTACATTATTCCTTTAATATGATGGATGCAGATTTATAATTAATTATTTGATAGCAATTTAGTATATCTCCGTCAATCAGGTATTAGGTCACTTCGAGATGTACAAAATAAAATAGATGTCTTATCGAAACCCTATTCCGTAGTGTTTTTTTCCCAACATGACTACAACTACATGAATCACGCTTGATGACTGTAGTCCAACTACATGGTATGGTAGTAGTCATTACCCACCAACGAAACTGCATTCTATATGTTTGTCTAGTCTTAAAAAGCTTGTTTCTTTGCGATCGTCGTCATTTTAGTAAAGAAAAAGAATACGACATAAAAGATCAAAAACAACAAGCGTAGCATCACACCATCATGAACGAAAACTACTCAAAGGAGCAGCCGTACCATAAGGAGCCGATTCTGACGGCCTCTTATTATCACTCTATTAGAGATATTGATAAAGATTAAGTGCATATATTTTATATCTGGTAGTTATCTTGAAGATTAAGTGCAAATCTTTTATATTTAGTAGTTATTTTGTTTTTAAACTATTTACGCTACCCTTGTACACTATATTTACGTGGCTCAATAACACAATCCTTAATTGAGGCATTAAATTAATCTCACATGGTATCAGCCTAATTGGCTAGAAACCCTCGTGCAGCGACTCTCTTCTTCTTCGCTGCCGTCGTGCCCAATTCGCTGCCTATCTCTCCATCACCATCAATGGCCGAATCTGAAACACCAACCCTCCCCTTCTCCACAACGATCCACATGGTCAATATTAAATTATCTTCCTCCAATTACCTACTGTGGTATGCCCAGATCGAACCTTTACTCACAAGTCAAAAATTCATGTCCCTAGTTGATGGCTCCTCTTCCCCACCATCGAAAACTGTCACCGTTGCTGCTAATGGAAAACAAATTAATCCCGAGTACACCCAGTGGCAGTCACGCGATCAACTTCTGAAATTATTTTTGGTGTCAACCCTTACTGAAGAATCAATGGCCGTTATTATTGGATGTCAAACTTCGCGTTACGTTTGGCGAGCACTCTCCCAGGCATACAGTCACGGCTCCAAAGCGCGAGAAATAAGCTTGAAGGATGATTTGCTGACGGTTAAACGCGGCACTCGAACAGTGGCTGACTATGGTCGCCAATTCAAAGGTCTCTCCAATCAACTTGCTGCCATAGGACGTCCAATTGATGAATCAGACAAATCTCATTGGTTTCTTCGTGGCCTCGGGACTGAATTTTCCAGCTTCACCGCCGCTCAGATGGCTCAAGAACCTCTACCTGACTTCGTCACTCCCTTGGCTAGGGCTCAAAGTTACGAACTGTTTCAAAAATCCCTTGATGACACTCAACCACCACAAGCGGCCTTTACAGCCAGTCGGGGCAGAAATAATGCCAGCAGAGGTCGCAATAATTCTTCTAACCGAGGTCGTGGGATTAATAGAAATAGAGGACGGGGTCGGGGGCGTGGACGTTCGTACACGCCTTGGTGTCAGTTCTGCCGTGAACATGACCACGATGTGTTCGATTGCCAGCACAGGTTCGATCGTAATTATACTCGCTCTTCTAGGCCGCCGAACAATGCGAACCTCGCTGAAGCATTCTCAGCAGGCTGTTCCATCTCTTCACCGAACTCCTCAGACTGGTTTCTCGACACGGGGGCTTCGGCTCACATGACATCTGATGCCGAACAGCTGGACTTCGCCTCCTCTTACTCTGGTTCGGATAAGGTTACTGTGGGTAATGGTGCGCACTTACCCATATCTCATACTAGAATTTTAACTCTTTCACATAATATCAAGTTGTGTGATGTTCTTGTTGTCCCCGGTCTTACTAAGAATTTGCTCTCTGTCAGTAAACTAACCCGTGACTATCCTGTTAATGTCTTCTTCACTGATTCTTTATTTCGCATTCAGAACCGAGATACAGGACAGATACTCGCAACAGGCACACATGATAAAGGACTATATCTCTTGGATTCGCAGTCTACAGCTTTTTCTGCCGTAGTTCACAATAAACGGTTGCATGCTTCATTTGATTTGTGGCATTCACGTCTTGGACATGTTGCACCTTCTATTATTTCATTGCTGCAAAAGAACGGGCTGGTTTCTCTTAGTTCTATATTACCATCTCCGACTTTATGCAAGTCCTGTCAGTTAGCGAAGAATAAACACTTGCCATTTGTTCTTAATGAAAAACGAGCATCTCGTCTGTTAGATTTAATTCACTGTGATTTATGGGGGCCTGCGCCAGTTAATTCTATATGTGGATTTCGATATTATGCTATATTCATCGATGATTATTCTCGATTTTGTTGGTTTTATCCCATGCGCACCAAAGCTGAATTATATGATGTTTTCTTGCGGTTTCAATCATTTGTTGAGAACCAATTTTCAAGAAAAATCAAGCAGTTTCAAAGTGATGGGGGAACCGAATTTACCAATCGCCGTCTGCAATCACATTTTTTGACTTGTGGCATTCATCATCTCATGTCATGCCCTTACACACCAGCTCAAAACGGGCGTGCTGAAAGGAAGCATCGGCATCTCACCGAGACAGGCTTAGCATTGCTATTTCACTCATATGTTCCGATGCAATTCTGGGGTGAAGCTTTCAACACTGCGGTATATATTATTAATCGATTGCCTACCAAGCTGCTTGCCAACAGGTCACCTTTTGAGATTATTTATGGTCGGGCTCCTGCTTATGAATCCTTTCATGTTTTTGGATGTCGTGTTTATCCATGCTTACGTGATTATGTGAAAAACAAGTTTCAGCCTCGAAGTGTGCCGTGTAGTTTCTGGGCTATAGCACACATCATAAAGGTTATCGCTGTTTAGACACCACCACCTCTCGGGTCTACATCACTCGTCATGCTCTTTTTGATGAACTTTCCCTACCGTATGCTCATCATACACCCTCTCGTCCTGTTAATAGTCTTGGAGTATCTGACTTTCGAGAGGTGTCTGTTACGGCTAAATCTTCATCTCCCTCAGATTGCTTACCTTCACCGCCGCCAAATGATGTTGCACCACAACACCCTGTACAGTGCAAGTTGTGCTTGGATGCTACTCCGCCCGCTGTCATTGATCATCCACCGATACCAGCACAAGCTCCACCTGATGGCTCTCCTCCTATGTCACCTTTGCCAGTTACTCCTGCTCCGTCAGATCCTCCCATGCGAACACATCCTATGCGCACACGAGCACAATTGGGAATATTCAAGCCACGCTACCCGGCTGATCTTGCACTAGTCAAATCCCACTCTCTCTATTTCGCTCTCACGGCAGTTTCTGAGCCTAGAAGAATCAAATCGGCACTTAAGTCTTCTCAATGGGTTGCAGCTATGGATGAGGAAATGGAGGCTCTTCAAGCAAATAATACTTGGGATCTCGTTCCCCGTCCTTCAAATTCAAATGTTGTTGGCTCAAAATGGGTGTATCGCACTAAATTTTTGGCAGATGGTTCAGTCGATCGCTATAAGGCTAGGTTGGTCGCTCAGGGTTTCAGCCAAATTCTTGGGTTTGATTTCACTCACACATTCAGCCCTGTTGTCAAAGCCTCTACTGTTCGTGTTATACTATCTCTTGCTGTTATGAGATCTTGGGCTCTTAATCAGTTGGATGTAAAGAATGCATTCTTAAACGGTTATTTGGATAAGCCCATCTTTATGGAACAACCACCGGAATACATTGATCCTTTACATTCAAATTATGTGTGTCGATTGAAGAAGGCCCTTTATGGACTTCGCCAGGCCCCACTTGCTTGGTACCAACGATTTCGCGCTTTTCTCTTGCAGCTGGGGTTTATCCGACACATCGCTTTTTGTTTTCCATAGTCATTCCGTTCTCATTTACCTGTTGGTCTATGTGGATGACACCATAGTCACTGGAAATGACGACTCTTCTCTTGGCAACTTAATCTCGCGGCTTCATAAAGAATTTGCCATAAAGGATCTCGGACGACTGGGTTACTTTCTTGGATTAGAGGTGTCTTATCCTTCCTCGGGCCTCTTCTTGAGCCAATCCAAGTATGCTCGAGACATTCTTGTTCGGGCTGATTTACTCGATTCTAAACCTGTGTCTACTCCTCTTGCTCCGTATGTTTCCTTTACTGCTGGTGGCGAGTAATTTTCTGATCCTACTTTGTTTCGCCCGTTAGTGGGTGCCTTACAGTACTTAACTATAACCCGACCGGATATCGCATATTCAGTCAACACTATTAGCCAGTTCCAGCAGAAACCGACTGTTGAACATTTTCAAGCTGTTAAAAGGATTCTTCGATACGTCAAGGGGACACTCGACTATGGTCTGACTTTTACCTTCGGCTCCTTGTCTTTGTTGGGTTACTCGGATGCTGATTGGGCTCGTTGTTTGGATACACGACGCATATGACTTTTACCCGCTCTCGCATGTATAGCAACCCTATGCGAGAATGAACCAATCAACTATATCCATATATGACTGTAGTTACTCCGCACGCATTCGGCTTTATGAAGTTCCCGGTTTAGGCGCTTTCAACGCTAAAGTCTCGGAAACCACACGGACGAAACCTGTTCCATCTCTGGTCGGTTTTACGTCGTGGTGTTTGACACTTTAATTCTAACCGGTCTAATCACCTCTTGGTTTCATAAACCAATCAACAAAACAAGCATATGACGCAATCATACACAGGCCTTAAGATCGGCGAAGAACACATAACTTATCACATACGATTAAATAAAGTACAATAACATTAATACGAGTTCATAATCCGGCCTAATAAGGCCTTAACCACAAAGAGACTTAAAGACACACATTAATTAACGACAACAACGACGGTTTAAATGAACACATAATTAAAACAGTAAAATAAAGGATAGAATAATTACGCCCCTCACATTACTTTCGTCGAACGGGTGGTGGGCGACTTCTCACATAGCTTGTTCAATCGAGTCACTCAACGTTGAAGCTCTCCCTTAGAGCTATCTGCTTTGGTTGATGGATGGTGGCAGTTTGAGTAGGCCGTGAGTTGCTTGGTTGGTGAGTGACGTGCGATTTTGGCGAGGTGAGGAAATGGTTAGGTGTATGCTTCAGCTGCTTGCTTTATGTGTGAAGTGTAGTGTGCGTGAGGATGAAGAGCTGATGGTGATGTGTGTCCCATTCTTCATAACCCCATTGTATTATTTTATCCTCCACATGCTTGATGGTGATGTATGCAATAATTTTCCATGTATATTGGCTTCCTTTGTATATGAACCCGTGTGGTCTCCAAATCTGATTTTTTTTCCACATTCGAATCTTCATATTTAAAGCTCTTTTTCCATAATACCTGTCAAGTACAAATTATAAACATAAACGTAGGATGCGGGGAAAGTTGGATAAATAACGATTGATAACATGTTGTTACGTGATACATAAAAGAACGTAAAATCATGACTTATCATGGTGTATAACCAACCGTGAGCTCGCCTTCGTCATCACAAAATTCCTGAAAAGCATTTGAAGTATACTCATTTCCTCGATCACTTCGTAGGACTTTTAAAACCACTCTCGACTATTTTCCAGAGTTGAGCCATCAAATATATTTTCGAATATTTTTTTCAGAATCATGACAGTCGAAAATGTTAAAGATGCATGGGAGGTACTACAGAATGAGTTCCAAGGAAACGTAAGGAACGTTATCCTACAAGGTCTTCGAAGAGATCTCTAAAATCTTAAGAGGAGCAATACAGAAACCATCCAAGATTACTACACCAAAATCACCAGAGTTGTGAATGAAATGAAGTCGTACGGCGAAAACAACCACCAAGTTTGTCAAGGATGTGCTCTTGGCAAACAACATCGACAACCATTTTCCAAAGGCGTTGCATGGAGAGCTAATGATATTCTCGAACTTATTCACACGGATGTTTGCGAGCCAATGAGAACCTCATAGAGGTAACAAGTACTTTACACTCTTCATCGATGATTTTTCGAGAATAACGTGGGTCTATTTTATGAGAGAAAAATCCGAAGTTTTCTCCATATTCAAGAAATTCAAGAGTTCCGTTGAAAATCAGACCGATAAAAGTAAAAGTCCTACGAAGTGATCGAGGAAAGGAGTATACTTCGAATTCTTTTTTAGTTCCCTCTTTTGTTGAGCTGTGAGAGGAGTTTCGTCATCTTCCTCAACTTCGTCGTAGCCAACTTCAACGTATTCCCAAAGATCCAATGATCTGAGGATGTCTTAATTTTGGCACACCGATGATCGTAGTGATCTCTTGAAAATAATGGAATTTGTGTATGATCCATTTTCCGGTTTACGATCGTTTATTTTTTTCGACAAGGCTCTGATACCAAAATATGTTGAGGAGTACGGAGATGAACAGCTATTCGGAAGAGAACTTATTTTATTGATGCCACTGATAATGATCGATAGCATACTTCATCATCTTATAGATGATTAACATGACACTTAGGCTTCATAATAGTAATAGCTTTACTTGAAATATAAAAGACTCTTATGAAGTAGAGATGCATGTATCGTAGGGAAGAAGCTTGAAAGTACTCACAGATAAGATGATGCACGTTACGAACATGGAGAAAAGAAAAGAAAAAAGAAAGGAACTCCTCAACAACCTTTGTCGTCCTTAAATGTCTCAAGGAACTGAACAAAACTGTTCAAGTAACCATCATGCAATCCCACGTCTCCAAACATGAGGCTAGCTTTCTTAGCTTCTTCCCTAATCTTCATTCCCTTTTCACCACCACAGTCCATTGCAACCTTAACAGCCTCGGCAACATCGTACCTCACGAAAGATCCATCTTCTTGGTTCCTCCTAACCTCCACTCCCAATTCCTTTTCCAAAATTGCCCTTGAGTTCAACCCATTGTCCACCCAAAAGGGCAAGCAGACGAGCACTCGGCCAAAGGCCAAGCCCTCAATAACAGAACCGTAACCACAGTGAGTAAAGTAGGCACCCACCGAACCATGGTTGAGTATCCTAAGCTGAGGAGCCCATGTCTTCCAAACTATGCCTCGACTCTTAACCCTCTCTTCGAACCCATCAGGAAGTTGCAGCGACGAAGTATCATCATTAACGTTCCTCTGCACCCAAAAGAACGGTGCGTTTGATAGTTCGAGCCCTAGTGCTAACTCTGTGAGCTGATGCTGAGTGAGTGTGACTTCACTTCCTAGGGCTACGTAGACAACTGACTCTTTCCCATAGCCGTCGAGCCAACTCTTTACTTTAAACCATTCATCGTCTTTGTCATCGTATTCAATATCATCATCATCTTCTTCAGCTACTACTCGTGGAGGCATAAGCCCAATTGGGATCACTGGTTTTTTGAATACCTCTTCTGCAACGGTTAACCATTCGGGCTCAAACTCACGGCACATTCTGTAGAGAATTGCGTCACATCCATCTACTACTTTGCCTGTAAAAATGCAGTGATATAACTCATACGATCTTTCGTTTGGGAATCTCATAACATATATAGAGAGAGCCATGAGTAGTAACCTTGTCTGTAAAAGTCTGAAACGCCCGTGGGATTCTCGCTGGAACCGCCCATCATTATCCATTTGGCTTCGTACTTGCTAAAGGCCACCTTGGTATCAATCTTTACCCATTTTGGCGGAACAGTGAAATCCTCGACAGCTTTTCTGTAATCGGTGCCGTTCATCAGTACATCTGCTGGCCCTAACAACACCTCAAATTTGGCGGGCACTACACAGAAATGGGCACAAGGGATCTTAAGACGCTTTGTTATGTCGGGAAGCCAATGAGGGAAGAAGTCGTAGATAACCCAGTCTGGGTTTGAACTTTCCAGAAAGCTTGCGATCTGAGGCTCGAGACCGTCGGCGGCCTTTTTCAGAAGCGCCATCTCTTCGCCGGTGGTTATGTCCGTCGTGGCCTCGGCCCTTGTGGGAGGTTTGGGCTTACTTTTGGAGTGGGAGTTCGACGAAGGAGATTGTCTCTGCGCTCTGTAATTTTGGGAGGCGTTGTATGTTTCTCGGAGTGGAGATGAAGGAGACCTTGTGTCCCTTTCTTGCGATGAATTTGGAGAGTTCGAGGAATGGGATCATATGTCCGAAGGCGAGCCATGGGAACATAACTACGTGCAGTTGTTTATGGTGTTCTTCTGTCGTCGGCTCGGCCATAGGGGAGAGTAAAGAAAACTACGAGCGAGTTGAGTTGAAGTAATGATCGATGATGGGAAACATATATTAGCTTAGCTGAGGATGATGAGTGGTTTCATATATATAATTCGTTTTTACTTTTACAATTATGAACGTGAATCTTGGTTGTTATGTTAACATCGCACGATCACTACAGGTTTTCTTTACATTATTCCTTTAATATGATGGATGCAGATTTATAATTAATTATTTGATAGCAATTTAGTATATCTCCGTCAATCAGGTATTAGGTCACTTCGAGATGTACAAAATAAAATAGATGTCTTATCGAAACCCTATTCCGTAGTGTTTTTTTCCCAACATGACTACAACTACATGAATCACGCTTGATGACTGTAGTCCAACTACATGGTATGGTAGTAGTCATTACCCACCAACGAAACTGCATTCTATATGTTTGTCTAGTCTTAAAAAGCTTGTTTCTTTGCGATCGTCGTCATTTTAGTAAAGAAAAAGAATACGACATAAAAGATCAAAAACAACAAGCGTAGCATCACACCATCATGAACGAAAACTACTCAAAGGAGCAGCCGTACCATAAGGAGCCGATTCTGACGGCCTCTTATTATCACTCTATTAGAGATATTGATAAAGATTAAGTGCATATATTTTATATCTGGTAGTTATCTTGAAGATTAAGTGCAAATCTTTTATATTTAGTAGTTATTTTGTTTTTAAACTATTTACGCTACCCTTGTACACTATATTTACGTGGCTCAATAACACAATCCTTAATTGAGGCATTAAATTAATCTCACATGGTATCAGCCTAATTGGCTAGAAACCCTCGTGCAGCGACTCTCTTCTTCTTCGCTGCCGTCGTGCCCAATTCGCTGCCTATCTCTCCATCACCATCAATGGCCGAATCTGAAACACCAACCCTCCCCTTCTCCACAACGATCCACATGGTCAATATTAAATTATCTTCCTCCAATTACCTACTGTGGTATGCCCAGATCGAACCTTTACTCACAAGTCAAAAATTCATGTCCCTAGTTGATGGCTCCTCTTCCCCACCATCGAAAACTGTCACCGTTGCTGCTAATGGAAAACAAATTAATCCCGAGTACACCCAGTGGCAGTCACGCGATCAACTTCTGAAATTATTTTTGGTGTCAACCCTTACTGAAGAATCAATGGCCGTTATTATTGGATGTCAAACTTCGCGTTACGTTTGGCGAGCACTCTCCCAGGCATACAGTCACGGCTCCAAAGCGCGAGAAATAAGCTTGAAGGATGATTTGCTGACGGTTAAACGCGGCACTCGAACAGTGGCTGACTATGGTCGCCAATTCAAAGGTCTCTCCAATCAACTTGCTGCCATAGGACGTCCAATTGATGAATCAGACAAATCTCATTGGTTTCTTCGTGGCCTCGGGACTGAATTTTCCAGCTTCACCGCCGCTCAGATGGCTCAAGAACCTCTACCTGACTTCGTCACTCCCTTGGCTAGGGCTCAAAGTTACGAACTGTTTCAAAAATCCCTTGATGACACTCAACCACCACAAGCGGCCTTTACAGCCAGTCGGGGCAGAAATAATGCCAGCAGAGGTCGCAATAATTCTTCTAACCGAGGTCGTGGGATTAATAGAAATAGAGGACGGGGTCGGGGGCGTGGACGTTCGTACACGCCTTGGTGTCAGTTCTGCCGTGAACATGACCACGATGTGTTCGATTGCCAGCACAGGTTCGATCGTAATTATACTCGCTCTTCTAGGTCGCCGAACAATGTGAACCTCGCTGAAGCATTCTCAGCAGGCTGTTCCATCTCTTCACCGAACTCCTCAGACTGGTTTCTCGACACGGGGGCTTCGGCTCACATGACATCTGATGCCGAACAGCTGGACTTCGCCTCCTCTTATTCTGGTTCGGATAAGGTTACTGTGGGTAATGGTGCGCACTTACCCATATCTCATACTAGAATTTTAACTCTCACATAATATCAAGTTGTGTGATGTTCTCGTTGTCCCGGCTCTTACTAAGAATTTGCTCTCCGTCAGTAAACTAACCCGTGACTATCATGTTAATGTCTTCTTCAATGATTCTTTATTTCGCATTCAGAACCGAGATAAGGACAGATACTCGCAACAGGCACACATGATAAAGGACTATATCTCTTGGATTCGCAGTCTACAGCTTTTTCTGCCGTAGTTCACAATAAACGGTTGCATGCTTCATTTGATTTGTGGCATTCACGTCTTGGACATGTTGCACCTTCTATTATTTCATTGCTGCAAAAGAACGGGCTGGTTTCTCTTAGTTCTATATTACCATCTCCGACTTTATGTAAGTCCTGTCAGTTAGCGAGGAATAAACACTTGCCATTTGTTCTTAATGAAAACCGAGCATCTGGTCTATTAGATTTAATTCACTGTGATTTATGGGGGCCTGCGCCAGTTAATTCTATATGTGGATTTCGATATTATGTATATTCATCGATGATTATTCTCGATTTTGCTGGTTTTATCCCATGCGCACCAAAGCTGAATTATATGATGTTTTCTTGCGGTTTCAATCATTTGTTGAGAACCAATTTTCAAAAAAAATCAAGCAGTTTCAAAGTGATGGGGGAACCGAATTTACCAATCGCCGTCTGCAATCACATTTTTGACTTGTGGCATGCATCATCTCATGTCATGCCCTTACACACCAGCTCAAAACGAGCGTGCTGAAAGGAAGCATCGGCATCTCACCGAGACAGGCTTAGCATTGCTATTTCACTCATCTATTCCGATGCAATTCTGGGGTGAAGCTTTCAACACTGCGGTATATATTATTAATCGATTGCCTACCAAGCTGCTTGCCAACAGGTCACCTTTTGAGATTATTTATGGTCGGGCTCCTGCTTATGAATCCTTTCATGTTTTTGGATGTCGTGTTTATCCATGCTTAACTGATTATGTGAAAAACAAGTTTCAGCCTCGAAGTGTGCCGTGTATTTTTCAGGGCTATAGCACACATCATAAAGGTTATCGCTGTTTAGACACCACCACCTCTCGGGTCTACATCACTCGTCATGCTGTTTTTGATGAACTTTGCCTACCGTATGCTCATCATACACCCTCTCGTCCTATTAATAGTCTTGGAGTATCTGACTTTCGAGAGGTGTCTGTTACGGCTAAATCTTCATCTCCCTCAGATTGCTTACCTTCACCGCCGCCAAATGATGTTGCACCACAACAACCTGTACCGCGCAAGTTGTGCTTGGATGCTACTCCGCCCGCTGTCGTTGATCATCCACCGACACCAGCACAAGCTCCACCTGATGGCTCCCCTCCTATGTCACCTTTGCCAGTTACTCCTGCTCCGTCAGATCCTCCCATGCGGACACATCCTATGCGCACACAAGCACAATTGGGAATATTCAAGCCACGCTACCTGGCTGATCTTGCACTAGTCAAATCCCACTCTCTCTATTTCGCTCTCACGGCAGTTTCTGAGCCTAGAGGAATCAAATCGGCACTTAAGTCTCCTCAGTGGGTTGCAGCTATGGATGAGGAAATGGAGGCTCTTCAAGCAAATAATACTTGGGATCTCATTCCCCGTCCTTCAAATTCTAATGTTGTTGGCTCAAAATGGGTGTATCGCACTAAATTTTTGGTAGATGGTTCAGTCGATCGCTATAAGGCTAGGTTGGTCGCTCAGGGTTTCAGCCAAATTCTCGGGTTTGACTTCACTCACACGTTCAGCCCTGTTGTCAAAGCCTCTGTTGTTCGTGTTATGCTATCTCTTGCCGTTATGAGATCTTGGGCTCTTCATCAGTTGGATGTAAAAAATGCATTCTTAAACGGTTATCTGGATAAGCCCATCTTTATGGAACAACCACCGGGATACATTGATCCTTTACATTCAAATTATGTGTGTCGATTGAAGAAGGCCCTTTATGGACTTCGACAGGCCCCACTTGCTTGGTACCAACGATTTCACGCTTTTCTCTTGCAGCTGGGGTTTGTCTGCAGTACCTCCGACACATCGCTTTTTGTTTTCCATAGTCATTCCGTTCTCATTTACCTGTGGGTCTATGTGGATGACATCACAGTCACTGGAAATGACGACGCTTCTCTTGGCAACTTAATCTCGCGGCTTCATAAAGAATTTGCCATAAAGAATCTCGGGCGACTGGGTTACTTTCTTGGATTAGAGGTGTCTTATCCTTCCTCGGGCCTATTCTTGAGCCAATCCAAGTATGCTCGAGACATTCTTGTTCGGGCTGATTTACTCGATTCTAAACCTGTGTCTACTCCTCTTGCTCCGAATGTTTCCTTTACTGCTGGTGGCGAGAAATTTTCTGATCCTACTTTGTTTCGCCCGTTAGTGGGTGCCTTACAGTACTTAACTATAACCCGACCGGATATCGCATATTCAGTCAACACTATTAGCCAGTTCCAGCAGAAACCGACTGTTGAACATTTTCAAGCAGTTAAAAGGATTCTTCGATACGTCAAGGGGACACTCGACTATGGTCTGACTTTTACCTCCGGCTCCTTGTCTTTGTTGGGTTACTCGGATGCTGATTGGGCTCGTTGTTTGGATACACGACGCATATGGCTACTCCATCTTTCTGGGCCCGAATCTCATTTCTTGGAGTGCAAAGAAACAACCTACAGTCTCTCGTTCAAGTTGTGAGTCAGAGTACAGGGCACTTGCTAACACCGCTTTCGAACTCGTTTGGATATGTAACTTGCTTCGTGATCTGGCCTTACCTTCTACGCCACATGTTCTCCTCAGTGACAACAAGAGTGCTCTATTTTTAACGCAGAATCCAGTAGCACATAAACGGGCAAAACATATCGATATTGACTACCATTTCGTGTGCGAACTTGTTGAGGCAGGACGTCTCCATACTCAGTTTGTTCCATCCTCACTTCAACTTGCAGACGTCTTCACCAAGAGTCTGTCTCGCCCACTGTTTGAGTTTTTTAGATCCAACCTTCGTGTGGGTCAAAACCCCACTCTTCGCTTGCGGGGGGATATTAGAGATATGGATAAAGATTAAGTGCATATATTTTATATTTGGTAGTTATCTTGAAGATTAAGTGCATATTATTTATATTTAGTAGTTATCTTGTTGCTCTATTTACGCTACCCTTGTACACTATATTTACGTGGCTCAACAATCACAATCCTTAATTGAGGCATTACATATGTATGTAGTACATATGTATGTAGTACATATGTAATGCCTCAATTAAGGATTGTCATTATTGAGCCACGTAAATATAGTGTACAAGGGTAGCGCAACAAGATAACTACTAAATATAAATAATATGCACTTAATCTTCAAGATAACTACCAAATATAAAATATGCGCACTTAATCTTTATCCATATCTCTAATACACTCGCTGGTGCTTTTGAAGACGGTGGGGATTGATCAGAAGCCTCTGGGCTCGCCCCTAGAGAAAGCTTAGGAGGATTCGCAGGCGTCGGAGATCTGCAGGGGGCAGCACAACGGCGGGGGAAGCGGCGGCGGTTGGTGGCTGAATCGAGGGGGACTTGGGCGGAGAAGTGGTGGCAGGTGGCGGTGGAGGGGCGACGAGGACATAGATCTGCATCTTCATGCCGTCGACGCAGTGGCCGCTGGTGCCGCAAATGAATTTCTGGGGAAGTGAGGGGTATGACGGTGGAGCCGCCGGCGTACGGCGGTGAAGGGTTTGTTGGGATTGCAAGAATCGTAGTCAGAGCGAGAGAACATAAAAAATGTTTAAGAACAGGTTCACAGAACCTCAACTTCTGAACAACATATCAGTCTCAACAAGTCTAAAATCTTACGAGAACATAAAACCAATGAGATCTCTAAGTATCCTGGAAGCCATGGAGTAACAGTATGCTTAGACTTCAACATCGTCAAGATACCTTCCACGCTCTGTAGGCCCGACAATGTATTTATCCTTGGACATTGCAACATGTACGCCACAATCCACGGCCTCCAGATTCTTCTCCCTCGTGAACGTAAATAAATAATGAATTTTCAGTACCATTAATCATGTAATGCAGTACCAAAAAACATGAACAAACAGTGCCAATTCAATTAACATACGCCATCAAGACAACAAACAACCGAGCCTCGTACCAAGACAGGCACAAATGCAAAACCTTTATGAGATTTCATCTAAAGCTTAATAGAAGCTAAAATCCCTAATTTGAAAGATATCAAAACCCTGAATCGAACAACGAAAAATAAAACTCTAATTTCAGCCAGTGGCGGAGCCACGTGAGGAGCAGTGGGGTCACTGGACCCCACTGGAATTAATTTTTTTATTATATATATATAAGGTGATTTTTTATTGTTAGGGGTTGTAATTGAAGAAAAATACACTACAAGGACCCGGTGAAATTTCTCTAAAATAGAGGGTATGCGGTCCAAATGAAATTTTTTAAAAAATGGGTAATTGGACCCCACTGCATAGACTTTCTGCCTCCGCCACTAATTTCAGCTCTAAACCCCAAATTCAAGCACTAATCAAAGAAATAAACATTGTCCGACGTGGAATCCTTGAAGAAATGCACCTATCGAAGTCCTAAGCTCTACATTAACCCCCAAATGCTAAAAAACGCACACTTACAGTCGAAACTTGCTCTCTCTGTCTCGTCTCGTTCTCTGTCTCGTCTCGTTCTCTGCCTCGTTCGTCGTTCTATGCCTCGTCCTATCGTTCGCTGCCTCGTTCTATCCTTCTCTGTCTTCTTCGATCGTTAACCGTGTATTTCGAAAGTGAAGAGCAGGGTGTGGGTATTCAATGATTTTTGGTAGTATTGTTGTTTTATAAGGCTAAAATTGTCCATTAGGTAGTTATGTGATATAAAAGTTTAAAATGGGAAGTTTGATGATAAATAAATTAGAAGGAGGAGTTAGTTGATGGATAAGTTGAGATATGAAAATTTATGTGTGGATTTGACGTCAAACTTCTAATTTTGTGAATCAATTTTACATACCAAATTGAGTAGCCCTTGTCACCATTAACATAATAGATTTAGTATTCCTGGAACATTCTTAACAATCGGTGTCCTTTAAGATGGAAAACTCAATTGCATCGTTCGATATGCACGGCAACACTTACGAGTAGTTCATTTCAGATATAGTAAAACCGATCCTATTTAGAACTATTCCCGGATCGATTTGAAGACAACAATGAGTAAATACACAATATTTGACACGGATATTTATTTATTGTCTTATTACCAGTCAAATCGAACTTCGCATGAGTAGTAATTGTAACGAATTCTCAAGAACAACCTTTCTCAAATGTCTCAAGGAACTGAACCATATTGTTCAAGTAACCATCATGCAATCCCACGTCTCCAAACATGAGGCTAGCTTTCTTAGCTTCTTCCCTAATCTTCACTCCCTTTTCACCAACACCGTCCATTGCAACCTTAACAGCCTCTGCAACATCGTACCTCACGAAAGATCCATCTTCCTCATTCCTTCGAATCTCCACTCCCAATTCCTTTTCCGAAATTACCCTCGAGTTCAGCCCCGTGTCGACCCAAAAGGGCAAGCAGATGAGCACACGGCCGAAGGCCAAACCCTCAATAACAGAACTCCAACCACAGTGAGTCAAGAACCCGCCGACAGAACCATGATTGAGTATCTTAAGCTGTGGCGC
The DNA here is from genome assembly GCA_027422505.1 of Craterostigma plantagineum. NCBI lineage: Eukaryota > Viridiplantae > Streptophyta > Magnoliopsida > Lamiales > Linderniaceae > Craterostigma > Craterostigma plantagineum. The sequence continues at coordinate 914,185 of JAPQWV010000033.1, read as the reverse complement.
CCATGTCTTCCAAACTATGCCTCGACCCTTAACCCTCTCTTCGAATCCATCTGGAAGATGCAACGACGACGTATTATTAGCAGTGTTTCTCTGAACCCAAAAGAACGGTGCGTTTGATAGTTCGAGCCCTATCGCTAACTCTGTGAGCTGATGCTGAGCGAGTGCGACTTCACTTCCCAGGGCTACGTAGACCACTGACTCTTTCCCATAGCCGTCGAGCCAACTCTTCACTTTAAACCATCCGTCGTCTTTGTCATGGTATTCAGTATCATCTTCTTCGGGTACTACTCGTGGAGGCATAAGCCCAATTGGGATCACTGGTTTTTTGAACAACCCTTCTACCACGGTTAACCATTCAGGATGGAACTCACGGCAGTCTCTGACAAGAATTGCGTCACATCCGTCTAAAACTTTGCCTGTTCGAACGGCATATTAAACAAGTCATAAAGGAAAACTTCACCGTATGGTCAATCTGTATATATATTGAGCCATACCATGATTAATTTGATTACCTGCTCTGTAAAAGTCGGAAGCTTCTGAAGCATTCTTCTCGACGCCACTGCAGGCCATAAACCATTTGGCTTCGAACTTGCGAAAGGCAAGTTTGGTCTCGATTTCAACCCATTTCGGCGGCACCATGAAATCCTCGACTGTTTTTCTGTAATCCGTGCCGTTGATCGACACATCGGGCGGCCCACCGAAGGCATGAAACTTGGCGGGCAAGATAGAGAAATTAGCATATTTGATCTTCAAACGCTTTGTTATGTCGGGAAGCCAATGAGGGAAGAAGTCGCAGATAACCCAGTCTGGGTTAGAACTTTCCAGAAAGCTTGCGATCTGAGGCTCGAGGCCGTCGGCGGCTCTTTTCAGAAGCGACATCTCTTCGCCGATGGTTATGTCCGTCGTGGCCTCGGCTCCTTCTGGGAGGTTGGGAGTTACTTTTGGGAGTGGGAATTCGACGAAGGAGATTGTCTCTGCGCTCTGTAATTTTGGGAGGCGTTGTATGTTTCTCGGAGTGGAGATGAAGGAGACTCTGTGTCCCTTTCTTGCAATGAATTTGGAGAGTTCGAGGAATGGGATCATATGTCCGAAGGCGAGCCATGGGAACATAACTACGTGCAGTTGTTTATGGTGTTCTTCTGTCGTCGGTGGCGCCATGGTAAGAAAAGAAAAACTACGAGGCGAGGTTTGATGTGTTGTGTGCTCACTGGTATTTTTTTTTTTTTGCAGCTTTGGTGAAAGGTGATATAAATGTGAACGACGTTTCATCTATAATTCATTTTGGCTTTGCAATTATTACGCTGCTCTGTTTACATCACATTTAATGACGTTTTAAATGACGTTGTACTATTGGTAGTTGGTACCAATGTGTTAAAATGCGGTCCACAGCCTTTTGTTATTTTATTTTTTCATTTATTAAAGTGATTGACACAGCTTTTGGCAGCTGTAATTAGACAATAAATTAATTTAATTTTTTTATAAATGGGGTATATTTTTATTTGGGCTGATAATAAGTTATAAAAAAATGACGTTTTAGTTGGACTTGGGCTTTTTTCATTATTAGGCTTATTATATTTTTCTATTTTATTAAGCTCGTTCCTCATAAGTCATAGGGTAACAGTCACATACCAATTTGGTGTCAATTTGGTGCGTCAATTTCTGAATTAATAATAATAATAAAAGAAAAAACAACTCACAACATTCTAAATTCTAAGTAGGCCACATCACGTTCTTCCAAAAAAAATCTGCCCATTCAAAAAAAAAAAAAAACTGTCTATTCTATTTTTAGGAGAATACATATTTTCCAAACTAAATATAAAAATCAAACTTCAAACAAAAACCACTCAATGTTATCAATTACTATTTCATGCACACACATAGGGTGTGCCACCTATACTAGTATTCATTGTGATACATCATTCATTTATATTTTTATTTCAAAACTCTACATCTTCATTTTATATTTCATAAATTTGTGGAGAAAATATTAATTACTTTGTCTCATAATGACAATGCTACCTAAAAGAAAGCGACCAGCATAATAACATATTTATATTTGTTATATATTATATATACTTTTTGCATTATAAATGTTTCTCGAAACACTCATGCGACACGCTACGCTATTTTACGCAACGCAATATCGGAATTAAAATGCGATGCATAACGCTATAAAAACATTTATTGATACAATATATTGGAACTAAATTGCCTTTATCAAAACCCTGTTCCAAGACCTTAGTGTGCGCGATGCGTGTTTTTATTTCCTAAAGTGCATTGATCAAATCAAATAATAATTTTTATTATTCTCAATATGTTTCACGTTTGGATATAACTTGATTTCGATTTCTACGTTGGAAGTACTAAGAACCATCTTTAACAGTTAACCGCAAACGCAAACGCATTTTGCAGTAACAACCATAGTTTGCAATAATTGTTCTCCAACAGTCAACTGCAAACGCAAACGCAAAAGAACATTCATGTAATATTTCTCTTTTATACCATCTTTTATAACTTTTCAATATCACTCTTATATTTAATTACTCTATAATTTAACTATAGTATTCTTTTAATTTTGATTAAGATTTAAGCAAATCACTATTGGTCAAAAAAAATATTTAGTTATATATTTGTGGTCAATACAATATATAATTATATTACATATAAAAATAAGATAAAAAATTATTACTACAATAAGTATGAATGTTAAAATAATTATTTATTATGTCAATATCATAACGATTATTATACAATTTTCAAATTCTTTAAAAGATTTTATTTATTATATATTTTTGATATAATATGTTAGTACAAGTAAAGGCCTTATTTGCAATTTGAAAACATCGGACGCATTTTTGCATTCGAACTGCATTCGAAACAGGAGAGAGAAAGCAAAAAGTGCATTTTATATTGGCATTTGCACTACTGTTGCAGCAGTTTTACTGCATTTTTGCGTTTGCGTTTGCGATTTGCAGTACTATTGGAAATGGTCAAAATCAATTACATGTTTCGGCCCAAGTACCGATTGAAGATAAATTAATATTAACAACTATAAAATTATGTTTTTTCCTATGATTGAGCTTTTATATTAAAATTTAGAAACCTAGAGAACGACATATCAAATTAAGCGACGTAACAAAGTAGGGATGTTCATTCGGTAAAACCGAACATAACCGAATTTTTGGTTCAACAACTTTGTAACCGAATACTGGAACCGAACTTAGTCGGTTTGGTTCGGTAAAAACAGAATATTATTTTCGGTTTTTTCGGGAAAAAATAAACTTTGGAGAAAAAGTAATATTTTAATACCAAAACCGAATTAATTATATATATATATATATTAATTTAGTAAATATATTTGTAATTTATAGGGTATCTACAGAAAATACCCATTTATATAAATTTCAAGTCAGTACCCTGTCAAATTTTTTATATGTAGGTACATATTAGACTAAATTTTTTGCACATTGATACCTGTTCCGCCGCAAGTACGTCATAGAACACATTTAGTTACCATAGAGAAACGTATTGTGGTACATAATACAGTGAGAAAATGGTACATCATATAACACATTAAGGTAACATATAGAACGCATATAGGTACTATATGTGGGTACCATATAAACACGTGATGTGGTACGTAATACACATATAAAAAGGTACGTCAAGATGGAAAAATGGTACACATAATCGAGCGGATACTTATATAAAAATTTTCTGATAGGTACTGATTTGTAAATTTTATTCGCTTAACAGAACTACCAAACCAGAAAAAACCAAAATTTGCGGATTTCTATTTTTAAGAATCAAAATCCGAACTGCACCTCGTTCATATCGAATTTTCGGTTTTCGGTTCGATAATTCAGTTAACCCAACTTTTGAACATCCCTAAACAAAAGTCGTATCAATTTGGGTGACGATGTGCCTTTTATTTTGGGGTTCTACTGTTCACACCCCCTAAACAAAAATAGTGTAACATGGCATTTAATACTTGAAATACTTTACATATAAGCCATACACGAATTTTATAACAAAATAATGCAATAATTCTTCAACAATAATAATTTTGCTAGTTTCTTTACTTTTTCTTAACACGTTGCATTTTTAAAATATTTTATTTTAAAATTAATCTAAACTTTACACTTTATGTGAAAAAGTATTATCTTAATTTATAAATACTAATAATTACTTGTTTTAATATAATCATATAACAATATTTCTTATTAACTTGTACAATTGAAAAAGATTTACTAGTTAATTTAGTTAGTTGCACATGATATATAAGTAGGAGAATATTTCTATGTTGTAGGTAGTATGGCTACGTTTAGTTACGCAGATAAGGCCAGATAAATTAACATTATCTTAGCAAATGTTGTTCAGTAACAATAAAACCCAACCTCATAAAGCCCGCAACATATCATCGGCCCGCTATTGTTATCATCCAAATTCAGTATAATTTATGTTATGGGCTGGGGCATGACAAATAATCCAATCCAATCTATTAATGCGAAAAGACGGAAATACCCTCAATCACAAAACCCTAGCCTCCTTAGTCCGTCGTTCCTTTTTTCCATTTGCAGCGATTTCACAGCTTTTTTGGCCAGAACCAGCGACCATCGTTCTTTTTCAAGATTCGTTCCTCATCTTCGAATATTATAAGTAGTTGAAGCTTGTCTATTTCTCGCAATTCCGGGAATTTCTGCATCCACGTGCCTTTTAGTTCGAAATTTTCTATTATTCAAGAAGTCTGCGTTAAATTCATCATGCTTTGTTGTCTAATCCGCCCATTTCCGTTGTCTCAGGTAAGAATCAACTCCTTATAATCTCCACAAGAAGACATACAAATTTCGGTGTGAAACTCTAGTGTTACTTGCAATTTCGACTTAATATGTCCTATAGATTCTTTGATCTGTAGAAAGTGTAGTAGTTTGGTAGATGCGAAATTCGAATGTGACTTCTATCTCATGGCCCATGGGAGAAGATGTGCTTTGATTTGTTTGGAGATGAGTTCGTCTGAGATTGTGCGCGTTTGAAACATGTAAGTTGGAAGAATGATTTCTATTTCATGGAGATGTTTCTTGGAATTTTACCAGGAAAGGGTGTAATAGTAAATAGACGTGATAGCTTTAAATAATATTGTTACAAGTATGGAAAGGTACACAAGATATATAATACAATCCAATCGATTTTTAAGTAGGTAACTGAACTATATAGAGTTATCAGGCACTACTATTATCCAAAGATAAACTTATCGGTCATTTTCCTATATGCGAAACTAAACGTGGCCTAAACACATGACAATTTATCTTACACCATTCACCAGGGTTATTTTATATCGGGCTTAGCGGGCTTGTGAATTAATTCCGGGCTTAAATATGGAAACCAAACACACGATAGATAACTATTATTATTTATATTTTAAGGCCTAATATGGGATAGCAAACGGGCCCTAAGTATTACAGTTAAGGTAAATAATTACGATGTTTTTCAACCCCTTCTCAAAATTATACAGTTTTATATTATAATTCAACAAATATATAAGTATATTGCATTTGTCATACGAATTATATTTATAGGCCACGTTTAGTTTCGCATATAGGAAAATGACCGATAAGTTTATCTTTGGATAATAGTAGTGCCTGATAACTCTATATAGTTCAGTTACCTACTTAAAAATCGATTGGATTGTATTATATATCTTATGTACCTTTCCATACTTGTAACAATATTGTTTAAAGCTATCACGTCTATTTACTATTACACCCTTTTCCGGTAAAATTCCAAGAAACATCTCCATGGAATAGAAATCATTCTTCCAACTTACATGTTTCAAACGCGCACAATCTCAGACGAACTCATCTCCAAACAAATCAAAGCACATCTTCTCCCATGGGCCATGAGATAGAAGTCACATTCGAATTTCACATCTACCAAACTACTACACTTTATACAGATCAAAGAATCTATACGACGTATTAAGTCGAAAATGCAAATAACACTAGAGTTTCATACTGAAATTTGTATGTCTTCTTGTGGAGATTATAAGGAGTTGGTTCTTACCTGAGACAACGGAAATGGGCGGATTAGACAACAAAAGCATGATGAATTTAACGCAGACTTCTTGAATAATAGAAAATTTCGAACTAAAAGGCATGTGGATGCAGAAATTCCCGGAATTGCGAGAAATAGACAAGCTTCAACTACTTATAATATTCGAAGATGAGGAACGAATCTTGAAAGAGAATGATGGTCGCTGGTTCCGGCCAAAATAAGAGACCCAAGCTGTGTAATCGCTGCAAATGGAAAAAAAGGAACGACGGACTAAGGAGGCTAGGGTTTTCTGAATTGAGGGTGTTCCGTCTTTTAGCATTAATAGGTTGGATTGGATTATTTGTCAGGCCCCAGCCCATAAGATAAATTATACTGAATTTGGATGATAACAGTAGCGGGCCGATGATATGTTGCGGGCTTTATAAGGTTGGGTTTTATTGTTATTGAACAACATTTACTAAGATAATTTTAATTTATCTGGCCTTCTCTGCGTAACTAAAACGTAGCCTTTAGTAAAATAAATTTGTACTGGGCTTTTAGTATGAGTTTATAACCAAACAGAACATTAGGCAATAAATATGAGAGAGAATAATCTAATAAAAAACTAATTAAACTTGAAAACATGCTTTTTTAATAGAATTTGCTTTGGTAATAAAAAATGGGTGTGTTTAGTATATGGGGCGGTTTGAATAGAAGTATCCTTATTTTATTCGGGGTCGTTACACATAAGTACATATTTGGATAAAAACTTGTAATATAGTATCCTGTCAGGAATTTTTTATATGTAAGTACCTAACAGAATAATTTTTTTGCACATAGGTACCCGATCCGCGAAAGTACACCATACAACACGTTTGGGTACCCTATATTAACACATTTGGGTACCCTATATAACAGAAAATGGTACGACGTATGTTATATTTAGGTACGCCCTATGTAATACATAGGTATACCGTAGGTACGACGTATGCTATATTCAGGTACCCTATATCAACGTGATATGGTACGTCATATACACACAGGAAGGTACGACATGACTAAAGAAACTGGTAAAAATTAAAACGGGTACCTATCTGTAAAATTTTCTGACATGAGTACCTATGTGTAAAAATTTTATCCAATTAGGTATTTTTCTATAGATTCACCATTTTATGGTATTTTTAATAAAATAAACAAAAAAATATTAAACATTAACGAAATAAACGTAAAAGGAAAAGCATTAATAAAATAGAAAATTTCGTAAGAAGTTTTTACGAGATACATAATTCGTAAAGAATAGATACGAGTTAATTTGCCAAGTTGGCATTCGTTGAGCTGGCGTAAATCGTATCGAGTTCTCGAGTTACAACTCGTAACTCGTAAGAACTACATACGAGTTAGATCTGGTTAAATAACCCAGATCTAACCGACGACGACGACGACACAGACGAAGAAGACGAAGAGTCGCCCTCGACACCGCCGCTCCTCGACGCCGTCGCCGCTGCCGCCGCCTCGACGCCGCCGCCATCTTCTGCTTGACGCCGCCCCGCCTCGCCGCCGCCATCTTCTGCCTCGCACCTCGCCGACGCCGCCGCCATCTTTACGACGCCGACTTCCTTGACGCAGCCCGAATCGACGTCGCCCGCCTCGACGCCGCCGCCATCATCAAATTTTTGACGCGCTCGCCGTGAAGCCGCCGCCGCCGCCTCCTCCTCCTCCTAGACGCTGCCTGGAGCTGCCGCCATACTCCTCTGCTCGCCGCCGCCGCCGCCTCGACAACCAACTCCGCCGCGACCCGCCGCCAACTCGACGACCACTAGGAGCGACACTACGCCTCGCGACGAACCGAAATACACCTCGGGTTAGGTACCGATTTATTATTCCGAAATACGCCTATTTGTTACATTATTTTTTATTTTATTGATTTGTTTGGTTTCGTTTTTTTTACTGTAGAATGAATTTGGATTCGTCTTACGGGCCTTTTGATAGTCGGAGCAGCTGAGTCCAGCGGAGTGGTATCATCTGGCGCATCGTCGTCGTCGTTCTCGTCGTCCTCGTCGGGGTTGGGTAACTCCGACAGTGGGTCCTCGTCGTCCTCTTCCGAATCACTAACAGCAACGTCCTCCTCTGCTTCAGGCACGAAATCTGGCTCCGGTTCCGGATTCCGGCATATTGAATGGAACACCAACCTCCGGCATCTCCAGAGAAACATTACTGAACCCTGCCGTCACTGAGACGATGTCGGGAAAATCCGGACAGGCATAACTCGAAGAACCAACTTCAAAATTCCGATGAGGCTCTTCGTTCAAATCAAAACTTGAATTTTCAACTAGTTCAACAAAAACCTCAACACAATTGTTCTCCGAATCAGGATGAATGAAAAATTGTAAATCGTTGTCGTTGGAGATTCGGAATAATTGATGAAAGATGCGGGAATGTTGAAAGAATTCATTTTTGGCTTGGACAAGTAGCGAAAAACGACTGCTATCAGCACCCGTAATTTCGAACAGCAATGACGTAAACTCATATAAATTGGTGTTGCGGCGAATCCGCCTATACGCAATAGGACGGATACTATAACTGACGACAGAATCAGATGATTGAATTATTTCACCGCCGAAATATACTATGATTTGTACACGACTAGACACCATTTTTGTTGGGTTTTTATGTTGGATTTTCGTGTTGTGTTTTAGAAAGCGAAATGGGGGTATTTATAGAAATATAATTCGTAAGTCTTACACACGAGTTACGTGTATTATTGCACCACTCGCATGTAACTCGTATGAATTTTTTACGAGTTACTTCCACTATGTACTGACACTGCATGGCCATGCAAGTTGGTCGGCCACGTTCGTAAATCGTATGAATAATATACGATTTATAACTCGTACTTAAATCATACGATTTACGAGCTAATTTTATTACGCCACGTCAGGTCAACGTTCCACGTGTAGTAACTCGTATATATCTAATGCGAGTTATAACTCGTAACAAATTCATACGAGTTACTTTTCAACTTTTTACCACGTCAGGTCAGCGGCCACCTCACACAGAGTAAAACGTAAGAATTTCATACGAGTTACTAACTCGTATAATATACATACGAAATTTTCTATTTTATTAATGCTTTCCCTTTTACGTTTATTTCGTTAATGTTTAATATTTTTTTTGTTTATTTTATTAAAAATACGCCATTTTATTCTAAGGACATGAAACCATGATTGATAATAAAATCGTAAAACCATGATTGATAATACGTGCACGGATAAGTTATCGCATAAAGTTTATTAAACTTAAAAACTTTATTAGATCACAGTTTCCAACACGTTGGCACCTTGTCCTCCTCCTCGCTCTTCCAAGCCACAATCAAGAAAATGATAAATTTCTTGAAAATGTAATTAAATATCAAGGCATGTTAATTAATTAGTTCCAACCTTGTCCGTGTTCCTTCAGATCTTTCTCTCTCTCTCTCACACCATCCATACAGAAGCATCACTGCATGGCATATTCTCTATATTCAATCTACTGCTTAACCTGCAAAAGACAAGGAGGGTAAAAACAAAGAACATGGGCACTGCAACACTCATGGGGCCCTAAGTGATATGATAGTGAAATGAATAAACAAGCTACAAGTCGTGCGGAAAAAAATATACTCACGAGATGATATATGAAGATTTTCAAAAAATATTCAAGTTATTATATGAAATTACCTGAGAATAAATGAAGGTCCCCGATATGGCAATGGCAGCGCCGAGGGCATTGATGGGCTGAATGGGCACTTGGAAGATGATGATCGAAGCAATTATTACAGATATTCTCTTCATCGTATTTCCAATGCTAAAAGTCAACGGAGATATCTCATTGAGAGACATGTACGACACTTGGTTGTAGAAATGGTAGAATACGCTCTGAGCCACAACCCACCTGCAAGAACAATAATCTTGTATCAATAAAAAATGCGATCTTTTTTCAAGAGATTCTTAACAACAAAAAATTCTTACCATATGAAATTAGGACCGACTTGAGAGATTGCTTTATGCCACCCCACAGCCCACAGCTGTGGGCCCTCCACAGCCACAGCAAATGGAGTGAGAATCACAAGCGACAAAATTGAGAGACAACCATAGTAATTCATCCCACCAACGCTCGCCGACGACGACGACCTTCCGCCGCCGCTACTGTTCATTCCTCTCTTGGAGAATATGTTCCTAAAAACAAATGCCAAGTTCGACAACATAGCACCCATAAAACCTGCAACACATTCATTACATAAAATAAAAAAAGAGAGAGAGAGATTAAGGTTTAGCTGCCATGCCACACACATACACCTAAGATCGAATTCGATGTAATAAAATATACCTGTAAGATTGAAGTTAAGCTCAGTAGCAGCAGAAAGCGCGCAGCCACCGATGATGGGCAAAAGCGAGAGATAAACAGGCGCAGGAAAGCTCTCTCCGAGCAGAAACCTCGACACCAATACGCTGAAAGCTGGCTCGCCGCTCTTTATGATGTGCGTGAAAGACACCGCAACCTTGGACATGCTCACCGTCGCCGCCACGTGGCCGATCGTGTGAGCCACCGCAACCTACATAGACACCACTCGATCAGATATCGAATCGAAAGAAAACATCGTGCCATAAAGAATAAGTAATTAAATGAAAACATGCATACGGGCAGCAGGTTTCTCCAGAACTGCGCGTCGGTTTTTGGAGGCTCGGCGATCTTAGTGGCCCAAGAAACGAGCATGATCAGCGAGCCAGCGGCCAATGAGAGCGTAGAGGTTAGCCATGGGAAAGGGAAGGCGTTGAGAACTTTCTTGTTGTATATGTTGAAGACAACGTTGAGAGCCCACCAAGTGGCGAAGTAGACGCCGATCTTTAGCTTCTGAGCAGATTCGCCGTCCAAGTCGATGCTTATGGGAACCACCGACTGAGACCTGCCTGCTTCGTACGCGTCGCACCGAACCGAAGGCCGAGCCTCATGCTCGGGATGGTTCGAGCCGAACGAGCCGCTGGTCAGTGCAGAGATGTACAGTGGCTTGCGGTGGTGTTGGAGTTGTGGGTTTGAGGGGTTTTTCTTGGAGATGAATGGGGTTTTGAAGCATGGGCTTTGCGAAGGTAGTAAAGTGGTTGTCGTTGTTGTCGTTTTTGTGTTAGCTTTTATTACCGTTGTGTAGGAATATTGGTTTCCTGTGAGAGCAGCAGCCATTACAGTCAGCTTTGCAAGAATTTCGAGATATAATTCTTGGCTAGCTGCTGATTTTAATAGCTTTGTTGTGCGTGTGTTTGTGTGTGTGTAAATGTGAACAACGAAGTGAAGGGGATAGATTATATATAGAGTGGAGTGGTGTGACTAAACACGGCTCTATTTCTTAGCTTATTACCGACTTCTCAAGCTGGAAAAGGGTTGTTTGCAAAAGGCAAATTGAAATTGAGGGCAATTATATATGTGCAATTTGAAGTCATCGTACTCGTGCTTTCTAGGCTCAGTAATATCGTAAGAAATTTGATGGAAAATGTGTATTTGTGTTCGGTTCCGAGGCATGACCCTTTATAACTTAACACGGCTTTTTTTAATTTAGCTAAATATCATACTACTCGGGGCTTTTTTTTTTTCCGAATCAAGTGTACCAAAAAATGAATATAAAAAGTAAGAAAAATGAGAACCGTTGGAATGCATCAGTTTCACAGCTCTCGTTAATGTCACTGTAGTACATCTATCGCGAGTTTGGTGTGCAACAAGATTGGAAAATAATTGGAACCTCGTGTTTAATGAAATGCATTTTAATTGATGCATCGAACAAAAATTTATTAAAATAGATTTGCACTTGTAAAATATATTTAAGTAAACACAAAATTACTAATTTTGAGCAGTCAATCAAATAATCACTACAGCAAGTGGTGAGGTCCCCACTTAATCAATGGGGTATTTCCAAATAAGAACCTGCAAATTCAATTGCAAGCTTTGGGAGTTTCTGTTTATTTTATATTTGCTAATACTATTTAAAATTAAAAAACATGATCTTTGTGGTTGGTTGGAATGATAAGTCTGTAGCATGTCGGAAACAGCAACATAGAATCGACGGTTCTAAATTCAAGCTACATACTGTCGTTTTTTATTGCATTGCATTGCAGCAGCCCTTTGCGACTATATAGTAAATATCTTCTATTTCGCAAACATTAAAATATTCAATTAAATTGAACTTATGACCGTATAGTATGTATGTGAAAAATCTGTAGACAGTTGTGTAAGTATGCCATCGCGATTTGTGGCTCAGAGTTTAGCAGAAGATATTAGGTTTGACCCACTCGCTTATTGTTCATAGAATCTTTCCAATCAATTTTCTGTCAAGATCTAATGTCCTATTATTTTGTTTATTTCTAAAATATTTTTTCCTCAACAGAGTTAGACATTATCATAAGGTGACTTAAAATAATTCACATATTGCATGTATTCGCATTCGAAACATTTGTGGCCGAGCAGCACAATAGATTTTTATAACAATGAATAATAAAATTTGGTCATGCTAGAATACGTTCGTTTACTGGGACCACATATGGAATATGATATTATCGTAACATATGAATATCGATCTTTTTTTTTTTTTGTTCTTAAAGAAACGGGTATTGAATTAGTATAAAGAAATGCCTGCTTCATATGACGTCGATTCTTTGAACCCTTGTGTTGCATTAACCGTTATGGGCAATGAAATGCATCATTCTTCTTGGAACTTGTGAACTAAACCAACTTTATTTAAAATAATATAGGGGTCTTTACACGTAAGTACCTATTTAAATAAAAACTTGTAATTTAGTACCATGTCAGGATTTTTTATATGTAGATACCTAACAGAATAATGTTTTTGCACAAAGGTACCCGATCCCCGAAAGTACACCATTCAACACATTTGGGTACCCTATATAATAGAAAATGGTACGACGTATGCTATATTTAGGTAGGCCCTATGTAACACACAGGTATGCAGTAGGTACGACGTATGCTATATTTAGGTACCTATATCAACGTGTTATGGTACGCAATATACACACATGAAGGCACGACATGACTAAAGAAACTGGTAAAAATTTAATCGGGTACCTATCTGTAAAATTTTCTGACATGGATACCTATGTGTAAAATTTTTATCTAATTGAATATTTTTCTATAGATTCGCCTATATTTTATGTATATGATCAATAAATAGTTATATAAAAACTTCGCATTTCGACTAAATATAGCTGAAGTGAATCGGAATTTCATATTTCCAATTATGCAGCATCAAAGAAATGTACGAGTCTTCCTCAACCAAGTCCAACCCTTCGAAGAAAGTCCTACATTGATTATTGATTGAGCGACTAGGTTAGGTTTGAATATTTACATACAAGTCTTTCATCTAGGCCCCGTTTAGTTTGGTATATTATCCCAGATAAAGTTCAATTATCCTATTATTGTTGAGTATAAATAAAACCCACGTTTACAAAGCCTATCACTGATTATCGGCCCGATACTATTATCTGGTAAATCCAGTATAACTAATCTGATGGGTTGTGGCATGATAAATTATCCCATCCAACCTATTAAATTGGAAAAGACGAAATACCCTCAATTAATAAAACCCTAGGCCATTCCCTCCCTTTTTTCATTGCAGCGATTTACATCTCTTGTCGGCCAGAACCAGAATTCAGCATCTTCAAGTTTCACTTGTCTCTTCGACTAATCTTAAGCTTGTTTGTTCTCGCAATTTCAGGTATTTTGTGCATCCACCTTCGAAATTTTCTGTTACAGAAGAAGTTTGCAGTTTTCATGTTTTTGTTGTATACTCCATATATGTGTATTTGTTTGGTTGAGGTAAAACTCGAATGTGAACCGAGTTAAGGTTTATTTTCCGTGGCTGTGTTCGGATAATTTGCAAACTGTGGGTATTTACATCGTCAATTGGGCATGTTACATAAGTAATTCTCTGCAATACGGTTTCTATTTCACGATGGGTATGTGAGGGATTGAGGGTATACTGGTAAATGGTCCTAATAGCTTTAAATAATGTTGCTACTAATATGGAAAGGTAAACAAGATTAATAATACATACAATACGATTGCTTTCCAGGCAGACAACTGAACGATATAAAATTATAAGACACTATTATTATCCAAAGATAAAGTTATCGTGTTGTTTTCCTATCTGCAAAACTAAACGTGGCCTTACATAATTACTATGATTCATCACGTGTTTTTGCTTAAAGGTCCTTCTACTTTACGCTATTTCGTTGCTCCGTTAAACCCAATGTGTAAGTGTTAACCGCAATCTAATCGCTACTCTGCAAAACCCTATCGTTGGAGCTCAATTCGATTTTGATTCTGCTACCTTTTTACGAACACTAACGCGAAAGAGCTTCGAAGAAGATAATCAGATGAGCGAAAGACCAGTCCCGAGAAGGGAGAGTCCGTGGGGTGTCTCTCCGGGCCCACACAAAGAACCCAAAGCTCACAGATGTAATGATCGAGCTGAAGATGTCATCCAAGTAAGCATTTTTTGCGATTCTATTATTGCAAATTACTATTCGCGTATGCAAAATCATTGGTTATGTTAGCTTTCTCGTCCATTGATCTCTACGCCTATTTCGACATTGATAGAAGTGGTGGAGAGATTTGTACTCAGATGCTGTTCTATATTTCGAATTTTGAAACTTTTTTGGGAAATTTAGTCAATCATTTCGTATGCTAACTGGGCAATTGGTTGCTATCATAGACACGATATTACATAGTTTCTTCTTCTTTCAGTAGAAAAGATATGCTGACATTCTTTAATTTTCCAATATGCTTCACTGTGCTTGTACTTGTTTTAGACCTCTTACAACTCTTTTATGCTCTAATTCTGTTTGGCCATTGATGTATCAATTTAGGCATGTTTCGAGGGAAACCCTTTTAAAACGGTTCCTGGGCCATTCAAACTATTTTGGCGGTGCATGCGTTCAAAGCCAGGGTATGTTTTCATTCTCCCAGGATGGGATAAAATTCGATACAATCCAGGCAGAAAAAAAAAAAAAAAAAAAAGAACCCATTTTCTTTTCTCTTACGGAACATACAATTCAAATATCAGCTCGGCAAATACTGATAGAATGTGGCTCCTTTTCCCTTATGCTTCTGATTTGCAGGGAAGAACCTACGGAGCCTTTCTACTATTTGGAGCTCGATCCACCGAAGCCGCAGGAAATCAAACTCGAGTAGCTTTCCGACTTTTCTGGTTCGTGATGATATTTTCTTTTCTCGTTCACGTGACAATCTTAGTATTTCAATTTGTCTGACCATCTTATCCAATGGGGATAGAAGGATGATAATAAGCCTCCTGTGTCATCATTACATTACCATGCTTAATGCCATAGTAAGAAACTCAGTTTTGTTTCTATCAGATCTCCCTTTTCTCTTCCCATTAAAATTTTTACAACCTCTGTTTTTCTCTACACATCACAAGACAACCGATCTTTAACTGTTCCGTTCGTCCGAATTACAACCCGGTATTCTCCAAACCCTCCCAATTCTTTCTCCGGAGCATTTCTTTAGTCTTCGTCTCCCTCTGAAATGCGTAGGAGTCGTTCAATTAGTGAAAGAAAGAAAGAAAGGAACGGTAAGAAGAAAGAAAGAAACACTTTTCCTTGCAATGGAAATGGAGGATCTATTATGGAAATGGAGAACTTTGGGCTTACCCCAATTCACGAGATTGAATCCGTGACCAATAGATGGGATCACTCTCCTTAACAAAGACTTGTTTTCCTTTTTTTTTTTTTTCCTTAAGCGGCGATTATTGTATTTTTATACATAATCAAAGCATATGCCATACATATTAAGTAATTAATTTAATTAGCTGTCAAAACATGATGATTGTGATTAAGAGAGTTTTGGTGTTAAATAAATGATTCTGTCAATTTCTTTCATCTGTTTGTGTTGGACTTTTTCAAGAGTGGCGTGTGAATGGTTTATTACCAGAAGAAGGTGGAATAGCGGACGCGGTCTTTTATATTAAAAATAATGTTTAATATTCATAAAATGACAAAATTAACCTCCCCAATATGTTTCTTCAAGTCCTGTCAAATCTCTTTTCCTTATATTGACGACACACGACTTTTCATTGGCTCGACCCCAAATTGCACGAGATATTTCACTCCTTTAATAGGTCGTTCCTTTCATACAATTTTCCCACTTTCAGGCCAAAAGCATGGTCTGATAAAGGTTTTCTCTCTAGCCTTATCTTAGGACGACGATGGTGAGATTAACCAGCGCGCTGCTACTGCTCTGTTTCCTGGCGGCCAGCACCGCTCCGATCACCCTCGCCGCCGACACGATCTCAGCAAACCAAACCCTCTCCGGCGACCAAACCATATCCTCGTCCAACGGCAGCTTCGTCCTCGGATTCTTCAACCCAGTGACCAGCAGCAACTCGTCGGCGAGGTACTACATCGGAATATGGTACAGCCTTACAAAAGTGCCTTCCAAGACCATCGTCTGGGTAGCCAACCGTGAAACCCCAGTTTCCGACAAGAACGCCGCCTCCCTCCGCATCCTCGACGGAAACCTCGTCCTCGCAGACGAATCCCAGAACGTCATATGGTCCACCGGCCTGAACTCCACGCGCTCCTCGAACCCCATCGCCGCCGTCCTCCGCGACGACGGAAACCTAGTCCTCGGAGAGGAAGGGTCGCCGTCGGCGTTTCTGTGGCAGAGCTTCGACAATCCAGCCCACACGTGGCTTCCCGGCGGCAGAATCGCCTACGACAACAGAACGCAGAAGAAGATGCTGTTGACTTCGTGGAAGAACTCCGAGGACCCTGCGCCGGGTCTCTTCACCCTCGAGCTCGACCCGATCGGAAAGCAGTACCTCATCAAGTGGAACGGAACCCAAGAATACTGGTCAAGCGGCGAGTGGAACGGCAAGATCTTCAGCCTAGTGCCTGAGATGAGGCTCAACTACATCTACAACTTCAGCTACGTCGAAAACGCCAACGAAAGCTACTTCACCTACTCCCTCTACGACCCGAACCGAATATCGAGGTTCATCATGGACGTCTCGGGTCAGATCAAGCAGCAGAATTGGTTCGACAACAGCGACTGGAACCTGTTCTGGTCCCAGCCCAGACAGCAGTGCGAGGTTTACGCCTTCTGCGGGGCCTTCGGCGCCTGCAATCAGAACTCCCAGCCCTTCTGCGCCTGCCTGCCGGGATTCAGACGCGCGTCGGAATCCGACTGGAAGCTGATGGACTACTCCGGGGGATGCGTCAGGGAATTCGACCTGCAGTGCAAGAACGCCGACGGCGCGCCTGCTGAAAGGGGGAAGAAAAGGGATAGGTTCCACGCCATCCCTTACATGAGCTTGCCCCAAGGCTCGCCGGCCCCAAACGCCGGCAGTTTGGTGGACTGCGAGGCCGCTTGCTCGAACAACTGCTCTTGCTCGGCCTACGCCTACGAAGACGACGGCGGCTGCTCAATTTGGACAGGCGATCTCTTCAACCTTCAGCAGCTGTCCCAGGGAGACACCAACGGCAGAACCGTCTACATAAAGCTCTCAGCCTCCTCCTCCGTATTCGCCGGAGCTAAGCCCATCAAGCCGGCCACCATAGCAGCCATCGCAGCTTCCTCAGCCGCCCTGGCGCTCGTCCTCGCAATAACGTCCGCCTTCATGTGGAGGAGGAGGATACTGTCGAGGAGCTCAAAGACCAAAGCCATGGAGGGCAGCTCTTTAACGGCATTCGGGTACAAAGACCTACAAATCGCCACGAAAAACTTCTCCGAAAAGTTGGGCGGCGGCGGGTTCGGGTCGGTCTTCAAAGGTTCGCTTCCGGGCGACGGGTCGCCCGCGGTGGCTGTGAAGAAGCTCGAGAGCGTGACCCAGGGCGAGAAGCAGTTCAGGACGGAGGTCAGCACCATCGGGACGGTCCAGCACGTGAACCTCGTTCGCCTCCGCGGGTTCTGCTCGGAAGGCGACGCCAGGCGACTGCTGGTCTACGACTACATGCCCAACGGCTCCCTCGACTCGCACCTCTTCGAGCCCAAGCGGCCGATGGACTGGGCGACTAGGTACGGCGTGGCCCTCGGTGTGGCTCGGGGACTCGCCTACCTCCACGAGAAGTGCCGGGACTGCATCATACACTGCGACGTGAAGCCCGAGAACATTTTGCTGGACTCCGATTTCTGCCCGAAGGTGGCGGATTTCGGGCTGGCGAAGCTCGTGGGACGGGATTTCAGCAGGGTTCTGACGACGATGAGGGGGACGAGGGGTTACCTGGCGCCCGAGTGGATCTCGGGCGTGGCGATAACGGCCAAGGCGGACGTGTACAGCTACGGTATGATGCTTTTCGAGCTCGTCTCCGGGAGGAGGAACGCGGAGGGCGGCTCGGGTTCGGGCGGGAGGTTTTTCCCGACGGTGGCGGCTGAGGCGGCGGCGGGCGGGGGTGGGGATCTGATGAAGCTTTTGGATCCGGGATTGGAGGGGAGGGCGGAGGAGGAGGAGGTGATTAGGATTTGTAGGGTGGCTTGCTGGTGCGTGCAGGACGAGGAGGGTTTGAGGCCGACGATGGGGCAAGTGGTGCAGATACTCGAGGGGATTATGGAGGTTAACGTCCCGAGGGTTCCGAGGTCGCTGATGATGCTGGCTGAGGGAGGCGATGAGAACGTCGTCTTCTTTACGGATTCGTCGTCGGCGTCCGGGAAGAGTACGTCGGGGACGAGGAGCGGGTCTACGAAGAGCGCTAGTGCGCCTTCTCTGTCGTCGGGCGATTAGTCATTGCGTTTGGTGGGATTTTCGTCTTTCTTGAGTGTAATTTATTATATGATTAGAGGCTTGGTTTGCAATTCGTATGCTGTATGCGTGTGTATTATGTATGTAGGTTGAGAAAAGCAGATCGCCGTTAAACCGCGCTTGGAAATAAAATCACAAGAAGCAAAAACAGAGACGAGCAACGGTTAGAATGGCAAAACAGAGGATCGGTATCGAAGACTCCAAAACTAACACACTCAAGGGGCAAAATGTAATGCCAAATCCTTACTTATCGACCTAACCTTTTCGAGTCAAGTCAAGAAAAAAGTATTCCACCAAAACCGAAGGCCGTGGAATTAAAAGGGGGTAAGAGGCGAAACAGAGGAAGAAACGTAGAAAACAGAGGATGAAAGCAAATACAAAAAGGTCCCCTGACTAATACGAATAGAGTCCTGAATTCTGACAAATGTTGCTTAGCATGAAGCTGAATATTATGATCGTGGTCAATAGTGTTGTGTTGATTAGGTCAATCTTGAATGCCTGTTGACTTGTAGGCTCAGTTGAACTGAACCATTACATTTTTTGGGGGTTTCACAATTTCGGGTCCATCATAAGTTTCATTTAGGTTTCATGCCCATGTCAGAAAAATTTTTAGTTTTAAGGACTCAATTTCTGCAGTACCACCAATTCGTTATTCTGCAGTACCACTTTCAGTACTACTTTGTTGTTCTGCAGTACCACTTAATTATTCTGTAGTACCACTTCATTTGTTCTGTGCAGTACCACTTCATTTATGTTAGAAAGATAGAGTGAAGAATATATTTTGTAGTGAGGACCTATTTGTACTCTTAAATGTGGGTTAGATAGATTCTGTATTTTTATGTAGATAGGGACTGAACTGCAATAGTGCAGTGGTATAAATCTCTGTGTACAGCTCATATCGATGTATTATCTTTACTTGATTATATTCTGAATAGAAAAGTTTTCTTCGATTAACCAATCTTAAGATGGTATCAGAGCTATTAATCGCTCCGTAAAAGTCAAGAACACAGAAATAAGTCAAAATAAGGGCTGAGGCAAACTGCGACGCCATGGCAGCGAAAGAACCAAACACAGATCAAGGAATGAAGAACCAATCAACGATCAATTTCAACGACCCGCTGCATTTGCATCCGTCTGATACACCAAATCTTGAGCTCGTAACTGAAGTCCTGAGAGGAGGCGAGAACTACAAGATATGGAGCAGAGAGATGAAGGTAGCGCTCGAGGCAAAGAACAAGATAGCTTTCATTGACGGATCTTGTCAAGAACCGATCAATGATAAAGTGAAGAGCAGTGGAAGAGATGCAATGCTTTGGTTAGATCTTGGATCCATCGCTCACTGTCGCGGGAATTGATTCAAGGTGTCATCTACTGTGAATCGGCGCACTTGATTTGGGAAGATCTTAAGGAGCGCTTCGATAAGATTAATGGTGCAAGACTTTTTTCATTATACCACCAGATCAACACAATCACTCAAGGATCGAGCTCTGTCAGTGAGTATTACTCAAAACTAAGAGAGCTATGGGATGAATATGATAGTATGATTCCATCTCCATCGAGCACTGTGTCAAAGGAATACGCAGAATTCTGTGATCAGCTCAAGATGATGCAGTTCTTGATGGGGCTAAATGAGGCGTATGCGAACATAAGGTCTCAAATTCTCATGATGATTCCTCTACCCACTCACAGGCAAGTCTATTCGATGGTATGTAATGAAGAGGGGCAGAGGAGCATTGTTATGCAAGGGAACATTAAAGAATCTGCCTCAGTAGCCTTCCAAATTGGTGCAAGCCACAGCAAAGGAGATAAGCTGATTCGTTGGTGTGATAACTGTAACATTGGAGGTCACACGAGAGAGAACTGCTTCAAGATCCATGGCTATCCTCAAGACTTCAATAAAGGACAGAGAGGAGGATCTAGAGGCAGAGGTCAAAGAGGAAGATCCTTCCAAGGGCCAGGCAGAAACATTGGCTACCAGTGGAGAGATCTCAGGGCAAATTCAACAACATTGGCTACCAATGCACAAGGCATGGGGATTAATACTGAAGGACCAATCATGCCACAACTCACACCAGCGCAATACCAGCAGTTGATGTCAATCTTGGGTGAAGCACAAAAGTAGGAGGAAGTTGCTCCCTGACATCAGCCAATCAAGCAGGTAAGGATTCAGGTATGGCTCCTTCCCAATCTTTTGGCTGTTGGATTATTGACTCAGGTGAAAATAAACACATGATCTCAGATGAGTCTTTATATGACCTAGGATCTATTAGTCAGAATCATGATCTGTTTGTGAAATTGCCCAATGGTAATCTTAGTCAAGCATCTAAATGTGGGACAGTGACTCTAAGTGGTGACCTGAAGCTTTATAATGTGTTGTTTGTGCCTGAATTTAAACACAACTTACTTTCAGTGTCTAGATTATCCAATGAGGCCAATGTTCATGTGTCTTTCTACCCCCATTTTTGCCTCATCCAGGAGACTTGGGCTGGCAAGATAAGGGGAATTGGTAAGAACCAGAATGGACTCTATTACTTGGATAGGACTGGAGATGAATCTGCTGTAGTAGGTCTTAATCTTGATGTGAAAACACATGATGGTGTAGTAGGAATATGTCATGATGTAATAAGAAAGGCAGATGATAATAAAATTTCTCTCTGGCATAAAAGATTTGGTCATATGTCTTTCAAAAGATTTGATTTCTTACCTCAACTTAATCTGAAACTGTTGGATAATCACGTATATTGTCCTGTCTGTCCACTTGCTAAGCATGCTAGATTCTGTCTTTCCAAATAGGACTAGTTATACCACTTCCATAATGGAACTGTTGCATGTTGATGTTTGGGGTCCATTAGGGAACCAACTTACAATAATGAGAAGTTTTTTTACTATTGTTGATGATCATTCTAGGGCAACATGGGGTTTCCTCATGAAAAGCAGATCTGAAGTGTTTACTTGCATAAAACAGTATTTACTATATGCACGAAATCAGTTTTCATGCAAAGTTAAAACCATAAGAACTGATAATGCATTAGAATTCTTTAGTAGAGATTGCAGGAACCTATTTGAATCATTGGGCATTGTGCATCAAAGTTCTTGTTCCTACACACCACAACAAAATGGTGTGGTGTAAAGGAAACATAGGCATATACTAGATGTAGCCCGAGCTTTAAAATTTCAATCACATGTTCCCATTAAATATTGGGGTGAATGCATTAGGACAGCTATATATCTAATAAATAGGACACCAACTCCCTTGTTACGAGGGAAATCTCCTTTTTCAGTCTTGTATGGTAAGGATCCTAATATACATCACTTAAAGGTATTTGGTTGCCTATGTTTTTCAAAAATTTTACCTCAGCATGACAAGTTTCAGCCATGTGTATTTATGGGCTACGCTGCTAATCAAAAGGCCTACAAAATACTGGATTTGGGTACACAGAATGTTATAGTTTCCAGAGATGTCATTTTCTATGAAGACAGATTTCCATTATGTGTACATAAAGATGCAACCAGGGATCAGTCCTCATTAAATCATAATAACAGTTTTTCTTTTGATGACTTCCCTTGTGTTGATAATAATATAGTAGGTCATCATGATGATCTACCTTGTGCTGATGAAGCTCCACCCGGTGCACATGAGAATCATGTACCAGATGAGGTAGATGATAGTCCTCCAGCTGGGAACCAGAATGAAGACCAATCTCTGAGGAGGTCAACCAGAATCAGCAGGCCTCCAAACTGGTTAAGGGACTTTATCTCTCCTTTTAATACTGACAATAACCATGCTAATTTTGTGAAATACCCGTTGACTGACTATGTGCAGTATGCTAATATTACACCAAAGCATGTTGATTACTTAGCTGCCATAGCGAGTGAGGAAATTCGCCAGACATATCAGCAGGCCATCAAGTCTGAACGTTGGAGAAATGCCATGAAACATGAGGTGGAAGCACTAGAACAAAACAACACATGGAAGGTGGTTGACTTACCTGAAGGAAAGACACCAATTGGTTGTAAGTGGGTTTTTTCCATTAAATATAATGCAAATGGTTCTATAGAAAGGTATAAAGCAAGGTTAGTGGCAAAAGGGTATAATCAAATAGAAGGGATAGATTATACTGATACTTTTGCTCCTGTTGCAAAGCATGTGACAATTAGGCTTATTATTTCACTTGCATCCATACATGGTTGGCCACTTTGACAAATGGATGTCACTAATGCTTTTTTGCAGGGTGACTTAAATGAGGAAGTTTACATGACTATGCCCCCGGGATTGGGGACTACAGAACCTGGTAAGAAACCCAAAGTATGCAAGCTTGAAAAGTCACTTTATGGCTTGAAACAAGCATCTCGCCAATGGAATCACAAATTCACATTGGCTATGCATACTTTTGGATTTGAGCAATCGAAGAATGACTATTCTTTGTTTGTCAAATCCAGGGGGAGAAACTTAGTTATATTACTTGTATACGTGGATGATATAGTGATTACAGGGAATGATAATGATATGATAGCTGAAACTAAGTCTTATTTGAATGATGTTTTTTGTATGAAGGATTTGGGAGAGTTAAAATTCTTCCTAGGAATTGAGGTGGCAAGGTCACCTAAGGGAATTGTGCTCAGTCAAAGGAAGTATGTGCTAGATCTTTTAGCTAAAACTGGAATGTTGGGATCAAAGCCACTCAGCATTCCAGCTGAGCAGAATCTGAAAATTACAGAGACTGACTCTGATTCTGCTGAAGGAGCAGAAACAGAATCTGGCTCAAAAGAACAGAGTGCTACTTCCTTTAGGAAAATAGTTGGGAAACTAATTTATCTGAGCCTATATCGTATGCAGTTCAGATCCTTTCATAATTCATGCATGATCCAAAAAAGATTCATTTTAGTGCAATGGTTAGAGTACTAAGGTACTTGAAGGGTAAGCCTGGACTTGGGATTTTCCTTGATGCTAACAGTAATCTGACATTAAACAGTTTTTTTGATGCAGATTGGGCATCATGCCCAAAGTCTAGAAAATCTTTAACAGGTTACATGGTACTGCTCGGGAACTCATTAATATCATGGAGAACGAAGAAGCAAAGCACGGTCTCCCGCAGCTCGGCAGAAGCAGAGTACAGGGCCATAGCTATGTTAACAGCAGAGATACTTTGGCTGACAAGCTTAATGAAGGATGTTGGTCTTGAAAGGTTAGAGCCGATTACAATCTATACTGATAGTAAGTCTGCAATTCAAATTGCTGCAATCCAGTTTTTCATGATAGAACGAAGCACATAGAAGTAGATTGTCATTTCATAAGAGATAAGATCCAAGAAAAGGTCATTAGAACCGAGTATATTCCATCAAAGGAGCAACCGGCAGATTTGTTGACCAAGGCATTAGGAAGAAGCCAATTCAAACACTTGTTGTCCAAGTTTGGTATGATTAACTTGTTCAATACCAAGCTTGAGGGGGAGTGTTAGAAAGATAGAGTGAAGAATATATCTTGTAGTGAGGACCTATTTGTACTCTTAAATGTGGGTTAGATAGATTCTGTATTATATATGTAGATAGGGACTGAACTGCAATAGTGCAGTGGTATAAATCTCTGTGTACAGCTCATATCGATGTATTATCTTTACTTGATTATATTCTGAATAGAAAAGTTTTCTTCGATTAACCAATCTTAAGAATTTACCTGCAAAAACAACGAAGTGTACTGCAGAACAATGAAGTGGTACTGCAGAACAACAAAGTTGTATTGCAGAAATCGGATCCTTAAAACTAAAAATTTTCTGACAGGGGCCTGAATCCAATTTTAAAACTTAAATGGAGCCTGAATCATAATTAACATTACATTTTTTTAGCAAATTAACAAGTATATATACAAGTTTTGTATGCTCAAAATGCAGACTTTGATTACCTCGTCAATTTTGATGAGTTCCTCTTTCCCAATTCCTTAAAAAAATTAACAAAATTGAACTTTACTAGATAAATCAATCCAATTTGGTTCCAACAGACCAATAGTCCCAATTCATCGTAAATCAGAATCAGAAAGCAGAATATGGTTCACCATCACTTCACTCTTTTAGAATATAATGGTCGGTGATTCAAGATTGTACTTTTACGTGTATCACATTTCACGGCCAAAGCCAAAGATGAGATGTATTTCTTGGATTTAAATCATTACGCTCATCCCATCAAAGAAAACCAAACGTGCTACTTACTGTAGACAAAAAATCGGCCGACACTGAGGTGGACGTATTTCATTCACACCTTTTCTGCCTCTCAAAAAACAATAATACAAAAAAATAAAGCTATTATTTTTATTTATTTAAATTCTTGTCCATAAATGCAGAAACAGAGACTGCTCCTTGTGTTGCTTTAACGTATGAACGACTTTGAGAGGCGAAGGGGCTCTTCGAACGTGACGCATCATCCATCATCCCCTCTCCTACAAACAGCCGAGGAGAGTACAAAAAAGGTAATAATAAGAACAATTATGAACTCATATGCTCGAAAAAAATCCCAGTTATCAGATATGGGCCGAGTGGTCATCAACGTTTCGTACAATTGATCTTAATTTTATGCCACCTCATACATACATATGAAAGCTACCATTCATTCATTTCTTGAAGCACCATGTGAACTTAACGAGACAATGAAAGAAGACCACCTTGATGTTCACATTATATTTATTTAATGAGAAAAGAACCAGACAAAGCTTCAATTTTTTATTATTATGCTTGAAGAATTTCATTTCACTCTTCAAGATCAACTGAAATTAGGCATATTAGGCCTAGAAGTTGTTACGATTTTTTTGGGCATGCTAATTCTTCTACTCAATATATATGACGTGTGACATACTTGAAAGTTAAACAATATATGAATTATCATCGCTCCAAATTCCAAGGTT
The DNA here is from genome assembly GCA_027422505.1 of Craterostigma plantagineum. NCBI lineage: Eukaryota > Viridiplantae > Streptophyta > Magnoliopsida > Lamiales > Linderniaceae > Craterostigma > Craterostigma plantagineum. The sequence goes on along the minus strand of JAPQWV010000033.1, from coordinate 888,473 downwards.
AAGTTTTATTTTCTGAAATTAAACTTACCATCGTTAATTGTGCATATATATGCACGATTGTGATGGAATTTGCTCGAGTAGAACCGATCTTTTCGAAGTAATTATTGGTAATATATTTGACAATTTAAGTGTGGAGAGCAAAAACAAAAACCCACGCAGAAAATAGGGGATTTTTCAATTCAGGCCGCATTTAAATTTAAAAATCGAGTTCAGGCCATGTCAGAAAAATTAATTAGTTTTAAGGATCCGATTTCTTCATATCACTTCATCGATCTGCGGTACCACTAATGTGTTCTGCAGTACCACTTTGTTTGTTCTGCAGTACCACTTTTTACCGCAGAAAAATGAAGTGGTACTGCAGAACAAACGAAGTGGTACTGCAGAACAAATAAGTGGTACCGTAGACCCATGTAGTGGTATGAAGAAATCGAATCCTTAAAACTAATTATTTTTTCTGACAGGGCCTGAACTCGATTTTAAAACTTTATTGGGGTCTGAATCATAATTAACTCAAGAAAATATATATAATTGACAACCAAAGATTGAGCATCATATCATCATCAAGAGTTGTTATCACATCGTCTCAGAGACTAAAAAACAGTGCAGGGAAAAAAGCTCTTCCATTCCAATGAGCAGCCAAATAGGCATCGATTGGTTCGAAGAAGCAGCAGAAAAAGCAGAATCAGTCCAAACCCAAATTCTCCAACAGATTCTCGAAACAAACCATGGCGCAGAGTACTTGAAGAATTACCTCGGCGGCGTCGACGTTCTTAAGATGGAGGCGCGTGCATTGGAGTCGCTCTACGCCTCTTCAGTCCCACTCGCCACACATGCAGACTTCGAGCCTTACATTCGGCGCATAGCCGAAGGAGAGACTGCGAACCTCCTTACACAAGAGCCCATTACAACCCTCTCATTAAGGTTCCTTTCTTTTTCTCTTCCTTCTTCTTTCTACTCCCATGTATTAACATCGCAGAATGCATGTTAAAAACCCTTCTTTTTTCTTCTCTCCTGTTTGTGCTTGTACTAACAGTTCTGGCACGACCGAGAGGAAACAGAAGTACGTGCCCTTCACTCGCCATAGCTCTAAGACGACCCTTCAGATCTTCGAAATCGCCGCTTCATATAGGTCGAGGTATGGCTTTCACGCACCATGTTAAGAATAACTTCGCTCCAATATTCTAGCTAGACAATCGTCTCAGATCAGCTTTTCAGACAATCCTCTTTTCGAACCCGCCCCGACAGGATATACCCGACTAGAGCAGGCGGGAAAATCCTCGAGTTCATATACAGCGGCCAGAGGTCGAAAACCCGAGGAGGAGTCACCGTGGGCATGGCCACGACACACGTCTACGCAAGCCAAGAGTTCAAACTCAGGCAATCAAAGACAAACTCGTTCACATGCAGCCCTAGCGAAGTAATTTCGAGCGGCGACTACAAGCAATCAACCTACTGCCACCTCCTCCTAGGCCTACGCTTTGCCGACCAAATCGAAGCCATTTCCTCGACATTCGCCTACAGCCTAGTCCAAACGTTTAGGACCCTCGAAGATTCTTGGAGGGACGTATGCTCGGACATAAGACAAGGCAACCTCAACCCTAGTAGGATAACCCTCCCCGCCTTGAGAAAAGCTGTCCTAGAAGTCTCAAATCGACCCGACCCGACCCTGGCGGAGCGGGTCGGGTCGATCTGCGAGGAGTTAGAGGGGAAGGGCTGGTACGGGCTGGTGCCGGCGCTCTGGCCCAATGCGAAGTACGTGTGCTCGATAATGACGGGCTCGATGGAGCTTTACTTGGGAAAGCTGAGGCACTACGTTGGGGACGGGCGGGTGCCTCTGGTCAGCGCGGATTACGGGTCGAGCGAGAGTTGGATCGGGGCGAACGTCGACCCGTGTCTGCCGCCCGAGAGGGTGAGTTTTGCGGTGATTCCTACGTTTGCGTACTTTGAATTCATACCGCTTAGAAGGTGCAATAAGGGAAGGAGCGCCGAGGTATTATTAGGGGACGACGAGGATTTCGAGGAGGGCGAGGCAGTGAGGCTCGCCGACGTTAAGGTTGGGCAGGAGTATGAGGTTGTCCTTACGACGTTCACGGGTACGTATTAAGTACGTATTATACGCAATTTTTTTTTTAGTTTCGTGTGATTTTGTCATGGCATGATTTTTGTTGTGTGTGTGCTCATGCTAACCATTCGTTTCTTTTTTTTTTTTTTTCTACGTACGGCTTGTCTATTAATCTCATATATAGTAGAGATAAGCATCTTGGACCAAAAAATGCAGTGCATTGTGCAGGGATAAGATAGAGACGACGATATAGGGCTAGCTGTCGATATCGACATGCAAATAATTAATAATATTTGACTTGTATACATAAATAAGTGGAACCTTAATAGAACCATCCTCTTTTTAGTAGTGACATATGACAATTATCTTCATAATATTGGCATAATCGCTTTTAATATTAGTCATCTTATACGGAACGAAGACAAGGGATGCTTTTTTCTACATTGGGCCCTGGTGACCCCATGCAAGTCTTTTTTTTTTTTCCCCGAGGTATCCCCACATAAGCCAGTGGTGGGACTAATCCTCGGAGCCAGATGAACACGTCCCAAATCCATTCCAGCATCGATAGTCATGAGGTATAGCCCTCATGGGGACTTCCCAAAGTCACGTGGGAGGTAGTAATCAAACCCCTGACCTCCTAGTCACATAAACTTTAGGGTCTCCCCCTCAGCCAGTAGGGCTAAGGGGTCATTGGCCATGCAAGTCTTTGTAACAAGACAATTTTTTGAAAAAATTCCAAATCTTTTATAATTTTTTTTTCTTTAGATTAAATTTGATCAATACCTTAATAAGCCATGCAGGGCTATACAGATATAGGCTGGGCGACGTCGTGGAAGTCGCGGGTTTCCACAAGAAAACGCCGAAGCTCAGCTTCATATGCCGGCGAAAGCTGATACTGACGATAAACATAGACAAGAACACGGAGAAAGACCTACTCTACGTCGTTAACAAGAGCTCCCAAGCGCTGAAGGAATCGAAGGCCGAGCTAGTCGACTTCTCGAGCCATGCGAGCCTATGCAGCGCGCCGGGACACTACGTAATATACTGGGAAATCAAAGGTGAAGCGAATGACGAGTTGTTGGGCGAGTGCTGCACGGAAATGGACGCTTCGTTCGTCGATTACGGGTACATAGTCTCTAGAAAGAACGGCTCTATTGGGGCTTTGGAGCTTCGCATCGTGGAGGAGGGGACGTTTATGAAGATCATGGAGCATTTTATCGAAAACGGAGCCGTTCTTAGCCAGTTCAAGACGCCGAGGTGCACCAAAAACCCAATCTTGCTTAGGATTCTCGACGTTTGTACCGTCAAGAGATTCGTTAGCAAGGCTTATTAAGAGCTCGTGGTTTATTTGGTAATGTCTAATAAGCGGATAGAAACCGTACTGTTGAATGACCACTTCACCTAAAAGATTAAACTTGAAGGGAGCGTATCGTATTATAAATTGTTTTTGCCAACACGCCCCATCACGTTTAGGCTGTGTTCTTTCTTATCTGTCTTTAGACGTGAAACTTTCATTCCTATCTGATCTTAGAGGCGGAATATTCATAATGGGCGGCCGTGAGGATTCAGAACAATGAGATATAGGCAGAGCTCTAATACCATTTTGAACGACCACTTCTCCTAAAAATTCAAGCTTAAATTCGAGTTACTTATATATTTTTATTTCCAACGCGTACATCTATCTGAATCGATCGAGTAGTTATGCCTTTGTGATAATAGGGCATCGTTAATTTACGTGCGTCGAGGCCCTCCGAGGAATCGCTTCCAACGGCACTGTTTTCCTGACCGTGACCCCGAGCCTCTCGCCGTCGTCAACGAGTCCCTTCTTACAGACGTCGTCGACCTCCCATTCGAACTCGTGCAATAAACTCCCCAGCACGAGGTGGAGCATCCGATGGGCCAACGGTACGCCCGCGCAGGCCCTACGACCCGCCCCGAAGGGTATCAGCTCGAAGTTGCTCTGCCCCCTAAAGTCGACGTTCTTCTTCGGACCCTCGACGAACCTCTCGGGGTTGAACCTCGACGGCTCGTGCCAGCACTTTGGGTCCCTCCCTATGGCCCATACGTTCACGAAGAGCTGAGTCCCCTCGGGGATGTCGTAGCCCATCAGGCTCGTGTCGCGGATGGCTCGTCGGGGCACGAGGAATGGGATAGGCGGGTGAAGCCGAAGGGTCTCCTTAACCACCGCCTGCAAAAACGGGAGACTTTCTATGTGAGTCTCTCGGAATTTGTTACCCTTCCCCACCACTCGGGCCAGCTCTTCCTTCGCCTTCTTCATGACGTCGGGATTGTTGAGCAGCTCCACCATAGCCCACTCGGTGCTGCTGCTCGTCGTATCGGTGCCCGCCAAGAATATCTCCTTCACCACAAGACGACTTTTCAGCCGAACGTACGAATTGCACTACTTTCTCAAATCGAAATATTCGTCTTTTTTTTTACCATGATGATGATACTAAGGTCGTGGTCCGAGATACGACTGGGCGGGTCGTCGCCTACTTCGGTCTCCAACAAAACCTCGAGGAAGTCCTTTTTCCCGACGAAATTCTCCTTCTGCTTCTCCCTCAGCCTCTCGGCCACAAACTCGGTGACGATCTTCAGCGTTCGGCCCATCCCTTCGTCCATCTTACGCCTCAAGCCCTGAGGATCGAGCCACTTGAGCCACGGGAAAACGTCCGCGATATTCCCGTGGCCCGACCACTCGCCTAAATAGACCATCGCGTCGAAGAACTCCGAGCTCTCGGACCCGCTAGGGCTAGCGAGGTCCCTCGACAGCATGAGGTTCCCCAACATGTTGAACGAGGCCAAGAACACAAACTTAGCCACTTGGACCCTCCTCGGCCCCTCGGACTCGAGCCACCCGACCATGTCGGCCACACACCGCTCCCTAACGGCCATGGAGTCGTTGATGCGCCTCTGAACGAGCATCTCGACGGTCATCATTCGCTTCATCGAGCGCCAGTACGGGCCGTAGGGAGAGAGTGAGATGGCAGCTCGGTCGAACCCGTGGGCCCGCATGACCTCGGTGATGGTTCGGTCGAGGAAGTCGTGGTCGCGGCTCTTGAAGAGCTCTTGGGCCGCCTCGGCGGTTAGGACCGCGGCGGTGTTGATCGACCCGAGCTTGAGCCAGACGATGGGGCCGTAGGGCTCGGAGAGGCTCGCGACGGTGCGGTGGGGCATGGAGCCGAGGTCGAACATGTTGCCGAATACGGGCCAGCCGCGTGGGCCCGGGGGGAGGCGGCGGCGGCCCTTGGAGGTGGTTCGCCGGCGGCAGAGGGAGAGGAGGAGGAGGAGGGCCGGCGCTGATAAGCAGAGCCATAGCGCGAGGCTTGTAGTTGGGGTCATAGTCATGGCTAAGTTTCTAATTAATGTGATTAATGATGATGCTTTGCCTTGGCTTGGAGTGTTGACTGAGGATGTTTTCGGTACGAATTTATAAATTGGTGTGGTTGGATTTGGCAATAAATTAATGAGATTCTCTGTAGATCGAAACGCGGATGAATTTTTGCAAAGAGACGAAAAAGCCGTCCGAGCTTGGGTTGTTTATGGTTGGAAATCGACATGCATTGACTCGCTGATATGGAGTAGGTATACAATCAATAAATGTTTAGAAAATAAACAATTATTAGAAATATTTTGTGTAAAACAAAAAATAGAGTACGCCGATACTCCAATGGTACTGTATGTTTAACATAAATGTTGTATTGATTAGCAGAGAAACTCTAATTTTAGAGTACACAAAATTTTAACACAAATATAGAGTTGTAATTTCAATTATTTATATTTTATTTAATACAATATATTTTTCTATATATTTTCTTATAATAATAACGTAAAAATAATATTTAATTAATTCGTCTTAATTTAATAAAATTATAATTTAATAAATGTTAGTTTCCTAACTTATATTTGAAACATTAATTATTATAACATATTGACTTTTGATCATTATAACATAAATTTTAATAAGTGAATATGATAGTATTATATGAATTTGATTTTTAGTGTAAAGAGTATGAGTTAGGACTAAAAATTAGTGTGAAAATATTTACGGATTGGAGAATACTGTAGTAGCTATTGGGTTGGAGATGTCTAATTTTATACGAAAAAAGATGCGCTACTAAAGGCATATTGTCGATATGTTGCGAATAACGTGGGAATCTTCTCACAGAATAATTCAACATCTAGGTAGGAGATAGGAGTAGACATGTTGAGAAGGTTTCAAAACCAGAACCGAACCGAAACCGAACCGGCGGTCAACGTTTTCGGTTATAACCGGAACTGAACCGTTATTTAGATCGGTTTGGTTTCGGTTCTTAATATTCTGGAACCGAAACCGCCGGTTAACCGGCGGTTTTGTAACCGACGGTCAGTGACGGAACCAGCCCAAGATAGTTGGGGGGGCAAAATGAAGTCAGAAGTTGGGGGGTCAATGTATATATTTAAGAATAGAAAAAATAAACAAAAATTGTACATCGAGGGTTTCGAACCCACGTTAATAGTCGTATTGAACTTAACTACACTGCCCAATGCCACTAGACTAAGCATCATTATGTGATCTAAATACAGAATAATAGCTTATATACATTTCGCCGGGGGGGGCGGTGGCCCCTCCAAGCCCCAATGTAGCTCCGTCGCTGCCGACGGTTAACTGCCGGTTTATATATTAAAAAATATCTTAAAAAATTAATTCAAACGGTCATGTCATTACCATTTACAAAGGAAAAAAATAAAAAATTCAATCATATTACCAGACCGTTTGTATATGATTTATTTTATTCTTTTTTTTTTAATTTTTAAATTTTCTCTATAAATAGGGGGATTAATGTTAGATTTTTGCACACTTTGCTTTGCATTCTCATTTCCCAACTCAAACTTTGCTCAATTTTCGTTCAATCTCTTTCGATAATATTTAGTTTTTCAACCTAGTCGGAGCTTCATCGCTCGGTGCAAAGGATACTTTATTGAATATTTTTAAAGAATACAAGATCAAGTTTGGAGACGATACGCCGGATGCTTTTGAATCTCAACAAGGTGAAGGTGGAAGTAGCTCGGGTCATGATCCGTTTTGCACAATTGAAAGCACGTACAATGTGAGAGCACACAAACGCGCAAGGAGCTTAAGTGGTGGAAATGCATATGCCGAGCTCGACAGTTATTTAACCTCATTTTTTGAGTATAACTTAGAAGATTTCAATCTTTTAAGGTGGTGGTCGAAGAAAGTGTCATCTTTTCCGGTGCTGACGAAGATTGCGAGAGAAATATTAGCATGCCTCGCGTCAACCATTTCGGCCGAGCAAGCATTTAACGTTGGAGGATATACATTGAACTCAAGGCGATTGAGATTAACCGTTGAGAATCTAGAGAACCAATGTTTGCTCGACGATTGGACAAGGGCCGAAACAAGAACTGAAGAACCGAACTTTAACGATACGGACGAGAAGGTGGAGATGCATACGAGGTTTCGTCGAACACTACCGGAAGCGAAGATTAAGCAATAACCTTTTTTTAAAAAAATATTTAACATGTATTTTTTTCATATTTTCTTGAGTTTTTTAAGCAATAATCAATTCTTTTTTAAATATTGAAGGTACATTATAAAACAAATTCAATTTTCTTTATTATTCTCCAATTAATAACAAAAAGAAAAAAAACGGACATCTATACATAAATTCCTATTGAATAAAATTTTTACGCATAGGTACCCGTGGCAAATTTTTTACAGATAGGTACCCGAATTAATTTTTACCAGTTTCTTCAGTCATGTCGTACCTTCATGTGGGCTGTGTGTGTATGGCGTACCATAACATGTTGATACAGGGTACATAAATGTGTTAGTGCGGCGTACCTATGTTTTAAATAGGGCCGTACCTAAACGTGTTAATACGGAGTACCATTTTCTATTATATATGGTACCCAAATGTGTTGATATAGGATACCCGAATGTGTTGTATGGCGTACCTGCGGCGGATTGGGTACCTATCTGCAAAAAATTTATTCTGTTAGGTACCTACATATATAAAAATCCTGACAGGGTACTAAATTATAAGTTTTTTTTACATAACGGGTATTTATGTGTAAAGACCCAAAAAAAAAAAGCGGTTTGGAACCGGAACCGGCGGTTTCAAATCGGAACCGTTGAAACCGCCGGTTACAAAACCGTAACCACGGTTCGGTTACGGTTTAAGCATATTCCGGTTCCAAACCGGCAGTTACGAACCGGCAAATCGAAACCGTATGAACATGTCTAGATAGGAGACAAGAAACCGCGTTAGCCACCGAAAAGTTGAAACAAATAATAAAATAGCAGAACCCTAAATTATACACGAGAAAATAGGTCTCCATCTGAATTACTATTCCGACCACCAAGGAATCTCACAAGAAGAAGGTTCCCACAACACAAACAAATTGGAACCAAGAAAAACATTCCATAGCCTGAATTCAATCCAAGACCACGAATAGATAGATAGATGTGAACATTACATTGTGAAGACAAACGAAAAATAAAAACTACAAGCTTCAAGCATTATTTTTAGTACCTTAAAAGCACACACCAACGTAACCAGAATCATCATTACATAATCCCCCATCGTTCTTTTCCACTCCATTATGAGAACTAATAAATTCAAATAGAAGATCAAATCCTTCTCAAGATCAATCCTTTTCAGCATCATCGTCGTCGTCGTCATCGGACGTGACTGGAGAATCGGTTACCTCAGCTAGGGATTCGAGCATGGATACAACCTCAGACGAGTCGTCCAGATAATATTTGGCTTTGCTCGGTTTTTGTCCGACTGTGCAAGCAAATACTTCGGTGTTGTAAGACAAAAGACCCCTCGAAACAGCAATACTCATCAGTTCAAACATGTCCTCATCAGATCTATCATCACCAATGCATAGCACAAAATCTGACATTTTTCCATTTTCAGACATTGATGTGAAAATCTTCTCCGCAACTGTGCCTTTGCTTACCCCTGCAGTTGAGAAAAACAATCGAATCGATGAACCTTGTCGTCAATGTATGTGCTACAGTTATGTAAGTTTAGAAACCAGTCAAATGCTGAGAAAAGGATAGCCATGGAGGTGCAGAAAATTGATGTGGAAGATTATATCATTGATAGAATTCCCATGCCAGTGTGAGGAGGAACCTTGGCGAAAACAAATAACAAAAGGCACAGAAGATGAAATGCTACATGGCCACGTAGACAAGACATGTACCTGGGGCTTGACTTCAACAATGAATTGGCCACGTTTAACAGCAACAGGTTCATTTGCCAAAACACTTTCGAGATGATCTAACATTTCCTTTGCCTGTGAGGAACCGAATCCAGGGTCTGCATCTTGATAATGCCAAACCAACGAACTTTCCTTTCTCTCTATTCCAGACCCATCGGTAGCCTCAGTATATGACTTCATGATTGGCTCTGCCATATCCATCCAGCCAAATTCAGTACTCTGACCGTATGTTTCCCATTCTTCATGTCGTGGCCACCTAAAAAATGAATCCATGTCAACTGTATACAGAAATCATAGTTCAACAGAAAGTCCCCATCATCACTTTTTATAGCATATTTAAAAATGTTTCTGCTGACATAGTAGGAGAAAAGGTTTGTCAATTGCCTCTTATTGCCTGGATATATATATGCAGATCAATAAAAAATACAAAACATATTGATGGAGTATATATCCAAATGCAGATGCTTTATCCAGAAGGCATAAACGAAAGCAGTTTACTCACAGATTGAATGAGTTAAGGGTCATTGCGATAAGGTAGTCATTTACCTAAAGTCCAATAACACTTGAAATGATCAATATTTCATCACATTCAGCATAACTCAAACATACCTCAAAAAATAACCATGTTCACCAGCAAGTCCAAGCTTCTTGCAAGGGAAAAACCACTTGGTTAAGCTATCCCTTCCTCTTCCACTCACCATGAAGACAGTATTTTTGGGATCTGCAGATAGTTTGTTCAACAGAGATAGTACTTGGGTATTTGGGGTCTTAACAATGAAATTCTGAGGCATCAGCGTTCCATCGTAGTCCAAGAGGATTGCCCTGCTCTTGGCCCGACAGTAAGCAGAAACGATATCATCTGTAGAGAGCTTTCTAAAATTAGGATCTAGGGCCACTACACGGAATCCAAATCCAAGACCAGTTCCCCAGTATCTTTTACGGAAATGGTCAGCACAAGTTCTTTCCATGTCTTGCAAGAAACTTTTAGACCAAAAGCCCACATCATGAGTGCTAACATATCGATAGTGTTTCTCATGTCTCATCTCCTTCTCAGCTTCCGCCATCGAGATAGCCTCGTTCATTGCTTCGGCAGTGGCTTCAACATTCCAGGGATTGACACGAATCGCACCACTAAGCGAAGGAGAACAACCAATAAATTCAGAGACCACTAGCATACTCTTCTTAGACGCACTTGAATGAGAAGCTCTTTCTTCACCAGATGCCCCTTGTCTGCAGACAATATATTCATAAGGGGTCAGGTTCATGCCATCCCTCACTGCTGTCACAACCACACACTCAGCAATGCTGTAATACGCGAACCGTTCACTGATTGATAAAGGATGGTCGATCAACACTATAGGCTCATACCCCGGTCTCGCAAACTCTTTATTGATTCTAGAGCAACTTTCTTCTATCTCAGCTTTTACTTCATCCATTTCTATTCCATTTCCTCTAGCAGGATTTGCAATTTGCACTAGGACAGCCCTTCCCTGCCAACCCGGATGTTGTTTGAGCAAGTGTTCCATAGCTAAAAGCTTCAGGTTGATCCCTTTGAAGATGTCCATGTCGTCTACTCCAAGCAACACAGTCTTACCTTCAAACTGCCTCTTCAGTTCCTCAACCTTCAGGTCCCTGTCTGCTTGTCTAATCACAGACTCAATGTGTTCCATATGTATGCCGACAGGCATAATCTTTATTCCGACTGTCCTTCCATAATAATCTAGTCCGATGTATCCTCTTTTTGACTGATATTCTAAACCCAACATCCTACTGCAACATGACAGAAAATGGCGAGCATAATCAAAGGTGTGAAAGCCAATAAGGTCAGAGTTGAGCAAGGACTTCAGGATTTCGTCTCTAACAGGAAGTGATCGATATATCTCGGATGAAGGGAACGGGCTGTGGAGGAAAAATCCCATCCTTAAGCGTAGAAATCGCCTCCTGAGAAAGGACGGCAAGACCATCAAATGGTAATCATGAATCCAAACGAAGTCATCCTCGGGATTAAGAACCTCAATTACTTTCTGAGAGAACAACTTGTTGGCAGAGACATATGCTTCCCACATGGAACGATCAAATCTACCTCCATGATCAGAGGAATACGGTAGCATGTAATGGAAAAGCGGCCACAAATGCTTCTTGCAGAAACCATGGTAATACTTCGCCAAAAGATTAGGTGGTAAAAATGCGGCAACACACTTAAATTTCTCCAAGAGATAGGTAGAGACATCATCCTGTTCAATTGGATCAACATCGACGGGCAAGGAACCTACATAGAGAACCTCCATCTCTTCTGGCAACCCGTCCTTTATTCTTAAAAGCAATGAATCCTCATTCCAGCTAAAACTCCAACCTTTATTGTCTGGCCTTCGCTTTGCCTTCAAAGGCAAGAGATTTGTGACAACAATCATTCTCTCAGCAGCAATCGATGATGGGTTATCAGATGCAACGCTGATATCTTGTTCATCATCTAGGTCAACAATATTCCCCGGCAATGTCATTACCCTCGGAAAACGCTTACGCTCTTTTTCCCTACCCATAGCTGGGAAATTCCCAGAAGCTAAATCTAGAAGATTGGTATACGATCTTGACATCATCTTCTCAGCCCTTCCAGAAACAGAAACTCAAAAATCTCCAAGAGCAGAAATATTTCTCTCCAGATAGACGATTATGACGGACCTAACATCAGTTAGCATAATTAACAAAACATCGAAAGGAGGAGACTAATTCAATTCCCACTGAAACTAAACCTACTTACCCAGCCCTAATTAAGATATGTCAATTTAAAGAACCCGCAGATGCGATGACCTTCAACGCCAATCTCTAGCCACACAGTTGAAGTCCGAAGTAAATCGTAGCTCGACCAACCGTAAAATAACTCCACTCCGATTGCCACTGGGAAATCCGAAGCTGACCTGATCGAAGTTCCAATAGCAGTGAATTTGTGGATCTGGCGACAAGAAAAGACGCAATGAGTTCGTCAATTAGCTAGGGATCATTCCAGCAAGCTTTGAGGCAAGAATGATTGATCTAGGGTTTCGAGGATCCGATACAAGAAACGGATTCGCTAGTCGACTCGCCTTTCCAACTGTTGTTTTCTCCTGTATCCCATTTTCCAGATGGAAATGCGTAAATTTTCCTAATTAATAAGAGGAAATGTTTTTATTTACCATTTAGTTTAGTTTTATTTTCAATAGTTTTTTTTTTTTTTGGCAAGCCTGGTGCTATGTTGTGTGTGGAGCAAACTGTACCCATAAAACTATGTAATTATCTTTTTTGAGTGGAATTTCTTTTTTCGTAAATGTTACTTTATATGCTTTTTGCTCATCATCTATTCATCTCCGAAATTGACCTTTTTCATCCAGTTTCGTCCCTTATTTTTATTCATTGTACAAGTCTATTTTCTCTAATTACATTTGTCGATAATTATATTATTTATTTGCTTTTATGCTTGAAGCATCTCTCCTCTTTCGTCTCGCTGTATAATTTTCAAAAATTTCGGACTCAAGTGGCATAAACATAGGCACTTATAACATGTAAATCCGTAACTAAGAAAATTGAACAACTTCCCTCAATCATCAAAGTCCAACCAACACACGCGAGAGAGCCACATATCACATTCTCGGACATCATTCAAACTAAAATGTTTCTAACTTAAACTTTGTAGATGATCGTCGAGATCACGAGTGCAGTTTCTCCACTTCGAATAGGATATAATTCCAATATAAGCAAAATATATTGAAGATGCAATGCAACGTTCATCTGATGAACTAATTTTCTTTCTCAAAGATCACTAAGTTTTTCCTTCATTGAGCAGCGAGTACCGCAACGTACTGATTCCATTTATCCAACCGTTCTTTTGATTGTTTCACCTGAAGTATATACCAATTTCATGCTGATGTCATCACTGAATTCCGAATGTTTGTATTCCGTATATATATATATATATATATATATATATATATATATATATATATAGAGGAATGATATGGTGCTCACATGTGAGCACCTTATATGGGCACCTGCTGATTTGGCACCGATTTGTGCCAAATCAGCATGCCATTTCAACATCAATTGTGATGTGGTATTAATCAACACATTTTAGGTGTCATAGATCGACATATATGATACTGATGTGGCATGTTTACGTGGTATATATCAAGGTCACACAACAAGTGCCACATAAGACGTAAACATGCCACATCAGCATCATATTTGTCGATCTATGACACCTAAAATGTGTTCATTAATGTCACATCACAATTGATGTTGAAATGACATGCTGATTTGGCACAAATCGGTGCCAAATCAGCAGGTGCCCATATAAGGTGCTCACATATTCCTCTATATATATATATATATATATATATATATGTATATATAGTAATCACCAACCTCCTTCGCCCAATCCGTGCGAACACAGACCCATATTAAGATTAGCGTCTGCATGACTGTACCTCCAAGCATGCCTGACCAGATTCCCTATGGAAAACCACCCAACAATTTATCAACACATGAAAATCTTAGGTCCAAGTAATATTATATCAATTACCTATATCTCCAAATGTCTAGAAATAAATATTTTACTACATAATATTACCTTAACTCCAAGTTTTAACACGAAGCCAAGAATCGCACCAACTGGAATGCCGACGATGTAGTAACAACCAATGTTCACGTACGCCACAAACGCTTGCCATCCACACCCCACCGCAACTCCTATATTAATAATAATAATAATATTAATCAAACTACATAGCATATATAATATATATTATAAAACATTATATCAATAATATCGTCACGTGCCAGATAGGACGGGTTGTATCCCATTGAGAACAGTCGCTATCGCCAACAGCGGCGTCAGACCGGCAACTATATCCGACACGGCTTTTCCGGGCGTGAATAAGTAGCTGAGCTTATGCCTCAATATTACGCAGATAACTGCGAATATCGACGATATTACGAACGACACCGAGGTCGCCACCACCACGCTGAACGCCGCCGACTTCGGATGCCCAGCGCCCAGCTCATTGCTAACCCTTACACTACACGCACATTATATGCAATGGTAGTTCATTTTTTATCAAATTCGATTGAAATACTTTATTCGGGTCGAGGTATAGTAAAACTAACCTAACCGAAGCATTGAACCCAACTGCCACCATGAATATCCACCCAATGAGCGTTGAACTGCAATCAAGCTTTCATAATCAATTAATACCAGTATTCTTACACACTCAGATGTGTGTGCTATTATTGTAAATATATAATATTTTTAATTCAAATTAAAATAGTTAAGTGAATATATAACTAAAATTTAATTATGTGTATATGTAAATTATACAATTAAAGGTATAGAAATTAAAAAAACTAGTGATTAAAGATAGTGGGGAATTTTTTAAATTTAATTATTAGTTTGTTTTGTGAAATTGACAGACCAATTGAGCAATTTATACTCAGCGCTCACGCTTAATAAAATAGAAAGATATTAAGAGACGGCTTCACATACCACCAATGCATGCTTAATAAGTACTAGCTAGTACTTACCAGACAGACAGGGCAGCCAACTGAATCTCGGGGTCGGGCAGAAGCCCGGCGATCAGAACCAGGATCTGAAAGTACCAAGTCTCCAGGCAAAGCATCACGGCGGAGGCCGCCGAGAGCTTGAAGAAGTCCCACAATCCCGAGAAGGCCATGGTGCTGAACCCGGTCCACGTCTCCCTGCACCTCTCGGAGCTCACTATGTAGAGGTACTGACCCAGGACCAGGACCCACCACGAGAGGCTAAGTACTAAGGAGGCGCCGAGGAGGCCCCACCCGAGGACGTACAGTACGAGCCAGGTGAGCACGGCGTGGAGGACCAAAGCGGCCGCGGATATGTATGCACTTGGGTTCACGATGCTCTGTGCCTGAAGGAACTTTTGTATGGGGAAGTTGGCGGCGTAGGCGAAGATCTGAGGGATTAGGCCGTAGACGAAGAGGGACGCGGCCGAGGCTAGGATTTTGCTCTGGCCAAGAAAGAGCAGGATTTGCTTGGAGAATATGTATACGAGCATTAGTGGGAGCCCCGTCAGTGCGAGGAGGATCGTCGAGCGTTGCATGTACACCCCGAGCATTTCGTACTTGTGGGCCCCGTAGGCTTGCCCGCATAGGGTTTCCACGGCGCTTCCCATCCCGAGCTGCATGCCGAAGATATACATGATATCCATTGTTTCATATGGAAATAACATATCTACAACATTAAAACATGATACGCTCCTTTAAACCGAAGCTTTTATTTCGGAGTGATTACTTAATTAACATGGTATATCGGATGGGGGGACAGAATGGTATTGCCTACGAACCCACACTACCACCAATTTGAACAACTTACACGAGACTAGATAAGAAAGAAATCAACATAAACGTGATGGACATGCCGAAAATAAAAAAGAAACATATAAATTCGAAATACGTTGCACTCCCTTGGTAATTACTTACTACTTCAAACTTAAATTAGTAGGTGAAGCGGTCATTTCAACAATCGCTTCTCCTCTCTTTTGGAAAATCTAAATCGAATTAGTAATTAGCAATACATCATCGTCTAGTTAAGGTTGAAAGCCAAGATTTTTACCACGAGAAAAATAGTGGCAATAAACAAGAGCTAAGCAGAGATAACAAAAGCACAAGTGCTTATATTATTATTAATTATTACCATGAGTCCATAGGCTAGAAGCTGAATTCCGTTGTTGGCCAGGGAAGAAGCAGATAGCTCAACGTTGCCAAGATGGCCGCAGAAGATCTGAGTGGACATAGATATTACGTTGTTGAGAAGGTACACAATTATGGCCGGCCCAGCCAATCGCCACATGAACTTCATCTCCAAGGCCGTGGCTTTGCCTACTCGGGCCCACCGCGAAAGGCTACGGTCCGAGAGAATTGCCTCGAGCTCGGAGCTCGCCTCCAAGGATGATGGCTCCAAGAGAGGCTCTTTTGGGTCATTGGATATTTGCGAGGACTCCATTTTTTTTTTTTCTTTTTTGGCTCTCTCTCTTTGTTCTTAGTAGAGCATATATGCTCGACTAACCAGTTCGGTAAATATATGTTATGTAGAG
This sequence comes from Craterostigma plantagineum, assembly GCA_027422505.1. Taxonomy (NCBI): domain Eukaryota; kingdom Viridiplantae; phylum Streptophyta; class Magnoliopsida; order Lamiales; family Linderniaceae; genus Craterostigma; species Craterostigma plantagineum. Next base: position 872,081 of record JAPQWV010000033.1, on the reverse strand, counting down.
AAAGGGAATAACATGGATGCAATTTGTGTAATATTTGAGGACGTGAGGTGTTTCTTATCGTATTTCACTTCCACTTCTCTTGCAGATTATCGATTTCTAATTTGATAACAAGTTTCCGGTTTCATATTTGCTTTCCATTTTGAATGAATGATTGGGTGTGATTTTTTGCCGTTTATTTTATTCAACCACGTGAGGAGTACGTTACGAGCTCGTGTCCTTTTGCGATGGTTGAAAAGTAAAGAAAAGAAATCTAAAATGTCTTCACCTTATTACATCTAGCAATGGTTTTACAAAACCGCCTGAACCGCCCGCACAACACCACATCGCATCGTATGGTACAATCAACCGCCAAAACGCGGTTTAATTTTATTTATAAAATCGCACCGTAATAATGGTGTGGTGTGCATTTTTGGTACAAACCGCACCGCACTCTAGTTTTTCTAAATTTTTTATTAATTATATCTAATTTTTCTCTACGGTAATTTTACACTAGTCATGTGAAATTATTTTTTAGTTTAATTATTTTTCTTTACAAATAAATCTTTTAATAATATGCTAATTTTATTGATCATATGAAAGTTATGTCATGTAATTTTATATTTTATGTTAAACATGTTTATATAAGCACAAACGGCCGCACATGTAGGGCTAAAATAGATACGAGTCGAACATTTAATAACAAATTGACCTACTATTTATTTTTTGAGCTTCCAATCGAACCACAAAGCTCAACCAATATATTAAACTAAAAAAATGGCCCCTAATATAAGTAAAGCCTAATATAAAATAAGATAACGATACTATTTTTTTGACAATGGTGACGCTTCGATATATGAGGCATATACCTCGACTTGCACCTTGTTTCTGAGGCAAGGCGATGTCTCATCACCTTTTTGCGCCTAACGCTTTTAAAAACTATTTTTTCATTCGATAAAATATAAATATTTTCTTTGTTCGGTTAAAAACCGCAAAACCGCACCGCAACCGCATCAAACCGCTCGAAACCGTACGTGTGGATTTATTTTCCAAAATCGCGGTTTGAGAATTGTTTTTCAAAAAACCGCATATAGTGGTTTGGTGCGGAATTGACCGAAAACCGTCAGAAAATAGCACCACGCACACCCCTAATTACGTCTATGAAGCATGTCCTTTGTGGCCCACGGTTCGGCCTTAGCATTATACTTATGCCTCATGGGTTCCAGGTCAGCCTAGTGTGACCTGTGAGGGGAATCTCTCTGTCTCGAGCTCGAATCATGTTTAATTTCGGATGTTGGGTGGAATTGGGAAATTTTCACTTGGTTTTAGAGGATAAGAAGTCTCATTTCTATGATCAAAACCCATCATTGAGGGGTATTTATAAAATCTCTCTCGATTGATCATGCCTCGCAAATTTGTTTTTCAGTTAAACGAAGTCTTGGGACAATGGTGCTGTGAATATCTTACGGAAAAAATGGATGTCTTAAATTAATACCACACTACCAAGTGGGACATTCTTGAATTGTAATTTCTTATTATTATTTATCGTTGTTCCTCGATTATATTCGAAAGGGAACGATTGCAACATAATAAAGAAAAGGTTCAGATCTCCCGTCCCACCTTTTTGTGCCACTTTTTGTGCCACTTCTCAAAAATACCATTAAATATCGTTGCAATTAGTGTTAAAACATCCGTAAATGACATTATATAACAAATACTATTATACCAAATGCTAAAACACAAAAAAAAATCAAAATAATGTACGTTTTCCTATCGTACTTTTTAATATATCATATATTTTTCTCTATCATAATTATAGGTGATATATAATTATTTTTTGTGTTTAAGCACTCGTTACAAATTTACAATAGTATTTATGATATAATATCATTTACGGGTGTTTTAACACTAATCGAAATAATGTTTAATGATATTTTTGAAAAGTGGCACGAAACATGGCATAAAAAGGTCGAATTGAAGATCTGATCCCATAAAGAAAACGACAAATGGATTCAAAAGAATACATTCGACCTCTAAATGTGACTTTTCTCCGAATTGTACATTGCGCCACAACAATAGAAGTATAAACGCTATCCTCTAAGAAGCGTATACGGGAAAAAGGCAACGCTACTTTGTTTTTTTTTTTTTACGAGAAGGAAAAAAAAAAGAAAAGGAAAGAAAGAAAACGTCGAGTAGGTGGTGGACGTGGTTTACTTGCTCACACACAGCTGAAGAACATTCGATTAACTCTATTGACAACGGAATTGAAGGAGATTGTGCATTGCGATTTAGCTGATTTGGGTGGGAATGATATTGCCAGTGTTCAAACTGGGCACACTTGCGCTGAGAACACTGTGCAAACCCATTGCCAAGCGCATAAAGAAAGAAGCTGGGCGCGATCCCAAGTTCAGACACGCCATCATCAACTTTGCCCAGGTGTGATTTCTCGGGGAAAATGGACGTCTTCTTTTGGATGAAACTTGTTGATGATAATAATAGTTCTGAATCGTCCTCCAAAAATAAACGAAAGCCTCAGCATTAAGTCTCTTTCTCAGCATGTTCAAGTGTTTCTTTTATTATTCCGATTTTGATCGGAAGCTCTGTAGTCATGTGAATTTCATCTTGATCAATTAGAGAGACCGTAAATTGCGACCTGAAACTTTTCCATGGAGGCGAACTAAGCGCCTTGTTTGTCATTAAGTACATACTTTTTAGATTCAAGTGAGTGAGAAATTGAGCTGAAAGTTTGAAGATAGAGGGATAGCCTGGAACTTTTCAAACTGGGATTCCATTGTGAATGAACAGCTTCTGATCAATGATATACATTCTTCACTGCTGGTGGGGTTTGTGAGAGCATGCTTAAAGGCATACTGAACTTCTTTGGCCAGTTTTCTGAATCTTATTCTTTCCCAATTTCATGTGGGATGCATATAGTCTTAAGCCACACTCTTATGCTCACTGACTACTTTCTTGAACAGGGCAATCATCGGCTAACAACGACTCTGCAAAGACGTGTATATGGTCATGCAACAGACGTCGCGATTCGTCCCCTAAACGAGGAGAAAGCTGTCCAGGCTGCTGCAGACCTTTTAGGAGAACTCTTTATATTCGCAGTATGTTGACTGTTAAAAGAACAATCTCTTGTTTAGAAAGTATCACAGCTGCTTTATATCGTTTTTTTTTTTCCATCAGATGACTGCATTATGACTGCCTTTAAATCTGTCGAATAAAAGTTTGGACGTGATATTCAGCAAGACATGAAATCATTCAGTTACGTTTTCTCTTAGGTTGCAGGGACTGCAGTGATTTTCGAGGTGCAAAGAAGTTCGAGATCTGAGGCCAGAAAAGAGGCCCAGCGAAGGCAAGAATTAGAGGTTTGGCTCTTCGTATTCATCTCTATTCGTGACGTGTGGTCTCTTGTCTTAGCTCACCTTGATATTACTAAATGGGGGTTTTGATGAATATTTTCTCAGGCAATGAAACAGAGAGACGAACAACTAGCCAGAGAAGTAGAAATGCTTAAGCACCGAATAGCAGAACTTGAGCAGCGCACAACTCAAAAATGGTAGGCGCTGCATCATATTATTGTGTAACTACTTCCCGATTTCTTTTTTTTTCTTTTTTCGATTCTGAATCATATTTACCTAGGCAGTCGTGGTAGTAGGAAACACACAAACTCTGGTAATTTACTTCACTTGTAGATCATTAGCTTCCCACTGTGGCCTTAGATTCACGACCTCGTGTCCACTTTTGTTCGAAGTTTTAGAATATAATGTGAATGGGAATTTTTTTTTCATATTTCAGAATGCAGGTTAAAATAAAATGAACGTTGAAAACGGTATGCATAACTGTTAAGTGCTGCGAGAACTCATCTTTCGAACGAGTTAACCCACTTTATGACAGAAAAACTGATTCGAGGAACCGTTTGAAGTTTCACATCATCGCGCTAAATTTGATCGACCGAAGGTTCAAATTCTTCCATGGATAGGATAACGTACGAGCAATAAGAGCGCATAAATTGAGTTCAATACGTAGAGCGACGAAATCAACACCGATTTAGTTCCATCGTCTGAATTCACTGATCCTATTAACAGCAGTAAGATAATATTCCTTCAACGCAATAGCAACAACAACAACACGGACAAATGGCAGTCAATGGCGTTTCAGCTTTTGCGCTTCTCCTTAAGCACGAATTGCGCGTTCAAGTTTGTTGACGGTTGCTTGCGCTTTTAGCCACGTAACGCTTGTTGTGGGAGGATCGAGTGTGCTGATGAGTGCGGTTATTCGTATCCACTAACGACGTCGAAAGGCGAGGCTCCTCTGATCCTGAACTTAAGGCGACTCGATTTCCTTCCATTTGACCAATCCCTTCTTTAAGAGTCGAATCATCTTCTTCGTCGGAAAAAACTTGAATTGGTTCAGCCCATCTATCTTCACCCTCTTCAGCATCTTTGCGCTCTGATCCAATAATACTGTCTTCTTCTTCTTCCTCGTCTCCATCAGTACGAAAGAGTTCCTCGCGCTGAGACCTTATCAGCAACTGAAGGTGCGATGCGTAATAACAGTCCCTCAATGCACTTCCACGCGCCAATTCCTCCTCGACCATGCGCCATATCAAGTCGGGCCAAAGTCGAAGTCCCCATCGTCAGCGAATAATTCTAACCAAAACCTTACCTTTTCTGGGAATTCATACGATGATGCGCTCGTTGATGGGCCGCGCAGAAGCATCCAATCATCTACGAACTTCCTCAGAAACCCTACACAATGTTCAGGCACAGTCTCCCTAGTAATGTCTTCGATTCTTCGGGGATCGCCTTTCTCTTTATCCACCGACAAATTTAGGGCTCGCCCCAAGTCGGCTCTACTAACCATGACTCTACATCCATTGACAGAACCTGAACTAGTTTGGGGCTCATAGCTTGCAATTAACTGAGCAATCAAGTCAGCCCTAATGTTCGTGTCGAAATCGATGTTGGCAAACTCCCACAGCCCAAGATTTCTCAGAACTCCCTCGTGCATGATAAAATCAGGAGTTTTCTGTGGTACGAAGGGAATAGGGTTTAACCTTGAAAGCAAAGATGTGTACTTTTCCTCCATGGAATTCTCTTTCTTAGGACAACTTTTTACTCATTCACTAGACGTCCGTCGTAGATTCTTAACGTGAAATAGGGTTTTTTTTTTCTTGCCCAGAGTTTCCAGCCTTCGTTTGTGGTGGAGCTCGGCTGAGGATCAATGGTTTATGGGACTGTTTCGTAGCACGTGCATAGGAAGAAGGTTGTTCCTTTTGAATGATGGCTGAAAATTGAGAGAGAGATTTCAAATTCTTGTGAAGATTCTTTCTTGTTAACTCTCGCCCTCGCTCGCCATGCCCATGAATGAACGATATTAAGCCTGCGAGAGAGAAAAGTTGGCAACGGTTTTATGTAGTTTTTTCCAATAATACCCCTTCCAGATATCTTTTCCTTTCTTTGTCCTACCTGGCAAAATTTATATTGAAGTCATTTATTATCATAAATGTAGGAAAGTAGAAGACGAGCTTCATTAATTATTATCCCTATTGGGACCAAAGTCTTTCATTGTTTCGTTAATATTTTTACCTTAACAAAAAAATTAATTCGACAAGAAGGTAAGCGGTAATTTGAATGTTTACTAAATTGTCGAAAAAAATTGGACGACTTTCCGGCCTGTACTGTTATTCATTCACACCGATGTCGAAGATGATTATGCCTGTAGTAGAAAATCATTTCCAACCAAAAATGCTAAAAACTAAAATGATTTTTATGAGGAAAATCCTATTCTCAAATGTTCTGATGTTTTAACATGGGAAGCTAGAAAGAAGATAGCTAACATCAACACAACTTTTTTCTTCATCATAATAATCTGCTGAGTGACTTGATGAGCAATTTCAAGTTTCTTCTCGTAGCTTCGTCACCGGTGAATCCTAATCCATCAGAGCTTATATTCTGCAGATATCATCGTGTATAGCAGAGAGTTGTAAATAAGCTTCATATTCTAACAACGATGCTTATAGAAAAAAAAAATGGATATGAAGAACCTATTGCTACCTCAATGTTCTTCAAGGTGAACATGAGGCTGTATATAGACTTCTTAATCAACTCTGTGTTTTCTGGAGTCATCACAGATGACTGCATCTTTCTGTGCAACATTATAAAATGTCTCATGGTAATTATATATATGATCAATATCAGTACTCCATCATAAATAAAGTTGCCAACAAGTAAGCTAACAAATGAAGGGCTTTTCCAATGTTTTAGAGACAAAGCAAAGCAAATATGAGTTTCTACCTCAAATCCTCAGAAGCTTTCGTCAGGCTTCTGGTTAAGTTCTCAACTTCCTTCAGCAAACCGCTGTCATGAACTTCAGCCAGCAAAGGTTTCATATCATCAGCCATGGCTTTCATCTGAGAAACCACTAGATCAGGAGACAACTACGGATGAGAATAAATTGCTACTAAAGCCTGAGAGTATGTAAGTGTTCCTAGAACTCACTAACTAGTAAATGATGTCATAACTTTACATGGAGCTTCTTGTTTTTAATTCGAATTTGCTATAACTGCAGAATTCAAAGCATGTAAAGCAGTAACATAACCTAGCAGCTAACAATGATTTACACCATCAGTGGCGAGGAAACATTTCTATACACCACTTCCATTTCTACAATCAAAGGTAGTGGGACTCTGGCCATCAACATGTGAAGTGCATGTATGAGACGATCTAGAGGAAAAATCACATGGACATGGGCCATACCTTTGTAACTAGTGGGCGTGCCTCTTCAACAACAACGGCAAGCCGTTCAGCTAACGAATAAGCATTTGCAACTCCAATCTTTTCCATGTCACGCCCAATGCGAGTGAATATTCCAACCAAAGCATCTAAACTCACTCCTTGACACCCCTTAATCTTTTGTCTGTCGCATATAATTAAACCCTCTCTGATGCAACCAGCATCAAGTGGGCCAACTGAAGGCGCTGGAATGGGATCTCTTGGCGTGATATCAATAAGAGTCTCCATGAGTAGACCAGATTGATTTACTTCAATCAGTGAGTTCCTTGGTATGATAAGTTTATCATCTTCAATCTGAAAACCAAGACTAAGATATCAATCACTACACCTAACTCTAGACATGATCTAGTGGATAAGAAAAGTAAACAGTAGGCACATTACCTCAACAACAGCTTCAATACACTTCAAGGAGGAATTGATGCGAACTACATTGCCAACATTTACACCTCTAACCCTAACAGGCGTTCCCGTACAGATCCCACTGGCCTGATCAAATTCGAAGACAGCAGAATACTTTCTGAACTTTGATCGCAACTGAAAGCCTCTCAACCAAGCCAAGCTAAGTGCTAACAGTACAGTCCCTGAAACAAGAAACAGACCAACTCCACCCTCCCATATACTTCTACTGCCGAAGCCAAAGTCGCTCAAAGGCCTCAATGTCTGTCTCCAAATAGTCTTGGGAATGTCAACAACAGTGGAAAGGGGGCTCTTGCGTTCAGAAGGTAGCTCATTTTTCTGGGCATGACCCGTCTCAGCAGACGAATCGGCTCTGATAAGGAATGGTCTCTTCTTCTTATATCTGTACGGAAATGCAAGACATGGCACGCAAGTGGAAGATGGAGAAGGCAAACGGATGGTAGAAACTGTTGTGGGTCTTATTGAAAGATGAGAAAGTGAACTCCCATCCATTTGTCCTTCAGTCCTATGTTGTGTATCTTCTATTTACTTCTACTTGTACAAACGACTCAGGTGAAGCATCCAGGCAATGATCCCTGGCGTGACATAGGCGAACTGTTGCAAAGTTCTACACGGAGGCAGCTGACATTGATCACATCGACCACGTTTAACAGTTTACCAGAAAATAAATCGGCAAGCCTTACAATTTCTACACACATGGAACTAAACACAACCTCATAGAGACACATACATATAGGTAAAAGAAACCGATACCGAACACAGTTTCTCATATTCTGAGCAGCATAAAGGAAACCGCAGCTCAGTAATGTAAAGTCGAGGATATAAATCAAATTCAATACACCCATCAACAGTGAAGAAACGAAAAAACAAATACTACTACAACAAATAAACAACGGATAACGGAACAGCCACGCACGCCTACAAACAATTAACACCTGAAACACTCGATGTGAAGGATTATATAATTCGGAAACGGCAATGTTACTGCTTTCAGCATATACATACCTAAATGGCGAAATCAAAACACCTAGCTTGTATTCATACTGTCTGCTATGTAGCGCGGATTTTACCAAGGTAGAATCGAGTGGAAGAAGAAAACGGAAACGTGATGAATGCTTGGTTTTCCCTTTCATTATTCTCCTTGCATCCAACTCACGCATATAATTAAAAATTAATTTAGCAAAATTATATCTCAGGCCCAATCCGTACAAATGGGCTAGGCCCACCATCACCTTGACTTTTTCATTCTTAAAGCAATAACAATAATAAATGCTCCTGGAAATTAATTTATTCAATTACATTAACATATGGTATAGTCGATTAAGGCTCAAATATGGTCTAATATGATGAAATATCAAATCCTCCTTCGAGCACTTTGCCACAGAACGAGGAAGTGTGTTTCTGTCTGTAATTGCAATGATGTTGGATTCTGAAGCAAAGCCCAGCTTTGGAAGCTGAATGAGAATTACTTGCATCTTCTGTACACGTACAAAGGTTGTCTGTCTTATCTGAAGGTTGTCTTGTCCGAGAGCTGAATCATGTGAACTATTTCTCGACCCATCATCATCGATCACTTAACTCGAACCATGAGGATTAGATGAACGTTCCTCTTGAATATCGATCGCAGCTCCTCGTTAGCTTCCACGCCAATCCTCCTACGACGATGAGTAAGGAAAATCGACAGGATAAATGAATGGATGAAGTGATAATTTTCAGCAAAAATGAATAGACTACTACTAACCCTATTCTTGAACCGTTCTTCCCCACCAAGATTTTGCGCTGGCTAACCTTGGGAGTGATGAAGTGTTGTTCAATCCGAATCGAACCATCTCTAAACTCCTTCCACCCCATTAATCGATGTTCTATGCCATATGGGATTTCCTGAGTTTCAAGTGAATACAGACATACGTATATATATAGTTTCAACCTGGAAAGAAATTTATGCATATATTGGTCAATATGAAGTACCTGATGCACATAATCCAGCAATCTCTCTCGTACCACTTCGAGCGATATGTTCTTCATAACTTCTTCGCTCATGTTGAATGGGTCTTCATCCCACGGTCTTATTACAGCCTAGGAGATAAACAGTGAAAAAAAATATCACCGAAAACATATACCTATCTTAGAACGTGCTAGCTACTTTTACCGTACCTGCTCAACTAAATATTTAGTGAGTTCTTTGATTCCTGCACCTTTTAGCCCCGAGACCATGAAGCGTCTGGGGAAGATCGAATCAATTCAGGCATCAGAATATATAGAGATATTATTAGCATGAATAGCCTGTCTCTTAAACATGTATACCTTTCGTATCCAGGTAAATCCTTGAATTCTTCTACAACCTTCAATAAATCACTCTTCTTTGAGACCAAATCAACTTTATTCATGCATAACACGCGCTTCTGATTCGTATCGCTACTGCTTATCGAACCCATTCTTTCCACCAATCTCACAACCCGTGAATCAGGTCTAAGATTTGCAAGAAAAAAACAAACAGATCACTGGGATTGAACTAAACTTAAAAAAAAAAAAAAAAAAGTAAGCATGATGCCCTCAGCATCATAAAGCATGGGTTGATTTGATCAGATAGTGAATGATACACAGGAAAACAAGAGATGCACAAATCTACTGGATTTCATACTATATGTTCAAACATAAGTTTGTTCAAAACTAGCCAAGCCCCAAAAAATATTCTTTCGGAATTTACGTGAGCTCCTTTCTTGGAGTTATCCCCAAAGTTGAGTTGAACTCGAAGGGATGAGAGTAATCTCTTTTTCAGTTATTGACAATCTTTTGATGTTAGACACTAAAGCAACCATCTTTACTCTAACATGATGGAGGAAAGGTCAAACTATAGGAAGCTGCAGGTGGAAACCAAATATGCTAATGCCAAAATGTCCACAGGAAAAAGAATACAAAGGACCTGGTAAGGTGTCTGTGGACATCGAAAATAACTATCAGCACATCGTATAGATTAACTGAACCCCATGCACTTTCATTGCGGACTTTAATGTCATTGTATGGAAACCCACTTTTCTTGAGCATAAGTCCTGGAGTGTCAAAGAAACACTGCAACGGCAATAGGGCCAATCACAAATAAGGTAATACAGAAGGTATATCTAAGCCATCATCAACAGAATATGATCTGGTAAAAGTTAGGAGATGAAATAGATTGGACAAAACTTGTGATCAGATAAGAGGTGACGAGATCTGACATAAACATACAATTTGTGTATCTCCTTTGGTCATAACTCCCAATACTTCGTGAGTGGTGGTGTTAATCTTCCGCGAAACAGCCGCAACTTTAGTGCCAACCTAAAAAGCGCGAAAACACGGGAATTAATTCAGAAAGCTTATCCTTTCAATATCAAATCATAAACGAAAGAAATAGTAAGAAACACTAATCAGACCATGAAATTGGTGAGAGACGATTTCCCAGCATTGGGAGCACCAATAATGCCAACTGACAAAGATTTCTGGTCCTCCACTGCCACTTCTCGCGGGAAAGAATCACTTGAAGCGTCGTCCTCGCGGTCTAGAGCTGATTCCAACAGCTCCTTGGCGAGCCTCGCAGCCTTTTGCCTCTTCTCTTCTTCCTTCTTCAGTATTTTCGAATGCGAGATATCATCTTCCTCGAACAGCTTGCTCTTTACCCTGTCTCTGTACTTCTCGTCCCACTTCCCGTCCTCGGATCTTCCACCGCCGTCGATGTTCAGATTTAGGTGGTCGAAATGGGAGCTGTCGAACACAGCCGCTTCGTGATGTCTGGAGTCCGGCGGCGAGGGTCTTCTCCCTCCGTCTGCGCCGCCGAGGAGCCGAATCGCTGCAGAAACCGGTGCGCCTTCGGGACTGTAAGCGTAGCCGACGATGAGGCGAGTGACCTCAGTGCCCTAACGGCTTTCATAGAAAACGCCGTCGCTTTGTACAAATCGGCGGCAGCTTTGGAAATTTGAGGTAAAGAGTAATGCAAGAAGCTAATCAACTTGTTGGCAGCTTACGGAGGGTTTTCGATTCCCAGGGTTTAAGCAAAAGGTGGATAATTGTAGGTAGAGAACGGAATTAAATATAAGGTGAAGTTCAGAATACATATTTTCCTTTCCACCATAAATTATACACTCGTATTAAGTTCGGTCTTCGCCTAGATATAAATTTTACTTGAGGTGAAGCTGAATTCGCGTAAAAGAAAGTAGAAATTCCGAATAACTGCTTACATTTGAACAAAATTTACATAAGAAACTAAAAGAAGAAGAAATAACTCGCATGTTACTTCAACCTATATTATAACCCATTGGTAAGAAGGAAAAACACCAGAATAGCACATTGAAAACAAAGGAAAGCGGGGAAGCATCCATCGGGCCTCATCCTCGGTTCCTCTCGGCCGGCCGGCGAGCTGTTCCCATATAAATTCACTTACTTCCATTTGGTCTTTCTATTTCCTTTTCACCTCTCTTTGTTCGTTCAACATCTAAGCAGCTACTACTACTACTGCTACTCCACCGTAATCTCAAGAATAGTCGTAAGCCTCGGCTTCCTATACCTCCTAAGTAGCAGGGAAGAGCAGACGACACTCACCGAAGACAACGCCATGCAAGCTCCGGCGACCCACGGGGGAAGCTTCAGCCTCAGCCAGGGGTACAGCAGCCCCGCAGCCACGGGTATGGCCACGACGTTGTACGCCATGGCGAATACGTAGTTCAGGCGTATCCTCGAGAACGTCTTCCTCGAGAGGTCGACGGCCGTGATCACGTCCTCCAAGCTGCTCCTCATCAGAACGTAGTCCGCCGCCTCGATGGCTATGTCCGTGCCCGCCCCTATCGCCATCCCCACGTCCGCCGCCGCCAGGGCCGGCGAGTCGTTTATCCCGTCCCCCACCATCGCCACCACGCTCCCACCCTTCTGGAACGAACGGACTATGTCTGCCTTTCCCGCCGGCATTACTTCCGCCCTCACGTCCGTGATCCCGACCTGCAGAGAGATACAACAGGACAGATGTAGGCTGTCACTGCTTGTTGAATGACCACTTCACCTAAAACTTTGAGCTCGAAGGCAGTGATACTATCGCATTTTAATCTTCTATTTTGAATTTCCAACACACCTTGACCTACTCCGTCTAAGCTGATTTCTTTATAGCCTTAAACGTGTAATTTTCTTAAACGCGCTGAACTCATGGGCGTGAGCTCAGATACCATGTTGAATGACTACTTCACCAAAAAGTTTAATCTTGAAGGGGGTGATGTATCATGTTTCAAATTACTAGCAAGTATAGTTGGGCAATGTGCCGATATATAAAGAGGGCAGGTGTAAAAAAGAGGGGATTGGGGCACCAACCTCCTTCGCAACGGCCTGGGCAGTTCTCCGATTATCGCCGGTGACCATAACGGGGATGACTCCCATTTTCTTGAGGCCCTCCACGACTACGGAAGCTTCCCTCTTCAGAGGGTCGGCTACTCCGAGAACGCCGATTAGGTCATTATCGTGGGCAACGAGTATAGCGGTCTTTGCGCTGTCCTCGAGTTCGACGATGAACTTCTCCACGTGGTCGGGAATAGTGATGAGGTTCTCAATCATCAGCTTTCGGTTGCCCACCTGTTCAATTTTGTTATAGCGATGAAGTTCTGATGAGTTTGTGTGTGGTATAAAAACGAAGGGACGATTTTGATCGGCAGCTTTCGTTTACCCACCAGAGTCTTTTTCCCGTCGACAAAGCAACGAACTCCTTGCCCGGGCAAGGCACAAAAATCCGATACGTCGAGAAGCCACCCAAAGGACATGGACTGCTGCCCATGAGTCTCGGCGTTCTTCTTATCTGAGAGCTCGTCGTCGAAGAAATGGAAATGGCGTGCGTAGTCGACTATCGCCTTGGCCAATGGGTGTTCGCTACTAGCCTGCACCAGACAGAAAGTAGCTGAACCAACTTAGAAATTGATTTTTACCTTATATTTTCATCCTTTCACCCCATTTTCTGTCTCGCGCAGTGAAAATCAAGACTGGTAGCCAAATAAGTTAATAGAGGAATTTCTTTACCTCAGCTGAAGCCACTAGCGTGAGGAAATCCCCACGATCCATGTCTGAAAAAACTTTTATAGTCGCAACTTTGGCTTTGCCCTGGGTCAGCGTCCCCGTCTTGTCGAATATGACGTACTTGATCTTCTGCGCTCTTTCCAATGCATCTCCGCCCTTTATGAGCACCCCGTTATTAGCTCCAACGCCTGTTGCTACCATGACAGCGGTTGGAGTGGCGAGACCAAGAGCACACGGACAAGCGATCACAACAACCGATATCGCAAACATAAGGGAGAAAACGAAATAGTTTCCGTTTTCCGGCAGCCATTCCTTAGGATAGCCTCCGAAAATCCCAACTAGATACCTGACCGAGAAAAGGGAGCATGGAGATAAGTGGTGAAATATGACTAAGATAGGTGGTATATATATTAGGTAATTGTCAGGTGCGATATTCAAATCTATGTTTGGGTTTGCACTCACCATATCAGCAGCGTGACTAATGATAAAGTTACTACTGCAGGTACGAAAATGCTGGAAATCTGTCGGCAACAAAAAGTTATCATCGGAAAGAAATCAGTATTACTTCTCCAACCCTGCTTGATAAATACTTCTGATGATTTCACACATAATAGAGAAAAGAAAATGCGTTAGTAGATTACACTCACGTAATCAGCAAATTTCTGAATGGGAGCTTTAGACATCTGCGCCGTCTCAACCAGAGATATAATTTGGCTCAAAACCGTGTTGGACCCGATTTTGCTGGCTTGTATGTGCAGCGAGCCATGCAAGTTGATGGTGCCTCCTATAACCGATGAGTTGATTTCCTTCAGAATAGGAGCCGATTCACCAGTAACCATGCTCTCATCCACGTAGCTTGAGCCCCACACAACCGAGCCATCGGCGGGAACTTTTGTCCCAGGATGTACTTTCAATACATCACCTGGCTGAATCAACAAGGCATCGATTTCTCTTTCTCCTACAGTCTTCCCACCTGAAACGCAAACATATACATTATAAGCACAAACATTCCATTACATAAGTTGGTTCCAGAAATAAATACCTTTGTCCTTGGTAAGTAACACAGCAGTAGCAGGAGCAAGCTCCACGAGCTTTTTTATAGCATCCGATGTCTTTCCTTTGGCCAGGCTTTCGAGGTATTTGCCAAGAAGTACGAATGTTATCAACATAGCACTTGTTTCGAAATACGTCGGGGACCAGAACCCGGTTATGGCACCATATAGCAATGCGCATACGGAGTAGAAATATGATGCCGAAGTTCCTAACGCAACCAAAACATCCATATTCGTCGAACCATTTCTGAGGGCTCTCCCAGCCGCAACATAGAAGCGTTTGCCAATAACGAATTGAATAATAGTAACCAGACCCCAGTTGAGCCAATCACCCATTTGAAATGGGCCACAACGCCATAGTATTAAGGAATACAATAGAGGTATACGAGGACATACGAATTGCATGAAGATGAGGGGAACCTGAAATTTCAATAGCACGCTTAGTCAAGGAACTGAACTGCGATTAAAGTGTTTGACAAGCAAGAGAAGATACTCTTCCCAGTAAGTGATCAGAAGATTCTCCTCATAAAAGTGGAAGTCTACAATCTTTCAGATTTCACATTACCAACTAATTTCTTAAACTGATAAACCTAAAGAGCGGTCCAAGATTATAGGATAAAAAAGTAGAAAAATTGCATAACTCACACTGAGGAAAAAGCTTGCTGTAAAGAGCCGGAACATGTTCGAAGACTCCTCTAGATCCTTAGAAGCCATTCTGCTATAAGGGTTCTTCACACGTAACTTCAGCTTCCCTCGGCTTCCGCTTTCAATCTCATCAACTAGCATTCTTGAACCAAGAAGCTCGGGATCGAAATGAACTTCTAGATCTTTCGATACTCTATCGTAATAGAATTGTCTCACGCCCTTCAAGGTACAAAGGATCCCTTCCAACATTTGCACATCCATCTCACTAGCGACCCCAATAACCCCAAGAAGAATTTTATCCTGCTCATTGCTCTGTACGAATGCCGCTTCAAATCCAGCATCTTCAATTGCATTGATTATATCCTCCTTATTAATAACCGTGGGATCATATCCAACCTCTCCTAAAGACGTAGCTAGGGCCACTACAGCAGTATTTACACCTGGTAGCTTCCTTAGGATCCCTTCCACAGAATTGACACAAGCAGCACACGTCATCCCTCCAATTGTAAATTGACCTACTAGGGTTCCATGTTGTTGATAGTTAGATGTGCTTGGTTCAGGCAGAATTTCTGCTTCAAATCCCGCATCTTCTATTGCATCTTTAATTTCTTCTTCCTAAAGAAACGATTGCGACGTTTGTGAGCTTACGGAGTAAGAAGTATACGAAACATCTATGAGTTACAAGGATCTGCTAGACCAGTAGATACGAACTAGTCAATTAGAACTCAGAAAAGCTGCTGAAATATTTCAGACTAAACGTTTCCACTTACAGAGTGAACAACTAAATCGCAACCCACAAGATTAAAAGCCAAACGTTTCACAAACAAAGTGCTCAGTCAGAACTATCGTAATTATATGTACAGTTGGACATTTGAGTTGTGAACAAACTGATGATCAGCTGATCAATTTCCTTTACGATGACTAACCATCTATACCATTGCAGAAACAGAAAAGGGGATGGAATTGGAAAGGAATACATGAAAAAGAGAGAAGAAAACAAGGAAGAGACTACCTTGACCAGAGAAGGATCAAAGGTAACATCCGCCTTGTTCTGAAGCAACGCGACGGAGGCTTTGACGACGCCGTTTAACCCCATCAGAGCCGACTCAACGGAGTTAGAGCAGGCGGCGCAAGTCATCCCCGTAACAGCCACCTGAATTCGCCGGAAATCCTTACCAATTTCAGCAGGATTTTCTTCGTCATACGAGCTCAACAACAACGACCTCTCATCCTCTTCGCCTACAGAAGCACTCAATTGAAGGTCCCTCGAATTAGGCGCCATCGTTATACCCCCAACACCCCACCAGCCGGCCGGTCAACGATGCGGCGTATTATTCGCCGGTGTATGATTGAGGATAATAATTACTTAATATTAATTATCTAAGATGATTAACAAATTTGATGCACGGATCGTTGAGGGGTCTAAGAAAAATATAATCTTTGAAGGAATACAGACGTACAAAACTGTGGGTCGAGGAAACTGTAATAGAGGGAAGACTCGGTCGTTAGATAACTATTAATAATCAGCCGAGCGAGGTAGAGAAAAATGATAATACGAAAATGGGGATTTGTACTGCTTATTGTACTACAAAGGGATTTGGTAAGTCGATGGAGTTGGCAAGAAAATATAATCTTTACGTTGAACTTATTAGGTGAAAATTATTTTTCATTTCTTCTCCCAAAGAAATATTTAGTAAAATTATTTTTAAGCAATTGGGGAATTTCCCGCATTGAAATGTTCAATGTCACATATGGAGGTTGCTTTCAGCTTTGTTTATTTACATGCTGAAATCTTTATGTTGGAGACTTTAGGTTTAATTAGGTTAAGCAATCACCTAACCTTTTTATTATTTTCATTGATATTTATTATTACATTCTTCAATTTTACTAAACTTGAACTTAATTTGAAACATTCTGGAACATGTGTTTGACTTTTCAACAATTACATTCTTCGACTTTATTGAACTTGAAATCAGTTCAACATTCTGGAACGCGTAGTCGAATTTTCAACAAAGTTTTACTCTCTGTATATGTATATATATAAGTTGATGTTGATCAATGTATTGTGATAAAGTAACGCAATAATATTTATTAATTATCATCTTAGGTGTTTTAGAATTCAAAATAGTATCCGCTGACTATTTCTCCTTCTCGAGCTTTGAATATTAGCAATGAATTTTGAAAATAAATATTATATTATATATATTGAATTTTGTAAATAAATATTATATTATATATATATATATATATATTCTCGTATGTTGTAAACTACGTCATATGAATTAAGCCAACCCTACTGAATCCATGATCTTACTAGGAAACCTTCCCCATGTATATCTATCGTGCCTTAGGATAGAGCAATAGGAATGACACATCCAACATTTTATTCGCAACTTAATTTAACCCTGATATAGGTATAATATATGTAAGATACATTTATAAATTAAATTCGCATGAAACTATCTTACTATCCACCATTTATGATATATTTCTGTTTAAGAAATGCATCCTTGCACGATTCTTGTAAAGCTACTTATTACTTTGTAATATGGTCTGAGGTGATTTTGGGACGTGGACTTGGTGAGATTAGGTTCTCACCAAATTAAAATATCTAATTCCCACCAAATATTAGAAAGCTGGGTCCATCCACTAATAAAAGCATATAATGTTGTATATAGATAAAGTAGGTCATTTATTGATATATTATATAGTTAATAAATATCAATTATTTCACGCATGCATGCATGTTCATTAAACATAAACCGATCGAATATGATTCTCCCTTAGCTTCATAATTTGTATCCCTGGAAATGTTTACTACTTTTACAGTTACAAAGATTTCATAAAGCATTTGTTGGATCATTATTAAGGTACCTAGTAATGATATAGCACGTCGATTATTTTTATTTTCTGATGTGTAGTCAATGTCAGAAAGCAACAATAATATTGCGGGACTGACTTCGTTGGAAACGTGACTTTGTTTCCACTCTCCTTCAAAAGCAAAAAATCATATGCGCGATTCAAAAGGTAAATTTAAACGGATTGAAATGCAATGAATTTATCGCCAAAAAAGACCCACCATTTATAACCTTTCCCTCTAAATTTTAGGATCCTCGGAAATAATAAAATCGTTCATCATACAATTCGTTGAAACTACAATAAAAATAAGTTAGTCTCTTATGTTACGGAGTTCAAGATTTGTGTTTCTTAAAGTATAGATCAACGTGTATATTGCTTGAGTGTATTTGTGTAATAAGAGTCCGTAGGACCAGACTTTGGTTGGAACATCTACTGCAAAAACATGTTTTTTTCTTCATTACCTAACAAAGATAGCGATCGTTGCTTAAAGAGACGCACTCTTGAATAGCATTACAATATAATATCCTATAACAATATATAATTAAATTATTAATCCTAATTACAAACACAGACGCCCAGATAACGAAGTGGAGCATCGCACAACGGCTATATATATATTTGAAGGAAAGGAAACCCTTGCGAATCGTCGCAACCATCCATATAAAGAAATTACGTCTAAATTTAGAGAACGAAATCAACTTTACTAGACGTGGGACAAAACTGAAAATAAAATCAAATTCTAAACATGACACGCCTCGTTCACGCTTAAACTACATACCTAATGGCTAATAATACGAAGTACAAGATTTGTGTTTCTCAATTTAAACTAGAGATCAACGTATAGAATTATGGCATTAGACGTATCCCGAAAAAAAAAATGCTAATTAGTTATGAGTGTGTGGTTAACTGTTTATATGTAATAAAAGTCCGACAAAGTCCAGACTCTGGTCGGAACGTCGAAACATAGACATGCAGCGATTATTGTTGTTTTGCTTATAGAGAAGTCCCTCACTTAGCTATGGGATTGTTAGGCCGATTTTATCCAACCTTGTACTGAATCAATGGATTAGTATTACCTGTACGATGAATTACGGAAGCAATAAACGAAGTAATACCGATAGACGAATTGTAGAGTTGGAACGAGAGCGCGCGAGTTCTTCAGAAAAGTCGTCAACTCAAATATGATTCAGCAACCCTAAACACTAATGTGTTTAGGGTATTTATACATAAGCCCTAATGGGCTAACGGGCCCAATATTACTAATATATCCACAAGTCGGATATATTTACAATTAAGTCCTAGGGCGTAATTAAATTACAGAACATTAGACTAATAATTAAATGAACACAATTAAATTAATCTCTAACAATCTCCCCCTTTGTGTTCATTCTACGTAGTATCCCGGTCTTCTGTTCTGTAGGCGGATTTCCTCAGATTGAGAACGTACTGGAATTGTCTGATGCTTCGGCGAAGATATAGTCTATTCTGAATTTCTTCAATAGCAATATTGCTTAGGCTGATGATTTCTTCTCGGAACTGCTCGAGTCCTAAGCTTGCAAGGTCGCCTTTTGAAGGATCAGAATATCTTCTAACTTTACTTCTCAGTTTCTCGATAATGATCCTGAGAGTGCCGTCGCCGTACTTCTCAACTTCTGAGAGGAACATGACTCTCTTTAGTCCATCCTTGCTGTAGACTACGGAGAGTTCAGGTTCTTTGAAGATGAAGCCATTTGGATATGATTTAAGCTCGTCCTCCATGCCTGTGAAGTTTGGTCTCGTTAGGTTTACCTTCCTAGCGTTATTCTCAATGGCCATCTGAAAGTCGTGGCCTGTGTAGAAGGTAATGTCTCTCAGCATGTGTCTCTTAATGGCTTCATATCCCAGCTTGTATTTGAATTCTCGTAGGATGAATTTCCTGTAGAGTCTTGATAGCTTGAATACTTCGCTGGGATCAATGTACTGAAGATCTCCTTCAGAGATCATGTCTACAGAATCGTCCAGTCTTCGCACTAGGTAGACTGGGTATTTCAGGCTCGTTCCCATTTCCTGGACGGTTACATCCAGGATCTCCTTGATTGAAGCCTTCGCCCGCATCCTCTTCTTGTCGTCGTCAGTGACCCTCGAGCCTCCTGTCGTCGTCCATTTGTATAGGAAATGATAGGCCAATTTTGTGGATCCTCCAACGTGTGATAGGCCTCTCAGCTCCATTTCATTGTATGGACGGATTTGATCCCGTTCTCGCCAGATTCTATCTCGAAGTTCTTCTTGAAATGGAGTGATTATCTTGTCCCATGGGATTGCATAATCGCCTGGTGTCTCTTCGTAGTCTTCTCCATTTCTGATCTCGTCTGGCGCCATTCTGAGGCTCGTTTCGACCGCCGCCCAGATTAGTCCACTGACGTTGTCCAGTCGCTCTTGAAGATCATCTTCTGCGGGATGATCGCTGTGGCTTTGTGATCCCCATCCCTGGTCTACAAACTCGTTGAGCTCAATCAGAGGGTCAGGGATATTTATGTCTGCGACTGGAGGTAGTGGCTCGTCGGTCACCTGTGGGGGTGGGTCTGGTCTGAAGTCGGATGGTAAAGGGGGTAGGTCTTTTGGTAGGTGGGAAGAGGTAGTAGGTTGGGGGTTTGTGGGCTCTGGTTGGTTTGAGGTGGAGGGCTCTGGTTGGTTTGAGGTGGAGGGCTCAGATTGGTTTATTGCCTCGACCCGCTGTCGCTTTTCCTCCCCCTCAGGACGACCGTCGCCATCAGGGTCGTCATGTCGTCGCTTGTGTGTGGGCGGGTCGTAGTGGCAATGATATGGTATTTGGAGGCGGTGAAGGAGCTCCTTATCCTCATCATCGAGGCTGTCGACCTCGCTAAGGAGGCGATCGAGTAGTTGTTGGCGAAGCTCCTTAGTGGTGGGTGTGGGAGTAGGGGTAGGTGTAGGTGTAGGTGTAGGAGTAGGTGTGCTGGCGGATGTGGATGGATGGTGGGATTGGGTGGATGCCAGTGTCTCGACTCTTTGTAGGATGGAGGCCTCCATTTGCTTCATTTCGTCACGTAAGGTTGCGAGGCTCCGTTCGATGTGTTGGTCGAGGTCGGCGCGGGTGATGAAGGGTGATAACTCAACAGAGCCACGAAGGCGTTCTGTTGTCACGACTTCAGAAAAGATTCCTGAGTCGCGGCCCACACGCACTAAGGAGCGCGTGGGACTTGAGGGACCGGGGCCACTGAGGCTCACCGTTTGCATCGTCGACAAGACAAGCTCATCGAGATGGCCTGAACTCACGGGGGCAGTGATGTTGCCCGTGTCAGGACTTCCGTCCGATCGTCGAGTATCATCAATAGATGATGTCTCTACAGACGTTCTGGACTGATCACTCAGAAAAGTCGAGAAAGGTGTTTGTGTCCTAGCAAAATCGAAAAAATTTGGGAAAGTGGACACTAGACTCGATGTGGTGGAAGAAGGGGCAGCGACGTGGGGCTGGGGGTCGCTTATATGTACATCACTTGCCTCCGAGCGAGACAAGGATGGCTGAGATGGTTCCCCGTGAGATATTGAGACATCAACCTGTTGGGAGGTTGATGAATGGGAAGGGCTGGGTTGTGCATGCGCCGTTGAACCAGATGCGGCGACTTCTACTCGGGAGCTGATTAAATCAGCTCCTGTTCCTATGGGTTCGGTTCTGGACGATGTAGTGAGGAGGGGAGGTGCGAAGCTGACGGACACCGGAGGAGGTGGTCGTCGGTCATGTTTTCTCTTTGTACGCACTTCGCGTTGTCTCTCAGGACCCTGTCTCACACTCGAGCTTGCCCCGGGGTTGGATACGGTGGGGTTTGACCGTATCGTAGGGGCAGGAAGGTTCTGCGACTGCCTGTACTTGATCACCTCTGCATCCGTGGGATCAGCAAGGTCCAGGAGGTGTCGTGGGATAGTCATGCCTTGGGCTGTCGATCCTTCCTTTGCTTTCTTTAAATAATTGAACTTGGGAACTCCTAGGGATTCTGTTGCTGGACGACGGGTGATCTCTGGGTGGATTTCCATGTAGTGATAGATCAGTACTTGGAACCACCTGAGATATGGGAGGCCCTTTCTCTTGGACGTCTTGAGGTGATCTCTGATATAGATCTGGTCCACGATTTCTTGCATGAATAGGGCTGCGTAGTCGTAGCGTTTCCCGAAGATGACCCCATAGAAGACGGTGAGGATGCTGAGATTGCAACGATCATAGCCCGTGTGCTTCGGTGATAAGCACTTGTTGATCAGCATGAACAGAGCGTTCCACGGGGCGGGTATTTTGTTGAAGGAGAATGCTGATACTTGTGTGAGAGGTGGAGAGCAGCCTAGTTCCAGCATTCCATTTAGAATCTCTTGAGCAGTGGGAGGTGGATCGAGCTCGGCAAAAGTAGGGAGTTGAAGAACCGTCCTCAGAAGGTCTTTGTTAAGGACAACAGATGTATTCTCGATCTGGCTTTGGAATATGATCTCCTCGATGTCTGGAACTTGGTCCATGAGTCCCCAGAATTGTTGCAGGTAAACTTGAGGTACGCTCGCCGTGAGTGTGAATGCAGGGAGGAGAAAATGATTCTTCAGAATGGCTATGATCACCATGTCTGAGCATCTGAAAGCCGTTGTGTCCAATTGATAGTTGTTCTTCAGTGGCTCGATCCATTTGGAGATTGGATAGATCGTGTCTCGGTTTGGAATCTCCATAATCTGAAAAATATGATCAAAAGGTCATTAGACATCGAATATTACATCGTTGCCCTCGCTAGCTGTGAATCCCCCTTTTTTTTTTTTTTTTTTTTTTTTTTTTTTTTTTTTTTATATAGATATATATAAGTATATAGATATAGGTATAGATATAGATATATATATATATAGGTATATGTATAGAGATATATATATATGTATAGATAGATAAATATGTATGAGTATGTAATAAGTCATAATAGATATATCAAAAGTGTCGAATTTTTCGTTAAGTGTAATAAATGGGCTTAATGGAATGTGATTTGTGATAGGCCCAAGGTTAAACATGTCGACAAAATCCGAGGTCGGCCCAATTTTGAAAGATGTCGAGAGCATGTAAGTTCAAAATATCGAGTGAGCTAATATCGACATCTCATAGGATTAAAAAGTCGAGATGGCCTATTATAAAAGATGTCGAGAGTGGGTAAATGTCGAGACATTTAAAAATCGAAATAGCCCATTTGACAGAAATTAAGTAAAGTGGCCCAATAAAATATATCGAGATTTTAAGTGATGAAGCCCAATTAAAAGATGTCGAAATAGAGAGTAAATGTGCTTGAAGATGTCGATAGCATCAAAATGTCGAGACAGAAAGTTTAATTAAAATGTCGAGAGAAAACGAAAGTCGATATCGCACAGTGTTAGGAAAATGTCGAGAAGAAAGGTGGCGATATCGCTCAGTTTAAATAAAATGTCGGCAGCTAAAAATGTCGATATCTCTCAGTTTTAAATGAAATGTCGAGAGGTCTAATTCGAGGGAAAATGTCGAGAGATAATCAAATTAGGGTTATCAGTTGAGAATTTGGGAAAAATGTCGACGAACTGAAATCGTTTCAAAACTTCGCAGATTTAAATCATAGAGATGTCGAGCGGTTCAGAAACGAGGAAAGTCAGTTTAAAATCAAGGAAAATTACGAGGAATCATGGAAATCGAAGATTAAAATTAAAGATAAATGAAATCGTAGTTTCTTCGGATTTCTTCGCTGTTTCAGACATGTAATCGAAATGATTAGTAGCATAATAGAGAGATTAAAGGGCTTTGTGGAGCTTACTAGAGGATGGCGGAAATGGATTAACTGAAGATAGATTTACGAAACGCTGAAAGTTGTCTGGCGAAGTGAGAAAGACGAAGAAATGTCGAGATGGATTATGAAAAGTCGGGCTGTGTTATAATTTGTCGAGTCGAAGTGAGAAGTCGACACAGGTTATAAAAAGTCGAGGTCAGTTTGGGCTTCCTAAGGCCCATATAAAATGTCGTGTAGAAATTGTTAAATGGCCCAATATCGATGAATAAGAAGTCGAGATGTAAAAAGTCGAAATGTGAGAAAAAGTCGAGTAGGAATGTCGATATGTGGGCTTGGCAAGCTTACGTTTTGGGCTTTACTCGAAATGGCCCAATGAGATTTTATGACTTAGAAAATTCGTGCAAGTAAGCTTAATAATATGAAATGCAAATAAAATAAGATGCGAATAAAATGAAAAATAGGAAATAGTGATGCTCCCCCTAGACATTTGTGTTTTTTTTTTTTTTTTTTTTTTTGCTATTATATTAACTGATAAATGCTCCCCCTAGAATTATGCAATTATGTTTCTCCCCCTAGACATATGCATAGGCTTTGCAAAATATATAACATGGTGATGTATAGCCTAGCATGAACGTGCCTAAGTCACGAGGTAAGATTCAACATGCCCAACCTAGAGACTAAAAATTGGAATCGTTTCTCATCCAATGCTTTAGTAAAAAGGTCAGCCAGTTGAAGTTCGGTGCTAACAAACTGCATTTCTATGATGCCATTTTCAACGTGATTTTTTATGAAATGATATCGAAGATCAATATGCTTCGTGCGTGAGTGATGTACGGGATTGCATGTAATAGCAATAGCACTTTTAGAGTCACTATAAATAGGAATATTATGTAAATCAAACCCGTAGTCCAAGAGTTGAGTTCGCATCCACAGAATTTGGGAACAGCAACTGGCAGTTGCGACGTATTCAGCTTCAGCTGTTGACGTAGAAACACAATTCTGTTTCTTGGAAGACCAGCAGATTAATTTATCACCAAGCAGTTGTGCGCCGCCTGACGTGCTTTTTCTATCCATGCGACAGCCTGCAAAATCCGAGTCAGTGTATCCAATTAATTGAAAACTAGAATTTTTGGGATACCACAAACCGAGATTTGGAGTTCCTTTCAGATAACGTAATATTCTTTTGACGGCAGTCAGATGTGACTCTTTGGGATTTGCTTGAAAACGTGCACAAAGGCAGGTTGCAAAGACGATGTCTGGTCTGCTTGACGTTAGATAAAGTAGTGACCCGATGATTCCTCTGTAGTGTGTTTCGTCAATAGGCTTGCCAGAGAGATCTGCATCGAGTTTGCATGCTGTGGACATAGGAGTCGCTATGGAAGTGCAGTTTTCCATCTTGTATTTCTTCAAGAGATCACTTATATATTTAGACTGACTGATAAAAATACCGTCTGGTAGCTGTCTGATCTGCAGTCCTAGAAAGAAGTTCATTTCCCCCATCATGCTCATTTCGAACTTGGTGGTCATTAAGTGACTGAATTCCTCGCATAGTGTCACATTCGTGGAGCCAAAGATTATGTCATCAACATAAATTTGAACGAGCAAGATGTCTGAGTTCTGCCTTTTAATGAAGAGTGTGGTATCAATTTGACCTTTGGTGAACCCGGATTCGACTAAGAAGGTGGAAAGAACGTCATACCAAGCTCGTGGTGCTTGTTTAAGACCATAAAGGGCTTTCTCCAGGTGATACACGTAATCGGGCTTGGTTGAGTCTACGAATCCTTCAGGTTGTCCAACATAAACTTCTTCTTTCAGAACTCCATTTAAGAAGGCTGTCTTGACATCCATCTGATAGACAGTAAAATCCTTATGAGCAGCGTAAGCGAGAAATAAACGAATGGCTTCTATACGAGCGACTGGTGCAAAGGTTTCATCGTAGTCAATGCCTTCTTGCTGATTGTACCCTTTTGCTACCAATCTGGCTTTATTACGGATGACCTTGCCATTTTCGTCTCTCTTGTTCTTGAAGACCCATTTCGTTCCTATGATCGTTTTGCCTTTGGGTCTTGGAACTAGAGTCCAAACTTTTAAGCGTTCAAACTGGTTGAGTTCATCTTGCATAGCAATTATCCAGTCTGGGTCTGAAAGTGCTTCTGACACTTTTCTTGGTTCGAGTTGACTCATAAAGCACGAGAAATGTTCGTGAACAAATGAGACGTAATCGTCCGGAATTGCGCTTTTCTTTTCACGAGTTGATCTTCGCAGGAGTGGTTGAGTCGTGGGAAAATCATCAGGATGGTCAGGAATTGTTGCTGCGTCGACTACAGGAAATTGATCGTGTTGTGTGGCGAGGGAGTCAACGTTTGTCTCAGTCTGAGGTTCTATGACATTTGCAGTGGGATCCTGACTGGAATGAGAGATTTCGTCCTCAGTGTCTGTGGCGTTGGGAAGCGTGAAGTCTGTTTCTGAGGAAGAGTTATCTTCAATATCTGATGTTGCTTGGATTTCACCTTGTGGAGTTTCTGTCATCTGAGAAGGCATTGGATCTGAAATTAGATGAAAATCTTCAAGCAAAAAATCTAGTGATGCCAAGCTTGGGTTTGCAGATGCTGAGTCTTGTTGAACGTTCCCTGATGCATTAGAGGGTGCTTCTGGTGTTGTGGGAAGCGTTTCGTCAAATGTGACATTGGCACTTTCCCTTACAATTTTAGCGTCTTTGAGGAATACTCTAAATGCTTTGGACGTCGAGGAATATCCAATGAACGTGCCTTCGAGAGCTTTGGGATCAAACTTGCCTCTGTTGATTCGATCATCTGCAATGAAACATTTACAACCAAACACTCGAAGAAAGGAAATGTTAGGAGCACGATTATTAATGATCTGATAGGGCGTCTTCTCAAATCTTTTGTGGATTGAAGTGCGGTTCTGAGTGAAGCATGCAGTACTTAGAGCTTCGGCCCAGAAGGAATGTGGAAGATTTGATTGAATTATCATAGTGCGTGCAGCTTCAACAAGTGTTCTATTTTTCCGTTCGACTACCCCGTTTTGTTGTGGAGTTCCAGCAGCTGAAAACTGTTGTGATATGCCTTGAGATGCGTAGAAGTTTCTCAAGCGATCATTTTTGAACTCCGTGCCATTATCAGAGCGAATGGTGCCAATTCGGGCCTGTAGTAGGTTCTGGGTAGTTGTGACAAATGTTTCGATGATTGAGGCGGTCTCATCTTTACTGCGTAAGAATTTTGTCCAAGTGTATCTAGAAAAATCGTCGATGAGGACCAGAACATATTTGCGACCATTGAGACTTTCTGTTCTCATGGGACCGCATAGATCAACGTGAAGTAGTTCTAAAGGTCGAGAAGAGCATGCAACATGTTTGGACCTATGGGAGGCTCTTTTCATTTTTCCTAGTTCGCAGGCACTACAGAGATGTTCCTTTTGATACGTAAGGTTTGGTAGGCCGACAACTAATTGCTTAGTAGATAGTTTATTAATGTCTCTAAAGTTTAGATGGGATAGACGATTGTGCCACAGAATGTTTTGAGAGTGTGAAGCTTTAGAGAGTAGGCAGATGTTCGAGGATGGCGTGGTTGTTTTGAGGTCTATCGTATAGAGATTTGTTTTTCGAATACCATGGAGCAGATCATTACCGTGACCGTCATTGATGCTGCATTTTCTTGCTTTGAAATTTATTTCGAGCCCTTTGTCGCACAGTTGGCCAATGCTGAAGAGGTTGTGGCCTAGTCCCTTGACGTATGAGACGTCTTGGATGGTTAGATTTCCGTGATTTAGATCTCCTCGTCCTAAGATTGGGGATGACTCGTTATTTCCAAAGCGTACCTTTCCGCCGTACTTTTCGGTGTAGTTGCTCAACAGTTCTTTGTTTCCAGTCATGTGTGTGGAGCAACCTGAATCTAGATACCACACATGATGGACCTGCAATAGGAATGGAGTTAGAAACGTTTCGGTACCCATTTGAAAATGGGCACTGTCGATTTCTTAGTAGAGGATTTAGCAGAACTAGTAACAGGATTAACGTTGGGTGAGTGATGGGAGAATGTCGCTTGATGTTTTTGTTTGGGCACCCAAATCTGTTTAGGTTTAGTTTGATATGGTGTGAATTTCCTGTTCGAAGATCGATTGATCGTGGGATTGCGTATGGTGTCGGCTGGACGAGATATGGGCGTTCGAGTAGTAGAACGATGCATTTTATACGCAATAGACTTATTTAAGCTAGAAACATCAAATGTCTTAAAAGTCTTTAAAGAAAAAGGAGATTCATCATAAGCATAGGTAGTAGGATAAGAAGTCTTGACAGGAGCTGAATTAGGTTTCGATTTCTGGACCCAGGCCAACGTCGTCTTCTTCGTAGTTAATCTCTTTCCTGTAGTCAAATTAGGCATGGGATGAGGAGTTAGGTTATAGGAGGAAGAAGAATTAACGTCAGATGAATAATCTTTGAGGTGTCTAAGAAGCGAAATTTCATGAAGCATTTTCTCCTTTTCGAACTTGAAGATTTCGATTTGATTTTGATGTTCTTTGTGTTGTATCAAGTTAATATTCTGAAGGCGTGAGACTTCGCTTAGAAGGCCAGGTTCGTTCTTTGTTGGAGTTCTCTCCATTGGGATTGGCGAGCATGACTTAGGGAAGAAACGTGAGTCGTTCGTGAGTGAGGTTGCCTTTTCTAGGCGAAAACGGGAATTCAAGGCAAGTGCATCGTCGTAGGAATAGTAGTGATTTGAAGGAGATGCGTAGTTTTCAAATAGCAGTTCATGTCTTTTGGCTATTTCTTTCCCTTTAATGTTCTTGTGGAGTGATGTTTCTATCTTAGACTTAGCCGATTTCAATGGTGCGGAGAAAGCTATGTGGTTGTTGACTTGTTTTTCGAGTGAAGAGATGATTGTCAGAAGTACGTCCATTTCCACTTGAGAGGCAATCTTCTCGAGCTCGATAGTCGCATGCAGATCACCGATTTCTTTA
This sequence comes from Craterostigma plantagineum, assembly GCA_027422505.1. Lineage (NCBI taxonomy): Eukaryota > Viridiplantae > Streptophyta > Magnoliopsida > Lamiales > Linderniaceae > Craterostigma > Craterostigma plantagineum. The sequence continues at coordinate 843,569 of JAPQWV010000033.1, read as the reverse complement.
ATCATTGGAGGGATATATGTACTAGAGGTACTTGCTTTTTGGGGATCTTCTTCTTCTGGTGGATATACGGAATAGTAGTCATCAGATAGATCAATTTTCCTGGTTTTGTAACTTTTTTCCAGTTCCTCATAGTCAATTGGAATTTCAGCCCAATCCTTTTTATCTCTCTTTTTGTGTTCTAACTTATCAAGCGGAGATGAGCTAGTGAAAGGCATAAGACCAGGAATTTTTAAGCCTGAGAGCTTGATATCATAAAGGGGAAGAGGTTTCTTTACTGAGTGCACGGAATCTGGAGTACATCCTATGCCGCTACGGGGATCATAAAATTCTGTGTCTCTAGCACTATTTAATAGGATCATTTTATCTGTCTGTATTCTACTGTTCAGAAGATCCTCAAGTTTCTTTATTTTCGAATATAGACGATTTCGTTCCTTAGTCAGAAATTCATATTGTTGGGATATCGTGTTTCGCTCTACCTCACTCTTTTGGAGATCGTTTTCCTTTTTGAGAAGTTTATCTTCTAAGTCTCTTATCTTAGTCTCATGTCTAAGGGAAGTGTCTCGAGCTTGTTCTAGAAACGAGGTTAACCTAGCCTTTTCTACTAGTTCTGTTCGCAGGACTTTTTCATTGTTAGCTAACCTAGATTCTAGTTCTCTTAATGATTGGTTCTCTCTAGACATGGATGTTAGTCTATCCTGAAGAAGGCATAATTGTTCATGTAGATTGGAGTAAGATTCGTGTACCTCAGTTTCTGAAGATGAGTCGGTTGAGGGGGTGGCTGCAGTGTTGTGTTCCTCATCCTCAGTGTCGGTTTCAACGTTTGCCATAAGTGCCAGATTTTCATCTTCACTTTCCGAGGTATCCTCGAGCCATGATTCTTGTTCAGCCATGAGTACCACACCGGACTGTTTTTGTTTGAGAAGTTGTGCCTTTTTGGTGTAGTAGTCAACATCTTTGGTCTTGGGCAGGAAACAGTCTCGAGCAAAGTGTCCTGGTTTGCCGCAGTTGAAGCACTTCTGATCTTTCATGGAGGGCTTAGTCTCACCTTCTTCATTCTTTCGGTCCCGCTTCTTGGAGGAGCTAGTCCTGAGTCGATTTGAGGATCGGTTCTGTGTGTAGGAATTGAAGCGCTTGGTGATCAAGGCCATCTGTTTTGTAATCTCTGCTAGCTCAGGGTCCATCTCTGCATTGGTGTTCTCATTGTCTTCTTCAGATGAGCTAGGGTTCTGCACAGGTTTTGGGTTCTTTTTTGATTTTCGATGGCTGATTAGAGCAAGTGTCTCCATGGCGGTCCTTTCCTTTGATGCTTTCTGAATCTCATTAATGTCTTCAATGTGCTGGGCGAGGCTGTCGTAGAGGCAGTGAATGTCCATCTCTTCTAGATCCTTGTTCTGACGGATATTGCTGGCTACTTTCCTCCATTCTGGCTGCAGCGCTGAGAGAAAGCGTATGTTAATTTCCTCACCAGTTCTGGTTACATTTATCTTTCTCATCTCATTCACTAGGGTCAGAAATCGTTGATAGGTCTCATATAGCTCTTCTCCATCTTTGGCTTTGAATGAGTCATAAGCAGTGAGGACGTTGGATTTCTTTGCCTTGTACCCAGATTCAGTTCGTTGCATCATTTTGCTAATCTCATCCCACATTTCCTTGGCAGTTGGCAAGCTATTAACCTGCATGTAAATGTCATTTGGGATGCCTTGACCAAGATAAGTTTTGGCTTGACGGTCTGCTCGAGCTCGGAGTTTTTCAGTCTCAGTGTAAGCTGAGAGAGCTTTGAGTTCCCTGGTTTCTGGAACAGGTGGTGTATTGTCTGGATTGCCAGGAATTGTAATCCAAAATTGAGCTGGCCCTTCGGTGAGAGATTCGTACATTAGGTCGCCGTTCTCCTTGCTTTCGATGAAATTCATGAACCTGAGTGTCCATGCTGTGTACTCGTCCCTCTTGAGGATGGGAGGTCTCGAGTCGTTTCCAAGTGAATAGAGGTCCATTGCGATAGGTTGGATGTGGATCTTTATCGTGTTGATCAACTAAATTTCTAACTCAAGGAAGGCAAATAGAGTTAGAGAAATAAATAATAATAATATAAGCACAAAAATTTATTTGAAATCGATAATAGATTATTGTATATAATTTTTTTTGTTAGATGTCGAAAGGATGTGATACGAATGTCGAGACTTAAATTGATTTCGGATATTACTAAATGTCGAGATTTGAATCCAAGATAGGCAAAAACAATAGTAGAATGTCGGGACAAATGTCGAGAGGCAGTTCGAGTAGAATGTCGAAATCAATTTTCGAAGAAGTCGAAATAAATGTCGAATGGGAATACTGTTTAAAATGTCGAAGTAGGTCGAAAGAAATGTCGAGGTCTTTTTGAGAAATCGAGATGAAAAGTCGAAATAAATGTCGAATGGAATGAGGTGCAAGTTGTCGGGTCCCTTGTTAAAATGTCGAGTTCAAAGATGTCGATATGAGTGTCGAAACAGATGTCGAGCTGAAATTAGGATGTCGAATAAGGTGTCGAGATCTTCGTTTCCTAGCGAAATATCGAAAGAAATGTCGGAATGAATATCGAAATAAAAGTCGAGCTGAGTTTAGCACCAAAAGTCGAGTCCTATTATCTGGATAAGATGTCAAGTTCGAAGAAGTCGATATAAATGTCGAGAGCAAATGTCGAAAGGAAAAAATGTCGAGTACTTTAAGTGACTTCAAATATCGACAACCCCGAATGTCGAGTGCTTCAAATGTCGAGATGTAGCAAAAAGTCGAGCTAGATGTCGAGACCCTTATTCCATAGTAATATGTCGAGGTGAGCAAAAATGTCGAGAAAGATGTCGAATGCTTGGATAGGTCAAAATCTCGATACGTTAAGGAAATCTTGCTCACGTCGCCGCCACGATTTGTTCTTTGGCTGGAAAAAAATTATCAAAAAGAATTATGCAATCTTCAGCCGGGATATAATCTGGGAAATTGGATGAGAATAAATCGTTAGAATTTCGTGAGCGAGATAGGAACAAGGAATTGACAAGAAAAGAATCTCGATAAGATCCGACGAAAAGAGATGGGACGAGCGTGCGATATCACCGTAGCTTCGATGAGTTTTGATCCACGAATTCGGCTCTGATACCACTTGTTAGGCCGATTTTATCCAACCTTGTACTGAATCAATGGATTAGTATTACCTGTACGATGAATTACGGAAGCAATAAACGAAGTAATACCGATAGACGAATTGTAGAGTTGGAACGAGAGCGCGCGAGTTCTTCAGAAAAGTCGTCAACTCAAATATGATTCAGCAACCCTAAACACTAATGTGTTTAGGGTATTTATACATAAGCCCTAATGGGCTAACGGGCCCAATATTACTAATATATCCACAAGTCGGATATATTTACAATTAAGTCCTAGGGCGTAATTAAATTACAGAACATTAGACTAATAATTAAATGAACACAATTAAATTAATCTCTAACAGGGATAAAGATTAAAACTCGTCTACATATAAATATATAATTAACACGTCGTCGACATATAATTTGATCATCAAATTACTCATCCGTACACACACATTGTCCCTGGTAACAATATGGGAAAATGCAATCGGGAATACGTTCGGCGCATGTGAAGGAATCTCCCGGACAGCGGTTCACTTCGTCCTCGCAATAGCAATGGCCGCCCAAGCACGATTTTTTCGAAGGTAAAACATCTGCGCAGATCAAATCCTTGCAATCTTCATCAAACGAGCACCGTTCCCTCGATTCTTGGCAGGTGGCATATGTTGATGATGGCAGTGAAACTGTTAAATTGTAATATTATTTATATGCATATACTATTATTATCGCCATAGTACAGTAATATGAGCAACGTATCGTAAAACAGATATTATTGCAATTAAATCGAGTGAAAATGAAGACGTGAGTCAAATAAGTCTAAGCGAACAGGTATTGAGTAGCCAGCCTATTTGCTTTGTGTTTATATCGAATCGGTCTGATTGAAATAATCTTATTTAAGATAGTTATAATATAGCATATACGTACAAAGCTTGAACTATACTAACCAAGGAAAACGGCCGTGAAGAAGAATACAGCTGATCTCTGTAAGGATGCCATTTGGAATTGAAGTGATCAGTGAAATTAGCCATGCAATAAGGTGTGAATATATAATGAACAAATGCTTTAATGGATGGATAATCTTGAAATGAATGGACTGTTATACCACAAGCCATTTAACATTTTTGAAACAGTTACAGAAGAAGACTGTTACATTTAATTCATTGTAATAATCACTAAATGAACACCCAAAATCCTCGTAAACGTCTCTATCAACAGTAAGTAGGCCGCATCTATGTAAATAGTCCTTTGTGATATATTGGGCTCGTTCATTACTCGGGCCCAATTTTCAATCAACGTATGTATAAAAAAAAAAAGTCATCCCCTCCACTGTCCAGAGCTAGCTTAGCGACCCGAATCCTAAATAGCACCCGACCCGATTTCACCCATTGATTCAGCTCTTGAGCAGTGTTTGATTTGCTCCCTGGCATATCACCATAGTTCTTTGTACATTGACGCTTCGTTCGAATCACCTAAACTTGCCAAGAGGTTGCACGAAACCTGTTCGACGAATTGTCTGAACGAGGTCGATGGCTAGCAAAACAATCCAGAAATGGCCCAAGAAAATCACAACTTCATTGGTCGAGCGGTTGGTTCGTTCCGAGAGAGATATAGACAAAGCGATCTCTATATTCGACTCGGCTACCGCCGAGTACTGCAACGGCTTCCGTCACGATCAGACCACATTCGCTCTGATGTTCAGGCGTTTGCTGTCCGCCAACAAGTTTTCCTTAGCCGAAGACATGCTTCGGAGGATGAAGCAGGAAAACTGCACCATTTCCGAAGATCTTTTCATATCTTCTTACAAAGCCTATGCACGTGTCCACAGGCCGCATGATGTCGTGAGGATATTCGAAACCATGGAGGATTATGGATGTCCTCCCACGTCGAGGTCGTACGTGACTGTGTTCTCAACTCTCGTGGATGAGAGTCAGTTGAAGATGGCATTCAGGTTCTATCGTTACATGAGGCATGTGGGAATTCCAGCTAGTGTTGCGTCGATTAATGTCTTGATTAAGGCGCTGTGTAAGAGCGGTGGAACTATGGATAATGCCTTAAGAATCTTCCATGAAATGCCGAAAAGAGGGCTTGAGCCTGACGCGTACACTTATGGAACGCTGATTAATGGGCTGTGTAGGTTTGGAAGAGTGCTCGAGGCAAAGGAGCTTTTGCTTCAGATGGAAGCAAATGGTTGTTCGTCTTCGGTTATTACATATAGTTCGTTGATACACGGGTTTTGCCAGTTGAATAAGTTGGAGGATGCGCTGGAGTTGTTGAAGGAGATGAAGACCAAAGGCGTTGAGCCAAACGTGTACACTTACAGTTCTCTCATTGACGGGCTTTGCAAGAACGGGCATTCCTTGCAAGCTTTGCAGCTGCTGGAGAGGATGGTTCGCAAGCAGCTCGTCCCTAATTCAATAACGTACAGTTCTCTGATTCATGGGTTGTGCTTGGAAGGCAAAGTTACCGAAGCTGTGAAGATTCTTGACAGAATGAAGTTGCAGGACTTGAAACCAGATGCTGGACTGTACTCGAAGATCATCAATGGATTCTGTGAGATGAAGAAGTTTCAAGAAGCAGCTAACTTCCTTGATGAGATGGTTCTTTCGGGGATAATTCCCAACCGTGTCACTTGGGGCCTTCATGTAAGGGTCAATAACAGAGTTGTCGAAGGCCTCTGTGCTGAGGGCCTTCACAACCAAGCTTTTCAGCTGTATCTGAGCTTGCGAACTCGAGGCATATCTGTTGAGGCGAACACCTTTGAGTGCCTTATTACATCATTCTCCAAGAAAGGAGATCTCCACAAAGCTGCTCGAATTATGGAAGAGATGGTAACCGATGGATGCGTGCCCGACCAGGGAACATGGATTGCAATGTTGGATGGGTTTTGGGATCGGAGAAAAGTACGAGAAACTGCTGAATTATTGCAGGCAAACTTAATTGGTGAATTTCAGAATGCTGTAGCCAGTTGAATTCACACATTCACCTCCCAAACACCTTCTCCAAATTTTGAAGCAGCAACTTGTGGCTTCTTGAATTTTTTTGTAAGTGATTCTACACGGTGTTTAAGGTGTCTGATATCTTATGTGTGATCTCTAACTATTACTGTTTTTCTTTTCTTGAAAATAAAAACGTGGTTACATGTCCTAGTCCTCCTCCTCGGTCCTGCTCATATGATTATGTTGAATATGTTTATATACTTAGATTACAGAAAAGGAAGGAGTGAAATGCTAATCCATTACACAGCCGAATAGACATTTGTACAGGCAATTGAATAAAGAATCAAGAATCCGAAGAAGCACCGACGGGGAAACCAATCCCATGCCTCTTCGTCGGGAAAACAACAAACAGCATGCTGCAAACCACACCAATCCCCACAGGCAAAGCAGTGAGAACCTCTTTGGTCTCAGGCGATGGCTCGGGGTAAAAGCAGCCCACGACATTCTGATCAAACAGCGCAACAGCCGCGAAAACCATAACCGACATCAGCGCATGGGCAAAGTCGATGAACTTCAACCTGTACTTTCCCGCTATCTCCGGCGGGAGGGTCGCCGACCCGTCTATGACCCACAGCCCGCGGAGCGTGGCGAAACCATAGCAGACGTTTCCCTTTTGGTCCTTGAAGCTATCGGTGAAGCTCAAGAGGAGGCACGAGAGCCCGCACAGAGCCACGAGCCCGGCGGTTAGGAACCGCCCGGTCGAGTCGCACTCGCCTTGGCTCGAGAATATGGGAGATAGGAGCTGAAAGGCTAGCACGGAGCCCGTGGGCAAGAGGTTGGCTAAGTGGGCTGTGCTTTGAAAGGTTTGGCTGATGGCTTGTTGGATGAGGTTTCTTTCTACCTCGGGGAAACCTTTTTCGACCAGCAATGGTACTTCTTCTTCTCCTCCTATGTCTCTTTCGTACGTTTCTTGAGGCTTATCGTATTCGTTTTCGACCCTTATCTCCATTTTCGAGCACATATTGAGTTTGAAGTTTCTTTCTTGCGTGCATATATATGTGTAGAACACAGAATCATGGCTTGAACAGAAAGAGAAAGGGTAACCTTTGCCTTGGAAGGAACAGCAACTCGTGAAACTTTTCCCTGGGTTTTGAGTTTGTTGGTTGATGAAGAAAGTAGTTAGCTGATGTTTTCTGTGGTGTTAGTGGGCGCTTGCTTTGGCTTTTTGAGGGAGTTTTTGTTTGCTTTTAAGCCCCGAAATTGCAAAGTGTGGCTTAAGCAGGCGAAGTGCATTGAAATAACGTCACTCTACTTCTCTCTTTTTCTTGTGTTGCTTTAGACGCGAAGTTACGCGGCGCACGAGATTTTGAAGTTTGCAGTTAGTGATGATGGGCCTTTTATTGCTTCATAGTTTGTTACGTCACATCGTTGATTGTCTTGATCCAAATCTTGATGATGCAATACTTTATTTAATACGGTTAAAACGACAAAAGTGATTGTATTGTACACTTTATCACAACCTTTTTATCTTGTTCCCACTCTAGCTCTTTTTTATGGGATAAGTATGAAATTTCCAGGAGATGTACCAGAAAAGTGTGATTTGAATCTCAAGGTGCGTTACGTGAAGTCCAAACATATATGGGCCTGCTAGCATTTAAATTGGGCTCAAGGCCTTTCGCAGTTGGGCCATTAAAAATATGTATTTGTGGAACAATAGAAAGCATAATTGAGGCCGAAGGGGAAAGGAAAGTGATGCATCTTCTCGTGCCTAATTATCGATGGCGTGACCCTTAGGTTTCATATTACACACACATGGTATCTTTTATTTTCTTGTAACAATAATGGATTGCCTGACCTTTTTGAATCATACATTACTATTTGTGTTTCTGAAAGAGTGATGTTCACTAACCCACCTATCATTGTGATTTTGCTTCGTAAACACGAATATATATATGGTGAGATGTGCATACAATTATATTTCTTTCAGTGTGTTCTTACCTTATTATTGTCTGGTATGGTAATCATGGTACACGGCATAAATGTAGCGAGACGTTTAATTAACAAACATATTTATGATGTTGCATAAATAATATTACACGCATGTAATTCATCTTCGACATCCCACATTCCAATTTCACATCTTCAATAATGAATGAATATTTAGGGGACAGAATAAGTACTCCCCATAAAACCACGTCATATTCCAGCTTTGCTTGTTTCGTCATTTTCTTGTTTCTTCACAATGATTTTTAAATACAAAAACGAAATACATAAGTACCGTGTAAAACTAGCTTCATAGCTATCAGATCAATGTCTTTCTATTCAGATTCGCTTGTAGGTACGATTTATTTGAGATTACACATGCCAGCTGTTCGATCTACTTCAAACGCATATTAGATACAACCTCAATTATTATCATATTGGTTGTGCTTTATATATAAATTATCTGAATTATGGGTGGTTTATTAGATGAACCACCCCTTCATCCTACTTTGACCGCAATTTGGAAACACAATAATACCAGATAGAATTATTAACAACAATAATAATTGTACATTTTCTCCTAACTATATGATTATGGTTCAAATAGACTCAAATGGGTTGGTACGCTTATAGCTACTATCATTTTTTTCTCAATTAGTCTCCTTTCAATATATTATTGCAATTAGTAAATGCACCCTATCAACGACCCACCATAAGCTGAATTGATGCTGAATCATTTTGCCTCAAAGTTTGAGAAAGGATTGGTGATATTGGGTCCCACGAAGATCTTTGTGATTTTCTAATCCTCTTCCACTTATGATCAGCATCAGCTAGTAAAATATAAAACAGAAAGGAAAAGAAAAGAAATAATTTATAGTAATGTGCATATTTTTAAAAAAAGAATTCACTAGAGCATGATCGTCATTGCATTTGCTTAATTGTGATATTCTCGAGCTTTTTTGACTGGACCACTAGGTACTAGCTAGTAATCAACTAAAGTATTATATCACTGATGCTAGTTGGGTCTTTTAGTTAAAATATTACAAATCGTAACATATATAGGGACCATTGGCATTCTATTTATTATCTATCTATATTTAATATACGGATAAACGACTTGGGTCATGCAGCAAAAATCGACTCTTTAGAGGAAGTCAAATATATTTAGTGATAAAGAATGATGTCCAAAAGCGATGTGAGTGAAATCATTTTCTCCTCTTCTTAACTACTTAAATTAATAAATAATTAGCTGCACTTCTTTTTATTTTCCAGCAAATCGCAGAATCATTTCTTCAAAGAAGCACAAGTGAAGATCTATAAGCATGCACCACTCCTCACTTGTAATTATTACCTCGTGTCGGATAGTTTCTAATCAACGTTGCATGAGATTATAATATATCATTTATCAGCATATAAATTTATTTTCTTCATACTGCAAAATTCATTTGTGTAGTTACTTCCATCAACTAAACACGTAGTATTGGATTCAATCGTTACACATAAGAATCAAGATGGCAGTAAATTCTCAAACAACTCGTGATCAGTGTATTTATGATGTAAGCACCCATCATGTCTTTAATTTTTGAGCGCCTTCTCAATAAAAACGATCTGCCTATTTATACCAAGTAAATGCATACATTAATTAGTTATACTATAAAACAACCACTCCTCACAAAAATAATTTATTACTCCCATTCCTTCAGTTTATATTTTAGATTTTTCCAGGTGAAGCTTTCAATGCGAATCAACGTATAAGGACATTTTTTGGTAGAAAATTGATTTTTCTGAAAAAGTGTTTGCCCATTTGAAGAATTGATGTGATGCATTTCATCTATGATCGGTGAGGCGTGAGCAATATATATCCTGGATTGCTATTCACCGCCCCCTTTTTCCTAGTCACCGCCCCCTAAAGGACTGAAAAAAGACTATTTTACCCTTTCTAATTTAAATTTCTTTTTAAAGTCATTTTCCTTACAACTAATCTGATATCGCAATCAGACATCTAAATCAGATTCAAACATAACAAAAAATTAAAACATTTCAATGAATCGTCTATTTTCGAAATTGAAAGGTCAAAAGAAAGTGTCTACTGGCACGGATGGTAAGCAAATTCTCGTAAATTTCGTTCGTATAGACGTGAATTCTCGAACTTACATTGGATTCGATCGGAAAATTCGGTCCGACCGAACAATAATTTTGGTCGGCATAAGAGGCGACCGAACAATAATTTCGGTCACATCTTGGGCCGATCGAAATTTCATTTCGGTCAGCCTAAGAGGTGACCGAAACTATTGTTCGGTCGCCTCTTATGCCGACCGAAATTATTGTTCGGTCGGACCGATCGTGACCAGGACGACCGAACAATTATTTCGGTCGGCGAATTCACGACCGAAACATGATTTCGGTCGTCCAGTGATTTCGGTCACGACCCCGGCCGACCGAAATAATGTTTCGGTCGTGAATTCACCGACCGAAATCTGATTTTGGTCGTGCCGTTTTTCGCCCGAGTTCGCGTCCGATCAATCGTTTTCCGGCCTATTTCGACCCGTTTTCGACAATCTATCTAAATACGAATGAATTTTACGACAATTTTCTTACCAATCGTGAGAGCACCCCATTTCCCTTTCCCTTCCCTTTTCCTCGTTCCATTGCGATTTGCAAATTTCTCTGTTTTTTTGTTTGATTTGGATGTGTGATTTGAAAAGTGTTGCGTAGTAAAGGACTTTAAATATGAATTCTTACTTTTTATTATATTTTAGCTTTTTAAATTATTTTAAATAACATAAGGGCAAAATAATCTTTTTACAGTCCTTTAGGGGCGGTAACAAGTAAAAATGGGGGCTGTGAATAGTAATCCCATATATATTTCATTTTTTTTCTCTTACTAAATGTTGTGCGCAAGTGTGAAAAGGTGATATAACATCATTGGAAAAAAGCCGCAAATTTGGAAAGTTAGGACGGGTCAACCCGAATTCGAACGGGGGTCTTCGCAACGTTCCAAAACCTAACCTCATTTTCTTCGAAGCAAATCTAAAGTGGACAGTGAAAAAAGGTTGTTCTGACCAAAATAAGTAAAGCTAAGATATAAGCAAGATTTCCTTTCATTCTTTCTGCTTTCCTTTCTTTTACTCCAAAATTGAAAGAAAAATTGATCATAAGGATGTGTTGCTTTCTCCCTTAACAATCTGTAAAGCACTAATGAATAAAGCTCAGTTATCCATTTTGTCTTGTTTTTCTAGATTTTGTCCAATATGTGCAAAACACAATCACCGACAGCATCGAAACACCACATTAAACAAACAAAACCATGGAATTTGTAAATTATCATTCATCGAAAACATAACCAAATTATAAAAATCCAAAATTTATAATTTCACTGGCTCGGTTTTGACTTCTTCGGTATCTCTGCAAACCCTTGTTATAATATTCCCTCTCACGTCTCTTCATTACAGTGATTTTATTACATCTGATTTAATGAGTAGTAGGTAACAGTTTGCAGGTAAAAAGGTAACCTTAATTCATGATCTAAGTTGCTGAGATTTCAGATTCAAGTCGTCAACATCTCGTAATAATGGCGTGCTTAAAGCATAAATCAAAGTGCTAAAACCTTTTGCTTAAAGCAGATGCCTTCATGCTTGGGCAAGAGATAGACATGTTTTTTGTTCAGATGTTAAAACTAGACACGACTGTCTTAAATGTTCGTCCCATATTGGCTACCAATCAAATTCTTAAGAAAAAAATAAGAATAAAAAATAATAAGCTGTGTTCGGTTGTTCCAACGTACGTGTCGGCCGAAGTGTTCGTAGGTTTTAGCAATTCGATTCACGTATTTGATTTGAATTTTCTAAATTGTAATTAATGTTTGAAATATGAAGGACATTTATTGTCACGCATTCTTATCTTACATATGGATATATGTAGTTATCAATAATAATTATGAACGCATTAATGACGCGGTAGATGATAATAAATAAGCTGCGATCCTCCCTCCTTTGGTAATAAGTATAGAATAACAACAATGGGTTACAATTATATTGTATTAAAACGCCTACTCGTTTAATTGGCGATTATTTAAAAAGAATATACGAGCCCTTTACGACGTTTGAGAATATTCAAATTAATGTTCACAATCAAAACTTTCAAATTTTCTCTATATATTCATTGCCAAATTATTAAAATAGGTCGCTAACTATGCCTCTCGTGTTTTTTAGGTCACTAAGTTTCGTAATTGCAAACTTAGGTCACTAAATATCGTTATTGATTTTTTTTAGGTCACTAAGTTTCGCAATTGCAAATTTAGGTCACTAAGTATCGTTATTGATTTTTTTTAGGTCACTAAGTTTCGTAATTGCAAATTTAGGTCACTAAGTTTAGGCAAAAAAAACGATAACGATACTTAGTGACCTAAATTTGCAATTACGAAACTTAGTGACCTAAAAAAAATCAATAACGATACTTAGTGACCTAAGTTTGCAATTGCGAAACTTAGTGACCTAAAAAAAATCGATAACGATACTTAGTGACCTAAGTTTGCAATTACGAAACATAGTGACCTAAAAAACATGAGAGGCATAGTTAGCGACCTATTTTAATAATTTGTCCATTCATTGCATCCTCAAGATATACCCCCTTACACAGATTCAAACACAGAAAATTAGGAACTTGAGCTTTGCATAAATTTAAGAGGTGGGAAAAACGACATGCCTTTTTTGAACGATTAGTATTTTAGTTTATTATTCGTCCCTGCCAAGATGAAATGAAACAGTGAAACAAAATAAAAACAAATAAATAAAATGGTCACATCTTTCATGTAAAGCAGTAGTAGTTCAGGCATGCCTAAAGTGTCTTGCAAACGTACACACACACTTTTTCTGTTTGTATGATGTATTACACACTGTAATGACTAACTAATAACTGCGTAGTTTGTTTTAAGGAGCAAAGTAAATAAAAACTAATTATGAAAAAACACCCACGCCTTTCCAGTTCATAGAGACATTAAATTCCATTGATCTAACTTTGAGCTCAAACAGTTAATAACCTCCATCTATGCTATTATTGCTTCCTATATATAAAATCCAAATAAATATTAACCTCTGTCTCAATCAACAAATGTCCCAATCCAACTCAAACTCAACCACTTGATCTGTGCTTCTTCTTCTTCTTCTCCTCCTCCTATATTCAAATAATCGGCCTCCGCCGCACCGCCACAATGCTCCGCCGCCGCGCCGTCGTCCTCTTCCTGCCGGCGCTTCTCCTCTGCACATTGACCTCGGTCCTCTCTCTGAACCAAGAAGGACGATATCTCTTACAGGCGAAGCGTTCCTTCGACGATCCCAACTCCGTCCTCTCCGACTGGGACCCACGAGACGCCACGCCGTGCAAGTGGAACGGCGTCGGCTGCGATTCATCGACGGGCGCCGTCGTCTCCATCGACCTCTCGAGCTCCAACCTCTCCGGCCCGTTCCCTACGGTTCTTTGCAGTCTTCAGTCGCTCGCCTTCGTCTCCTTCTACGACAACTTCATCAACTCAACCTTCCCCGAAAACGACATCGTATCGTGCAGATCCCTGCAGCACATCGACCTCGCCCAGAATTACCTCACCGGCGAACTTCCCCGCACGTTGCCGGAGCTTCCCGGCCTGAAGTACCTCGACCTGACCGGAAACAACTTCTCCGGCGAAATCCCAGATACGTACGGCAGGTTTCCGAAGCTAGAAGTCCTCGCCTTGGTTGAGAACTTGCTCGAAGGGACGATTCCGGCGGTTCTCGGCAATATCTCGACGCTGAAACAGCTGAACCTTTCGTACAACCCGTTTAATCCGGGTCGGATCCCGGCCGAGCTGGGCAATTTGTCCAACCTCGAAGTTCTGTGGCTAACGGAAACTAATTTGGTCGGAGAAATTCCCGGTTCGCTCGGCCAGCTCAGCCGCCTCACGGACTTGGACCTGGCCTACAATTACCTCGCCGGCGCGATTCCGGCGCAGATCACCGGGCTGACGAGCGTCGTTCAGATTGAGCTGTACAACAACTCTTTGACCGGCGATTTGCCCAAGGAGGGATGGTCGAACTTGACGAATCTGAGGAGGCTCGACGCCTCCATGAACCAGCTGACCGGTCAGATTCCGGCGGGTCTGTGTCGGCTGCCGCTGGAGTCCTTGAATCTGTACGAAAATAATCTGAGCGGCGAACTGCCGTACGCCGTCGCCGATTCGCCCAATTTATACGAGCTCAGGCTTTTTCAGAATCAGCTGTCCGGAAACTTGCCGGCGAATCTGGGTAAAAACTCGCCGTTGAGATGGCTGGACGTTTCGACCAACCAATTCTCCGGCGGGATTCCGGCCACCCTGTGCGAAAAGGGCGACCTCGAGGAGCTCCTTCTGATAGAAAACTCGTTCTCCGGCCAGATTCCGGCGAGCCTGGGCGACTGCCACAGCATGCTGCGCCTGAGGCTGGGAAAGAATCAATTCTCCGGCGAAGTTCCGGCGACCTTTTGGGGCCTGCCCCACGTCTCACTCCTCGACCTCGCCGATAATTCCTTCTCTGGCCCAATTGCAGAAACCATTTCCAAGGCGTTAAACCTCTCTCAGCTCGTTCTTTCCTCGAACAGCTTCTCGGGCAGCCTGCCCGAGGAAATCGGCTCTCTAGACGGCTTAGTCGAGCTTTCACTGGGCAGCAACAAGCTCTCGGGATCCTTACCGGGCGGCTTAGCAAACCTCAGACATCTGCTGAAGCTCGACCTCCACGGAAACGAATTCTCCGGCGAAATCCCAGGCACTATCGGCAATCTGAAGAAAGTCAACGAGCTAAACCTAGCAAACAATGCCTTCGCCGGAGAAATCCCCGACGAGATCGGAGAACTAACCGACCTCAACTACCTCGACCTGTCCGAAAATCGATTCTCGGGAAAAATCCCATCCAAGCTACAAAACCTAAAGCTCAACCGCTTCAACTTCTCCAACAACCAACTCTCCGGCGAAATCCCTTCGATGTACGCCAAGAAAACGTACAAAGACAGCTTCTTGGGCAACCCCGGGCTATGCGGGGACATCCAAGGCCTATGCAGTAACAAAACCCGAGGCATGAACTCGCCCTACGCGTGGATACTGAAGTCCATCTTCGTCCTCGCCGCCTTGGTCCTAATCGCGGGCCTAGCATGGCTCTACGCCAAGCACAAGAACTTCGAAAAGGCGAAGAGATCGTTCGACAAGTCGAAATGGACCTTAATGTCCTTCCACAAACTGGGCTTCTCCGAGGACGAAATCCTGGACGCGCTCGACGAGGACAACGTCGTCGGGGCGGGCGCTTCGGGAAAGGTCTACAAGGTCGTCCTAAACAGCGGCGAGGCCGTCGCCGTCAAGAAGCTCTGGGGACGTTCTAAGGCGTCGTCGGACGACGGGCCGTTCTCCGGCGATGACTTAGAGAAGGGTGTCGGTCGGGACGATGGGTTCGACGCCGAGGTGGAGACTCTGGGGAAGGTTAGGCACAAGAACATAGTGAAGCTTTGGTGCTGCTGCACGGCGAGGGACTGTAAGCTCCTTGTTTACGAGTTCATGGCTAACGGGAGCTTGGGGGATGCGCTCCATGGCTCGAAGGGCGGCTCGGCGGTGGACTGGCCGGCTAGGTTTAGGATAGCCTTGGATGCAGCCGAGGGGCTTTCGTACCTTCACCACGACTGCGTGCCGCCGATCGTTCATAGGGACGTTAAGTCGAATAATATATTGCTTGATTCGGAGTTTGGGGCTAAGGTCGCCGACTTTGGGGTGGCTAAGGCCGTGGGTTCGGACGGGAATAAGGCGGTCGAGTCCATGTCGGTCATCGCCGGGTCATGCGGTTACATTGCCCCGGGTTAGTTTTTTTTTTTTTATTCATATTATTTAATTTATTTTGAATTTTGAATCAATCATTAAATTTTGATGAAATTGGACCCCAGCTCATTTACTCAATATCACGGAATACATATGTGATTGTGTGCATAACCCTTGTTCCCTGCCCTGTCAGTTTTGTAACTACTTTACCAGTCGATTGAATTCATAATTAGATAACACGTTACTCCTCTAGGTTTAATTGACCTTACCTATTTTTTTTTTAAAAAAATTCGGTTAACTTCACTATTTGCCATATGACTGCGGTGGTCGTGATTGTGCGGGTTGGTGGCTGCCATGGCCTTTGGAAAATCATGCATGCTAGACCATGTATGACCTTCCATGACCATGCAAGTCGCGAACTCTCACAAAACGCGACCTTTGTTGTCGTATTGCAAAATCGGAAAGTTGATGGCCCGTCATAGTATATACGCCCATAAAAAAAATGCGATATTTTTTCCACGTTCCCGACCTTTTTCGTAACCTGAAAAAGCGTTTTGCCTTGAAAATATTATTTATTTTCAGAATACGCGTACACGCTGCGCGTGAACGAGAAGAGCGACATATACAGCTTCGGGGTGGTGGTGCTGGAGCTGGTGACGGGAAGACGACCCGTGGATCCCGAGTACGGGGAAAAGGACCTCGTGAAGTGGGTTTGCACCACGCTCGATCACAAGGGAGCGGACCTCGTGATTGACCCCAAGCTCGACGCTTGCTTCAAGGACGAGATATTACGTGTACTCAACATCGGGCTTATGTGCACGAGCCCGTTGCCTATAAATCGGCCCTCGATGAGGCGCGTGGTTCAGATGCTTCTAGAAGTCGGCGACGGCGATAGGTCGAGGACGGGCCGGAGGAAGGACAGCGGTAAATTGACGCCTTACTACTACGAAGATGCTTCGGAGAATGGAAGTGTGGCTTGATTGATAGGGTTATTGTAGTCTTTCTGTATTAACCGTGTTTGGTGGTGGCGTTTTATAGCTCCTTTTTTTTGTTTTTTCTTTATTTACACGAGATGGGATGTGCGTTGCCACGCCGTAAATGCAATCAACTACTATACCAAGAACGGTTTGCATTTATTGTTGTTATTATTTGTCTTTCTAGGGATTTTTTTCAGACCCAGTTCCAGTCCAAACCCAATCCGGTATAAGCTTGCGTGGTTCCTCTCTAAAATCAATTGGCAATAGAGGGAGTGAACCCATAAGCTTATAAATGCATCAATTTTGCTTTTACTAGTCGGTGTGGGATACAGTTTGTAAACCCAACAGTCTTGTAGTATTGTAGCGTGTGCGACTGAAGTAAGATTTCCTTTTTTTTTTTTTTTTTCGTTACGATGGTACGAGGGATCAAATATGAGTCATGGTGGGTTGAACTGATTTAGTTACTGGCGTATTGCCTTAGGAGGTCAATGTGCCAGGTCTCGAACTGTTTGCCGTACAGAACATGTAATGATGTTTCATGTTAGAGTAGAAAATGGGTCGGGTCGGTTAGAGAGAAAATGGGTCGGGAAGACCAGTGGTCAGTGGGCCGTGGCAACTTTCAGTTTGGGAATTTAGGATCATTGGATATATGTTTAGGAGATTGATCCAATGATTTCTTGAAAGAAGCCCGACGAAGAGTAGTTTGATTGTGAGGATCTTTCTGATATTATATAAGCTTGTTTGGACATATGTGTCTAACCTTCATGAAAGTCCTATATATTTCCACGTATGCACACACACATAACACACACACAACGTAAAACACTATTCATTCACTATTCACATCCATCCCTTATCCCAATCCTCTTCCTCAACATTCAGTGAAATCATGAATAATGTCATAAATAAAATGAAATATAGATATAAATCACATGCGAGTCACGGGCTGAAAAATCATCATGCTTAGTTATGGAGAGTAGAGACAAATAGTTGACCTGGCCTGCGCTATTTACATCATATTCACTCCAGAATATTTTTAATACTTGCCACGTAACGCCTAGTCACTAAACAATTAATTTTAGCCCCATTCGGAGTAAGAGAATAGTCGAATGTGTTGAATGTTTTGATATTATAATATCAAATAACAGATGCATGCATATATGTGATCTGATTTAGTTTGATTGATAAATGATACCCTACTCCTATACATGTTGTATGCCTCTTCTTATCTTTAAAATCCAAAATATCTCGATGGTCGTTCAACGCAGCCACTCCGCTCGTCTTCTGCGTGGAGCTCGAACTTTTAATAATAAAAAAAAACTAATAAAAATTATAAAAAATAGTATAAAAATAAAATTTTACAAAAGTTGATAAAAAATGGCCGCGAGCTTTCGAGCCAACATGATTGTGTTCAAGCTCAAGTTCGACATAAACGAGCTTGAGCCGAGTTTTTGTTGTTCAACCCATTCGTCTTAAGACCCACGTAACTTGTTTAAGTACAATTATCGGTTTCCATTCCCTTACAATAAGACGTGACACTCTAATATGTTTGATTTCATATAATCCATAAATTTCACGTGAATGAGTTTGCATCTCATAATTCGTACAAAATTCTCACTCACATGAAAAATGAAAAAGTAAAACATATTATACTTTAGGTAATATGAAATGTGTGAATTTGTGAACGCGAGTTTAACGTGGTTCGGATTCAATCGATCCTACGTCCACGGTGCAAATTCGTACTCTTATTGATTCAACCTCACAGTACAGAATCACTCATAAGCTACACAAGCTCGCTCAAGAAGACACACACTGAAAATTAAGAACATTCATCTACAATGCCCCACACGCCAATTTAATATGTCGCGCCAAGTTTAAAAGGAGCGCTGTTGATAAAACGTCTCTAGGCTCAGCGTTTCCATAAGTGCCCTTCTTCTAGAAGCGCCAGTATTAATAAAACGTCAGTACGCTTCTTCCCATATTGAACTTAAGCGAGACATGTCAGCCAAAACATATCAGTGCTCTTGTGAGTTCATGGCTGCTTAACATAAGTCCTGTGCTTGATCCTTTGGTCTGTAATTCAACATCCCCCCGCAAGATGGACTGTATAAATTTACTACAGACATCTTGAGCAATAGATGCTGCAGCTGCGGACCTGTGAGGGACTTAGTAAATATGTCTGCAAGCTGAAACTGAGTGCGCACTGGTAACAGCTTAATGGACCCTTGCAAGACGTGGTGTCTGATGAAATGACAATCGAGTTCAATGTGTTTGGATTTCTCGTGGAATTTAGGATTGGAAGCAAGCTTCAACGCGGAGAGGTTGTCACAATATACGACGGGAGGTTGAGAGGGACCAAGACCGAGTTCAGCCAGCAAATGTTTGAGCCAAAGTACCTCAGCCACCACTGCCCCGAGGGCCCTGTACTCTGCCTCTGTGGAAGACCTCGAGACGGTGGCTTGCTTCTTGGCTTTCCATGTAATCAAAGAGTTTCGTAGAAAGGTGCAATACCCCGTAACCGACTTCCTCGTGTCTCGACATGCTGCCCAATCAGCATCTGAAAATGCCTTGAGGGTAATGTCTGAATCTGCGGCCATGAAGATGCCCTGTCCTGGCGATCCTTTGAGATACCGCAGTAAATGATGGGCTGCTATCAGATGTTGTGTACGTGGCGCTGAAATGAACTGACTCAACTTATGCACTGCGTAGCTAATGTCAGGCCTAGTGAATGTTAAGTACAATAACCTGCCCACCAATCTGCGATACTGAAAAGGCTCACTCAGCAAGTCACCATCTTCGGCCATGAGTTTTTGGCTGCAATTCATGGGCGTCGACAAAGGTTTAGCATTGGTGTACCCGGTGTCCTCCAAAAGCTGCAGCGTGTACTGCCTCTGAGAGAGATATATCCCTGATTGATTTCGCGCAACCTCAATTCCTAAGAAAAACTTCAGATCTCCTAGGTCTTTGACTTTAAAGGTGTTCTGGAGAAAGGTCTTGACCTGCTGTAATTGCTCCATGGAAGGACCTGCAAGGATGATGTCATCCACATAGACAAGCAGCACTACTAGCTGATTTCCCTGTCCTCGGCTGAATAAAGTATGGTCTGCTTGCGTCTGCGTGAATCCATAGTCTTTGACAGCATCGGTGAACCTTTTATTCCACTGTCTAGAAGCCTGCTTAAGACCATATATGGACCTATCCAATTTGCAAACTAATCTCCCTGGTATGCCATTCTGACCACATCGATTCTCTGGTTTGGCAGTCTGATATTCACCCGAGGATTCCTGGGACTTCCCAGCCTGGTACCTAGCAGTGAAGCCATGGGGCAAATCCATGTAAACCTCCTCTTGGAGCTCTCCATTGAGGAACGCGTTGTTAACGTCCATTTGCACAAGATTCCATTGCATCTTTGCAGCTAGAGAAATAATGAGCTTGATGGTGTTTGGTTTAGCTACCGGAGCGAACGTGTCAATGTAGTCGATTCCTTCCCTTTGATTGTAGCCTTTCGCGACGAGTCTTGCCTTATGCTTTTCCACCTCTCGTGCTGAATTGAGTTTAAGTTTGTAGACCCACCTATTTCCTATAGTTTTCTTCCCATCGGGTAAATGCACCACTGTCCATGTGGCATTTTCCTCTAGGGCTTGTAGCTCTTCCTCCATGGCACTCATCCACTTCTCTGATTTGGCTGCTTGAAGAAAGGTTTTAGGTTCCACTGCCAAGGTCACAGCAGCAATGAAAGCCTTGTAGGCTCCTGAAAAATTCTGATAAGAGAGTACCTGTGACATGGGGTACAAGCTCCTCTTGTCTCTCAGACTGTTACATTGAAAGTCTTTCAGGTATTGAGGTCTTTTGGTCTGCCTCTCAGATCTTCTGAGTGGACCAACTTCTACAGAGCCCGTAGGCAATTCTTCCCCACCAACTGTGCCTGATGACATTTCCTCCATGTCCTCTGTTTCTGTCAG
Organism: Craterostigma plantagineum; assembly: GCA_027422505.1. Lineage (NCBI taxonomy): Eukaryota > Viridiplantae > Streptophyta > Magnoliopsida > Lamiales > Linderniaceae > Craterostigma > Craterostigma plantagineum. The sequence goes on along the minus strand of JAPQWV010000033.1, from coordinate 822,791 downwards.
ATCTTCATGTGTGGGATCTGTCTCTGCCTGAGCAACATCTGGCAGATTTGTGTCATGCTGAACATCTGCAGACCGAGGTTGATCCTGCTGTGTTTGGAAGAATGATGAATCTCCTAGGCTCATGTCTTCCCCCAAGGATCGAGGTAACACACTGTATGGGAAACGATCCGCTGATTCAAGCGAGGAATCTGACAGCATCTTGAAGGGAAACTCTGTTTCAATAAACTTAACATCCCTGGAGATTGCAACCTCTCGCGTGGATAAGTCGAGGACCTTATACCCTTTGATCCCAGTTGGGTACCCGATGAACACACATTCTCTAGCACGAGGATCAAATTTCTTTCTTCCTGCACTAAGAGTGGAAGTAAAGCACAAGCACCCAAACACACGCAACGAAGTATAGTCAACTGGCCTCTGAAATAATAACTGATATGGACATTTACTTCCTAAAGATAATGAAGGTGTCCTATTGATCAAATAGGTTGCAGTCAGTATACATTCTGACCAATAATCTATAGGAATCCCGGACTGAAAATAAAGACTACGGGCCACATTAAGTAGATGTTGGTGTTTCCTCTCAACTATGGAATTTTGTTGAGGAGTGTATACACAAGATAGATGGTGCAATATGCCCTTACTTTGGTACAGATTTGAAAGGTTAAATTCCTTTGCTTGGTCTGTTCTTATGACTTTCACTCGACAATTAAATTGAGTCTCTACTAGAGCAAGAAAGGAAGAAATGACTGTACCAACATCAGATTTGAGTTTAAGCAGAAAGGTCCATGTAAATCTTGAAAAATCATCCACAATGGTTACAAAGTATCGATGGCCTAAGTAAGAGGGGATATGAAAGGGTCCCCAAATATCACAATGCACTAGGTCAAACATGGTGCAGGCAGTTCTGTTGTTGTTAGGAAAAGCAGTCTTTCTTTGCTTTGATAAAGGACAAATTTTGCAGTATGTGGCCGAGTGTTTAAGATTTGGTTGCAAAACATTCAAGACTTGGTCAGAGGGGTGCCCTAATCTTCTATGTAACAGATCACTCGATAAGCTATTCATATATGCTAAATCATCAAAAGGAAAAACAGCAGCCTCGGTGAAAGGAAAACCAGCCTGGAAAACATATAACCCTGCTAGTTCATCACCCCTGCCAATCATTCGATGGGAATGATCCTGTATGACAAAGCCATTAGTCTCAAAAATGATCCTGCACCCATTATTATTAGCCAAGGAACTGACAGATATCAAATTGAACTGAAACTGAGGAACATAGAGAATATCAGTTAACTGTATGAACCTATTCAAATTGTAAGTCCCTGCTTTGTTAACAGAAATTACTGAGTTATCAGGTAGAATAACTTTGGTTTCCTGTATCTCATGCAAGTCATTTAGCATTCCTAAGTTTCCACAAACATGCCTTGTAGTCCCGGAATCAAGTAACCAGTTTCTTAAGCTAGTCTGACTGGATAAATTACAGGAAAAACAGGTACCTGTCAACCTGTTACTTATCTGCGAAGACTCTGTCCCAGTTGGCTGTTGTCCTCCCCTTGTTGGCTGAGTATTGCCTTTAGGTTTTCCAGCTGAAAGGGAGTCAATTGAAGATGCACCATTGTGTCAGCTGAAGGTTGCTGAGGAACCTGATTGTATGTCCCTCCAGTCAAGGTGTTCTCGGCAGTAGAGACTTGGTGCACTCTTGAGCCCTTGGACCTCATTCCCTGCCTAAATCCTGGAGGGTAGCCGTGCAGTTGATAACAGTTCTCCACTGTGTGGCCTTTCTTTCCACAGTGAGTGCACACTGCCTTCCCTAACTCCTTCCTAGGATAACTCACAGACTTCTTAACTGGTTCTTGATCCCTCTGTGTTGCAAGCATTGCCATACTGCCTGTAATTTCCTCCACTGTTCTGAGATTGCCTTGAGACATCGACCTCTGCTTCTCCTCTTGCACCAACAAGGAAAATACTCTATTTATGGACGGCAGTGGATCAATCAGGAGAATTTGTCCCCTCACCTGTGCATATGTCTCATTTAGACCCATTAGAAAGGTCATAACGTACTCCTCATTCTGATATGATCTCAGTTCAGTCATCCCGCCACAAGTGCACTGGTAGATCGGCTTGTAATTTGTCAACTCATCCCAAAGAGTCTTTAATCTTGTAAAGTACGCCGCTATGCTGTTTGAGCCTTGTGACAGATTCATCAAGTCCTTCTTGATCTGAAAGATGCGAGGTTTGTTTGATTGCCCAAATCTTTCTTGAAGATCGACCCACACATCACGAGCCGTTGAGCTGTAGAGGATGCTCGCTGAGATTTCTTTGGAAACTGCATTGAGAATCCAAGAAATAACAATATTGTTATTTCTTTTCCACGCCGTGATTGTATTCTGATCTGCTCCGATCGGTAGAACTATATCTCCAGTCACGAAACCATCCTTATTGCGTCCAATTAGGGCTATGAGCATTGCTCTACTCCAAGTTGCATAATTCTCGCCAGTCAATTGCTCATGAACCAACAATTGCCCAGACGAATCGCCGGCGTTCAAGAAGTAAGGATTGCTCAAAATTGATTGGACGGCAGAATTATCTACCGTCGTGGATGATACTCTCGGAGGTGAACTTCCTCTTGGTGGTGGATGTGCCGTGGAATCGGTTTCGTCCGCCATGATGAACTTCTTCAAGATTGCAGATTATGCGCAGCTCGATTTGTTCCGTAAATGCTCTGATACCATATGAAATGTGTGAATTTGTGAACGCGAGTTTAACGTGGTTCGGATTCAATCGATCCTACGTCCACGGTGCAAATTCGTACTCTTATTGATTCAACCTCACAGTACAGAATCACTCATAAGCTACACAAGCTCGCTCAAGAAGACACACTGAAAATTAAGAACATTCATCTACAATGCCCCACACGCCAATTTAATATGTCGCGCCAAGTTTAAAAGGAGCGCTGTTGATAAAACGTCTCTAGGCTCAGCGTTTCCATAAGTGCCCTTCTTCTAGAAGGGCCAGTATTAATAAAACGTCAGTACGCTTCTTCCCATATTGAACTTAAGCGAGACATGTCAGCCAAAACATATCAGTGCTCTTGTGAGTTCATGGCTGCTTAACATAAGTCCTGTGCTTGATCCTTTGGTCTGTAATTCAACAGGTAAGAGAAGAAAAAGAGATAAATATTGCATTTCTCTCTCTCTCTGGTCTCTCCACATATATACATCATATAGCCCCTTCACAGTGTTTTTCTGGAGGAGTCATGATCTAATGATAACCTAATAATAATAGGTTAATAATAGTGAATGAGAGCAGTCCTAATTGTCGTATAATAAAACTCAATTACGAAGATGCGAAATTTAATAACGAAATAAATTCCATTTCTGTAATTAATGTCATTTAAAGGATCAAGGTCACCTAATCAATATTACAAAGTCAAAGCCACAAGGCTCGAGCTTTCCTTAACCTCGGAACCAATTCACCCGAAATATGCGCACCCATCACATCTTCTAGCCCCCCAAACGACTCGCCGCCGACGAAACCGCCGGAAAATTCGGATTTCCGACGGACATCTTCTTCAGCTCTTCCGTGACGGCGCCTTCGTTCTCATCGTCGACGTCGATGATGGTGGGGTTGACGCCGTGACCACGGAGCAACAGCTTGACCACGTGGCACATGCAGCAACCTCTTCTAGCCAACACCACCACGGCGTTCTCCGATAGAAGCCTCTTCAACTCCTCTGACGTCGCGGAGGATAGCGGCGGAGGAGGAACGGCGGAGGCGGCGGTGGACGGTGGCCAATCTCTGAGAGAAAGTGTTTGTTGCATATTGAGAAAGTAGTCGCTTGATTCGCCGTGTGTGGTGGGTAGAATTTATATTAGAGAAGCTCCTCAAAAGGACGGTGTAGAATAGAAGAATAACCCCCTGAGAAATTCGAAGTATTACAAACGCCCTCCGCAAAATATTCAATACTATGATTTAGGTACCACCCCATATAAATATCTAACCAACTTTATTTATCTTTGCTAAGAAAATTTTGGAAACTTCCAATCTCACCTTTAATATATGTAAAATTTTATGTAACATCAAATTGTTTGAGAAAGAAATGATTTATTCGTTTGTTAAATTTACTTGGTACTGATAAGTAATTTTTTTTAGTTTTGTAGTATTTCGAAAACAATGGGTGTGGTGTGGTTCCTCGTGTAATTTACCGTTGATTGTTGTTAAAGGAGAAGTGGGGCTGTTGTGCGCCGTTAACGTCAACGAAGGTGACGTAACAGTTGACGTCACTGCTACTGTAGAGAGACGTGTTGGTGCTTTAATGATGTGTGATGACGGTGGAATTGGTCATTACACGTTATGTGGTGACGTTACGTCGATTATTGAGGTGGGCATTAAATTTTCTCCATTTATTTATTCATTTTTATGGTTTATTATCGATTGATTTGGTTTCCATGAAAGCGATGTCGATCCGATGTTCTGACTCTCAAATAAACATAAATTTAGAAATTTTAAATATTTTCTAGTGATAACAGTAAGCATTTTCTTATTACTTCTCTAGATTCAAGTTTGTTAAACTATTTTCTTTGTAATTATTTTTATAGTCGGTGAGTAAGATCGAAGAAATGAGGGTAGGGGTTGACCGACCACGGCTTCCTTGTTTGAATTTTTATTTTCTTTTTTCTTTTATATTTTATTCTCAGCGTCTTTACTGAAAAGTGATAGATATATTGAAAATCACGAGGCTTGGCGTTATATTCTTGCTTGACGACAGAATTGAAGTCGTTGATAAAGGTTAGGTTGGTTGGGTATGAAAGATTATGATCTCTAGTTTAGATATATGTTATTATCAATCATCGTGGGCTATACAGTGTTTAATCAATAAATAAATAATCACTTCACTTTAATGAAGGAGGCCGTTCATTTAATTATTGTAGATGTAATCCATCAATGATTTACCCCAAAAACTGGAAACTGAAATTCGTGTCAATCTCATATGAGCTTGGTTATCTGTAATTCGAGAACTTAAACCATCTGAATAGTATGAAGATTCGTAAAATTATTACACACATCCTAATCTCATATGAGCTTGGTTATCTGTAATTCTAGAATTTAAATCATCTGAATAGTATGAAGACTCGTAAAATTCTTACAAAAATTCATCCTAATCTTTTTGGGGAGTAGAAATAGTTCTTGGCCGGCGGTCGAATAAAGAAAAGTTCTTTTAAACTTACAAACGTATAAGTTGACGGCAATCTATCTTAAACAATAATTTCCCGAAAGGCCGTTTTGTGGCAGTGATGATGAAAATTGGTGGATATTATTACATGATTCCTTAGGCCTGCTTTCCATATAGACATGAGTTTAATACATCATTGAATAACAATTATACTCTCAAGATATGAACAGTCATGCAAACTTAATTTTAGTTATTACAATCAATATCATCATTCTCCTCTCGCCCTATAATCTCCTCTCCTCCTCTTACTTTGTCCACTGAGTAAACAGTCTCCACTATCGTCCTTCTTCGCCTTCGAATTTCCACCTAAAAGAATCTCAGGAAAGTACTTCAAACCATCAGAGCCATTACCAAACCCTAATTTATTGCCCACTTCTTCAACAGGAAAGTTTAAGTAAGTCTTTGGCCCTCTAATCCTTAAGGCAGCCTTGTCATAAGCCAATGCTGCTTCTTCAGCCGTCGCAAAAGTCCCAAGCCAAATCCTCGCGCCTTTCCTAGTCGAGTCTCTTATTTCTGCTGCGTATTTTCCCCAAGGCCTTTTCCTTACGCCTCGGTAGTGCATCCCCTTGATTTTCTTCTCAGTTTTTTCACTAACCAGCAAGTCCTTGTTTGACTTTTCGGAGTTATCGTCAACACCCTTTGCAATGATCACCTTCTCAGAATCTGTGGTAACTTGAGGAGTGGCGATGATTTCGTCGAGGAGTTGTTCCCATGCTTCGGATCCCATCGATATCCATCTGCCTAAGCTCGGTAATCTCTTCAAGATGTTCGTCGATTCGTCTCTTACGATGCTGTTATGATCCCATGATTGAGATGAAGATAGTTTGAATGTGTTGGTGTTATGGCTTGCAACTTTGTCGTTATTGTTAGAGATGAAGTTAGCCCATACGTGTTCGAGGATTGGTTGTGAAGATGATGAGTTTTCACTAATACTGTTCTTTTCATGGTTGCGAGCCATCATGGTGTGATTACTATGTTATTTCACACCTTAATGTTTATATGCATGTGTAATGATATATATATATATATATATATATGTGTGTATATAAGTTATCCATTTCTACTTTATGATTAACTGACGCCAAGTAAGAGACTTGCGTTCCAAACCATGAGTTGGCGAATTTCAAGGATGATCCTGCGGTTCTTAAGACAATGATTATGATTAAAGATTTTGTGTTCTTTATAGTTTGTTCTAACGTGGGAATGACTCAACGCGTTCTATATAATGTATGCTTTATTTTAGAATAGCAAAAAACAGAATTACATGTATAATGGTTTGAATGCATGATGTATCAAAATTCTTGACTTGACGTGGCATTACTTAAAGTGTAAGTTCGAGTAATACTTAACCAATGGACATGTCTGAAGACTGAAAATCTAATGCTTTGGTGATGAATGAATATATTATGATCGCAAGAGCTTCTGACAAAGGGTTAAATTTGTTTTCTAAGCAAAAACAAGGAAATATATGCCATTGCGGCGAATTAGGATTCAAGCAACTTGAAAGTCAAAATATCTTAGTCGTAATGGACTTTTTTCGTGAATCTACGTTGCGTAGTTGCTTCACTGATTGAATAACTTAAATATGAGTTCCCGTGGAGTGTTGAGATTATAAAAAAGTGGGTGTTGTACCACATCGGATAATTCAAGCTCTTCGAGCAAATATATATAAAATGTTTTTTCATCCTATTACCAATTAGTTTTAGAAGGACCCCTCAATTTACAATATCGAATACTGTGAATGCAGTATTCGACATGGTAGACTTGATAGCTAGGTAAATGTCTTAGGTCGATGTGATAATATAAATGATAAAAAAAATAACGTAACAAGTAACAACTACGGCGCAACGATGAGTTACTTGGCAGAACTACCTGAGGACGTTTTCGGCCGTGATAATAGGGACGGCCGTATACTGTGCACCTTCTCCGGGCCTCTGATCAAAAGCGTCGTTTTGTTCGCTCAAACGGCAAACTTATCCTCATTTAGCGTATCGTACTTGGCCATATACCCTTCGCCCTGAACCACGGAGCTGCAGTTCAGTCGATAACTTCAGCTACGCAGAAGACCCAGAAATCGATTTCCGTAACGCTTTCTTCGTAAAGAACGCCGTTCTTTGTTTCTCGCCATTGTCGACTGATTATGTTCTTTTTTTTTTCGAATTATGGCAGCTGTATCAGCGTTTGAACTTTGATTCGTGCAAGACGAATTAATGCTACTCATATGTCGATTCAAGGCAAACAAGGTTCATAGTGATCAATGATCATAGCTAAGATAGATAGATATACAGATGTAAAGACCACAGTTTGCAACAGTATATAACCGAGTAATTCGTATGATCTTCCCAAACAATATGTACAAGCCAGCGACTAAGTACCCAATCTCACGGTAACATGAACTTACGCAGCAGATTTACGACGATTAAAAGAGGAAAAGCGATCTTTTTTTCTTTGGCCATTATTCAAGACAACCCTTCCTTATTGCCATTCTTGATTCTCTTTTCTTCGGCAAGCGGGCTCACTCTCCGATCGCCCTTCTTCTCCGCAGCTTCGAAAGATAGCCTACGCCCTTTCCTTTTGACTACTTTTCCATTCGGTGACGCTGATTTGGGCTTTCCTGGCGTAGCTTTATTCGCAGGAGAAGAGATATTCATTTTCTTATTACCAGCAGTTTTTCTTGATGGGTTGGTCCCATTCGTTTTCTTGGGCGATTCACAAGCCGAGGCTCTTCTCTCCCAAGGCTGAGCAGAAACCCAACGATCCGCCCAGCTCCATCCCCAGTTCGTCTTACCAAGCTCATCATTGCCCAATCCATTTTTAGCATTCGTATTAGCCCTCCACTGCACAGAGTCATTGCAGTTATTCGCCCGGCGTCTGATGATGTAAGAAAGAAAGAACTTTTTATCGAATGAAATGAAAAAAAAAAAACCTGATGGGAAAAGGCGTATGCCATAGCTCTCTCCCTCTTCAGAGCCGCTTCTTCCCTCTGATGTATCCTCGCCAGGGCTTCTTCGAAGGTCTCGGAACCTCCGTTCCACTCTACCTGGGAATATGGATCACAGTTCTTTTTTTTCATCACTGCACTTTTCGATGGAAGTCCTTAAGCTGCAGTTAAAGAATTTATTACCTCAAGATCATGGAGTTTGGCTTCTAGCTTCAACTGATCCTCCATCTTCTTCTGTCTGAGCCTTCCTTCCGTGACCATATGAGCCCTACGTGCTCGAATTTGGGCTTGGATTTTGTTCCATGAGTGAAGGTAGCTCAGCGTGGTCGAGGCTTGCTTCTTCGCAGAATCGCACTCGACTAGGTTCTGCAACCTCCTCATTCCCTTAGTTCGCCGAAAGTTCTTCCTCGCCTAAGATGTAATAAGAGAATCGCTGTAAATGAATCCTCAGAATCAGATAGATGTTTATACATATGTGGACTGAAAGAACTACCGAGTAGGCTCGATATGCAGCTTGAATTCGAGTAGCAGCAGCGTTTTCTGAAGAAAGTTTCTGACTGCTCTGTTCATCAGCTATAGGACATTGATTTTCCGAGCATGGTGCGCTTATATTTCCAGGTGCTGAGTGCCTCTGTTTTGTAAAGAACAAACAAGTTCTTTTAGTTGCGAGGATGAGATCATAACTTGTATATATGAAGAAAGAACAATGCTTTGAATTCATATCCCAAACCTTCAACTTTTGTGATGTGTCACCGCCCTTTGACTTCTTTTTCTTGATTATATTCTTAAACCAAATTCCTGATCCCATTCTCCTTCAGACAAAGGAAGCTAACTGAACTAATATATGAAGAGAGATAAATGAGAAGCTCAATGTATCCATCTAAAACAGGGGAGTCAATGAGATAAGGCATATACTCCAAGTCATGTCATAAAACATAAGCGATCTTGAAAAGCTAATGGCAATCCAAGAGTTAACATACCAGAGGATCGTCTCCACAGAGAAGTTAAAATGGCTCCTCTCTTTACAGCAAAAGAGCTTCGTCTATCATAAATGAAGAACGAAAAAAGCGAAGACAATGATTGATGATGTCGAGTACGAGTGAAATAGAAGAAAACATCGCTGGTATATATATTATGATGAACAGACTCGGCCAAACAACGACAAATGCAGGTCGATTTTCGGCATGGCCCAGTTGCTGCTGTCCTCTCCTCACAGTTGTTGGAACAAAAGGATCAACATTTTCAATAAACAAACAAAAATCCAATCTTTCTCTACTGTTCGATTCCAAATCAACTTTGGAAAAATATAAAAAGATAGGGTAGATCCCCTTAATCAGAGGAATTAAACCGACGCTTGCAACTAGCCTCACAATACTCAAAAACAACCATTGTTATTTTAATCCCAATTATGTATCTGTTAATAACACTCATAATAGCTTTGAAAGCTACAGCTTAACAGCAGATATACGTTCTTACCCTATATGATTGCTGCTTCTGTCGGTCCGTGGGGTCAACCAACAGTTGTCTCAGAAAATATACTTCAATCATTGCAATGATTCCTATTAGCAGTAGATAATGAAAAACAATACATTTAGATATTGTCTGTCAGCAACAAAGTATTACAGCGTTCAAGAATCTATCAATACGATACGAAACGTTCTCATTTCTGCATGTATCCCTGCCCTTCTCTAACATCGAATCGAACAGAGTTTAAGCACACAACAATTCTAGCACCCAAAAATCAACAGCAGTTTCAGCTGAAAACCTCGTAGAACTTCTCAATCACAAGCACGCCCGAGTCAATAGACTCCAAGGGATCTTTCCTAAGTCGATGCCTCAAACAGTTGGGAATCACAGTCCCAATATCCTCAGCACTCACCTTATCCCTTCCCTTTAGAGCAGCCAAAGCCCTCGCAGCCCTATTCGTAACGATATCTCCCCTCAGCCCATCGACGTTCAGCTCAGCGCAGACCTTCGATATCTTCACCCTAAGCTCGTGGTCGATGCTCACCGAGCCAAGAGATTCCCTAGCACCAGCAATCTGCTTCTGTAGCTTATCTTGCTCCTCTTTGTAGGATTCTCTGAACTCCTTAGGGTTCTTATCGAACCTCGCCCTCTCCTCGACGATCTTAACCCTGAGCTCGGCGTCCTTCACAGTCCCAACTTGGGCGTGCATCCCAAATCGGTCGAGGAGCTGTGGCCTGAGCTCGCCCTCCTCGGGATTTCCCGAGCCTATCAGGATGAACCTAGCTGGGTGAGAAATGGAGATGCCTTCCCTCTCCACCGTGTTCCACCCCGAGGCAGCAGAATCCAGCAAGACGTCGACTAAATGGTCGTCCAAGAGATTGACTTCGTCGACGTAGAGAATGCCCCTATTGGCCTTGGCGAGAAGGCCTGGCTCGAAGGCCTTGACTCCTTCTGTTAGGGCTTTCTCGATGTCGATGGTTCCACAGACTCGATCCTCGGTGGCTCCCAAGGGAAGGTCGACCATGGTGATCTTGGTAAGCAGCGTGGGGACTTGCTCGCCTTTCAAGACTTTATCTCGAACGTCTGGGCCTTGGACTTCCGCATCCTCTGGGTCTGAGTTGAATGGATCGCCCGAGACTACTTTGATTTCGGGTAGGAGGTCGACTAGAGATCTCACGGTTGTGGATTTTCCCGTCCCTCGATCGCCCATTATCATTACGCCCCCGATTTTCGGGTCGATGACGTTTAGGAGAAGGCATAGTTTCATCTCGTCTTGCCCGACTATGGCTGCAAAGGGGTAGACGGGCCTTTGGCTCTCCTTAGAAGCAGCTTGCTTCTGTACCTGAGATTAACTTAGACATTAAAGAAACAGAGTACATTGTTGTATCAATGCATTTCAAATGAGGAAATCAACAAACAGTGCCCAGATTAACAGCACTAATCTTCGTACTTCCATGCTATCGAACTCGTGGAAGCTTTTAAAACATTCCAGCAATCACACTAAGGCATACCATACCAAACCCATTATTAGCCGTAGAAAGTAAAACTACCTCTTCTTGAGTAGGACTAGTGGCAACATTAGAAACGCAGAAACGAAGATTAGAGTTGGGTTTCCTCAACGAAACGCCAGTCCCTTTGCACAGTTTCCTCCCTGAACACAGCCCTGCACATTGTAGTAAGATAGCAAAAATCAGAAGCACGATAAGAAAGAACCCAATTCGAATTCCATCCACCTCCCCACCCCAAAATTCAAGAGGCAAAAACAAACTCCCTCCGCGAAATTGCAGCACTGTCAGCTATTTGAGAATTTATCGGGTCAGCACATACCAGGGGAAGACACGAAAGATGAAGACTTCGCCGAGAAAAGTCTAGAAGAGCATGAGACCGTCGAAGTTCCCAGCAAACCCGCCATGTTCGTTCGCAGCTTGTTTTGTGGTTTGCTCTTCGGTTCGAGCTTAAAGACTGTATCTTGGTTTGTGACTCGTGTTTGGGTTCAGTAGGATAAGACGATCAGATTTTCAGGACCCACAATCCCACACCGCTTGCTTTTCTTTTCTTTTTTGTTTTCTCTTATTAAATATATAATAGTACTTAATTTTATTTCTCTAGCAGGCCGATTTAAATGGGCCTTAAGATAAATGAAAGAAGGGTATTCATGGGCAAGCATGCAAGTCCAGTAAAACGATAGAATCTTGGGAATTGCCTCGTGTTTCGTGGGAATTATTGGAGATATTTTTTCAATTATTATTTCCATTTCCCTACTTGTGCTAGGGTTGCGGAAATATAACGAAATACCGACATATCGTTCTTATCGTATCGAAATGTAAGGTATAATACCGACAAATGTCAACCAGTGGCGGAGCCAGCCTGTCAAACCAGTGGGGTCTATTTTAATTGGACCCCATGCCCACTATTTAAAAAAAAATTCAATGGGGTCATTTCATATAAAATTTTTCTATTTTAGTCCTAATATTAATTTTTTCACCCTAATTGTTAATAAAAAAATTTCCAGTGGGGTCCATGCACCCTGTTAGGCCGATTTTATCCAACCTTGTACTGATTCAATGGATTAGTATTACCTGATACGATGAATTACGGAAGCAATAAAGAAGTAATACCGATAGACGAATTGTAGAGTTGGAACGAGAGCGCGCGAGTTCTTCAGAAAAGTTGTCAACTCAATTATGAATCATCAACCCTAAACAAAGCATTGTTTAGGGTATTTATACATAAGCCCTGATGGGCTATTGGGCCCAATATAACTAATATACCCACAAGTTAGGTATATTCACAATTAGGTCCTAGCTTATAATAAACTACAAGAGTAAGATAAACTAATTTAATTGAACACAATAAATAAATCCTAACAATCTCCCCCTTTGTGTTCAATTTGCAATTCAGCGCTGGTTATCTTCGTCTTGTAATTGTCCTGAGTCTTCAAAGAACACGTATCGAGGCGAAAGCGTCTGCGTGCGTGTTCTTTTTCAATCTTCACCTCAATTTTCTTGTCTCATGACCTTTTCTTTAGGAGATCTTTCAAGCTCACTGTCTCTTAAACTTCTCTTCTCCTAAGTGTTCAAAGCTGCTTGTTGGATCGTCTCTTTTTGTGTTCGATCTCTCCCTTGGATAGTATCCACTCCCCCTATATTTGTTCAACCTTTTATTGGATTGAGGAGTTCTCTTTAAATTTGGAGAGACATACACAAGTCGAATCTTCTCTTTAGGTGTTCCAGCTCTTCCTTCACTTATCGCAACTCCCCCTACATTTGTTCAACCTTTTGTTGGGATTGGGAGTTTTCTTCAAACTCGAAGAGCTGTACACGAGTCTGCAGCTTTGATTCTTGAAGTCCATGCTGAAGTTGTTGGCCGTATCTTGTCATTTGAGTCCGATCTCTCTGTTCGATTGCAGCTCAACCCCACCTACGTTTGTTCAACCTTGCGTTGTGATTGGAGAGTTTCTTTAAAATCGGAGATTCGTACATGAGGCGACATTTTCTGATCTATATTTCACTTTCGTTGTGGTGTTGCTCCCATTTTGCTTTAGTAATCCTCCCCCTCATGAAGATCGAGCTAGGGAGATCGTCATGCGATAGGTCAAAATGGGACATCGTCTTTGGCAAGAAGATCGCGTCGTCGGGACAAGATAACAGAGTTGCGTTTTCCAAAAAAGATTGCTTGGGCTCCTTCAGATTTTCCCATCAATTGCTCGGGTCAAGGTGCTCAGGTTGGGTAATAACCTGACAGAGCCACAAAGGCGATCCGTCGACACGACTTCAGAGTTAAACTCTAAGACGTGGTCTGTTAGAACAGGGCTTTATAAACCGGGGCCACATAGGCGTCCCGTTAACATCAATCTAGGAGCATAGCTCATAGACGATGGCCTGAAACCGTTGTTGTTTTGATGTTGCAACGGTAGGACTTCCTTTCGATCATCGAAGCATGTCGTAGTAGGACATGTCTACGAAAGTTCTGATCTGGTCACAAAGTCCAGATAAGAAAAAGTGTATGTGTCCTAAAAAATATAAAATATTTAGATAGTGATGACACCTAGACTCGATGTGTTCAATAAAATTCAGTGGTGTGGGGCTGACTACCACTTAGTTCAATATCTACTGCTTCCAAGTGAAGCAGTGATAGATTACGCGGCTCCCCGTGATTTAGTGAAACATCGGTCTGTTGGGAGATCGATGAGTGGGTAAGGCTCGGTTGTGCATGCGCCGTTGGACCTAATGCGACGACTTCTACCCGGGGGCTAATACAATTAGCACCTGTACCTATGGGGGTTGGTCCGAGTAATTTGTGACTAATGCTACGTTTGGATCGGGGGATTTCGATTTGAAATCCGAATTTCATTCAAATCACCCGTTTGGCAACCGCTCGGATTTGGATTTCGATTTCATCCAAATCCGAGGAGAATCCGAGCGCTTGTCTTTTGATGGATTTGAAATTCGATCGGAAACGGTCCGTTTTCGAAATACCAAATCTTGCCGTGATTATTTTCTTAAATAATTATTATTATTATTATTATTATTATTGACAAACGATGAGTCGAGCCGACCAGCGAGCTCGACGAACAACGAGTCGAGTCGGCCGACGAGCTCGACGACGTGAGTCAAGTCAACTCGCGAGCTCGACGACCGATGATTCGAGCCGGCTTGCGAACTCGACGATCGATGAGTCAAGTCGGCTCGCGAACTCGGTGAGCCAGCTCGAGCTCGATGACCGATGGCTCAAGCCGGCTCGAGAGCTCGAGCACATTTTGAAATTCGGATTTCCGAAATCCTAACGTTTGCCAAACGGTGGATTTGTATTTAAAAGTTGGATTTCAGAATTCATAATTTCTAATCACGGATTTCATTTCAAATACACCAATCCAAACGCAACCTAAGGGAATTTTGTATCTTCCGCTCTTCGGTCTTGTCAAAAATTTCCAAATAGGGGTAGCTCTATGAACTTGAATCGTCACTAACACTCGGCTACGTTCCGGGGTTAGGTTCAGTTTGGTCTGACTGAACCATGGGAACTTAGAATCCATGCATCCGTCAATTTGGTGAGTGCTGCTTGATCAGCGAGTTGGAGCAGGTCGGTTGAGATCATCTTCGTGATAGTGTACGGTTGTCACACCTTTTGGAATTCTTGAATTCTTGTAGGCTTGAGATTCGTCCTTCAAATATATCTTTGGAAGACAGGGGAACTCTTTTTGAAGTAAGATTATGAGAGTATGAGGCCTTTCTTTTTTCTTTTTTTTTTTGCACGTTTTTTTTTTTTGTGTTTATATATATATATATATATGTATTATCTTAATAATAATATAAGTAACTATATATTATATTATTTATATATTATATATAGATATATATATTTAAAATCCTCCCCCTCAAATCATGCTTCTTAAACTGAATTACTCCCCCTCAAAAGATGCATATTCTGATTAAAATTATCGTTCGAGAGTCTCTGTCCCTATGTTCACACGTTAAGTTCACTCCCCCTCAAATTTAGCTCAAATAAGAAAAATGGTATTTATTAATTGACTACGAAATATGCCTTATGAGTTTCAAAATCTTGCAAGGTTATGAAAATGCATATTTAAACATGTACCATTTTGAAAAATAAAGACATTTTTCAATTCAGCTTATATGCATACGCAAGAGTTTAAGATCGAAGATTCTTTAAGATGTATGCATAATGAAAATGTACCTATAACATGGTATTTAATGCACTTCAGCTCATGTATGCATGCAAAAATTTGAAATTTAAGATCTTTTTGAAGCATGCATAACTATAATGTACCTATATGAGGGTTTTTTGTCATTTCAGTTCATATGCATAACTATGATGTACCCTCGTTTAGTTGCTCGCATCGCTAGCCAGCTGTGTATGTGAAGCAACCCGAGATACCATAACGCTGGGATGGTTGGCTGCCCTTATCGCATACCAGCCATGAGTGTGGAGCAGCTCTCTTAGTACCTACTCATGCTGGGATATCTGCAAAGAAAAAATTATCGGGACTTTGGTACCCATTTTTGGATGGGTCCTCCCTTATTAGCAAGAAACGGGTTAAGCACATAGGGTGTCAAAACTTGTCCTAAATCATCCATTAATGTAGCTTTAGGCACCCATTTAGGACTAATTTGACACGGATATGACATTTCAGCACAGGTGAACGTGTTATTCGAAGAAGATTTAAAAATTTTCTCCGAAACCAGTCGCATAAGATGTTTCTCAGACTTAACATGGACTGAATATTTGAGGAAGGCATAAGAACATATAGAATTATAGGCATTGTTAGTACATGAAATGTTCTTCCTACGTGAAGTGTTCACACGATTCACATCAAAATGACGACTTTTCTGAGAATTTTGCTTACTAGAATGATTAACAATTTTGGATGGGTGAGCAATTCCACATATATCATTGTTCAAAGAAATATATGTTTTTAGGGCTTGAGAAGTTCGCTTGCTTGAGCTTGGAACTTCTTCTTTGCACGCTTCTCTTTTGATAGGAATGGGAGATGAAAACTCTTGAACATTTTCTACTTTAATGTTTGTAGACATTTTTGCTTTTCCTTTCTCCTTCCTAATTTTCATTTGTTCCTTATCTATCTTTAAAGCTCGACTTTTACTTAACGCTTCAGCTTCAGTCAATATTGACTTAGAATTATTAGTAAAAGTTTTCTCTGTTTTAATTTTAGGAACAAAAGCGTCAATTTGAGTTCCCTTATCCTGCTTAGACAATGATATTTCTATCGGAGGATTATTTGGAACAGATAAGGGCGGGGAATTTTTTAGATTTGATATCTCCTCTAAAAGTTTTTTCTTCTCCGCTCGAAATCCTACTCTTTCGGATTCCAAGGTCGCGTTTAATTCGGAAATTTTACTGGCAACCTCCGGAATTTCCAACCACGAGATAGGTCCATTACAATGTAAATTGTTTTCCCCGTCAAGCGCCGAAAACGGATTTTGGTCGACTAGCTTCGCAATAATTGTCTCTAAAGGGATAGGTCTAGTATACCATTTATTGAGGTATTTAAAAATAATCTCATATTGTTGAGCGGTTACATTCCACTCAGTTGCTATGAGTTCTAGACGATTTAGCTCAAGTAATTCATGCTTTAATTCCTTAATTTCTTTAGCTTGTTCATTCGCTTTCTGTTCCCAATGATACGACATATTGAACGTGGCTATTGAAAGTTCAGTTCTGGAAAAAATTTGGTTTTGTTGGAGATACAGTGAAGTTTCGAAACAATTATGAACGTCGAAAATTTTTGGTGTGCACCTAAAAATTTTGAGATGATTTCGAAAATTTAGTGAAAATTACCAGAACCTCTTCTATGATTGCCAATCTTGTAGTAGGTTGGATGTGGATTTCTATGATTGCCAATCTTGTAGTAGGTTGGATGTGGATCTTAATCGTGTTGATCAGCTAAATCTTAGACTCAAAGAAGACAGATAAGGTTAGATAAGATATACGAAATAAGATGAGTACAATATCTGATTAATATTATTTAATGAGGATTTAATTTCGATAAATAATAAAAGAAAAGAAAAAGTATAATAAAATATTGTTGTAGATAGGAAATCTCGAGATTTGAAGTAGTGATTTCGAAAGATGTTTGACGAGGGGTAGACTTGAGATAGTCAAAAAAACGAGATGGAATTGAGATAATTAATTGAAGATTTAAATAGGAATTTAAAAATGAATGTCGAGAGCACTGTCGATAACTTGAGACTTCAACCAATAAAAGAATTCGAGATGGTATTTGTAGATGTCGAATGAGAAGGATGTCGAGATCTTAGATGTCGAGTTTCTTAAATGTCGAGAGTAGGTTAGTGGATTTTGAAAGACTTGTCGAGATTTTTAAATTGTAGAGTTAATTTGATACTTTGAGTGTAGCTTCTCGATAGATTTAAAAATTGAAATTGACATTAAACAATTGAAGTAGGATTTCGACAAGAGAATGTCGACAGAGAGTAGGTTTGTAGATAGGTCATATCTTGATATCAGATATGTTTCTCGAAGTCAATAATAGGATCTCGAGAGCATTAAAATAAAAAAAAGTCGAGGACTTAGAAATTGAAGGGTATTTCGAAGAGAATGTCGGCAATGATAGGAAGAAGATTTCGATATATGACTTTTAAAAGTCGAGAAGCTGAAATGTCGAGATGTTTAAAAAATGTCGAGATGCTTAAAAAATCAAATGTCGAGATGCTTAAAGTCAAATGTCGAGATGCGAACTCCTCATGATGAAATCACAGGCTGAGGCTCGAGATCTTTGAATTTCGGGACGAGATTTTGAGCTCTTTGAAATTGAGTGACAATTTTCGACAAACAATCTCGAGAGGCTTCAAAATTGAATTAAACTTGGATGTCGAGATAACTGTTGGAAGATATCGAGATGTCGACTAAAAGATCTCGAGAGGTGTCTGTTCTTCGAAAAAAATTCTGTTCGTCGCTGAGATCGATCTTCGGGTGAAACAAAAAAAAACTGACAGATTTCGGTTAACAATTATGAAAGAGCAGATATGCACCTATGCGTTTTCCAAGAGCCGGGAGATCTGGGAATTTGGGTGAGAAGAAATTGATGTTTTTTGAATTAAAACTCGAGAAATTCAAATATCACGCCGAGATAAATCTGATGAATTTGATCCACGATTTCGGCTCGATACCACTTGTTAGGCTGATTTTATCCAACCTTGTACTGATTCAATAGATTAGTATTACCTGATACGATGAATTACGGAAGCAATAAAGAAGTAACACCGATAGACGAATTGTAGAGTTGGAACGAGAGCGCGCGAGTTCTTCAGAAAAGTCGTCAACTCAATTATGAATCAGCAACCCTAAACAATAACCCTAAACAAAGCATTGTTTAGGGTATTTATACATAAGCCCTAATGGGCTATTGGGCCCAATATAACTAATATACCCACAAGTTAGGTATATTCACAATTAGGTCCTAGCTTAGAATAAACTACAAGAGTAAGATAAACTAATTTAATTGAACACAATAAATAAATCCTAACACACCCCACTGGTTCTTTACTAGCTCCGCTCCGCCCTCAAGGTATATTTATCGTAACAAATGATGTGTTCTTTCAAAAGGAGTTTAGTATGATAGTATATGATCAAACATTTGTATGCATTGACCCCAATAGTTCATCAATATCGAATTGAAGGAAGAAGAAACATGTCAAGATTGCGTAGTTCTTATTAGAAAGCTGCGTATAACGAATTTATTTTAGCCCTTCATTTTACTTTTATCCACCGGTCAATCAAAAGACTTGAGGGGATCATTAGGATCGATCTTGGTTATAAGAGGGAGATCAACCGGCAATGTCTCAAATGTCATTTCTTGTTCTTTGAGTTTCTCAATCACTTCCTCGTACACAACCTTATTACCCATCAGCTCTCAGAGATGCAAGACATCACTGCGCCCACGAGACATTTACTATAAACATCATAAGATTTACTGCGTAGACGATGATATTAATGTTATTACCTTAAGTAAGATTCTTTCCGTCCAGGAAATAGCTGCATCTTTGTCCAAAGATCTACAACTTGTATCCCATATTCAGCAGCAACGTTAAGGCATTGTTTGGCATAAAGTCCAGCTAATTCGTTTGCTCTCTCAGGAAGACTACTAGGGTTTTCAGTATATGGATACCTTCATTAAATAATTTAAGTTTCAGACATCTAATATATACTGAGATTTGAGAAAGAAAAAGATTCGCTTGAGTCGTGCAGCTTCGTCTATTCGAGGTGGGGTGATGAGGATGATGCAAGTCGACGGCCATTTCTTCCGATAGAATAAAGTCATCATCATTCCGAGGAGTTTATTTACATTTACATATATAATAGATGTTTAATTTTATCGATATATATATTATATCATCATTCATTCATCACACCTTGCCGCTGCCATGGTCAAAGGAGAACTCGGTAATGGAGTCTCCAAATAGATAAATCTTTGGTCTCGTCTTTTTCCCCCAATTGAAAGGGGAAGAAAAGGTTAGCCGTGTCTTGTATTATTACTTTTTTTTTTTATCTATATGAAAGTCGAAAAGTATAAGACAGGCTTTGTAAATTATTATACTCCCTCCTTGCCAGCAACTATCACATAAGTTGTTGGGGACGCAAATTAAGGTGGCATTATTATAATAATATAGTACAATGAATAGGTAAAAAAATATATATTTAACACGTCTTTTAAGAATATTTAGTATTATTATACTGATTGTTTGTGATAGGTTTTCGCTATAAGGAAAGGTGATAAAGTTATTGGGATGTCCGAAATGGAAAAGCGTGATAAAATTAACGGGCCTTAGGGAGTAAGTCGGATTTTTAGTTTAGGCAACACAACTTGTAAAGAGTTGACGATGTTAGGTCCAAAGTCTCGATCACATCACGTGTGGACTAGCTTGTCCCAAACCCCACCAAAGTCCAGTAAATTATATAGGCATCGTACGTTTCCTAACATTAAATTAAATTAAAATAAATCCACTGGATTTTAAAATAGGTTGGGGCTTAGGTTGGGGCTTGGAATGTTTAGGTGGTATGGTATGGTAGCTTCTTCTAATTGCGTTTTGCCATGAAATAATTACCCTTTCTATGTTTTATTTATTTATTTTTTCATTTCTTTCTCTTACTGTCCTTTAATAACAGCTTCGTACACTAATATTTCGGCTCGAATGATCTGGGGCTGACCTGTTTATGAAGCCCAATTAGTTTCAGTCAGTTTTTGTTTTTTTCTCTTTAAGAAGAAAACAGGATAATAAACGCAAGAAAGGTTTCCCACATTATAGATTATAGGTTAAAATGCTTTAAACCCCCCATTGGTTTAACCAAAATGCACCAATACCCTTGTGGTTAAAACGTAATCCCCTCGTAGTTTGTTTAATCATGCGCTCGTTACTTTCATCCCTAATTGTGGGGTACAATGCTAGGTTTTAGACAACATTAGGGATACGATGGTAAGCTTAACATAACCCAATGGAGTTTCGCGTAATAAGAAAGCAACCACGAGGGGGCATAACACAATTTACCATAGATTATATTGGCTTAGTTACATTACAAGACCCTCACAAACCAATGTAAGAATACATAAATAGATTAATTTATTAATAAATCGATACCACCAAATTATAGACAAACAAAACCACCGTTGGCAATTTTTTCTTCATATAAGGGCAGCATAGAGAAGCTGGTTCCACGTGTCGGGCAGGCCGGGCAGGCACCAGTGGCTACAGTCGACGCCGCCCGAACGATCGCCTCCGTAATAAGAAGGATGAGCATCCTTCCTAAGCTGAGACAAGGTCGTAATATCGAGGAGGAAAACAGGCTTCTTAATCCCGGTCAGCACCCTTCTGACCACGATGGCCTCGGGCGGCGTCCCCGCTGGGTAAGTGGGGCCCACAAAAGGCTCCTTCTCTCCCTTGCATGTCTTGTCCTCCGAGGTTCTCCAATCCTTACCACTGCCAAAAAGATTAATACTTATTGTTCATCTTAGGACAAACAAATAATGATGGCTAGGGTTAGGGTATTTATTATTATTACTTACTCGTAGTGAGTGGGAGAAATGCCTTGGAAGATGACCTTGGTCTTGATGGGGTCCACGTTTTGGTCGACCCATCGGCCCCACGTGGTCATCGCCTTGTAGAATGCGACCAAGCGATTCATGTCTTTCGATATGCTCGAACCTTCTTGTATATAATCCCATCTAGAAAAAAAAAAACATATTAGAGACAACAGAATGATCAATTTATTGCATCATGGATGCATGTATGTAGTGGGGGTGCGTACGATTGAGATCTGCCTTTGTGCGTCCACCAATGCCATGAGTTGAATATGAGCATGTCCATGCCTTTCCATGACGAGCTTCCTTTGTCTATTGTGTCCAACTTCAGTACTCTTCCTATTTTCTCTCGTGTTATGTCTACCAAGTAAGTGGAACGGTATACGGAGATACTAACTCGATAGTCCTGCATATTAAGATATATAGAAATTATTTTAAAGAAATATAGAGGAGAAAATAAAAAGCTTTCCACTTTCCACTCATGAGTTTATTTTTAAAAAGTTCAGGGCAACACTAGCAAGAAAATTTTGACACCCAAAGGAAGTAAATATCTTTGGCACTTCAAGCGAAGAAAATGTCTCCACAATGAGATAAGGTTGAGGATAGGATACAAAAAGACAGATTTGGACCACACCGTACACATGAACCTAATATCACATTTCATCCCTTTCAGTAATATTAAGATTTTCTTGCACATATACTATAGTAAAACAATATTTCTTAGTATAGTACTATTAATTACCTGGAATGTCACAGAAGAAAATGCCTCCTGCCTAACGTATCTAGTCTTCGCATTTGGAACCGAAGCGTGAATCATACAAGCGAGTGACTCCCATTGGTTCAAGCTCAGTGAATCTCCCACGAACATTATCTTCTTCCCACTAAACCTCTTCAAGAAATCTAACCCATCAAACCTAATATAACACACAAGCCAATTGTAATATCATCATTATTACATCAGCAAATCTAAACAGAATTTGCATGATATGATTATTACCTAGGGACGTTGCAAGAATATGGCTTCCAAGCGTACTTTAGATACTGTTTGTCTGGCCTTCCATACTTAATGCAGTCAAACTCAGGGTCTATGAAGGGGCACCTTGAAGATTCGTAGAGAGGATACGAAGCATCGAAAACCCATCTTCCTTTAAACAGATTGCAGCCAATGGCTTGTGATTCTTGGCCTATGGTTGAGTTATGGCTGAGCTGTGCTGACACAGCGTAATATTGCCACGTCAGCGAGCCTACGATGACCAGTACGAGGAGCTTGGTAATAGTTCTCGCCATTGAGTGTGAGTGTATGTGTTTGAGCTCTTCTGTATTTTTTTTGCCGTAGCTGAGTAATGAGAGGAAAAAAAAAGTGTTTTTTCTTGATCTCATACGAATGGGGCTGGCAGTTATTTAAAGCGTCCAGGGAGAAAAATTATTACGTTTGTAATGAATGGCACATGAGTTGGAAACTGTTGGTAATAATAATGTATATTTAAACTGTGCAATTTATTTATATTTAAGTGGTGCTGGAATGGCCACTTGTTTGATTATTTTCTAATTATTAGGAAGATAAGAACTTTAATGTAATTTCAGTTATACTTGATGTCAAATTCATTAAATTGTAGACCAACTTGTTTCCCGTCGTTAAGGATGAATCGTGAGTTCGGTTGGTGAACTGTCCATAAACTGCATAAACAAACAAAACATCTTTTCGGTAGTGTCGACCCTCTTCTACTGTTCATTTGCAAATCAATCCTTCCTCTTTTCGAGTAAATTAACCTAGCTGAAAAATATCTATCATTATTCCGAGGATGACACTAATCAACGGAGCATTTTTCAATTAACATCGAAATTCTTCAAGGTCCTTCTCCCACCCTAAGCCCTAACCCTTATATATTTCAAAATCAAATAACTTCTTTTTCACAATTGAGTTCGGAAAGCGAATTTAAACATTGTCGACTATGAAACGATCTCGGTTTTTAAGGACTAAATCTTAGTGGTGTACCGTTCCAAGACTATGAAAACGAAAGCCAGTGAGTTAAAATGAGATCAAACTCATGATCTCCACGTTGAGAATATCACATGCTCGACCTATTTTACGAGGATAAAATCAACAAAAGTGTTATTGAATGTTCTTATATAGTTTACATGCTTGGCTCTACATTGATAGAGCATATGGACTACATACTACCATGAAGCATTCCATGAAGCATACATACTTTTTTCCATGATATTACCCATGCAATGACAGATATAGAAAGCTTAAGTTTGAACATTCCATGAAGCATACATACTACCAAGGCATCATCAAAAACCCAGAAAATTGCATCTTTTTTGTTCTAATCATAAGCTCACTCATCCCAGTAATCTCACCATCTCGAGCGATCTCCGAGAAAGACACGAAATACAATGGCGAAATCGAAAGGGAAGAGCGCTATCAAATCTTCAAAGCGAACGTTGAGTACATAGACTCGGTGAACAGCGCCGATATGTGTCGTAAACAAGTTTGCCGATCTAAAGAACGACGAGTTCAAAGCGACACAGAATAGGAAGACAAACAAAGAATATCCAAAATGTGCAAGGCGTTCGATCACTACAAAAAATGTTATTTTATGTGACCATGTTTTTGTGATAACATTAAAAATCATCACATAAAATTAGATTATATGAGGAAATAATTTTTTCTCACAATAACTATTATATAATGTGAAGAAGTTTTTTTCCTCATAAATGAATATATAATATGTGAGGAAACTGTTTTTTCATCACATAATAGTAATATATTTCCTCACAAAAGCTAAACATTAATGTGATAGATAAAATCCTCACATATAGTTAACAAATTTCCTAATAATAAATAAATTTTTTATGTGACAAAAAAATCCTCACATAAAACAAAAGAGAAGCCGTCGTCAACCAATAATATGTATTAGAAGAGTATATGATAATTTTAGTCATTACAAATGTGAGGAATATTTCTATATTATAAATCATTGTAATTATGAGGAAAAATATGTTTAACGCGAGGAATATTTTCGTAGTATATAATAGTAATTGTGAGGAAAAATATTTTTAATGTGAGGAATATTTTCGCATTATATATCATAGTAATTGTGAGGAAATATTTTTGTGAGGAATATTTTCGTATTATATATCATGGTTATTATGAGGAAAATTAATTTAATGTGAGTAGGGATGACAATGGAGCGGGTCTAGACCCGGACCCGCCTACATCCGCCCCTAACGAATCGGGTTTTTTTTTTCTATTCGGGTAATGGGGCGGGTCACGGGTCCGAAAAATCTCAACCCGACCCGAGATCCTTCCCGATATATATTATATTTAAATTTATTTTATTGTACGTATATATACATAAAGTGTTCAAATTATTAATAAAAAGCTTTGTAGCCTACTGGATAAGTCTTTAGTTAATTTGCTATAGGTCGTGGGATCGAATCCTACTTTTGTACTTTTAAAAAAATTCGATCTAAAAAATAAAGAAAAAGGAGAAAATAGCTGACCCGGTCCATTCGGGTCCGGCCCGGGGCGAGGCGGGGCGGGTCCCGGGTCCGCGGCCAAACCCGACCCACACCCGTCCCTGCTGCCATCCCTAAATGTGAGGCATATTTTCGTAGTATATATTATGGTAATTATGAGGAAAAATATATTTAAAGTGACAAATTTTTTGTTGCGTTTATATGTTTAAATGTGAGGAAGTTCAAAATGTGACAAAATAGTATATCTATTGTGAGAAATATTTCGTCACAATAAGAATTTTATGCGAGGAGATTGCACTCCTCACATATGCCAAACGTGAGGAAATAAAATATCGTCACATTAGGCGCGATTTGATCTTATGCCACGGGCCTTCGGTGACGAGCCGGTGACGAAAATTTTTCCTCACATTAAATTTATGTGACGAAAATTTACTCTTTTGTGGGGAAAAAAATCGTCGCAAAAAATGATTTTTTTGTAGTGGATCGCCTCGATATTCCGTCCAGCGTAGACTGGAGAAAGAAAGGAGCTATTGCGCCGTTAAGGGATGGGAACGTGCGGTAAGTATTGCCCTCTCAGTCGTCATTTCCTTTTCTTTGGAACTTATGATCTACCATGTTAAAAGGCAACTTCACCTAAAAGATTAAGCCTGAATGTGGTGTATCGTATTTTAATTTATTTTATTTGTATAGTGTATTTCCAACCAGTCCCCTAACATAGGCTGATTCTATCTTTTCTAGCATTAAACGTGAAATTTTCTTTTTATGAAATGGTCTTGATTCTTGAGGATTCGTAACCATGAAATCCTGGCATGAACTTGATGTCATATTAAATGAACATTTTAACTAAGAGTCGAAACCTAAAGGAAGTGTATTACAATCTAATCTACGTAATTTATTTTTAATAAGTCCCTTGATATTTAGGCTGATTTTTTATTATCTCGCCTTAAACGTTAAATTTTCTTTGTAACCGACGCCTTCGGCGTCGTCATGCAAAACGACATTACGACCGAGAAAAACTACCCATGCAACGAAACGTCAAGCGCATGCAATAAAAGCAAGGTGACCAAGACAAGTGGCTACAAGCGCGTGCCTGCGATCGACGAGTCGCGGCTAGCCAGGGCGGTCGCCGACCAGCCCATTTCCGTGAGCCTCGACGCGGGCGGGCCGGGCTTTCAGTTCTGTAAGAGCGGAGTCAACACAGACCAGTGCGGGACCGACTTGAACCACGACTTGACCGTGGTTGGCTACGGCTCGGTGGAGGGGAAGCTCAAGTATTAGATACTTAAGAACTCATGGGGCCCACAGTGGGGCGAGGAAGGGTATATGAGGCTGGAAAAGGATGTTGAGAATAAAGGGGTGCTTTGTGTATTGCAATGGAAGCTGTGTACCTTTTATTTAATTAGACGTAATATTTGATATGTTTGATCACTATGTGAATATTATTGTATACTGTTTGTAATTAAATCTTTGAAATTAAATTAAAGAAATATGATCTTTATTTATGCCTTCAGAAGCTTAGGGTTGACGATTGGTGGGCTCGAATCACAAATTTTAATTATAAAATCAAGGAAACTACTTTCCGTTGAACACTCGGATAAAATCATCTTTTAGAAGTCGACTCAGCGACTTTTAGATTTTAATATTTATTACTTTATTTTTCTTCTACTTTGTTTTTCTTTGTCTATATTTTTGTTAGTGTTAGAATGGGGAAGTTAAGGGGGCAGTTTCATGTAAATTACATATCAACATCTCCACAATAATTTTCTATTTCCTGCGCCATCAAGTAAATTTTAAATTAAATAAAATTGACCATATCCCATCTCATGGTATTTCTTTTTTAAAGCACTCCAAGACTTGTGGCACACTTCCTCGATTAATTGAAAGAAAATATACATTAAAAAAATAATGAAGAGATACACAGAAACATACATATAACCCCTACGTACGTATAGTAAAGATCAAGCAATTGCTATGTAATTTCGCAATACACAGAAACAGATACATATAACCCCTACGTACGTATAGTAAAGATCAAGCAATTGCTATGTAATTTCGCAGGGGCTCCACATGAATTAAGCAAATCCGATAAACCAACAATTTGCATTATTTTTAATTAATTTAATACTCGAAAACAAATCATATCTCTCAGTGATTATATATACGACGAGCATTCATATATATCCGCTCATAAATCTCCTACATATACACACATATATATCTCCAAGAATACAAAGACACCAAGATGCAGATCGTTGAGGGTGCACATGGACTGCGCTGGCTGTGAAAGAAAAATCACCAAAGCACTATCCAAATTAAAAGGTAATAAAATATAATCTTAACCTTTTCATCATCTCTTTATGTAAACATTTACTACAAATATACAGTGGTTTAATAAGTTTGAGCCAATTTTATTATTTCATATATAGGAGTCGACAGCGTCGACGTGGACATGAACATGCAGAAGGTTACGGTAACGGGTTGGGCCCGACAGGACAAAGTACTCAAAGCGGTAAGAAAAACGGGTCGATCCGCTGAGCTTTGGCCCTTCCCTTACAACCCGGAATATCACGACTACTCTTACCATTACTATGGCCAAAATTATTACTCCAAAAATAATTATAACAATAATTATAATAACTACTATAGTCAAAGTCACGAGGGTGGGCCCGTTTCGAAGTACAACTATCGTAAGCACGGGTACAACGGGCATGAGCACGGGTACTATCAGAATCCGCCGTCGTCGACTATCTTTAACGAGCGTGCGACCGCCATGTTTAGTGATGATAATACTAGTGCGTGCTATATAATGTGAATTATTGTGTGTTACTCTTTTTTTGTACTAGTATTATTATTGTTTATATTAAGATAAGCACGCATGTAATATTATATAAATCAAGGCAGTTGCTTGGTCGATCATAAAATGTTGAATTTTTTTTTTTCTATTGCATGCCAAAAAAGTACATAAGTTCATGTGAGAATCTATGACTAGTCTTAATTTTTTTGTCGATTTATTAATGGGCCATTAAATATTAAGGGCTAATATATACTTAATCTTCGTATTGGGCTTTATGGCGAAGCATTCGGCCTAAAGAACCAATGCAGTGCAGGCGCAGGGATCTGATACAATTAGCGTGAAAATGGAACTAATTAAATATGTATGAAAAAGAACTTGGATCGAGTGAGCAATATGTATGAAAAGTTCTATGCTAAGTGTAATTTACAATGATTCAATGCCTATAACCACATTTTTTCTTTTCTTTTCCTCGTCGAGTTCCGTACCAAATGCACATAAGAATAAAACAGGAAATGAAAATGAAAATGGAAGTTAAACCAAAAGCGAATAGTTACACGACAAATGCGTCCCTGTAGCAAACGTAATATACAGACATATATCCTTAAATTTATATTATATATATAATAAAAGGGTCCCAGAAATAGCAACTGGTATAGGTAATGTTTTTTGTGATTGGTTGAATGATGGAAATTGAAATGACTCGCAAAGATATAAATATTAAAAAAATCATATCGATCGATCATATGATGGCGTTTGGGTTTAGAAAGAAGAGTAAAACATCGATATCATGGGGCAAGGGAAAGATGATCAGCAGATAATTTATCTACGAATAATAAATAATAAATAAATCTATAGAAGGATCCTCCTTATACATAGGATATATTCTGTTTTTTTTTTTTTTTTTTTTTTTTTTTTAATTTTCACATTTCAGTAACCCTTGCAAATGGGTAATCGTATGACTAATTTCTCACATGAATATTATATGCTAGAATTCCGTACCCCATTGATATATATTGAAATTAAATAATATTTGTTAAAGGGAAAGTAAGGATATAATTAATATATTTAAACTGGGCCCGCCACATAAATCAGTATTAGCGCATCAAATCCAGAAACGATCTTCCTCCATTAAACATGATTTTTTTTTTACAGACATGGTTAAGCTCAATATGAATCTTGTCTGAACTTATTATTACCTTTTAGTAAATTTCACAGTAAAAAGAGGAACCTGATACTTCATGACGAGGTTATGTAAGGACTATATATATATATATATATATATATATATAATGTAGTGGATGCATGTACATGTTATTTGAATTTACAGTTGAATGATATTTATCATTTAGCTAATTGTTTGCGAACATGATATGTAGAGGTACCACTGATTCTTCCGTAGATTTGATTAACTAATTGGTGAAATGTCTTAGCCTCTTACCAGTAAAAAATTGGAAGACAATAATAGTAATTGGTCACACACAGCATTGACCCTAAGTAGAAACAATAAATGTAATATCTGACTACCCGGCTGCTTGAGCCATGCATATATCAAACATCATTTATTGAATATATATGCTTCGAAAAAAAAACGTAACTATACATTCTTGCCTGATTTTGATATTGGTATCTGATTTTAAAAGGGGTTTCGCTATGGACACGATAAGGGTTTTATGTGATTGGGAAAAACGTTGGGCAGCGCAAATCAATAAAATAGTAAAATAACTATGGTTTCCAAAATGAAACACAAATAAGATGTAATCAATTATGAAACTAACTAAACTTGATTAAAGTTAAGAGATTGTAACAGAAGTGATACGCAACTTGCACCCACTATGGAAGTCACGGGGAAAATCACATAACCATGAATTACTTTTGAAATTGAATTTTATTGATCATATCATATGTTAGCTCAGTATTGACAATGTCGAGCTAACATTCCAGCCAACATTGTTGTCTGTGAATTGGTCAACATTCGATTTTATCTTTCATGCCCAAAAATCGTTTAACCTTTTTAGTAGCTTTATTTAATGAAGTGCAGGACGTGGTTAAGTGCTGGAACGAGTCAAAAACGAGTGGAAAGCGTGTGGAGTAGCTTGAACGATTTTTGGAAGGAAGCATACTAAATATAGGATACTTGGAGTTCAAGTCAAGCAACTACCATACTTAGAAGATCTGAATATCAAAGGAGAATCAGTCAATACCATAAATAGAGGATAAGAGATCGGCCAATTATGTGAGAAGATTCGAACTAAATATATACTATATTTAAGGAGATCTTCGAGCAGATATTTGAAGAGATATTCAAGAGATCTCATACCAATTTAAGAGAGAGCCAAGGCCAATAAATATAAGGAGAATTTCGAGCTGAAAATGACGACTTTCGAGAGAGCTTTCATGGAGTAACTTTGAGCAACATATTGAGCGAAAACTATGAGCAAAACATAGATCGAGTTTGAGCGAGTTTTATATATGATGAGAGTTGTCTTTTAGCTTTCAAGATCGTTTAGATTCGTAGTTTTTCTAGGCTTGGTTTTACTATCGTTTCGATAGTTATTTTGTAATCCATCATCGTAGTGGATTTTTCGCATTGAGGCACGCAGCGAGTTTTTTGACTTGCTGCACAGATTTACATCTCGTGTTCACCATCTCTCTTTACTAAGTTCGTTACATATTCCGCTGTGCGTTCTGTGTTGGCTTCAATGTTGACCTAACATTTGTTCCAACATTTAGTCACCAGTTTTAGAACTTAGTGTTTTTACATCCATATTGAACGGGACCACTTCATCATATACCCGTAAAAAAATTACCGGATGATGATGATGATGGGGGCAATTATTTATCTCAATTCCCACTAACCACCATAAAGATTACAATTTTGGAAACATATATGATCAATCGTTCTTTAATTAAAAAATAATCAAAGGTGAAATAGGGTCGGGCCCCATGCATCATGTCTCCTCAACAGTGATCAATCTCTTTTGCTACTATTTCAGGCATCCCTTTCACTTCTCGTCCTTAAATTCCACCAAACAAAAAAATTCAAGACCGAATTACACGCACAAATACTTCCATTCCCCAACGATAACCATGTCCAAGAATTCTTCAACTGATCTTCGCCAGCAACAACCATCGTCGTCGACGACCGATAATCAGGCGCCACTAAGCAGATATGAGTCACAAAAGAGAAGAGATTGGAACACTTTCGGACAGTACTTGAAGAACCAACGGCCGCCAGTACCTTTGTCTCTCTGCAACTGCAACCATGTCCTTGAGTTCCTCAGATACCTTGATCAGTTCGGAAAAACTAAGGTTCACCTCCATGGCTGTGTCTTCTTCGGGCAGCCCGAGCCTCCTGCCCCGTGTACCTGCCCGTTGAGACAGGCTTGGGGCAGCCTCGATGCTCTGATCGGTAGGCTTCGGGCAGCTTACGAGGAGCACGGTGGGTCCCAGGAGACGAACCCTTTTGGTAACGGAGCGATTCGAGTCTATCTCAGGGAAGTTAAGGAGAATCAAGCTAAGGCGAGAGGGATTCCGTATAAGAAGAAGAAGAAGAAGAGGAAGATGAGTCATCAAGTGGTCAAACCTGGCGATAATGGAGATCGTGGCAATCCCATGATGTTAAGGAATACTGCTCAGGGATAGACAGAATTCAGATGCGATATCAGTTCACTGAAGAAATTAACTGCTGGTAATTTTTTTTCACTTCAATTGTGATTTGACTTGATGATTTGCTACTGCATGTTGGGATCTGTTTCTAAGGTCTGGTTCTTGTCTAATGTTTGGGATAGGTAGAATATCAAGAATTAACTATATTTGATATCAAAAATATCAGAGTGGAAGATGAGATTCGCCAGATCAGGTGATGATCAATTATAGCTTAGAATATTATATTCAGGAAAAACTTCAAGAAACCCTAGCTAGATCGGCACATCAATGAACCCTAGGGTTCTTTCTCTAAGCACTTTTAGTGAACAAGGTTGAGTGTCGAGATAACTTTTGTGGTGGTGTTGTAATGATGCCTTATTTCGTATTTAGTTAGAATCTTGGCAATGGGTAAACAATATTACTGTTAAGTCTTTTCTTAAATTTCTCTCTCAAATCATACAAAAACACTGTTTATAAGAATTCTGATAATCTCAATACAGTCAATTTTGGTACGTGTGGGATTCTCGGCATGAATTAATGTTCTTGCAGCGTGTCATCTTTGTCACTGAATATGCATGAATTGACTGTATGAAGTCAAAAATAGCTTTTTTAATTATATAGATTGATATTCCTATGGGTCGTAAGAATTTTTTTACAATAATGAAACTGATCAGGTGATATTACCTCTTTTGTAGATAGTTGCATTGAGATTATTATTGGTATGCAGTTTCTGATTTATAGATACAATACAAGGGTGTCTACGGATAGCGTAAACGTTTGATAAACTCACATTATCCTGGATGCTTAACGATTACACCCAAGAATTCGATATTGTGGTTTTATTTGAACGATAGTTGAGATTGTTTGTAATTCGATATATGTTTATACGAGATTTGATTTGGTTAAGAGGTTTGAGTTATGGATTAATAATTATCGTGCATGCATGCAGACATGATATATCTCTATGAATCTAAGTATGGATATATGTATTGCTATCGTTAGACGTGTAAATTTAAGATTGAGCATAACTAATGGTTTATACATCATGGGATTATAATAAATGTCTCGTTTTGTGCCATACACGTGACTGGTCGTCGTAACGTAATAGTATTGCAAACGGATATAATTTCTTTTTAATTATTTTTTCAGTTTTTTCCCCTTTCTAATCTTTTTGCAGGATGGCATGTTGGAGCTGAGAGACGATATAATTAATATCATTTTCCCATCTGAAATTTTGTTGGAAGTCATCAATGTAATAGATAGACAGATATCATCTCTCTTTTCCCGTCTTATGTGTATATATATAACATATCGAAGAACAATCACTGCGACGTAAAACAACAGTAACAAAACTAGTGCTACGCTTCATCACGATGTCTTCAGATACAATCCTTCAATTTTATTAAGAAATTTATCTTGGTTCATATGCCAAATCATAATAGCTATAAGATAAGATTGGTCAAATAGATAATATTTTAGATCAAACTCTGATGAGTAGTGATAAACTTCTCCAAAAACCAATCAACAGAACACGAATAGTATTAAGCTATAGCTGCCATGAGATGAGACTAATGAAAGAAAAGAACACACCTGCTAGCTAAAGTTTATTACAATAAGAATAATAATGACAAGTAGTTATGCAAATTAGACGGAGCCATATATTTCAAGGACATGAAGACCTCTGTATATATATATGCTCGCAACTTCCACTCTGCAAGTTATATAAGATATGCTCTTCAGCTAAAGTTAAAAGGGTGCACCATTGTTTCTTGTCTTGCACCCAACTCTTACATTACAACATAGGATAATAATACTCGGCCACCTATGAATAAATATCTGCAGAATCCCAAAAATTAACAAGCAATGAGTAAATCTAATGAAACAACATAAACGAGATATATATAACTATAGGTGTGTTCATGACTAGACCACATAGGACACTAATGAAACAGTCTTCAGGCAAGAAAAATCCCAACCTTAGATCGAAATGCTAGACACAGCACACTCGAACATGCTTGAGTTAAATAAAAATTATTCGTGCCCGTGATATATACCACAGATTCCAACTTAATCGAACTCTCACAAGTTAATTCTAACTGATAATCGAACCCTTTCAGAGACAGCGAATAGAATCTCAGACCAGCAAACAAATGTAAACAAGAGAGAGTAAGGAGTAACCAATATTTCAACCTTTTCATTCAAACCACCGTCATGATTTGTCGTTACTATCGGGGGAAGCAGAGCGCTTCACACGCTTCATCTTCTCCAACTGCACCTGCGTGTCCGTGAACATCTGCATCCTTTGAACCTCCAAATCCTTGGCAAACTGCATCCTCTGCTTCTCGAGCTCGATCATTTGTCTCTGCTTCATGCCCTCAACCTTCTCGTATATCTCCGCAAACCTCTCGATTGCCTTTGCCAACTGCCTCATACCAATATTCCGACCATTACGACCGCCCTCAACCTCGTCGTCATCATCTTCAGCCTTAACCCTATCCTCATTGTTTGCATCATCTTCGTCATCGTCGTCGTCGCTTACTTCATTACCATCCTCCGCCGCCGCAGCAGCAGCTGCCACCGCGGAATAATTTCTCCTGAGTGAAAAGTTACTCAGTGTTTATACATCTTGGGATTTGTAGGGTGATAAAAGCTGCTGTTCATGGAAGAAATTGTTGGCTTGGGTGTGGGCACATCCACCAATTAAAGAAATTCAGACATAAATTCAAGACCAATTAGAAGGAAAAAAAAAAAGAAGCGTCCTTGAATAAAGCCACTCAAGAACCTTACCTGAAATACGACTCCTCAGGCCCAGGCGACGGCGCCGGACGTTTCTGCGGCATAACCATAGGAGTGCTATACAGAGCTGGCGTCATCGGCGAAGTCATTATAGGCATCATCGGTTTCCTGTACGGCAAAGGGACGGCCATCGGCGGCGAATACATGGAAGGCGGCGGCGTTATCTGAACCAGAGCCAGCGAAGACGAAGGCGACGGAACCTTCGACGTCATCAAAGGCATCGCAACAGAAGGCGTAGGCTTCGCCTGAGCCTTGCTGCTGTGGCCGGATCCGATCAAAAACTCCAATTTGGAAAAGAAAGGCCACGAAGACGTTAGGGTTCCGCCGGACTCCGAGATCTTCGCCTTCTCCGTCTTGTACTTCTTCTTGAGGGTGTCGATCCGATTCTTGCACTGGACGTCCGTACGCCTCGTCTTCTTCGTCTGCCCGTGGAGGGAGTTGACGGCGTCAGCCACCTCCTGCCAATCCTTCTGACGGAGGTTGCCTCGGTTGAGCTCCACGTAACGCTTTCCCCAGGCGTCGACCAGCGTCGACGTAGCCTCCTCCGTCCAGCAATCCTCTCGGAACGGAACCTGACGCGAAGGCGTCGGCGTCGGTCCGGGCTGCTGCTGAGCCGTCGGAGATTCCGTTGGGTCGTCGGCCATCGAGGAGGGTAAAAGAGGGAATTTGGAGAGAAGGAAAGAGGAGAGAGTCGACAGCTGTGAAATAAGAGGAGTCGCCGGTGGGTAAGGCGCGTGGGGTCGACGGTCACGCGATTTCGGCAGAGAGTGTTGTTCATTGGAAACTGTGTTTGCTTTGTTACCGCGATTGGATTTTCGTTATCCAAATTGGGCTTTTACTGATCTGAACGGAGATGGGCCGATCGTCGTTGGGTTTGTCCGGTCAATCAATAAATTATTGACGGATTTCCCCAACTTTCATTTAGGATTGGCTTCGTTCGCCTTTTTCTCGCCGCTACGGTCATGAGAGAGAGAGAGATTTAGCGGTACGTATTTGCATCATAAAGGCGACATCCTAAAAAAATAAATAAATTTATCACTGTAAATTTTATAAAAATATCAATATGAACTCGAAAAAAGATTAAAGATGAAGAAACACCTGATAATATGAAAATTTGAAATTCAATGAGAGTGTCCGGCCCGTAATTTGTCCTTGCGATTGTGCATGGCGTGACGATTGTCCCCACCTAAGTAGACAAAAAAATGGTCCACTTAGATGTTTAAAATAAAAATTCAATCTTTAAAACAGTGAGAAGAACATCAATTCTGGCCATTTTTCTTGATGCCCCCACCACGTTATTGATTTCACATGTCTTTGAGCAGTCAGAGCCTGAAAAAGACACGCACAGAGCAAGCAACCACTCCTCACAGTTTCTTTTTTTTCTTTTTATTCAAAACAAGAATTATTTGTTTATCGCTCTCTATTTTTCACCCTTTTTCTTCATCACGCCTCTCTCCTTTTCTCCTTCAGTATATTGCCGCCATAATTCGCGGGAAAGATAACATCAAAACTCGGGCATTCGACACCCTTGCTATCACTTTTATAAGGTTAGGTTAGTCGATCTTTCTTCTTGCTCCATGTTTCTTGAAAAAAAAAACGCTTCCTTTCCCAGTCAGATTTTACCGCAATTTCTCTCTTGTCATTTTCTGTTCAATCCCCGTTTCTTGAGAAGAAAATTCAAGATTTCTTATTGTGCTTGAACATCAATGGAGAAAAGACGGCAACTAGATTTGAGCGCGCCACTCTTGTCCGTGAGGCGCTACTCATCTCCTCTACGCTCTTCAGAGCTCACGAAACCCTCCAAAAAGCAACAATTTCCCGCCTCAAACAAACCATGCGATGACGAAGAGGTCACAAAACCAGCCTCTGTTCCCTTTCGCTGGGAACAAATCCCAGGGAGACCCAAGCATTCGTCGGGGCCAACCAAATTCAACTCGGGCAATCAGAACCCGCCTCCCCATGGCCCACGGATCGACCCGGTTTCATACACGGAGCATGTGATTCTCGTGGAGAAACTGAAGGAGAGCCTGAGGTGCGACGACGACGATGATTCTGAGAGTGACGATGAAGGAGATGCCTTACTCTCTGATGCCCTCGACGAGCTTTCTTGCGGCGAATCGCAGTCTCTGATGAACTGTAGCGTTGCGAGTGGTTGCCATGGTTGTTCGGTGGGGAGGAAGAAGCGTTCTGGGAAGTTATCGGTGGATGAAGAGATGAGAGAACTGATGATGAGTAGGTTCTTGCCAGCAGCTAAAGCTGCCGCGTTAGAAACTCCGATTCAGTACGATACGAAGGCAGAAAAGGAGCCATCTTTAGCTGAAAAACCTGCCAAGAAAGTAGTTTCTGGCAAAATCGAAAAGCCTCTGTTCAGCGGATATGGTTCAGAAACATATCATCATAGCAGGCGAAACATTCGTAACGAGGAGGGTGAATACGATGAATGCAAGGAGCTTCCCGCTCCTGATAAAAAGCCCAGCAAACGTTGGGGAATCATACCTCGTTTTTGGCCTGGACTTAGATCATCAAAGTCACAGAAACCTCAAACGCTAACGGCGAGAAATGCACTTAGTGGACCACTTGATAAGGTAACTGTCTGTACCTTTTTTTTCCTGGCTGCTAATCTTTCGTTTCGGTAATAGCCCTTTTGCTTATTGGCGATTTCGGTTTTGGGTACTCTGTTTAGATGGCCAGTCTCTTGCCTCATAAGAAGAAGTTCCACTCGGGGGAAATTTCAAGCATGGAGAGTAAGCTATCTAAAGAAACAGATCCGTTTTCAAAGTCCAGGGATTCATCAAGCTCGGCTGGATCTTCGTCTTCTCTGAGGCGATACAGAACTGGGAATCTATCTCCAAACAGAAACAGAGTTACAAAGCTTCCATTACCTGAAAAAGTCGATGGTTATTACAACGATGGCAAACTGGCTGCCTCGCGAAAGCTTTTCAAGGCATTGGCGGATGTTTCGATGAATCAGAAAACAGAGAAAAAAAGCACCCATTTTCTTCCCGTTTCGAACTCACTCTTACCGAGAAAAACTGAGACCTTGGAAGTCGACCCAATTTGCTCTGAGATCAGACGAGTGATTAAGGAAGAGCGAAGATCAGAATCTCATGAGATCGTCGTGAAACCAACTCTGGCTCCTCTAATACCAAAATCGCCATCAGAATCTTGGCTTTGGCGCGCGGGGAATCCATGCGTGCATTCTAGTCGGAAGAGCCCCGTCCGTACAAAAGAGCCATACTCGAAATGGGAGACCATCGTCAAATCTTCTAATCTGCGCCGTGAGCGTGCCCATGATTCGCAGGTAAAACTTGCCCAATATCACCACTGAACTTCGACTTCCATAAAACTTGAATTTTCCTCCTATTTCTTACGGCGTGTCGTTTGAATCAATTTTCAGGAGCTTACACCTCGTCCTCCTTCACAGAGACCAGCAAATCGTAGTGAAATAAGCTCGATCAAGAACTGACTTTTGCAATATGATACCAAGTGAGACTCTACATATATGAGATATCTGTATTTTGCTTTTGCTGATGGGAATTAATGAGATTCTAGACACGAAACCAACAAGCATCCATCGAGTTTTCGACATAGAATCTTAGCCGTGTAATAGATTTATCCATGAGCAGAATTGCTCGAATTGCAAAGCTCTCCCTCCCTTGAAAAACGCAAGAACCTTCTCAGTTTGTCCAAATGATGGGATTTCATAGTTAGGAGCCCAATGTATATGGGCCACAGGTTTGGGCTTATACGATAGGTGTTGGCCTGGGCATCACTTCATTAATAAAGAAACAAATTAAATATAGATCACGTCAGTGGAGCCTAAGGCCTTCCTCAATGTATATACCAAAAAGTAGGTTTTTTTGCGTGCCACATCAGCGTCACCTCAAAAGTAAAAAACTTATACCTCCAAAATAAAACTCCTCTCCAACATAAACCCAAAAAAGGAGGTTTTTGGGGACCCACCACAATTTTTAATTTTATTTAATTTATCAATTATATTTATCCAATTTTGTAAAATAATTTATAAATAATTGTATGTCATATTATTTAATTTGATAAATTTAAGAAAAAAATTAATAAATATATTTTTTATTTTTTCATTACATAATAAAATTTTACTTTTAAATACAAAATAAATAAAAAAAATAACACATTAAATTTATTTAGTAAAAATAAATATATATTAATATATAATATTAATAGATGAGGATAAAAAGGAAATAAAGTAGTTAAAAAATAAAAAGCTTACACATAAAGCAAAAAACCTAGGTTTATTCTACTAAACCCAACAAAAAACCTATCACCCTTCCCAATGGTAAAAACCTATAGCCATAGGTTTTTTCCTTTGTCCACCTCATCAAAAAAAAACCTTGTATTGAGGAAGGCCTAAGTTCGAACGAGACGAAGTGAGCTTTGCTGTGCTGGGCCCACGCATGCCACGTCATACGTACGGCGTAGATTCTTAATTAAGACTAGGGGTGTTCCGTACGGTATACCGTACCAAAACTGCGATACAATATATCGTACTATAATATCGGTACCAAAAAAATTATACCAATACCATACCAAAATTTTCGGTATAGCTTAATTATCGATATCGTATAATATCGAAATTCCGGTACGGTATCGGTATCATACATTCTATACCATCTATATGGAGGGTTTTTCACCATGTGTGTCTCGTAACTCGTTAATTCGTTGTTTCTAATTTTTAGGCAATTCAAGCTCCGGCCTCGATAAGATGAATTATTAATACCAAGTTTTCGAAAATAAAAGATTTTAACTCATAAAATAACCTTAAATAATTTACATATTAGTCAGTCTCCTTAGTAAGATAAATAATTTACATAACCACAAAGTTCGGTATAGTTAATAATTTATGGGCTAAATAAATTTATGAAGATCCTTATAATTTTTTTATGCATTGTATTTTTTGAAATAATATGTAGGTGTGTGTGTATATATATATAATATTAAAAATTTTAATATTTTGGTGTTTCGGTATAATCTGTATACCTAATTTTTAAAATTTTCATACCATTACCGTACCGAAAATTTTCGATACGGTATCATACCTTACCAAAAACTTCGGTATACCAAAATTTTGATATTTTCGTACTAAGGACGGTACTAAGGACGGTATGTCAGTATTTCGATATATTTTCCCAGCTCTAATTAAAACAATAGATTTTGCATGCGTTGTAATGATTAAATTAAGGATATGATTAGTGAAGTCAGTGTAATGTCAATAAAAATTAAAAAGATTTTTTTTTTTTTATAAATTAAACTTTTTTCCCTGTTTCAGGAGAAAAGGTGGTCGAAGAGAGTTTGAACCTCTGAGATCATCCTGAAAAGGGCAATCAAAGCATGGGAAGAGGAATACTACACAAAACATATTGCATAATCCTCTGTTCTAAACAATCATTAAATCCTCCAATTCAATAATCATCTGCAAGCTGACATCTTTGAGTGTCCTAATCCGTTGTTGCTCATCCGTCGTCGTCGAAATTCAACCATTTCTCACCTTTCTTGGGTTTTTTTCCCGCCATAGCAATCTGCCACACTGATATTATTACCGTTTTTGACATCACAAGTTGGAAGGTCAGTTCTTTCGCTTGACATTTCGTCCGTCTTATTTGGGCATAAAGGATTGCTTGATTTGAGGGTTATTCGATTACAACACCCTCACGTCTTTTTAGCTTTTGGGTCTCTTTTGTTATCAGAATTTGCGCAAAAAAGCTTTAGTTTTCATATCGTGCATTTGAAGAACAACGCAGATTGTTTGCTGACGCATATATTTTTTTTCCCCGCATTTTGTAGCTGGATTTATGCAGTAATTGTTGGTGATTTAGAACAACTAGTCGAAGATGAGGGACACCACTCTGTACTGCAACCTCTGTTAGAGGGCTCATATAGATTCTTTTATTTGTTAGGTTGTTTTTTCTTTTTTTTTTTCCCTTTCCTTTTAAAGAAGGCCAATTTGTAAAAGTAGTGCTTAGTTCTATCTTGTCCGAGTAATCCTTGCATTGCTCGGAGGCCAACTCTAATAGCGCTAATAGAAGCAAATGAAGACGTCCATTACATGAGTTGCATTGTTTATGGACTGTTGTCAGAAGCAACTGCTGCCTTCACCACGCGGACGATGGGAGTTAATTTCAATCAGAACACCACTCAAGGAATGAATCTGCTTTCGTGTTTCTTGATTCTCGTTCTTGTTTTCCATATTCACGGATGTTTATCTCTCAATTCCGACGGTAATGAAAGGCACTTTGTCCATCTGAAAAAAAATGCGTCTTTACTGATTTCTGAAGGTATCGGGATTTTCAATTCAGGATTAGCATTGCTGGAATTTCGAGCAAAAGTGAGCTTCGATCCTTCTGGCGATTTACAGCATTGGAATACCAACGACTCTCATCCCTGCAATTGGGTCGGCATTAGTTGCCTTCATGGCCGTGTAGTTACGCTGTAAGTGCTTCTTTATCGAACTTAAAACAGTGCTAAGTGTTTCTATTTCTAACGGAATGGTCGTGCGTGTGCAGAAATCTAAGCGAACGTTATCTAGAGGGAATTCTTGCACCACATCTTGGGAACCTTAC
The DNA here is from genome assembly GCA_027422505.1 of Craterostigma plantagineum. Classification (NCBI taxonomy): domain Eukaryota; kingdom Viridiplantae; phylum Streptophyta; class Magnoliopsida; order Lamiales; family Linderniaceae; genus Craterostigma; species Craterostigma plantagineum. The sequence goes on along the minus strand of JAPQWV010000033.1, from coordinate 782,267 downwards.
CCATCTAAAAGTTCTGTGAGTTTCTTGACATCCTTTAGCCTTTTTACAATGTTACCTTTATGTCCGTTAACTTTTCGTATGGCTTCTTCGCCTCAGTGACCTATCCAAGAACCAATTTACGGGCACGATACCTACGCAGTTGGGACAGCTTACGTCCTTAGAGGTGTTGGACTTGAGATACAATGACTTGAGTGGATCTATTCCATTACAATTAGGAGAGTTGCTTTCCCTAAAAAGCCTGTAAGTATTTAGTAATCTTGATTTTATACTGCTTCACACGATGCCGTGTTTCTCTACCTTTCTCCCAAATGTAGCTTGCTCTGCGGTAATAATTTTCGAGGAAGTATTCCTACGAAGATACAGAAGCTTAGCCTGCTAAAATTTATCTGTTTCGACGAGATCCTTACTTCTGCTGATGCGGGACTTGCCTGCATTCATAGGAAACTTGGGCTCTGGTAATATTTTTTCATCGTGTTTAAGATTATTCAGAATATTTTATCAGTGTTTTCACCGTATAACGTAAACATTATTTGCTCAATAGCATCTGGCAGAGTTCTGTAGAGCAATCGAAGAAGTCAGAAACGTTTCTCAGGCTAACTCGACAGGGCATATCGCGCTACCTTAATCTTCTTACACAGTGAGCTATAATAAGAATTCTTTCTTCATTCTTACTTAACATCGCCTTCCACCATATTTCTTGTTACCCTTTGCCAAGGTTCAAATTCGGACAAGAACCCTCCAAAGATCGCTCGAACAATAATGTTGCTGGTGAACTAACATGATTCCCTTTCTCATTTCATCTTAAAATTGCACACGGCACGCCTCGTTAGTACATTAGTATACCATTTTGTTTCGATAGATTCAACGGAGCAGCAACGGCGTACTTTAGTCGAAGAGTCGAGCAATCTCATGGCCAACGTTCCCTATCTATCCCCGGCCCCATCGCAGTCGCCCGCATCTCTCCCGAGCAGAAGCAGCGGATCATTTCCCGCCACGCCAAAGGTCGAGAAAACGTCCCCTCCTTCTACGCCTTCGCCCCTCACTGCCAAAACGGGCGCTTCCATTGCTCGTCCCACGGCCAAAAACTCCTCAGAAGCCGAGAACAGAAAGACCCTTTTCAGTCTCATACTCGGAATTACAATCTCACTCTTCTTGCTCTTCATCGTTGCTATAATACTCCTCGCCTTTAAAAGCAAAGCGGCTAGAACGATAGGCCCGTGGAAGACGGGGCTGAGCAGTCAATTGCAGAAAGCTTTCATCACAGGTATTTTCCGTCAGAATTTTGCTTCGCTATGTTCGACGGTTAATTTCATACTTGTATTTCTTCGTAGGCGTCCCCAAGCTGAACAGAGACGAGCTAGAAACTGTGTGCGAGGACTTCAGCAACATCATAAGCGTACACGACGGCGTCGCAACTCTCTACAAGGGAACGCTCTCCAGCGGCGTCGAAATCGCCGTAGTTTCGACAGCTGTCGGCTCATCGAAGGACTGGTCGAATCACTGCGAAACTCTGTTCATGAAGAAGGTTCTGAAATTTTTTATTTTTTTTATTTTCTTTTGGGTCGTTCATTTATGTCTCCTTTTTTCGTCGGTACGCTTACGCAGATAGAAAGCATGTCGAGGGTGAATCACAAGAACTTCGTCAACCTTATTGGGTACTGCCAGGAGGACGAGCCCTTCACGAGGATGATGGTTTTCGAGTACTCTCCTAATGGGAGGCTTTCCGAACATCTCCACGGTACGTTTTGCGCGCAAAATCTTCGTCAGCATATGAAAAAGCTTCGCTTTCGACTTTTTATTTTCTTATGAATTTCCCGTTTAGTGAAAGAATTGGAGCACCTCGACTGGCAGGCGAGGATGAGAGTCATCATGGGAATCGCTTATTGTCTACGGTACATGCACGAACTCAGCCCGCCCGCGTTTCAGTCGAGGCTAACTGCTAGAGATGTGTTCTTAACCGACGATTACGCTGCTAAGGTACATCGTTTTTTTATATACGATCGAATTATTGTCAGATTAATCTCTTAGTAAACTTTTGCAGATTGGAGATGTTGGCTTCTGGGCAGAACTAGTCGCCAAGTCCAAGAACTTCGGCGTAGGCGAGCCTCAGCACTATTCTGAGGCAAAAGTCGAAGACAGCCTTGAGACGAACGTTCATAGCTTCGGCGTACTACTGCTCGAAATAATCACTGGGAAGCTTCCCCACTCAGAAGGACACCTAGTCGATTCGGTATATATCTATATATATCGGTCTTAATTCGATACTGAGATTATTTATCGCAACGACTCCTTTTGCGCCAGTTTTTCAAGGACATGAATGACGAGAAAAGCCTCGAAAACTTTGTCGACCCGTCGTTGAAGAGCTTCAAAGAGGACGAGCTCGAGGTTTTGTGCGAGGTTATACGAAGCTGCGTTGAGCCCAAAGTGCGTAAAAGGCCTTCGATGAAGGAAGTGGTTGCAAAACTGAGCAAGCTATCGATATATCGCCCAGCGCGGCTACTCCAAGGCTTTCGCCTCTTTGGTGGGCCGAGCTCGAGATTTTATCTGCTGAAGCTGCTTGAATTTTTATTTTTTTTTTCTTCGATCCAATAATGCATGTCATGATGGCCTTCTTTTCTCTTTTCTCTTCTGTTTGTATATTTTAGTGTATTCATATGGTTCTTCATCCTACGCTAAAACATCTATAAATAATACTCTATAAATTAATAAATTCGCTAATAAAATCGTTTGGTCCCGACCTTGGTCTTTGTATCAAATTCGATAAGTTAATAATATAATAATGTTTTGGAAAATACTTTTACAAATATTAAGTTCCATTAAACTTTAAATTAATAATTCATAAAGATTATGATTATATATGTATGTTGATTTGCTAAAATATTAAAATATATTCACTAGCTATCCTACACATTATCACACGTGTGCAACCAATAATTAAATTTAAAATAATAGTTTTTAATAATTTAAATATTAAGCATTATGTAGTGGTAGTGGATGAAGTGGGTGGTTTTATTTTTTTACAATAATTTTATTAGTTATTGTTTACTTTAAATAGATAGATTATTATTTTATTAATTAAAAAATTTAAAGACCAAATCAATTGACGGTTTGTATCATCCCCTCACCAATTGTATAATAATAAGATGAGGTTTGCTGGAACCATTTCGGTGCCTATATAAAAGATCATTATAACATATACAATGATATTATTATTTGTAAATTGTTGTATGTGATATAAGTGTATGTAATATGAATATATCTATTTACTCATATATTAATTTGATACAGCCTGCCATTCACATGGACTAAGACATAGCTGAATTAAAAGTGTTTCTCTTTTAATTAATAGAATATTAATTTATCGATCTCTCTAATTAATAAACTTAATGGTCGCCACATTATTAATTTAAAGAATTTTTACTTGTATTTCCTTTTTTTGTTCCTACTTTTTTCACTATATTTTAGTACTGTCAAAACGGGCCGGCGGGGCGAGCGGGCCGCGGGCAAGCCCGCCTACTGGGAAATGAAGGCCCGCCCTACCTGCAGGTGGGTAGCGGGCCTGGCGGGCTTAGCGCGCTAATTTTTTTTGACAAATAAAATAAGAAAATAATAAAAAATAGGAAAAAGTAAAAAAAATAATAAAAATAGGATAAGAAATGAAGATTTCAAGTTGGATGATATGTCTGTTGTAAACTTTTTTAATATTAACCTATTTATGTTATTAAGTATCAATTATTATTGTATATTTGTAATGCTGTATTATAAATAATATAATTATTTTTTAAACTATTATGGCGGGCTAGCCCGCCCCGCCAGCACGCACCCGCCGTCAAGCCCATTGTAGGCGGGCAGGGCTCTGCTGTAATAACCCACAATTTCGTACGGCAGGGTACAAGAAAGAAAGAGACACGCAGGCACCTGCTGAGAATATATAGGTAAGTGACTTACGAATGTAGTAAGTACAGCCACGTGGATGACCTCACAACTCCACTCACGTTACACGTGGACGAAGTGCCTCAGTACCATCTGTACACTAACGTTGCTCTCCCCCGACAAAGTCCAACTCACTCTTCATCAACGCCCCAGGAGTTGGTAAAGAATTAACCCCCCACGATAGACTGAAAGAAAAATTTTCACCTTTTTTCAAAAGCTTAAATGTATGGTAATGCTTTCGTAAGCCCATGCAAGAGCCAACACCTCGCAACGTGGCCTCATAATTCTCGCAACATCTGTGCACTGTCTTCCTCTAACAACGCACACCATATTATAGGTATAGTAAGCTCTTATAGAAGTGTCTCGGTGATGAATTGTATTTTATATATATTGCACGCTCAACAAAACGCAACCCAAGCCAAGAATTCCACTTCCCTTGTTTGATTTATATTGACACGACATGAAAATCCTAATTGAAGAAAAGTTCACCTTGTTTTACGAGGCATGGATAAATCAACTCGAGGATCTTCTTCTTCTTCTCCAACGTGGTGAAGAATCAAGAAATGATCATGAAAACGAAAAGGCTAATTACATGGTGAATGAACTCACATCCCATCACAAGGAATACTACACCGTGAAATGGGCTTCTGCTAAAGAAGACGTCCTAGCCTTCTTCACCTCGGCTTGGCTTACCCCTTTCGAGCGAGCCCACCTATGGGTCACTGGCTGGAAACCTTCCATGGCTTTTCGGTTAATCGACAAGCTAGGAATGAAGGCCAGGCCCAGCGTTGACCAACTGAAAGAGCTCGAGGCTCTGAGGTTGAAGATAAGGGTGGAAGAAGAGAGGGTTGATAGAGAAATGGAGAGGCAGCAAGTGGCTATGGCTGGTAAGAAGATGGTCGAGCTGGCTCGTGTCATGAGCCATGGCTCGGACCACGACTTGACTAGCTTGGTCGACGTGGCTCTGAAGGGGCTCTTGGCTGGCTTGGAGAGGCTGATGAAGATGGCTGACTGTGTTAGGCTCAAGACATTGAAAGGGGTTTTGGATGTTCTAACGCCTGAGCAAGGGTTGGAGTTCTTGGCTGCTATGTCTAATGTTCTAATTCAGATGAAGAAATGGGGGGAAATGAGAAGGGAGAGATCATCGTCAGATCAGCAATGAGAATCAAGATATGATAACGAGCATAGGTTTTTAGGTAAAAAAAAAATGATCTTTTAATATCACATTAGAATTTCTGATATATCGTGTTTAGTGGAAGATAAAAGAGAAGAGAAGTGCATGGTATAGATAAGAAAAAAGACAATGTCATGAGTCCCTGAACATATGAATAATGAAGTCTCGTTTCTAAAGTGAACTAATTCGTTAACATGTTGAAATAATAGACAAATAAAAAATTTTCTCATAGTCGGCTTCAATTTTCCAAATAACTTAGTTGGCTTGTCAATTCATTGAATAAGGAAACAATTGAATTGTCCAATTACTTATAAAACTAGTTTAACTAATTCGAAAGAAATAAAGAAATATAGAATTAAAAATATAGAATACAAAAGTCTAACAAAAAGAATTTTAAATGCCATGGGAATTTAAAATACAAAGAAAGCGGCCAAAAAGCAAAAGCCATAAAACCAATATGTGCCCCAGCTTCACCTTCGTAACTCCAAATTCCCGGATTTGTTACAGTCCCTCCAAAAATATATATAATAAGTTGAAAATTAACTATATGAACACAACTCTAAAGATGAAGTGATCATTTGAAATTTGATAAAACTGTTGTAGAGTTTACATAATTGTTGGTTTAGGGTTTTCGTTCGAGTTTGGGCCGGGGCGGAGAGATTGGCTCGGGGGCGGCCTGATCCATTTGATGGCTCTAAATCTTTATTGTCGAATCCCTCGACAATTTCTATAATTGTTGTTACATACAATGCTTATCGTGTTTATTCATTGCAATTTCGAATGAATTTATCGACACGTCGGATGATTAGCAAACAAATGATATAAATGATCATAATTAGCTACGAATGGAAAATGATTGAGAAGGAAATATTACAGCATAAATTACAGCTCATATAGGACTCATACTCCACCTTCTTACTTGAATTCTAAAGTTTTTACCTTCTTATTTAGCCACATTTCATATTCATCTTCTTCAAGAAGATTTGAAATCAATTTTGCAAGTGTTCTTCTCTCTATCTGCTGCTGCTCTTCCTTAGTGAGAATAGTTTCATATATCAACTTACTATTATAGTGTGTGGTTATGACAGCATTTGTATTTACTAAGGTTGTTTTTTTCCTCTCTTGTTTTCGACAGAGATGGAGAGGAAGAATCTACCTAATGAAGAAGTTCCCAAGATCGATCTTACTCTAAGGTTGGGACTGCCAATTCAAAACCAAGTGAGTGGCACATCAAACATGGCACGTTTTATTATTTCTTCATGTATGTTGCATCTTACATTTTATTTCCTTACATGTGAAATTGATTATTATGAAAGCCCCACACTCTGTGTTATTTGGCCATGCAAATTGAAATCATGTCTTGTTGTCTTATTACGTTGTTCTTTTTTTTTTATCTGAAATGGATTTACCTGCAATGATTTAGCTAGTACTTACAGAATATATGCATAATATAAACATATATGATGTTATTAAATTATAACGTTTGTATGCAATAATCAGGCGGGTTCACCATCCAATTTCGTGTTCAGTGTGGGATATGTGAATCAGCGACTCTCAGCTCTATCTCGTGGAATGAGAAACAATAATCGTAATAATAATTTGAAAGAATGCAGAATATGTGGAGCTACGACAACTCCCCTTTGGAGAAAAGGCCCCGTCGGGCGACAAGTAAATTTATCTGCTATATTTGTTAATTAATTACACCTTATTATATGTACATGTGTATATACATATATGTTTGATTTATCTTTTAGACTCTGTGCAATGCTTGTGGACTGCGTTATTTGAGGGATGAAAAGAGAAAAAATGCTGAAGCTGATAATGGTGATCGTGATGCTGAGGGAAGCCATGCTGTGAAATGATATGAGACAATTCTGTTTTCGTTTTCAAACAAAAGATTGTTGTTATTTCTTTGAATTAGTGAGTTTGTATGTTTCGCGACATTCATCTCTGTTGTTTGACTTGGATTATTTCATGTTTATGTATTTTAGAACGACGTACTTGTCTTGTCTTCGTGGGGATTTGTTGATCGTTTCCTTGTTTATCATACTATGTTATATGTCGTTTATCCTTATTTTATATAAGAGATCCAATGTTTTGTATGAGCCAAATATGATTGATATCTTTCCTTATAAAATAAATATGTATTACCATCAGTGAAACAGAATCATCAATTGTAAGATTATGATGCTAATATTAGATATGCCCAACAAATATGACGATGACAAAATCACTCTCGTAACACCTAATGGCCTTGATTTTTACGAGTATGTGATTCGATTCCCACGTATCACTTTCACCAATTACAACCTACAGGCGACAACTAGGTATATTTATTGAAATGTTGACCCCATAAAAATAATTATTGCCCTAGACACATTCTTAGCAATAATACGTAACACCTTAAATTATCATATATGATTATGATATAGCATTATCCTATTCCTAACCTCGAAATTATTATTATCTACAGATTATGTAACACTTAACACAACAGTTGAAGCCTGTCTTGGTCATTAGATCCAAACTCCATTAAAGTCAACGAATCAACAGTTCGATAAAAGAGATGAATCTCTGACAGCGAGCGATGAAAACCTCAGATAACACAACAGATCCATTCCACCCCCATAATGTCTTCGGTCCTTACTTTCAAATAATTTAATTGCAATTACGCATACAAAAAACACAATCTCCCACGTGTCGAATTCCCATTTGACGGCCCACCACCATAAGTAGATGGCATATATCTGCTATTATACGATAATATGGATCATCAAGAACTGAGAGATACGAACCGTCGAAGCTCAAGCGCCGGCGATGTTTCTGTAACGCCCGACATCCAAGAATCCAAACCCGGGCCAAACGGGTCGGGCTTGTCTGCATCTGTAACAACGGATAAGGATGAGAAAGAGAATAAAGAAGGAGATTGCCACGTCATCGACATCAACTGCGAAAATGCCAAGAATGAAGGGGCGTGTAGAATATGCCATTTGAGTGCAAGAGAAAGCGGCAAAAGTAATGGTAAAAACGCCACGATAGAGCTCGGCTGTCGATGTAAGGGCGAGCTAGGGTTCGCACACAGCGACTGTGCCGAGGCTTGGTTCAAAGCTAAAGGAAATAGGTAAAGTAAAAACATCGCAATTTTCTTTTCTTCTACGACGATAATGAATTTCGAACAAAATTGTGTTGCGTTCTCGTCAAGGGTGTGTGAGATATGTGAAGGGACTGCTAAAAACGTCATCGGCTTAAGCGACGTTGGAGTCTTCATGGAGTCTTGGAATGGCAACGCAGCTAATACGAGGATGTCCGAAGATCGAGGTTACATCATGGACGATGGAATAAGGTCTCTCCGTGGGCCAACGTTGTGCAACTTCTTAATGGGGTGTTTGGCTTTTATTCTACCATGGTTTGTCCGTGTAGATGTGTCATGAATTAATCTATTTTGTGAAGTTTATAGTTGTATCTTGATAAATGATATTTGGGTAGCAGATCTCTATTCCAAACGGTGTTCCACTACATATTCCAACTTAGAAAAATCGTTACGCCCCCTACAAAGTGTTTAAACCGGTCGAGATTACCTATTCCACTCTTTGTATTCCACTCCGTATTCCAACGAACGAAAATCGTTACACGTCCACCCGTCAAGTGTTAAAACACCCGTAAACATCATTACACCTATGAATTTCATTACAACAAGTATTTAAACAAAAAAAAAACTCATTATTACAACGTTTTCTAATATGGTGTAGAAAAAATCAGTTTAAAATAGAAAACATGCATAATAATGAGTTTTTTTTGTTAAACACTTGTTGTAATGAAATTCATAGGTGTAATGATGTTTACGGGTGTTTTAACACTTGACGGGGGGAGGTGTAACGAGTTTCGTTCGTTGGAATACGGAGTGGAATACAAAGAGTGGAATGAGTGATCTCAACCGGTTTAAACACTCGTAAATATCGTTAAACAAATATATGTCATTACACCGAGTATTTAAACACAAAAGGGAACTATATAATTTTAATGAATGTGAGAGAGAATGTAATAGTGGTTTGAAATACTTAGTAAAATACCTAGTGGAATAGAGGATCTCAATGCTGATATTTTGTATTCTATAAAGGGAAAATTATAAAAATGGATCACTAAGTATGCCATTTTCGATTTTTGGTCACTATGTGTGCCATTGACAAAACCAGGTCACTAAATATGTATATAGTAACAAAATTAAGTCGTCGACCTCTTTTTCTTATCATATACATACTTAATGACCCAAATTTGTAACTATATACATACTTAGTGACCTAGTTTTGTAACCGGCGAACATAGTGATCCAAAATCATATAATGGTATACTAACTGACTCATTTTTTTTTTTAATTTGCCTTCTATGTTATGTATTGTAAGAACATAGCATACTATTGATGTATTGAGTTTATTTTATATAGGTGCAAGATTGATACACAATGTTAAGAAAATTATAAACAAGAAAATAAAATCATATCACCAAATCCACCAAAAAAAATAAAAATCCAATCTTTAACCAACATCACCCAATTTAATAAATAGAGTATATGGAACGATCGCTTAATGCCTTGCTATACAACCTTTATCTACATCGCCGAGACAAGCAAACCAAGAAAACGATCAGAAACACAATCGAAGAAAGCGCAATGGCCACACCAAGAACGACCTTACTTGGCCCACCATGAACCTTCTTCGTCTTCTCATCCACATTCCCATAATCGTCATCGCTCCAATCATCATCAGAATCGTCGTTAGCAGGTGAAGGCGATATCGGCCGGCCATGTTTATCACACGGAGCAATCCCAAGTTTCATCTCCGCTCCCAAAACGGTGTGGTTGTAGCAAAGATTTGAGTTCTCTCCAACCTTAAACACTTCCATCATCTTTATGAAGCTGGCGTTGAACGGTAAGACGCCGCGAAAGTTGTTCTTTTCGAGATTTAGGTGCGTTAGCCCCTTAATACCTGCTAAAAAACCAGGGATCGTTCCATTCAGCTGATTTGACCCTAAATCGAGGTGTATTAGCCCACGCACGGCAGCCAAAGATTCAGGTATGGGACCAGCCAGCTCATTCGACGATAAAGATAAGATTTTTAAGGAATTTAGGTCGCCGATTGTGTCGGGGATTGTCTCATTCAGCGAATTAGAGGAAAGATTCAGATGGGCTAGGCTCTCAAGGCTCGTTAAAGAAATGGGTATCCTTCCTCCGAGGTTATTACCAGACAAATCGATGTAGGTTAGATTGGGCTGCCACTCTTCCTTGGGCAGAATCCCAGAAAGATTGGTCCTTGAGAGTGTGAGTGTGTTCAAGGACTTCATTTCAACGATGATGTCGCTGGGCCCACCTGCCGAGATGTTGGAATCGGCCACCGTGAGGTGGGTTAGGCTCTGTAAACTGCCGAGGAAGACGGCCGTTAGCTTTTTGAGGCTTGAAATGCAGGTGAAGTTCACGAGGTTCGAGGCGAGCTGGGCGGTGAAGTTAATCGCCGTGATGGGGCAGTTCTTGAAGGTGAACGACGTCAGCGTGGAGAGAGATTTGAGGGCGGTGTTGGACAGAGCGACGTCGTCGGAGCAGTTGGCGAGCGTGAGGGAGGTGACGTGGCGGAGCGGCGCCGAGGAGTCGCAGGCGACGGTGGTTGGGTTGTTACTGCAGGGGTCTTCCTTGGAGGTGGTGGGGATGCCGAGCGATTGGAGTGCTTTGAGCTGCTTTGGGTCGAGGGTTGCGTTGGAGGCTTGAGAGGGCGGTGGTGCGGCGGCGGAGAGGAGGTGGGGGAGGAGGAGGAAGCAGAGGAGAAAGCGTTGCTGATGTGATGGTGTCATCATAATGGCGGTGAAAGATTGATTGATGGGAAATGGTTGTTTTTTTTTTTTCGAGTTTATTGAGGTTGTAATGGCAGAGTTTGTTGGGATTTGGATGCATTTACAGTTTGTACTTTGCTACCTAACATTATGTAAATGCATTGCATGAGATGCACTTGGATTTGACGGAAAAGAGGGATTGGAAAGCTTTGTATTTTTCTGTACTTCGCTACGTAATGTTATATAGTGGCAAGCTTTTTCTATATTCAGCTAGTAATAAGAGGTAGATACTAAATTATTCCTCAACAAATTCTTGCAAGTTTTACCGATGTTATCATTAGTCTTTTTCAGCAAACTAAACCCAAATGGGTAAAAGCTGATTTTATTTCCTTGGCAAGAAACCGTAGCGTAACGCACTAAGCATATACTCAAAATGTTAGTTGTTACCTTCTCGACTTGTTCTTCCATGTGTTGCAAATTGCAATAACATTTTCATCGAGTAGATGGAAACGAAATCATTTTCTTTTATCATTCATAGTTAAAATTGTTTTATTAAAAAGAAATAATAAACATCAACGAAAGTCTTACCACTCCACTACTAATTTAAGGGGGGACAAAAAGAGGAGGAAAAGGAAGAAGAAATACTTTCAACGGTAACATTAGCTTCCCTCCACGCTGTCTTCAGCTTGTTTTGACAATATTGAGTTTGATGCTAATCTTGATTTTAAGTATTTCATATCCTCCAATGGAAGAATCTTTAATTTGAATCAAGAAAACGTGAGAAATTATAATGGAAAAGGAGATCTAGAATGTACAGAACAAATCTATTACAAAGGAAAAAAGAAGACAATTAGCATTTGTTAAAAGGCGTTTAGTTCAAAGTTCTAACATCTAACAGCAGAAGCAACGGTATGAGCCCAAGATCTGAGATTCTCTTTGATATGAACCTCATCATTACCAACGAAAGGAACTCTCAAACTCATCAGCAATCTCTCCTCTTCTCTCTCCCTTTCAAGATCACTCCAAGCTTCGGACAGATAAGGCTTCGATCTCATTACCATATGCCCAGCCGGGTCGACTTCAACCCGACCCATTCTCACATGACCCATTCTCTGCAGACCCGGAATCATACCCACCAAACCCGAATCCTCCTTATCTTCTTCGAGGAATACAAACCCTAAATCCACAAACCCTTTCAGCTCCTCATATTCAAGCTGCGACATGCTTTTGCTCAGCCCTTTTCTCCTCGTAGACTTTCTACTGCTATTGCTATCCTTTTTCTGAGGTGGTTGGTGGTCGTTGTCTGAGTACTCTTTCTGCGAAAGTATCGTCGATAGGCGGCGGCCGTCGTCGTTGTTGAGAACTGAGTTCGGAGATGCAATTGAATCAGCGTAGCGGCTGAGTTGTTGTTGGTCGCTCTTTGATCTTTTGTGGATGCTTAGCTGCGTTTGAATAACGACAGGGTTTTGTTGTTCTTGGGACGACGAAGCTTCTGAAGTCTTAGGTTGTCGTTTTTCGAAGATTTTGAGGTAGAACCATGACGAATCGAGGAGGTTCAGGACAGTTTCAGGCTCCATTGATGATATGTGTCTCTGACTTCTTTTGAGGTTTTCGTTTTGACAAAGGATAGATTGTGTGTTATTATTTATAGCAAGACAATGGTCATAAGTCGTAGTGTCACGAGGAGCGTATTCAAATGGAAATGTTCCGCGTTGGTAATTCTTTATTTTATTATTTTATTCATATGCTTTTATTCAAAAAGTTTATTGACCGTTCCAAGTCGTAGAGACGACAAAGATAACTAGTTTTTCCTTTTTTCTTTTATATTAGTAACGTCGTGGAAATGGCTGGATTCTCGCTTGGACGATGTGCGTACGCAGGCTTTGCATATATGCTTAAAAGCGAATAAAATTAGCATCAATTAAATAAATTATATGATTATTAAGCATGTAGTAATAGGTCTCTGAATATGTACATTTAGGTGAACCTTTATTAATGTGAAAAAGCCAATCCAACAATTCACATGATTATAGAAGCCTCTCATCAAATGTTGACTTTGAAAATGTTGAATTTCCTAAAGGGGAACTAATGAATAGGGATATTATATTCCCATCAAGGACACGAATCTTTGAACAGTGATTTAGACCCTTCGACTCTTTCTAGATTGGTAGTTCGAACTTCGAAATAATAAATTAGGTATTACAAAGATATAATCTATACTACCATATAATTAGTCGGGGTTGGATCAAACCGTCAATTCCAAATTGATTTGGTCTGTAAATTTCTAAATAATAAAATAATAACTATGGGGAATTTCACTTGGTACCCCTGTGTTTTAGACTTTTTTAGCTGATGTCCAAAGTTATTATCAATTTCGGTAGGTACCCATGTACTTAAGACTTTTCCAACTGGTACCCAAAGTATTTTTCAATTCCAGATGGTACCCCTGCGTTTAAGGCTTTTCCAACTGGTATCCAATGTTTTCAGGTAGATACCTCTAACTTATAACATCGTGATTTTAAATGACCAAAAACGAGAATTTTTAGGTGTAAGCCTTGTTAATTGCTAATGGAATTCTAGAAATGACTAAAAACAGTTCCAATACCTTAAATTCATAGCTTTTTAAAGTCACGACGTTATATGTTAGGAATATCTACCTTGAAAACACATTAGACGCCAATTGAAAAAGCCTTAAACACAGGGGTACCAACTGGAATTAAAAACTACTTTGGATAAAAGTTGGAAAAGTTATAAACACAGGGGTATCTACCGGAATTGAAAATAAGTTTGGACACCAACTGTAAAAGCTTAAAACACAGGGGTATCAAGTGGAATTCCCCAAAAATTATTGTACGAAATATAACTATCCACTTCATCCAGTACCACTACATAACGCTTAGGGCCCGTTTGCTGTCCTTATTAGCCCTCATAATATAAACAATATGTTGTTATATTTTGTTTGGTTCAGTTATTTAAGGCTCGTATTAACAGACAAGCCCGAATAGATAAGTCCGTTATAGAGTAACTGAGTTGGGAAAACCAGATTAATTATAATGGGCTTCTTAAGTTTAATTTATATTGGGCCCTTATCTTAAGCTTAGAACCAAACATGGATCAATATTTAAATTATTAAAAACTATTATTTTAAATTAAATTATTGGTTGCACACGTGTGAGAGAGTGTGCATGATAGCTAGTAATAATAAAAGGTGATATTGGATATTCACACTTTCGCACGCCCACGTGAATAACAAACGCAATATAGAACCTACTCTACAAATGTTAACAGATATAGATGAATTTTATGGTGCTCACCTTATGTGAGCACCTTACGTGGGCACCTGTCGATGTGGCACTGATTCGTGCCATGTCGACATTCCACATCAACGTTAAATGATACATAACACTAATTAACACATTCTATGGGTCATTGATCGACATATCGGACGATGATGTGCCATGTTTACGCTTTATGTGGCACTCGTTATGTTGTATTGTGGGCATAAACATGACACATCATCGTCCGATATGTCGATCAATGACCATTAGAATGTGTTAATTAATGTTATTTATCATCTAACATTGGTGTGGCATGTCGACGTGGCACGAATCAGTGCCACATCGACAGGTGCCCACGTAAGGTGCTCACATAAGGTGGGCACCATAAAATTCCTCAATAGATATACTAGACAAATGTGTAATGTTTCGAGCACATTGACACTTCATATATATTTGTGTTTGTTATGGATGGATAAAAATAGATGATGAATATGGTGGGAATTGCGGGGCAAATCTCCTTTGGCAGTGAGCTCAATGACGTTTGCAGATTGAACTTCTTAGTCAACTGCCAATGGAGTAATTGCCCAGTAATTCTTCCACATAATCTAATTATGAAAAAGGTTTTATCATTGATGATAACGAACATTCAATATATAATATAAATATTTTGGAGTGATATGATGAACAGTTTTCAGTTTCTGCATGTATTTATAGCAAGGAAACAAATATACTCGATACGTTTCAACGTGCTTCTAGATCAGGATATGTGAAGCATATCCTCGCACGTACTAACTCTTAACAAGAATAAATTTTGAAGTGATATACTGCAGCATATCCAAGTGAAAGGTGCTATCATATATATATATATATATATATATATATATATTAAATATATATATAATGGTGCTTCAATCAGTACAAAATTGATCATTGTGATCGGAGACACGAATGTAGAAATTGTATTGGGAGATCCATTTGGCAAGGATATTAATTACGTGTGGTGTAACACTGGTTTAGCCCGGCCCAATATGTACTTTGTGTCACACTAATCTCCATTAATTAATTAGGATTACATGTCTTAAGTAAGCTTATCCTTTTCGGACCTTTATTAAGATATATTATTTAGATTTGTCAGAGCAGCTCTGCACTACTACACTCATAAATATATGAAGGCCAGACTTATTGTAGTATGTATCATATAGACCACAATACTTATTTAATTCAACTACTGCATGTTCAAATCCTACGTTATCCGTTCGTTTGTTAAATCTTAATCGATCATTATCATTCTATATTTCCTTTTCTTTTCCCAGGGGTGGAAATTGATAAAAAAGATTATTTAATAGGAAAGAACAACGAAGGGCTAAAAGGAAAGATACTTAAATCACGTTAGCTTACTAGCATTGTCTAAGCATTTTCGTCTCAAATTTTGAAGCTACTATTTAGAGTTGTGTAATTTTTTGATTCCGTGAAATCTAATTTTCACATATATTGAAACGTACAAGACAAACTTAACAGCTATTATTGTTCTTCAGTTAAAACAGATAAGACAAAACCAACTATATGAGGATTTGCGCCCTAACACAATTATATGATATTGGCTAATTTTGGGGATTACTGGGGCCATATGAACAGCACATTAATCAATATTAAGGTCCCATTCACACTGAATTAAAAAAAATAATCAAATTTAGATTAGCAGCCATTTGTTTTTGCACGTCCACTCTCTAATATAATCCCATATGCACATCATCTGCTGTCTCCATTCACACCCTTAAACCTTCTCTCTTCTCTTTCCCCATTTCTTTGTTTCCATCAATCTCCATTAATCTCTCTCACTTCACCTCCCTCCCTCCCCCCCCCCCTCTCTCTCTCTCTCTCTCTCTCTCTCAATATATATATATATATATATATATATATCCATTAATAATCAGCAAAGAAACCTAGAAATTCAATGGAAAGTTGGGGTGATTCACCACGTTGCACAGTGTCGAACGATACCAAGATCACCTCTACTTCTTCTTCTAGAAGAAGGTAAGACCCTAATAATACATAAACCTAGCTTTTGGTTTGACGAAAGGTTGTGCAAGGTTTTAGCTGAATGTCATAAAAAAAAAAAAAAAAAAAAAAAAAAAAAAAAAAAAAATCATTTTAGTTCAACAAGTAAAGTAGTAAAATCCATGAAATACAAATTACTAGCAGGCGAGGCACTGAGAAACGAGTGATATATGTGCCCATCAAAGACGTCGAAGGGTTTAGGGTAAAAGGCGACCATATGAGTGCTCCTCCTTCTGATTCCTGGGCTTGGAGAAAATACGGACAAAAGCCCATCAAAGGTTCACCTTACCCAAGGTAATCATGATAGGCAAACTTGATCGATGACCACTACTAACTTATGATTTATTGATTCAGATAATTCTTTCTCTCATTGATATCAAGATTCTCTTTCTTGCAGAGGTTACTACAGATGCAGCAGTTCAAAGGGATGCCCAGCAAGAAAACAAGTGGAGAGGAGTAGATTAGACCCTAATACGTTAGTTGTGACATATTCTTGCGAACACAATCACTCCTCGCCGGCCTTCTCCAGCAGTTCAAGAAATCATCATCGTCGTAGGAATAATAATGTCATTACCACCTTATCTACCTCGAACGTAGCTGCAATTACATCGTCTATGTCCGAGGAAGATGATGAAGACCAAGAATACGAGGAAGAAGGAGAAGATGAAGAGGAAGAAGAAGAAGAAAAGAAACCCATCGAGGAAGAGTTTGATAACAATCAATCATCACAACATCGAGAAAATGCGACGGAATCCAAATCTTCCATCAGTCAAGGCGCCCATCAAGGAGCAGCTATTGAATTCGAGTGGTTTGATTTCGAGCCCACGTTGAGCTGTACGATGTTATTAGATCAGTGTCCGATAATGATCGAGGAAAGGAGCAATGGCAGTACGGACAATGAAATGGGCACGATTCTCACGACGATGAGGGAAGAGGACGAGTCGCTATTCGCCGATCTCGGCGAGTTGCCGGAGTGTTCGAGTGTTTTCCGGTGAGAGGTGGCGGGGAAGCGGCGGCGTAGCCTCTCAACCACCACCGGCCAGTGAGGTCATGGTGTGGACCGACAGAAATATATATATTTTTAATCATTGGGAGACATATTATTGGAGTATCGCATAGGCGCAAGATGACGACATATGAACGTACGTATTAGTTTTTTCAATGCGGTAGTTAAGGGAAAGATTAAATAAAAGAAAATGTTTGATTGGCTAATTGATGTCATTCTTATCTCGTAATTAGCATCATAAGTTAAACTAATGGTTTATTCCTTTTCTTTTACTTTCTTTATTGGAATGGGACTTTCATTTCAGGTCCTTCCTAAATATCATTAGGATTTAGGCCCTTTCAATGAAAATTTAATTTTAAAGACCCCTTTTATGTAGTACCAATTCATTGGTCTGATATACCAGTATGTTGAAATTTTATAATATAAAACGATCATTTGGTACCAGTTTACGATCATCTGATACCATTCATTTCTACAGTACCACTTCATTAAACTGAATACTAGTATGTTAAAAGTTTGTAGCATAAAACGATTATTCTATATCATTTCATATATCTTTTATACCACTTTTTTACACCACACAAAATAGGTCTTTTAACCTAAATTTTTTTCAGACATGTCCTGAAATCTATTTTAAACATCTAGGGCCTGATTTCGATTGACCCTTATTGTAATTATAAAAATTTATGTCTGAATGAATCTTGCCAATAATTATCTACATGTTATAAAGAATAAAATTTTTCTAAATATTTAAGGACAACTCACATATCTGCCTTACTTCGCTCTCCCGCAACCGCTTCATAAATCATAGTTGACTATGATTTAAGAATGCGCAAAAAGATAATTTCCTAAATATATTAAAACGAAATCTTATCCTTTCGTGCATCCAACATTTCAAATAGTATTAATTTGTTTACATAGAGTTGACTACGATCCAATCAAATTTAATTCACGTCGTGCAGCTCTTTAAAAAAATATTATGTGCCACGTGCTTCGACCAATTTTCAGAACACCAATTTGTATATACAAATTGAAAATTTTCGACCAAAAGGAGATTGAAAACTTAGTAGCTAGCATAATAGTGTAGACTCAACTATTTTGACTTTTCGCTGCAATGATTAAAACTCATTTATTTGGAGTTATAGATATGTAATTGGAAATCTTTTTCTCCATCTGTTTTCTTAAGATTGACTTGGAAACTAAAATATATACAAATGAATTGCACAATTATTTTTACTAAAACCCCCCACTTGTATGTCATGCCTTTAAAAGATTAAACATTTAATTACCATGCCTTGAGGGGGAACGTACAGCCTTTGCAATCATGATCCAAAACCACAACTTGAACCTACAATACTACTTCAATTTATTATTCACTAATTGCAAATTAACATTAATTACAAATGACATTAATTACACTCTTCCTCGAGATGCGTTACCACTTGATTTCCAACACCGTAAGATGCGATCCCTAAATCCGTAATGATATACTAACCAAATTATTGAATGCGTAATTACCATGCCTTGTGAATGCGATTATTTTTTTGGGTTATGACATCTTTATTTCCACTGTTTTTCCGTTTCTTTTCTACTATGAAACTTTGTGCAACACTGTAATGTCACTCGACAATTTCAAACAAGTCAGCCCAATATCCTATTCGTGGGCTTCAATTGACAAATATCTCTTGCGGCCCGTTTAGTTTGTTAGATTAGACAAAATAAAGCCCGTTTTATCATGTATAATCTTGTTCAGTTTTTAAATGCCCATTAAGATATAACCCGTGATAAATGTTAGGCCCGTTATTATAAACTATCAAGGCCGCGTTCACTTTCACTGCTTGGATAAATTATCTTTGGATTATTAATCCCGACCGCTATCGAATTCACGTGTTTACTTTCAAAGATATGGATTTAGTACCATTTGCAAAATTCCTAAAGTACCCTTTATTTCATCAATACCTAATTTACAAAAAAAGACTTATTTTTATGAATTAAAAAATAAAAGATATGCATATCAATTTGATCGTCATGAAATAATGAATAAATTAGTGTTGTTTATTTATTTTTATCAATTAATCAAATGAGATAATGATGATTTTATAATTTGGTGGATTTGGGATATTTTAGTCATTTCCACTAGTCATTGGATTAATAATCCATGCCCAACCCTCGGTATACCTTAAGCCGGGCTTGTAGTATTATAGTACCGGGCCGATCATTTATTACGTGCTTTAGTCACTGAATTTTCTTTAAACTGAACGGTATTAGATTGGATAAGTTACTATTATCCGGCCTTATCCTGCAAACTAAACGCGGCCCAAATGCAATATTATATACTCAATGTCATGGGCCAAGTTAAATTATCTAACACATGCTACTAATTGCGAATTTACCGAAATGGCCCTCCATTTTTAAAGCCCTTGCTACGTTTACCAATTGCTTTGGACGGAGAAAAAATTGGCAGGGCCAGAGCAATGAAATATTCAGGTAATGTTCAATTTCGACTTTTAAGCAGACGATTACGCGGCCTGTCCATGTTAAGCCATGCACTTTAAAATGCCCCGACGAACACGTTCCATATGAAAACATGCCGGTCAGGAAATATATCAAACACCTTGTGTGCGTATGGGATTTCTTTGAGGTTTGGACAGATGTTGATTAACTTGGTGATGATGAAACCGTCTTCTTGCAGGCCATTTACGTATATCTTGTTCTGGATATGAGCGAGGTGATCTCTGTGTCTCAGATTTTTCGAGAAGTAAAGTGAAGTTAATGTGATCTCTAATTCTCTGGTAGTTAGTGGAGTAATCAATTATTTTGGCGATGAAGAGTTGCAACAATGGCCTTTTATGAATGTGTAATGGTAGATAACATGAAGATCGAATCAATTGGTGTTCAAAACAAGTTTAACACCACACTTCGTTGTACAAGAGAGGGCTAGAATTGTAATTTTTTAGGACTGACATAATAGTACATTTTGTCTTGGTAAGTGAACAAAATAATAATTCAATCAATTATCTATACTCTTATATTAATTTGGAGGGCTTTTAAAAACGGCTATTTTTTAATCAATTACACCAATTTAAAACTGACACATCTATCTATTCTCCGTATAAGCCAACCCACGTCAATAAGTAAATGGCTCGGTAACTGCTGAATAAAGTAACTATCTCTATCTTTCGATGAAATAATATTAACTGGCCCAATTTTCTATAAAAAAAAATTAAAGTTGTATTAATTCTCATTTTGGATTTCAAATTATTAAAAAATAAATTACCCTTAAAACATACAGGACTCTCTCTCCTCTTCTTTTTCTCCCGCCTCTCTCTTCCCTAACCCTAAAAAAACTCCAACGCCGTCAACCTCTCCCCCTCCCCATTCTCCATTATTGGAGGTAGGGGAACATAGGGTTGCAAACGAATCGAACTTTTTTGGTTCTATTTGCGATTCGGTTCGAAATTTCAAGATTCGAATTTGAATATTTAGAATACGAATCCGAATAAAAATATTATTTTTGATTCGAGAAATATCCGAATACGAATATGAAATCACAATATTCGATTCGAAAATTAATAGAATTATTCGATTCGAATAATTTAACTTAAAATATAGTATAAGTAATATATATTCACATATAATAATATATCATAACTCAATAAAACATTTAAACATAATATATTATAATTCAACATATGTTTAAATATAAATTATTATAATTCAACATATATTTTATATATAATATTGTTTATATTTTATTAAATAAAATAAAAAATGACTTTAATACGAATATTCGATATTCGATTCGAATATTCGAGAAATATTCGAAATCGAATAAGAATCAATTTTATGATTCGATTAAATATTCGAATATTCGTATTCGTATTCGATTGTTATCCGAATACGAATAGAATATTGCGGTATTCGAATTGATTCGATTCGTTTGCAACGCTAGGGGAACATGGAGGTAGGGGGAGCTCTTCTCTTTTCCTTTTCTTTGTGTGTTTTCTCTGTATTAAAAAAAAAAATTCGCCGGCCTCCTCTGACTGTCGCTGCCCGCCGCCTCCTCCACCTCCGTCAGCCCGGCGCTCACCTCCGCCTCCGCCGGGACCCTGCTGCACCGCCACCGTCGACCGCCTCGCCATAGCCACCCACTGCCGTCTCGCCACCACCACCGTCCGCCACTTCCTTGTCTCCATTTTGGAGCATCTTCTCCTGACCATGGTCAGGAGCTCTTTTCTCCCAATGTGGAGCCAAATCTCCCTTGGTGGAGCCCCCTCCGATGAAGACGAGAGCCTCAATAGTTGGACAAAGAAAGTGTAGAGTATTGTAAGTTTGGCTTAATAGCCTTTTCTGTGGTAGGGTCTATAGCTCTTTGGTCCAATTGAGATTTTCTTGTTTTCTGTCGGCTTTTGTTACCATTATTGTGTGTGTGTTTGCTCCTTTGTGAGCGTTTGTTCTCCCGGTTGATGATGTACCGGTTAGACCCATTGAGTTATTTAGCTCTGTATTTTGTTATTAATGCACGCAGTCGTTTCGGAAAAAAAAAAAAAAAATTACCCTTAAAACATGAAAACAATATTTTTATGGTTTATATGTTGCACACGTATTGAGTGAGCAGTGTTACGTTTATCTTACAAAATAAACACAGCCATACATACATGCATACACCCCATGTATCGGGAGCCAAAACAAGTTGACAGAATTACCCTTTTGCTCGATGATCTTCATGGATCTGCAAAAATTTCAAGTGAAAAGGTGAGTTCTTGGAAAAACAGAGTTTTGAAAATCAAATTCAAGCGATGATCTTTTCACGAGTTAAAAACGAATTTAAAACTGGGGGTAGAAGAAGATGAAGCTAAAGCACTACAACTCACCAAGTAAGGCAATCATCATCAGCCCCTTAGGCAGGAACAGGGGTACTACTCTGTTCAAGGCTTTCTTTGCCTGTAATGCCCTCTTTGAGTGCCTTAAAGTAGACATCGTAATCTTTCTCGGGCGGGGGATTTTGTGGATCCACCGTGTACGGTTCGCTGAAAGGGATTACGCTCTTCACCTAGTTCGATCAACAGCCCAGAAAAACCTCAGTTAAACGATTAATTTAACCACTCCCAAAGATATAGCCAAGAATGGATTGGTTATCGTCTTCAAACGAATGAAAAGAACCTCGAATGTCTTGTCACGGGCAGATGGGCTCTCCAGGGCAGCAATGCATATTCTTGCCACCTCATCCCTGGAAATCTTCCCCTGTAAATGCCCCAGAAATCAAATCAAATTCAACATTTAAATCACACCATAAAAAAAGAAAAGGAAAATTCTGGCCCACCGTAATGTTATCTCCTTGATCGAATATGAGGTCAGCGCCGGCGGGTTCCTCAGTTAAGGCACATGGCCTTACAATGGTGTAAGGAATGCCACTCTCTCTAATCAAATCCTCTCCCTATGATGTAATATCGCTAACTAAGAAATGGAACTTGGAAAAAAAAAAGATGAAAGGAAGGGGAAAAAAAAGACAGACCTTTAGCTTGTATGTGAGTATAGAACCCAACTCCTTGTTCAAGCGCACGGCTGGCGGCTGCTTGCTCAGATCCAGCCCGGGCCTTTCGGGCCTCGTCACACCAGCCGAGCCCACATGCACAAAACTGGGAGTAATTGGCTCTTTCAAGTAGGCCCGAATGGACGATAGGGGAAGCTGAAACGGGCCTTCAGCAAAAGTGGGGTTCAACTTTCCGTCGTACTCAAACTTGCTGAACATAAGCTGCGGTAGAAAATCTCAGAATTTCACTGTTCTTTTAGGAACTGAAGAAGTGCGGCGAATGTTGACAGAAAGCAGCGTGTAATAGTATACCTGGAAAGAGATTATTTCCCCGGGATTAAAAGGTGGTGCGTCGGGCACGGTCCTCGCTCGAAACACGGGCCTCAGAGAAGAGAAAGGCAGACGCACCTATAACAAAAAAAATTCGATGGAAGATTGAGATATATGTAAGGCTTTTCTCGGATCTTGAACGAATAATATGTTGTGATGATTTCTCAGGTAAAAAAAGGTTAGTAACTGATTGCCATTGGTCTTTGACAGTGTCAAAGCCAGCCGTGTAGCCAATAGTATCCCAATCACGGCTCGTTCGAACGATGAGTTTATATCTTCGTCCATCGCCTTTCAGGCGTAGCTCGAGCCCATCGTATGAGGACAAATCTTCAGGTACTGAGAAGTTCTGAGGCCATAAAAGAAACGTAAGTCCTTCTATCTATCAACCACGAAAGTCTTGATTTGAGAGAGAGAGAGAGAGAGAGAGAGAGAGAGAGAGAGAGTACCTTTGTTCGAATACTAGTAAAGCCACCATTGTTTGCAGAGGAAAGGACGCCTGATGAGGGAAAAAGTGTATCGATTGTTACAGCACTAAACGACTCACAGTTTTGATAAAATTTCTCAACGAACCTCTGAAAATTCCCGTTGGTCTGCCATTTTCGCCACCGTTAGGATCAATGAGAAAGCTACTTTCACTTACTCCACCCATGACAACGTCGTCGAGCGAACCCCATGGAAGTTCTCTAGATAAGTTATCTGCTCAGCTGATGAGTGATTATGCTCCAAGGCAAAGGAGAGAAACTATGTTCGATCAGTTACTCGCCTGAGAATATCCGTACCTTCGAATCCAAAGACCAGTTTGCCGCTGCTAAGACCAACATTTTCCTTTACAGCGTTGATCAGATTCTTCATTCCGATGAATTCCACCATTTCGGGAGAATCCCCTTTAATCTGGGATGTGAACACAGCACAGTTTAACTTACAGCTGATGCAATGGCCAAGATAAGATAGAAAAAAAAAACGCAATGTCGATCATTAATTCATAATTGAGTAAACAGAAACTCATGAATGTGATGGAAGCAGCAATTGACCTCTGGTTCGAAAAACTTGATTCCCTGTCAAAAACAAACGCATTATTGGAGTGGAAGTCATGGGCATTGTCTAGTTTCTTATTCGTAAATCGCACGAATCATATATATACCTGACTATATTTGGCCCGATCGGGGGTATCACCTTCCTTCGGGCCAACGATGACAGAAACAGCGTTTATAACCTTTCTGACTCCTTTAAAATTCTCCGGCAATAAAGTGCTTGCCTTCGTAACATCTCCAACGATCTGCAGCTTATTGTAAGAGCATTATTATGGTAAACTGAAAACAAATAAATGAAGTGCTCTCTTTCACAAGTAAGAGAACGGTGGTAACTCGAAACAGAGACTCGTAAATGTTTAGAAAACTGACCAAATCTACATCAGGGCCAAGCATTTTTCTTGCTTTCTCTTCATTTCTAACCTGAAAGTGATGATTGTCTCAATCATTGTGAATAAATAATCTCCACAAATTAAATTTACTTGGGACATCGTACCAAAGCTCGAACACGTAGGCCCTTCTTTCGTAGGAGGTCCACCACTCTACGGCCAACGCCACCAGTAGCTCCGGCGACAAGTATGATCCCAGAAGATTCCATAGCTTTGGCTCCTTCGCTAGGCGACGTACCAGAGAGTTTCTCGATCAGAAATTCAAACAACTTAAAAAATTCAACGAATGTATATATATGTTAGACAAAAAAACCCATGAGTATGTTTATCGGAAGTGGTTGAGAAAGCTTCACCTTTGCAGGAGAAGGGGGTCCGTTGAAGAAATAGAGTGTTTTCAAGAACCTTCCCAAATCCCACCCTTGTTTTTCAGATTCTGAACGAATTACGCCTCTGTGGGCTCTCAATGGAACCGATGGGCTATTAGCGTAAGTTAATGTCTGACGCCCACGCTGCAAAAATGGATTTTGAAGTGGTGAACATGAACGCGACACAGCCTGGAAAAAGAGGAGTACGTCACATAAGACTCTATTCAGTTATCAAGATTAAGTCTTTCGCGGGAGATTGCTCTTACCTTGGGAATTCTTGGACAAGAAGAATGAGGATTGTAATAACTCGTTATGGTACTAAGAGACTGACACGCCATTATTAGCAGTAACAATTAGTAACATTGGCCAGAATAACGAAAAGAAAAATAGCTCAAGATTTTGATATGGGAAGATCAAAATACTGATATGATGGAACGGAAAGTGCTGGAGAGTTGATGCACACCACACATACTTTCAGACGAAAAGAGCAAATATTAATCTTGGAAATTCTCTGCGGTGCCTTAATATACAGTAGTCTCCAGTATAACTGAAGTGCCGGCCCAATTATAGAGTTTTTGAAGCCCAGATTGATCGTCCGATATATGAGGGCTCAGTTTTAAACAATTAGATAATGAGAATTAGCTGTTCGAAAGTCACGTTTGATTACTATATCGTTTTTCTGCATATATAAATATTATATGAAGAAAATGTAAAGTTTTTTTTAATATGAAAGCTTAAGGGCATGCAAATGGCAGGATGCAAATAGTTAATTTATATGCACGTAGTTTCTATCATGCAATATGTCAATATGAATAGATACAATTACAAGTCTAGGAAGGGTTCCGTTTCGATTTCGATGTAGATCTCCTTTTCTTTTATCGTAGAAAATGGAATAACTTCAAATATTCACTTTTTCCCTCCCTCTCTCTCTCTCTCTCTCTCTCTCTCTCTCCTCTCTCTCTCTCTCTCTCTCTCATATTTATTCATGTCTTCTAAGCTTTATCTAATGCTCGCTTCTCTCTTATCTCTCTCGATACATTCATATGAAATGGCTACAAAAGACGCATTATTGGTAATACTAATAACACTATCACTTTTCGTCGTCGTCATCATCGAGTCGTCAATAAGTGCAAGTAATCTACAAACCACCAAGAATATGTTGGAAGAAGAAGGTAAGGTTTCTTCAAGACCTTCAATATCATCAAGTGATAATGTCGATGAAAAACTCATACTTCGTCGTCGCTTGATAACCGTCGATCGGATATTAAGGTCTGTTCCCAGTCCTGGGGTTGGCCATTAACCATGGTTATCTCTTTATTATTCCTTTTCCTATTGGATTGCTTGGACACTTTCCTCGATTTTTACTTTACTCGGTTATCTTTATTTCTTCGAGAAAGGGTTTTGGATATTGTAGAATTGTGGAAGTGTGTGCACGAATTTGATTATATTTTACTGTATAGCTATCATCACATCATATATTATTTGACACTGACTCTTTTGATTAAGGTGTATTATCTGTTGAGATGGGTATTTGTGTTATCTTTATTTCCAATATCCGTACTCTTCTATTAAAGTACTTTTATATTGTGATATTGAGTTAAAGCCGCTTTTGGTGTATCTATTAATCATCATAATTTGATAAGTAATATCTTTTTATTTATTAAAAAATTAATTAATAAAATTACTAAATAAAACATAACCACCCACAAACATTTGTCCTTCTATTTTTAGTATTATTATTTCATAAATAAATATTCATAATATATATAGCACGCACGTGTGGATAAGCAAAACTAATAGTATGAATAACTTGCTCGCTGTTCAAATCGAATATATACCTTGTGATAGAGTACATCTATATTATCTATACCATTTTATTAAGTGTCATGGTTTGCTATAAACCGTTCGACTAGTCGGTCAATTATGTCTTATTAGAGAAAAATCATTAAATAAAATAAAAAGAAAACCACTAACTACCTTTATACTATTTTTAGTTAATCATTACTTACTATTGTTAGTTATCATAATTCTACCGTTAATTTAATAATAGATTAATTTTCCTTTTTAAATTATAATACGATATTATAGGTGACGCATTTGAATGTGCAATAAAACTGGTTTTGATTGAATGACAACTGTGATATATTGCAACGAATCAATTTTTCTGAACTGGGACCGATGCCGATCCATCAACTTCCGTAATTAAACTTTTACTTATCAATATTTCGTTCAATTATTGCTCAATCAACAAACTTCGTGAAATATTGCAAACGCGAAGGCTCCACGCCATATCTATGATGAGATCTCTCCTACACCTTTTCAATCTATAGTTATCATCCCTATAATATTCAATTGTTTATATGTTTAACACACGATGAGTTTCGATGTTCCAAGGGAAGAATAAATCAAGTCGTTCACTCTGATATCTCCATGTAGAGGTCAGCAATTTATCAGTCTCTATAGATTTAGACGACGTTGCATACAAACAATTTCGGCGAATATTGAGATTTATCAAGTGACATCTATAGAAAAGTATTGGATGAAATCGTTTGTCCCACTTTTTGTATCCCACTTCCTGTTCCATTTAATCACAGCCATCGAATTTTTGATCTAGAGGCTAGCAGATTTTCTCACTATTTTTAAATTATTTTTATTCCACAATTCAGCAAATCATAAAATCACTATTACTTTATGTAATATATATGATAAAAACATATAAACATCACCAATTTATTCGTTATGTTATGATGATCAAAATGATATCCATATCTTATATTTTTCTGTATCAGTAAGAATCATTAATTTTTAAATTTTGTATTTTGGGACATAGGGTGAGATACAAAAATTGGGACAGACAATTTCATGCGGAAAAGTATCAAATTGAATAAAATATTTACATATCCGTACCTATGTCCGAAATTTTTACAGGTAAATACCCGCTTTACTATTTGTACCAATTTTCTCAGTCTTGACGTACCTTTTTATGTGTATTGCGTACCACGTCACGCGTTTATACGGTACTCTGTACGGTTTCTATATGGTACATTAATGTTTTATATGATGTAACATTTTCTCAACTTATTACGTACCATAATATGTTGCTATATGATACCTAAATGTGTTATATGATGTACATGTGGCGGATCAGGTAACTAGTGCAAAAAAATTATTCTAATAGGTATCTACATAAAAAAAAACTGACATTGTAATGAATTACAAGTTTTTATGCAAGTGGGTATTTTGTGTAAAGTCCCCTAGATCAAACTTAATTATAGAAAAGAAGAAAAAAGGTTGAAGTTTAAGTGTTTGGGATGGGATGAACGATGCATTACCCAATTAGTGGTTAAATGGGCCGGTAACCAACTTGAGGTCCATTTATGCAGCATCATTAGGCCCATGTCGGAGAAAAAGAGCTACATTTATTCCTTCATTGCTTCCATGATTGGTTGAGTGACGATCATTACGCAAGCTTAACCCCGACGGTTTCTATTACCTATTCTTTTATGCGTTTTGATAACTTTTTTTTTCGACGGTAGGGTGGAGGGGAAATATCTGAGGACAAGTAGATTCGCTTGATCGCAGGCACGCATCGTTCCAATAGTGCAATGAGCGAGTGGGTGATGTTGTGAAGAACTTCCTGACGAGATTCGAC
This sequence comes from Craterostigma plantagineum, assembly GCA_027422505.1. NCBI lineage: Eukaryota > Viridiplantae > Streptophyta > Magnoliopsida > Lamiales > Linderniaceae > Craterostigma > Craterostigma plantagineum. Next base: position 753,704 of record JAPQWV010000033.1, on the reverse strand, counting down.
TTTCTGTCTTGAATTTTTGGGCACGCAGGAAAGATTCGACCTTCATCAAAATCCCGATATGGGTTGCGCTGGATCGCGTCAGAAAGCTGGTGGTAGTTTAACTTTTGCTGTTGACTCGATTTCAGTCTCTGTTTTTCTCCTTTCGATTTTGTCCTTCGTTCTTAGTGCACCGATTTGGGTGTTTACTTCTCGGTTGTGGATTGGGTGATTGGCCTCTCTATTTGAGCTTTGGTTTGTGAGTCTAGCTAGAGTTATGCCCTTTTTTGGGGGCGTTGATTCTACTTTTGCTTATCTTTTGAATAATCGATTATGGATGGATGAACGATGAGTTACTCTTAAGTTTAACTTCATGACAGAAGCTAAGAGGAGTGACAATGGCTTCAAGCCTTGTGAAAATGAAAATTTTCCTCACTTGTTGTGTGGACACACCGTGGCCGTGGGATAAAGACATTAGACGTAAAAGCTTTGTCATTGTTGATTGTGTCTTGATTTCTTCGTCGTCTCCGTACGAATTTTCTGATCCATTTTCTCCGTAGACTAATGGCTACTGTCACTTCTAATGATGGACATTTCTTGTTGATGATGCTGGAAATTCTGTGCATGAGACCAAAAATTCCATTACATGATAACATGACTGAAGTTGCTGATGAGAACGTTCCCTTATTTTGCTTGGCCGATGAACGATCCTTGTTTGCTGATTTAGTTTGTTCGAAATTCAGCAGATACCACTTCGAAGAAGATAAGGAAACCAAAATCATGGAAGCATACAGAACCTATAACTAAGGCTCAGCTGGCAAAGATGCGTGAGGAATTCTGGGACACTGCTCCACACTACGGTGGTAGGAAAGGTATTATGCTAAGTAGATGTAATATAATTTCTTTTCATTCAGATGCTCTTCTTGGCTGCTGTGGGGATTAAATTCTCTATGTCATCATATCTTATCAGAGATTTGGGATGCACTTAAAGCTGCAGCTGAAGCTGATTTGAGCCTTGCTCAGGCTATCGTGGATAGCGCTGGAATCATCGTTCAAAATCCCGACTTGACGGTTTCCTACGATGAAAGAGGTTCGTGTCATAAATATTACTGTTTCTAAGGCAATAGCATACCTCTTGAATGTGAGATGATGATCGTAATTGCAGGTGCCAAGTACGAGTTGCCCAAGTATGTTTTGAGCGAGCCCACAAATTTGATCCGTGACAGCTGAAAGAAAAAATGAAACCAAGTGTGAATACTGCCGTAAATCGTTTACTTCCCGACTAACTGATTGCTTGCAATAATCTCTGATGGAAGTGATGAGTTTCTTTCATGCATAGCATGGAGAAATTTACCGTTATATTTCTCAGCTCAATATGTTAACTGTAATTATTCTTATTTGACTTATGACCTGCTATAGTGCATGAGGCTTCTCTGGAAATTTCATGGTTAGTTTTTCTAGAGGTTTCCTGCAACGTAAGTCAATAGATTTTCTTGCATGTGCTGGAAGATGCCTGAAAATTATGAGGATTGTTTGAATATACACGTAATTTCCGGCAACTATTTTAATGTTGACGCGACATTAATTATTTAGGTTGAATTGTTGACAACCATAATATATATAACATTTTTATTCTTTATTTGATTTAACTCATCATACCCCGTCGACTGGGCTATGCTATGTTAAACTTAAACGTCAAAGCAAACTATAAATTTAATTATTACACAGGTTTCCTTGTTAGTTACGAGTATTAGAAGTATAGTTAGGGGTATAACGTTGGCGCTATTCGGTAGATGCCACCGATGCAATGAATTTTAACAAAAACAATATAAAATCAACCTGCAAACAAAGATAAAAGTAGTGTTACTATATTCTCGTGTTGGTCGAAAACTAGTATCGTTTTATTTATTTTAAGGCAACTAAGTCAAAATTCCAATCCAGGGAAAATCCATCTTCGTCATTCTTCTTCTTTATCTGTCCGCATCTACCTCACTTAGTACGCGGATTTCAGGCCGTAGTATTTATGATTCGTGTTTTTCTATTCTATTTATAACGCCCGACGTTCACACGATACTGCGAAAAAAGACCTTATTCTTTAGTTTTTTTACACGAATTTTCCTTCCCCTGTAAATTTATACGGTTCTTGTTATCCATTCATCATATGGCGTCAGCTGTGATGTTTTCATCGCTGAGGAGGCGACGGTCGCCTCCCCTGGAATCGTTCGTCGCCGACGTGGATCTGCCGAACGACGCCGTTTTGGACGTTCTTCGTTCTGTTTGCGGGGACTTGGTGCGTTCTTCTTCCTCCTCCGGCGAGGGGAAAAAGACGCCTTTTTTCTTGGGCGAGAGCTGCAGGTCTCTGATTCGCAGAGTCGAGGTGATTTCAACGCTCGTCGATGAGTTCTCCGAGGTGGGATCTTCGAAACTAGGTCAGACTGCGTTTCTATGCTTCAAGGAGTTGTACCTCGTGCTTCACAGATCGAAAATCTTGATCGACTACGTCGGGCGTTCGAGCAAACTGTGGCTGCTGATCCAAATCCACGCGATATCTGGGCATTTCCACGACGTAAGCCGACAGCTATCGACACTTTTGGACGTAATCCCTTTGGGAGAAATCCCTTCTCTTTCCGACGATGTTAGGGAACAGATCGAGCTCTTGAGAACTCAGACGAGATTATCCACTGTTGTCTGCGACAGGGAATCTTCGTTGAGGTTAAGGTTGTACGGTTTCTTGAACGAATTCGAGGCTGGAAATGTTCCTTCGAAGGGGGACTTATATTCGTTCTTCGTAGACGAGCTGAAGATCTGCAATGCTGAAGGCTGTAGGGCTGAGATCGAATCCTTGCAAGAACACATTGTGGATGATGATGGGGATGCTGAGCCCACGTCTTCGGTGATCAACGGTTTCGTGGCTGTAATGAGATACTGTAGATTCTTGCTGTTTAAGTTCGAAGATGAAGAAGGCGAATCTGATAAGTCGAAGCACAAAAGAGGTAAGAAGGGTTTGGTTGCTCGACAAATCAGGGAAACCTTCGTAACTGCGCCGAAAGATTTCTGCTGTCCCATTTCGTTAGATCTGATGAAAGACCCTGTTGTGGTATCCACGGGTCAGACCTACGATCGCCCGTCGATCCTTAGATGGATCGAAGAAGGACACACCACTTGTCCTAAATCAGGACAAACGCTCTCTAACACGGCAACGAAGTTTGTCCCTAATCGAGCTCTGAGGAGTCTGATCTCAGAGTGGTGCGTGGCCAATGGGATACCTTACGACCCTCCCGATAACCCAGAATATCTCTCGGTAAAACGTCGTTATTATTCCCCGAGCAAAGCTTTCATGGAAGCTACTAAAGCCACTACAGCCCTACTCATCGAACAACTCGAAAACGGAACGCCTAAAGCCAAGACCGTAGCTGCTAGGGAGGTTAGGCTGCTGGCCAAAACTGGCAGGGAAAACCGTTCTTACATCGCCCAGGCGGGCGCTATCCCTCTTCTGAGCCGTCTCCTTTCATCCTCAGATTCTCCCACGCAAGAAAACGCAGTGACTGCTATGCTCAACCTCTCCATTTACGAAAAGAACAAGGTGAAGATCATGGAAGTACAAGGCTGTCTTAGCTCCATCGTCGACGTCTTGAGAAATGGGAGAACCGCTGAGGCAAGGGAAAACGCAGCTGCTACGCTTTTCAGCCTATCTGCTGTCCACGAATTCAAGAAACAGATCGCCTCGGAGAAAGGATCTGTAGAAGCTCTATCCCTATTGTTAAGACAAGGCACGCCTAGAGGCCAGAGAGACGCAGTGACAGCCCTATACAACCTCTCGACGCACGCCGAAAACTGCGCTAGGCTGATCGAATCGGGCGCTGTAGTGGCCCTCGTCGAAGCATTGAGCTTCGAGGGCGTGTGCGAAGAATCCGCGGGCGCTTTGGCTCTGATCGTTAGGCAACCTTTGGGAGCTGAAGCTGTTGTTAGAGAAGAAAGGGCCATCGAAGGACTCGTCGGTATGATGAGGTGTGGTACGCCTAAGGGAAAGGAGAATTCGGTGGCAGCCCTGCTCGAGCTGTGTCGAGCCGGCGGTTCGACCGCTATGGCTAAGGTGGCCAGGGCTCCATCCCTGGCTGGTCTGTTGCAGGCCTTGCTGTTTACGGGGACCAAACGAGCCAGGCGAAAGGCTGCTTCGCTCGCTCGGGTTTTTCAGAGGTGCGAGAATGATGGTGATGGTGGTGGATTGCATCATGGCATGGGATTTGTTGCCATACCTTTGTCTATTTCTGTGCCTGTTTTGTAGTTTGTTGTGTTGGGATTGGGAAAATTAAATTTATTTATATACAGAATTTTTTTTTCATTACATTTGTCACTTGTGGATCAGTGTTACACCGTTGGTATCGTAGCCGAACTCTGCAACTGACTCTGTTCTTCACTTGATGGAGATCTTTCATTGCTTTGAGCATCCATTTTTCCTTCGAGAATCCGTACAGTTTCAGACATGGTAGACAAGTCTTTTAACACAACTGAGTCAAGATTCCCTGACAGTAATAGCATTCACATTGCTAGTTGTCACGCCCCTTTCAATTCCCTTAGAATATTTTCTAAGTATTTGAGGTTCGTGCGGCCTAACTCGTTCCCGTGCAAGTTAGTCAGCCCTTCTTTTCACTCGAATTCTTTTCCCTCACAGAACTCTCGTGTGTGCTAGCGTGCCTTTTTGTGTTTTGCGCAAACAACAACAATTACGGGCAAAGCCCAACCTTTTCTCTTTATTCCCAAAAAGATTACAAGGACTCACTTAGAACACACTTAGCACTATTTCGGATGTCTTAAACGAAAAGACAACATAGCTATTTATAGACAACATCAAGCTTCTAGTTGGCTAAGATCAAACGGGCTACAACTGCTCCGGGAGCAGTTTCGTGTGGACTCAAACTGCCAACCGCCAGGCAGTTTCTTGCTGGCTGGCTCGGGGAAGTTATCTGCCAGGCTGGGTCTTGGAACTGCTTGCCAGGCCAGATCAACCGCCACGGTAACTTCCCGCCAGGCTAAGCCAAACTGTCCTGGAACCGCCGTGCAACTGCTCGTCGGGTTAGGCCGGCCGAGCCATCTTGGGTACTTGGCCAAGAATGTTGCCCGCATGGTCGGGCGCTGCACCAAGCCAGCGCCAATGTCTCGCACATTGCGCCCATGCCGCGCGCGCGTCGTGCGCAAGTGTCCGCACATTCCGCCCATGCCCGCGCGCGCGTCCTGCGCAAGGGTCTCGCACCTTGCGCATGAGTCCCGCACATGTATGCCTTAGCGCGCGCGCATCCTGCCTAAGGATCCCGCACGCCGCGCATGAATCCCGCACATGTCTGCCTCAGCGCGCGTTCTTGCCAACCTTGTTACGCACAGTGCCTACTCTGCGCGCCGATGTCGAGTGCCTTGCGCGCCCCGCGCCCGCATAACTCGCCCATCGTAGTCAAGCCAGCGCGTAGTGCCGCGCGCGCTGCCTTGCCTTGCCCGCGCGCAGTGTGCTGCGCGGGCTGTGTTCCTCGCAAGGCCTGGCCAGGCCCTGGCCAGGCGGGGCGCTCCACCAAGCAAACGCCCCATTATGCGTGGCCCGCGCGTCCCAGCCGAAGGTGATGCACGGCCACGGCCTGCCCCAAAGTTAGGAGTCTAACAAACCACCCCCACTCAGAGCGCTCGACGCCCTCGTCGAGGTTGTGGGGTTGTCAAGGTTCCTGAAGTATGCCGCAATCTCCTCTTCGAAGTTCCACAAATCCACGTCTTTTTCCCAAGTAGCATCCGCCTCAGTTTCTCCTTCCCATTGGATCAGAAACTCAGTCCGCCTAGCAATCCGGCCGTATCCCTTCGTCCGGTGAGTAAGGATTTTGAGAATCTTCTTCTCGAATTCTCTTCGGACCAGCGGAGGTGCTCGCTTTTCTTGCTTCCTTGTCAAGTCCATGTCTTCATGGAACTTCTTTAGAAAGCTAACGTGGAACGTTGGGTGAAGCTTTAGCCGATCTAGCAGCTTCAGCCGATAGGCCACATTGCCTACCCGCTTCATAACTTCGAACGGTCCATCATACTTTGGAATCAACCCACGTTGAGCCGCTTTGGCACTAACCTGTTTCCACATTTGAGGGGTTAGTTTGAGCAATACCTTCTCACCAACAGCGAATTCAACGTCCCGTCTCTTAGCATCCGCATATTTCCGCATGCGGCGCTGTGCCTTCGCTAGGCTGTCTTTAGCATCGTCCAACAGATCTTGCTGTTCCCTTGCAAAATTGTAGGCCGCAGGGCACTTACTCTTTGCCTGTTGGATGGCCACCTCATGGGGAGTGAGTGGCTGCATTCCGTACACCAACTCGAATGGGCTCTTGCCTGTTGCTGAGGCTTTGTGCAAATTGTAGCAAAATTGAGCCATGTCGAGCAGCGTCACCCAATTCTTCTGGCTAGCCGTGACATAATGCCGCAAGTACTCTTCCAACACTTGGTTCATCCGCTCAGTCTGACCATCGGTCTGAGGGTGATTCGCCTTGGAGAATTTCAACTCCGTTCCCATCATGTTGAAGAGAGACGTCCAAAACTTGCCAGTGAAGCGCGCATCACGATCACTGATTATGTCTTGAGGCAGCCCAAAGTACTTCACCACGTACTTGAAAAACAGGCCAGCCGATTGATCCGCCGGGCAGGCCTCGGGTGCAGGAATAAAGACAGCATATTTAGAAAACCGATCCACGACCACAAGAATTGAGGCCATACCAGACACCTTTGGAAAGCCCGTGATGAAGTCCATGGAGACGGATTGCCATGGGTGGTCGGGTATGGGCAGCGGCTGCAACAGTCCTGCCTCCTTCTTTCTTTCGGTCTTGTCTAGTTGGCATACTAGACATGTTTTCACATAGGCCTCGATGTCTTACTCCATCTTTGGCCAAAAGTATCGTCGGGACAGTAGGGCCATCATCCGCTCAATCCCTGGATGGCCAGCCCATTGCGGGTCATGAGTTTCCCGCAAGAGTTCGCGACGCAGCGGGCCAACTGGCACATAGGCCCGTGCTCCCTTAGCGAACAACAACTCGTCCTCCAGCCAATACTTTCTGACTTCGCCACTTCTTACTTGCTCCGCCAACTTCTGATAGACAGCATCAAGTTGGGACGCTTGTCGAATCTTCTCAAGGAAGTCCGACTCGATCACGGTCAAGGCAGCCACATACTCCTCGACCACTTTCCGGCTTAAGGCATCTGCGACTTCATTATGCTTTCCCGGCCTGTGCACCCATTCGAAATCGAATTCTCCCAAGAATTCTTGCCAACGGGCCTGCTTGGGCGACAACTTCTTCTGCGTCCGAAAATAAGTATTGGCAACATTATCGGTTACAATAATGAACTTTGTACCGATTAGATAATGCCGCCATGCGCCTAGGCAGTGTATCACGGCCGTCATTTCCTTCTCATGCGTTGAATATCGCATCTCCGCCTCCTTCAACTTCCGACTTTCAAAGGCAATGGGGTGCCTTTCCTGTACCAGCACCCCGCCAATAGCTCGCCCCGAGGCATCAGTATGCACTTCGAACGGCTTGTCAAACCTTGGCAGCTTTAGAACAGGCTCTGGAGAGATGGCACTCTTCAAGGCATCGAAAGCGCCTTGGCACTCCGAGTTCCATACCCAGCATGCCTCCTTCTTCAACAAGTCCGTCAGAGGGCTAACTATCTTCGAGTAGCCTTTTATAAACCGTCGGTAGTAGTTTGCCAGTCCCAAAAATGACCGCAACTCCGTCACCTTGGATGGCTCAGGCCAATCAGTCACGGCCTGAACTTTGCGTCTGTCCATCTTGATCTCGCCTTGGCAGACAATGTGGCCCAAGAAGGAATTTGTTCACTGCAGAACTCGCACTTCTCCTTCTTGGCATATAATTCATTTTCCCTCAACTTCCCCAACACAAGTCTTAGATGCTGTAAGTGCTCATCAAAAGACTCGGAATAGATAACAATGTCATCCAAATATACGACCACGAACCGGTCAAGGTATTCGTACAGGACATCATTCATCAAATTACAAAAGGTCGCCGGGGCATTCGTAAGCCCAAACGGCATAACCAAAAACTCGTACGAGCCGTACCTCGTCACACAAGTCGTTTTTGGCTCATCTCCTTCCGCAATTCGCACTTGCCAATAGCCCGATCTCAGGTCTATTTTTGAGTAGTAGCGTGCCTTCGTCAGCTTGTCAAACAGATCAAGTGCATTCGGGATCGGGTACTTATTCTTGATAGTTGCCTTGTTCAGCGCCCGATAATCCACGCACATCCGCAAGGACCCGTCTTGCTTCTTTTGAAACAGCACTGGAGACCCATAGGGAGCCTTCGAGGGCTGCACGAGCCCGGCCGCCAAGAGTTCATCCAGTTGCCTTCTCAATTCCGCCAACTCCACAGGGTTCATGCGGTAAGGGGCCTGTGCTGGAGGCTTCACGCCAGGCTCCAACTCGATCTTGTGATCAATAGGCCTCTTGGGTGGTAGCTTCTTAGGCAACTCCGGGGGCATCACGTCTGCAAACTCATCAAGTAAATTTTGCACCACCGTTGGCACTGCTTCTGTCTGATCAGGGTTAGTCTCTAATAGCGTGGCCAAGTATGTCGCCTCGCCATGTCTAAGGCCAGCCTTCAACTGTAAGGCCGACAACAACCCTGTTTTCTTCCCGCTTGACTTGCACTCCTTGTAATTCCCTCGCACAAATGACGGACAAGCATCGTCATGAATAAAAGTCCGCGAAGGTGAGGAATTACCGCAACCTTGGCACGCACTAGGAACTCTGTCCCGAGTATGACATCGAAATCATCGAGAGGGACGGCCATGAACCCGCAAGGTCCATGCCAGGAGCCAACTGTTAGTTCGACATTGGCCACGCCTTTGACAGGCGTTGCTTCAGAATTCACCGCCTTCACTTTGCTCGAGTGTTGGGCAAGTTCCAGCCCCAACTTGGCCACCTCTCGCTCAGTGATGAAATTGTGGGTTGCGCCCGTGTCCACCATGGCCAGCGCTTCCCTGCCATTCAACATGGCTTTAACGTAGAGCAAACCTTTCGATTGAGAGGAACTCTCTTGTATTGCGGACAAGAGTTGCATAGGATTGACACGCGATGGTCCGGCCTCATCATCGCTCGACTGCTCGGCAACAAAGGCCGCGAGTTTCGTTCGCTTTGGGCAATCTCGCATACGATGGTCGCCATTGCACAGAAAGCAGCCCCTGTTCGTCTTATCCACCACAAGCGGCTATTTTTCCTTTGACTTGGTGACCGTCACCTCCTTCGTATGCTTCTTAGTGAACTTCTTTCCCTTCCGTCGGTCGGCCTTTTCCTTGTTCTTACCACGATCGCGCTTGGAGCGATCTACATCAGGCCCTGTGACTGTTTTAAAGTCCACCAAGCGATCGGCCGCGGCTGTCGCAGCGCTCAAGTCCTGGACGCCTTGCCGACGAAGTTCGGCTTGCGCCCACGTCTGTAAGCCCGACATGAAGTTGAACAACTTGTCCTCCTCGGACATTTCACGTATGTCCAACATGAGCGAGTGAAACTCGGTCACGTACTCCCTTATGGTCCCTGTGTGCTTCAACTTTCGCAGGGACTCCCTTGCAATCCACGCCGTATTGCCAGGGAGGAATTGATCCTTCAGTTCCTTCTTTAATGCTTCCCATGTCTCGATCTCATCTCGGTTTGCCGCAGCATCACCCGAGAGTTTTGCCCGCCACCAGAGTTTCGCATCCCCCTCAAGATACGAACTTGCAACCGTCACCTTCTCGGCCTCTGGCACGCGGCCAGTCCGAAAGTAGGTTTCCATATCCCATAGGAAGTTTTCCAGCAACTTGGCGTCTCTTGTGCCGAAGAAACACCTAGGCTCCCGAGCCTTCGTGGTCTGATTCCCTCCAGGGATATTCGCAACTGCCCGCCTTAGAACCCGCAACTTCTCACGCATCGCTTCAACTTGGTTGCTTGAGGCTTGCGACCCTTCTTCTAAAGCCAGCATTCTGTGGAAGAGGCCCTCCACATTTTCGCCTGGTGGTGGCGAAATCAGATCGTACAACACGGTGAGTTTCCGTTCCAACTCGGAAACCCGATTTCGCAGCGTAGTGTATTGATTATCCGACATCAAGGCTGAAATCAAAGCAAACCCGGCGCTCTGATACCAAATGTCACGCCCCTTTCAATTCCCTTAGAATATTTTCTAAGTATTTGAGGTTCGTGCGGCCTAACTCGTTCCCGTGCAAGTTAGTCAGCCCTTCTTTTCACTCGAATTCTTTCCCTCACAGAACTCTCGTGTGTGCTAGCGTGCCTTTTTGTGTTTTGCGCAAACAACAACAATTACGGGCAAAGCCCAACCTTTTCTCTTTATTCCCAAAAAGATTACAAGGACTCACTTAGAACACACTTAGCACTATTTCGGATGTCTTAAACGAAAAGACAACATAGCTATTTATAGACAACATCAAGCTTCTAGTTGGCTAAGATCAAACGGGCTACAACTGCTCCGGGAGCAGTTTCGTGTGGACTCAAACTGCCAACCGCCAGGCAGTTTCTTGCTGGCTGGCTCGGGGAAGTTATCTGCCAGGCTGGGTCTTGGAACTGCTTGCCAGGCCAGATCAACCGCCACGGTAACTTCCCGCCAGGCTAAGCCAAACTGTCCTGGAACCGCCGTGCAACTGCTCGTCGGGTTAGGCCGGCCGAGCCATCTTGGGTACTTGGCCAAGAATGTTGCCCGCATGGTCGGGCGCTGCACCAAGCCAGCGCCAATGTCTCGCACATTGCGCCCATGCCGCGCGCGCGTCGTGCGCAAGTGTCCGCACATTCCGCCCATGCCGCGCGCGCGCGTCCTGCGCAAGGGTCTCGCACCTTGCGCATGAGTCCCGCACATGTATGCCTTAGCGCGCGCGCATCCTGCCTAAGGATCCCGCACGCCGCGCATGAATCCCGCACATGTCTGCCTCAGCGCGCGCGCGCGCGCGCCGCCCGCGCGCGTTCTTGCCAACCTTGTTACGCACAGTGCCTACTCTGCGCGCCGATGTCGAGTGCCTTGCGCGCCCCGCGCCCGCATAACTCGCCCATCGTAGTCAAGCCAGCGCGTAGTGCCGCGCGCGCTGCCTTGCCTTGCCCGCGCGCAGTGTGCTGCGCGGGCTGTGTTCCTCGCAAGGCCTGGCCAGGCCCTGGCCAGGCGGGGCGCTCCACCAAGCAAACGCCCCATTATGCGTGGCCCGCGCGTCCCAGCCGAAGGTGATGCACGGCCACGGCCTGCCCCAAAGTTAGGGGTCTAACACTAGTCTATGTATAATGAAAAGAAGAGTTGGGGCTCCTCTGTTTCATTCCACCTCCTCCATACCTGGTGGTTGACACGTAGGACACTGTGCCGGCCATTTTTTGTTCCCTTGTTTTCTTTGTCGATAGCTTAGCTATTATGTGAGTTTTATTGGTAACACTGTGTTGTATTGTAAGCACGATTGTAGATTGATATGGGGCAAACCCAATCAACAAGATTTATATGTGTGGGTAAAGAAATTTATATAGCCGGAGAATCAGTTATTATAATGTTTAAGGACGTGCGTAAGGTGCTTATTGTTGGAGAGACTGAAGGGACGTGTTTGGGACTTGTGGGGGAGTCGGGACGTGTTCGGGACTTGTTGGGGACGTATTTGGGGTACTGGGACGTGATGGGGACCTGTTGGGAGCATATTTGGTACGCCGGGGACCTGTTTGGACGTGTTTTGAAACGTGGGGGACCTGTTTGAATGTGTTGGGATGTTGGGGATCTGCTTTGGACGTAAATGAAATGACACAAGAAGTTACGTGGTTCGGATCTTTGCAGATCCTACGTCCACGGGCGCTCTAAAACCTCTTTTCACTATACTTTGATGATTTACACACTCAAACTGCCCTATTCCTCACGTATTCTCTCAAGAACAGAAGGCATAATAAAGAAAGGTGTTTCCATAGTGAGAGAGAGAGATTTCTTAAGTGTTTCAGGTGTTAAAACGTGAATGAATGGTGAAAATGGTGAAGGTCCCTTTATATAGGAGGCTCTCTGGATATTGCCTGAAGGTACGTCCTAGCTCCTGGATATTGCCTGGAGGTCCCTCCCGAGATCCCTGGTGATAAGACCTTCTGGGACCGTGTGATGCTCAGGATGGCAGGCCGTCTGTCAGAGAGCCTTTGACAGTTTGCAGATATCTTTCTATAGTGACAGTGGTCACAGCTTTTGCAGGGGTGTTGCCCTCTCTCCATCAGACACGTGGCGTTTCTCATTGGATTCCCTTTTTATAATATCTTTTCACTTGCAACGTGTGGGCCTTCCTTTGTTATGGGTTTGCTGGGCTTTTTTCGGCCCATCTAGTTTAGTCCACATCAACCACTCCCCTACTCTAATTTAGTTTTTGGGACAAAAAGTGAATTAGAGTAAAATAGTAAGATGGGCCTTACCTCCCTACCGTAATTACCTCTTGAAGGTTTAGGACCCATTGGTTTTTGGGGAGCTTAACTCCCCTATGCATGTCTAGTGGAGACCCGATGGCAGAGCTCCTCTTCAAACCTTGCGTTCTTGAAGGAGATCCCCAGGTTCTGTTATACGTTGCTCCTAGCTCCCTCGCTCCCTCGGGTCCTGGTGGCAAGGGGATGTTTGCGAGGAGATTCCTCCTTTTGCAGGGACGACAGACGTCCCTGTGGTTCCTTCTCCTATTAGGGGCTCAAGAACCTCCCATCATCACAGTCCCTGTTTCCCTCGGGGTGATTATGCTGAGCCTCTTATGGGACCTATAGGGACCTCAGTGGCTGAGCTCCCTACTTCTGTGGACCATCTGAACAAAGGGTGAAAGATGAACTTGTTAGATCATTGAGTGCTCCTAGACGTTCAGAGGGTCATCTCTCGGGTGGTGAGCTATGTAGCTGTCGGACCATCCGCCAAGTCGTCAACCCGGGACCTGGAGATAGTCAATTAGACGAAGTCAACCTGTTAGTACGAGAGGGAACTGCGGAGCTCCCTAGAGAAAGAAAGACAAAAATGCAGCTCTTATGAAATAGCGCAAGGAAGATCTCTAGAGCTCCTTCGCTAAGGAGAAGGGAGAGTGGGATGTCGATTTTGCGAGTGTGACGGAGGTGCATTTGGCTTATCTTCAAGGGCTGCCATCTTTGATTGCTTTGAGTGAGGTCCTCAAGCTCTCGAGAATCCTCGTTTTTGGTGTCTCAAAGGAGCATGTGGAGGTCTTGGCCCATGCTATGATCTCTCAGACGTCATCTCCAGCTCCTCATGGGACTTAGTGGGAGGCCTTTCCGGACATCTTAGGGCCTGCAATGTTCTAGGGGAGCTTAACTCCCCTATGTTTATGTGTCCTGTTGGAGCTCGTTTTTCCTCTGGCTTTCATCGTCGCTGTTGCATCCATCGTCCTTGGAATCTGGAAGGGACCTGGCAGGGACCTGATGGGGGAGCTCCTCTTTGAGCCTTGGAGGAGATCCTCAGGTCCTGCTGCACATCGCTTCTAGCTTCCTGGGGCATTCTAGGACCTGCGATGTTTTAGGAGAGCTTAACTCCCCTAGCGGGGACCTGATGGGGGAGCTCCTCTTTGAGCCTTTGCACTAGCAAGGAGGTCCCTAGGTCCTGCTGTACGTGTCTCCGAGCTCCCTGGGACATCCTCATTTTTGCCTTTTTCAGGGTGGTGATGGCCTGTAAGAAATATTATGTCATTTTTTCCTTTCGACATACGATGGTAAGGACTTGGGGAGCTTAACTCCCCATGTTCGTAAGTTTCATCGGAGTTTCCTTCCTCCTCGTATTATATTTTCTTTTGCGGGACCTGATGGATGTTTCTAGGAACATCATTATCGTGGCTTGGTTATAGCGCCAGCTCGCTTATTCAATTCGTAAGCCAAGTACGAATTCACGCCCTTGGTTGCAATGACCGTCGTCATTGTCCTCGGGTGTCGCTTTGCGCTAGGCTCTCTTTGTCCTTAGCGAGTTCAGTAATGTAGGCCCGAAGGTCCTAAAAAGTGGGGGACTACCCCACCGTTTTACCCTGGTTATAGCGCCAGCTACGCTAAGGTACCTATACACGTCGCAGGCCTTACTGATGACCTTTGATGTCCTGTACACCGCAGCCCGTCAGCGGCGGCATCTTGTACACCCTCATGGGCATCTTTCACGTCGCAGGCTATCAGCCTTTGATGTCTTTGTACGCCGCAGGTCCGTCGACCCTTGGTATCATTTCACGTCGCAGGCTATTAGCCTTTGATGTCTTTGTACGCCGCAGGTCCGTCGACCTTTGGTATCGATTATATTACACGGTGCACCGTTTATAGAATATCTATATTCCGACAAGGCGGTATTTGCTTAGGGACATCATTAGTTTACCCTGGTTATAGCGCCAGCTTCGCTTAAATGCGTGGTTATAGCGCCCGCTCGCTTAGATGCGTGGTTATAGCGTCCGCTCGCTTAAATGCGTGGATATAGCGCCCACTCGCTTAATGCGTGGATATAGCGCCACCTCGCTTAGTGCGTGGTTATAGCGCCCGCTCGCTTAGTATCAGGGCTCATTGTTGGAGGCCTTGTGATTTGAAAGTGATGGCGAAATGGAACGCCTTCTCTTCTCGGTTAATAACGAGGTCCCTGGCCCCAGGTCTCTGGAGGCTTGGAAGTTAGCATGGAGCTATCTTCTAGGTCCCCTGGACCTTCGCGTGTCAGCGCAGATCTTGGCTTCTTTGCCTTCCTCCAGCACGGAGCTGCACTTCAGCTGGTTTTGGAGATCCCTTATGACGAACTTCGCATCATGGAGATCTCGAACACACGGATAATGTCCTCGTTTTCAGCAAGGAGCTTGTCTTTAGGTCCCCTGGAGTAAGGGCCTTCACGTCAGCGCGGAACTGGACTATTACGTCTTTGTACCAGCGGGGAGCTGGACTTCTAGATCCCTGTGGCTTTCCATATGCCAGTGCAGAGGAGGACTTCGACCTTCCGGGGATCTCCGGATGCCAGCACAAAGCTGGGCTTCGAGGTCTTGCAGACCTTTGCCAGCGCGGAGCTTGGCTTGAGGCTGAGCCTTACATGGAGCTGGTCCTTCATAGGAAGCGGGGGTTGTCTGCCTTTTGTCGGCACAGATCCCCCAAACACCTCGACCTTGGTTGATGCCACGGTCAAGGAACTTCCCCAATTGTCCCATTGGGGGCACTTTGATTTCATCCTTCAAATAACAACAGCTGTTAGTATGATGTATTTATTCATTATAGTATCAATGATATAAATGAGAATAAGGTTTAGAGGGCCCTGGAATTCTGGCTAAGAGCCTTATCAAGGCGGAATGTCTCCCGTGGATCAGCGTTGTCGCGGAATTGGCGATTGTCGTAACTAGGATTCTCAGACCAGCGTCGAGTTGAATTCGCAGGTCCCAAATATGAAGATTCGGGTCTGCGCGCTAGCACGGAGCTGTTTTCTTCGGTCCCCTGGATATTACCAATGGGGAGCTGGGCTCTGAGGTACTGCAGCGGAGCTTTATGTGCCAGCATGGAGCTCAGGTTCTATCTCCCTCAGGCTTTCAGGTGTTGCGGCCTTTGGATCCTTAAGTGGAGCTGGCTTCTATATGGAAGACGCGGGGGTTGTCTGCCTTTAATCGGCATAGATCCCCCGAGCTCCTTCTTGGCTGCCTTCAGACCTTGGTCAAAGCTACGCCCGACGGACCTCTCCAAACGTCATGCGAGGGTGGGTCCTTTCAACAATGAAAGTTGTTAGTGTGACGTATATACTTATAATAATATTGGTGAAGTAAATAAAAATGAGATTCAGAGGGTCTCGGAGTTTCGGCTAAGAGCCTTCTTATCGTGGGACGTCTCCCGGATAATGTCAGGATTTCCACCATGTGGTTGCGTAACGGTAGCACCCTAAGGAGAGATCTCGACAGCTCCCTGTTGCGGAGGTCGTTTGTTGGCGCACTCGTATACGGAGGAAATGGTGGTAGGTGCTCCCAGGGACACAATAGGGGACCTGCTAATGCACGCACGGAGGTCCTCGTATGCCAGTACTGAGTTGGGCTTTGACTTCCTGTGGAGCTTCATGTGCCAGCGCGGAGCTGGGAGGTCCCGGATGCGGAGCTCCGGAGCTTCCTGCCAGCGCAGAGCTGGGATTTGAGGTCCCTCTGGCCTCGGTACACCATCGTGGAGCTGGACCTCTAAGTCCTTCAAATGTTCAGGTGCATGATTCGGGCTCTGTTGGCCATTGGAGTCCCTAGTGCCTCATGTTCCTACTATGACGGGGACATGAGTCCTGAGTGGAGCTGACCCCTATCTAGAGGAGGTGGACGGCGTCTGCCTTTATTAGGCACATTTTTGCTACAGACTCCTTTAGGGCAACTGCCTGGATGAGCCTCTTTATCTCGTCCTTCAAACAATAACACTTGTTAGTGTGGTCACATATTTATTATGATAACAATATTATATAACTGAGAAGGGATGTAGAGGGCCCTGGAATTCTGGCCAAGGGCCTTATCAGCATGGGATGTCTTCTGTGGATCCTGCCCTCATGGAGCTGGGCTTTTGTCTCCCACTGGTCTTCGAGTGTCGGCGCTGAGCTGACTTCTAGGTCCACGGACCTTCGTATGCTCGCGTGGAGCTGGACTCTGATCTCCTGCGGCACTTCGTACCTCAGCGCGGGAATTGGCTCCTAGATCCCGAATATAGGAGCTGGGTTTTCATGGAGCGGGGCCTTTTAAGCCTTCTGCCAGCGCGAAGCTGGGAGGTCCCGAATGTGGAACTTCGGGTCTTTGTGCCAGGACGGAGCTGGCTTGTATCTCCCGCGGACCTTCGGATTTTCTTACCAGCGTGGAGCTGGGTGGTCCCGAAGACGGGGCTTCGGGTCTTCTTACCAGCGGGGAGCTGGGCTCTTAGGTCCCGAAGGGGGAGCTTCGGGTCTTCAGGCCAGCGCGGAGCTGGGCTCTTAGGTATCGAACGGGGGGCTTCAAATTTTCTTACCAGCGTGGAGCTGGGAGGTCCCGAAGATGGAGCTTCGGGTCTTCTTGCCAACGCGGAGCTAGGCTCTTAGGTCCCGAAGGGGGAGCTTCGGGTCTTCATCCTTTCTGGCCCGGGTTTCAAGTCCTGGACGTTCCTCACCACGTTGGGCAGTTTCTGGAGGTCCTTCTTCGCAAATTGTGGGTCTAGGTTCTTCGATATGGACAAATCTTCCTCCGCTGACGTCTCGCGCGTTTCGTATTGTCCCAATAGAACAGAAGGAAGAAAAAACAACGAATTATCAGCACAACTTCGCACGGTGGTAGTAAAAAATACTCACGCCTTCAACTCGGAATTTCCCACAGACGGCGCCATTTGATATGGGGCAAACCCAATCAACAAGATTTATATGTGTGGGTAAAGAAATTTATATAGCCGGAGAATCAGTTATTATAATGTTTAAGGACGTGCGTAAGGTGCTTATTGTTGGAGAGACTGAAGGGGACGTGTTTGGGACTTGTGGGGGAGTCGGGACGTGTTCGGGACTTGTTGGGGACGTATTTGGGGTACTGGGACGTGATGGGGACCTGTTGGGAGCATATTTGGTACGCCGGGGACCTGTTTGGACGTGTTTTGAAACGTGGGGGACCTGTTTGAATGTGTTGGGATGTTGGGGATCTGCTTTGGACGTAAATGAAATGACACAAGAAGTTACGTGGTTCGGATCTTTGCAGATCCTACGTCCACGGGCGCTCTAAAACCTCTTTTCACTATACTTTGATGATTTACACACTCAAACTGCCCTATTCCTCACGTATTCTCTCAAGAACAGAAGGCATAATAAAGAAAGGTGTTTCCATAGTGAGAGAGAGAGATTTCTTAAGTGTTTCAGGTGTTAAAACGTGAATGAATGGTGAAAATGGTGAAGGTCCCTTTATATAGGAGGCTCTCTGGATATTGCCTGAAGGTACGTCCTAGCTCCTGGATATTGCCTGGAGGTCCCTCCCGAGATCCCTGGTGATAAGACCTTCTGGGACCGTGTGATGCTCAGGATGGCAGGCCGTCTGTCAGAGAGCCTTTGACAGTTTGCAGATATCTTTCTATAGTGAACAGTGGTCACAGCTTTTGCAGGGGTGTTGCCCTCTCTCCATCAGACACGTGGCGTTTCTCATTGGATTCCCTTTTTATAATATCTTTTCACTTGCAACGTGTGGGCCTTCCTTTGTTATGGGTTTGCTGGGCTTTTTTCGGCCCATCTAGTTTAGTCCACATCATACCACATCATAGATATATAGGTAAGACTGTGTTCGTGTCTTTTCTCCATGTAAAGAGCCTCTGTTTCTCTGTATTACTGAGCCTAATACAAACCTAAGAAAGAGAATTATTTGTAATGAAGAACGAAGGAGGAAAAAAAGCGTAGTCAAACTGTAGTTTATTGTACGAAATAAAGGCAGACTACGCGTTTTGTTTGTTCATTATCCAGCAGTCAACACTTGCTCGTTGATTTAACTTGATTTAAACGAATCAGAACATAACTTTAGATTATTACTTTACTTTGCATTGAAGAAGTCACCAAAGCAAAACAACATTGTTATGTTCAAAGTCTAACCTTTGACTCACAATCACCGCCATCGCAAACTTCGATTACCTTTTGTCGGAGGAACGAAAGAATCGTCAGCCCCTGCCCCGAAATTCAATCTTTTTCGTTTAGACGGCTAATAAAGCAACCCCGAAAGATCAAATCTTGTTCTTGTGAAGATCCAATAGATTTTTTCAGGAAAACCCAGCATTATTTCGAGGCCATGAGTCGTTATTGAGTGGAACATCGTCGAAGTAATTTCCATGGCTTCACCTCCAATTGACAGCAACGCTAACTTCCCGCTTTCAGAAAATGCACTGATCACCACTATCAGAAATTCGATTCAAGCTCTCGGCCGTGGATTTGATGTAACTTCTGACATCAGACTGTTGTACTGTAAAGGCGCCCCAGGCTCGCGTTTGCTGCATATCGATGAGCAGCAGACGAGGACCTCGAAGTTTTCGAATCTTGTCTGATTCCGAATGTTTCGGTTGATATCGTATGCTCTAAAGGGCAGATTTCTCATGAGAAGACGCCTGTGTGGAGCTTCGAGGAGGTCAGTCATTCGTTGCATACTCAGTTTCTTTCTCTCGTATTGCATATGATGTGTTTGCTTGTGTTCCTGAGTGAAATTTAAGGATTTAGTATCAGGTTTCGTGATCATATTCTTGATTCCTCAGCCTTTGACTTCTGTGAAATATGAGGATGCTTTATTGGCTTTTTTTACAGATGGCAAGATACTTCAACGAAAAGGCTGATTTGCCCGGCGAAACTCCCCTTGGAAACTTCAATGCAATGTTTAACTGCAGTGGCTCTCGGCAAGTAGATGCAGCAGCCACGAAATCGCTTGCAATGGTTGGATGTAACATTTCGTTATATACCGTTGAACTTGCAACTTCAGATTTCGTCTTGCGCGATGAAATTAAGTCTGCCGTTCCTTATTCTTGGGATCCCGCTTCATTGGCTAGGTGAGCATTAACCTCCGAGTCCTTGCTCTCTATTTCTTTGGTTCAAATGTCATTTGCTTTCGCTAGACCTTGTCCTCCTTTTTTCTTTTCCGTATGCATAATTTTTTACTGAACGACACAATGTTTCGTCTCCCAGTTTCATTGAGAACTACGGTACGCATATAGTCACTTCAGCAACGATTGGAGGAAGGGATGTAGTATACGTAAGACAGCACCAATCTTCGCCTTTGTCAGTTGTAGACGTTGAAAGCTATGTGAAAGACATTGGAGAGCAGAGGTTTTCAGATTCGAAGAACAATTCAAATCCCGGAGCCTTAAAATTCAAGGACAAGGTTGGTCTGATCTGATGAAGTTATCATTGCTCTTCATATTCGATTCTTTCTACAAAATCATGTGCATTTTTTCAGGACGTTACGGTAATCTTCAGAAGAAGAGGAGGAGACGACCTCGAACAGAGCTATGATAAGTGGGCCAAAACTGTACATGGGGCGCCAGACGTGATTAACATGACATTTACACCCATCGTGTCTTTGCTTGAAGATGTTCCTGGGATAAAACACTTGTCTCGTGCTATTGACCTCTACTTGGAGTGTAAGAATCTGCCCATGCTGTACTCATTTTCTTTAAAAAAAAAAAACTAGTCAGAAAATGCTGACAGTGAAATATTTGTCTGTGTTCTTACCACTAAGAGCACGTGTGTTCGTTTGTTGTAATAATTTGAGCTCTTCATTTTACATACTCTGTCATAATACGCAGGAAAAGCCTTCTTTCATTTACTAAGGATTAGTCACCTCCTTTCGATTTTTTTCTGCAGACAAGCCGCCCATCGAGGATCTGCAGCACTTCCTAGATTTCCAAATGTCTCGAATTTGGGCGCCCGATCAGAAAACCCTTCAAAGAAAAGAGCCCGTCTGTCCATATCTTCACTTCAGCCTAATGGGTCCCAAGCTTTACGTTAGCCCAGACCAGGTAATCTATAACACTTCACGAATTTCCAACCGTTAAGTTCAAACAAAATTCTCGATTTTAAATAGTTCTCACATCTCCACGACCAATTATCCCAGGTAACAGTCGGGCGTAAGCCAGTAACAGGACTCAAACTCACCTTAGAAGGAGCCAAGCAAAACCGCCTCACCATCAACTTACAGCACTTAGTGTCCCTTCCCAAGATTCTCCAGCCACACTGGGACGCCCACGTAGGCATCGGTGCGCCCAAATGGCAAGGGCCCGAGGAGCAAGATAGCCGCTGGTTCGAGCCCATCAAGTGGAAGAACTTCTCACACGTCAGCACAGCGCCCATCGAATACACAGACACTTGCATAGGTGATTTATCTGGCGTTCACATAGTCACTGGGGCCCAGCTAGGCGTATGGGATTTTGGCGCGAAGAGCGTTCTTCATCTCAAGCTCCTCTTTTCAAAAGTCCCAGGTTGTACTATAAGGCGATCTGTGTGGGACCATAGCCCTATGAATCTATCTGCTGGCGGGCATAGACAAGATGGTTCGTCGAGTTCTTCGATGGCTGGTGAGACTTTAGGACAATCTGGGAAGTTGGTTAAGATCGTTGATATGACTGAAATGTCTAAAGGGCCTCAAGACTTGCCAGGTCACTGGCTTGTGAGTGGGGCGAAGCTTGGAGTTGATAAGGGAAGGATTGTTTTACGGGTGAAGTATTCTCTGTTGAACTACTGATTTGTGGGGGTTTTTTTTTTTTTTTTCTGTTATATGTTTGTTGCTCGGACCTTTCGATATGTTTTTTCCATCATTCTTGCTGTACATTTGTTGATAAACGTCATCATTATTCCTTGTGCTTGAGGGTTCTTTCATTTGAATCGTTTTTGTTGTCTTCTTCGTATTCGAAATGAGTACTACAGCTGATCTAGTATCTGATTTCTGGGCTAACTAATGATAATAAAAATTCAATGTCATCATCAAGACAGTGAGTTGCAGTGGTGTGTTGTTCATGCAAAGACAAAATGGCTTGAGTTTTATTGCTTGTCTTGTTTCTGCTCTGCCTTCCTTACAGACATGGAAACCGTCCCAGAAAATGCTGTATTAATTTTTAATCTAATGAAGGGATTAGAATAAAAATATGTATCAAGAAAGTGAAGTTATTGAACTTTCCGAAAACTTTTCACCGCTGAGCTCCTCAAACTTAACGTCATCAAGTCTTTCTCAGTCAGCAAGGGATCGATGCAGATGTTGAAGCTAACGTCCACCTGGAGAATGACAAACATGTCCAACTCAAAATACGCAATTTAAAAAAAAAAAAAAAATAGATAAGAAAAAGAGAGTGTCTTTCTCGCCATTGAAGGCGTCGAATTGTTCAAATGGAATATCCCTCTCAAAGGCGGCAAAACTCTCTCATCCTCATACAAACATGTTCCGACAGATCTTTTGCTTATATATAGCCTCTCAGATGTCTTCTTCTTCCTCGTTACATTTCTCGACTTGCAAGTAACAAACTCGTCCACCAATGGTACATAAAGACAGTTCTTTTACGCATGCAAATCGGTTTAGCCTCGCGCTAACCGAGTATCGAAGCAAAGTAACCGAACCGATGATTTATTTTGCAGGATATCGCAGATTTCATAGAAGGGAAGGTAGATTGGAGAGGAAGAACTGCAAGAAGGGACAAACACGGCGGAACGTTGGCGTCTTCCTTAATCCTAAGTACATATAATTTTCCCCTCTACGCTCAACGCAATGCCATACCTTCAAAAGCTCCACGACTGAATTTAATGTTTTTCTCTTGCATTTGAAGCTTCATTTGGTTTCGAAAGCCTGGCGACGATTTCCCTTCAAGTCAACCTAGTGACGTACTTCACCATGATAATGCACTTTGGCATAGCAGACGCGGCGAACATACTCACCACCTACATGGGGACGACTTACCTCCTAACCCTCGTCGTCGCCTTCTTGGCCGACACATACGTCGGAAGGTTCCGAGCAGTTCTTGTCTCTGCAACCATCGAGTTCTTGGTCAGTGAAATACCTTATTATTACCAAACAGTTCAGAAAGCATCAATCTTTTTACTATTATTACAGAACCCTGAAAATCTTTTGATCGTTTGACGTATAGGGACTAGGATTGCTAGCGCTGCAAGCCCACTACGGCAGCCTCAGGCCGCCGCCGTGCAACGTATTCGACCCAAGCTCGCGCTGCACTAAGGTGCACGGCTCAGACGCCGCGCTTCTCTTCGCGGCACTGTACTTGGTGGCTTTCGGCGCCGGCGGAGTGAAGGCGGCGCTGCCGTCCCACGGCGCCGACCAGTTCGACGACAAGGACCCAAGCGAGGCGAAGAGGCAGTCGAGCTACTTCAACTGGCTGCTGCTGTCTCTGTGCTTGGGGGCGGCGGTGAGCTTGGTACTGTTCGTTTGGATCCAAGACTACAAAGGGTGGGGCTGGGGTTTCACGGCGAGCACCGTCGCCATGTCCTTCGCCGTCTTAATCTTCGGCCTAGGGCTGCCCAAGTACAGGATCCACGTCACCAGAGGGAGCAGCGCGCTGGCGGAGATTGCGCAGGTTTTCGTCGCGGCGGTGCGCAACAGAAACCTAGACCTGCCGGAGAACCCCCACGAGCTGCACGAGCTCGTCGACGGCGGCGGCGTGGAGTTCCTCGAGCATACCGATTCGTTCAGGTTTGGGGAAAAATATCGCGGGCTAACTGTTCGGCGAAATGCTTTCCACGCAATTAAGGCAATATTAACCCGAGGGTCTTTCTGTAATAACGCCAGGTTCTTGGACAAAGCGGCCGTGAGACCGCCGCAAGCGACGGCAGCCGCCGCCGCCGCGGAAAGCCCGTGGAAGCTCTGCGGAGTGACCCAAGTGGAGAACACAAAAATCCTCCTAAACATGGTCCCCGTCTTCTGCTGCACCTTCGTAATGACCCTCTGCCTAGCCCAGCTTCAGACCTTCTCCATCCAGCAAGGCGTCACCATGGACACGAGCATCGCAAAGCACGTCCGCCTACCGCCGGCGTCGCTCCCCATCATCCCCGTCGCCTTCCTCATCCTCCTAATCCCAGCCTACGACAAGCTCTTCGTCCCCTTCGCGCGCAAAATCACCGGCGTTCCCACGGGCATAACCTACCTCCAGCGAGTCGGCGTGGGTCTCGTCCTCTCCTCCCTCTCCATGGCCATAGCGGCGGTGGTCGAAGTCAAGAGGAAGAACGTGGCGAGGGACCACGGAATGCTCGCGGCGGTGCCGTTGCTGGACCCGCCGCTGCCCATAAGCGTTTTCTGGCTCTCGATACAGTACTTCGTTTTTGGGATCGCCGACATGTTCACCTACGTTGGGCTGCTCGAATTTTTCTACTCGCAGGTGCCGAAGGGGCTCAAGTCTGTGTCGAGCTGCTTCCTATGGACGTCCATGGCGGTGGGCTACTACCTCAGTACGATTACGGTGGACGTCGTGAATAGGGTGACTAAAGGAGTGACGAGGAGCCGTGGGTGGCTCAATGGGAATAACATCAACTTGGGACATTTGAATCTCTTCTATTGGTTGCTCTCTGTGATGAGTTTGTTCAATTTCTTTCTGTATTTGTTTGTTTCGAGGAGGTATGAGTATAGGCACGAGAAGGTGGTGCGCAGTGGTGGTGATGGCGTTGACCGTCGCGAGGAGAAGGCTTAGCTTAGCTTAGCTTAGTTATTATTACCAAGTTGTTTTGTCTGTGCTGATGTACTAATTGTGTAATTTTCTTGTCTGAATTGTTCTAAAATGGCTCAAAGTGTAGCTTATATTAATTTGTGTTCTTAAAGGAGTTAGATAGACATAAGTAGGCTTGTCAACAAGGTGGGGTGGGGGCGGGGATTTGATCCCCATCCCCGTCCCCGCGTCGACGGGGAATCCCCGTCTCCGTCCCCGCGAATTAAACAGGGAAAATTTTGTCCTCATCCCCGTCCTCGCCGGGTCCCCGCCCCCGCGCGGATTCCCCGTCCCTGCGACTTTTTTAAAAAAAATTATATTTATAATATATATAAATTGTAAATATTATTTAACTTATATTTAATTAGTATTTTTATTATAATAATAAAGTTTGGGTAAAAAAGTATTACTTAAATTTTATTTAGTATTATAATAATATAAGTTTTGAATAAAAAAAATTATTTAATATTTATTTTAGGTATAATTTTATTTATATAGATATTATATTTGGCGGGGAACGGGGCGGGGACTACAATCCCCGTCCCCGCCAACGGGGATAGATTATTCCCCATCCCCGCCCCGCGGGGATAAAATAGTGGGTATTCCCCGCCCCGTTCGGGGCGGATCCCCGCGGGGACGGGGAATCCCTGTTGGCGTGGCAGCGGACCCGGTCGAGTAATACTGCGGCTAAGTATTTGAACAACTAAAGATAAAATGTGGACACCGAGATTTAACGTGGAAAACCCCCAAACAAATCGGGGTAAAAACCACGGGCAAGGAAGGAGAATTCACTATAGGAGAAATATAGGAGTTACAACCTCTCGTACTACAAAGGAGAAAACCTCAATATCTCTCTTTATAGTCGGAGAAAATATCCGACAAACTCTCTATTATTTTCTCTCTATTTTCTCTCCTCTCACTGATCCCTTTGGATTTATTCTGTGGGATATTCTTTGAACTGATTCTTCGATGCCCTTTTATAGGCATACAATTAGATGTGAACCAATAACCAAAAGGTCATCAGCACACCAACGATGAACAGCGCCGAATTCGTTTTCCTTTTGTGCTCTGACCATTCAAAGGCCCATGTGCCTTTTGAATAATTATGCCGACAATCTCCCACTTGAAGAGTTGATTGGGGATTAATCGAATCTTCACACCATTCTTTCTCCCTTGCCATTCATGTTGCTTACGTCTCCGCTAGGCCACTCGAGGAACGACACCAAACGAACTTATCAGAGTCAACGTACTCTCTAACAGTAAAGTCTGCTCCCCCGTAACATAATGCAACATATGAGGTTCCTCTATATAATAGGATCCTCTTCACCGTGCTCCAATGCTCTTTGCCCGGATTCGCCATGTACCGACTTACTACTCCCACTGCATGGGCAATGTCTGGCCGTGTATAAATCATCGCGAACATAAGACTTCACACCGCTGATGCATACGGTACTCGAGACATCTCCATCCTCCCTTCTTCACTGCTAGGACTCATACTTGAGGATAATTTGAAATTAACATGAAGTGGGGTAGAAATTGGCTTACCTTCTTGCATATTGTAGCGTCGCAAGACCTTCCTCAGATAGTTCTTCTGGAAGAGCCAAATCTTCTTGTTATTTCTGTCTCGGTAAATTTGCATCCCTAGAATCTTGTTTGCTGGTCCCAAGTCCTTCATTTCAAATTCCCTAGCCAACTGTGCCTTGAGTTCTTCAGTACAATCTTTGTTGGGGCCTGCTACCAACATGTCGTCAACATACAGCAGTAATACGATAAAATCGCTTTCACCAAACCTCTTGAAATATGCACAAGGGTCTGCATTTAATCTGTTGTATCCAAGGCTCATGATGAAGTAATCAAATCTCTTATACCAACACCTCGGCGCCTGTTTGAGACTGTATAGAGATTTGTTCAACCTGCAAACCAAGTTCCGTTTTTCTTTGTCTTCATAACCTTCCGGTTGGAGCATATAAACCTCTTCTTCAGGATCTCCATGAAGAAAAGCCGTCTTCACATCTAGTTGCTCTAGATGTAGATCGAATGTAGCACACATCGCCATGAGTACCCGAACAGTTGTCAGTCGAACCACATGTGAGAATATCTCGTTGAAGTCGATGCCTTATTTCTGAGCGTAGCCTTTAACCACCAGTCGTGCACGAAACCGCTCTACTTGATCATCGCTGTTCCGCTTGATCTTAAAGATCCATTTATTGCCGATTGCCTTTCTTCCTTGAGGTAGTGGCACCAACTCCCAAGTCTTATTTTTTCGTAGAGCTTCCATTTCTTCTTGCATTGCCGCCAACCACTGATCTACATCTGAACTATCCAGTGCTTCTTGAAGAGTTGATGGCTCTCCGTCATCAGTTAGAAGACAGTATGCAACGTTGCTGTCCATATCGTAATCTTCGTGCCAGGATGGTGCGGCTCTTTTTCGTGTGCCCCTCCTAATTTCTGGCTCTGAAGATTCGCTTGGCCTGCCTCGTGCTCCGGTGCTGCTTCAGAATAATCTTGTTCCCCCGACTTTTCTTTCACCTGAATCGTCGTAGTCTCTGGGCTTTCCTTTGTAGTGCTATCATTTCCTCCTGTTAGTTTATCTTCTAAGAAGAACCTCACTGCTGATGACAACCTTGTGGGCAGTGGGATCCCACAGGCGATACCCCTTCACACCATCAGCATACCCCAAGAACAAACACTTTCTGGACTTCGGATCCAGCTTCGTAGTTTCTTGGGCGTTGTACATCACGTACACAGGACTTCCAAATACATGGAATTTGGAATAATCAGCTGGCTTTCCGGTCCACATCTCCATCGGCGTCTTCTGATCAATTGCCGTTGAAGGCGATCGATTGATCACATAGCAGGCGGTGTTGACTGCTTCTGCCCACTATGACTTATCCAGGCCTGCAGCTCCCAACATGGCTCTTGTTCTTTCCAACAGAGTCCTGTTCATCCGCTCCGCCACTCCATTTTGTTGTGGAGTATACGCCGTGGTACAGTGCCTTTTGATGCCTTCTCTTTTACAAAAGCTATCAAAATTCCGGCCAGTATATTCTCCTCCATTATTAGTCCTCATTTTTTTTTCCGTCTGTCAGCATGGCTGGTTTTCCCATCGATAGCCTCCAGACAGCCGTCCTTCCTCAAGATTGCCTTTATCTTTAATTTCCACAGTGAGAAGTTTCTCCCGTTGAACTTTTCGATATCAAATTTGGCCGCCATAATTTCTGCTCAGTCGTGAGCGATACCTCCGACGGGGTTGCAGCAGATAATTATTGAACTCGTCCCGGCTTTTCGTCACCGTAACAAGGGCAGTATAATATTTATTATTTTCTGATGTGGAGGGTCCACGTTAGTGGCAATCACAGAACATACGATAAATAAATATATAAAACCCAAGCCTGGCTCTGATACCAATTGTTGGCGTGGCAGCGGACCCGGTCGAGTAATACTGCGGCTAAGTATTTGAACAACTAAAGATAAAATGTGGACACCGAGATTTAACGTGGAAAACCCCCAAACAAATCGGGGTAAAAACCACGGGCAAGGAAGGAGAATTCACTATAGGAGAAATATAGGAGTTACAACCTCTCGTACTACAAAGGAGAAAACCTCAATATCTCTCTTTATAGTCGGAGAAAATATCCGACAAACTCTCTATTATGTTCTCTCTATTTTCTCTCCTCTCACTGATCCCTTTGGATTTATTCTGTGGGATATTCTTTGAACTGATTCTTCGATGCCCTTTTATAGGCATACAATTAGATGTGAACCAATAACCAAAAGGCATCAGCACACCAACGATGAACAGCGCCGAATTCGTTTTCCTTTTGTGCTCTGACCATTCAAAGGCCCATGTGCCTTTTGAATAATTATGCCGACAATCCCCGCCCCATTTACAAGCCTATATATAAGAGATTTATTTGATTTCTCTATTTGCATTATATATACGTCGCCGAAGTATAATTTATTGCGGTGACGTTAATTGTAGTAAATCCATTGCCTTCGTAGGTGTAATATAAGGTGACGACGTTTATTGTGTAATAAAATGTTTGACTGTGCATATATTGTTAATATGTGGCGTGTCTATCTGGGATATGAGTATGAGAGGAGAAATATGTTACTTGATAGTCTTAGAGCAAACATTAAGAGCGGGATGCATGGTAATGGGATTTACACATGAGGATCAAAAGTTAGATCATAATGCGATTATTTCAACTTTTGTTTTGAGATTTAGATTCGAACGACATAGCGAAATTTGAGAGTTTGTTTTTGAGCTTGCTTTATGATAATTAAGCCGATGATATTTTTGTACAATAATTGCAAAGGAAGAGGAAAAGAAAAGGCATCCATTTTCCATCTAGGAGTCCCTGTTGAGCATTGACTTTTGCTGTCGTGTTACAATCAATGGCATGAAATATTTCCATGTATGCGCTCACATAAAAAGACCATTCTTTTTTCTGATCCCACTCACTATAGAGCATAGTAAACACACAAGACAAGCACCCACTGTGTGTAAGAAAATGAGGGATTCTTCGACATTGAAGAGGGTTTGGGGATACAAATGGCTTTCTGTGTTTCGTACTTGTCATAGCTGCAATTGCTTCGGCTGATGATGCCGTTGAAGATGGTAAGTTTTCTTCTCGCTTGGACCACCTTTTTTTTTTTTCTGTTAATTAGATGCCAGATTTCCATCCCTTTTATGTTTGAAACTGTAAAAATTGCTGCTTTTGATGTGGTTAGCTGATTTATTGCACAGATCTTGCGCCCTTTTCTTTACTACTTGTGATTGTGAACATTTGTTCGAAATTTGTTTGAACAAATTGTTGCTATTATTTGTCCCGTCCCGTCCCCATGGGGCTGGCCTAATCATTAGATTCAGATTAGCTCTATAATTGTGGCCTATTATTTGTTCGAATTGTTTAGGACTATATTGAAAAATCGACTATAACGAGTAGTAGAGTGTTGAGAATTTCGGTCCTACATCGAAAAATTAATATCATCCGGCTCGGCTCAGTATATAAATCAAAGAGGCATCTCCACCTAATACCAATTAGTTTTAGGATGGAACCCTCAATGTAACATGGTATCAGAGCGGATTCAATCTGCGTGTTATCGCACATATTTTACTCATCGTCACCCGATTTCATGTCCACGTGTTAGACTTTGAATCGTGCCACACGTGAGGGGGCGTGTTGAGAATTTCAGTCTCACATCGGGAAATTAATATCACTCTACTCGGTATATAAATCAAAGAGGCGTCTCCACCTAATACCAATTGGTTTTAGGATGGAACCCTCAATTTAACATAGACTAATTATTAGTTAAAGTAGTATCCATTTTTCCGCAGGGGAGCTTATTCGATTGCGATCATTCATTGAAATCTCAATCTTAATTCTCAGCGATTCTGGAAAGAACCATGGCAGAGGCACCGAAGAAGGAGACTTATTCGGTGTGGGCTTTTCCACCTGAGGAAATCAAACCTAGGCTCAAGAAGCTGATGGAGGGCCTCAGATCGGAGTTCGGTGGGCCCCAGTTCGAGCCGCACGTGACCGTCGTGGGGGCTATTGAGCTGACCGAGTCGGAGGCGCGTGACAGGTTCGAGAAGGCCACGGATGGGCTTAAAGCGTACGACGCTACGGTGGAGAAGGTGGATACTGGGACTTTCTTCTATCAAAGCGTCTACCTCCTGCTCCGCCCTACGCCTCAGGTAATAATTCCTTGTTTCTGTGCCCTATTTTGGAGGTGATTTGGATTTTTGATGGTTCGCGATTGGGGATTTTGATATTGGAAGAATTGATCAGCAGATGTGAAGGAAACGTTGACTCATGTTTGATGGCAAAATCTATTTGAGTTAGTCCAACTTCAAGCACATTCCTAGAACGTACGGAGATATATTGAATACGAATACTACCCATTTTTGAATCAGTAAAGCTTTTGTTGGTAATCATTATGATATTGCTCAAATATGACACTGTTTCCTATAACTTGTTCGAAGCAGGTTTTAGAGGCTACTGCACATTGCTGTGCTCATTTTGGCTATCAAAGAAACACTCGTAAGTCTTTTAGTTGATTGTCGAGTGCTCGTTTTGGCTGTCGAAGAAAATGTTCGTAAGACTTTAGTTACGTGTAACTTGTATCCCTCCCGTCTGTGTATTGATATGAAGCTTGTTATTTACCTCGCGTTTATGTGAAGGAATTCGTTGACCTTTGTTAAAAATTTAGCAGCGATGTGTTTCGTCGAGCTTGTTTTGAAATTGATTAACCGTCAAACCAATCAGTGTACTCAAAGTTTGTGTATCAGTTTTTTATAGTTTATAACAATACACTATTGGGCATTGAAAGGAACATGAATTACATTGTTATTTGGCACTGTATAAGTGCATCGAACATTGTTTTGCGATGACTGTTCATGTTTTGCAGCTTACATGCCACACTTGAGCCTCCTTTACGGTGATTTGTCAGACGAAGACAAGAAAAGAGCCCAAGAAAAAGCTTATGCGCTCGATAGCAGCGTCGATGGCTTAAACTTCCCAGTCTCTCGCTTGGCATTGTACAAAACTGACGTTGAAGACAAGAGCTGCAAATCCTGGGAAAAGGTGGCTGAATCTGAGTTAGTACCCAAATAATTAGTTGCTCATAAGTCATTGTATGACTTGTTTGTATGTCAGGGTTTCAATCTATGATGGCCCCTTTGCATCACGAAAAAAATAAGATTTTACATGTATGAGGTTGAAAAGGTCGCTGCGTTGATCCATAAATGCTTACCATATTACTCCATCCGTCCCGCTAATTTTATCACACTTTTCCATTTCGTTCGTAATAATTTTATTCAAAAACTATCACAAACAATCAATATTATAATATTAAAATATTCTTAAAAGACGTGTTAAAATATACATTTTTTTTACTTTTTCATTGTACTACATTATTATAATATATTATTATAATAATATCATCTTAATTTGCGTGTCCAACAACTTACGTGATAAAGTTGCTGGGACGGAATGAGTATATATTATTTCTCTTACCTATGAGTCTTGAGATGCAATGTTTCTTACGTCGTCAGACAACTTGGTTAGTCAAATTACTAGAATCGTAATTAGTTCCATTTTGGAGCTTCATTTAGTGGATCACTATAGTTTAATGCAATATGCCTCCAATAACATGACAACCCACTCAACGCGTATATTCCAAACTTGCAATATTAATTCTTTTCTTTTTTTTTTAAACAAAAAAAAAAAAGTAAACGGCTGTTGCTTATTACAAACACTGCTTTAACATAAGCCGACTTCTTGAAATGAATCACTTCACCATTAATATGGGTTCTCAACTCAAACACGTTGATTATCGAACACGCAATTGTTTATTAGAAGGATAAACTGTGGTTAAACCACTGTCAATTCTTTTTTCGCCGGGTTTTGATTTTTCTATTGTATTGTTATCCATATTCTGAGTCAGCTTCGATTTCTAGAGTTCTTGAAACTTTCTTCCTCACTGTTGTCCTCAATTTTGTCGCCACTAGTCCCACTATTGAGAATTGAGAATTGGTCCTCAAAATTTACTTCAAGATCACATTTTTTAATCGTTACAAACATCATCTCTTATCGTTGATCAAATTCCCTTTGTCCGTCGGCGGCGAAGATGAAATCAGTTCTGTTGAGGCAGTCCTCAGGGGCACCCCCGCACGACAACTCCGTCGATATCAAGGAGACCAATAACCACGAAGACGACGGTGACATCGATGCCATCGATCCTGGGTTCAGATTAATGTATATGGCCAGCGAAGGCGACGTGGAGGGAATCAACAAGCTTTTAGCTCATGGGACTGATGTGAATTTCAGGGACATCGATCAACGAACGGCGCTTCATGTCGCTGCGTGTCAAGGGTGCGTTGATGTTGCCAAGCTGTTGCTTGAGCACGGCGCAGATGTTGACGCCAAAGATCGATATGGAAGCACGGTATAATCTCGAGATTCTAAATAATAATTGAGGTTTTGATTACGCCTGAAATTGGGTTATTTCGGATACTGTTTATGAACTTCAATTGGAGGTGAAATTGGAATCTGATGTTGGTCTGTAATTTTTTGGCCTACTAATCGTTTCCGATGGGTTCATAGCTGATGCGTATCAGTTTTTATAGATGGGTTCATAGATGATGTGTATCATCCTTTTTGTTTCTGCATTTCGTTGCAATTGTTTCAAGGCCTGAAATTCATTGGACAGCCTCTTGCAGATGCTATG
Source organism: Craterostigma plantagineum (assembly GCA_027422505.1). Taxonomy (NCBI): domain Eukaryota; kingdom Viridiplantae; phylum Streptophyta; class Magnoliopsida; order Lamiales; family Linderniaceae; genus Craterostigma; species Craterostigma plantagineum. Next base: position 721,369 of record JAPQWV010000033.1, on the reverse strand, counting down.
CATTATAAAAACCACGAAGTTATTAAAGTATTGGAGAGACATGGTGCAAAACACTTAGTAAGTCACTTTCTTTATGCTCTGTAATTCACAGCTAAATTTTCAGCGGAATTGTTCACTGTTTTTCTCTACAGTCGAGGACTTAACCCTCGTACATTTATCTTCTCAGATCGCTCCGATGCATGTGAAGAACGCTCGTCAGGTTCCCGAATATGAGATTGATTCCAGAGAACTTGATTTTACGAACAGCATAGAAATTACAAAGGTGCTTTATGGTTCTTTAATTGTAAATTCAGTCCATACCCTACTTGCTTGCCAGCGTAACAGTGGCGTGTGCATTTACAGGGAACTTACAGAATAGCTTTGTGGCGTGGAACACAAATAGCTGTCAAAGTATTTTGGGAGGGAATTGCAGATGATGAGAAAGTGTGAGTGTCTTTTGACAGTTGAGTCATTTTTGTGTTTATCCTTGTCTTATTTTCTGTATTATTACAGAAGGGCATTTAGGGATGAACTCACATTGCTTCAGAAGATACGGCATCCAAATGTAGTCCAGTTTCTTGGTGCTGTAACACAAAGCAGCCCCATGATGATTGTGACCGAATACCTACAAAAGGTGTTCTGTTGTTAATAATCTGTGGAGAATTTAGTGCTATGATGACTTGAATTAACTGACCCATTCTATGTACTCGCAGGGCGACCTTCATTTATATTTGAAAAGAAAAGGGGCACTTAAAACTGAAACTGCCCTCAGATTTGCCTTAGATATAGCCAGGTCCGTTATATCATAGGATCAGCAAGACTTCGTTTTGATAGATTTAATTTTACGACCCTTAATTATACGCACAATGTATGATAATTTGCAGGGGAATGAATTATCTACATGAGCACAAACCTGAAGCTATTATTCACCGCGATCTTGAACCTTCGTAAGTTACTACATCTTGCTCTGTATAGCATCATCTAGCTGCCTTTACACTGTTTTCCTGATTATCGTTTAAAAATAGAAATATTCTGCGAGATGATTCTGGGATACTGAAAGTTGCTGACTTCGGAGTTAGTAAGCTTCTTATGGTTGCCAACAGAGTTAAAGAAGACAAACCCGTGACTTGTCAAGACACATCTTGTGAGTTTGACATTCTTAGAGCTATTACACCTATTCATCTCCCAAATCTCAAGTTTTTTGCTTTGGAAAACTTGATTTAGTAATTTGCCATATGATAAACACTCACCAGGCATATCATTTACATTCTACAGGTCGTTACGTGGCTCCCGAGGTTTTCAGAAATGAAGCGTATGACACGAAAGTGGATGTTTTCTCATTTGCATTGATCTTGCAAGAGGTGAATGAATAAATAAGACTCTAATAGGCGTCGCTTTAGTAAAAACAAAAAAAAAAAAAGATGGGGTTTTTTTTTTCTCATCCGAAGTTTTCAATCATTTTGATCGACGTTCTTTTCGATTCGCAACTGTAGATGATCGAAGGATGCCCCCCATTCGATCTACTGAAAGAGCACGAAGTTCCCAAATCCTACGTAGATAAGGAACGCCCTCCTTTTAGAGCTTCACCAAAGTGTTACGCCCATGGCCTAAAGAAGTAAGCTCTGCCCCTACCCTTTTCTCATACCCCATTTCCATTCTTTTAATCAAAATTCACTGAAGCTCAAACAACGACTTTCGAAATAGGCTGATTGAGGAGTGCTGGGATGAAGACCCAACTAAGAGACCGACATTCAAGCAAATCATACCTCGTCTTGAGAACATCTACAACAGCTTGGGCAGCTACAAAGGACGATTTTGGAAGGTTCATCCTTCTATCTCTCATGTCTCTTTTCTCCTCCTACCCCATTTTCTGATGATCATAAACAATAACTGAGTTTACTTGGGAAGTTTTGCTGAAAACTTGAACTCAGAGGGGAAGATTTTCGACGGTGGTTGATTCTTATTTTACTGTTACATCGATTGCTGAGGACATATTTGTTCGCTATGATGCATTAACAGGTTATACCGTTGAGTTGCTGTAAGAGTTCGGACTGGAAGAAAGATTTTTCCAGTTCAGGCAGCCGAACTCGTTCGTCCAGATTCTCGGGAAACATCTAAGGTTATTTTTTCGCCGGGCTCTACTTCTTGGATCGAATTATCGAAGGTTAAATTTTGGTATTTTTTGTTCATATAAATTGCTCCTTGTTTATCTTCTGAATGAATGCTGTGTGATTGATCCTCTTGAGTGGCTAAATTACCTACGAATTCTCATTTTCCTTGTAAAAAGCTTTATTAATGGTTATAAAATCACAAGAAAACACATTTTACATCGTTTCCATGACTTTCCACGTATTAGTAAATACTAGGTTTGCCCCCGTGCGATGCACGGGGTACTTTGTTGCCATGAAAATTGAATTGTTCTTCAATTAAGATGGATTTTCTCTTTCAGTTATATACATCAATCATTCCATTCGTTATTGAAAGCGAAAAAGTAATATAACTCCTTAATTTGAATACTATGAAACATGTTTTCATCAAATAGAATCATATTCATGATAAACGACGACACGATATGTTGGTCGATGGTGTTGAAAACACTGTGGTATACTATGTTTGTTAACCTCCACTACGTCACCCGATGCGCGCGTTATGTTTTGTGCAATATAAATCGACATGAATGGCACCCGAAAATAGCAGGGTTGGGATAGAAATTTCGACCTGTTTAAGTAAATGGGTAAATCTGAACCCAACTCAAATACTAAGTGGACCATGTTCGAATTTTCAACCCGAAATCAACCTAAAACAAACCCATTTAATCCGAAAATACAAATTATTAGAATATCCTTAACATAAATAAAATAAAAGGAAAATAGATCATATGCTCGATGAATTATGCTGAGATGTTATGAAAAATGAGGATGGAAGATCAATGAAGATAGCTTGATTGAAAGCTTGGGTTCACTATTATCGTCTTCGGTTGATACCCGGTGACTATGAAATAACTTCATATTTAATTATGAATTCTGAGACTGTTGTTATTTGAAAGTTTTGTTCTTAATTATATCGATCTTTTAGGGGAAAAAAATAAACAAACGTTTCTCTGTTATATTGTTTATTTGGATTTATAATTCTGTTTATTTAACTTTTTCTTGCTTTTTGTTTAAAATTTTAAACGGCTTGGCTGGTGAGTGGGTTAGATTTGAGTTAAAATCGGTTGGGTTTGAGTTTGATATTTAAACCCGTTTAAGTAAACATGTTAGGTTAGGGTTGAGGTTTTCAACCGGTTTATTAAATGGGTTGAACCCGAATGTGACCCGACCATATGTTTTGTTACACACATCATTCTTTTTATCGTGTAAATATTAAAGAATGCATGATTATCATTATCTCTTTATAAAAACAATAAAATAAAATTTCTACAGTTTTACAGTCTTGCAGTCTACCATCTTTCGATGTTTAAGTAGTCTCGCCTGATAGTTGTGTATCGTACAGTCATACAATGTTTAAGTAGTAGTTGTGCCGTCTTACAGACTGCAGTCTCATGGCTTTGCGTTCGGTCACACATTCTTGCAGTCTGTACACCCATTGCAACAGTATTACATACTCACGGTCTTACGTTTCTGGAACAGTATTCTATTGTTGTATTAAGTCTGCGAGATTTTATTCTACTTTAAGTTGTATCAGTCTTGAACGTTTCCAATATTTTAAAATTCCACACACTAATCTGAGTTAAATACTTGTGAAAATAAACTCCACGAATGGGGACACCAAGCTCATCGACTAATGGGCTCGGTAAATATTTAAAATCATATGCTCCAAAACCAGTCAGTTAACATGTACTATTCATCTTGAACTTTGGTTAACACTCTCATAGATAAACATATAATTCAAACGCAATTTGCAATTCGATATTCACAAAAGAACTAAACGATTACCCAAAAGTACTGCAATCGAATTCAAATAGCCATTGCATTCACCAAATTCCCAAGGAAAAACACCATGCAACTAAACATAAAAGTTAACGACAATAAAAAAAAGGTAAAAAAAATGCCATTGCAAGTTTACGGAAAATCCACGTCTTGTCAAGTTAACGAAGACGAAATCGTCCCAGTTTCCGGTCCGAAATTTTGTCGTAAAGAAATACGTTTTATATTATAATATCTAAATTTGGATAATGTCAAAAAAATCTCCACATAATTGGGATCATTAAATAACTGAAGTTCAAAATCATTGGGGCTCAAACAAAAGATCAGTCAATCGAATAAATCTTGCAAAACAAAAGCGATTGCTTGGCGAACAAAATGGCAATGCACGGGTTATTTTTGTCATGAAAATTGAATAATTTATTCAAGTAAGATAGATTATCTCTTTCAATTATATATCCTATTCGTAATTAAAAGCGAAAAAGTAACACAACTCCTTAATTTAAATACTGTGAAACATGTGTTTTTCAAATACAATCGTATTAATAATAGACGACAATACGGTATGTTGGTCGATGGTGTTGAAAACATTGTGGCATACTATGTTGGTGAACCCGTTATATTCTACGTCGTCTCCTTTGATGCTCGTAATATACTCATAAGAGAAAGGTTAAATCTCTTTCCTAAATCGTGTATATCTCTTTCAAAAGCTTCACTCTCAAACACATAAACGGTGATTCGTGATTTGACTCCATGATAATATGTTGCAACATTACATTTCAGATAATCTCTTCCCGAGCAAAAGTGTACCATTTTTAGACTAAATATTTTATGTTATCATTCATGAGATAAGGCACCCGTGTAATCCATAGGATGTAGATCAAATTCAAAGTCCGATACAAAAATTCTATGGAAATGCAGAAGACTGCTTCAGTGTAAGACTGCGAACTATAAGACTGCTTAATTGCGCTTTGGCAATTTTGGAAGAATGCAGCAATTTGTAAGAGTGTACGACTGCGAACTTCGTATGACTGCAATGTACGACTGCGAATTTCGTAAGACTACTTCAGTGTAAGGCTACGTACAAATGTAAGATTGCTAGCTTGTACGACTGCAATTTTGGAAGACTACAGTAATTTGTATGATATATGAATTCGAAGTCATTAAATATGTTCCACATATAAAGCAATCGTCCAATAGATAAAGATTTAATCTTGACGTTATCAGCAAAAGACAATAGCTGAAAAAACACCTATGTTCAAAAGCTAACTAAGAAACTAAACTACAACACATTAAGCGGTAAGGAGAAAATAGTCGAACAATACCCTAAAACCCATCGGTTTCATTCCCATCCAACTCCAACATAGTAGTTTCTTGATTAAAAAAAACAGTCACCAATGAATCGTTTTTCATATTAAATGTATTTTGCTATCTTTTGACGTACCCATGAGCACCCGCGTACCATTTTTTGTTGTTTAAAGCGCACAATCTCACATGGACCTTTATTCAAACACTTGAAGGACCTTTCTCGATGACGGCACGAAGCAACATAACATTGAGAAACCAATCTTTTAACGCACATTTTCTATGTCTCACGTCCCAAATTTCTAAGAAAACATCAAAGAGGTTAATATGATAAAAAAAAAGTAATGACTTGTATGAAAAATGGACACGAATGGCACCTGAAAATAGCAGGTTTATTGAACGTGTTGAACCTGAATGTGACCCAACCATATGCTTTGTCACATAAATCATTTTTTTTTTATCGTGTAATATCAAAATAATGCATCATTATCATTAGCTCTTTATAAAAACAATAATCAAAATTCTACAGTCTTGTAGTCTACAGTCTTACAATGTTTAAGTTGTTCTAGGTTTTGCTCCTGTGCGATGCACGGGTTATTTTTTGTCAAGTATAAAAACATAATTTTTAAGTTGATTTTTTATTAGTCTTGTTTTGTCACACACATCAATCTTGCATTGTGTAATGTAAAATTACTGCATAATATAAAAACAATAATAAAAAAAATACATTCTACAGTCTCACAGCCGTGCATTCTTACCATGTCTAAGTAGTGTAGTTTGCTAGCTGTGGATCGTACAGTCTAACACGCTAAGCGGAAATTGATGTCAAAACTATACATTTATGTATATCCACTAATGAGGAAGATGAAAAGGCTTATAGAGGTTAGAACCATAGCTTTTGGAGGCAAATGAAGCGAATTTCTTTTGACAATGACATGTTTCTCTTCATCATCGTCGGTAAAATTCTGAAAATCAGCCTCAAAATCACCATCCGCATCTAAATCGTCGATTTATTAGCAAAACATCGCCTTCTTCAAACCCTTACTTCTATTTGCAAAAAAAAAAAGCAAAGAAATACAATTACTTGTTCTTGTGAATATCGGAGTAGGTTGACGAAACAACCCTATTAGGATAAATTACAGTAAACCAAGAGTGCCAACAAATACCATGCATGTCTTGCATCAACATCTTTCATGTTACGTCGATGCTAAAGGCCTAGTTCATAAAGAGATGAAATCATCAAGATATTAGTCACGCTTCTCGATGTATCCGTTCATCCCGCCAATGGCCGACGAAAAATCATAAAATCAAAAGAAAATTTTATACTATAAGAAGACATAAGATCTTCAGGTGCATACCTTTCGTTGCTTAAATCATTGCGAGTGGATCTGGGCATTTTGTTCTGTGTAAAGATCCCAACACCTGCAGAGATCCCAATAATTTTTACAAAAGAACGCAGTTTCAAGAGTAACTTATTGCAAGTCACCGACCACCAAACTGTTCACCAACCTCCGTATATTCCGGCAACCCACTTATACGTTGAAAATTGATGTACAAGAAAAAAGGAAATGAATAAGACAACTTAGATGCCTTGACTCAGATCAAGAACCAACATGTGTTGTTGGATATGTTCCTTGAGTAAAAAGTTATCTGAAACAAATAATAAGTAATAAATAAAATAGTAACAACAATTAAGAGTTGTAGCAAATTAAGGAGTCACGTTTTGCCTGAAACCAATAATTGTGAAAGACCTGATTTAAGTTAAATCTCGTTTACCTCCTTCGACTTTATTAGAATCGACATCAACATCAGGCTTTACAGGCTTCATACCAGCCCGTCGTATCTTCGGCTATCAATAAGAAAAATGAGAAGAACATTCATTATTATAAATTCCATAATCAAAACAATCATTAGTGAGTTGGCACTCGATCGTCACACATTACCTGAAGAGCGTAAGGATGATCTTTGCAAACAAATAAGTTGCTCTGAAAAAAATACCTGTCAGAAAAAGCTTCCTCTGAGAAACAAAATTCATCAGACAAAAAGTCAACCAAAAAGAATTATCAAATTGATGTCAATGCCAAATGGCAACACAATTACAACAACCATCACTTGAATATATCTAATCCTACCTCCTTTTCAATGCACACAGGTATCGTCACCAACACCCTTGGAAAATCCAATCAATCCCACCCTCACCCCCATCAATTTTTATCATCTTTGGCCACAATCCCATTAGTATAATATAGGAAAAACCTAATAGCAGAAGGAACAGAACAACACAAAAATCCGCTAATCTCTGCAGCAAAGCAGAAAGGTAATAATAAAAAAAACATTGATTATGATTAGTGAAATAATTTTGCGCCTCACAGTGCTTTTCTTTCCCTTTTATGAGGTCAGAATCAAGGTAGAGGCTGCTTTCCATAAGTTCTCTGTGGACGATGGGCGGCGAGCAGCCATCGTAGAGGATTGCCAAAGTGCGAGCCGCATCGGGGCCACGATATACCTGAACTCCCAGCTGGCGGCCAGCCAGTCAAGCCGTATACCGCCGTTATCCGATGCCTACAGCAAACCAACAAATAAAATGGAAGGAATAAAAATCATAAACGGAAACCACAAAAAAAGAGAAATAACAACGGTAAAGACGATCCAATAAATACGGTAAAGACGATCCAAACATATTTGAAGGAACTGAGGCACGTGCAGTGGAGAGATCGTGAAGGAAACTGGCGAAGTTGAAGAGATCCCGACGTTCATGTAGTTTGCAACCTAAATGAGAAATCAAAAAAAAAAAAAAAACCAAAACTGATTCAGAAGTTAAATTACCCAAAATCCCCAAATCATCAAAAACCCTAATCGATTGCGCTAAGATTATCAGGTCCTACAGCCATCAGATCGACACTGACGAACTCCTCCTCGAACAACTTCGGCGGCGCCAGATCTTCGCCATCGTCCGCCGGCGCTTGCAGTACTCGACGACCTTGGACAGAGTCTTGGGCCCTTGGCCGTGACGTTGGGGAGGGGAATGGCTGAATCAGCGCAGTCGTCCTCGATCATGTTCTTTATCATGAGGGATTGGACGGAGAATTTAACCCCGCTATCAATTTAACCTGATTGAATTTAACCCCGCTATCCCGTGCGTTGCACGGGTTATTTAAGAGATTTTTTAGTTTATTAGATCTATCGTTATCGGAAAGATCCGAGATCCGCGACCGGCCATCTATTTTATAGTGGACCCGAGACCTGCCCATTTATTTTATAGTGGATCCGAGACCCGCCTCAGAAAAAACTGCCCGCATTTATAAGTTTTTTCTTTATCATTTTTATTTATTACATATATGTTGCTATATAGTTATATAAATTATATACTAATATTTATATAGAAAAATATAAGGGGCGGGTATCAGTGCAGGTTTCGGGCCGGGGTGGCGAAATCCTGACCCGCCCCAAACCCAGCCGGGTTTTGGCGGGTTCGAGTCTAGACCCGTCTTAGTCCCGTTGACATCCCTAATTGTTATGTCATTTTATCGGTATTTAATGTAATAATTTATAAACTTTGATCTTTTGTTATTTCTAGATTTTGCTCCACTGCGATGCACGGGATTGTTTTTTCTCCAGTATAAACACAATTTTCAAATTAATGTTTTATTAGCCAAGTTTTGTCACACACTTTAATTTTTTATTGTGTAATATAAATTTTTTGCATAATAAATCTTAACATTTAATAAAAACATATTCAACAGTTTCAAAGTCGGGCAGTCTTACACTGTTTAAGTAATACAGTTTGCTAGCTATTGATCGTATGTCTAACACGATAAATTGATATTGATGTCAAAACTATACAGTTATGTATATCCACTAATGAGGAAGATAAAAGAGGCTTATCAGGTTTAGGACCATAGCTTTTGGAGGCAAATGAAGCGAATTTCATTTTGACGATGACCTTTCTCTCTTTATTATTGTCGGTAGAATTCTGAAAATCAGCCTCAAAATGACCACCGTCAAAACCGTCGATTTATTAGCAAAACTCCGCCTTCTTCAGACCCTTACTCACGTTCTCATCTGTTCATTTCTTCTAGTTCTCATTGCATTTGAAGAGGCTGATATTTCGAAGTTATACATTGTCTGCAGTTCGGCGAATGAGACCGTTTAGCTGCCCTATTATTAGACCTTTTAAATGCGTATAGAGTATTGAGAAATCAACATGCATTGTTTTTAATGCCAACTTTTTACTGCAGCCACATCTAAAGTATATGGATACTGACAAGAAAGAAAAATGGGAATAAAGTTGAAAAAAGGAAAAGAAATAGAATATTAAAGGAATAAAGTAAAATTACCAGTGTAAAACTTGAAAGCTACAGGCAAGCTTCTCTGCTTGATCATCCACCAAATCTCATATGTATTATGACTGTACAAACCAGGATCGATTATAATCAGTTTCCCCCTTTTATTCCAGCATATTTGGAAATCAAATTTAATAAGTCCACATCTAAAAAAAATGCTATGCATTCTTCAGGCAATACAGTGTCCTTAAATATAAAAAAAAATTGTTATTTTATTATTGAGTAGATATTTTTTTAAGTTTCGCTATTTTAACAGAGTAATTGTAATTATAGTCAATATACCCAAATTCACTTCCATCGATCTTCTTTTAGCTTGAGCTTCTATGCTGGCAGCGATACAAAATTGTCATCGTAGCCAACAGAGCGTCATTGATCAGAAATTTATACTCGCAGACTTACGTTGAGAGAGGGAATCTATTTTAAGGAATTTGTGTCAAAATAAGCCTAAGTATTCCTCCGAAGTAGTGAGTCTCACAGTTTTACAATTATGAAGTCATCGCTGCAACATTACCTACTTGCAGTCTTATGAAACAACATTACACGATCTTGAACTCGCGAATTTGGGGGCTGAAAGCGTCAGGCAAAACTACATAATACGATTTACTTACTTACTACACTCCGCAATAAAAAAGGGTTAATTTACAAAAACAGATACTCAACCAATTAATAAATTAAACTCACCAAATGAGCTCCACTATAAAGGCTGTCCATAGTAATAGCAAAAAACCAATCTTACATAAGTAATGGCAACTCAGCTCTGCCGAGGCAAAAGATTTCGGGGGCGCCAGAACAGCGACAGCTGGTGCAGCACCGGGCTTGTGGTGGCCCGCCTGGTCGTCTGTAGTAGGCAAATGGCCCAACGGGCCCTCGTCAGTAACGCCGTGGCCTATAGAGGATTTGCAAACAAACTAATTACAGCGGATGGGACCCACGAAGTAGTCGCCCAGCGAGCCGATCGGATCTCGAGTTCGTGTACCCCCCTGATAGGGTCGTGCGAGCCCCGAACAACGATGGTCTGACTAAAGGGGTTTATTAAGATCACACGCTCTTCTTCATCTCCATCATCGGTTCGATCTCTGGCGTGCTCATCAGTTCTTGAATCGCCAGAGTCGGGCGACATTCCAGCTCGCATGCCCTGAAGGAGCTCAAGAATTGCAGCTGAGTTTCGCCTCCTCGTTAGAGATTCTTATCCATGGTCGAGATCTGTTTCCTCATCGAAGACTCTCGAGTTTATTTAAGTTTTTTGTTTTTTTTTTTAAATAGGATTGGCTGGTTAGTGGGTTAGATTTGAGTTAAAACACGTCGTTTGTGTTTGATGTTTCAACCCGTTTAAGTAAACAGGTTACGTTATGGTTGAAGTCTTCAACCCGTTTATTAAACGGGTTGAACCCGAATGTGACCCAACCATATGTTTTGTCACACACATCATTCTTTTTATCGTGTAATATAAATTAATGCACGATTATCATTAGCACTTTATAAAAACAATAATAAAAATTCTACAGTCCTTCAGTCTACAGTCTTACAATGTTTAAGCAGTCTCGCCTGATAGCTGTGTATTGTACAGTCTTACAATGTTTAAGTATTAGTTGTGCAGTCTTACAGTCTCACAATGTTAAAGCGATCTCATTGCAGACTGCAGTCTCATGGCTCTGCGTCCGGTCACACAGTCTTGCAGTCTGTAAAGTCATTGCAACAGTCTTACATACTCGCGGTCTTACGTTTCTGGAACAGTATTCTATTGTTGTATTTAGGGTTATGAACTTATAATCTGATGATCGAGTCGATTCCATGATTATAAGTTCATTCCATACCGGATCAGGGCGGAATAGGGTTATATACATTCTCAATGGGTCATTCGAGCATATCTAAATAGATGGTTTGCGAGATTTTATTCTACTTTAAGTTGTAATCAGTCTTGAACGTTTCCAATATTTTCAAAACTACACACACTAATCTGAGTTATATACTTGTGAAAATAAACTCCACGAATAGGGACACCATGCTCATCGATTAATGGGCTCGCTAAATATTTAAAATCGTATCCTCCAAAACCTAGTCAGTTAACATGTACTATTCATCTTGAACTTCCGTTAACATTATCATAGAAATAAGCATATAATTCAACGCAATTTGATTCGATATTTACAAAAGAACAAAACAATTACCCAAAAGTGTTGCAATCGAATTAAAATAATAAGCAATTGCATTCATCAAATTCCCAGGAAAAACACCACACGTCTAAATATAAAAGCCATGAAGTATTATCAATTAGACCATAAATTGAAATACATGGAAGAAATATATCTGAGCATAATTGAGCCACCGTCATCGATCCGCATACCACAAACTGTTGTTTTGCCAAGGCTCAAATAGTAGCCATCAGTGGTATGATTAAAACTTATAAAGTTGCAAAAAAGAATGATTAGCATGGTGTTTCACGTATTAATGAACCTGCCCAAAAGTTGCCTTTCCACCCCTTAAGATTCGTTGGCATATGCTTCACATTTTTCTCCACTAATATTAAAAGTTGTATTATTTGCATCATTTATAAATTTCGTATCACATATATACTCACATCAACTAAATGAGATCCTTATGCAATAGAAGTTTATAAAGTAAAAATGAACAACAATGCCAGATACAATAAAATAAACGGGAAACCAAAAAACCAGCGCACACCCTGGTCGTTCTTGAATTTTCTTGTCTTTGAATTTCTTTCCAAAAGCCACAAACAACACTGATCTGCAAACAATTTAGTGCCCAACATCGTTATCCATTACAAGTCACAATGATGTCTCGTGTTGCCACTCATTGATATGGCATCTCGCCCACAATCTGAGTTTTTGAAGGGAGAAAATCGAGGGATATAACTTTCAATTGGATGGTTTATCTCAGATTGTGAAACATTGTTGGTAAACTCGGGATTTCATAAGATGCTTGTTTGGACATGCTTTCCATAGCCTCCATCATAAGCTTAACGCAATGAAAGACCAAGACTTATCATTGCAATTTTGAGTAGACTATTTACAATTTGTATAAGAAAAAAGGTACCTGATTCTGATGAACCACTTTGATCTTGAGAGATTGCCTTGGCAAGTTCTTCATGTTGAGATAGGCTGGTCGATTCTGAAGGAGAAGAGTGAAATCCAGCAACAGAATAGTTCACTTTCAATCCTAAACCTTTCGACATTTCTGCAAATGATGCCGCTCGTGCATGTTCTGTTATGGCAAAAAATCGACGGTTATCGAATGGAAAAGTCATACTCTTACTTGAATCAAATACTATTCTTCAAAACCATACATCCGTTTTTTCTAGCGAAGACTGTTCGAGTGAAGGAAAATGCTTCTTGAATTTATCTTCTTCACCTTCTATAGAAGATAGAAGAGCTAGCACCCAAGACAATTAATATCGAATCTATCACAAATAGAAGGAAATAACAATCCCAAAATGAAATTATGATAAAACCTCAGACATAGTTCAAAAGGAAGAACTAAAACCCCAAATAAAGGAAGAACGCTAACATCATTTATCTCAAGCACAGTGAGTAGCACACATTATCTGAAAAGCGTAAGATGATTTTCGAAAAGGAAGAAACTGTTCTGGAAAATCCTTGTACGAAAACTCTTCCACAGAAAAACTAAATTTTCTCAGATTGAAAGCTAATGAAAAAACCATCAAGTTGATGTCAACTCCAAATGAACTTCACCTCGTTTTCATCGCACATAGGTATCGACACCAACACCATTGGAAAGTCCAATCCAAACTCACCCTCAGCTTTCGATAGTATTTGGCCTCAAATCACATTAATTGATTGTAGACAAACCCCAATACCAGAAGGAACAGAGCAACGCACAAATCAACTAATCTCTGCAGCAAAACAGCAAGGTAATAATAAAGAAAGCATTCTCTTACCTTTTCAGGAGGTCAAAATCAAGGTAGAAGCTGCTTGCCCTGACGACTATGTCGACGATGGGCAGCGAGCAGCCATAGTGGCAGAAGGCCAGAGCGCGAGCCGAATACCTCCTCCATTCTCCTTGCCTTCCTACGCACCGTTGCCCATACATCTCCGTTCTAGATCAAGGTATTTGATCTATATTGAACATAAGACATGATAGATTCTTGTTCGTCTTTGAGGATTTCTTTGGCTATAGCAATCTTGTTAGATGGCATTTTCCACAAAAACTGTTGGACAATTTGAAGTTAGTGTCTTCCGAGCCGAGCTTCCGAGGATTACGCAAGACTTGGCTGCGATCCGCATTCGTCGCTGCTTAGTAAACATTTCTTCCAATAAGAGGTCCTCTCCACCTGTGCTCTCGATTTGCGCATTAGTATTATTTTTGCAGTTCAGCTTCACGGTAGTTACCTTTCTCTGCACAAAATCGATGCCTACACCAAATCAAGGAAAAAAACGAAAGAACAAAATCATAAATAAATTACAAAAAAAAAAAGCAAAAACGTTTTGAAGAGATTCTTATATGCTGTAATAATGAACATACATTTGCTGTCGAGGCTAAGCATTGACGCGCACGAAGGAGGAATACATAAATCTATTATATACCTCAGCTACATGGTTGCAAATTCTGATATATTTATCAAGAATCTTGTGCATACCTCTCCGTTTCGTGACATGCCTCACTTTCTTGCCTGCCTGTTCATTAGGCTAATAAAAACCACCCACTGCAAAATGAGAAAAGAGAGAGGAGTAACACGATTGCTGCCGGTGAGTGACATGTCATACAAAAGAAAGGTAAACATTACATAAACCTCCGTTTTATAAAAGGTAAACTGTTGTGTCTGCTTAAAAATCAGCAGTGTTCATTACGCCAATCTATAAAATAATAAATTATGAAAATAAAGCAAAACACGTTTGAAGGGATTCTCATATGCTGTAATAGCGAACATATATTTGCTGTCGAGGCTAAGCATTGACGCATACGAAGGAGGAATACATAAATCTATTATATACCTCAGCCACATGGTTGAAAATTCTGATATTTATCAAGAATCTTGTGCATAGTATACTTCTCCGTTTCATGATATGCCTCCATTTCTTGCCTGCCCGTTCATTAGGCTAATCGAAAATTTACCTCCACTACAAAATGGGAAAAGAGAGAGGAGTAAGATGATTGATGTCGATGAGTGTCATGTCATACAAAAGAAAGGTAAACATTACATAAACCTCCGTTTTCTGAAAGGTAAATTGTTGTGTCGTCTTAAAAACAACAGTGTTCATTACGCCAATCTGTAAAAAAACACCCACGCAATAATCGAAAACCTCAATAAGACTATGCACTTACTTATCGCAGACTGATGAACATGGAGCACACTAATCCTCTTCATCCCTTTCAAATTCTTCAAAGCCACGTCAGCACTGTTTTGCTCTCCTTCTCGTCTTTTCCCAGAGTCAATCTGTAAAAAAACAACCACCCAATAATCGAAAACCCCAATAAAACTAAGCACTTACTTATCGCGGGCTGACGAACATGGAACCCACGAAGCAAATCTGAAGCAACCAAGAGAAGCTTCGGAAAGGTTTCTTCTTTCTTGGTAAAGACTGCTCAGCTACCCAATGATTGGACAATTACGTGGGCATGTTCGATACAACTAACCAATCACAATATGTCGTCTATGATGTATAATGGCAATTCTTGAAAGGACAAATATGCTCCTATTATGTCGAAAATTCGAGATACAATAACTCACACTGTTGGCAAGACATGGGTAATGGGTCGGTTCATCAACCCGAACCCAAACGGCTAGGACATAATTGCCACTTCTCGATGATATCAAAAAAGACGGTAATGTAATAAATCAAGTTTTATCAGAAATTGAGACCTCGATAGAGTTTTACCTCGCAGATTTCTTCGTAGCAACATATCGACCCAAACGGCATGGGTCGGTTCATCGACCCGAACCAAAACGGCTAGGACATAATTGCCACTTCTCGGTGATATCAAAAAAGGTGGTAACGTAATAAATCAATTTTTATCAGAAATTGAAACCTCGATAATGTTTTACCTCACAGATTTCTCCGAAGCAATATATCGATCCAAACGGCATGCTTTTGCATTCTCCGGCATTTCATCGTATAGTCTTTGCAGCTCACCTAAAGTACCCAGCTGCAGAATTATTACTATGCTTTCACAAAATCGAAATACAAAATCATTAAAAAAAACGAAGAAAAACGAAAGGTAAAAATAAATTCACCTTTAATGTCATTGGAGTTATTTAGCATAAAAAAATATATATAAATGAACAAAAAGGGTAGGAAGGATTGTTCTTACCATGAAAGCCATCGATCCCTGTAGTTTGTAAGGACATGTGATGCAAGGGATCTCTCTAAACCTTCGATAGCACATATCAGAAGTTCGCCTTAGCGTGTTTGGTTTTGTTTAAGAACATCTCTTGAGTTTGTTCGATAATTGCTGGGACCACGCATACCTTCTCCTCTTTCTTTTTCTTCTTTTCGAGCTCCTCAGGCGTGAGTTCTCGCTCCATTTCTTTCACAACTACGAAGGAAAAAAAAAACAGCAAAAATGAGTAATAGCGAAAATTCGTACTGAAAATTTCCTACAATTTGCAACTATACCTGAATGAGAGACACAATAAGAGAACGATGATAATTGTCGGCGGCTGAGGAATAAAAGATCATAAATGGGATACCTAGGACTGTTGACCCTCCCGACGCTTTCTCAAAAGATTCTCTCTCACCTCCTCGCGGCGGCGGCCCTCGTCACTCGTCAGCATCCACCGCAACCTTGATGCGGCGGACCTCCATCCTTGCGTTAGGTCCGACATCCTTTTTATCACAGAAATAGAAAATTAGAGCATAAAGTAAAAGCAGACGGAGGTGAGAAACAAAAGAGATGGGTTTGGGAGAGCTTCATACCGTGAGAAGAAAGGACATGGCTGTTCAGCTTTCTTAATTGAAGAATTTGTTGTCAGACCGTTCAGTTTTCTATTAAATGAGGCAAAATTAATAAATCATTAATAACTCCGGCCAGATGATAGCGTGTTATATAGTTCAATTGCCCCACATAAAATATAAATTCATTCCTATAACGCCACGTAAGCACTTCCAGGCAAATTTAAGTCGGAAACTAATAACTTAAACTCAGAATATTAATCAGAACTACATTCGCGCACTCTGATTGGATGGGGGGGAAACCGTTGCACACGTGTCAGCACAAGAAAGAGTCCATCCAACTTTTATATATATAGATACTGGGATCAAATACTGTACGTAGAACGAGACCACAATGGGACTTCTAAGAATAAAATCGTTGAATGTTAAATTACGGTTGTAACGAAATTAATAATAATCGATCGAATCGAATTCCTCTATCTATTTGCCTAGTGACAACATAGGACAATATGGAGTTTGGCAAATTTATCTAACACTATAAATTAATACTCTCTCTAAAATAATAAAATATTGTATACCCGATTCGGGCCTTTGTTAAAAAACATAATAAGATAATAGTTTTTCAAAAATTCCCTTTATATATATTAGGTCTCATCAAAACTCTTTTCATAAAATATTACAAGTAAATATAATGGGGTAAATTACTAAAATATTATAGTTACAAAATATTCACGAGCTTTAACATGTCACATATCTGGAAGATCATTGCAACAAATAAAATTAGGAATGTTATTATATGAGAAATAGTGTACACGATATATTTGCTTGTAATATGAAAATAATATACTCACACATATCTCATCTGATTCAGTATGTCATTGTCATGGTAAAATAGTTTACTTCACAAAAAATTGTTTTAATTGATATAATATTAATTTATCAATATATTAATAACTCTCTTAATTAGTAACATTTGATAGTAACATTTGATAGTCCAGAGTGTTGTTAATTTATAGAGATTTTCAACATAAGATATTCGGAGTGGGATGGATTTCGGCAATAAAAAGAAGAATCGCATAAAATATAGAATATGCCGAATTCTGACTGCCGCCGAGATCAACAAGCACAAAAGTATGGATTATTATTTAAAACGGGAATTATCTACTTTGCCAGCGTGTCCCCAAACGTTTATCTTAACTTCACGTTTATCTTTTTAGCTGGCTATCATTTAAAAACTATCAAGTGGTCTGAAGAACGTCAAAATTATATAAAATATATATATATAATTAAAATATTCGAGAATAGGAATATTTCTATTTATTTGGTTTCACGACTAAGCAAAAATCGACAATGATTTCCTTCGTGAATTCCTCCGAAACAACGAAAGGGAAAGATGAAAATGGAATTTTTTTTATTTAATTATGAGCCACGAATTAAATAGGCACGTGCAAAACACATCTTCCTGGGGACCCATCGCCGTTCACGGTAAGAGTCAGACCACCTTAAACATATCATCATCGTCATCGGATAAACAAAGACCCTGACTATAAAAATCAAAATCAACTGCTTCTTCAGCGTAAACAACAGAACAACGTAAAGAAGCAGAAAAAGTTCAAAGCTTAGTTAATGCTAAGCAGTTTTGGTAAATAGAATCTGAACATATTACATACCATGTCTGAAGGTGGTGGCCTCTCTTCAGCTTACTCATCTTTCAGCGACGCAGCTGGTGTTGCAGGTGAACCCTTTTTTATTCTTTAGTTTCTGCTTCGATACGATTAAAAGGGTTTGCTTATTTCAGCATTTATAGTTTCGAGAAGATGGATCTTGCTTTGTTCTTGGTTCTTGTTTAACTGCCTGACTCTAATTTGGGAAAAGAACGCTCTGTTTTTGAAACATCGAATGTGAATAGCCATTGCTGAACAGCTTTCTCCCTCCATTAAATAAGTGGAAAAATGATTTCTTTTTGTCCATTTACCGACTGTGTTATACTATAATTTGTCGATTTGTATGTGGGATTCAAGTAAATCGATCACTTTTTAAGTTTATTATACTTGTCTTATCATCTTTGTTTTGCTCTATTACAGGAGAAGTTACGATGACTTTGATATTTACATGTCATTTGGCCAAGCGCCTACTTTGGTACTACTTTTTGTAGTTGGGATTTTGAAACGAAATTCTGTTTTTTTTGCAGGGAATCTCCTGGCTTTTGTACTCTTTGTATCACCCATGTAAGTTTCTTTCTTCAAAGTTCAGTATCTTCAAAATGTCAAGCAATTCAAAAACTTTACATTTCTGGCCATGAATGTAGCTGATTTAAGTTTGTTTCACTTTGTCATAGCCCAACGTTTCGAAGAATCGTACGGAGCAAATCAACCGAACAATTCTCAGGACAGCCTTATATATATTCGCTTTTGAACTGCTTAATATGCCTTTGGTATGGCCTTCCCATTGTATCTCCAAACATTATCCATATAGCCACAGTCAACTCAATCGGAGCCATTTTCCAGTTAGTTTACGTCATCGTATTCATCGCGTTTGCAGAGAAAAGGAAAAAGGTACTGCTAATCGAATAGTTTCCAGACAAGGATAAGATCCATACAATACATTGACCTATTATTGTATTTCTCTTTCTTTTTTGGTTGGGCAGCTGAAGATGATTGGATTACTATTCGCTGTTTTTGCTGTGTTTGCAATCATCGTCTTCGTAAGCTTACATTTCTTTGATCGGCCAAGTCGGCAGCTTTTCGTGGGATATTTGACGGTCTTCTCTCTTATCTCCATGTTTGCTTCTCCGCTATTCGTCATTGTAAGTGATTATATTAGTCTTCTTTCTTTAAAGAGCTCTAATGATTCTTACCTCTGTTTATCTTCTGTACTAAACAGTAGTTTGTTGTAATGAAAATATATGTACAGAATCTTGTGATCAAAACGAAGAGCGTCGAATACATGCCGTTTTATCTCTCGCTCTCGACCTTCTTGATGAGCGTTGCCTTCTTCGTATACGGAGTGCTCAAAGAGGATCCATTTATTACAGTAAGTATTTGATAAGGTTACCATTTATTTCATGAGATGCATAAACAGTTCAACTGGGAGTAAGTAAGAACACTAACAATCTTTCCCATCTTTTTCTTTTCGCGACAAACTTCTGACGAGATATGAACAAAAAGCCCGTCTTTTTACGTACCAAATCATTGGGTTAACACGGAATTATCATCAGGTTCCAAATGGGATTGGATCGATTCTTGGGATAATTCAGCTGCTGCTGTACTGCTTTTACAGCAGAAGTTCTGGTGTAAGAAGGCCGTTGCTCGAGTCTTATGCGTGAGATCGATCGATAAAACCAATGGATTTTCGGAGATATACTGTTTTTCTTTTTCGTTGCATTGATTTCTTGATTACGTGCATGATGATTTGGTTGATTTCTGTGTGTATGTGTGCTGTGCTTCTTCGCCAAAATCTGTTGTTTTAGCCTTTTTGTCTTCGATTCTTTTGAGTGTATTGTATTGCCTTCACTTTCGTAGTGAATTACATTCGCACACCGTATCATCCATGCAAGATTTTATTTACAATAATAATATATAATGAAGGATTAGAACAGAAAGCTTTCCTCAACACTGGTTGATGACTGATTATAGCTTAATCAATATGCAAACAAACTACATCTCTAAATTCTGATTCATTAGATATTTCACCAATATTAAAACGATGGGCTTATTGAAGCCTATCCTTCTCACAACTCTGTTTTTAGCCACCGCAAGAAATAGACACCATCGATGATAGTGGTAAGCTTACGGACCACCACCATCTTCGACTATATGCTTACAGAGAAGTAAGCCCTCAAATCAAATCTGTGCTTTGAAGCGATCAATTCAGTTTAAAACATTGTAAAGAAAAGATGGCTCAGACATCCAAGGAAGGATATGGGCAGCATTAGCTCTCAAGCCTGGCGAAGGCGAAAGCTCTTAGGCGGCCACTGCGAATGTTCATGAGAAACAAGCCTTCGAAATTATCATCATAGCCAACAAAAATTATAAACTTTCTGGGAATAAATCCCATGTACATAACCCTCACTGTTCAAGAAACAATCGGGTCAGAAGTAGCTGATTCTTTAACAGAAAGATCACAGATTCCTCTCAATGGTAATAATAATCCATCTGATTTGTTTCTTTCGTCACACCCAACAAGAAGATAAGGGAAGATTGATAGAAAATTGACGAGGCTCAGACATCCAAGGAAGGATAGAAACAGCATAAGCTCTCAAGCCTGGCGAAGGCGAAAGCTCTTGGGCGGCCACTGCGAATGTTCATGAGAAACAAGCCTTAAAATTCTCATCACAGCCTCGGAAATCAATCAATCAATCAGCCTTCAATTATTGCATAAACATAGGATTTGTGTAAACAGGATTAACGTAACAGTGAGCTTATATGGAGTAAAGCTTTCTGTGTCGCAAGACCTGAAAGATTACTTTTTGCCCCAAAAACGAAATGACCAGATATTCGAAATAATTCTGTTCATCAGATACCACGGGCAAAAACCATTACATAAAGAATAGATTTATAGGAGCAATCTCAGCCGAAAGATGGTGATCTTTTTTGCAATAATCACTTGTAAATCAGTAAAATTTGGACATACTTCATCATAGATTGCACCGAAAGCTATAATTAATCAGCTAGAGATGAACAAGAGAGATCAGATGGTAGTGCATGATTCAATAATCATCATTCAAATACAGAGTAGGTGATTGGGTTGATATCCTCACGTCTCTTCTTGCAGATCTCAGATATTGAAATCATAGATCTAGAAAACAAAAAAAAAAACCCACACAAACAAGAGCAAGAATCTGGATAGAAGACGTGGAATCAGACAAGAATGTCAATCACCACATTGCATCCATCTTTATGTAGATGCAAATTAAGACTGGGGCGACATAATAAAATCATCACTTTCCAAGACTCGACCTTTCTCACATCTTTAACGAAGAAATAACGAAATCATCAAAGCAAATTCGTGAAATTATACGTTTCTGTCTGTGTTGCGGCGATATGCAGAAGAAGAGGCTGTTCGTATCTTATATAGAGCACTTCTACTCGATTAGGGTTTCGACTTTGGCGGCGAAAACCTAGTTGTGGGCTGAAGGCCCGCGGGCAAATTATATCGTACCAAGTCTTTCTAATACTACTATCTTATATTTTGAGTTTATTGAAAATTTAAAATATTTAATAGGTGAAATATTTAATCATTTATAATTGATTTTTAAATATATTTACACAAATAACTGTATGTAACGGTATAAGTATCTACAAAACAAATTAGAGAAGTAAATGATATAAGTTATCATACTTGCATATAGAGTTGCAAACGAATCGAGTCGAGTCGAATACCACCATATTCTATTCGTATTCTTTTATTTTCCGAATATTCATATTCATATTCTTTTATCATTCGAATACTAAAATTGATTCATATTCTATTTGATAATATATTCGAATATATTTACGAATATTCGAATATTCGGATACGAATAATTTTTTTTCATAAAACCTTTTTTTAAGAAAACAAATAATGCAAAGAAAAACATAGCAAAGTATATCATTAGGTTATCCAATACATCATACGAAAGCACAAGTTCATCGATAAAACCAACAATAATTGTTTTTCATAGCTTGCTTCGGTCATCACCCATGCAATACCACATCAATCGACTGGTGGTGGCCGTAGGTGGCTATGCGAGGGAGAACAATTATTCCGATAGTTACATATCCCATTTAACCTATTGACGAATATGCAGCATACGTTTCATGTTCGTTTGAGTAATATCATGCTAAGAATAGCTAGGATTTTCAGAAGAAAGATGCCATTCGTTTGATGTAATTACTCAAATTGCAAAAAAAAAAAATAATAATAATAAAAAAAATCCAAAGATAAAATAGCAATTACATTACAGATGATATTAATTTAGTTACAGAAAGAAAGGTCGCAGAAAGTTGCAAAATTGTCACGGATTCAACACCATTGGAGATCGCAAAAATAGTTTTGCTGTAAATTAGAACTTATTACAGAAGCTCAAATTTGGTTTAAACTGAACCAAAGGGAAGCAGCAGATCGTTATGGACTATCCAAGTCATTATAAGGATATACCTCATTTCAAATAATTCTTATCACACTCTACTCTACAATCCAACACGCACACCTTAGTCGAGGGAGTCGAATCCAAACAACTATAAATCGAAGCACGAAACTCGTACGAATTGGGCTCCGAGGGATGAACTTCGACCCAATCCTTATCAACCATCTTGACGTACGAGTTGGAAGCAAGAGCAGCAGAAAATCCAAGCGCATCGTTACGCTTCACAGTCGTTCTCAAGAAGCTCATGGAGAATATCACATCGAATACGTCTTCAGACATGGCGCCATCAGACAGTTCAATTCCCACGTTTCCTTTGCGCAAGTCGACAAGCCCAAGCAGTGCATGGCTGTTTTGGCTTCGTTTAGCGACATTGCAAACCTGAAAGAGAAAATAAAATAAAACAGAAGGATGTGACGTTGTGTCTAAAATTTGCAAACGATTTTACGTTTCAAGAGTTTGACTTTGCCTCGATGTACTCTATGCCCGTTTCGCTTAGCTCGTCTAGCAATGAATCCTGGGAAGAGAGTAGTGTGATTACTCCTCCAGGGCCGAGCGGTCTTTGGAGAAATTCCCATGGTGACTTCATCAATATCTTGTGCTTGCCTTCTTCGAGCGAGCTAGTGACAGAAGGGAGCTTCTCTTCTTCCAAAAACCATACCTGTTAACGAACTTTTTGAAGATTTTAGCAGACTACTCTGATCGAAATGATGTATTAGATCACCAATTGTTAAAAAAAAAGCATAAGAGCAAACCTTATCAGGATCAAATCCAAAGTAATCGTGATTTGAGAATAATTCGGGTAAAGAACTGAGTGAAGGTGCAGGGCAGACCAACACAAGAGGCACAGATGGGCGGTCTTCAACCTGTAATACCGAAACCCAGGGACTCGGATGTTATTGAAATATGTTGGAAGAGGAGGGAAACGACTTCTAGGTGCTTTTGGGAAATCCTATCGATAAGCAGTGCTCATGGGGCAGTTGCAAACTAATTAATTTAGAAAAACTGAGTCAGAGAATAGAGAGGTGTATCATTTTATTTCCAATAAAAATGCAAGAAGACAGTGTATAGAAAAAGAAATGCAACGGAGCAACAACTTCATATGCGTCGTAGAAAAGTACTTGGGAAGATAGGCATTCGGATTGTGTAAAGCATTAGATAGAACAGCATGCTTGTTCTTACCCTCACAAGTTTTTGGTGGTCATGCAATAATTCTTTTAACTTGAGATCAGAACTCTTTTCTGACTCATCCAGCACTAAAATTACGGCAACTTTGCCTTTTGAAGTCAAAGCTTGACCATCCACCTCCATTTTGTCATATGAATTAGCTAGCTTTCCACCGAGAGCAGAATCGGAATGATCGTTAAATTTTAGAATGGATGACCTTGGCACAGAGCTTAATATATGGAGCAAATCCAGTCTGATCCGGAGAAACAAATTGCGAGATTATAAATTTCCAATCATTGATACAAAAACGAATGAAACTGATTCACCATGAAGCAAATTGGTCTCAACATATGACAATCAACATTTTTTACCTTTTAGATGGGTTCCCGATACTTGGTAGAGCATGTTCAAGCAATTTTGAATTTACTGCCACAATTTGATTGGCTAATAAGCTCCTTTGGTCTTTCTCTCCATACCTTAAGCCATCAAATACATGTTTCTGATCCATTTCACATAGTTTCTTTTTAGCGGCTAGTAGAAGCCGTTGAAATTTTTTTCTTTCTTTCCATTCCTGAGACAGACAACAGACAGTATCAGAACAGAATTAGTCAAGAGAATAGGAAAAGAAATCTAGACCGGATTGCGAAGGAACACAGACATAAATAACTAATCGCCTGGAGAATAAATAGATCAATGCTGGAAAATATAGTTTGAAGGAATGCTTTTTAAAGCAGTGACTGGATTAATGTTAAACTATTTCGGCATATATTTAGCAAGCCTTTTTGCAGAAAAGCATAATAGAGGAACCAAAAGTGAGCAAAGAGGAAAGATGAATAGAAAGCATCTCACAATTTCCCTCCTTTCTTTCTTTGATCTATCATCAGATCGAACATTTAAATCAAGCAGCCCCTTTGGAGGGGTTATCCACATCTCTCTTTTCTCTAGATCTACATACGGAACAATAGGTTCAACAAATGGGATCCACACTAGTGGGCCAGAATTATTTGTCCCGAGTTGATGCTTTCCAACTTGTCCTGGAATACAGTCCAGCTTGACCCGTAGCAGATCACTTGCTCCAGTGTTGAAAACACTTGAAACAGTTCCAACTGGTTCACCCGTTTCCTGTAAGGCTTTATCATGAGAAATGGAATGGAACGAGAAACCAAAGTTGAGATGAATGAATGGAAAAGGTGGGAGCCTAAATTCATGATTATTTAACAATAAACAATTAAGCGATAAAAGATTATTTAGAAGAGATACTCTGACTTGAATCCGGAACAAAAGACTAAAACATGGCATAGAGTAACCACATAAATATTTTCTCAATATCAATGTACCTATAGCAAACTCTATTCTAATATTCATGTAACTTGGCAGACCTTAAGAATAACTCTCATTCCAATAAGATCACGAGTGTAGAACTCTCCGTCTTCCAAGGTAGGTCTCTTTTCATCTGTCACCATTATAGTGGATCCAACGAGTTTCTGTGCCTGAACAATGACAGCAAAAGATTGTAAGTTTACTTTTTATATTCAATCAGACTCCAAAGTAATGCACACCTGTTCAAATGTATTGATACTTTTGAACCGGACGATCCAGAATTTTCCAGCATCCCTGCCCTCCAGCAGCTCAATTTCTTGAAGCATCTCGTTTCCTAAAGCTTGCTGCTTCAACCATCTCGTCCCTGGCTAGAGCGAAGAACAACGACCAATTATATAATAGATTAAGATTTAACACCACATTGAAAATTTCTCAAACTTTTGCTTCCATTTATTACAATGATCACCCACTCTATCCCAAACAAAAAGAGGTAGATGGTACAAGGCTTTAAGCTCTTTTGATTATCTTACTAGTAGAACTCGTTTCACCTTAGAAAAGCGCAGCTCAGGAAAATCTGTGGTAGGCTTTATCCGAACGTCTCCTTCGAAACCATGAACACCGCATACATAACCAGTCTCAACAAATCCACCTGTTGGTGACGTAGTCTCTGCAACTTCTTGAGTAGCTGTAATTGAAATGTAACAGTGTTCAAAAATGAAATAGAGCATGATAAAATGAGTTGCAAATTAGAGTAAAGCGTTAAATATATCAATCACCAAAAACAGAATCCATGATTACGCCATCAGAACATCGGTTTCTCCGCAAGCAGACTGTAACTCAGTCAAAATAAAGAAACATAGAAGCTGGTTGAAACTTCACAGCACCATACCGAACTTAGACAAACACTAGACCTTCTGCTCAACGTCAACCCAAACAATCTAAAACGACTTGAACCACAAACGAGAAAACGATAGCACATCCACATACAAAAAAAAAAAGAAAAGCAAAAAAATGAAAAGAAAAATAGGATATCCGAGTATTACCAGTAGAGTAACAAGTAGAGAGATGAGGTCTCCACGTGTGCAAAGGAGTCGATGGAGCTGTAATCGAAAAAACGGTCGAAGGACTGATACATCTATTCGGGAAGATGAGTGGATGAGCTACAAAATTCGACGAACAGCAGAGGATTGCAGTGCCCTGCATTGCAGTATTTCGTGTTTCTTCACCTCAAGGCTTAAAGCACAAGAAGCGTCGAAGTGTAGATATCTCATTTCTTTATTCTATTTTTTTTCTGGATAATAAATAAATTTGTAAATTGTCCAGTTGATTGATGTGGACTGGGAAAAATCACCTTATGTGGGCCGACAGAGAGACGTTAACCCATTGGGCCAACTAACATACACGGCCACTACTATTTGCATTCAGAAGCCAGTATTATTGCTTAATTATAAATCGAACCTCTCAATTTATGGTCATTACATCCCAAGCCCGTAGTCAAGCAACCAACCGAAATACACGTGTCGCTGGCTCTAAGATCTTCCAATTTATATCCGCCTGTCGTCTTTGGCTCGTCGATCGCCGGAAAAAGCAAGCAAGAGACGTTGAACTACTGAAATAGATAACGTAGACAGAGTTTTTATCGTTTGTTCTAGAAAGATCCTGACACTTTCTTCCTCGTCTTCTCTGCTCAGTAACAAGAATGGAATCTTCTGTGTCAAATCTCCGAGTAGTTCTCATCGAGCCGGGACCTTTTGTTGCTTTTCTGCTCAAGCCCAGCTATTGAAGAAGCGCCAATTGCTTAACCCACCAAGGTCGGCGGATGTTTAGCTAATTTGTTCTCTAGCATTCTGTAATCCTTTCGACTGTCCGATAATGAGCTTTTTATGCACGTGCTTTAAATGGGGTGAAGAAAGATGGTGACGAACAAGAAAAGACATGGATTTGGTGCTGTTTGCTACTCTGCGCCGCTCACGCCGAGGAATCTTCAGTGGATTTCTACCGTCTCTACTGCGTATGCTACTATATCTAAAAGTTCCCATCCTTATTTTCTTTCCTTTTGCAATTATTTCGCTCTACTTTTGTATCTCTTGAGCTAAGTCTTATTGAAAGCTTCAAACATTCTTGGTATGCAATTATTAGTTTCTTTTAGCTTTTCCTTCTCCAATCACTATCCTTGTATGTTTGGTCAGTTTGCTGATGCTGGCTAAGGGAACAGCTATCCAAAAGTCGTTCCTCGTTCCTTTATTCGCCCTCCAAGCACCTGCCTCCATTGTTGCATGGATGAAGTATGTTAATTTCATTATAGTCTTCCTTTAGTCAGTCTTCCAAGTTTAATGGAACTTTGAACTTTGCAAGTGAAACTTTCTGCTTATTTCAGGGGTGAATATGGCATATGGACGGCATTTTTAGCCCTTCTAGTCAAGCTCTTCTTCTTCATACCTGGTAATGTTTGTTTGTTCCATGACGTTCTAACGTTCTTTATTCCTACATTTTTCGCATATTAATCAACAATGTAAGCATAACGAGGTTTTCTTTCCATCATGTTTTATAGGTGAGTTAGAGTTGCCATTTCTAGCATTGCTGCTTGTTATAGTGTCCCCTTATCAGGTTACGAGGCTGAGGTCAGTCAAATACTAAAAACACGTCGTCTATGCGCACTCACCATAACGTTTCATTTAAAAAAAAAAAAACTAAGTCGATTTCTCAAATAATCTTTCATGGCAGAGGAACGCAGGAAGGAGTAATCCTTTCTCTGGCGATATCAGCTTATCTCGCTTTCCAGCACTTCACAAGAGCTGGCAGCTTGAGAAAAGCATTCGATCAAGGTTCCGTTATTGCCACCATCGCCACTGTATGTACTGTGCTCGTGCCTTGTTTGCTCTTAATCTGATTTCTTATACGTTGGAGAAGTACAAATCTTCACGTCGTTCTCCGTAAAATGTTGTATAAACTGTTTCGTGTGCAGTGTCGCTAGAAGTTGAGTTATTTTTATGTTAAGTTCCTTCTTTCAATAACCTATTGAACGCATATATCTTCGCTACATCATCCGACCTAGAATGCTTATTTTCAGACTAAAAAATTATTTCTATAACCATCTGTGACATGTCTACTACACTCTATCACTATTGTTTTATCCTCTTAACATCCGCAGCCATACGAAGCGAACCAACCCTTTTAAGGCGTCGAGATCTATTACACATCATGGCAATCTCTTTCTGCCTCAAAAATTTTGTCGAACCAATGCTAAGCCTCAAAGTTCAGTTCCTCAGAGATGGTTGGTTAGGAGAAATCCTAGCAATAGGCAATGCGTGGCAATGAGCATCTCTGCATCCAGAGATAACCTCCGCCCCGCACTGGGAGGACCCGCGGGTTCCGACCCGTAATCGTAGCCCGGTTCCGACCCGTAACCGTTTCCTCCCGGCGGGTTGTACGGATTGACGACGGGCGTAGTCGTGCTGCAATTTAATTAGCAAAGGGTTTCGAAACGGTCAAAACCGTAATAATAGCTTTTTAGAGGTTGTAATGAAAAAAAGGGCCTACCTCGGCGGCGTCACTGGAACAACAGGCGTCACCGTGGGCGTCGACGGAGGAGGGTTCATCGCGGGAGTACTGGTCGGAGATGCATACCGACAGTTCCCGTGACCTGAATCAACGTGACCAAAGGTTTGAAACCCATAGGATATACTGTTGAATGAACGCTTCACCTAAAAGCTTAATATACCGAGTGTATCATTTTTTTAATTAATTATATTTCCAACACGTCTCCTAACGTATAGGTTGACGTTTTTTAATATCTAGTCTTAAACGTGTAATTTTCTTAAATGGGTGGTCGTCGGGATTCACACTCATGACTTTTAGGTTCTGAACTCTGATATCATGTTTGACTGACCACTTTATCTAAAAACTTAAGCTTGCAGGGACCGTATCCTTTTTTCTTTATTTCCATACATTATATTTCCAACAGATCCAGTGAGTTTGCTTAAGAAAGGAAAATGAACTCAAAATTCTTGGTTTCTTACTCGGGTCTTGGCTAGTGAGCTGAGCGGTCCCACCGAAGACGCAGCTGGTGGGGGTCGGGTTCTTCTGGTAATAACTGTTGAAGGCATACGAAGCGTGGTCCTTGATCGTGTTGGGCTCGTAGCACGCACCGTTCGGCTGAATGGCCGAGCAGTCGGCCCCACCGTAGCCGCACGCGTAGTCCAGGGCCACCTGCAAGGACGTCTGGGAAGCGCTGGGGTTCGCCACGCACCAGCCGCCGCCCGACGCCGTGGGGCCCGTGGGGTTCGCAAACGTTGGAGCCGGCGGGTTCGTCGGGTTCACGATTGGGGTCGTGCCCGGCGTCGTCGGGTTCACGATGGGCACGTTGGCTTGCCTCTCCGTGGCAATTATTACGTGGTGGTTGTTACGCAGTTGAGCTTGATTCTCTGCAAATGTTAAGTTTGTATCTGCAATGCAAGAAATTACCTTTTTTTTTTTGCCGTTAAAAGGTCTGAAGTTTGAAGGGTGTAATGCAGTAACGAGATGTAAGCAAGCAAATCACCTGATTGGAGAAAGAAGGCGATGATAAGCCAAGCAATGTGATGGGAGGCCATGGATGTACGAAACTGAATGAAGAAGCTATCTATCTATGTATTTTGTCTATCTTCAGACTTCATGGATTTTGTGGCGGTGAAATATATATGTGAAGCTTGGCAAGAATCGTAGCTTTCTTGCAATGGTGAGAGATCTTTCTGTGTGTCGGGGAGATAAGGAATATGAGAAAACTTGAGGAAAGAGGAAATGGTGCGTTGGAGAGACAAGAATCGCCATGGTTTTTGATGCCCAGACAGGGAAAAGGTTTGCAAGAAAATGCGAAGGGGTTAAGGAATCTCTCTTATATATCATGGATGGATTCTATTCGTGGAAATGTTAGATTTTTAAGTCTTTGAACTAAAAACACTTGGTTAATATAGTACTAGTACCAAGTTGATGAAAGGCAAAGTTAAGACAAAGCAACAAGAGATTTTTCATAGGTTTCGTATGTCTCCTATTTTTATTTGAGATAACTAAGTTTCAGGCCTAATTGGAATGTTTTCGTTAGGGTTAAGGACCCAATAAGTTTTACATTAGAGATATGGACCTATTTTCAAGTTTGGACTTAAAGTTAAGGATCAATTGCGTGAAAAAAGGACGCATTTGCCCCTGGCTGTTGCGGGAATTACACAGATTTGCCATCGCTCTTCTAAACACGCGACGGGTACCACTTTGTGCATTCTGGGTAACACTTCATGAATTACAGGAAAGTGTTATCCAGAAATAAGAAAGTGGTACCAGAAAAGCATGAAGTGGTAACACTTCATGTATTACACGAAAAAATTACAGGAAAGTATTATCCAGAAATAAGGAAGTGGTACCAGAAAAGCAGGAAGTGGTAACACGTCATGGAATACAGGAAAGTGTTATCCAGAAATAAGGAAGTGGTACCAGAAAGCATGAAGCGATAACACTTCATGAATTACTGGAAAGTGTTATCCAAAAATAAGGAAGTTTTACCAGAAAAGCATGAAGTGGTACCGAAACCATGAAGTGTGAACGAAAACCACTTATTAGCTATAGAGTAACACTTCATGAGTTCTGCATAACAGTTCATTGCGTTAACTGCATTCTTTTACAAAAAAAATGACTACAAAAAAATGTTACCAGAAAAGCATGACGTGTTAGTCGGAAAGCATGAAATGTTATGCAGAAATAATGAAGTGGTACCGCGTATGTTAATAGTCAGAAAGAAGGAATTGTTATCGGGAAAGCATGAAGTGTTGTCAAGAAAGCATGTTAATATGCTTAAAAAACCACATTTTATTGTGTTGATACCACTTATTGAATATATGGTAACACTTTTGTGCGTGGTAATACCGCTTGTTATGCGATAACGACATACTGCGATTTGATAACACAACAGTGCGCTGGATACCACTTCTCATTAATATTTTATAGGAGTATTTTCGCCACACAACCTTAACTCTATGCAAAATTCAAAAACAGGTCCTTAACACTAAAAAAACATACCTAGGGGCCTGAACCGCACCTTTTTTTATTTTTCCGACATATCTCCCCAAATACTATAGTCCCAAGTCCCAACATCTTAGTGTCTTAATAAGAAAATTAAAGGACACCCTTTTCTCTCCCCTCTCTCTAAAAACCCTACTTCTTCCTTCTCGCCGCCAACCTTCCTCCCCTTCCTCCCCCTCCTCCCCCTCCTCCATTAATGGAGGTAGGGTCAATAAAGAGGTAGGGGAGCTCTTTTCTGTTTTTTCTTCTTTGTTTGTCTCTTAAAATACAAAAAAAAGGAAAAAAAAAAAAAAACCGCCACCGCCTTCCTCCGCCCCAGTCCGCCTCCGGCCGCCAACCGCCGTCGAGCCGCCTCCGCTAGCCGCGCCCACCTCCGCCAGTCCGCCAGCAGCGCACACCTCCGCCGTCGCCAAGTGTTTCAGTCCCTCTTTATGGGGGTTTTGTCTGAGTCCCTCTTCTTGGGGGGTTTTGTCGCCAAAACATTAGTAAATTTTGGGTGGAAAATTTGACAAATTTGATTTCTAAGTAGATCTGAATTAATAGCCATGTTTTTATGGAGTTTTAGTTCATATAGTGCTTGGTTTATCGTTCTGATTTTCTTATCCTTGATTTTCTTTATTTTGGTGTGTTGGGTTCTTTGTTTAGTCTTGGAAGAATTTTCGTTCCATTTTGGATTGATCTTCTTGCCGAGTTTTCTCTCCTTTATGGAGTTCTCCTCCTTTGGAGGCGTTTTCCCTTCTGGATGTATGTTGTAGCCAGAGGGGCTCTTTCGGCTGTTTAGCCGTTGTACTTTGTTGTGGAATGAAAGCTAGTTATCATGGAAAAAAAAAAAAAAAAAGTCCCAACATCTTGATTTACTACGAACATGGAACATTATATAGTTTTATAATATTATGTTATATTTTCTGGGCTGTTCCATTCCACTGCAGCTAACGAAAAGCCCATTATAGCCCAACAAATCCCACTGAATTCCATGACCCGACCCGGCATCTGTTACATATATATTTGTCCTGTTTGTTTCGTCACTGTTTAAGGGGTTTTACAGATCTTCGTCCTTGTGATATAATTCTTGTTTTTTCTGAGAGGAATTCTCCAGCTGAAGCAGAATGGGTACTAGTAGCTAGTAAAAATACGTGATTTCGAGTTCTTTCTGAAAGGAATCCGATCTCGTTAGTCCTTCTACATTGATTCTGCTCTCTGCTAATTCGCATCGTTATTATTAATATTTTTTTCCTGTGAAATGGCGGAGCAGGATAAACTGTCGAACCAACATGCTGTGCCGCGGTAATTTATCGTATTGCCATCCTTTTTTTGTGGTTCGTTTCGATTGGAAGTCATGTGTGATCTTTGACAATATCATTTCGTGGATTTTAACTTTATGTTTAGATTTGGTATGCAAGATTTTTGACGTTTAGTGATTTGTTCTGTCAACTTCTACCAGGGAGAGGGTCTGTGAGTTCTTCTCTGTTATACTTAATGGATTATTTGATGTTCGAGTTATGGAAAACAGTCTGAGCAGTAATTTCTTCCATTCTCTGTGTTCCTTTGCTCTAGAATTCACTCAGCCTCAGGTAAATACCGTCTCACTATTCTTAATTAATACTCTTTGGTTGTATTCCTGTTGAAATTGTGATGTATTTTTTGACTAAATCGCACCGTCTACTCTTGCAGAACTCTGTGATATGGCTCTTCAGCTGATGTTTCTCGAGTTATTGGATTTGTCTTAACTTTTTTCTCTTATTGAAGATTTTCTCGTGCAGGCAAAAAGTATTTGTTTGTGGCGATGTGGATGCCCAGATACCATTCGTTTGCAGTTCCAAGGTTAACTTTGTCCTGGATGACATTCGCAATGAAGAAGTTTGATGCTGAAGCAGTGCTCGCCATTCTTCATTTTTTGCCCACATATGTGGCTCACAGTACCAGCCATTAGCAGTATATGCTACCAACGACATGGACAAAATCTTTGGTTGTGTTTCTCAAAAAGCAAGCTACATCATCTAAAGCTTGGGATTGTGCCATTCGTTGCCCTTTCTCCAACGGTGCACTTTCTATGGAGGCACTCTCAGTTTTGCTGGTAGATGAACTCAAAAAATATATTAGCTTTGATTCTTGGCCTCGCCATTTTGATAATACAAAGCTCCTGTTACTGCAATGGATCACTGAACAAGAAGAGAATCGAAGATGGGTTGAGTTCTAGTGTTGTCTATGATGCGAATTTCTGCAACTTCGTTGACATTCTTTCGTTGGTTGAACTTCAAGCTTCCTTCATGGTATGACATCAGACTCTTTAGTTTATCATGAACTTT
This sequence comes from Craterostigma plantagineum, assembly GCA_027422505.1. NCBI lineage: Eukaryota > Viridiplantae > Streptophyta > Magnoliopsida > Lamiales > Linderniaceae > Craterostigma > Craterostigma plantagineum. The sequence goes on along the minus strand of JAPQWV010000033.1, from coordinate 687,985 downwards.
TTATGTATCTCAATATTTTTTTAGGTTGTTCCTTGATAGTACATTGAATTGTATCATTCTCTGATCAGACATTTCTTGATATGCAGAGTTGGGATGCAAACTAGTAAATCCAATCTGTGAAATGTGCAAATCACCTACGATAAAGGATTCAACTGCAGCGATCATCGTTCTGTTAGGCCAACTTGGCAGGTGTTTTCCATAACTGATTCTTAATTAGACCCCACTGATATACCGTTTTGCATAGTTCGCCTTGTCCATGCTACAGCCATTCGTGTTTGTTATACATATCGAAGACTCATAGGTTTCAAAGTTAAGTCATGTGAGTGTTCAATCTATTGTTTGTTTTGCAGGCTTGGAGTTGCAGCTAATGGCTGACGAGGACAGAGCTGCCAAGAAAGTTAGAGAATGTTTATCTGCCTTAGACCCCACTGATATACCGTTTTGCATAGTTCGCCTTGTCCATGCTACAGCCATTCGTGTTTGTTATACATATTGAAGACTCATAGGTTTCAAAGTTAAGTCATGTGAGTGTTCAATCTATTGTTTGTTTTGCAGGCTTGGAGTTGCAGCTAATGGCTGACGAGGACAGAGCTGCCAAGAAAGTTAGAGAATGTTTATCTGCCTTGCTATGTTAGAACACTTGCACGAAGAAGTTGAATGTCCAATTCTCCATTGTAAATGCAATGCTTAGCCTTACTGATATTACATTAGAAGATATCATCGAAGATAAAGTTCGCATATCAGGTACGGATTGACTATTCCTATCAAGGAGTGGTTCCTTAGCTTGAATCAAGAGCAACAATCTATCTTTAAGCTGCAACATTCTTCTCTAGTGGATAATTGTGAGAATTCTGAGTCTTGTTTTTGTAGATTAGCTTTCCTACGTAGTTGTGATTCTGGAAATTGGTTTCCTTTTTGAGATTTATGGGAAAAGGTAGATTTTGGCGTTTTTTTTTTTGCTCTTAGTTTATTGCATTTATTGGATAGATCGGCAGTACAATTACCTAAATATTTTAGTAGTATTTATCTGTTTATTACGTGTTGAAGATTGGATTCCTAGGTCCTTACGCTATCATGTTTAACGCTTTTAAATAATTATGAAAGTGGTCACTTAACTTATATAATTATTTCTACGGATTTCTTGTAATAATAGAGCATTAAATGGGAGTTAGTAAGAAATTGCTTGTATGTCAACCACTTTATTTTGTTCGGATCTAACATTGTCAACCTCGTAGTTGCAAAAGATACCGCACTCGGAGTACAGTACAGTGTAACTTCAAAAAATTAGAAAAAGTCAAACTCTGAATTAAAATAATAACAATACAAATACTTAATAATATTGAAGCTTGCTAACTTTCCATATATTCTTTTATAAATAAATTAGAAATAGGTGTAGCTTCTCATAGCTTAATATTTATATTATTTAGACCCACACAGACCCTGTATTTATATATTTTATAGCTTTAAGAACAGTAATTATAATTCCGACCCCTTGTAAGTTTTAAAATTGGATTCAGACCCTCTCGGTATAAAATTTAGTTTTAAGGACCTAATTTCTACAGTAGTACTTCATTATTCTGCAGTATCACTTCATTGTTATTCATTAGCACTTCATTATTCTGCAATATCACTTCATTGTCCTGCAGTACCACTTCATTGTTCTGCCGTAAAAAATGAAGTGGTATTGAAGAACAATGAAACGGTACTGTGAAGTGGTTGGTACTGCAGAAATCAGATCCTTAAAACTAATTCTTATACTGACAGGGCCTGAAATCAATTTTAAAAGTAACAGGGCTTGAAACGAAAATAGGATTACTATTCACTGCCCCCTTTTTCCTAGTCACCGCCCCCTAAAGGACGATAAAAAGACGATTTTGTCCTTTTGAATAAAAATTTCTATTTAAAGTCATTTTCCAGACAACACTTTCCATATCACAATCACACATCCAAATCAGACTCAAACAAAACAAAAAAAACTCAAATCACAATGGATCGACAACAGGGAAAAGAAACAGGGGAAAGGAAAGGGTCTATTCGCACGACTGGTAAGTAAATTCTCGTAAAAATCTTCGTACGTAGATGGATTATCGAACACGGGTCGAAATCGTTTGAAAAAAGTCCCGATCGAACGAATAATTGGGTCGGTGCATGGCACGGCTGAAAAATATTTTTGGCCGCCACAAAGCAGGGTCGAAAAATATTTTTGGCCGTGCCGTTGAGGGCCAAAAATGTTGATCGGCCGAAACTGCACCGGCCGAGAATCATTTCCAGCCGCCTTTATAGGCGGCCGAAAATCCTGTTCGACCCTTTATTTTTTTATAAATATTTAATTGCAGACTAGGGCTGAAAAGTTCCTACCCGGAGGTAGCAGTAGATCCCCCGTTGGAGGGATCTGGAGAGCGCCACACGAGGACGGGAGGAGGACTTTTTCGGCGAGGGGTAAACTACAGTGAACATTTTCGCGAAGGAGGACGATTCCGACCGACGTGGAAGCCAGTAACTGGGCGAAAGGCGTTGCTATTGGTCTCGAGCTGATTATTTCATCACTGATGAGATGTCCTCGATTGGATCGATCACTGGTTGCACCTAATGGAGCACTATAATTTATGACTGTCTATTTTTTTGGCCTCCACAAACTAGCTAGGATGCATCTGGACAGCTATCCGCCCACGGACGAGTTCAGAGAGAGGCTCGACGAGCTCAACGACCGGTGGCGAGGCCCCATGATGTGTTATTGTTTTGGCCAGGCAGTGCAGCGGAACATCGAAAAAAAACTTAGAAAAAAAATACAGTCCATCGAGATTTTCGGCCAGACAGTGCAACAGACCATCGAAATTTTCGGCCCTGCAGTGTACTGGCTGATCGATTTTTTCGGCCAGACTTGTCAGGGCCGAAAATACCGATGGGCCAATACACTGCAGGGCCGAATGACTTTTTTGGCTAGGCAGTGTCCAGGCCGAAAAAATCGATCGGCCCGCACACAGCCCGTCGAAAATTTCGTTAGGCCCGTGTACTGCAGGGCCGAAAGTATTGATCGATCGGTCCTAAAATGTTAAATCGATTTTTTTTCGTTTCGTTTCAATCCATTGCCGAAGATAGTTCGAATTTATTTGTGTATGTAGTTTTCAGTATTTCATACCGAAATTATATATACACGTTAGTTTTTTCTTTTTGAATTAATTTAAATATTATAAGGGCAAAATAATTTTTTTAGAGTCCTTTAGGGGGCGGTAAAAAGTAAAAAGGGGCGGTGAATAGCAATTCCCAAGTAACATTGCCCTTTAAAAACTTCCATCGTATTTATCAATGCATCACTCAACTGATTCCCCACTCACACTGTACCTTTATTTATTTATGTATTTATTAATCACTGACCTTGACTGACGACAAACAAAAAAATTATTCCATTAGACTGCAATTCAGATGGATTGTTTAATCCAATTTATTTTAATAAGAATAATTTGAATGAGATAATTGCGGCAAGACCCCGTCAACTACTTCAATTCAATATTTATATAAAGTTTTATTCCGAGTCCTCGATTCCCTAGATTCCATATATTATTTAAAATGATATCTACCCATTGGACTTCTTTCTATGTTTATTAAATGACCATTTAAGTAACTCTATTTTATTTTCAATTTCCATGTATCCGCTGGTTTCTTTCTTATTTTAGACGTTGATTCTTCTCTACTGGATAATCGTGAGAATTCATATTCATGATCTTATTGTTAGATACGTACTTTTATGGAATGAATCACCAAGACCTAAATTTTGAAAGAAGTGTTCCATGTATTTCCTTCCAATTCCGTGCAGTTGTTTGTGTTCACTTTTTTGTATAATTAGATGGTGAAGCCGTGCGTTGCACGGCGTTGGACCAACGATAGTCCGGACACTAAATGTACTAAGAATACGTATTTTATATAAAGAGAAAATCACAGCACATACGCATTCAAAACGTATTCTGATAGGAGTAAATTAATACAAAGATGTGATGGTGGATTTGTTCAGCGCACGTATATGCATATTCGTATGAAATAAATTACATACTTCAGCATTCTAAAATGTAAAATTGAACTTTGTATGCCCTATTTCTCTGGAAATATCATTAGCAATTCCACTATCTTGGTAAGTCTGCATGCTTGCTTCATTTTCTCTCGTTTTTTCTTTTGCTCCTCATTGAGTTGTTGTTATATATGCACATTGAAAACCACATGTTCTGATAGCAGACTCAGAGTCACCCACCATTTATCTATCATATATATATTTTTAAATGTATTTATGCTTGTATGTTATTTAATTATTATTTATATTTTTAGATAAATATGATATATATAAGTTTGCGTTATTATAATAACATCTTGGAAATATAGGTAACCCAAACAGAAAATTTATAGTTTTAATTTATTATGATATACAAGTTCGCATCATTCAAAAGAGAACGAAATCAACTTAGAAATACAAGTAACCCTTACAGATATTATGATATTTTAATAGTTATTTTAAATAGTTATTAATACAAGTAACTTATATGTTATTTAGTTATTATTTATAGTTTTAATTTTATTATGATATATATACAAGTTCGCATCCTCCAAAAGAGAACGAAATCAACTTAGAAATACAAGTAACCCTTACATATAATTAATAGATCTCATTAAATATAAGTTATTTAATAATTATTTATAGTTGAACATGATAGGAGACGTTTGCATTATAATAAAGAAAAGATAAACAAAAAAGAAAAAGAGAAAAGAATCAACCTAGAAATACAGGTTGCACACACATAATTTTGAAGGCGACTAATAACCTGCAACCCACATTGAAAACGGGCCACATCGACGCTTTTATAATAGTAATAGATAGTTATTAATACAAGAAACTTATATGTTACTTAAGTTATTATTTATAGTTTAATTTTATTATGTATATATACAAGTTCGCATCATCCAAAAGAGAACGAAATCAACTTAGAAATACAAGTAACCCTTACAGATAATTAATAGATCTCATTAAATATAAGTTATTTAATAATTATTTATAGTAGAACATGATATTGCATTATAATAAAGAAAAGATAAACAAAAAAGAAAAAGAGAAAAGAATCAACCTAGAAATACAGGTTGCACACACATATGATTGAAGGCGACTAATAACCTGCAGCCCACATTGAAAACGGGCCACATCGTTTTATAATAGTAATAGATAATAGATACAGTAGAAGCTCTATAAATTAATACAGATGGGACCGACCAAATTTATTAATTAAAAGAGTTATTAATTAATCGATAAATTAATAATTATTAATTTATCGATAAATTAATATTTTATTAATTTATAGTGTATATACCTTTCAAACTTCCCCAATATCAAATAACCTTCAATCTCCTATGTCCTTAATGAACGTCAAATTAAGGATCAAACATTCAATCTTCCAAGTCTATCATAATACGTATGGTGTTAATGTACATTTAAGTAATATTAATGAAGCTGATAAAGAAGATGAAGATGAAGCTAATATTAATACGCTATAAAAGCGGCCATCACATTGAATAATTTCTTGTTGACTACGAGAAAACAACGCCCGAAGTTCTTACAATGACAAGGACAATTAGAGATTATATGCAAGGGGAAATTGATTTCAACAAAAAGCTTGAGTCATTTTCAATGTAATATGAGAATGTTTTTATGGAGTTATTAATTTATAATTTATACGGGACCTATAGAAATTATCAAAAGTCTATTATCTTATAATTTTCGAGAATTATTAATTTAGTACGTTATCCCCAAGTCGGGACCGGTCGGAAATATTATATTAAAGAATTTATTAAATTATCGAGTATTAATTTATAGAGTTTCTAATGTATATATATACCCTTTTATGTATTATCATTTCATTAATAAAGAGAAGCATACTTTAAAGACCAAAAAAGTATTCGTTCCAAAAGTTTGAAGGATGGTTCCGACAACGATAGTCAGCATGGTAACACATCGTAGTCACACAAGAGTCGCAATATGGACACTAAATATTAACCTTTTTTTACTAACTTAATCATAGATTTGATTAATTAGTCAATATTTTCGGGAGTTACGACGGGAAACAAACCTTGAAAACCTTTCACACTTCAAGCCACCTTTAAGGAGGATACATAAAATTAAAATAAAATTAAAAACATGCAAACCATTAACTAGGTTCTATCGATTTATTTTTAGTTATGATGCCCATCATATTTGTTAGATAGTTTAATGCCAGTTTTTTATGAAATAAATCAGAGTTTCGCAAAATTTGAATTAATTGAGGCCAAATTATTATTTTAGGTCACTAAGTATACATGTTTCGTTTTTGGGTCACTATGTTTGATAATTGTAAAAGTAGGTCACTAACTATGTATGTCAAAACAAATTTGGGTGACCCTTTCATTTTTGGGTCACTAAGTATACATGTTTTCGATTTGGGTCACTATGTTTTTAAGAATGCGAAATTGGACTTAATATAGCGACCCAAAAACTTAAAACACATATACTTAGTGATCCAAATTGAAAATACGTATACTTAGTGACCAAAAAATGAGAGGATGGCCCGAATTTATTTTAACATACATAGTTACTGACCTATTTTTTGCAATTATCAAACATAGTGACAATAAAAAACATGCGAACTTAGTGACATAAAATTATATTTTGGCTAATTGACCTAAGTGTATATAAAAGCTCAAAGTGTTCCATTGCAGTACAGTAATATGCTATTGCAGAGGCAGAGATAGACAGTTGATTAATTACACCAATTATTTTAAGATCAAATGATGTTTATGGGGCTTGAAAGTGATGCGTTTGAATTGGTCTTAAGCTGACTAAACTGTCTCTATTAAGAAATCTCTTTTAAGTCGTAGAACTGCACAGTTATATTATGGAAGAAAGGACCATTTCCGAAAAAAAAAATATAATAATCTATCTATCTTCAATTTTTTACATTATTTCTTCCAATATCGACACCTAACAAATAACCTGCCCGCTCTAACTTGATTTGATTTAGAAAACTACCAAAAATGTCACATAATGGGTGCAATCCAATCTTCAAAACCCTAACGTATGTGTTAATGATAAAATGGAGATTATGGGGAAACTAATGACACCTTTTTCTATGATTAAAAAGGACTATGATCACTTTTGGCAATAATTTCTTAATTAGATGGTGCTAATTATGTCATCACGGGTCTCTTTTTAATCACGTAATTTAATAGATGCGATACATTTTAATGGTGATTGATGCCTAATTTCGTTATTTAGCAACTAACCCCGAAAGAGACTAAATGAACAAATGCCATGATACAATTTTTCTATTAAAGAAAGGTAGTTATTCAATTATGTTGTTCAATTAGTAAACTTACGAGTGAGGCTTCTTTTGTTTTGAACTTTTTCCTTATTCGTGGCAGCATGTTTTGCCACTATACAGCATTAGCACATCAGCTTTTGCTCTTGTACTTCTATTCGTTTTAATACATGGGAACATTCCAAAAAAAACTTACGAGTGAGGCGAACCGAGTTGATGTCATATTACTAGTTTTAATTAGCATCATGGAAGAGCCAATCATAGGACTATATGCAAACCACCAAATATTTTGTAACTCCTAAATTGGAGAAAGATATTTATCAAATCAAAAACACCTTTTTATAGAATGAAAAAGCTTATGCAACTTTCTCGTCAAATGTTAGGTAAACAAGATTAAAGTAAAATTCACTTGTCATTTGCCCAACCAATCAAATCGCACGATACATAAATTTGCGTTTGACCGAAATAAATGGGAAAACGGTAATGATCATAAAAATCGGGGGAAAATAGTCATATGAAAGCGTTAATTATCATAAATCGTTCGAAAAAGACCCTAAAGTTCCCAACGGGCGAGCACAGCCCAACTTGTCCGCTCACAGACAAACTCCCACGTGCCGGTCAAAATGTCGAGTACGGTCAAATGACGGTGAACAAGTTGGGACACGTGTACACCTCGTGACCCAACCCACGGACCGTCACCGTTGACTTTTTGCACCTCTTCAAATTAATATTCCCAGCCTGCATTTAATAATCGACAAATACATGTACACATGTATGTACGAATAAATCATGATCATTTCACGTTCCGCAATTAGATACGTGAAAAATTTCAATTAAATCTCTCATACCATACCCAATCTTACCTACGGCCTGCCGAAAAGAGAGAACTCTGTCATGTAATGACAAAGATTAATTTGGGTTCATACATATATACCTATGAATGTGTACTCATTCATCGATTCTTAGGGTTCGTAATTTATATTTTAAGTGTTACCATACTATATATATTTTGTGAATTAATTTGGTTTTAGATATTTAAATTTCGTATGGAACTCGTGTGTGGACTAAGACTTGGTATATACATGCAGTAAAAATGGAACAAATCTATTTGCACTAATAAAGAATATCAGCGACCAATGACACCAATCCCTGACATACTTAGGTTCTGTCAAACGACCTTTGTAAATGTGGGGTCACTAAGTATTCACCGAAACCCTTCCAAGAAAATGATGAGATATACTAAATAATATGAAAATATAAATAAATAAAGAAAGAATAGAAAAATCAACAGGGATGACCTCAACCCAAAAAATCCTTTCCGTCAAAGCTTTATACATAAAGAGAGGAACACAACAACTCCAATCCCTCGCCAAACCACATGTTTTTCCTTATCTCCTCCTCCTTTTCCTCTTACATCTATCGACTGAGATCACTATAGAATCTCTCTCTGAACTCCTCTTCGGCGAGAAAAATGTCTGAGGGTTTCAGAGACTTCTACTACAACCATGGATTTCCTGTCGAAGATGATGATCATCAAAGGCGTAGCTACAGTATTAGCGCCGCAAATTCCAGCCTTGGACAGTACTCATACACGAACTCGTCCGCAGCTTTTTCAGCTGATTATCAGCATCCTAATAATCAAATGTTCGAATATCAACAACCTCCTTACTTAAGTGGGGCCTTTAGTGAGGTATTCTTGCAAGGCAGCTCAGCTGAGCGGAACTCGTTTTCAAGAGGTGCCTTTGGCTTGTCTCCGCCATTACCGTCATCATCTGAAGCTTTGAAAGGAGATGGCGAACCTGCGCCTTTAGAAGCTGGTGTACGAGGAAGCCACGAAGTTCCTGCTACGCCTAACTCTTCGATCTCCTCGGATTCTACAGAAGCTGTAATAGGAGAAGATGCCCAAGATTCGAACAAGGGTAAGAAAGAGAGTAGCGCTGCTGACGATTCCGTGATGAAGGAAACCCTTGAAGATAACGAAGACCCCTTGAAGAAAGAGTAAGTTTTCTAATTTGCTAGATTCCTTGGCTAGACTGCCCTAGATAGATAGATAGATAGATAGATAGATAGATAGATAGATAGATATGTGCATATGATAGCTTTAGATTCCCATAATTTGATTAATCTTTGTTGATGATTAGATGTTTGTGTGTGTAATTTGATGTGTAGGAGTGGTAAAGGGAAGAAGAAAGGAGAGAAGAAGCAAAGGCAGCCACGTTTTGCATTCATGACTAAGAGTGAGGTGGATCATCTAGAAGACGGATATAGATGGAGAAAATATGGACAAAAAGCAGTCAAGAACAGCCCTTACCCAAGGTTGTTTTCCATCATTTTAACTTTAATCTCTCTCGAATCTATGTGGACTGTGTGTGAACTTTTTCATTTCATGTGTATGAACACGCCATGCAAGAGGGCAAGTAAAGTCAAAGAGGGTAACGTGTTTAACTTACTCTCTCTCATCTTCAACCTATGAGCTACTACGCATTCACAGCTTCTTTTGTGAATTACGATATGATGTTTGCATTTCCAAACAGAAAATCTTCTTTTAATAATCTAATCGAACCCGACTAATTATGTTGGTCTAACTAACCCTAAAAGTAATATATGCAGTAAATCCGCAGTTAGGAAGTATACTGAACACTTTCTATTTATATTTCTGTATATATATGCATTTCAAAGGTCGATTAACATACCAATGAGAGGATCCTTTAACACGATTTGTGACCTCTTTGTATATTATTACACGCAGAAGCTACTACAGGTGCACAACTCAAAAATGCCCGGTGAAGAAAAGAGTTGAGAGGTCTTTCCAAGACCCTTCGATAGTGATCACCACCTACGAAGGGCAGCACAACCACCACGTTCCGGCGACTCTAAGGGGCAACGTGGCCGCCGGAATGTTCCCTCCGCCGTCGATGCTCAGCCACCATCAGCTACCATTAACGCTCGACCAGGCTGCTGGTCAGAGCTTTCACCAAGAACTAATGCTGATGACTCAGATGCCTCACTTCTTGCCTCACGGTAGTTATTACAGTGGAGTTGGTAGTACGAGCAACAACGCTGTGTACGATCATCGTCATCATCAGCAAGAACAGCAGCAGAGTTTGAATAATGTAATAAACCCTCAGCAGCAGCAGCAGTTTTCAGATTATGGGCTATTGCAAGATATGATGCCTTCCGTGTTTCCTAAGCAAGAGCAGCATTGAGACTGAGAGTGAGATTAATAATAATTACGAGCAAAGTTATTATTTTTTTATATCTTATATATATCGATGTAACATATCCTGTATTATTAATTATGATTATGTTTGCTGACCATGAGGCGTTTTGCTTCGACCATCAATACAATTGATGAGACTATCATAGTATGTGATTTTATATATGATTCCCATTCCCATCGAGTTAATTAATGAATAACCTACCCCCTTGCACCAATTACGTTTTCTTCTTGTGGTATAACTTGTTAGCATCGTCTTCTCTATATATAGTCGTAATGAAAATAAATAACAGCTGACCAAGATTCAAAGTTAACGACCTTTGTGTAATAACATGGATATTGGTTAGTCAACTTTACTTATCCACTAAATGCAGATAAGGCAAAAAGATTATGGTAGATCTAGCTTTTGTTCCGCTATCACTGCAGCAATTAGAGAAGTTGTTAACCAGAAATTATGAGAGCTCTTTTTATAATTTTGTAAATACTAAAAATGTTTTCTTTTCTCCCATTTAATGAACCATCTTAGATATGCGAAGATTTTAAGGTTTAATCAGACACCAAATTGCACTTTAGACCTATTATTAGTTTGAGATTGGCCTATAATTAATGGGTCCAGTCGGCCCACGTTACATTTTTTTATTAAGGGAGGTTTTGCAAATATTTTTATAGGCGGGGACCGATTGCAATTTCCAACCTAACGAATTTCCGAAACGCAAACAATGAACAGCCGCGAATCGCCACTCGCCGAGTGTTATTTTCTCCCGCGAAAATTCAATCTAACGCCTGGCGGAAGGTTTGTGTTTTTCGACCTCATACTAAACGTTCAACATTGTGGTCTACTTTGTGTGGCAATGACAGTGGTTTGCTTTGTTCCCCATTGCTTTCTATGCGTGTCCTAAGGATAATGTCAACAAAAGAAATTTATTTAATTTTTTATTTGTCTTTTCGGTCGATTATCTTTCTGATTAGCGTTCATTTTTTGGAATTTTTGGGTAATTTTAAGCTGAATTTGCCAGTTCCTCTTCTGGATAAATAGTGGACATGAAATTGGTGAAATTTTGGTAGCTTCTATGTCACTTACTTCAGTTTGTTTTTAATTCTCAGCTTACTTAGCTGAGACGATTGTCAAATTTCGCCTTGATGCATCTGTACTAAGTGTATCCTCTGAAGCATTGATTAAACGAGGTTTCTGCATCCCGCCGGGAATGTTGAAGGTTAGCTCATTTGCGGGATTTTATAGCAAATCATTGATTTTGTTTGCTTCTCATGTCTTTAAAGATCAGTGCTGCTTATAGCACAATGAGATAAAATTTCATACTTCAGTGACAAGGCAGTAACATATACGTCACAGCATCAAACACTCAAACCAAACTTGCTTTCGCACACGGCGTGTAGTAACTTCATTTCCCAGGGACGAAGTTGGTGGCGTAAGCCCAGGCATTGTTGTTCACGGGGTCGGCAATGTGGTCGGCGAGATTCTCCAAAGGACCCTTACCAGTCACAATGGCCTGAACGAAGAATCCAAACATGGAAAACATGGCGAGCCTACCGTTCTTTATCTCCTTCACCTTGAGCTCGGCGAATGCCTCGGGATCATCAGCTAAACCCAACGGGTCGAAGCTACCGCCCGGGTACAACGGGTCGGTCACCTCCCCGAGGGGTCCGCCGGCCACACGATAACCCTCGACGGCTCCCATCAAAAACACCTGAGTAGCCCATATGGCCAGAATGCTCTGGGCATGGATCAAGCTCGGGTTTCCCAAGTAGTCCAATCCGCCCTCGCTGAAGATTTGGGCGCCGGCCTTGAACCACACGGCCTCGCCGAACTTGACACCGTTGCGAGCCAACAGCTCGGGGAAAACGTGATAGACTAGTAGGTTGAGTGGGTTGGTGAACCAACCCATCTCACCTACTCTATTAATAATATAATATTAATATATATATTATAATAGCTATTAGAGGAGCATCTTGCCTATAAATAGGCTTGATCCCTCATTATAAATTACACACCAAAAAAACCAAATAAAAGCCTAATAGAGAGAGGAAAGAAATAGAGAAAAATAGAGGGTTTGTTCGGTATTTGCTCCGACTATAAAGAGAGATAGTGTGTGTTTTCTCCTTTATAGATTGAGAGGTTGTAACCCCTATTTTTACCCAGTAATAAATTTCTACCTCGCCCGTGGTTTTTTACCCCAAGTTAAAAAGGGGTTTTCCACGTAAATTCCCGTGTTCCATTTATCCTCACAGTCATTTCCAATTTCGTTAAGCTGTCCATTTCGCAACAATGTCAACTTGTCTTCTTTGTTATTGCGTCGACTTTCTTCTTCGAGAACCGCAGCTGCAATATTGTCGAAGATAAGTTTCCCCGCAGCTTGGTTATTGCTCAGATTGATGACGAGTTGATCATAGGAGTCTGGCAGGCTTTGCAGTAGAAGCTCAGCACGTTCACTTGGCTCTATTTTGTAGTCCAAGTCTTTAAGTTGAGAGAATAGAGTATTCAACTTGTTGATGTGCTCGGTCATTGAAGAAGATTCTTCCATTCGTAGATGATATAATTTTCTTTTCAGAAAAATTCGGCTGTGGAGTGACTTGACTTGATACAGCTTCTCTAGATGATCCCAGATTTCTTTCGCACTAGCTTTCTCTTCAACGCTTGATAATATGTCATCTGCTAATGCTAGATGAATATTGGCGATGGCCCTCCCGTCCATCTTCCTCCAGTTGGCATCACTTGTAATAGTTGTTGGTCTGCCAGTGATCGCCTCCAGACAATTTTCTTTGAGTAAAATTGCCTTTATCCTCATTTTCCACAGTGAGTAGTTTTTCCCGTTGAATTTCTCAATTTCATTTTTAGCTGCCATTTTTTCCCACGTCGCTATCGTCGGAGAAATTCAACAGTCCAGCCAAATAGTACTGATCAGATAATTTGCAGAAAGGGTAGCGACCAGCTTTCAAGACAAAATTACCCTTCTAAGTAAATTCCCAGATGAGATCTGGTGGGGTCACTATGTGTCCCGCTTGGCACCAGCCACCTAGACAGAACTTACTTACACAGTCTATTACCACGACTTGCCAAAAAACTCTTCCGTAACGATAAACCTTTTCGATATCCTTTCTGATGTGGAAGATCAGACAAAGCTGCAACCACAGAGCATAATTGGAATATCAATCAGGGCTGGCTCTGATACCACTTGTTGCGAAATGGACAGCTTAACTAAATTGGAAATGACTGTGAGGATAAATGGAACACGGGAATTTACGTGGAAAACCCTTTTTAACTTGGGGTAAAAAACCACGGGCGAGGTAGAAATTTATTACTAGGGTTAAAACAGGGGTTACAACCTCTCAATCTATAAAGGAGAAAACACTCACTATCTCTCTTTATAGTCGGAGCAAATACCGAACCAACCCTCAATTACCCTCTATTTCTTTCCTCTCTTATTTCTCTTTCTACTTGGGTTTTTGGTGTGTTTTTTATTGCCTCGAGCCTTTGCTATTTATAGGCAAAAGGCAAGTATAATATGTATTATAATATTAATATAATAATATTATAATCATAATTAGGGTAGTTGAAGTGGGTTGGTGACCAACCCACTCAACATACCCATCAATTTGTTGCGAAATGGACAGCTTAACTAAATTGGAAATGACTGTGAGGATAAATGGAACACGGGAATTTACGTGGAAAACCCCTTTTTAACTTGGGGTAAAAAACCACGGGCGAGGTAGAAATTTATTACTAGGGTTAAAACAGGGGTTACAACCTCTCAATCTATAAAGGAGAAAACACTCACTATCTCTCTTTATAGTCGGAGCAAATACCGAACCAACCCTCAATTACCCTCTATTTCTTTCCTCTCTTATTTCTCTTTCTACTTGGGTTTTTGGTGTGTTTTTTATTGCCTCGAGCCTTTGCTATTTATAGGCAAAAGGCAAGTATAATATGTATTATAATATTAATATAATAATATTATAATCATAATTAGGGTAGTTGAAGTGGGTTGGTGACCAACCCACTCAACATACCCATCAATCTCCCACTTGAAGATTTGATTGATGCCCAATCAGATCTTCACACCATTCTTCTAACTCGCCTTTGCATGTTACTTATGTTCAGTCAATCCACATGAGGAACGACACCACATAAACTTGTCCACAGGAATTGCTTTGGTCATGTAATCTGCCAGATTATCCGCAGTGTGAACTTTTTGCATGTCCACAGTCCTCGCTTCCACTTGTTCACGAACAAAGTGGTATTGCACCCGGATGTGTTTGGTTCTTGAATGATATGCTGGATTCCTTGCAAGATGCAACGCACTCTGGCTATCACAATAGAGAACAATATTCTCCTGTTTGTGGCCGAGTTCTTCCAGCAACATCTTCAACCATATTGCCTCTTTACTGGCTTGCGTAGCTGCCACATATTCTGCTTCCGTTGTTGACGTTACAACAATGGACTGCAGTTTTGAAACCCAGCTTACAGCACCGCCAGCAAGATTAAACACATATCCGGTTGTGGATATGCTTTTATCAAGTTCACCTGCATAATCTGCATCAACAAAACCATGGACAGTAAAATCTGTACCTCCGTAACATAAGGCAAGATCAGAGGTTCCCTTGATGTATCTGAGAATCCTCTTAACCGCACTCCAGTGCTCTCGGCCAGGGTTGGACATGTATCGGCTAACAACTCCCACTGCATGGGCAATGTCTGGTCTGGTACAGATCATTGCGAACATTAGACTTCCTACCGCCGATGCATATGGCAGTCGAGACATCTCTATCTTCTCGTCTTCATCGGTAGGACACATCTCGGAGGATAGCTTGAAATTAGCAGCAAGAGGAGTAGATATTGGCTTACTGTCTTGCATGTTGAACCTCCGCAAGATTTTCTTTAAGTAATTCTTTTGGGAAAGCCAAATCTTCCGCTTGCTTCTGTCTCGAGATATTTGCACGCCAAGGATTTTGTTTGCTGGCCCCAAGTCCTTCATTTCGAATTCACTAGCCAGTTGAGTCTTTAAGTCGGCGATACGACCTAAGTTGGATCCAAAGTCCAGAAAATGCATATTCTTGGGGTACGCTGATGGAGTAAAGGGGTATCGCTTGTGGGATCTAACTGACCACAAAGTGATTATCAGCAGAGATGTTATCTTCCTGGAAGATAGCGATGAGGAGCAAGTCGAAAATGATAGCAGTTCAAAAGGTGTGACAGAGACTACACCGATGAAAAGAAAATTGGAGCAATATAATTCTTCTGAAGCTGAACCGGCGCACGAAGAGCTCGACCCAGTCGAATCTGAAGTACCGGAACTCTGGCGGTCATCACGCGAGCGTAGGCCGCCAAGTTGGCACTCGGATTATGAGATAGAGAGCAATCTTGCATACTGTTTTCTAACTGAGGATGGAGAGCCAACCACTTTCCAAGAAGCACTGAATAATCCAGATGCGAGTCAGTGGATTTCAGCAATGCAAGAGGAAATGGAAGCTCTATATAAAAATAAGACATGGGAGTTGGTGCCATTGCCGCAAGGAAGGAAACCCATTGGCAACAAATGGGTGTACAAAATCAAGCGGAATGGTGATGACCAGGTAGAGCGTTACCGTGCTAGACTGGTTGTAAAGGGATATGCTCAGAAAGAAGGGATTGACTTCAACGAAATTTTCTCACCGGTGGTACGACTTACAACAGTCAGGGTGGTTTTGTCAATGTGTGCTACATTCGACTTGCATCTTGAGCAGCTAGACGTGAAGACGGCCTTTCTCCATGGTGACCTGGATGAAGAAATATATATGCTTCAACCAGAAGGTTTCGAGGAACAAGGAAAAGAAGATTTGGTTTGCAGACTGATCAAATCTCTCTACGGGCTCAAACAAGCACCTCGATGCTGGTATAAGAGATTTGACTCCTTCATAATGAGTCTTGACTACAACAGGCTATATTCAGATCCTTGTGCATATTTCAAGAGATTTGGCGATGACGATTTCATCATGTTGCTGCGATCACTGGCAGACCAACAACTATTACAAGTGATGCCAACTGGAGGAAGATGGACGGGAGGGCCATCGCCAATATTCATCTAGCATTAGCAGATGAAATATTATCAAGCGTTGAAGAGAAAGCTAGTGCGAAAGAAATCTGGGATCATCTAGAGAAGCTGTATCAAGTCAAGTCACTCCACAGCCGAATTTTTTTGAAAAGAAAATTATACCATCTACGAATGGAAGAATCTTCTTCAATGACCGATCACATCAATAAGTTGAATACTCTGTTCTCTCAACTTAAAGACTTGGACTACAAAATAGAGCCAAGTGAACGTGCTGAGCTTCTACTGCAAAGCCTGTCAGACTCCTATGATCAACTCGTCATCAATCTAAGCAACAACCAAGCTGCGGGGAAACTTATCTTCGACAATATTGCAGCTGCGGTTCTCGAAGAAGAAAGTCGGCGCAATAACAAAGAAGACAAGTTGATAATGTCCCAACAGGCAGAAGCTTTGACAGTGACGAGGGCAAGATCAGGAGCACGTGGTCCAAACATGAATCGAAAACGGCCAAGACCTGGAGAGTCTGGTCCAAGTGGGAGTCAAAAACGGCAAAGCCTTGTTACCAAAAATAAGAAGGTTATAAAATGTTACCACTGTGGCAAGAAAGGTCATATGAAGAAAGATTGTTGGGCTCTAAATAAAAATCCCAATGCCCAAGGAAACGCCGCCAACACTACCGACGATGGAATTGCCTTGGTGTGTGAAGCCGCAACCACTATCGCTGAAAATGGAAGATTCAACGACGTGTGGCTCATGGACTCAGCAGCTACTTTCCACATGACCTCTCGAAAGGAATGGTTTCATCAATACGAGCCAACTTTTGGAGGGTATGTCTACAGCTGCAATGACCAAGCGCTGAAGATTGTCGGAGTCGGTACGATTCAAATAAAGATGTACGATGGCACTGTGCGTACCATCCATGCTGTCCGACATGTGGAGGGATTGAAGAAAAATCTGTTGTCCGTGGGGCAACTGGATGATCTTGGATTCAAAATTGAGCTGGAGAACAAGATCATGAAGGTTTTCAAAGGAACACTGGTGGTGATGAAGGGAGAAAAGATAGCTGCAAATCTATACAAGCTGAAAGGAGATACTCTGCAAGAAGGGCAAGCATCTGTTGCTACGACAAGTTCAAATGAAAAGTCTACAATGACTTGGCACAAGAAACTTGGTCATATGTCTGAACAAGGCATGAAAATTCTTGCTCAAAAGAATCTACTTCCTGGTCTCACGACGGTGACGCTACCATTCTGTGAGCATTGTATTGTGAGCAAGCAGCATTGCCTGAAGTTCTCCACTTCAAGTTCTAGAAGCAAAGAAATTCTAGAATTGATCCACTCTGACGTATGGCAAGCACCGGTTTCATCCCTGGGAGGAGCCAACTACTTCGTATCATTCATAGACGACTACTCCAGGAGATGCTGGGTGTATCCAATCAAGAAGAAGGACGAAGTGTTTCCTATCTTCAAAACATACAAGGCGCGAGTTGAACTTGAAACCGGCAGAAAAATCAAGTGTCTCCGGTCAGATAATGGAGGGGAATATACTGGCAAAGAATTCACTGAATTCTGCAAAGGTGCGGGCATCAGAAGACAGTTCACCACGGCTTACACTCCACAACAGAATGGAGTGGCAGAGCGGTTGAATAGGACCCTGTTGGAAAGAACAAGGGCTATGTTGAGAACTGCGGGCCTGGAAAAGAAGTTCTGGGCGGAAGCGGTTTGTACTGCCTGTTATGTGGTGAATCGGGCTCCATCTACTGCTATAGAGATGCGAACACCGATGGAAATGTGGACTGGTGCACCTGCAGACTATTCAAACCTCCATATATTTGGAAGTTCAACGTACGCGATGTACCACAACCAAGAAACGACAAAGTTGGATCCAAAGTCCAGGAAATGTTTGTTCTTGGGGTACGCTGAAGGAGTAAAGGGGTATCGCTTGTGGGATCTCACTGACCACAAAGTGATTATCAGCAGAGATGTTATCTTCTTGGAGGACAGCGATCAAGAGCAAGTCGATAATGATAGCAGTTCAAAAGGCGTGACAAAGACTACGCCGGTGAAAAGAAAATTGGAGCAATATAATTCTTCTGAAGCTGAACCGGAGCACGAAGAGCTCAACCCAGTCGAATCTGAAGTACCGGATCTCTGGCGGTCATCACGCGAACGTAGGCCGCCAAGTTGGCACTCAGATTATGAGATAGAGAGCAACCTTGCATACTGTTTTCTAACGGAGGATGGAGAGCCAACCACTTTCCAAGAAGCACTGAATAATTCAGATGCGAGTCTGTGGATTTCAGCGATGCAAGAGGAAATGGAAGCTCTCTATAAAAATAAGACATGGGAGTTGGTGCCATTACCGCAAGGAAGGAAACCCATTGGCAACAAATGGGTGTACAAAATCAAGCGGAATGGTGATGACCAGGTAGAGCGTTACCGTGCTAGACTGGTTGTAAAAGGATATGCTCAGAAAGAAGGGATTGACTTCAACGAAATTTTCTCACCGGTGGTACGACTTACAACAGTCAGGGTGGTCTTGTCAATGTGTGCTACATTCGACTTGCATCTTGAGCAGCTGGATGTAAAGACGGCCTTTCTCCATGGTGATCTGGATGAAGAAATATATATGCTTCAACCAGAAGGTTTCGAGGAACAAGGAAAAGAAGATCTGGTTTGCAGACTGATCAAATCTCTCTACGGGCTCAAACAAGCACCTCGATGCTGGTATAAGAGATTTGACTCCTTCATAATGAGTCTTGGCTACAACAGGCTATATTCAGATCCTTGTGCATATTTCAAGAGATTTGGCGATGACGATTTCATCATGTTGCTGTTGTACGTCGACGATATGCTGGTGGCAGGACCCAACAAAGGTCGTATCGCCGACTTAAAGACTCAACTGGCTAGTGAATTCGAAATGAAGGACTTGGGACCGGCAAACAAAATCCTTGGCGTGCAAATATCTCGAGACAGAAACAAGCGGAAGATTTGGCTTTCCCAAAAGAATTATTTGAAGAAAATCTTACGAAGGTTCAACATGCAAGATAGTAAGCCAATATCTACCCCTCTTGCTACTAATTTCAAGCTATCCTCCGAGATGTGTCCTACTGATGAAGACGAGAGGATAGAGATGTCTCGACTGCCATATGCATCGGCGGTAGGAAGTCTAATGTTCGCAATGATCTGTACCAGACCAGACATTGCCCATGCAGTGGGAGTTGTTAGCCGATACATGTCCAACCCTGGCCGGGAGCACTGGAGCGCTGTTAAGAGGATTCTCAGATATATCAAGGGAACCTCGGATCTTGCCTTATGTTACGGAGGTACAGATTTTACTGTCCATGGTTTTGTTGATGCAGATTATGCAGGTGAACTTGATAAAAGCAGATCCACAACCGGATACGTGTTCAATCTTGCTGGTGGTGCTGTAAGCTGGGTTTCAAAACTGCAGTCCATTGTTGTAACGTCAACAACGGAGGCAGAATATGTGGCAGCTACGCAAGCCAGTAAAGAGGCAATATGGTTGAAGATGTTGCTGGAAGAACTCGGCCACAAACAGGAGAATATTGTTCTCTATTGTGATAGCCAGAGTGCGTTGCATCTTGCAAGGAATCCAGCATATCATTCAAGAACCAAACACATCCGGGTGCAATACCACTTTGTTCGTGAACAAGTGGAAGCGGGGACTGTGGACATGCAAAAAGTTCACACTGCGGATAATCTGGCAGACTACATGACCAAAGCAATTCCTGTGGACAAGTTTATATGGTGTCGTTCAGCCTGTGGATTGACAGAATCGAAGTAACATGAAAAGGCGAGCTACAAGAATGGTGTGAAGATCCGATTGGACACAGTCAAATCTTCAAGTGGGAGATTGATAGACTAGTAGGTTGAGTGGGTTGGTGAACCAACCCATCTCACCTACTCTATTAATAATATAATATTAATATATATATTATAATAGCTATTAGAGGAGCATCTTGCCTATAAATAGGCTTGATCCCTCATTATAAATTACACACCAAAAAAACCAAATAAAAGCCTAATAGAGAGAGGAAAGAAATAGAGAAAAATAGAGGGTTTGTTCGGTATTTGCTCCGACTATAAAGAGAGATAGTGTGTGTTTTCTCCTTTATAGATTGAGAGGTTGTAACCCCTATTTTTACCCAGTAATAAATTTCTACCTCGCCCGTGGTTTTTTACCCCAAGTTAAAAAGGGGTTTTCCACGTAAATTCCCGTGTTCCATTTATCCTCACAGTCATTTCCAATTTCGTTAAGCTGTCCATTTCGCAACAAAACGCACCCGAGGGCTCCGAGCATGGCCCACCTTGAGTGGATCACTTCGAGCTCACGGTTCTTGGCGAATGTCTCTGGGTCGGCGGATAGGCCGGCCGTGTCCCAGCCGTAGTCGCCGGGGAACTCGCCGGTCAGGTAGCTCGGCGGCTCGCCGGAGAATGGGCCCAAGTACTTGACGCGGTCTGGCCCGTACCATGGGCTGGATGAGACAGGCGCCTTGGAGGCGGTCTTTCTCATGGACACACGGCCTGTTTTGATGACCTCGGGTGAGATTTTCACTGCCTGGCCGGCGAATGATGGTGAAGAGAGGGCCATTGTTGAGGCTGCCATTGGAAATTAGTGTTTTTCGTTTTCTTTATTGCAGATATATGTGATGAGTAAGAATTTGCGAAGGAATGATGGAGCTAGGAAGGCAGTTGGCAGTTCTTTTATAGGCGGTAAGAGAGGGGTTGAGTTTGTTATTCTGCCATATCTATACAGCTCTTATGTCATTGGGTTTCATGATTGTGTCAATTTGTGGCCTCTGTCCAAGTGGCAATCTCTCTATCCAAGTGGCAATCTCTTAGCTTAGCCATCTCACAAAGAAACTCGTATCTGGCAAGGGAAATATAGGGGAAGATATTAATGTATCCACCTGTACACATGGCAAGCTGTGATAGGCTAGTTGGAAACGAATAGCAGATTCTTGCAGGATCATATTTCCCCACATAAATACAATTATCATACGTGGAGATAGCCGTTGCCAAATAGACATGCTATGTCAAGGTCATCGAAACATCGCCAGCCAATGGCAATGAAGATAATGATCTCCAAAGATAAGGACATTCATAGCCCCCAACTCCATATAAATACCTCAAACAAGCGTAGCCATGCAACATCAAACTCTCAAAAACCAACTAATCACAAGTAGCAAGAAAACAAATCCTCTCTCAATATCATCACACAAATGGCAGCCTCAACAATGGCCCTCTCTTCACCATCATTCGCCGGCCAGGCAGTGAAAATCTCACCCGAGGTCATCAAAACAGGCCGTGTGTCCATGAGAAAGACCGCCTCCAAGGCGCCCGTCTCATCCAGCCCATGGTACGGGCCAGACCGCGTCAAGTACTTGGGCCCATTCTCCGGCGAGCCGCCGAGCTACCTGACCGGCGAGTTCCCCGGCGACTACGGATGGGACACGGCCGGCCTATCCGCCGACCCAGAGACATTCGCCAAGAACCGTGAGCTCGAAGTGATCCACTCAAGGTGGGCCATGCTCGGAGCCCTCGGGTGCGTTTTCCCCGAGCTGTTGGCTCGCAACGGTGTCAAGTTCGGCGAGGCCGTGTGGTTCAAGGCCGGCGCCCAAATCTTCAGCGAGGGCGGATTGGACTACTTGGGTAACCCGAGCCTCATCCATGCTCAGAGCATTCTGGCCATATGGGCTACTCAGGTGTTTTTGATGGGAGCCGTCGAGGGTTACCGTGTGGCCGGCGGACCCCTCGGGGAGGTGACCGACCCGTTGTACCCGGGCGGTAGCTTCGACCCGTTGGGTTTAGCTGACGATCCCGAGGCATTCGCCGAGCTAAAGGTGAAGGAGATCAAGAACGGTAGGCTCGCCATGTTTTCCATGTTTGGATTCTTCGTTCAGGCCATTGTGACTGGTAAGGGTCCTTTGGAGAATCTCGCCGACCACATTGCCGACCCCGTGAACAACAATGCCTGGGCTTACGCCACCAACTTCGTCCCTGGTAAATGAGTTCCGTTTGTTGAGCTTTGAACCGTGAGCTATTCGAGTTGAATGTGTTTACTATTTCAGTATCGTGTAAAAGCAATTTATTTATTTCTATTGCAAATTTATTAATCTATACTCTTATATTAATGTTCAGCAGGAGTTAAAAACTGTACAATTTGGTGTATCAATCGGTCAATCAAATTAAAATAAACGTTATTATTTATTTAATTATCTTAAGAAATACTGCCCACTAATCAGGATTAAAAAAATAGTATTTATTTCATTATTTTAAAAAATAACTAGCCAAGATAAAGAATTTTGTGAACACATATCAACCAACGACACTAGTAAGAAAATAAGCTTTAGTAGTCCACCATATCAAAAATAACAAGAAGCGGACTACAAGTTACAACAATTGCTAAATGCTAGTTTTACAAACGGTTCTTTGGCGGGTCCCACTGGAATGTAATTCCCGAAATACCCTCAGTCACACGCTTTATAAATGACCCCGCAAATGCTCACAAGTCACAGCTGACACTTGACGGGACAGTACAAAGCCAAAAAGCAATCGCAAGCAACATTATGGAGAAGAAGCAACCATCATCATCATCGTCGAGTTTCTCATCCTTCTTCAGAACTTCGAGTAAAAAAACGACAGCCGCTGCTGTCGGCGGGGTTGAAAGAGGCAGCGCCGCGCGGAGGTGGTGGAAGCGCCGAAAGGCAAAGGCCTTCTCCGCGCTGTTGCGGTGGAAAAGACGGTTTAATGTCCACGTATGGTTGGTTGATGGTGTTCTGTTCAGATTCGTTTCGGTCTTTGAGGCGATCGTGTTGGTTTCTACTTTGTGTGCCTTCTTCGTGTGCTGTGGGTGCCACTTTTGATACGAAATGACGCCCGAGTATCTGATGATCGACGATTCACTCAGGTCGACGCACTTACAGAGTGTTTGGACGGACAAAAATGGAGGATTCGACTGATCTCAACTCAATGATGATCGTTTTCATAGATTTCTCTTCAAAATCCAGTGATATTCTGTCTATATGCAGACCATTTTGAATTCTCTGTATTTTTTTTTTCCAAGTTTCTGTTAGATCGGCATGAACTGAATACAATTGTTTGTTTGTTTTTATATAGTTTTGGAGATTTAAATTCGTTATCAAGGCCTCTATGTAATTGCTTTCTTCTTGGACAACAAAATCCAAACACTTTGGAAAAAGTATCCCAGTTATTTTCGATTTAGAATTAAGAATCGAATTTAGGGAAAATATCCAAGAGTAGCGCTAATAATGTTGTTTATGGCATGATTATAGTGACAATTCCGTTGGAGTTGTTCTCTGCTGGCATGGCATCATTTGGGCAGCCAACGGTATGATTTATT
The DNA here is from genome assembly GCA_027422505.1 of Craterostigma plantagineum. Classification (NCBI taxonomy): domain Eukaryota; kingdom Viridiplantae; phylum Streptophyta; class Magnoliopsida; order Lamiales; family Linderniaceae; genus Craterostigma; species Craterostigma plantagineum. The sequence goes on along the minus strand of JAPQWV010000033.1, from coordinate 664,010 downwards.
TAATTTATAATTCGTCTAATTAGTGGTTCACTAATATAGTACTACTACTACTAGCTATCCAGCACGTTCTACGCGTGCAATCAATAATTAAATTTAAAATGATAGCTTTTAATAATTTAATTAAGTGTTATGTAGTGGTTGGATGGTTATATCTTGGTACAATAATTTTATTATTAATTGTTTACTTTAAATAGAATAGATTATTATTTTATTAATGAGAAATTTTACAGACCAAATCAATTTGGTATCGACAGTTTGTTTCCACCCCTCAGCAATTATATAATATATTAGTACTTTTTGCACACCCGACGTGTGTGTTTAAATTTTAAAATTATAAATTTTAGTGTTTACTATGAAATATAATTTTTAGATACATAAAAAGAAACTTACTTGTAGAGGCATAAGTACAGTAAATAACAATTAAGAGTGATATGAAAATATTTAATTATTAATTAAATTACAAATGAGTGACTAAATAGCAAATAAATTACACATCATATTGTGGTAGTTTATATCCACCCAAAATCGATTATATAATAGTATAAGTATAGATATATATAGTATAGATAGGCCTTTTTTTTGGTAAATTAAGTATTTAGGATTTACAGCATTTTCACAATGAAATTGAGAAAACGGTCTATTATTATTAGCCCTGCGTCGTCGTGTAGCTGATCCAAATGTCAAGGGTACTCATCTGTACTCTGTAGTCTGTGAGGTGCTCGACAAAATGTCGCCATTAGGTTCAAATTTTGTTTGATTCATCTCAGGTCCATGAAATGCCTCAGTGATAAACTATGATAATCGCAGCTCATCTTATGGCGTCTGCTTAAAATGAGTTGCGTTTTTCTATGTGATTTTGTACTGTATCTGTTTGGCAATATGCAGGTGACGATACGGAAATCAGTTTCAGTTAGCCGCTATCAAACTTCTTGGAGTCATTATGAAGTATATGAATTTGGTAAGTATCTGTTCATTAATATGTTATGCTCAATACTGTTTCTATTGGCTGTGTTCTTGCTAAATAATTCCCAAGATAAGACATTGTCCCTGTTTACATAATGCTGTGAAGTATTGATTTGGATTCAGAGTTAATAAAAATGTCTCATGATCGTTGAGTGCATAAGGTTCTTAGCTTGAGTCACCACTCCAAAGGTTGCAATGATCAAGTAAACATACTTTCAATTTGCTGACCTTGGCTGTATTGCATTATATACGTGTGGTAGAATTTTCGAATTTGGCCTTTTTCCCTCACTGAATAGATACTCACTAAAATCAGTCACCTTATATTGATCCACATCCTCGAGCCAAATATGGTAATGGCCCGAAGATCTTGGCAAACCAGTGTTAGAAGCGTGTTGCGATTACTGACTTATGATTTTCTCGCCAAGTGAAAGTGGAGTCCATTTAAGTGTCTTTGCCGTTTCTTATAATCTTACACGGGGGATATTTACATCATAATAGTGGTAGATAAGACCATTAATTGCCGTCTGATTTTTCATTCGATTATGCCGCGTTACGGAAATCCAAAGAATGTTTTGTTTTAGCAATTTTGGCTTTTTATTTAATGCCGTGTGGGCGTGTTTTTGGCTATATAAACGGAGCCCTTGCTTCTCTTCTCCTCCACGAAAACCCTAACCGCAGTAGCTCCTTCTCCATACAGTCGCCTCTTCCCTTTGTTCATCCTCGCTCCAATGGCTCCGCCCGTGTCGAGAAAGAAGTCCCTCGGCCGTCAAAAGATCGACATGAAATACATTGAGGACTGGTCGCGTCGTAAACGGCCAGAAATAAATTAATCACCTTATTCACTAACACGAGTATAGTGACAGTAGGGATCGTCTCCACAGGGAAAATGATTGATTTATTTCTAGTTCAGAATTCGATTTATGATACTAATATTAATAATAATAACAGTAATAATAATATTAATGATAATAATAATAATACTAATAATAATAATATATAAAAATATTAATAATAATATTAAAGGGGGGTTTTGATGATTGAGTTTTTAACACAGTATTAAACGAGAAAAATATCGAAACTAACAATGATAAAATAGTAGTCGCTAAACATATTAACGAAAACGCAAATGAAATTTATTAATTTTAATGACATATGAAATAACCAGAATAAACTACGACCGTATGAATTGCGACTTACTGTCTTTTTACGAAAAACCTCGGACTGTATACGTTTTCTCCCGAGAGTAAAAATAGCCGAGTGATTTATCAGCTATTCCCACGTTAATGAGACTCGTGTTATCATAGATAATTTATCATATATAAAATATCGAACAGCAACTAGAAAAGAAAAGCGGTCGTTCTTTCAGACAGAAATCGATTTCCCACATTAATCTCTACTCTCTCTTCCTCAATTCCTCTCTGCTCAAACTCCCCTCACCAATCGATCTCTCACAAGCATCGATTTCTACTTCAAACCATTACCACTCTCTTAATATAAAATAAAACATAAAAGATGAAAGTAGCAGCGCTCATCTATCCCTCAATCGCTTGCACCTCTGTGTCACTCTCAATAACGATAAGAAAATGGAAGCAAAAAAAACGATACCACAGGAAATGAAAACAGCAGGAGTACCAAAACACTACAGCCCTATTCTGCTCTCGCTCAAAATCTCTGCTATGCTCTAGAAAATAGAAAAATAAAGATGAAAGGGGACAGTAGCAGTTTTGATAAAGAAACAGAGCTCTATTCTACTCGATGCTCCCCCCCTCTGTTGAGGTTATCTCTATTTATAGAATCGTTTGAAGCGAAGTGGACAAATCTTCTCAGTCGTTGTTGTGTGCTTGCGCAGCTCCTTGGATGCCTTGAGCAGTGTGTTTGAATTTTGAAATCTTGAGCCGTTCGCTGATGTGATATGTTCGCTACTCTGCTTCCTTTTTGTTCTTGTTTCTTGCATAGCCGGAAGAAAAAAATCTCCATCCAAGCCGCCCAAAATCGTATATAGGATGCGTTATTAGATCTGATGTTTATCTTGGATAGTAGTTGATTGCAACCTTGCAATGTGATTGGTCAAGCTCCACGTGGTTCCTTTCCTTTCTTGACTTTGCTACTCAACTTCTTATTTTGAATGAAAGTGATACTTTTGGCTTCACTTTTGTGTGTGGCTTTCAATTATCGTTACCAAGTCAAATAGAATAATAAATAGCACAATATATGTTACGATTTGAAAATCATATAAGCTCAAATATTGTGTAATTTATTATCTATCAAATTCCCCCACACTTAAACAATGCTTGACCTCAAGCATTTATCCGATATAGAAGATGCAAACATTCTAATTAGGAGTTCACCGACATACATTATTTTGTCCTAGAGATAGCAATTATTCATAACATTTAGCACTAGACAACCATATCAATTTTCGACAATCTCAGTAAAGCCTGAACGCCACAAAAATCAACAACTCTCACATGGATTCACTCAATGCACTCATAGTGTTTATGGGATATATGTGTATACGCTCAAATCAACACTATGAAACGATATTACCATAAGCTTGCTAGCATATCACATTGTATTCACATAGCGACTCAGTGTACAAATCAATAAGGTCTTTTATTGGGTTGTAATGGGGCTTAGGGTTTAGGTAGGATATTTTGGAAAAGTGGGTAAATTATCGGACCAGATGATTATTTAATCGCTAGATTCTACGCCTATCCCATGATGCACGACTACTTCTGGAATTACTCTGATCATACTAACATGCTACGATTTCATTTTCAGGACAACTCAAAGCTTCCCAATATCGACAAAACTAACTAGCACTTCAAATATTTTTTTTATGAATTTTTTTTTTTTTCCGAATACGTATTTTTTTCTTTTTTTTTTTCTTTTTTCTTTTTTCGTATTCGCTTTTCTTTTTTCTTTATTTTTTTTTTGAATATATGTATTTTTTTTTTTTTCGGATGATTTTTTTTTTTTCGCTAAAACTAAAAGACTCCTAACATATCTGGACTCATTTGTTTATTATCAATCTCGAAATTGTGGAATCTAAGCAATTAATAACTCATCCAATCCGACAATGGGTTGAAAAGAAAGCCAAAAGGATATATACGGGTAAATATAGTGGCTTAAATTCAACAAGAAAAATAAGGCTTAAGGCTCAAATTGGCCCACTAAGCGGATAATATTGAAGGTAGGGTCAATGCGAGGCCAAGGGCTTAATCCTAAGTGCCTTAATCACTTTTGTACACGAAAAACCGCCAATGATATCAACATGTATAATAGAGCAAGTTCTAGCATATTCGAAACATATGTGATACCCTCGTAAAGAAAAAAAACTGAGTATAAAGATAAATACTCTTTTTAAGGCTCAAATCTCACATATTTAAGTAGGCTTTGTGTTGACTTTTGCGCATCCGGTCTTAAATCAATTGAAGAAAAAGAATAATCATCCTAATACCAAATAGTTATTCCTAATTGTTTCTCTCGTGTTCTAATTAATGCACATCGATTTGCTCGAGATAGGATATGTATTCATCAACTAACATAAGAAATCTCCCCCACACCTAAACTCTGCATTGTCCTCAATGTAGATTCTAATGAAAATAGTAGCTAAAATCAAAAGATTCCCACCCCAATTTTCATTTTAATATGTTCAGAGTAGATGCGAAGAGATAATAAAAGTGATGCTGAAAATAAAACTTCCCTAACAACATGGGGTCGTAGAGAATGCCGAGCGAGAAGATATTTGTTCCAGAGCCTAGTGAGATCTTGTAGCTTACCGAGCCGAGAGAAAACCTGCTTAATCATCATTGAAAACATAGATAAAATGGAAATATTGCAATAACAAAACAAAATAGGATAATATTGGGTTGCCTCCCAATGAGCGCTTTTCTTTAACGTCTTTGGCTAGACGTAGTCTCCGCTCTTCGACGTCATGCATAAATCGGTGGGCGCAGCTTTATCTCTTCTACGCAAGCTATTAAATCATTCTCAAAATACGGTTTAAGCCTATGACCATTTACCTTGAAACACTTGTTAGTAGATATGCACTCAATTTCAATAACGCCGTTTGGAAAAATATTTTTAACAATATATGGTCCCATCCAAGGAGATTTGAGTTTACCTGGCATGAATTTCAGCCTTGAATTGTAAAGGAGAACTTTTTGACCTACCATGAATTCTTTTTTATGTAGGAGTTTGTCGTGAAATTGCTTCGTGCGTTCCTTGTACATTCTCGCATTCTCATAGGCTTCTAGGCGAATTTCTTCAAGTTCCTGTAGCTGAAATTTTCGCTCCTCACCGGCTTTTGTGACCTCCATGTTGCATTGTTTCACTGCCCAAAAAGCACGATGTTCAATTTCAACAGGTAAATGACACATCTTACCGAAAATTAGGCGATACGGCGACATTCCGATTGGTGTTTTAAAAGCTGTGCGATACGCCCAAAGTGCATCGTCTAACCGCAAGCTCCAATCCTTACGGTTCGGGTTCACGGTTTTCTCCAAAATATTTTTTACTTCCCTATTTGAAACTTCAGCTTGTCCGTTTGATTGTGGGTGATAAGTAGTGGCCAATCGATGATGTACTCCGTATTTGCGCATGAGCGCTTCCACCGTGCGATTGCAAAAATGTGTGCCTTGGTCGCTTATAATTGCACGGGGAACTCCGAACCTACTAAAGATGTTTGATTTAAGAAATCCTACAACCACTTTAGAATCGTTAGTTCGGGTAGCCTTTGCTTCTACCCACTTCGACACATAATCAACGGCAAGCAAAATATAAAGAAAACCAAAAGAACTTGGAAAAGGTCCCATAAAATCCATTCCCCATACATCGAAAATTTCACAAACTAAAATAGGATTTTGTGGCATCTCATCTCTAAAAGAAATCGTACCTGTTCTTTGACAATTGGGACAGCTCTTGCAAAACAAATAAGCATCCTTAAAGATAGTTTCCCAATAAAAACCGCAATCTAAAATTTTTCTAGCAGTTCGCTTAGGTCCAAAATGTCCTCCACAGGCATATGTATGACAATGAGTGAGTATATCATTAATTTCATCATTTGCAATGCATCTACGAATAATTTGATCTGCACCTATTTTCCACAAGTATGGCTCATCCCACATATAATATTTAGAGTCGCTTTTAATTTTATTTTTCCTTGACGAGCTCAAATGTGAAGGTAAAACACCACTTACCAAGTAGTTAACTATATCGGCAAACCAGGGTTCTTGATATTCCTTACCTTGAAGGCGAAATAGTTGCTCATCTGGAAATGTTTCAGAAATTGGTAGTGGCTCTTCGTCACGAATCAAACGGCTCAAATGGTCTGCTACAGAGTTGTCTACGCCTTTTCGATCTTTGATTTCCCAATCAAATTCTTGAAGCAAGAGGATCCAACGAATCAGGCGTGGTTTAGACTCCTTTTTCGACAACAGATATTTAAGAGCTGCATGGTCAGAAAAAACAATAACTTTAGATCCCAATAAATAAGACCTAAATTTATCAAAAGCAAAAACAATAGATAAGAGTTCTTTTTCAGTTGTGGTGTAGTTGCATTGTGCCGAGTCAAGCGTCTTTGAAGCATAGTAGATGACGTGACTCTTCTTTCCATCTTTTTGTCCAAGCACAGCCCCAACGGCATATTTACTTGCATCGCACATAAGCTCGAACGGCAACTCCCAATTTGGAGGTTGAATAATAGGTGCGGTAGTGAGTAACGATTTCAGCTTGTTAAACGCCTCCTTACATTCGTCCCCGAAATTGAACGGTACGTCATTCTGAAGTAGTCTTGACATCGGTTGAGCGATTTTTGAGAAATCCTTAATAAATCTCCTGTAAAAACCTGCATGACCAAGAAAGCTTCGAATTTCTCGAACATTAGTGGGGTATGGCAAATTAGATATCAAATCTACCTTAGCCTTGTCTACCTTAATTCCTCGAGATGAAACTACATGACCTAGAACTATTCCTTCTTTAACCATAAAATGGCATTTTTCATAGTTAAGCACAAGATTTTTATCAATGCATCGTTTGAGTACTTCTACTAGATTACCAAGGCAATGATCAAACGAGTCTCCATAAACAGTAAAATCATCCATGAATATTTCAATGCATGTTTCTATTAAATCAGAAAATATGCTCATCATGCATCGTTGAAATGTACCAGGAGCATTACATAAACCAAAAGGCATGCGACGATATGCAAATGTGCCAAAGGGACATGTGAAAGTAGTTTTCTCTTGATCCTCGGGTGCCACGACTATTTGATAATAGCCAGAAAATCCATCGAGGAAACAAAAGAAAGACTTACCTGCCAGTCTTTCTAGCATCTGATCAATGAAGGGTAGTGGAAAATGATCCTTTCGGGTAGCCGCATTTAACTTACGAAAATCAATGCACATGCGCCAACCCGTCTGTAATCTCATTGGTACTAATTCATTCTTATCATTTTTCACAAGTGAAAACCCAGATTTTTTAGGAACAACATGAACTGGACTTACCCATTGACTGTCTGATATTGGAAATATTATACCCATATCTAATAATTTAATTATTTCTTTCATAACTACCTCTTTCATGGCCGGATTGAGTTTGCGTTGTGCTTCTCGTATCGGCTTAGAGTCGGGCTCCAGTAGAATTCTATGCATGCATATCGAGGGACTTATTCCTTTGATGTCGGCCAAAGTCCATCCTATCGCGGTCTTGTACTCCTTCAGAACGCGAATCAATTTCTCTTCCTGGGTGGCGCTCAAGTCATTTGCAATAATAACAGGCAAAGTATCTTTATCTCCCAAATAGCAGTACTTGAGATGTTTTGGTAGCTCCTTCAACTCCAACGTAGGTGCCTGTTCTATAGAAGGAACAATTTTTGCGTTAGAAATAGGCAATGAAAGAGTGTTTTTACCTGATTGATCGTGAGATTCCGGAAGTGCATGTAATGTCATGAGCGAGTTTCTGACATCTTCGTCCACTTCAAAATGCAAATCTTTTTCTGTTTTGCCGTTCTTAATTACATAGGCGAGTGTGTCATTAGTGAAATTACGCTCAAAATCATCTCGAACAAATGCGTCAATCATACTAACGGATTCGGGTTCATCAGGAAATTTCATAGCATCAAACACATTCATTGTAAGTTTTTCACCATCAAACTCAAAAGTGAGAGTTCCTGAATCAACATCTATCTTTGTTTTAGCCGTTTTCATGAATGATCGACCTAATAAAATAACAGCGGAATCAAGCGCATGTTCATTACCCATGTCGACAATGTAAAAATCAGCTGGAAAAATAAATTCACCACATTTTACCAACACATCTTCAACCAATCCTTCGGGATAAATAATGGACCTATTTGCTAATTGAATACAAATATCAGTGCACTTAAGAGGTCCCATACTCATCTCATTGAACAATGACAATGGCATAACATTGATAGAAGCTCCTAAATCTAACATGGCATTATTTATTTTCCGTGTCCCTATAGTAACTGAGATAGCAAACATACCTGGGTCCTTGCATTTTTGGGGAAGTTTTCGTTGAAGCGCAGCGGATACATTGTCACTTACTAGGATTTTTCCTTCAGCTTTGTGTTTCCTTTTGTTCGAGCACATTTCTTTTAAAATTTTGCGTAGCGTGGGATTTGCTTGATAGCATCCAACAGTGGAATGTTGATCTCAACTTTGCTGAAGGTCTCCATTATGCTCTTTTCTTCTTCTTCCTTTTTCGCTTTAGCTAGCCTTCCAGGAAAAGGTGGAGGAATTACAATATTAGGTTTATCAACAACAGGATCATTACTTACCTTCCTTGCATGGTCTTTAGTCTTATCTTCCGTTGAGGATTTTATGGGAACTTCGTCATGATTCGGCTGACCGATCTCTTTCCCGTTACGAAGAGTCATAATACTCACATTCTCTCTAGGGTTGATCTCAACTTGGGCCGGTAGTTTTCCTTTCTCGTTCTGCATTTGACTCATTTGTGCTGCGAGTTGAGACACTTGCCTTTCTAAATTGTGCATGCTTGAGCGCGTTTCGTTAATGCTCGATCGAGTTTCCTGTTGAAAAGTGGCAGTACTAGTTGCTAGATTCTTAACAATATCCTCCAAAGACATACCTGGTTTTGATGGTGCGGCTTGTTGTGGAGGATTTGGTGGCCTTGGTGCTTGCTGCATGAAACCTGGTGGTCGATTTCCGTAACTTAGATTTGGGTGGTCACGCCATCCGGGATTGTATTGACTCGAGTATGGATCATAGCGTCTTTGGGACGGTCCTGTGTACCCTCCAATTGCATTGGCTTGCTCGCTAGGATCAAACTGAAGTGAAGGACAATTTGCTGTTGCATGTCCAGCAAATGTACATATACCACAAGCCTTTACCTGACTCGTTTTTCCAATCACAAGTTTTTCCACAAGAGACGTTAGCGAATCTAATTTTTGCTCAAATGAAGTAGTATTTACCTCGTTCATCCTGTGTTGGCCTACGTCTTGACGTGTTCCAAATTGTTGTGCATTTGTAGCCATGCTTGAGATAAGCCGACGTGCCTCGTCTGCCGTTTTATCGACCAGCGCTCCTCCACTTGCTGCATCAATCATGTTTCTCTCCATCGGTAGCAATCCTTCGTAGAAATATTGGATAAGTGCTAACTCGGAAATTTGATGATATGGACAGCTTGCGCACAACCGCTTGAATCTTTCCCAGTATTCGTGCAGAGTTTCTCCGATCATTTGTCGAATCCCATATATCTCCTTCCGAATGTTAGCGGCACGAGATGCAGGGAAAAATTTTGCAAGGAATTGTTTTTTAAGTTCGGCCCACGTAGTAATCGAACCTGATGGTAAGTAGTATAACCAGTCTTTTGCGTGATCCGCCAACGAGAATGGAAATGCGCGAAGGCTTATCTGATCTTCCGTGACCCCATTTGGCTTCATGGTTGAGCAAACCATGTGAAACTCCTTCAAGTGCTTGTGCGGATCCTCGCCTGCGTTACCATGAAAAGTAGGAAGTAAATGAATTAATCCCGACTTTAATTCGAAAGGTGTTTGAAGAATGGGAAATTCAATGCAAAGCGGCCGTTGATTAACATCCGGCGTAGCCATATCCCTCAACGTAAGACGGAGTGGCAGTTGCTGATTGGTTTCCTCCATGTCGCTTGAAGATAATTCTTGTTCGGATTCCGTGCTGGATATTGATATAGTCGAATCCTTTTGCCTTTTCGCCTTTCGATTCGCCCTCGCGGTCCTCTCGATTTCTGGATCAAATATTAGTATACCTGTTCGAGAAGATCTGGGCATAAACTAGAACAAAATATCGAATTAAAATAGAAGTAAATCAATAGACACCACCTTCCCCGGCAACGGCGCCAAAATTTGGTCGCGTCGTAAACGGCCAAAAATAAATTAATCACCTTATTCACTAACACGAGTATAGTGACAGTAGGGATCGTCTCCACAGGGAAAATGATTGATTTATTTCTAGTTCAGAATTCGATTTATGATACTAATATTAATAATAATAACAGTAATAATAATATTAATGATAATAATAATAATACTAATAATAATAATATATAAAAATATTAATAATAATATTAAAGGGGGGTTTTGATGATTGAGTTTTTAACACAGTATTAAACGAGAAAAATATCGAAACTAACAATGATAAAATAGTAGTCGCTAAACATATTAACGAAAACGCAAATGAAATTTATTAATTTTAATGACATATGAAATAACCAGAATAAACTACGACCGTATGAATTGCGACTTACTGTCTTTTTACGAAAAACCTCGGACTGTATACGTTTTCTCCCGAGAGTAAAAATAGCCGAGTGATTTATCAGCTATTCCCACGTTAATGAGACTCGTGTTATCATAGATAATTTATCATATATAAAATATCGAACAGCAACTAGAAAAGAAAAGCGGTCGTTCTTTCAGACAGAAATCGATTTCCCACATTAATCTCTACTCTCTCTTCCTCAATTCCTCTCTGCTCAAACTCCCCTCACCAATCGATCTCTCACAAGCATCGATTTCTACTTCAAACCATTACCACTCTCTTAATATAAAATAAAACATAAAAGATGAAAGTAGCAGCGCTCATCTATCCCTCAATCGCTTGCACCTCTGTGTCACTCTCAATAACGATAAGAAAATGGAAGCAAAAAAACGATACCACAGGAAATGAAAACAGCAGGAGTACCAAAACACTACAGCCCTATTCTGCTCTCGCTCAAAATCTCTGCTATGCTCTAGAAAATAGAAAAATAAAGATGAAAGGGGACAGTAGCAGTTTTGATAAAGAAACAGAGCTCTATTCTACTCGATGCTCCCCCCCTCTGTTGAGGTTATCTCTATTTATAGAATCGTTTGAAGCGAAGTGGACAAATCTTCTCAGTCGTTGTTGTGTGCTTGCGCAGCTCCTTGGATGCCTTGAGCAGTGTGTTTGAATTTTGAAATCTTGAGCCGTTCGCTGATGTGATATGTTCGCTACTCTGCTTCCTTTTTGTTCTTGTTTCTTGCATAGCCGGAAGAAAAAAATCTCCATCCAAGCCGCCCAAAATCGTATATAGGATGCGTTATTAGATCTGATGTTTATCTTGGATAGTAGTTGATTGCAACCTTGCAATGTGATTGGTCAAGCTCCACGTGGTTCCTTTCCTTTCTTGACTTTGCTACTCAACTTCTTATTTTGAATGAAAGTGATACTTTTGGCTTCACTTTTGTGTGTGGCTTTCAATTATCGTTACCAAGTCAAATAGAATAATAAATAGCACAATATATGTTACGATTTGAAAATCATATAAGCTCAAATATTGTGTAATTTATTATCTATCAAGGACGAAACTTCTCGGATGGTGACCTTCTCCAAACGCCGGGCCGGGATTTTCAAGAAGGCCACCGAGCTTTCTGTTGTGTGCGGAGCGCAGCTAGCCCTCGTCATTTTCTCAATGTGTGGCAGGGCTTATTCGTTCGGCCACCCAAATTTGGACTCTGTGATCAACCGCTTCCTTAAGAGATCTCACGTCCCGACAATGCAGGATTCTGCCGAGGGAAGGCGACTCCACGCCGAGAGGATCAATGAGCTGAGGGAGAAGTGCGAGAAAGGGAGCGAAGAGCTCGAGAAGACGAAGAAAAGGGTCAAGGAGCTCGAAGATTCCTTGGAGGGATCGCCTTTTCTGACTTCCGAGGAGAGCCTAGGGAAACTGAGCGTCGATCAGCTGAAGGGAATGAAGAAGGTGATGGAGGACCTCCGCGAGAGTATCGTGCTTCAGATGATAGCTGGGAAATCGAAGAACGTTGCTGCTGCTCCCGAGGTTCAAGAGGAGGCGGGCGTGGATTGTGTTTCGAACGTTGGGTGTGTGAGTATGGGTGAAGTTGATCAGTACAAGGTTGGTGTTGTTGATCTGTTAAATGTTGGAAGTGAAGGTGTTGTGGCTGAAGTTCAGGCTAAGGTGGGCGTGGATTTGTCGAACGTCGGGCGTGAGGGCTCGCCGATCCCGACCGATTGGCTCAAACTGTAACAAGTTGGGTTTTGCTGTGTTGTTTGTTGAGAATATGTGTAGTAATATCGAGTCATCGTCAGTAGCGTTGGCTTTACGTGGTGATATTGGTAATAAAATGTTTGAAGTGTTATGTTTTTGTGAGGTCTCATGTTAAAGAAATGAAACCAAGGATAACCCATCTGTTTCTATGCTTACAGCGATTTGTTCATTCAATTGTTTTACATATCCAACTGCATCTTGGAATGTATTAGTCTGCTGCTTTTGAAAGGGAATGGTTATTATAAGAGTACAAGTCGATGAAATCCAGGACAAAGTCTCCAACAATACAAAGCTGAACTAAAGATTATTACATCTAATCGAGTAATGGTCTTTCTCGTGATGACTGAAAAAATGTAACTAGCACGTCAAAAGAAATTCTCGGCGAAGCTTCGGCCAAGCCTCAGTTATCATATCAGAAAAGCACGAATCAGGGCTTGAACGCAGAGAAAGCGACCACAGAGTTGTGCCCGCCGAACCCAAATGAGTTAGAAATTGCTGCGTAACACAAGATTTCATTTCAAAATTAGATTGTTGATAAGAAGAGGAGAGGAGTGTATAAAGAATTTACTATTATCAGGGAATCTCTAACAAATTTATCAAGGCAGAGACTTTAAGCATCATACCAACATTGACTTCGTGCTGCTGCTTTGTGTTAGCAACGGTGTCGAACTCAACAGAGGGCTCTGGGTTCTGCATTACAGTTAGATGTTAGAAAAGAAAAATACAATCTTGTTTATCGAAGGTATCATATCAATAATTTGAAAAGTGTAAACATATATGTATTGAGCTTACGTATTGGTTAATCGAAGGATGAAGCCAGCCCGTTGTGATCGCTTTTACAGTTGCAATAGCTTCCAGGCCACCAGCAGCACCGAGGCAGTGTCCAATCATCGACTGAAAACAGAAAAGACGAGAAATATAAGTATATAAGATAAATAAAAAAAGTATCTTTAAACGTAAAACAGACAACTGATCGAACGTTCATGTTGGGTTCTCACCTTGGTCGAGTTGATCTTAATCCCAGATGCATCCTTGAAAACTTTCTTGATTGCGTTTATCTCAGCCAAGTCGCCGACTATGGTCGATGTTGCGTGTGCATTTATGTAATTGACCTGAAAATTAAAAGTTGAATTCACCAACTTTATTCTCCTCTTAGAACGTCCCAACTTAAGATATCATCAAGAAGAGACAGAACCTCTTCAGGAGAAACACCAGCATCTTCAAGGGCACTTTGGATGCACGAGGACACACCAAGTCCATCTGATCTTGGATCGGTCATGTGATAAGCATCGCAGTTCACAGCGCCTCCCAAGTACTCTGCGATAATTGGTGCCCCACGCTTCATCGCATGTTCGAGACTCTCCATAACCTGTCAAAGAAGCAGTTGTTAGAAGATGTTAGGAATTTCTTTTCACCTGCTAATTAATCCACCCAAAATCCAGGTGAGGCTATCAAATTACTACTGATCTAAGAGTTCCCTTCATTTTTCTGTGTACTTTGGAAAAACCATTATTTCAGAAATTTGAGGCTGTGAGAGATGGTTTGGTTACACACAAGAATATTCCTATTACAGCCCACGATGACATTAAGCTATAGTCTGAAAAATATGTAGATAAAGCCATTTATCACAAGGATAAGAAATTGTATTACCAAAACACCAGCACCTTCTCCCATGACAAAGCCATCCCGATCTTTGTCCCATGGCCTAGAAGCAGTTTTGGGATCATCATTTCTCTGAGACAAAGCCCTGCACGCAACAAAACCTCCCAACCCAATAGGAATAATGGCTGCTTCTGTCCCTCCGGCGATCATCAAATCAGCTTCGCCTCGACGAATGTGATTTGCAGCGGCATAAAAGCAGTAATTCGAAGTAGCACAAGCAGTGGAGATCGAATAGTTTGGGCCCATTAGTCCAAGATCGATGGCAAGTAAAGCAGATCCCATGTTCGTTATTGCGTAAGGAATGAAAAAGGGAGTTATTTTACGGTGGCCTTTCTCTATCAGAGCTTGAACTCCATCTGAGAATACTGTTAGACCTCCCATACCAGTTCCAACTAGGACTCCAGCTCTAACCTTATCAACCTACGAGTTTATTACAAAGTAGATTATGTTTATACCATAATATAAACCAAGGATTACAGCAAACTGATTCCGATTCAATCTCCACCATCCACTTTAATCTATCGATTCTCTCGGTTTTCCAGCAAGTTTATTATCCGAAAACAAAGCAACGCAGACTACACTTACCTTCTTGTGAAGGTTGTCTCCGCCGAGATCGGCATTCTCCAGTGCCTTTTTTCCGGCGACAATGCAGTACCTCAGGCAATCGTCCAACCTCCGATCGTTCTTACCGTCGATGTAGCCCTCCGATTCGAATCCCCTAATCTGACCGGCGAAGCGCGTGGGGAACTTGGACGCGTCGAACCGATCGATGAGCGATACGCCGCTCTCTCCTTCGAGGAGCCTCTCGTAGTACCTGTCCACGTCGTTGCCGAACACGGACACCAACCCCATCCCCGTGATCACCACGCGCTTCTTCGGGTCGGTCTCCCGCTTCGGCGGCGCCGAATCGGAGGCGACGGCGACGATGCTTTTGGAATTCGGCGGGAAGCGTCTGGCATTGGCGGGAAATGATTGGTTGGCGGGTTTCCGTAGGGAGTCGAGCGGCGAGCGGCGGAGGGGGGCGGCGGCGGTGGTGGTGGTTGAGGCGGCTTGAAGGGATTGCATTGCACGGCAGCTGATTAGATGCTCACTTATTCTTTCAGATGTGATGTTCGATGAGATCGATGTTACTATGTTGGGATTGTACAAAGGTTGCCGTTCTAGACCGTTCACAGCACACTGTACTTACTAAGCCAGTTTTTATAGTTTTCACATTTTATTTTATTTCATTATTTCTTAAGGTACTTTGTAGTTGTACTAATATTGATTGCCCAGTTCGATTAAATTAGTATTTCTCAAATGCAGTTGAGATTTAATGGCACAAAATCCGCAAAATTTGGCACCAAAACCAACCCACAAGAAACTTATGATCATCAAATAGTGTTTAATAAATTTAATCTTCATTAAATTCTCTCCAACTAAACAAAAAAACTACATGAACGATATGGACCAAACCGATTCAGCTATAGCCCATTAGTCCTAAATCTAACTCACACCTCAGTTATTGGGCTTACGAAGGCCCAATGTATGTGGACCGCAAAGCCCAATTCGGTACTGTCGTGTGAGTAATGTAGACCTAATAACACGTGGATTTGTCCCTTTACTTTTTTTGGGCGGGCACGTAATTAACAATAAATTCCGAGACAAGAAAGAAAAAGAAAAAGAAAGAAGATTATTTGTGGCGGTTAAGAGATGCTCGTTTGTCTGTCGATTCTCATACAACCACACGTATAACCCCGCCAATGGCGACGGCCGTGGCGTCTACTTGTCTCTTCCTCAGAAGTACACCTCCTCCTCTTAAGGTTCACCTCAGAGCATCATCATCATCATCGTCGTCGAGATCGACGACGACAAATGTAAGAAGCTTCTTCTCAATTTCCGTGTATTTAATGCTAATCACAAGTGGTGGTGCTTTGATGAGTTCGTTCTTCGCGGAATGCAGATGAGTACGAGAGAGATTAAGGAGGAAAAGGCGGTGGGTGTAGCTGGCGATGAGAAGAAGAAGAAGATGAAGAAGGTATTCGTTGCTGGTGCGAGTGGGAACACTGGTAAGAGAATCGTGGAGCAGCTGCTGGCCAGAGGTTTCTCCGTTAGGGCTGGCGTCCGAGATGTGAACAAGGCTAAATCGAACTTACCAGGGGACAATTCTAATCTCGAAATCGTGAGTCGAGAGCTTCGATTCTTACCATTTTCTGCGTGTAATTAGTTGTCGTGGGGCTTTCGACTGTGCTTAGTTTCAGGCTCATTTGCGTTTTGCTCGTGTTGTTGTAAGGTGAAAGCAGATGTAACGGAAGGTTCGTCGAGGTTAGCAGACGTCATAAGCGATGACTCTGATGCAGTCATCTGTGCCACTGGCTTTCGACCTTCATGGGATTTATTCGCTCCTTGGAAGGTAATTTATATTCACGTGTTTGATTTCTCCATCTTACAAATCTCCGATGAAAGGGATGTTCATGAAAAAAAAACGGCTGATTCCCAGGTGGACAACTTCGGCACCGTTAACCTGGTCGAAGCCTGCAGAAAGAGAAACGTCGATAGGTTTATACTCATAAGCTCCATCCTAGTGAACGGTGCTGCAATGGGCCAATTACTCAATCCAGCGTACATTTTCCTGAACGTTTTCGGCCTCACCTTAGTCGCCAAGCTTCAAGCTGAGAATCACATTCGAAGGTCAGGCATCAATTACACCATCGTTAGGCCCGGCGGGTTGAAGAACGACCCGCCCAAAGGAAACATAGTCATGGAGCCCGAGGTTTGATTTATGCATCTCCTTTCTCGTGGTCTTTCTTGATGGGCTGTGTGTGCATCTCTGTTTCTTTACGTAGTCGATTTTATACTCAGGACACTCTTTACGAGGGTTCTATATCAAGAGATCAGGTCGCTGAAGTTGCAGTCGAGGCATTACTGCGTGCAGAATCTCACTACAAGGTGGTGGAAATCGTTGCGAAGACGGATGCGCCTAAACGTTCGTTTGAGGAGCTCTTCGGCTCTATCAAACAGCGATGAGTATGTATAGATACTGAAACTTCTTTGTTATGTTGGTTCCATATTCCTCATTGTGATATAAAGATAACATATGCAGCAACAGCGAAGCATTTCCCCTAAATTCGAGGTACATGTAAGTTTCCTCGAAGGAGTCTTACTGCACGAACAGTTAACAACAACAAACGAAAAACTCGTCCTAAAGATAACGTGGTACACTGCAGAAACTTTAGCAGTTCGTTAACTACGCCTCTTATTACCAGTTGCAGCTTCCCATGCCTGTAAGATGTGAACTACGATTTCCTTAACGCCGACGCCATGCTTTACCTGGCACAGTTATTCGATAATTTGTCGAGCCATCGAATTTAACAGATAGCAAGATGTGCGTTTGTGTGTGTGCGTGTGTGCGTAGTCGTTAGAAACCTGAGCGAATACGAATGGGCCGCCATCCCTCATTCGAAGGGCATCACGCTCCATGACAGACAAGTCAGCTCCAATGGCAGCTGCAATGTCGGTTTTGTTTATGACCTGCAAAGTTCCAAAGAATCCGCGACGAATATCAAGAATCATCACCATAAAACTTATCAAAATATGAGTTCGAAGCAACATTTATATAGGAAAACGACGTACGAGCAAGTCAGCCTGTGTGATCCCGGGACCACCTTTGCGAGGGATTTTATCGCCTCCCGATACGTCTATTATGTAGATGATGTAATCGGCGAGCTCTCTGCTGAAGTTAGCAGCCAAGTTGTCTGACATTCAGGAGCAAGATAGCAAAGTTAATACTGAAAGCTCTGACAAAGAAACCCTTCATTGTTTTACACACACACAGATATATATATATATATATATATATATATATAGAGAGAGAGAGAGAGAGAGACCTCCACCAGATTCACAGAGAAGTATGTCTGCTTTGAACAAGTTGGAGAGCTCCTCAAGAGGGCCGAGGTTGATGCTGATGTCTTCTCTTATAGCCGCGTGGGGACAACCGCCAGTTTCAACAGCACGGATCCTTTGCTCGGGGAGTGCGCCGTGTTTTATCAAGAATTCGCCGTCCTCCTTCGTGAATATATCATTCGTCACCTATAGATGAAAAATAGAAACAGCAATCATCTACTTAGTTTTCAAAGGATGTGAAATGAAGAAAAGAGATGTAATTTGAAGGAGAGACGTACAGCAGCTAGACTATACATGTCCCTCAGATACTCACACAAAGCAAGCATCAGTGCCGTTTTTCTGCATACCAGCGAAGACAAAAGCATGAGCTAAAGAGGATCTACCAACAAAAAACACACACAGTTACAGAAACCATTTCACGCAGGAATATTCACAAACACCTCCTGTACAGAACAATTCAACGATACAGAACACACGAGGTGAAGGGAGAACTTCAGATTAAATGGGATCCAATCAAATACCCAGTGCCGACAGGCCCACCGATACCGATAGTGAAGGCTCGCTCACTGAAGTCACGGCTTGAAAGAGGAGGTGCTCTTCGGCTAAAGTATCCTGGGGACTCGATGGGTTCGTGAGAGTGTGGTGCGAGCCCGTCGTGGCTGTGATACAGCTTCCCATCTGGGCCCACCCAAGATTGCCTGTTGTACGAGGAAGGCAAGCAAACCTCGTCACTCATGACAATGTCTTACTAAGAAACCCAGATATATCTATTTTAGCTTAGGCGACTACTACTGCTCACCCATCGATGTGATCGTGATGGTGGTGCTCGTCGGCGTGATCGTGATAGTGGTGCTCCTCGACGTGTTCGTGCCCGTGGGACGCCATCAAAGATAAGATCGGAATCGGATGAAGTGATGAACTAGCTACTAGTCAATGGAGCGAAATACTATCACAAGTCGACTTAAACTGAAGAGTGAAGGGAAAGCAAGTGTAGTGTGTAGACCATGTCACTTGCACTGAGATCTAGTAATTATTTATCTGTTCCACACGAATTTACTATTCATTGTTGATGGATTATTTCATTTTCCTTTAATATAACACAAATCATCTAAATAATTAAAAAATGAACATTTCATTTGCTATCTAGGTTATAATATTTTACCCGACTAAATCGATGTCACAATCACCATCAAATGTCAACGGAAATTTATACGATACCAGACATCCATCTTGAAGTATTTGAACCAACCATTAGGTCAAACATTAGACAACTTCTAACTAACTGCAAATAAAAATTGATATGTATCACTAATATTATACCTCTCACACAGCAATTGGAGACATCTGTTCAGGCATTAACTATCGTTTAAAACAATCACCGTTGGAGAATAATATTTTCAGTAAATAGTTGACGAAGCTAACAAGCCCACTGGCATATATCATACTGAAGTAAGACCAATATATGCTGCGAAAAGAATCAAAATGGACGTCACAACATACGCAGCTCCAACGATCGTTGGCTCTTTAACTCCACTTAACTCGAGATGGTAATGGAAAGGGGCGGCCCTCAACAATCGCGGCGCCCTTCTTCCAATGTGCTTGTTGACATTAAGCAGCAATACCTACGTCGTGCAGGAAACAATATATCTCAAACATCTAAAATTCACATGTCCATCTTTTTTTTTTTTTGCTGATATGTTGTGATGATGTGCATACCTGAACGACGACCGAAAGTGCATCGATAATGTATATTCCTGAAGAAATGAATAAAGGGAAGAACATTCCCGAGCAAGAAGCCATTGCTGCGAGGGCACCGCCTAACGCCAGAGAACCCGTGTCACCCATGAATATGGATGCCTTGTACCGGTTTTGAAAAAGAAAACCAGCACATGCTCCAGCCATCGATGCTCCAAATATAGCAAGATCTGACATAATTTCATCGATAGATGCGATCAGATGAAAGATAAAACAAACGTCCCAGAAAGCATGGATTAGGAATTATTACCTGAACAAATAGGAAGGACCACAATTGACATTCCGATGAAAGCCAATGCAGCTGTTCCAGCGGCTAATCCGTCAAGGCCGTCGGTCAAATTGATCACGTTTCCCATGGAGACGAAACAAAACGAAGTCAAAAGTGGGTAAATTTTTCCGAGGCAGACAAGTCCCAGCGGAACGGGTAAAGGAACTATCATTTTCCTGTTGCAAGCATTGAGACAATGAGCTTTCACACTAGTTACAGAGCCTATAGTTATAATGAGATGTAGCATTTCAAGCCGAAGATTTTTAGCGCCTTATTTGTTAAGATGGCAGGCGATGTGCAATATCATATGAACATTTCCAGACTCTTAAACCTGAATTTAAAAAGTTAGGAGAAGTTTATCCAGGTTGAGAGAGAGTATTGCTACCATTGTGTTATATAATATATTACAGAAAGTGGGCAGGTTGAGTAAAGCAGCTAAAAGACGGGATTGATATATCACTTGAAATTCACCAGTACAAGTATTAGATATGTGAGTTACCCTTAGAAAGGTTGATCAAGTTAGTTACGAGAAGATATACATGTTGTATGGTGATGAGACATCTGTCGTGTGCATCCAATAGGAGAACCACATCCCAACAGCTACCTGTATTGAACATCATCAGTTGAGAACACGCAACGAACGTCAGTTCTAGGATGTAGAGAACTTAAAAGAACAATGATCAAAAGTGGTCAAGAACTAGAAAGATAGTCAAGAAAATGAAAAGATAGAACATGGAACTCACCTCCAATAAAACTCTCAGCCAACTGGGTAGACCACGATTATTATTGGTGAGGCCTAAGATATCATCTAATAGCCCAATAGCAGCTAATGATATAGTTGCTATTGCAACCGCAGAGACTTCGACAGAAGTAAACTTAAGTAAAACTTCGGCAACAAGCACACCAATTGGAATAAAATACAATCCACCCATCGTAGGGGTTCCTCTTTTATAAGAATGCCAAGTTGGTGCCACTTTCCTAACAATGGATCGAAGCTTCATAATGTGGAACAATGGGACACAAACATAGCCAGCAGAAGCTACTAGTATCATAGATATCAGAAAAGGCCTTGTCAAGTGCAATGGGGTAAGGGGCAATCTCACAATTCGCCATCCACACAGATCTACAAGTAACAAAAGTACAATTGAGAACGCCACTAGCCCGACATTATTTAGAAATCCATAGAAGATCCTGCAAGAAAAAAAAATGCATAGGTACCTACATAAGCTATGATCATTGATATGCATATGCTATGCTGATAAAATAAAAATAAAAACATTAGATGACACATAAAGACCAGAATGTCTATGAGTCTAGTAGTTTAGTTCGGCTGATAAATGTAAGCGATTACTTTCTTCTCTTTCTTGCTCTGCCAAGCATCCCAATCCTATAAGAAGCCACTGCAATGGAGTCATCTGCTGGGAGAAGTCTGTCTTTTGAAGTAGGCAAATCAACGTCAGTTATTGGTTGCAAAATGACATCGCCATCACTGTCTTCACCACTAGATGAATATATACCACCACTACTCCAGTCATCAAATGAAAAACCAACCGAGTCCTGGAAACAGAATAATAACCAGTCAACTGAAGTATGTATGTGCCATGGATATGATTTCAAGAACATTCTAGATTTCATCATCTGCCCAAGTAGATTCAACAAAACATCCAATTTTGCACCATTTTTATTGAATTAGAATTATCCTATCATATAACAAGGTTTGAAAATTTGATCGTCATTTGTCATAAGGCGAGCAAATTAAGGTCAATCAGTGACTACATCAGTTCACGAGAATGACTTTATATAGATGAAATGGCAACAATCACAATCCGACGAGCTTAAACAATGAGAAAGTAGACAGGCGCAAGAAGTGCAGAAGTATGACTCATACACTATCCGACGCACAAATTCGCACAACTCCACGTCGCGCGCGAAAAGCAAGTCTTCGAACCTGTGATTTAAATAACTACATAACCAAAAACAGTTAACTCACTTATTGAGCTGAAATCAGAAAACTCAGAGATGCTCTAGCGTACATCCTCGTTTACCTTGAGATCGGACTGGAAACGTCGATCGACTGAAGCTCGCGAATTCGGATGTTTCACGAGGAAGAAACTCCGAGAAATAAACTCCGCACGACAGGCATGGGATTGCATGATTGCTTCGTCTAACGCGAAAATCATTAGCAAGAAATCCCTTTTGAAGCAGCACGTACGATTTTGAGGTGAAGAAATATATAAAAAAAGGGGCCAGCGACTCTGGAATCCACGACGAATACCAGCGATTTGGGTGAGTAACACGCGCCTAAGGAAAGCGTGGGAGTGAAAGGAACAATGGTAATGGAATTCATCGGCGATACAAGGTTGCCATTTATTTAAAATAACGGACGCTTTTTATTTATTGGCTTTTCCAAAACGGGAAGATTTTTCAGTGGAAAAATTAATTTCCGACCAACAGAAACGGATTATTATCCTACTCTTCAGAAAAATCGAATTTTATTTAATGAGTGATATTTTGATTTCGTTCTCCAAGTAGAGAATAGGATGGGAGCTATTTGAACGGATTGAACCCCACACTTTCTTGAAGTTCCACCACTCACCACAGCATTTACTGATAAAGGATCCAAACAAGATCAAAAGCAGCATATTTAGACATGATGAATGTGCGTATTCATTCAATTAACAGGGATGATTGTCGTTCACAACATCAAACACATGCCAAATTGATGATATTTCAAACCGAAGGCCGTCCCCTTCCCACCGTAAACCCTCGGGTTCCATCGGGCATTCTTGGACCTGGAGGTGGTTTACAAGGCTCTGGGCCATGATTGGATGACGCTTGTGTTCCATGCCCTACGGAGAAAAAAGATTTGTTTCGAATCTTAATAGAAGCATACAGACGTTTTTTTATTGACATAAAAACTGCGAAGTTATGTACCCATTACACTTGGGCCACAATGCTTTTGTCTCCTTCCGCGCCCTCGGCTTCCACTTTTGGGACCATTTTTCTCTTTAGCTAGATCCGCATTGTTCTTCTCTTGCGACGGATGATCACCATCCTTAGAATGTTACATTCGAGATGGTTTTATATTCATGAATGCTGTCTTAGATGCTGGGGCGAAATTTTGGACATATACCTCCTCGTCATGGGAATAATCATGCCGTTCTATTGACTGGCGGTTCTCGTCATCACATGAATTCTCGGATGTGTGAGCTTTGGCAG
Organism: Craterostigma plantagineum; assembly: GCA_027422505.1. NCBI lineage: Eukaryota > Viridiplantae > Streptophyta > Magnoliopsida > Lamiales > Linderniaceae > Craterostigma > Craterostigma plantagineum. The sequence continues at coordinate 640,720 of JAPQWV010000033.1, read as the reverse complement.
TTTGGTGTGGGTCCCTCCGAACTTGTTTCTTCAGTCCTTCCTTGTTCTAGGGAGAAAAATCAAAGGGATGTGGCAAACAAATTGGTCACCGTGAAGCAGAAGGTTATGCAAATAATGTCGGCAAAGATGTGATAACATACTGATTTTTTGATGAGTTTAACGCGCAACCCATATCTCCAATCTTGCTCATTGTTCATAGTGGCCACCTAGAAGAAAGATATTATAACGTTATTCTACACATTAAGGCAAGTAAAAAAAATAGGAAACTTCAAACGGACGACACAAAAGACTTACAGCTTTCTCAGCAGCCTCCACCGTATCGTACTCAACGAGTGCATGCAACTTCACACGAATATAAGGCAATAAAAGTTAGATGAATCAATACGGTGATTGATTGTAAACAATAGCCGAATTAAATGCATTAGCAATAAATAATCTCAAGGAACCGAGAATTTAGGCAGATATCAATTAATATCTTCATTATCATAAGTTGCAAATTTACTTTCATGTTGCTGTATGAACAGTAAATAGTCTCGTGACGTCAAGTAGTTGTTGCGGATTAGCAATCAGGAAGTGGATAACAAAAATGAACAGAAATACTAAGAAATTCATCTTGAAAAGAACTGCAACAGTAACAAACACGGTAACTAAATGGCCAACGACCATCTTCATGTCCATATAAAACATAAACTCACTAGACTTGTTCTAAAGAGATAGGGTCAATCATACCCGTCCACTAATTATCCTCTCAGCAACAGTACATTTCTTTGGATCTCCAACATCATGTGGGTCACGTATAGTAATATTTTTTATGCTGCAAGACAGGATGTGGAAGAATTTCAAACTTTATCTTGAAATGAAAAAGCAACGTAGTTAAAGGCGCGCTCAAGACATTAGGAGGCCATTGCTCAGTAATGCACCTTGGCGCCTTTTAACTATATTGGGGAAAAAGAATTATGGTCACAAAAATAATAAGATTGAAACACATACTTTCCAGCTTCGGAAAACACACGTCGAAGGTTCTCTGTTGAATGATCCTCTGGTAAGTTCTCCACTAGAACAGTGCATAACATAGGATCGCTGACCTGTGCTATGTGAAGACGACTAAGTCGCTTCACCCTTTTACCATTTGAGCTAACAACCTACAATCAATCAGCACAAGTTGGAAAATGGGAAGTGACTTAAGATGACTCAGCTTGGCTTAGAAGCCTTACGAGCATAATAATTACCAAAGAGTTAAAGACATGAACTCGCAAGAAGCTCAAGATATACTGCTGAAACTATTGTCTTCCCAGCAATTAAATGTCTTACTAGTAGAGGCGATTCCTTCAATGCATCGGCGATCAGTGAAGTGTCTCTTGTCAGTTTCTTCATTTTCGGAAAAGAAGCGATAACTCCAATTGGGACTGGAAGACAGAACATTACGAAACCGTTAATTCATCGTTAACTTTAGGCAATCCAACATAACTCTGAGAGGATTAGCTCATATTCCTCTCTTGAACGATAAACATTGCTGTCAAAAGCGCTAGGTGCACAAAATGTTCAGTGGGCAGCGCATGCCAGAATGACAGATGCATATACAGAATATGATAAAATACCAATAGCAAGCACAAAACCATTCATAGTGCAAAATACGATCATATAGGCGCAAGCCTGAGGCCCATGCGCTATCAAGTCTCAGGAACAACACCCAACCCCTAAAACGCACCTTCAAAACTAGGACGAATAATTTACTTAATGCACAAGGAAATATCTAACACTCACCATATCCTTCTGCATTCTTGGAAACATGTTTCAACAAGAACTTGTCATTAGGCAAATTCTCATCGCTCAGGTAGTACTCCACCTGAAATTGCAAATCCAAATCCGGTTAGATTGAATAATAATAAAGAAAAATTCAGACTTCAAGAAGCCTACTGGATTACATTATATCGCTTTCGTAAAATCCAAGTAATATGCAACTTCCCGAACTAAAAGTGCTCTCAAGAACACAGAAACCACAGACTCCAATGGCAACTTTATCTTGAAACCCACCTACATTCATCTATTAAAAAGCGACAACTCGCAAAAAACTGAAATATCCTAGACTCAGATCGATCATGATTTAATAGGAGTAACATATGCAGCTCTACAGCTAAGAGTCGAGGTTATACCTTAAATTATTCGAAACGAGGTAAGCATCGTAGTCAATAAAAGGTCAATATACTCGCCTGCTTGATAATCTTGCGGCGCAGATCATCCGAATTCTGACCCGACGGCTGCGGGATACAAGACTCTGTGACTTCAGGAGACCCGGCGGGAGATATATCCAGCTGATGATCTTCGTCGCGGCCGTCATCGGACGTGGGATATGAAGCGGCGGGGATGGCAATCGCGTGCGGATGGTGTTCTGGCTCCATGAGAGAGAGAGAGAGAGAGAGAGAGAAGAAGTCGAAGAAGAAGAAGCGCCAATTAATGGAGAAAAGGTAAATTAAAACCCTCCCTCTCTGAGCTTCCCTTCGGCCTTCGCAACTTCGCCACTTCGTTTTCCCTCTCTCGAAAGAAGTATTTCAATTGCAAGATCAGCCTAATATAGATATAGACACGTCCAGAGAGTCCGGCTATGTACCTTACCACGCTTGGATCGGCTCCAAAACGGGTCGGACCGAGTCGGAACCACATCAAAGTGGACTCATTTATTTGCGCTAAAATAGCCGCTTGACCCAGACCCAAACTAAGTGGCCCCACGCATAAACAATATGAACTACCTTGGGCCCATCGTACTCTCATAAGCCTTTTATTTTACCTTTATTTATTAACTAATCACTCCGTCACAAATCATTTTATGTATTTTACTAATCGCACATCTCACATCTTTTGTACATTTATTTATTTATCAAAAAACCTACAACAAACAATTAATATAATAATATTAAATATTCTTAAAAAACGGGTCAAAATATACACTTTTTTACCTTTTAATTGTACTATATTATTAAAATATTCAATTTCTTAAAACCGTGTCAGACATCAAATGTCCCTAACCCTTTGGGACAGAAGGGGTATTTTATTTTCTAGGTTCGGATTTCATCAGGCAGAGTGAAGATGAAGATTATTCAGGTAACTAAACATTATTTAAACATCTCTAAAGCTCACATTACATATGAAGGAGCTTCGCCAAAAAGACAACAAACAAAACCCGACCCGATCCGACCAAGGTAGCAAGAACCAAAACCAAGTTAGCAGCAAAAAGCAACGCAATATCACAGCCCAAGGGCGTGAAGCATGATGGCATTTTGTGCGTGCATTCTGTTTTCAGCCTGCGGAAATATAATAGATTTTGGGGCTTCGACGACCCCTTCGGTAACTTCGATGCCTCGTTCAGCAGGCAAACAGTGCATGAAATAAGCTTGTGGCCCCACTAATTCCATTAGCTCCTCATCAACCTACAATATCATTACAAGAGCCATACGTCATATCATGAAATGAGAGGATTTGCTGGAGTCATTCCATTGTTATTCCTTGAACGTTATCTAGGAGTTTTTTGCAAACCTGGTATCCTTTGAAGACTTGACGTCGGTACTCAGCTTCTTCCTTTTGGCCCATGCTAGCCCAGACATCTGTATACACAACATCAGCTCCCTTGACAGCTTCTTTCGGATCCAGGGTGATCTCTATTTTACTGACTCCAGCCTTTATTGCCTTCTTTGCCGTCCTTACATCGGGCTCGAAGCCTCTAGGACAGGCACAGACAAAGTGAAAGGGAACTATCGACGCCAACTTGAGCCAAGAATGAACTATGTTGTTTCCATCTCCGACATAGACAACCTGGAAAAGCAAGATGACACTAAAAAAGATGGGTTAGGGACATGTTACGCATAGAAGAAAGATCTTGTGTGAGTATGACAAACCTTTGTGCCCTCAAGACGACCGACATGTTCGATGATGGTGAGTGCATCAGCCATGATTTGACAGGGATGGTTAAAGTCCGTCAAGCCATTGATTACAGGGACAGTAGCATATTTAGCGAGGTCTAGAATATCCTGCACGTTGGAGAACGTTCGTGGTGTAATTAAGGCTTCTAAGAGACCAAGACAGAGATGTTGTGCTATAGTTGAAATCGTATAAAAACCAAATGGGACTCTGTTGCAGGACTAACATGGTTCATTGTCAAAATATGTAGAGAACGCCGGTTTACCATTCCCTCGGACATGCTTCTAAATGTAGTAGGAGGACCTCTTAATTCTGAACTCACCAGCATACCTGATGAGCGAAAACTCGAGCCATAATGATGTCATTATAGCGACAAAGAACGCGTGCAACATCGCGGGTTTCTTCTCTTTTACCCATTTGGATATCATTAGGTCCCAAGTAAAGGGCATGCCCACCCAACAAAAAGAATCCAGTCTCGAATGAGACCCTTGTTCTCATGGATGGCTTAGCAAATATCATGGCCATTGTTTTTCCACTAAAAGGCAGATAAGTCCTCTCTCCCGACTTTATCAGCGCCTTGACCTCCTGTGCTCGACCTAATATCTTCAGAATCGTTTCCTTGTCAAAATCGTCAATGTGAAGGAAATCCTTAAGACCTGCTTTTTCTGAAAAGTAGAAACACACAACAACGACAGAGTTGAACTACAATACTGGACAAACGACGTGGAAAATTAATGTCAAATTTTAACTTGTATGGTCTTCAATATTCCCTATTGGGTAATCTTCCCATTCCCTAAACATTATTATCTATACTTGAGATTTCATCTTCTGTTTTGACACCAAATATCAGCTACATTTCCAATGCGATAACTTTACCGATTCAATATTAGTCACTCGTATAACTTTACCGATTAACTTTGGCTTCAAATAATACCATAAATTTGACTACACGTTCATTCTAGAGAATTTCCAGCGTATCCAAACCGCTGTCCCAATTCGTCAACAAAGACAGTATAAATTCAAGCACCTTTAGCATCAATAGCTGAGGAGGTCACAGAAGAAGCAACTCGGCACGAGATCTGTCGACGGATTACAGCTTTTGGCAGCGACACCGCGGGAAGTCGTCGGATAGTTTTCGTAGCTCTTGGGCACGATGAGAGCGACGCTGCGTCCGTAGACGCCACAGAAGTGGACAGGTGGAAGCAAATCGACGCAGCCATTGATTTTGCTATTGTGCTTTGAGATGGTGTGTGTGTGAGAGAGAGAGCGAGAGAGGTGTCGTTCAGTTGTGATTTGAGTCGGACTCAGGGTAAAATCGCGGAAGAAACGACGTCGTGTGGTTAAGATAATCTTAACACAGTATCATTTTCAATTTAGACAAATTATTAAATTCAAGAAACAATAAGATATAACATTTGATTAATTAAAATCAGAATCCACTGACCGATAACACAGAACGTGGAAAAGCTTGGTCTTTACCTACACTTTCCATGCCACAAACACATTATACTAACCTCACATAGAAAACGTTAAAACCCCATAAGCCCAAAAACCCTCATCCATCAGCCAACAAGGACCACCAACAAACCCAAGACCACCAACACCAAAATCCCCGACCCGTAAACCCTAACCCGACCCGAACCCGACTGCTCGACCCTTACATCATCGATCACGGGCCCGCACAACGACGTCATGTCGTCCGTCCTCGTGTTGTAATAAACGCTGTAGAACGCCACCCTTGTCTTGTCCGCCTTGGCCGTGAAATTTACGCCCGACCTCTGAAACGTGGAGTTCGAGTCGGGCGTGTAGTGAACGCTCTGCGCCTGATCGCCGGCGAACGCCATGACGGCCAGCGGCTGCTTGCACGCGTCGCTGGCGTGCCCGAGGGAGAACGCCAGCCTGTAAGGCCTGCCTGGCTTCGTCCCGACCGTCTGGGAAATGATCCCTTCCTTGCCCGAGAGGAGCTCGACCGCCCGCTTCCCGCCCGGCACGGAGAAGTGGTACGAGTCGATGTAGCGGACCGCTCGGTTCGACTCCACGGTCCATCCGGGCAGGGCGGACGTTTCCTCGTCGAGGTTCGTCGGGAGGAGAATCCCGAGGGACTCGTTCCTGAACATCCACGGGCCTTCCTCGAAATCTCCGTTGACGACGGCGTTATCTGCGTACATAGAAGGACGGTGAGGGATTAAGATATAGAAGAAATGCAATTTCTAACCGTGAAAAATCGTTGCAGTAAATGCGAAACTGAGTGTTTCGTCCTAAAACCAATTGGTGATAAATTGGCATACTCTTTCAATCATATATTAAGTGGACTAATTTCTAGAATTATTTGAATATGTCACAAACTCACATAATACGATAATCATTGAGTTTGAACTCATGACCTAATGGGTGAAGTGATCAGCCAGCCCCATGGGGGCGGGACGAATAATAGCAACACTTAACTTACGAAACTTTCAAAATTTAGCAATTCAGGCGCAATTTTTAATGATAGAAGAATCCGCAATTTCTGGGGCCTTTATGCAATGATGCTCCTCGTGGCCTTTATCCCCTTTTGCTAGGGGATATTTCTGGGGCCGCCTTACCCCGCCGTATACCCCCGGAAAAAAAAAAAGAATCCGCAATTTTTGCATCGATTGGGGAAAAAAGAAAAGCCTAACGGACCTTTGGGGCGATCGGGGACGAACATCTTCTTGATCGCCACGTCGTCGATGATGGGCCCGCACGTGGGGTCGTCCTCCATCCCGGGATTGGTGAAGACGACCCGAGCGTCCTTCTCCGGCGCCTGAAATCCCCAGGCGTAGGAGTCCCACCCCTGGACGCTGTAGAGCGTCTGAAGGTCGATCGTCGTCTGCTCGGCCGAGGGCGGCGCTCCCTTCGCCGTTGCCACGGAGACGTTGATGGACTCGAGCTGGGCGCACGTTCGGGCGGCGCTGAAGGTGACCGAGTAGACCGAGCCCTTCTCGAGCCTGACCGACTGGGCGATCTCGGCGTCGTTGCCGAGGCGAACCGCGTGGGAGCCCTGTGGGACGATGAGTATCATTCCGCCCTGCTTCTCGCCGGACTGGACGACCTCCACCGTGCCGTTCGTGGTCCATCCCGGGATGGCGGCGGCGCCGGAGGAGAAGCCGTCGGAGGAGGTGAAGCCGCCGGTCGGAGCAGTCTCGAAGTCGCCGTTCACCAGCGAGCCTACGGAGAAAGAAATAAGGGGAAGAATTATAGAGGTGGGCCCCAAGAGATGATTCTTGCGGGATTTCTACTATTCCGCGGCCATGGATGTACGGACAAGACGTGACAGACAGCTAATGGAGAGCTAAATGCCAAAGACAAGGTAATATGGATGAATGAACTGCTGCTGTAATTAACTTTTTGGCAAGTTCAAGAAGACGCGTTGATGAATAAAGGACTTTTGGACTTTTTCTTCTTTGATGCTTTTTTTTTTCCCATCCAATCAAACTACTCTTGCTTTGTCCCAGCCCACTACTTAATACCGTCTGATTTTTTATTAAAATTGAATACTATTTATATTTGTTGTGTAATTCACATGTTTAAAAATAGTGTAGTCTATTTGAAATGCATAGTCATCGTTATGCGTTTAGCAAGGTATTTCGGGTAAGTAAATTATGATCTTACGAGTTACTTCTTCATTCCCATGAGTTGAGTTTTGAGTAAAGTACATACATTATCCTCTCAGCTAAGCGTTCTAAGATGCAGCAGAAAAGAAAGACAAGAAACGATATCACAGTTTCTTTGAACCATTCACCATCAATCATTCTCCAAGAACTAATTTCATATGGCTTAGTGTTCTTTTACTCTACCAACCACTACTAAAACCAGAGACTCTTTATAAAAATATCAAATTTGTGGAGCAATTAAAGAGTATTTAGTGAAAACCTAAATGTGAAGCCTGCCATTAAAAGAAATTTCGAACAAAATGTGCACAAGTAGCAAGAAAAGGGCGCAAGATCCAAATGTGCAATAAATCAGCTAACCACATCAATAGCAGCAATTTTACAGTTTCAAACATAAAAGGGATGGAAATCTGGCATCTAAAGAACAGAAAAAAAAGGTGGTTCAAGCGAGAAGAAAAGTTACCATCTTCAACGGCATCATCAGCCGAAGCACTAGAAGCTATGACAAGTACGAACACAGAAAGCCATTTGTATCCCCAAACCCTCTTCAATGTCGAAGAATCCCTCATTTTCTTACACAGTGGGTGCGTGTCTTGTGTGTTTACTATACTCTATAGTGAGTGGGATCAGAAAAAGAAATGGTCTTTTACTGGTAAAGAGTGAGTTGAGTGAGAAGGGAAAAGAAATAGACAGAGCAAGTGCCTATGTAGGAAGATACGACAACCTTTGATTATCAGCGCACTGTGCAGCTCAGTTAATTATTTTATAGAAAAAGTATTTTCTATTTCTTCTACACTTCCTTCCTTCACCATCATCAGAGTGTGGGTTGCATTTATGAAAGACGATTATATTCCGTATTATTAAGAGTCGGTGATTATTTACCCCTACTTTCTCGTCTCCCACAGTGGGGGGCTCCACCGCGGGACGCTAAGGTATTTCTCGATATCATTAATTAAAAAGGATTAACACGATCTTACTCAAATATACATTACTTAATAAATTTTGTTTAATAGTGATGTGTTTTAAGGAAAAGAAACCTCACTCGGCAACTTTTTCGACACTCCACACAATGTACGAGGCTTTGGCCTTGGATTATGTCCATTTGCAGTCAAAAAGTTTGAATATTTTCGGAGATGCTTTCATTCTATATGAAAGTTAAAAAGCAAACACATGAAAGAACGATAAAGAAAGGATGTGAGATGAAAAAGTTAAGGCCTACGAATGGATGGCGTTTTTTCTTTACAATTATTGTAAGAAAAATATCCTAAGCTCATATCATATAGCAGGTTGGTGACAGAAATAATTGCAATTCACAGTTTCACGCTCTTGATTGAATTGGTCGCCCCATTTAGTAAATACTATAGCTCGGCCAGTAAACGTAGAATATAAAGAAAGATGAGCCGAGCCGGCTCGTCCTCGAGCTCATTTAAGTTGAGCTCGAGCTCGTTTATGTCGAGCCCGCTTGAGCCCGAATGTAGTGGTTCGAAAGCTCGCGAACAGGCTCACGAGCTTTTCTTTTCTTTTTTTTAATTTTTTATATTTTTTATATTCTATATTAATTTATATTTTACTATTAATTCATTTTTTTTAATTTTCTAATTTGTTTTATTAAATGCTCGATTTTTTTTTAATTTTTTTATATTTTTATATTAATTTATATTATTTTACTAATTTTATTATTTTTTTATTAAAAGCTCGAGCTCGAGCTCGAGCTCGATGAGCTTCGTGAGCTCGAGCTCGAGTTCGAGCTCATTTGGGTGTAAATGAGCTCGAGCCCAAAAAATGAGCCGTTTACACCCCTAAATATAAACCTAAAAAAGAACACACGAACAAACATTAGTTAAATAATCCCATTGAGATCGAACTTTTGATCTTGATATCTAAATCCAATAACCATGCATCCGCTCTAAATGTTTGCTTGAAGACTATCAAAAGCATATTTCTCCTCTCATAGTCATATATCCTAGACAAACTACATATTAATACTATATCCACAGCCAAAACATACAAGACAATAAACGTCGTCATCACCTTTATTATTACACTTACGGCATTGCATTCACTACAAGGGACCGGCGTGGCTAACGTCGGTCTAGTGTACTCTGTCCGTAAGCTCCTAGCCATGTCTGAAGACGACCTCCCTTACCATGTCCCCGTGACCAATTCGACGGGCAGCTCATGGGCTCGATGATCGCACACCCAAAGATCGACCCAGTCTCCAAGGAGCTCTTCGCACTGAGCTACGACGTGGTGAAGAAGCCCCACCTTAAATACTTCAAATTCTCGAAGGACGTCAGGAAATATGCTGACGTGGAGATTCCATTAGACGTCCCCACGATGGTCAACGACATCGCCATCACCGAGAACATCGTCGTGATCCCTAACCAGCAGGTGGTGTTCAAGCTAGGGGAGATGGTCGGCAGCGGCTCGCCGGTGGTCTATGAAAGGAGAAAAGATTCTGACATTATGGGGAGATTCTGACAGCGCAGAAGACATTGTATGGGTAGATTATCCCGACACTTTTTGCTTCCATATATGGAACGCCTGGGAAGAAAATGACGCCAACGAGGTGGTGGTGGTCGGCTCTTGCATGGACCCGCCCAGACTCAATCTTCAACGATTGCGACGAGAATAGTTCAAACAGCGTTCTTACCGAAATTAGGCTCGATCTGAAGACAGGCGAGTCAAGAAAAAAACCCATAAATGAAAAATGTGCTTGGTCGTAAAGCGAAGTATGCATACCTTGCAATCGCAGAGCCGTGGCCTAAAGTTCCGGGCTTTGCCAAAGTCGACCTATTGACTGGGGAAGTCGAGGAGTATGTCTATGGCGATTGGAGGTATGGTGGAGAGCCGTTTTTTGTGCAGAGGTGTGATTATGGCGATGGGGTTGAAGAAGACGATGGCTACGTTTTGGTGTTTGTGCACGATGAGAAGACGTGGAAATCTGAGCTTGAGATTGTTAATGCCATGACTATGGAGATGGAAGCTTCGATCAAGATTCCGACAAGGGTGCCTTACGGCTGTCATGGGACGTTTATGAGCTCCAAAGATTTGGGAAATCAAGCGTGACAAAGTCTTTTCTGTTGGGAGTGGCGAGCCGAAAACTCGCCGGAGCCGCCGGAGTTGCTGCCATCGATCTGAAATCTGAGCGCTCGTCCACGCTCACCGCACCAATTGTCGATCGAGCAGCACCGTTGAGACCGCAATTCAATGTACTTTTGATGTATGATAATCACTCTTACTGATTTAACCAATTGCAAGTTCAAATCAGCTCAAAACAGCAGCTCAAAACGCACACACACTTGAACAGATTATTTACGTGGTTTGGCTATGTTTAACCTACATCCACGGATCAACCGAGCCTCGTCCTATATTACTCACAACACGAAAAGTACAGCTCTCACGGCCCTCTACAACTTTCGTGTTTACACATTCCAGATATAGACATTCTACAGAATACTACGGCTCGCAAAGATAAAGATTTAACACTGAATATCGGACTTATATAGCTGAGAATTTCTAAGTATCGATCCATTCCTTCCGTCGTTTTCGTCTTAATCGGACGCTTCACATCACGCCTCGTAGCACATGCTTTGCGCGTGATTCAACGAGAATCGCATGACGATTCTTTAAGTGAATTGGCGCCTTTGATATCTACCGTCAGATCTTAATCTAGCGGATGATATCCGCTTTATCTCGCATGATCTAATCTGAGCCACTGATCTATTTCGCGCGCCATCTAACGGTCCACGTTTAAATCTCAGCTTCAAATTCCAGCCTTCAGATTTCGCGCGCATGACGATCGGACGGTAGCTGTAGCTCGCGGCATTTCTTCATCAGTTCTTATTCAGCTCTTTTCAACATCAGTTCATCCCAGCTTCTTCTCCAGCGATTTCCAGCGGTTCCGGCGAGGTTCAGGCTCGCAATCCTCAACATTTTCTTTATTGGATGAAGTTATAAGATTTGGAACGTGTACGTTGATAGGATATACATCTTATTATAGTAGATGGAAGAGTGATACAGTAGCAATTAGGAATATGAAGAAGTATACAAACAAGTCACGCAAATCAAGAGAAATTATTTTTTTCTATTATTATTACTAAAAGCAGCGTGATGAAATTGATCCAAATCTAATATGTCCACGGGAGAGCTTCTATGTGATTTATTAATTTAATTTAGACGCTCGCGTTGTGTATATCTATTACTGTCTACTAAGGGAGAATCCACCTGTTATCAGCCAGTTTCCTGCAGGTAGCCGGTCACATGTGGTAATCTTGTAGTTATGCTATTTGGGAGGGACAGTATAGTAATTAAAACATCTAATTAATCACAAACCCAAATGCATATCCCGTCGACAACCCTAGCGTCGTACCCCCTACCTCGTTAGTAGTCCCATGTGAAAAGAGAGTATCTGGTCAATATCAGCGCATGCCTTGGTGCCGCAAATGTTCGGTGGCAGCTCGATTGGGTCCATATTTTCGTAGGACAGGTGGAATTTTGATCTGACGAGATTATTACGGTGAGGATTAGGGTTTGTGGATGTTGGGGACTGCTTTGTTACCAATGAGTCGGTGCTGAAATCAAGTGTCCAACTTCTTTTCTGCTACGAGGCTGTTTTTCGATGGTAATTTCATCTTTCATTTTTTTTCCTTTTTTACACACGCTGGGGTAAAACATCTTAATGTTGGACGTGTGAAGTCGACAGTTGCATTGTATATGGTTAAGCCAATTTTTGTCTGATTGTTTCATGTGACTGATGCAATTGAATTGAATATATAGTATGAAATTCAATTGTGTGCCATCAGGGGATGAACATTGGATAACAGAGGAATTTAGAGATATGAAGACTACCACAGATCAATTAGAGTTATAATGCCTCGTTGCTCTCAGGTGTGACTCTGAATTTTAATTCAATTGCTTTGTAACTCAAAAGTTCTAACATAATTCAAAATGGTACATAGGAGGACCATGTCCATGGTTCATTTTTCTAAAGATTTCTTTCCCGCTAATGTTATATAGACTGGTGCCTCATCATTCTCATTCTGTATTTTGCTTTTTATATTGAGACCCATCCAACTTGTTTTATTTTAATGTGGAACTCTTATGTATTAGTGTGTTATGTGACCCCTATAGAAAATATTGCTTTTATTAATAGAATTATTCTACGTGACGAGGATCTCCAAATGTGAAGACTAATATCCAATACAGAAATCCTCATCCATCGATGAAGAACGCCTCCCGGCAGGTGTTGGTTGTCTCTCCGCTCATCGCTTAGATATCAAAAATTAGGCCTGGCGCTTTCTTTTGCCATATGTTTTGCGATAAAAAAGCGAATGCAGTCCAATCCCAGGCGGCGATAGAAGGTTGCGTTCAGTTACTTATGTGAAATCACGTATATTCAGTGAACTGGCGAGAAAGATGCTAATTTATCTATATTTCCAACGTTAGACGGGTCAGCATTCATTCGAGAAGAAAACGGGACATTGTTCCGCGACGGAAAAGCAAAACCGATGTATCGTTCGAAGCTCAACTATGACTTAACTGTAGCTTGATGCACTGCACGTATTTCTTGTTTACTAACTGCAAATAAGTTTCTTGTTGGATTACTTCGACTATAAAAGTATACTGAAATATTTTTTACTTTTGCTTATACATATTCCTATATATCTCTTGATTCCTTCTACGGGCTGTAGTTTCCTCATAGCCGCACAACGTGCAGCCATTACAGCCTAGTATATATATGAGGAATGATATGGTGCTCACATTACGTGATCACCTTATATGGAAACCTGATGATTATTAATCAACACATCTTAGGTGTCATAGATCGACACATATGATGCTGATGTGGCATGTTCACGTCTTATGAGCACTTGTTGTGTGGCATACTCCACGTGAGCATGCCACATCAGCATCATATGTGTTGATTTATGACACTTAAGATGTGTTGATTAATGCCACATCACATTTGATATTGAAGTGTATTGGGTCCGGCCCATATAATGGGTAGCCCAAGTACATAGTAATATTATGTAAAATAAAAAATAAAAAATATATACTATACACAAACGGACGAACGAACAGACGCAAAGAAAGAAGAAAAAGAAGAGAGAAGAAGAAAGAAAACGAAAGAGGAAGAAAATTCAGATCCAAACGATCCGGTGCTCCGATTTCGACGAAACTTCGGGAGAAGGCTCACTTCGACGAGCTCTACGCATCTACCGGGTCATATTGGTCGGTTCCTCACTTTTCGGGTGGTAATTCGCTTCGACCTTTCTTCGTATATTCCGAGCTTGTAGCTCGAGGTTGTTGGTGTTCCGAGTTTGTAACTCGACGTCGTTAGTGTGCTCGCTTTATTGGGTGTGATTTCGGTGCGCCGTGTGTTGTTGTACCTCGAGACATTCTCGGAAGGCGTTGTCATTGTATCCGTTGAACTCGTGATATAGTGGATTGTTTCCTTGGATCGGGAGAGTGATCCCGTGGTTTTTCCCGTTTTGGATTTTCCACGTTAAAAGTCGTCGTGTTATTTTTCGCTTTCGTCGTTGGTTGATAGGCGTTTTTATTGCCCGTGCCCCAACAAAGTGGTATCAGAGCATTGTGTTGTGGTGCCGTGCGTTCGAAATCATGGAGTGAAACTCTAGTCGGATAGTTATGTTGAACGGCTCGAACTACCATATTTGGAAAGGAAAGATGGAGGATCTTCTATACCTCAAAGATTATTATTCGCCTGTGTTCGATTTGGAGAAACCGTCAGATAAAACCGACAAGGAGTGGGAACTGATCCATCGTCAGGTTTGTGGCTTCATTCGACAGTGGGTCGATGATAATGTTCTCAACCACATAAGCGACGAGAAACATGCGAGGACCTTATGGAGCAAGCTTGAGCAGTTATACGCTCGAAATACTGGGAACAACAAGCTTTTTCTGATAAAGCAGATGATAAGTTTGAAGTATCAAGAAGGGGCAACATATCTGATCACTTGAATACATTCTAAGGAATTATTAATCAGCTAGCTGGAAGGAGAATCAAGTTCGATGTTGACGTGCAGGGTTTGTGGCTTCTTGGTACATTGCCAGACTCATGGGAGACATTCAGGATGTCGTTATCTAATTCGGCTCCAAATGGGACCTGTTCGATGGAATTGGTTAAGAGCAGCGTGCTCAATGAAGAGATGCGAAGAAAGTCGCAAGGTTCTTCTTCTTCACAGTCCGATGTCCTAGTCACAGAGAACAGGGGGAGGAGTAAGAGTCGAGGCCCAGGTGATCGCAACAGAAGTAAGAGCAAGTCTGGGAAGTATGCTACGATCGAGTGTCATTATTGTGGCAAGAAGGGGCATATTAAAAGAGTTTGTCGAAAGTTCCTGAGAGAGAACTAGAATGCGAAGAGTCAAGATCATCAGACGACGGATACTGATAAGGTTGACAAGGTAACCGCAGTCACGGTAGATTTCTTTGTTGTGCACGACGACGATGCTGTTAATCTAACTAGTCATGATACTAGTTGGGTGATCGATAGCGGTGCTACGATACATGCTATACCGCGTCGGGATTTCTTTGCCTCATATACCTCTGGTGATTTTGGACAAGTTATTATGGGAGACGATGGCGTTGCTAGAGCCATCGGTATCGACGACGTGCGTTTGCAGACCGAGAACGGCAATACATTGCTTCTGAAGGCCGTAAAGCATGTTCCAGAACTTCGCATGAGTTTGATGTCCACTGGAAAGCTCGACGATGAAGGTTTTCACAGCCACTTTGGGGATGAAAAATTGAAGCTTACTAAAGGCTCCTTGATCGTGGCAAAAGGAGAGAAAACGTCATCTCAGCTATATGTGACGCAAGGAAATATTGCAGATTCTACTGTGAATGCAATCGACGATGGTGGCGCGATGGAGCTTTGGTATAATAGACTCAGCCACATGAGCGAAAAGGGACTGATGATACTAGCCAAGAAGAGTCTTCTATCTGGCGTGAAGAATCCTTCGTTACGAAGATGTGATCATTGCTTGGCCGGAAAGCAGACCCGAGTCGCGTTCAAGAACATCACTCACTCGCCGAAATCAGGTATACTCGATCTAATTCACTCCGATGTTTGTGGTCCTATGAAAACAAGAACACTTGGTGGTGCTGTTTATTTTGTTACTTTTGTAGATGACCATTCGAGGAAGATCTGGGCTTATACGCTGATGTCCAAGGACCAGGTGCTAGATGTTTTCAAGCAGTTTCACGCTTTGGTGGAGAGGCAGACAAACAAAGAGCTCAAGTGTATTCGTATGGACAACGGAGGCGAATATTGTGGTCCTTTTGACGAGTATTGCAAGAGATACGGTATTCGGCATCAAAAGACGACTCCAAAGACACCTCAGTTAAATGGCTTAGCTGAGAGGATGAACAAAACACTGATCGAGAGAGTGAGATGTTTGCTATCACAGTCGCAGTTGCCGAATTCTTTCTGGGGTGAGGCGTTAAATACCATTGTTCATGTTTTAATTCTCACACCTTGTGTTCCTTTGAGATTTGAGGTACTAGATAAGATTTGGTCGGGAAATGAAATCTCGTATGATCATCTACGCGTGTTTGGGTGCAAGGCCTTTGTTCACATCCCAAAAGACGAGCGATCGAAGCTTGATGTGAAGACCAGACCGTGTATATTCATCGGCTATGGGCTAGATGAGTTCGGATACAGATTCTATGATCCCGCGCAGAAGAAGCTTATCAGAAGTCGAGATGCCGTGTTTATTGAAGATCAGTGCATTCGAGACATTCAATCAGAGAAGTTGACTAAGAAGTCCAGCAGTGATCTACCTAATTTAGATCCACCTCATGTACGTGTAGTATATCCCGATCAAGGGGGAGATGTTCCAGAATCTAGCGGTGTCGGCAACGATGAAAATCCTACAACTGATGATGTTGAGCCAACAGAACCTGTTGATAAAGCCGTCGAAGAACCTTCAGTTGAACCTCAGTTGAGAAGATCTTCTAGGGAGCATCGTTCATCCACGAGGTATCCTTCAGATGAGTATGTGATGCTAACAGATGCGGGAGAACCTGAGGATTATCAAGACGCCATTTCTGCTGACGACAAGAATGAGTGGATGAAAGCGATGGTGGAAGAGATGCGATCACTCCATGATAATAATACTTATGCTTTGGTAGATCTACCTCGAGGAAAGAAAGCTCTCAAGAATCGATGGGTTTATCGACTGAAAAATGAAGAAAATAATTCTCGACCACGGTACAAAGCTCGGTTGGTCGTGAAAGGTTTTGGTCAGAAGAAAGGAATTGACTTTGATGATATATTCTCACCGGTGGTGAAAATGTCCTCGATCCGAGTTGCTCTTGGTTTGGCGGCGCGCTTGAACTTGGAGATTGAGCAACTTGACGTGAAGACTGCATTTCTTCATGGTGACCTTGAAGAAGATATTTACATGGAGCAGCCAGAGGGATTCAAAGTCAAGGGAAAAGAGCAGCTTGTTTGCAAGTTGAAGAAGAGTTTGTACGGCTTGAAACAAGCTCCACGTGAATGGTACAAGAAGTTCGATTCTTTTATGACCAGTCACGAGTACACCAGAACCCTCTTCGGATCATTGTGTATTCGTCAAGAGGTACTCCGATGACGACTTTATTATTCTTCTCTTGTACGTTGATGACATGTTGATCATCGGCCATGATACTAGCAAGATTGCGGCGTTGAAGAGAGAATTGAGCAAGTCTTTTGCGATGAAGGACTTGGGAGCGGCGAAGAAAATTCTCGGCATGGAGATTTCTCGTGACAGAAAAAATCGAAAGCTATGGTTATCTCAAGAAGACTACATTGAGAAAGTTCTCGAGAGATTTCACATGAGTAAAGCCAAGGCGGTTTGTTCTCCACTTGCAGGTCATTTCAAATTGTCATCTGAGAAATGCCCGAAAAGTGATAAAGAGAAGGCTGGCATGAGCATATTTCCTTATCAGTCTGCTGTTGGTAGTTTGATGTATGCTATGGTTTGTACTTGACCCGATATTGCTCATGCCGTTGGTGTCGTTAGCCATTTTCTCTCTAACCCGGGAAAAGAGCATTGGGAAGCCGTAAAGTGGATATTGAGATATCTCAGAGCACTTCTAAGACGTGTTTGTGTTTTGGCGGCGGAGAGACTATGCTAGTTGGATATACAGATTCAGACATGGCAGGTGATATTGACTCCAGAAAATCTATTTCAGGTTTTCTGATGACTTTTACAGGGGGAGCTGTGTCATGGCAGTCGAAGCTGCAGAAGTGTGTTGCGCCACAGAAGCCGAGTATATTGCTATCACGGAGGGTTGCAAGGAAGCTTTGTGGATGAAGAAGTTTCTTGAAGAACTTGGTTTACGACAGGACAAGTATGTTGTCTACAGCGATAGTCAGAGTGCTATCCATCTCTCCAAGAACTCGTCATTCCATTCGAGATCCAAGCATATCGACGTCAAATACCATTGGGTTCGAGATGTGCTTGAGTCGAAGCAGTTGTATTTGGTGAAGGTACACATGAGCGAGAACGGATCAGATATGTTGACGAAGATTTTGCCGAAGGAGAAGCTCAAGACCTGTCGGCGGAATGCGGGCTTGCTTGAGCCCACCATATGAGCCGGAGGGGGAGTTTATTCGGTCCGGTCCATATAATGGGTGGCCCAAGTACATAGTAATATTATGTAAAAATATATATATATATATATATATATATATATATATACACTATACAACACACACAAACGAACGAACAGACGCGAAGAAAGAAGAGAAAGAAGAGAGAAGAAGAAAGAAAAAGAAAGAGGAAGAAAATTCAGATCCAAACGATCCGGTGCTCCGATTTCGACGAAACTTCGGGAGAAGGCTCACTTCGACGAGCTCTACGCATCTACCGGGTCATATTGGTCGGTTCCTCACTTTTCGGGTGGTAATTTGCTTCGACCTTTCTTCGTATATTCCGAGCTTGTAGCTCGAGGTTGTTGGTGTTCCGAGTTTGTAACTCGACGTCGTTAGTGTGCTAGCTTTATTGGGTGTGATTTCGGTGCGCCGTGTGTTGTTATACCTCGAGACGTTGTCGGGAGGCATTGTCATTGTATCCGTTGAACTCGTGATATAGTGGATTGTTTCCTTGGATCGGGAGAGCGATCCCGTGATTTTTCCCGTTTTGGGTTTTCCACGTTAAAAGTCGTCGTGTTATTTTTCGCTTTCGTCGTTGGTTGATAGGCGTTTTTATTGCTCGTGATTTCGACAACCCCAACAAAGTGGCCTAATGATTTGGCACGAATCGTTGCCAAACCAGCAGGTGCCCATATAAGATGGTCGCATAAGGTGACCACCATATCAGTTATATATATGGCGGGTTATAAAATATGTTGTATGCACGTATAAACGTGACATGGCGGGTTATGTCGAAATACAATTTTGAATTATTATAATAATAATAACAAAAACGAAACTCATTTTTGTTTTTGTTTTTTGTGATGTTGATGATAATCATGGATACGTGTGATGATTTTTGACCATGTATCGATCGAACCTGCAATTAGACAAGGCCTAAAAAAATAGAAAGAGAGCAGGTAACTACTGAGCCCACCACCATCTATAAACAGCCCCCAGTTCCCATGCTCAGGATTCAATCATCCAAAAGAAAAATAATCGAAAAATCGCTATCAATTTCACATGGTTCTATAATATATTATTTTTATTTCAAACTTCATTTTTTCCTTTCAGTATTCGGTTAGATGAACAAATGCACATATTGACTTTGTGATCACGTCGACCAATATATCACTGCATGATTACTTTTGAATTGAAGTATTTAGGCCATCTCCAATCATTCCTTCTTTACATAGGTGTGCTTCTTTATATACTGTAGTATACAATTTCTCCACCTTTAGAGTTCGAACAGTATTATCGAACTCCAATCAACTTCTCTATATTTAACTCTAACTCTATACAAATTTATCAATATTTTTTATTGAAAATAGAATTTACAATAATTAAAATATCTATATCAAATATTATAAATTTAGATTATCAAAAATTATTTCTGTCCCTTGACATTTAATTTTGTGAAATTCGAACAAGATGGAATTAATTTGTTGATTAGCATATTGTTCTATTATTAATAATTTTACAGTTACATTATTTAAAATAATTATTTTATTAATATATAAGAAACTCATTCGTTTTTATGACGTATTCTATCCATAGTCTCTCTCATGTAGTTGTATTTTTCAAGTTTTGGTTTTCACAAATTCATTATTCCAAATTCAAAATTAGTTCAAAGTATAAAAAGAAATTGAAAAAAAAAATATCTAAAGAGCATAAGGAGGATAAAAACTGTTAATTGATCTTCAAAATTGACCAATCACATTATTCTACTTTAATTACTATTATAAAAATCACAGAACCTATTAAATCATAATAACACCTCATTCTATTTTAGTATATCAACTACTAAAAAAACATACTAAACCACGTAGCTTTAAAACTCATAATAACATCATCATTTGAGTGTGTGCTAAAAGTACAAGTGCATATAGAGGGTAAACAATTCCCTCTATATATAGAGTATCACTGTTTCTTCCTCTAAGTTTAGCTTAGCTTTGAGCTCCATTGGAGCTCTTCCACCACTCCAAACGCCGAGTTTAGAGTGTCGTTGGAGATGCTCTTAGAAATGTTATTCGTCACGTTAGTTTCTGCCTAGCTAGACCAACAAAAGGAAATCTGTTTCGATGTGATATCAGATAATTGGCGGTTTAATTTTGTTTTTTCAACAATTGCTCGTAAATTTAGGTCAATCAACCTTACGTGCAAGTCTCTCTCTCTCTCTCTCTCTCTCTCTCTCTCTCTCTCTCTCTCTCTCTCTCTCTCTCTCTCTCTCTCTCTCTCTCTCTCTCTCTCTCTCTCTCTCTCTCTCTCTCTCTCTCTCTCACACACACACACACACACACATTTATATATACATATAATAATCTAATCTGAACGAAGTTGATTAAACTAATAAAATGGGTCGCAATGCGAAACAAAGTTCAACTGGAAAATGTATAGATAGAGTAGTGTAGTGGACTGCTATCGCCTTCTTCTTAGCCACGTGCATATTATGTTACCAATTACCATCTATTTAAAATGAAAAAAAATGCAACATCCTTAGTGTAGTAAGCAGGCCATTTTGAACTAATGGAGCATAGGCTTGTGTTCCATGTGACTGATGATGAAAGGCTCTCGCTCTCTCTCTACATTTTTCTTCGATTATATATTACTTGTTTAACTTCACAAATACATTTTGAAGAAGAAGAAGATCGCCTCAAAGAAGAGATGAAAAGAAACTGCGATTTGGAACTTCGCTTAGTAACGCCATCTGTCGATTATTACAAAGGCGGCCTCAATCAGTACTCTCTCTCTCTCTCTCTCTCTCTGTCTGTCTCTCTCTCTCTCCCCATATGTACAATAATATATGCATACAGGTGAGGGTTTCTATATATGTTCATGTGATCTTCATTAAGTCGTCGTCTTTTCAATCTGTGTCTTAGTGAAAGGCCAATGGATGATGATGATGGGAATCATCAAAGGGAGGAGAAACCACAGCAGCATATTGATACTAATAAAATTGGTGTTTGCGATGATATCACTGAACTACAGGTAATAATTCGTTCTTTGAGGATTATTACCTTAGAAAATCAAGAAATAGGGTTTCTGATCTTTGCCCTAAATAGAGCGAGCAACACTATGACCATCGCTTAATACTCTTGCTCGACTAGTGAATTCTTGATGGATGTTATTATTGCTTGGAAAATAATAATAAAAATCTGACCAAGTATGTGTATCTATCTTTGTATGGTCTTCAATATAAATCCGCAGGCTCGAGCCATCATATCACTAGCAGCAAGTTCTCAACACGAAACTGATCAAGCAAGAAACAACAAGGGGAAATTACTTACCAGTTCCTTTGTAAGTTCGAACTTTCTGTTTAGTACAAAATTTGCGTGTTTAATACCTCCAAACAGTGAATCGAACGAAAATACACTTTCCTGAAATCAAAATTGGACATCGTACCAACTCTTTTGATTATTATATCAACTGTTATCTCTAATTATACCAACGGAATAACGTTATTTTAATTTTATATATATATAATTGAAAATTATATCAACTGTTACCATTCAACAGAATTGAACACTAATAAAAGATGGTTTAATATCTACGATTTCTGGCATAATAGCAAAATTAATTGGTATAATATCCAATTTCGCTGTATAAAATTAAAATAACTTTATTTATTGGTATAATAACGAAATAGATGGTATAATTTCCACAATTTCAAGTATAATTGCAAAAATTAGTTGGATAATGTCTAATTTTGCTGTGTAAAACTAAAATAACGTTATCTATTGGTAATAATGAAAACAGATGGTATACTATCTAGGATTCCTGGCATAAGAGCAAAATTAGTTGGTATAATGTCCATTTTTGTTGTATAAAAATAGAAAAACGTTATTTATTGGCATAGTAACGGAAATAGATGGTATATTTTTTCCAATTTCTCGTATAATAGCAATAAGCAGTTGGTATAATACTCAATTTTCCTGCATAAAATTATATAACGTTATTTATTGGTAATATTGGAAATAACTGGTATAATTTTACAATTTCTGGTATAGTTTCAAGTTTATTGTATAATAACGAGTTTTGTTGGTATAGTTCATGTGAAAACAATTTATTCAGTTTTTCCTAAAGTGTGAGACATGGATATTTTCGAATTTTTTAACGCTGAAAATACCATTTTAGGTACTAAACAGGAAGAAATTCTCAAACGGTACCGATAAGGAAGAAATAATCCGAGGGGTATTTAAATGAATTTTAAAACTCAAATGGAACCGATAAGTAATTTCCCCAAGCAATGATAACAACAATGCTGTAATGATCTATTCACAGATCAACAGTCAGCAAAAGAGTGGCCGTACAAGTGCTCTCTCCATGAAGAAGTCGCTGCAGGTGTTCCTTGAGAAGAGAAAAACTCGAGCTAAAGCCACTTATTCACCTTACTTGTACTACCCTAATCCAAAACCTTAGGCGTCACTTTGATATCTTAGTATTCTTAAATGTCTTCTCTTTATTATTATATAAATTAGAGATCATGAGATGAGAGTACGTGGTTTATGTGTTATTTGTGCCTTTGTTGCGATAAAGTCGTTGGATGTATATGAGATTACTTTTGTCCAAACCAACTTTGACGCACTGAATGTATAAATCAAAGTCCTCTTATTACAACTAATTGGTTGAATGTAACTACCATCAGGTTAAATTAACATACAATTCTGAATAATGGTAGTGTGGAAATCAAGTAAACAGAAAAAAAAAGACATCCTTAAAATCTAGCAGAGACAGAAGACAAAGCATGATTGGACAGAGTTTCAGTTCAGTGAAGAAGAAACTAACTGCTTCAGTTCAATCAATAAATGAAGTCAGTACAGAAGGAAAAGTTATTATTGCGGATGAGAGTTGAAATTCAACGTGGATAAGATAATTAATGTCTCGGCCAGTTGGTCCAATAAATGATAGTAGTCTCTTTTTACCTACGGAAAATTTAATGGCAAACAACAAAACCTAATGACCAGTAGCAGTTACTACAATTATCTAAAGAATATTGTGATGTATTGTACTTCGTAGTTTGTTGACTCGACTAATTGATTGGAAAGAAATAAATACTCAACTGATTGTTAAATGTCTTTTTTGAGCCGATTGGATAATCGTTTAGTGGGCCAGCCCAAATAAAACGATTTGGGGCTAGCTAGGCGCAATTATTATATTAAACTCGCATGTAGATGCAAATAATGTCCAAAGTATGAATATATACTTTATAATAAAAATAATAACATAACATGGATAGCATATCTGGTCTGGATTTTAATGTTGTCCTATTATGAGGAGGTCATGCAAAATCTTTTATCAAATATATAGTGGTTAAATAAAAATTACAAAACGGCAACAACAAAACAGAGGTTCCCAAGTTATAACTTACAATGAGCTGTTTGCCGCCACGCCACATGGTGACTACAGAAACAGACAACATTTATCAACATACAGAAGAAAAATGAAATAAGAAAAAAAAATAATACTTGAGAATCTAATCTAATAAGAACGTGAAGGAAAGCTTCACCAACAACCCACTCCAACTAGCTCCCATCTACCACCGTTTTAAGTCTCCAATATATATATTATATATATAAATCAAATTCACCTCTTCTTCAACCTCTCCGATACAAAAACACTCTTACAGAGCCTCTTTATTACACAAACTATCTAAATTCTTGAAGCTACCAAGTGAAAGCCTCGTCATTTCAGTTGGAGCAAATATACTCGGGGAAAAGAAAAAATATGGGCAGCCTCAACGAAAAGAAACCAGACAATAACGGCAGCTTTTCCGGCGGTATTAAACCGTTGGACGCCGATGAGTTTCGCCGGCAAGGCCACATGGTCATAGATTTCCTCGCCGATTACTACAAGAACGTCGAGAAATACCCTGTCCGAAGCCAAGTCCAGCCCGGCTACCTCAAGAAACGGGTGCCCGAATCCGCTCCGAACGACCCGGAACCGATCGAGACGATACTCAGAGACGTACAGAACGACGTCGTCCCGGGAATCACCCACTGGCAGAGCCCTAACTACTTCGCCTACTTCCCATCGAGCGGCAGCATCGCTGGCTTCCTCGGCGAGGTTTTGAGCACTGGGTTCAACGTCGTGGGTTTTAACTGGATGTCTTCGCCGGCGGCGACGGAGCTCGAGAGCATCGTCATGGACTGGCTGGGCAAAATGCTGCAGCTCCCAGAGGATTTCTTGTTCTCCGGCGGCGGCGGCGGCGTTCTTCAGGGGACGACCTGCGAGGCCATCTTGTGCACCTTGGTTGCTTCGAGGGATCAGATGCTGAGGAAGATCGGGAGAGAGAACATCAACAAACTGGTGGTGTACGGCTCCGACCAGACCCACTCCGCCCTTCAGAAGGCCGCACAAATCGCCGGCATAAACCCCGAGAATTTCAGGGCGGTGGCCACGACGAAGGCGAATCAGTTCGGCCTCACGGCGGAAGACTTTAAGGCCGCCGTGGAGAGGGATATCGAAGCTGGGCTCGTCCCCCTATTCCTCTGCGCGACCATCGGGACAACCTCGTCCACGGCCGTCGACCCTCTGACCCCCCTCTGCGACGCGGCGGAAGAGTACGGAATATGGGTCCACGTCGACGCCGCCTACGCCGGCAGCGTCTGCATATGCCCTGAGTTCAGGCATTACCTGAACGGCGTGGAGAACGCCCATTCGTTCAGCTTCAACGCACACAAGTGGTTTCTGACAACCTTGGACTGCTGCTGCCTTTGGGTTAAAGATCCCGGCGCTCTAGTGAAGGCTCTGTCGACGTACCCTGAGTATCTGAGGAACAAGGCGTCGGAGACCAAGGCGGTGGTGGACTACAAAGACTGGCAGATAACCCTTAGCCGGCGGTTCAGGTCTCTGAAGCTGTGGCTGGTGCTTAGGAGCTACGGAGTGGCGAACCTTAGGAGGTTTCTGAGGAGCCACGTGAAGATGGCGAAGAACTTCGAAGGGCTCGTGGGTATGGACAAGAGGTTCGAGGTCGTCGTTCCCAGGAACTTCGCGACGGTCTGCTTCAGGGTTTCGCCGGTGGAGATCGTCGGAGATGGCTGCCGCCGGAATATGCAGGCGGTGACGGAGGAAGACGCGGCGAACAGCTTCAACGCGAAGCTGCTCGAGGTGATCAACGAGTCGGGGAAGATTTACATGACGCACGCCGTCGTCGGAGGTGTTTACGTGATGAGGTTCGCCGTCGGCGCGAGCTTGACGGAGAACAGACACGTCATATGGGCTTGGAAGGTCGTGCAAGAACATGCCAATGCTCTGCTAACGACGTCGTCCTAGCCTAGAGGGTTTGTTTTCTTGTCGGTGAGCGTGGGCAAGTAGTTAATTCCGATGGTCTTGGTTTTCTTTTTTTTCTTTTCTTTTTTTCTTTTCTTTTTCTTTTCTCTGTGTGGGTGGGGGATGTAAACGTTGATTAGATCAATAATAAAAAATAATAATCATCCTAAGGTTTTCAAAAAAGCTTACACCATGTAATATTTAAATTATATTATGTACATGCTGCCGTGGTCAATTGACTTAAGCATAATGCGATTGGTCAAAGGAAGCTTGTTAATGCCATTGCCAACTACACTACAGTCTACAATCATATAATATCGTGAGAGTTCGATGTCCGTTTTACATTGAAAATTACTTTTTTAATTTTGAAAAAGAGATGTCGCCAGCTATATTTATTATAATGTGAACTGCTTGATAAAAAATATAAATAGACAAAGCGGTATTTCTCCTTTTTTTGACATTGTGTCCTCTTCCCTACCCCTTCGTATCTACCTAATATTCAAAATTGAATGTTAGATGCCCATCTACAAAGGTTCACGTGCTTCGCCTCTTCGGAACTAATACAAAACCAGTTCACTGAAATTAAAATAACACATTAGAAGAGTAAAAATGATGAATATGTGTTATACAAATCATGACTCCCTTGAGATGCACTAATCAGTGGAACAATCTTTATTTACATGAAAAAGACTCGTGTCAAAATTCTTCATTTTTCATTGATGACCTTGATTTTGCCTAGCATAAAAATCGAAATTAGTAATCCCCCATTATGGCAGGGGACAAATGCATATCATAAAAAGTTGTCCTAAAACATGTTTCTGATGCATCATCTGTGTCTGCTTAAGCAACAACAGCAATAATGTTTTTTTTTCTAACCAAGTTATTTCTGAGCCCTGTCTCTGTTTAAGACAATCGATCATCCATCAGCTGATCATCTCAAGATCAGAAGATACTGTTACGGCGGCTCAAGCATAAATATACCACTGTGTTTAAACCTCATGTGAAAATCTTAGCACCATGATGAGGCTCCAATAAGCAGTGAATCAAAAAACAAAATACAAAGCAGAAATTCAACATGAAATGGATAGAAAATTAATCCCCCAATTGGAAAGTCACGGGCTTGTGTATGTGTTCTATATCTATCTTCACATAAAACAAGAATAAGCGAGTCATAGCAAGAAGAAAGGAAAAGAACCCAACCCCTTTTCAGGGCAGAAATCAAAGAAAAATTGGAGAAACTGCGATACCATCTTCACTGAAGCAGGGCAAAAATTAGCTGAGAAAAAACTGATTTTGCTGGCTCAGAGCCTCAGACAGAGAAGATTTCAGATTCAATTCAACTTTAAGCCTGATAAAATGAGGGTTAGGTTAGGTCATTGAATGGGCCGAAAGGCCCAATTTATCAAACATAAGCCCAACAATGGAGAAATATATTGCTGGGTTTACTTTCCGGATAAAGCAAGATAAGGTAATATTATCACGCCTAATAGTGTTCACTTTAAATAAAGTTCTGTGTTTGCTTTAATTGAAAAGTCCAGAAAATGGGTTGTAAATTATTAATAATATTATCGTCCGTTTGCTTTTATTACTGAAGCCCATGAAAAAATAAAAAGCCCGCACTATATTAACGGGCTCCATTATTTATCCAACATCAACACCTATTATTATTTTATCCTGTATTTTTAGATAAATTGGTCGACACATATTAGACGGGCTTAGACCATACTATTAGCCCAGCTACAAAGCAAACACGGCCCAATAGTATAGAGCCCGCTATAATACATCGGCCACCTATTATTATCTAACAAATAGTACATTTAGGCCGCATTTGCTTTATAAACCCATTTATGAGAAAGGTCCAAGCCCGATAAAAAAAACAGGACCAGATAATCCGAGATAAAGTTATAATAGGGGTCTCTTTAGGATAAATAGTAGAAAGACCCGTTTGATATTTTCAGGCTTTAATAATTTTCCTGGGCTTCATCTTATTAAACCAAACATGAGACTATGTATTACTAATTATTTTTTGTAACCCATTTTCTAAGTTTATCCTGTAAAGCAAACACAACCTTATTTGGTGACCGGAGGTAAAATAACTTATCGAACCCCTTATTAAATGCAAAAGACTAAAATATCCTTATTCCACCCAATCATAAAATCATTTTTATTTCATGTAGTTTATATGGTAAACATAAATAAACAATACTAATTTATTTCTTATTTTGTGGTGATCAAATTGGCATCCATATCTTATATTTTTCGATTCATAAAGATAATTATTTTGTAATTGTTGAAATAAATGTTACTTTTGTAAATTTACAAAGACTATGGAGACAAAAGTTTTATTATATTGAAAACTGAACAACATAATTAACAATATACAGTGATGCTAAAATTACAAAGTTAACATACCATCCATGCGCACAACTAAACACGGCCGGCCAATCCCAATCGACACGAAATCTTATCCAATTTAGATAAGCCAATGCAGAGGCGACACGTCATCAAATAAGTATCCCCGACTGTATAACGATATGAATCTGAGGCCACAGAACACTTCGTGTGGATTTTCTGCACATATACTTATGTGTTTGAATTTTATCTATTTGTTTTACAATTACTTACATAACTAGTTGAGAGCGAATCCATCGAGATTAGAATAATCGAGCGAAAATGGCAAGCGTTGTTGCTATGACTTCCCTTCCACAATTCAATGGCTTGAAGCCCCAAACAGCATCAGTTTCTTCTCCACTCAAGAACATGGTCAGTTTTTATCTTTCTCTCCTTTTTCTTTTTAATGGTTGATATATCATATATATATATATATCTATCCGTGTATCTATAGGTGGCTGTCCAAACCATGAAGAGGAGAGGACAAGGCGCTTTGGGAGCTCGATGCGACTTCATCGGCTCACCTACAAATTTGGTAATAATAAATAAAGACACGCATATAATAATAACTCGTGTAATAATTTTTTTTTCTTGTTTACGAGACTGAGGATGGATGGGCATTATTGTATCGCAGATAATGGTGACTTCTACGAGCCTGATGCTCTTCGCGGGTCGGTTCGGGCTTGCCCCGTCGGCGAACCGTAAGGCGACGGCGGGTCTGAAGCTTGAGGCGAGGGATTCCGGCCTACAGACCGGCGACCCCGCCGGCTTCACCCTCGCCGACACGCTGGCTTGCGGCACCGTCGGACACATTATCGGCGTCGGCGTTGTACTTGGCCTCAAGAACATCGGAGCTATCTAATAGAATAAACAACCCTACTCTCTCTTTTCTTCTTCTCCTTCTTCATGTTGATAAAAAAATATTAATTAATATAAGAAACGTTCTTCATTCATGCCGTGGTACGTGATTGCTGTTGTCTTAGTTAACGTGGTAAAAAGTATTAATATATTTTGAGAAATGGTTAAAAAGTCTAAACCAACGGTATATACATATGTTGAGGAGAAGACCGAATAATGGGCCTTCGCGTCGGACCGCAAAGCGGCCCAATTTGATTATTCGACCCAATAACATTCTGAAACTTACAAAAACGTCGCGAACTTTGTTACGCCATGTCCGAGATAAATGGTAAAGAGTGACGCTTACGACAGCTCATATCATTGACTCGTTGTGGATTTTCTGTTTGAGATGAGATTAAAGAAATCCCAAGAAAATTCGGAAAGCTAAAGCATTGTTCCACTTGCAAGAAAAGGAGAAAAAAAAAAAGAACAAGAAAGGTTGAAGACATCTTGGTTGTACGTGTTTTATTACTGTACACAAAATAAAGATCATAGCCTTCCTTCACTACAAGATCTATTCACTTCACTTCTCTCTATTGGTTGGTTTCATTCTATTTCTATGCAACACTCCTCTGACTTTTGGTAAACTCCCTATTCCCTTTATTTTAATCATTTATGCTGCGTCCGTGCCAAATCATTCATTTTTTTCCGTCATCTTCTGGGCCCGTTCTTTGAGCAAAATCTGTTTTCTTGGAGCTGGTTTATGAAATCTTTGTTTTAACTAATTATTCGGGGTCGTGCTTTTTTTCCCCCTCGTCCGTGGGAACGCAAAAGGAAAGTGGAAACTATCTGGTGATTCTTGTTCTATTACCTGATAGATTTTCGTGTTTGGGTCTTCAGAGGACAGCAGTGTTTCGGCTATTTTCGTTTAATACGAGGGAAGCAGAGAGAAAGAACGATGCTTTTCCTTAACAATCTGAGCTAGTACCTGCGATCGCAGCGTGTTAGAGAATGACTTTGAAGCCATTTGATTGGTACTGCAAGCCAATCAAAGATGGGGTTTGGTCAAAAGTTGTGGAGAATGCATCTGGAGCTTACGCTCCATGTGCTATCGACTCCATTGTTATATGCATATCACATATACTCCTACTTGGATTGTGCTTCAATCGCCTCTGGCGAATGAAGAGAGACCTCTCCGTTCCGCGATTTCGCCTGAGGTCGAATTACTACAACTATGTCTTGGGCTTGTTGGCTCTCTATTGCACCTTAGAGCCCGTAATCCGATTGGTATTGGACATTTCAGCTTATAATTTGGATGGTCAGCATAGCCTTGCCCCGTTCGAGGTATGGATGGTATTGTTTAAAGCGGTTCATATGCAAGTGAATAGATGGTTGTATTGTATCCTTACAGTGTGTACTGATAGAACTGCAGATTGTTTCACTAATCATCGAGGCTTTGACATGGTGCACTTTGCTTGTAATGATTGGAGCAGAGACGAAAGTCTACATCCGTGAATCTCGCTGGGCTGTTAGGTTCGGGCTTGTTTATGCTTTGGTAGGGGATGCTGTGATGCTAACTTTTACTTCATCGGTCGCCGAGTATTATGATCGGTTAGTTCTTGTAGAGTTTGTTTCTTTTGGTAATGTTAGTATTCTTTCTGAGACCTCTGTAATGTTAATATTCTTTCACTGCGTAGGACCAGATTGTATTTGGTAATAAGCGAAGTGGCTGTCCAGGTTTTGTTTCCTTGACATATTATCGCGTCCTTGGAAATCCAACTGTCAACTTCATTTTTCGCACTTTTTCTCACAATATCGTTTTGATCATTCAGGTTTTTTTTGGTGTCTTGTTGCTATTTTATATCCCTGAATTGGATCCTTATCCAGGGTATACCCCGATAAGAACCGATGAAGTGGAAGATAATACTTCCTATGACGAACTCCCTGGGGAGGAACAAGTATGTCCTGAGAGGAAAGCCAATATATTTTCTAGTACGTGAGCAAGAAAATCCCCTTCGTTTCATCACTGTAATGATTAGCTTTGATGCAATATTCATTTGTAATGTCTCTCCTGAAATTTTTTTCAATTGACTCATTTCTTATGTCTTGACTCATTTCTTATGTCTTCGCTCTTTGATGCAATATTCATTTGTAATGTCTCTCCATCTTTTGTGCTTCTGTAGTTATCATGTTCTCATGGATGGATCCACTCATGAAGTTGGGTTATAAAAGGCCCCTCACAGAGAAGGATGTGTGGCAGCTTGATACTTGGGATACGACAGAAACACTCAACGAATCGTATGTCCTTAAAATCCTTCCGAATTCATTATTAAGCCATGAACGTTCATGGGTAAACTTTGTTGTCTTTTGAAGGATGTCCCTTGCAAACAATACGCTTTGGATAAATGATTCAGGTTTCAAAGATCTTGGGCAGAAGAGATAAGGAAACCCAAACCGTGGCTATTAAGAGCTTTAAATCGCAGTCTTGGAGGAAGGTGAGTAGCTTTTCATTGGAGAATTTTGGCTCTCCAATGATAACCTATTTTAGCTTGACAATATTCATAGACATGTCTCATTTACTGTCTCAGGTTCTGGTGGGGAGGCTTCTGGAAGGTAGAGAACAACTTTCGGTGATTTTGTACTTTGACATTCCGATGTGCATTATTATTACATTCTTTATGGTTTTTAGTTGTCTGGGAAGCTGTTTACTTAACACGCCGATGATTTTTGTTGGTCCCCTAGATAGGTAATGATCTCTCGCAGTTTGTCGGACCCCTTGTACTGAACAAACTTTTGGAGGTCAGATCAATGCTGTGTTCGATATTGTGCTCATTTATCTATTTGTTTACCGTACTTAGTCAGATAGAATTGGATAACACCTTAGACCGTCTCCTCTGTTGTGTCATAACATATTTTGATACTTTGAGTTGCCGGTGAATGCAGTCTATGCAACGAGGTGATCCAACTTGGATTGGCTACGTTTATGCATTCTCTATTTTCCTCGGAGTAGTACGTAACAACTCCTCTACTTCTCTTTTGTTATCGTTCTTCGATTTTCTTTATCTCATTCAAAAACCAAAAGCAGGTAAAGACTAAAGACTCAGATTTCAACTTCTTTCAGGTATTTGGCGTGTTATGTGAAGCTCAGTATTTTCAAAACGTCATGCGTGTTGGTTATCGACTGAGGTCAACTATGGTATGCTATGCTATTACTCTCTTTCGTCACGCTATGGTATTTTTTCTGACAATGCATGCTTTGCATTTCTTCTCTATCAAATTCAGCTTCTTGATATAAAACACAGTACCCACGTGAATTAAGTTCGAACATGTTCTGTAGGTTGCTGCAGTTTTCCGCAAATCGCTCAAGCTTACTCACGAGAGTCGTCGAGTGTTTTCAACTGGAAAAATCACTAATCTAATGACAACGGATGCCGAAGCTCTTCAGGTATTCTTTTCCCCATAAAACCTTGAATGCTCGTGTAAGTTTGTGATTTTCTAGAGAAAAAAACACGTGCAATATTGGGGGATGTAGATTAGTGCTGTTGGGATTACTAATTCTAATAAAATAGAATGAAATCCTATGAAACATAGTTGCTACTTGGCCAGTCCTTGCACAATTTGTCTTGATCTAACACACACTTTACGGTATGTCTTTTGCAGCTAGTATGCCAATCCTTGCACATTTTGTGGTCATCTCCTTTCCGTATCATCGTTTCCCTCATTCTTCTTTACCGGCAATTGGGCATTGCTTCTGTCCTTGGCGCGCTTATGCTCGTTCTTCTCTTCCCCTTACAAGTACGCCTCTCAGTTACTATTATCATGCGATGTGCCCGTTACTTGTCTGCTCTTTTCTTTTCTTTTTAGTTTTTTTTGTTTTAAATGATTAACTGCCGATCAGATGATGATCGACGAATCCTAAGATTCAAGAATGCCCACGTGTTAACAGGCGCTTATAATCAGCAAGATGCAGAAGCTGACTAGAGAAGGATTGCAACGCACTGACAGGAGAATTGGACTCATGAACGAAGTCTTGGCTGCCATGGACACAGTCAAGTAAGTTCATTAGCTGAAAGGCACCTCAGTTTATATCTATTTATATTCATCTAATGGAAGCATGCGCACACACGCACTAGGTGTTATGCTTGGGAAGACAGTTTTCAGTCGAAGGTTCAAACAGTCAGAAACGACGAGTTGTCTTGGTACAAGAGCGCTCAGCTTCTGGGAGCTGTATGATAATATTTCTCCCATCATATACATAACTGTGCTTGTCGTTTTCTATCAGTTGGCTTCATACTTGCGTTGCACATCTTTGAACTGCAGCTGAATAGCTTCTTGCTCAACAGTATTCCCGTCGTTGTGATTGTGATTTCATTTGGTTTGTTCACTTTGTTTGGAGGAGATCTCACGCCTTCGAGGGCTTTCACTTCGCTCTCTTTGTTTGCCGTCCTCAAATACCCACTTTACATGCTTCCAACCATAATAACCCAGGCAACTCCCTAAAACTCCATCAATTTCTTGGATTGCTTTATTAATTACGAACGTAGCGTAAAATAAATGTTCTCCCCAGGCCGTCAATGCGAGCGTTTCGCTGAAACGTCTCGAGGACATGCTCTTGCGCGAGGAGCGCGTGCTTTTGCCCAACCCGCCGATCGAACACGGATCGCCCGCCATCTCGATAAAGAACGGTTACTTTTCTTGGGATGCAGAGGTTTCTCTTTGCCTTCCTATGTGTGAAATATTTACTTAAAAGAGTACGATGCTGAAATTTATTACAACGTAATCGTCATAGGCTGAAAGGCCAACGTTGTCGAATATCAACTTGGACGTACCTACGGGCAGCTTAGTAGCCATTGTTGGAAGCACCGGCGAAGGAAAGACGTCGCTCATATCAGCAATGCTCGGCGAGATTCCCTCAGTTTCTTCAGACGCCTCTGTCGTCATTAGAGGAAAAGTCGCCTACGTGTCTCAAGTTTCCTGGATTTTCAATGCAACGGTGGGTTTCTCTTATCCTTTTTCAATGTGTAAGTTTTAACTGGGCTTCACTTAATGACTGTATTATAGGTGCGTGACAATATACTGTTTGGTTCTCCGTTCGAGCTTGCCAAGTACGAGAAGGCAATAGACCTGACATCTCTGCGTCACGATCTTGAAGTTTTACCTGTAAGGACGCCGGGGCTATGAACTAGCCATTTTTCCTGCTGTTAATTCAACGTTCTTAACGTGTAATATATGTAGGGTGGGGATCTTACTGAAATAGGGGAGCGAGGGGTCAACATCAGCGGAGGGCAAAAGCAGAGAGTTTCCATGGCTCGCGCCTTTTATTCAGATTCCGACGTATATATATTCGACGACCCTCTGAGCGCCCTCGACGCCCAAGTCGGACGCCATGTGAGCAAAGCGTAGCGAGCGCAGATTTTGTAATTTTTCTCTATTTCATGCGGCTATCATCTTTTCGCGTCTTTTAGGTCTTCGAAAGATGCATAAAAGGAGAACTAAGAGGCAAGACTAGAGTCCTCGTCACGAACCAGCTTCACTTCCTTTCCCAAGCGGACAGAATCCTCCTCGTTCAGGATGGAACGGTTAAGGAAGAAGGAACCTTCGAAGAGCTTTCTGAAAACGGCGCCCTCTTCAAGAAGCTGATGGTAAACGTCGGGAAAATGGAAGAATACATCGAAGAGTTGATAGAAAGCGGCGAAGCTTCAAAACCCGTCTCAAACGAGAAGAAAGAAGGCAAATCTGTCCTAATTAAGGAGGAAGAGCGAGAAACGGGCGTGGTGAGCTGGCACGTAATGATGCGTTACAAGGATGCCTTAGGAGGCTCGTGGGTGGTTATAGTTCTATTCACGTGCTACGTTCTCACCGAAACCCTACGAGTCGCCAGCAGCACGTGGCTGACCTGTTGGACCGATCGAGCCAGCCGTTCTACCAAACGAGGGCCCCTGTTCTACAACACGGTCTATTCATTGCTCTCCTTTGCTCAAGTAAGCGAAACAATTGACCCCCGATAAGCTTTTCATTATACAATCCGATCCGTTTGGCTCGAATTTCTTTCTTTCTTTTTTTCTGAAGGTTTTGTCGACGCTGGCGAATTCGTTTTGGCTGATCACCTCGAGCCTTTATGCGGCCGCGAGGCTGCACGACGCAATGCTCGGGTCCATACTAAGGGCTCCCATGGCCTTCTTCCATACGAACCCCCTCGGGCGCATCGTCAATAGGTTCGCAAGGGACACGGGCGACGTCGATCGAAGCGTGGCTCCATTCGCCAACAATTTTCTGAATCAATTCTCGCAGCTCGTCTCCACGTTCGTCCTCATAGGGATCGTCAGCACGCTTTCCCTTTGGGCCATCATGCCCCTTCTCATCCTGTTCTACGTCGCCTATCTCTATTACCAGGTAATAAAAAAACGACCAGTCTGCGCTTTTCTTAGTATTTAGGCTTCCGTACGAGAATTTCTCTCAAGAAAAAAGAAAAAGGAAAGGTGGAAAGGTACAGCAGTCGAAGCGCAAAGCATCACTGTTCGACGCGCTGACTTGGTCTTTTCCGCCGTGCTTTCCACAAACGAATCCTGCATACCAGGGTACGTTTGGCACAAGCGCGGAAAAGAAAAAGGAAAGTGAAATAGTACGGCAATCGAAGCGTAACGTGCCACTGGTCGATATGCTAACTTAGTTTTCCTTCGTTTTCTCCACGCACCAATTCTGCTTGCCAAACGCAGCCTTAGGGTTTTTCAGTAGTCAGATATAATGGGTTGTGCTGACGTCCTTGTCTCGTCTCGCCGCAGAGCACGGCGCGCGAAGTGAAGCGCTTGGATTCGGTCACTCGCTCGCCCGTCTACGCTCAGTTCGGGGAAGCCCTCGACGGCCTCTCGACCATACGCGCCTACAGAGCCCACGACCGAATGTCGGCCGCCAACGGCAAATCCGTGGACCGCAACGTCAGGTTCACACTGGCTAACATCGCGGGGAACCGCTGGCTCGCCATACGCCTCGAGACGGTCGGCGGGCTCATGATATGGCTCACGGCGACCTTCGCCGTGGTGCAGAACGGCCGAGCCGAGGACCGAGAGTCCTTCGCGTCCACCATGGGCCTTCTCCTAAGCTACGCTTTAAACATCACGAGCCTTCTGACCGCCGTCCTTAGGCTAGCTAGCCAGGCCGAGAACGGATTCAACGCCGTCGAGCGAGTAGGGGGATACGTCGACGTGCCCTCGGAAGCCGCGGGCGGTGACCGCCCGCCCGTGGGTTGGCCCGCGGAGGGTTCCGTGCGGTTCGAGGACGTGTCTATGAGGTATAGGCCGGAGCTGCCCGCGGTTCTGCGCGGGATTAGCTTTGAGGTTTCGCCGGGCGATAGGGTCGGGATTGTGGGGCGGACGGGTGCGGGAAAGTCGAGCATGCTCAACGCTTTGTTTAGGATCGTGGAGATTGAGAGGGGGAGGATTTCGATCGACGGCTGCAATGTTTCGAGGCTCGGGCTTAGGGAGCTAAGGAGGGTTCTCGGGATCATACCGCAGGCGCCCGTCCTTTTTTCGGGAACGGTTAGGTTTAACCTCGACCCGTTTGGCGAGCACGGAGATGCTGACCTTTGGGAGGCTTTGGAGAGGGCCCACCTCGGAGGTGTCGTCCGGCGACTTTCGCTCGGCCTCGATGCTGAGGTAATTAATGCGTTCGTTAGGGGTAGTTTTGTCTATTCACATAAAATGCAGCTATATAAGAACTAATTTCTCTGTTTTTTTTAACTTTTATGGAAAGGTGTCGGAAGGAGGGGAGAATTTCAGTGTGGGACAGAGACAGTTATTAAGCCTCTCGCGAGCATTGCTTCGCCGATCGAAGATCCTCGTCCTCGACGAAGCGACGGCTGCGGTCGACGTAAGAACAGATGCTCTCATACAGAAGACCATTCGCGGGGAGTTTCGGAAGTGCACGATGCTTATAATCGCTCACCGTCTGAATACGGTCGTCGATTGCGACCGAGTCTTGCTCCTCGATTCCGGCCAGGTCTGCGGCGGCGCTTTCTTTCGTGTCTTAATTTTGTGTTTATTTTCTCAAGGGGATTTTAACTGTTTTTTCTTAATTTTGGAATGAATTATTTAGATAGCGGAATACGATTCGCCCGAGAAACTGCTACAAAATCGAGAGAGTGCGTTCTCGAAAATGGCGCGCAGCACAGGCGCTGCAAATGCCGAGTATCTGCGAAGCTTAGTTATCAGAGATGGGAAGGAGAGGCAATTGGCCGACCGGCGGCGGAGATGGCTTGAGTCGTCCCGTTGGGCAGCTACGGCCGAATTCAGTTCATCCCAAGACAATCTCATGGGGCTCGAGTTTGAAGAAGATGACGAAGGTCACTGGGTCAAGAAAACATGGGACGCTGTAATAACGCTGAAGCGTGTTTTACAAGGGAAGCACGACGAGGAGATCGAAGAACATCTCGACAAGCATCGCGTTCCCAGAGATCGATGGTGGTCGAGCTTGTACCAGATGATTGAAGGTAATTAAAAATCTGTTCTTTTTTCTTTTCAAATCCAAAAGGCAATTTTTTTTTTGTGGTTTTCTAGGTCTTGTAGTCATGAGTAGACGCGGTCTTCGCGAAGACGATGCTTTTCAGGATAGAACCATTGATTGGGAATGATCAAGTTGATGGAATTTGTAATCTGTAAATGATGCAAAAAGGTTAGAAAATAGAAAAAGATGAAAACTTTTTATCAATGGTAGAGGCCTCAGATAGTCGATCTTATTCTTACACATCAAATATTGAGATTCAGACGGTAATTCCAGATATTCAAAAATAAAAATAGTTCCTCATAGGCCTCAAAAATAAAAAAGAAATAATTGTGATCGCAGAAAAACGGCTCCGTGGACAAAAGGAAAGGAAAGTAGAGTCCACAGGTTCCTATCAAGTGCGAAACGGTGAGTTCATTATCGGTTCAATATTAGCATCGCCGGCCATTGCCAGCTGGCTACCGGCGACGTGGCATCGAACCATCAAACGCCCCCATCGGAAACATTAAAAAGAAATCGAAACAATCCAACAAATTTTCCCGACCGACGAAACAGCGTTGTCTCGGTGGATGGGGAAAAAAGATGCGGCGGCGAGTAGGCGGAGGCACAAAGAGCTGCGTATTGGAGGCACATGGATAGATGTCGACGAATACAATGAGATGAGAGTTGTTTATATATTCGTTTGAGGTAGAAAGAATCAACGAGGGAAAGCCGAGAACCCTGCGGCGAGTCTGACAATTAGGGTTTTTGAGGGTTTTGAAAGTTTCTTTCTATGTTGGGCCTACGTGGGCCGTAAGAATGGGCTAATTAGGCTTTGTTTACATAAGATCCAGCCCAATATCCTCTCACGTACTATACTAGTATAATGTAGTAACATGTATACTTCACGGCAACGTACTATACGATACTACCATCAATTTATGGTTTTATACTTCTCTATAAATTTTATTTTATTAATGTTTTGTGGTTTTGCTTGCTGTTGCCCAGGTAAGAGAAGGTACGTGAAGGGTGGTACGTCGGTACGGTGCGTAAAACGACAAAATTATGCTTTATATTTTATTAACATTTAATAGGTGGGGGCAATATTGTCAATAATCAAACTGCTAACATGGGAGTG
Organism: Craterostigma plantagineum; assembly: GCA_027422505.1. NCBI lineage: Eukaryota > Viridiplantae > Streptophyta > Magnoliopsida > Lamiales > Linderniaceae > Craterostigma > Craterostigma plantagineum. Next base: position 602,424 of record JAPQWV010000033.1, on the reverse strand, counting down.
TTGATCATTGAGAAGGCATAAGCATGTGATGTTTGGCTGGTAGAAGACCAAATAATGGATGATTAAGTATTAATATATTTGTTTTTTAATGTTAATGTTATTTATGATGATACAGCTAAGAATAGGGAGGAGTAGTTTAATACTGGAGCAGTTACAAAGTTGCACTATATGCAATAATAATAAAAGTTGGCAAGATGATTCTTGACCACTTTCTGTAAAAGAGGACAAAGAAGACAGTACAACTATGACATGAATGTTTTCAGACCGTCTATTTGAAGTTCACCTAAAGCCCCATACTCCATCTTTCATAATTTTCCTTTTTTTTTTCCAGCTAAATTTTATCTGTATTTGGCTGTTTTTCCCAGCAAAAGGATTGAAACACTGTGGCGTTTTAGCATAGCAATTTCAAGATGCCTTTTTTCCTTGTCTGATTTTCCGTAACTTCCTTGTTTTCAGATCTGTTTGTTTTTCTGTGAATTCGATCGGTGCTCACTGTGAGAAATTATTGCCTTTCAAGGTTTTCTACCGAGTCAGTGAGCATAATCTCGTTTAGCTATTGGGATTTCCTCCTGTTATTGATATATGCGCAAGGTATACACTTGAAGTGTTTGATAAAAAGTCTCAACGGTTAAGTCAAGATTCTATTCTTTTTTCCCATCTTTCCAATTCGTTGATTCTTGTTGTGATTGAGCTGACTTAGAAACGATGCAAGTCCTGGGCTGTGTAAAGATCTCGGAGAAATTAATTGTAATAACGACTGTTCTTTTGCTTGCCTGCACTGTGGAAGCTCAAACTGGGTTTTTGTTCATCAATTGTGGGACGAACTCAACTGTAAATGCACAAGGAAGGAAATGGATTGGGGACTCATCACCTGGAAACAACATCACGCTTAGTTCCCCAGGAATCGAAGCCTCGAGCAGCACATTCAACGGCGACCCTCGCTACGATCCTCTCTACCGTACTGCTCGAATATTCACAGAAGCTTCGAACTACACCATTCAAGTCCCAAATGGTGAGTATTTTCTCAGGCTCCACTTTTACCCATCGATGTTCGAACAGTATAATGTCAACGAATCATACTTCTCCGTTGAGGCCAACGGTCTGAAGTTAGTCTCCCAGTTCAACGTTCCAGGAGAAATTTCGAACAAGTACTCCCACCTTCCTGGAAATTCTAGCTACGAATATCTGTTGAAGGAGTATTACCTTTCTGTAAACTTCGGATCAGTTGTCATCAGATTATCACCTTCTAGAGGTTCCTTCGCTTTCGTGAGTGCTATCGAGGTTGTCCAAGAACAGAGCAGTCTATTCGGTAACTCAGTCCATAGAGTGGGCACCAATGGTGGTGGCAGCTCTTCGATCTTGAACCAACGTGGCTTGGAGACTATGTACAGGTTAAACGTAGGTGGCTCGCCCATCGAGCCTGCCCAGGACCCTTCGCTGTGGAGGCCTTGGGAAGCTGACTCGAGCTACATGATCAACGCAGACGCTGGCTCGGTGATTCGAAACAAGACCAACATCACCTTTTCTAACTCAAACGAGACGAACATGGCTCCTATTATGGTGTACGAGACTGCAAGAATCTTGTCAAACGCCGAGGTAATGGACAAGAGGTTCAACATGTCCTGGAAACTGGAGGTGGACCCCGATTTCGACTACCTCGTCCGCCTACACTTCTGCGAATTGGTCTACGACAGGCCCAATCAGAGGACGTTCAGGATATTCGTCGACAACAAAACTGCTGCTGATAACTACGACGTCTACGTTCGAGCGGGCGGGATGAACAAGGCCTACCACGAGGATTACCTCGATTCGATCTCTTTGGGGGTTAACGACATATGGGTTCAGCTCGGGCCCGACTCTACAGCTGGCTCGGCTGGTAGTGATGCTCTGCTGAACGGTTTGGAAGTTTTCAAGCTAAGCAAAAATGGGAACCTAGCTTATGCAGAGAAGTATGGGGGCGATATGGGTAGCAAGAAAAGCTCGAAAAGATCTGTACTTTTCGTAGGAATTGGAGCTGGGATTGCTTCCGTCAGCGTTCTTGCCATCGTAATTCTTGGATTCGTATGGTTCTGTCAGAAGAGAAGACAAGGAAACGATGGGAAGAAGAACCCTAATGGGCTGATTCCTCTGTTTCTTCACGGTTCAGTCTTCAACAGCACTAACAACGCAAGAGGATCGACGACGGGTCAGCAGAATCAACAAGGTACAGTAAGGTCTGGGAGGCGTTTCACCCTCTCAGAGATCAAAGAAGCCACGAAAAACTTCGACGAATCCTTAATCATAGGAGTCGGAGGTTTCGGCAAGGTGTTCAAGGGAGAGTTAGCAGACGAGGGCATTTACGTGGCCATAAAGCGATCGAACCCTCAATCCCAGCAAGGGTTAGTCGAGTTCGAGACAGAGATCGAAATGCTGTCCAAGTTGAGACACAGGCACCTCGTCTCCCTAATAGGGTTCTGCGACGAACAGAATGAAATGATCCTCGTATACGAATACATGTCCAAAGGAACCCTTCGAAGCCACCTCCTCGACTCCCAACTCCCGCCGCTGACGTGGCGGAGGCGGGTCGAGATATGCATAGGGGCGGCCCGCGGGCTCCACTACCTCCACACGGGCTCGGAGCGGGGCATAATCCACAGGGACGTGAAGACGACGAACATACTCCTCGACGAGAATTTCGAGGCGAAGGTGGCCGACTTCGGGCTTTCGAAGGCGGGCCCGTCCCTCGACCACACGCACGTCAGCACTGCTGTGAAGGGGAGCTTCGGATATCTCGACCCTGAGTATTTTCGGAGGCAGCAGCTGACTGATAAGTCTGACGTTTATTCGTTTGGGGTCGTTTTGTTCGAGGTTGTGTGTGGTAGGGCTGTAATAAACCCCAGTTTGCCCAAGGATCAGATTAACCTTGCCGAGTGGGCCGTGGGCTGGCAGAGGCAGAGGCGGCTCGAGGCTGTGGTTGACCCGAGGCTCAAGGGGAAGTACTGCGGCGAATCGCTGGCTAGGTTTGGGGAGATTGCTGAGAAGTGCTTGGCTGATGAGGGGAAGAAGAGGCCAACTATGGGCGAGGTTTTGTGGCACTTGGAGTATGTTTTGCAACTTCAAGAAGCTTGGGTTCGTAGTAATGGCGGCGGAGGAGATGACGAGGTTGAGTACGAGGTTGTCTCCGTTGATGAAGATATGCAAAGTAAGGGGGACGATGATGAATGATGATGATATAATGTTTCATTATTTAGTGTTCGATTCTTTTATTCTTGTTTGGTTAAAGTATTAATTTATGTGAATCGATATTTTATGCAGGCTCTTCTTTTTTTTAAAAACAAAATTTGTCACGCCAGAAATAGATAATTTACGTAGGATATGAATTCGAACGGTTTTCCACATGCATCTCTTGGGAAGATGAGACCAAGCGTTTTCTCCTTATTTTCCTCCAACGCATTATTCGGGGAAGTCAATGAAACATATGTGGACAATTTATCCAATATTCTTGATTATGTAGTAGTAACTGGAATTCATTCGGACAAAGATCATCAGAAAGGCAATCTCAGATACACTCGCAACACAGAAAGATTAAAGGACAAAGTAATTTGATCAGAACATAAGTTAATAGTCTTGTGGCATTGTCCTAAGGTGATTCTCCTCCATATTTTCTTGATCATATGGCTCGCATTTCTTAATTAAATCGTTAATCCCCATTTGGAAGATGATGTGCTGAAATAGAAATAAAACCATATGAAAAACACCCATATTTCTTACAGGTGCCAAGATGGTTGATCAGACATTCAAGGTGGATTTAACCAAACCGCTTGTATTTCAGGTAATAACAAACACACAAATTCACGAATCACACACACGAACACACGCATATAAATGCTCGAAGCATACCGAAACGATAGAGTTCGATCCTTCAAGGTCGGCCGTCTTGGTAAGGCTTACGATGAATGGTGTCACCAGCCTACCGTCAGCAAGGAAAGCCCCCGTTTTTTCGCCAACGGATTATTGGAGGTGCCATTTATACATATATGCTCAACAAATCTCTAAGCATAGATATACAAAAATGTGATTCAATCCAATATATATTTATAGTTTTTCACACGCACGGCTTGGTGGGTGATCCCTATCGTCTGGTTGCCAGTTGTATGCTTATTCGCCTATTTTTCCATCGAAGGCGGTCTTCCCCTTCATTACACGGCAGCAACTTTGGTCGCCGGCGTCTTTATTTGGACATTGCTCGAATATCTGTTGCATCGTTTTCTCTTCCACGTCCAAACTACGAGCTATTTGTGCGTCCTACTCACACAAATATTTTACTTCGATTGTTCTTTGTAAAAACCTGATCTTGACATGATATGTATGTATACAGAGGAAACACTCTTCATTTCTTACTTCATGGCTGCCATCACAAGCACCCCAACGATAGCCTTCGCCTGGTTTTCCCGCCGGCCGCAGCTGCAATGTTCGCCGTCCCAGTACGTATTTTTATCTAATATATATGTATATACTGCGTAAACATTGAATCTTTAGCGAATCGGTGATGATAGTTTTTCTTGCATATGCATATACTGCGTAAAAATCGAATCTTTTTATCGAATGGGTGATGATAGTTTTTCTTGCAAATGCATATACCGCGTAAAAAGTGAATCTTCATCGAATGGGTGATGACAGTTTTCTTGCATATGCATATACCGCATAAAAATCGAATCTTTATCGAACGGGTGATGATAGTTTTTCTTGCAAATGCATATACCGCGTAAAAGCGAATCTTTATCGAATGGGTGATAATCATTTTTTCTTGCATGTGCATATATCGCGTAAAAATCGAATCTTTCGAATGAGTGATAATCGCTTTTCTTGCATGTGCATATACTGTGTAAAACTTGAATCTTAATCGAATGGGCGATCGTTTTTTTCTTGCAAATGCATACGCGGCGTAAAAATTGAATCTTTATCGAATGGTGATAATCTAGATATGGTTCGGCATGAAGCTCGCTGCGACCGCATTGTATGCCCCGGGTTTGTTCGCGGGATTTGTGCTGGGATACGTTTTTTACGACTGCACGCATTACTTTCTCCACCATGGAAAGCCGTCGCAGGGTTATTCTAATGGCCTCAAGGTGAACAAAAATTCAATCTTTTCTTATCGACGAAAGCGGCGATTTATTGCATTGGCTGAGAATGTATCTTTGTGCGTCTTATTGCAGAGGTTTCACATGAACCATCACTACAGAATTCAGGACAAGGGATTTGGCATCACTTCCGACTTCTGGGATAGGGTTTTTGGGACAATGCCTCCTCAGAAGAAACCTTCCACCATGAAGAAAGATAGCTAATAAGAGCTTATTTTTAATATCTTCTTCACCTTCTTAACATCATTCTCTAATTCTATTTACTGAAACGACCCATCCGAAGTTCTTTAGTCAGTTCGTAGTTAAGAAGGAACAAAGGCTGTTGTTTTAGTATATGAATCATGAATGGTCTTGCTTGAAGTCATTAGTCTAATGTATGAGCCTCTAATTGTACTAAACATTGAATTCTCTTGTAGTGAACCGAAACAATGTTATTTTCTTTCAACTGCTCACATCACACAGATACAGTAACGAAAACTAAATCAGGATCACAAATAGTTAAACGGTAGCAGCAATCAAGAAAGGCGAAAACGACGACGAGCTAATAGAATCTCAGACACACACACACACACGTAAGCAAGCATATACACAACCTTATAAACATCCCTATAACATAACAACAGCAGAAACTACATCTTCTCAATGAATCGTACTCGCCAACCCTTCATCGTACGACAGAGGAAGCGTTGGAATGCTCTGTTCATGCCTGAAGAAATTCTCAGGATCCACTTTGGTCTTAATGCTGACCAACCTATTGAAGTTGTCCTTGAAATACCTCGAACCCCACGAACTCGCATCTATAAAGCTCGTTCCTTTCTTGTTCATCCCAAGGTCGAGATCCCTATAGTTCACGTAAGCCTCCCTGGGAAACATCGAAGCGTAAGGCCCCATGTAATTATAAAGCTTCCTTATCCAGCCCACGTGTTTAGCCTCAGATTCAGGCTTATCATCGTTCCACAGAGTCAAATACTGCACCATGTATAGAACCCCTTTTCTGTGCGGAAAAGGGATTTCAGACTCAGAAATCTTGCCCATCATCCCTCCATAAGGATTCCATATCATCAGCGGAGAATCTTCTTCCATGAGCTTCTTCCAAAGCCCTTGGAGCCCAGCTTCGTTGATGGGCTCTCTGACGAAATCGGACTTCGCCTTGAAGTAATTCTTGAACAGCGATTTCCCCTGCAGCAGCACCTCCGGCGGCGCGTCATTAGGGTAGCCGGCGATGTAGAGCACCGATTGGATCCAACCCATCTCAGTGCAGTCTTTTCTCGTCAGTCCCAGCTCGGGGAAAGTCTCCCCCATTATCTGAAGCAATCGATCGGCTTTTCCGAGGAACAGAGCGTTGTACACCGTTAGAACAGTCTTCTCCCCCTTCTTTGCTCCGCCGGCGTTCTGTATGATGACCCTAATGAAGAGGTCTTCGTCGAGCTTATCCGCCGCAACTTCCTGCCATCTGCGGGCGATCTTCGTCCCGCCTTGCTCTAGGGTTCTGGGAACGGAGAAGACGGTGACGGTCTGAGGAACGGCGACGAGCCTCACTTTCCAGGCGAGGATTATACCGAAGCTCGCACCTCCTCCGCCCCTTATGGCCCAGAAAAGATCCTCGCCCATCGCAGCCCTGTCGAGGATCCGCCCGCTCGAGTCGACGATCCTAGCGTCGAGCACGTTGTCGGCGCCGAGCCCGAATTTCCTCATCATGGGCCCGTAGGCCCCGCCCGTGATGTGCCCGCCTATTCCCAGGCTCGTGCATAGCCCCGCCGGAAAACCGTGGGCCTTGCTCTTCTGCCATATCCTGCAATCCTTGAGTATTTCGATAACTAAATTTCGAAAAAAAAAAAAAACGTTGCTACTTTCGATTTATTTCAATAGGAAAAGCTAAGTTTCTTTTTTTCTCCGGACACACACTATAGGACAAAGATCTGGTGAATATGTCCCAATTTGAACTTGCGCCATCTGAAGATGAGACAAATATGAGGGTAAATCTAGGATAGAGATTTAGGCCAAATGTATCTAAGATTTGAACTTACGCCACATATTCTCACGATGAGACTATCTCCAGGGTGAATATATTTCAGATTCACCTAATAGGATAATAAAGAACTTTACAAAGTGAAGACGTTTCAAATTCATGTCTGAAACTCATCTAATAGGATAACAAATGATATATCTAAAAATTTGGATTTGCGTGGCACACTCTAAAGATGAGACTAATCTCCAGGGCGACTACGTCCCAGATTAACCTAATATGATACTCAAGAAATTTCGATCTCATAACCTATGGGACTGTGCATCTGTATTCAAGAAAAATAAATATATTTTTTACAACGAATGGTTCGTTCGTTTCGGTATATCTCTAAGCCTTGCCTGTAATAGAGCTCGCCGATGGTCGCACCGGCCTGAGCCCATGCAGCGCCTTCTTGGACATCAACAGAGACCGATCTGAGCTTGGACAGGTCGACGAGTACGAAGGGTTCGTCTTCAGTTTCCGAGATGTAAGAGAGCCCTTCGTAGTCGTGGCCCCCACTGCGTACCCTAAGCTGAAGGTTGAGCTCCTTGGCGCACGCCACGCTTGCCTGGACGTGGTTCTCGGTGTATGGAGTGAAGATGAGCTTAGGCTTGGGAACGGTGGGCAGTAAGCACCTTAGGTTTTGGGCCGTGGATTCGAGGACGGCCGAGAAGGTCGAGTTGTCCGGCGAGGCGAAGGCCGTGGAGAATGGTAAGGAAAGATCGGAGTTTATGTTTATGCATTGGTAGAACCTTTCTTGGATGGTTTGGGACTTTGTTGATGTAATGAGAAGAGATGAGATGAGTAGTAATGTAAGGATGTTGAGATAATGACTTGAAGAAGAAGATGATGATGATGGTGATGATCTCATGATATGTGTATTATGTTTGCTGCTTAATGAGACTGAGGTTCCTTTGGAATGACTAACCTTCTGTGCTATTTATGGATTTTTTTAGGACCTAATGATTCTAACGTATGACTTTTTTAGTTGGTTAATTTGTTAGGATTTGGACGTATGAAGTGATGATCTTCGAACAACCACTTTGCTTTCTCATGTGTTGTTTCTTGCCTTGTAAAATGGGCAGATTGCTGAATAAAAATGTATTGCTTCGACGTGTTTGTGTGCCTTGAAACGTAGCGAAACTTGCAAGTTTAAAATGTTCGAACGTTGAAAATTGTATGTCTCTGAGGTGTAATAGATCAAATATTTCATCATGGATCATTAAGAGTAAAGAAGGATAAAAGCGATTGAGGAAGAATAAGGGGGAAAGAAAGGTACCATAGAAATTTCATATATTTTTAGGAGATAATATACGAGAGAGGGTATGTGGTAGTTCTGTGTGTTGTACTTACAAAGACGCCGAATATTCTGTGATATATAAAACAAAACACTAACCCAATAACTAAGTCAAGAAATTACGAGTCACCAAAGTAATGAAAGCCAACATAGATGAAAGTGTCTTCTTTTCTTCCTCTTTTGGGTCATATGTTTCGATCAACAAACAAAAGGATACAAGGCATGCGCCATGAAAAGCATAAAATCAAAGTATTAGATTAGAGTAAGAAAAAGCCTGAAAATGAGCAATTAGCAGTAGGTAGAGATTAAGGCGATAGACACATGGAAAAGTTATCCTATTTTGTTTAACACAATAACCAGTGATGGCTTGGAAAAAAAAATTAACCAATGATGGCTGTGGGCTCAGTCAGGGATCCGTTCCGTTTGAGAGGCCATAATACTAATATGTGGTGTGGGTCGATTTCTTTACTTTTTAACATTGGTTGGGGGCTTTTTTTAATTAAATAATTAAAAAAAATCACATTAATAAAATAAACAAGAAATAAAAACCATTAATAAAATAACTCGTAATCCCAAAATACGAGTTACTATCCTCGTGGAGTAACTCGTAATCCCAGAATACGAGTTAGATATGCGATTCAATATTGATTTCAATTAACTCGTAATCTTAAGTTACGAGTTACTCTTTTTTTTTTTTCTTTTTTTTTTGTATTTTAACTTAGTTTATATTTTTTAATTATATAATCCATCAAATCATAAAATCATCGTTATCTCATGTGATTTACATAATAAAAAAATAATAAACGCATCTAATTTATTGTTTGTTTCGAGACGATTAAAATGATATGCATGTCTTATATTTTCAAATATCGGAAATATTTAATTATTTTTGTAAAGTTGGGAATTCTTATATATAAATATATATAATAAATTGAACAATATATTTATTGTGTACCCCTTTTTTCATGCAGATGGAGAAACACGTCATCTCCACAATTTCGGGAAAAAAAAAGATAAGACAATATATACGTATTTAATGTGTACCCCATTTTCGATTGATATTGCGTTAACAATAATGATTCCCAACTTTACAAAAGTACTTAAATATTTCCAATATTCGAAAAATATAAGATATGCATATCAATTTAGTCGTTTGCGAAGCAAACAATAAATTATATTTTATTGATTTTTATTATGTAAATCACATGAGATAACGATGATTTTATGTTTTGGTGGATTATATAATTAATAAATATAAAATAAGTTAAAATACAAACAATAAAATAAAAAAGAGTAACTCGTAACTTAGAATTACGAGTTACTTGAAATCAATATTGAATCCCAGATCTGACTCATATTCTGAAATTACGAGTTACTCCACGTAAGACTCTCGCGCCAGCGAGGATAGTAATTCGTGATCTCAGAATACGAAAATCTTTATTTTATTAATGGTTTTTAGTTCTTGTTTATTTTATTAATGTTTGATTTTTTTTAATTACTTAATTAAAAAAGCCGGCCTTTGGGCATCGTATTTAATTTTTAATGTAATTTTATTTCACATTTTCTATTCTCAGCTCAGTGGCCCAAGCCCAACTAGAGCCGTCAAATGGGCCCGTGGCCCGTGGGTCGGCCCGCCCCGCCCCCAAAAAGGGCGGGCTGGGTTGGGATAGTTTAGGCCCGCGCGGGCCGCGGGCTTGGCGGGGAGGGGCGGGCTCCCGCGGGCCAGTTTAACTAAATTATATATATATTTTATATCATATATTATGTTTAAATATATTATTTTAATAGTTAATGATTCCTTAATTATATCATAATTAATAACATATGTATTTATAAATATATAATTAATACATTATTTATCCATAATTTATTATTAAATACCTTTTTAACTAAAACTAATTAATAAATTAAATTATAAAATGAAAATACAAAAAAAATAAATATTTTTTATATGGGGACGGGCTTGGCCCGCCTGGCCCGCGGCAGCGGGGCGGGCCGTCCCTGATTATTTAGGCCCGCCAGGTGGCGGGCGGCGGGCCAACCCGGCCCGGCCCGCCATTTTGACAGCTCTAGACCCAACTCTTCCCATGCTCCTTAATATAACAGTCGACTTTCTCAGGATTGCCTATTGAAATTAATACGTGCTATTTCGTGTTTTATACTTTTATTTGCCCTATGATGCTGTGCTTTAAGTCTATATTATTATTATGCACATACTCAACTAATTAAAAATAGGAAATGGGAAACTGAAAAAAACTCGACATCATCATCTAAAACACAAGAAACAAAGCGCTTTATATTTTATATAACAAAGGAATAACTTCTATGTCCTGTTTGAACATAATGACGTTTGCGGTTTGTATCTTTCGAGATTACTATTTACTCATTCCGATTTTATTTACATATCGTTTAAGGTTTTTATACTTATATTAAGAAATAGAATAAAATGTATAATATACCCCTAATTAATTGTTTAAGTCTATTCAATATACTTACATTCCATTTATTAATTGAAAAGAGTAAAAAAGGGTAAAACTGGAAATATGATAAATATTTGTATTGAAAACTGTACGACATCTAATTAGAAACAAAATTAGAGAACGAAAGCTTCTGTTAAATAAAATCGGAGGGAATACTTATGTTCTCAACATGTGAGAAAAAGCCGCTTTGAAAATGACTGAAATGGGCCAATTGAGTGAGAGGGGGAGAATAGAATAGCCCTGGCCCCTACACTATCTCACTATGAATCCAATGATTGAAGATAGTTTGAAGCAAAGTTATAAAATTAGGTCACTAAGTATACAAGTTTTCGTTTTTGGGTCACTATGTTTGATAATTGCAAAAGTAGGTCACTAACTTTTCATGTGAAAACAATTTTGGGTCATTTTTCAATTTTAGGTCACTAAGAATATATTTTTTCGATTTTGGGTCACTAAGTTTAGATTTTTCAATTTTGGGTCACTATGTTTATAACATTAGTACCAAATGATTGACCCAAAATTGAAAAAAATGTAAGCTTAGTGACCCAAAATCGAAAAAATATGTGACCTAAAATTGAAAAATGACACAAAATTGTTTTCACATGAAAAGTTAGTGACCTACTTTTGCAATTATCAAACATGGTGACCCAAAAACGAAAACTTGGACTGACCTAATTTTATAATTTTCCCATAGTTTGAAGATTAAATTTTAACTTCGACGTGAGAATAGTTAATCAATTTATATATAATAATAAGTTACTCTATATTTAAGTGCAGATTTTACTAACATTCAAGAACTTGTACAGCTTATTATTTCGAGAACAGAAACAGATACTTCCACGCAGCGCGATGAATTCTCACTGCCTTGCCATAGTTGCAGTATGATTCGCAGCTACGCTCGCCGCCGTCAGAAGATGTTTTTCTCGGCTGTCTCTGTTGATGTTGAGCGTTCAACTGAAACAATGTTGGGTAACATTCTAGTCAACATCTGTTGGCCGAGAATGTTCCCTTTCTCAGTTTTATCTTTCATGTCCAAAACCTATTTTAATTATGACGTGGCATTTTTCTAGTATTGTGCAGGTTATGGATAAGAGCTAGAACGGATCAAACCGTGTAGAAAGAGTGTGGACAAGCTAGAGCGAAAATAGGAGTGGAACATACTAAAAATAGGAAGCTTGGAGAACAAGTGATGACTGAGCATTCCGAGCTGACCAAGTCGACTCTCAACGGTCACTAACTGTCCAAATACACTTAGTGGACGTTGTGGGAAGTTGCTAAGACGAGTGGCGAAGTCTTGGACAAATCGAAGGAGTATTTAAGTCGAAGACTTAACCGTTTTGAAGGACGACGAACACCGAGCTAAAGTGAGAGCATTCTGAGCGAGAGTTATTTTCTTGAAAGAGTTTTCTTTTCTAAGTCTAGCTTTTCAAAGGTCGTGAGATCTTGTAGGTTTAGAGTCTTTTCTGATTCGTTCCTGTTGCTAGATTAGTTTGACTATCTTTGTCGATAGTTTTTGTAATCCATATTTCTAGTGGATTTTTACGCCAAGAGGCACGCAGCAAGTTATTTGACTTACTGCACAAAAACTTCATTTGTGTTCGTTTCGTTTTCCGTTGTGCGTACAAAAGAGTAAGAACGAGTATTAGCCTAACGTCGAGTCCAACATCCGAATATAACTTAGCATTTTACATCCATTGTGTACGGGACCACCTTTAAAGTGGTATCAGAGCCAACGCTTGACGTCACTAAGCGCTTAACATCCTCTACAATGGATATTACCAGTTCTAATAATATCGGCGAAGTCCCTGTTCTTGACGGCACCAACTACGCGTATTGGAAGGTCCGTGTTCGTCAGTGCATCAAGTCAATTGACGTGCGAGCTTGGGAAGCAGTACTCCATGGGTATACCCCACCTAGGACAGAACCTGATGCAGATGGCGAGGTCTTCGACAAACCTGTCGAACAATGGTCGGGAGCCGAGCGAAGCCTAGCAGAATTCAATGACAAGGCACTCAACGCAATTTTCTCGACGGTGGATATCTTTATGTTCAAGATCATCCAGAACTGTACAACGGCAAAAAATGCATGGGATCTGCTCGAGAGGTACTGTGAAGGTGACACAACTGTGCGAGAGACCAAACTACGCCTCCTCCTAAGTCAATTCGAGAACATCAGAATGAAGGAAGACGAGGATATTACGACGTATTTTGGGAAGCTCTTGACCATCTCCAGCGAGTGTGCCAGCCTAGGAGATCCTTTGTCAAACAAGGTATTAAATTCTAAAGCTATTCGTACACTAACTGAAAAATTCAATATGAAGGTATCAGCGATCGAGGAGTCGCACAACCTAGCCACCATGGACTTCAACGTCTTGATGAACATCTTGAAAAATTATGAAACCAATCTTGAAGTCCAAAAGAGGGCCGCACGTGGTAAGAGTCTCGCACTAGTCACCCAACCATCCGATGAACTGATCGAGGTCAACCCAAGAAACGCAGAAGACATGGCCATGGTTGTAAAGAAATTCGCGAAGTACTTCAAGAAGAAGAATGTTGTGCAAAATGTTGGCCTAACATTCAGAAAAGGCCAGAATGCCAAGGCAGAACCATCTTCAGCCCCTCCGTTCCCTAAACGGAAACCTTTTGGGAGGCTAGATGGAAAGCCAAGAAGAACACCAACTATGAGGCAGTTCGGTGTTTTGAATGCCAAGGTTGGGGCCATTTCGCCAACGAATGTGCCAACACCATTCGCAAACGTGGTGGTAAGGTCATGTGGATCGATCTGTCAGACGAGGAAGATGAACACAAAGAGGAAGAGCCTAAGCAATCATCCGTGATCATCCAGTCATTTTCTGACGACGAAGAAGATGAAGATAATCAAATCGGCCTTACTGCGGTAACTGATGTTGAGCCAACATCTGACTCAACATCTGTAAAACATATTATTTTTGATTATGATGATTCAAACTGTCTTGATGGTCTTTTGAGTTGTGATGATACAGAACCTGAAACTGAGAGTGGTGAAGAAGCCTTTAAACTGTTGACCACGCAATACGAGTTAGAAAAGGCGAATAACATCCAACTCCGTGCCGCAGTGAAACTGTTGGCCGAGGAAAATGAGAAAAACGAGAAGGTCATTGAATGTCTAATGGATGGCATGAACAAGTTGGAAGCTGCTTTGACGCGAAAGGACAGGGAGATCGACTCACTTCAAAAGCGACTTAATGAGGCCGACAACACTTTTGCTAAATGGAATAGGAGCAAAACTAGCCATGAAGAGGTACTGTCTATTGGTATTTATGATAAACAGGGTCTAGGTTATAACCGTCAGACTGCTACTGATAATCCGAAACTTTTGACCCATGAGAAGCCTAAGATTGTGTTTGTTAAAGCTCAAACCGTAAATGACGAAGTTAAGAATCCTAAGGATAGTTCCGAGCACGTGACCCCAAAAACTCATGATAAATCTTTTGTGTGTGAACACTGTAAGAAATTAGGTCATTTGAAATCATACTGCTGGAAATTGAAGAGGGAGATTTCTGCAAAGAAATCGTTGTCAGCTGAGATGTTACCCAACATATCGGTCAACATTGAGAAATCAGTGTTGAAGGATGTGTCTGGAGAAAACTCAGCTGGCGCTTCTTCGAATTCTAGTAAACAGAATGTGGTTAAATCTTCTAAGAAAGCTTGGATTAGGAAATCAGGGGATAAAAGTCTTGTTGTGTACACCTCTTTGCGAGCTAACGTTACAGGTTCATGGTACTTCGATAGCGGGTTCCCGACATATGACGGGTACCAAAGAATATCTCAGTGACTACACGCCTTTAAGGAGTGGATCTGTGACTTTCGGAGGTGGTTCCAAAGTTCGAATTCTCGGCAGAGGCAGACTTAATGTGCCCGACTTTCCCAAGCTTAGCAACGTACTCCATGTAGACGGGCTTGTTGCGAATCTGATTAGCATTAGCCAGCTGTGCGACGATGACCTTGAGGTAAGGTTTAATAAGGAGTGTTGTGAAGTGTTTAACCGAAATTCTGTTCTAGTGATGGCAGGTAAGAGATCTAGCGACAATTGTTACCTGGTTGGTGACAAAACTGGTGTGAAAGACGTGTGCCAGCTTTCAAAGGCCGAGGATGATGTTGTTCTTTGGCATTACAAATTGGGCCACGTTAACTACAGAACATTGGAGCAACTTATCAAACATGACGCAATCAGAGGCATTCCTAAGCTTAAGGAGTTTGGTAAGGTTGTTTGTGAGTCATGTTTGAAGGGTAAGCAAACACATGTTAGTCACAATGTTGACCAACAAGTTGCTCAACATTTTAACACTGTCATTGTTTTCAGTTGATTCACATGGATTTGATGGGTCCTATGGAAGTTGATAGCATAGGGGGTAGAAAGTATGCTTATGTGCTCGTGGATGATTTTTCTAGATATGCATGGATATTCTTTCTTAGGGAAAAATCAGAGTCAGTTGATTTTTTCAAAAATTGTGCTATGATTCGAAACAATTTTAGTGCTACTGTTTTCCGTATTAGGTCTGACCATGGTAGAGAGTTTGAGAATCAATTTTTTGATGAATTCTGTGATAAGAAAGGCATTGTGCATGAGTATTCGTCTCCTAAGACGCCCCAACAAAATGGGGTTGCCGAAAGGAAGAATAGGACGTTACAAGAAATGGCTCGGGTTATGTTAAAAATGTGTCTAAACGTTTTTGGGCAGAAGCTTTGCATACTGCATGTCACATTTCGAATCGTGTATTTTTTTGGCATAGTACAAAGAAAACCCCGTATGAACTGTTGAATGGTAAAAAGCCTACGGTTAAATATTTTCATGTCTTTGGATGCTTTTGTTACATGCTAAATGATCGTGAATATTTGACTAAGTTTGATTCGAAGAGTGACAAATGCATTTTTCTAGGATATTCGTCAAACAGTCGTGCTTATCGAGTCTATAATTTGCGCTTAAAGACTGTTCAAGAATCAGTTAACGTTGTGTTTGATGATGCTACTGATCTTAGCAACATGCCTCCTCAAGTTGATATTGCAGATGTTATACAAGCGAGTAACGAATCAGAGGAGCCTGCGGATGACAACAATGTTGAGCCAACATTGGACTCAACATCTGAGCCAGAACAGAATAAAGAAGCTGGTCCTAGCGAATGCGACGTGATCCACCAGCTAAGATTCAGAAAGACCATCCCACTGATCTAATAATTGGAGACGTGAATGAAGGAAGGAAGACCAGAGACAAACCACGAAAGGATTACAAGTCTATGGTAAGAAATGCGTGTATGAACTCGCTATACGCTGAGGTACGTTTTAATTGCTTTGTTTCTGAGATAGAATCCAAGAATGTCCTTGAAGCTCTCAAGGATAATTGTTGGATAAACGCGATGCAAGAGGAACTCTTGCAGTTCGAGAAAAACCAAGTTTGGACTTTAGTGCCACGGCCGAAAGACATTAATGTCATAGGCACTAAGTGGATATTCAAGAATAAATCTGATGAACTTGGTAGGGTTGTTAGAAACAAGGCACGTTTAGTAGCTCAGGGTTACACGCAAGTAGAAGGTATAGACTTTGATGAGACGTTTGCTCCCGTTGCTAGGTTAGAATCTATTAGGCTTTTGTTAGCTATAGCATGTTGGCTTAACATAACATTACATCAAATGGATATTAAGGGTGCGTTTTTGAATGAGTATATTGACAAGGAAATCTATGTCGAACAGCCTAAAGGGTTCGAAGATCCTTATTATCCTAACCATGTTTTTAAGCTACAGAAAGCATTGTATGGGTTGAAGCAAGCGTCTCGAGCTTGGTATGCAAGGTTAGCAACATTTTTACTTGAGTTCGGTTTCACACGAGGTGAGGCAGATCGCACTCTTTTTGTTAAGTGGATCGGATCTGATATTTTGATTGCTCAAGTGTATGTTGATGACATTGTTTTTGGTTCAAGCTCACAAGTTTTACTAGATCAGTTTGTGCAGGCTATGAACACTACCTTTGAGATGTCGATGATAGGCGAATTAACATATTTTCTAGGATTGCAGATTAAGCAAAGCAGCGACGGGATCTTTATGTCCCAAGAGAAGTATGCCAAGAACACAGTCAAGAAGTTTGGTTTGGACACTGCAAAGGTAATGAAAACGCCCATGGGTTCCTCGCAAAAGGTAAGTAAAGACGATGTTGGGCAGAATGTTGACCCAACATTGTACCGTTCTATGATAGGCAGTTTATTGTACTTATCTGCGAGTAGACCTAATATCATGTACAGTGTTTGCGTTTGTGCTAGATATCAATCTGAACCTAAGGTTTCGCATTTGAATGCTGTTAAGCGAATACTACGTTATGTGAGTGGATCGTGTAGCCTAGGATTATGGTTCTCCAAAGATACTAATTTGAGTCTTGTAGGCTATAGCGATGCTGACTGGGCCGGTGACGAGGATGACCGCAAGAGTACAAGTGGTGGCTGTTTCTTCCTAGGTAATAACTTGGTTGCATGGTATAGTAAGAAACAAAACTGTGTGTCTTTATCTACTGCTGAGTCCGAATATGTTGCGGCGGGTAGTTGTTGCACGCAATTATTATGGTTGAATAGCATGTTATGTGACTATGGGTTAGAGTGCGAATCTGTACTTATGTATTGTGATAACCTTAGTGCCATTAACATCTCTAACCCCATTCAACATTCTCGTACAAAGCATATAGATATTAGGCATCATTTTCTGAGAGATATGATAGAAAAGGAGTTAGTCCGCATCGAGCATATAGACACTAAGAATCAGTTAGCAGACATTTTTACGAAAGCATTGGATTCTGAAAGGTTCTCGGACCTGAAGAAATCCATAGGTTTGCACATGTTAGTTTAAATGTTGGTCCAACATTTGGATCAACATAGCACATATCGATTTTGATAGTTACTGCTTTAATATTTGGTTTAATATTCTGTTATGTTTTCCTGTGAAATGACTTGATTCTTCTTGATTGGTCCCTAAATAAACCCGATCCCTCTTTTATAGGCTCTTGGTAATACGTCCCTAGGTACACGGCATTCGCTGTGACGATGTACTCTTTGCGACTAAAAACCAATCCTTTTTATTGTGATTAGCATGCTCATAAACTCTCGGCTAGATATAGGTATTTGGCAATAAGTTTCCTTAGGTACACGGCATTCGCGGTGACGATGTATACTATGCGACAAAAAGCCGAACCTTGAGGCTGAGGGTATAAGGGCAGTGCGTAAATTCGTTGTGGGTATATGAGGTGAAAGGGTAGAAATAAAGGGAACTGATTTTGAGAAGAATTAAGCAGAAAAGTCTAGGATTACGGAATTAGAATGTTGAGTCAAATGTTAGGGCAACATGTGATTGTCAGTTCGATATTGCTACATTTTGTGCTTTCGTTTTATTCGTGTCTGTCTTTAGTACTGTTTTAGTTAGTCTTGTGTGTCTAGTTTAGTTATCTCTCAGAATTGCATTAGAAACTCTCGAAGATCAGCTCTTTACACTTGTCTCTATGTGTTCATCGACGTCGCTCAATCGGGACGTATTTCTTGATTCTACCTTGACTTTTGACTTAGTGGTCTTTTTGGTAGAAACATGGTCTGAAATGCTCCTATTTACTCGCATGACTTAGTCTCAAACGTGCTCCTATGTGGTCGTATAATTGGATTTGTTATATACTATTTTTAGCTTCATGTTTTGAAAAATCATGACTTAGTTTAGACTTATCCAATCTATGCGGTTTTTTTCTCCTTATGCTCAACGGTTATTTTTGTCCATTAACTCCATGATTAGCGATAATAACTGAAGTGACCGTTGTATCTGTATCGATGTTAAGTGGTGGATTAACTGATTATATCTAACTGGTCACCTCACTCCACTTACATCACTTTGATCTCTTCCACACACAAAGAATCGTCTCTCTCCATCTCAGTTCATTAGGGTTTTTAGTTTGCTCCAGATTTTCGACTTAAATTCTTTTCAGTTGAAATCATGTCTAACTCTCCTCCTCAACCGAATGTTGACCCAACAATCGATCCTAACCCTGTTTTTCCAGTCCCTCTGCAAGTGATTCCAGGTCCGATGGAGATCGTGGTCTACACGGGACCTTTCCAGCCACTCCGACCACCCAGACCAGCACCTCAGGCAGTCGAAGAACAAACAGCGCCACCGCAGCCTTCATCAGCTGACCCCCCGACGGTGAACCCTAGCCAAGAAACCGCAGCAACGATGACAAGTCAAGACGACGACGAGGATGTGCCACTGGGAACTCGTCTCCGATCACTCAAGAAACGGCGCCGGGACAGGGCTGAGGATGCTCTGCCGACCTCGTCTGGTGCAAACCCAGCTCTGACAGACCCAATTTTGGCCGAGCCACCAGTGGATGAACCTATTCAGGCGGAAGAAACCCCTGTTTCCACAGACCCACTTTTTCCGGCCACAGTTGCTCCCAGACAGACTATTCCGCCGCCGCTTTTCACTTTTGCGGACGTGCCACTCGGTGCAACATCATCCCTGCCACGGCCGATTCAGACAAGCCTAGTGGGAGGCGCGATTAATGTTCCAGCACAGTCGTCTCCTCCACCTTCTCAAGGAGCCACCGCGCCTTTATCTGGCGATTCAAGCTCAATTCCGGGAACTGCAACGGCCCAACATCCAAAGAAATCTCGGTCAGATACATCCAAGAAAAGGAAGAGCAAAGCCCAGGCCAAGAAATCGGCTCCTGTAACTAAGCGGCGAAGAAGCGGGCGTATCAGACGTGCCCTGAACCCCACCTCGAACAAAGACGATCCCATCGCTCTTTCCAGCGACTCAGACTCAATCGACACAATCGTCGACTCCACCACCTACGACAGCGTCGACTCGGAGATATCAGATGAGGACTTCAAACATTCAGGGGGAGAAACGCCGTCCTCTGACTCGGAGTCCTTCACAGCCTCAGACAAACCAGAGAGTAACGATGATGACGAGGCTGATCTATCTGAGACCTTAGAGTCTTTGAAGAAAAGGGTGGAGAAACGTGCAGGCAAACGCCCCATGGAAAGTGATGACCAGTCAGCGAGCGAGCGAGGACTGAAAGAGCACCTCAACCAGCCGCAAGTCACCGTGATGTCTCCCCTGTTCCAGTTACTGAAGATGTTGGGTCTGATGTTGACCTAACATTAGAAGATTTAGATTGGGAGAGTCCATTGCCCAACCGCAAATTTTACCGCACAGCCAACGAGGAGCTGTGGAATCCCTGAGTCAGAGACTCTTTAGGGTGGAACGGGTCGTGGACGAGGTGAGCTTCAGGAAGTATGGCGTGATGCAATTCCTGGAGTCTCGACATCTCGGGCACATGGTGACGAGTTTAGGGACGTACTGTGACAATGTCGTCCGAGAGGTATATGCTAACCTCTTCTTTAATGTGACTGAAGTTAAATCTAGAAAATATGGGAAGGTTTTTCTGAGGGGGAGGCTGTATGACATGTCGGCTAGTGCTATAAACAGATTTCTTCGTACTCCTGATGTAGAAATGGGGTATGAATATGACAATGATGCTGTGGTTAGGTTTATTACTGGGGGTAGAGTGTCTAAGTGAGAAGGAAATTGTGCGGGCAGCTCTCTTACATCTTTGTATTCAGTCTTGTTTAAGATTGGTGTGTGTAGTTGGTTGCTTACATCAAATGAAGTTAGGGTGACCGAAGGGATCGCTCATGTGCTATACGCACTTGGTCAAAATCTGCCGATGAATTGGGGAAAGTTGATCCTCGATCACATGTCGAATCAAGCTGAAAAGGTGGGAAAGGGAATTCTTCCTTACCCCTCGATTATCTACGGAGTTCTTTTACAAGGCGGATTTCAGCCAACCCGGAAAGACTCGGTGACCACCCTACGCAGTCCTTGCCCAGTTCAGCCGAACCATTTGGCCGGCTCTGGCAGAGTAGTAGACCTGCCCTGGCGCAGCCCCGAACAGCTAGAGCACGATGTTGACCACAGTGTTGGGTCAACATCTTTGGCAGAACAGGCCCTTAGAGCTCTTGACGAGTCCATCGCAGCTTTAGTGGCTCAAAGGGATGCTTTGAGGAGGTTCATTTCTTCCCAAAAAGGGGAGATAGGGCAGAAGCAGTGAGAGCTGAGGATCGGGCAGGGCCAAGTGAAGTACAGCTCGAAGAAGGGGGAGATCAGGTTCGTGAGTGCGAGCAAGCCAGGACTGAAGGCCAAGAAGGTCAAGGAGAAGGAGCTGAAGCGGAGACTTAGATTTTTGTGCATGCGCATTTTGCTTATGTTTATAGGGCAGAAGCAGTGAGAGCTGAGGATCGGGCAGGGCCAAGTGAAGTACAGCTCGAAGAAGGGGGAGATCAGGTTCGTGAGTGCGAGCAAGCCAGGACTGAAGGCCAAGAAGGTCAAGGAGAAGGAGCTGAAGCGGAGACTTAGATTTTTGTGCATGCGCATTTTGCTTATGTTTGCATGCTTATCCCTTATTTTCCTGTGTGCGATTTATATTTGGACCATGTCTATTTTTGTTTTGCAGATTTTTTTCAGGACCTCTAAGGCATGTACTAAGTTTCTAGTACTTTGAATAGTTTTTCTTACTATTCTGTTTTTCGTCTAATTCTAACCATTTTGTTTTTGTGGTTGAGTTGATGTTGCCTTTAGGGGGAGTTTCACAATGACTGACTTCTGCTTTGGTTTTGGGAAGAAAGATAAAAAGGGGGAGATTGTTGATGTTGAACGTTCAACTGAAACAATGTTGGGTAACATTCTAGTCAACATCTGTTGGCCGAGAATGTTCCCTTTCTCAGTTTTATCTTTCATGCCCAAAACCTATTTTAATTATGACGTGGCATTTTTCTAGTATTGTGCAGGTTATGGATAAGAGCTAGAACGGATCAAACCGTGTAGAAAGAGTGTGGACAAGCTAGAGCGAAAATAGGAGTGGAGCATACTAAAAATAGGAAGCTTGGAGAACAAGTGAAGACTGAGCATTCCGAGCTGACCAAGTCGACTCTCAACGGTCACTAACTGTCCAAATACACTTAGTGGACGTTAGTGGACGTTGTGGGAAGTTGCTAAGACGAGTGGCGAAATCTTGGACAAATCGAAGGAGTATTTAAGTCGAAGACTTAACCGTTTTTGAAGGACGACGAACACCGAGCTAAAGTGAGAGCATTCTGAGCGAGAGTTATTTTCTTGAAAGAGTTTTCTTTTCTAAGTCTAACTTTTCAAAGGTCGTGAGATCTTGTAGTTTTAGAGTCTTTTCTGATTCGTTCCTGTTGCTAGATTAGTTTGACTATCTTTGTCGATAGTTTTTGTAATCCATATTTCTAGTGGATTTTTACGCCAAGAGGCACGCAGCAATTTATTTGACTTGCTGCACAAAAACTTCATTTGTGTTCGTTTCGTTTTCCGCTGTGCGTACAAAAGAGTAAGAACGAGTGTTAGCCTAACATCGAGTACAACATCCGAATATAACTTAGCATTTTACATCCATTGTGTACGGGACCACCTTCAGTCTCAAAACTGAATTTCAAGACACAAACTCAGACATAACGAAATTTACACACTAAAACCTTCGCTACGAACAAACTTTCCCAGTAAAAGCCTCAGCTCTCATCGTCACCCCTTATCCAGGTATATTACAAGGGCAGATCAGACTTTGTCAAGAACCCTATTTCATTACAAGGTCTGAATGAGATTGGGAGATTCCTTGAAGAAGATAGCGGAATCTTTGTCACAGCACTTCAGCCCTTACGGCGGCGTATTGAGTAATTTCTCAGAATCTGAAACTCCATTCCCACACCGAGCGGGCAACATTTATATGATTCACTACAGCTTGGCATGGTACAAGGCAGAAAGCGCGAAAGAAAAATGGAGTGGATGGGGGATTTTACAGTTTCATGGGTCGGTATATGTATCCAGCAATCCGAGATCTGCGTACTTTAATTACGGGGATCTTGAATTAGGGTCGTCGAACAACATTGTATATTAGTACAACCTACGAGCAAGCTAGGGTTTGGGGTTTGAAGTACTTTGGCAAGAACTTCGATCGTTTTGTTCGCGTGGAGGCTCAAGTTAATCCAACGAACTTTTTCAGAAATGAGCAAAAAAGCATCCCACCTCTTGATGGTAATAACTTGTCGAGCGTTGAAGAGCTTTGATTCGATTCATCATCGTGGCTATTCGCCGTTACTACTATTCATGTTGTTGTCCATTTCATTAGTATGTATTCTCAGAAGAACAATAATGTCATATTTCACTTCATTAAGACATCGTCGACGAAGAGTCTCTCTGGTTAAAAGTAGAACCTTTATATATCCAAGAAGAGGGCTGGCTACACAATGAGTAAAACCACATCTACTACAATATCTTGATGTATACATTGAATTTTAAAAAGAATTTTTATTTTATTTTATTTTGTGTCTTTTCGATTTGTATTTCTAAGGTGATGATAATTAGATCATAGATGTGTGGACCAAGTAGATTATTTTCGACATGTGCGTTATTACAGCTTATCCACAGTGATCGACGAATTTCGTTATCATCATATCGTATGTTAAGCCTACTTCGATTTTGATTGGATTAAAATAAAAGGACTAGTTTCATTTTTGATTGCATCTTTATTTCTTTAGTCTCCTACTTAGACTTCTTTATCTTTGCTGCAATGCAATACAACGTCCACGCAGTCATTATTGAAAGGTTTTCTAACTAGGTTTAATGATTTGTTCAATTCATTCTTCAAGTAAATTGGATTCTTGTTGTTTCTCAACTATTTGAGCTCGTATTGAGCTTGAGCTGACTGACTTGGCCCATCTGGAATTTGTTAATTTTGAAGTGTTACATGTCATTTTTTTAAGAATTTATCTACCCACTTGATATAACCCAAGTTATTGTTTGTGGACTTTATATGAAACATGGGGCACAACTAACACATCCTTTATTCTAATTCAATAAATCACACATTTATTATACAACACGGACTATTAAAGGAACAAACGTACAACAAGACATTATTAATTTGAATACATAAATATGTACTCCACGAAAAAAAAAGCTAGAAAAATATTAATTGGCAAACCACGAACCGACGATCAAAGCCCTTTCAAGACCTCTTCAGAGGTGGGATGCTTTGTTCGTTTCTGAAGAAGTTCGTGGGATCAACCTCAGTCTTCACACGAACCAAACGATCAAAGTTCTTACCGAAGTACTTCAAACCCCAGACACTAGCTTGCTCGTAGCTCGTATATCCCACGTTGTTCATCCCAATATCAAGATCCCTATAGTTGAAGTACGCAGACCTAGGGTTTTTCGAAACGTATCTCCCCATATAACTGTAAAAACTCCTTATCCACTTCATATACTTCGCCGCTTCATCCCTGTCGACCCAAGACACGCCATAATGGATCGTAAATAAGTTCCCAGCTCTATGCGCAAAAGGAGTTTCAGTTTCCGAGAATGTACTAATCTTGCCACCGTAAGGGCTGAGCTGTAGCTGCCCCATCTCTACTTCCTTGAGGTACCTAAAAACACCTCTTAATCCTTGTAATGGAATAGGGTTTTGAACGTAGTCAGATTTGCCCTTGAAGTAGTATTCTATGCTGGGCTGCTCTCTGCTCAGAAGAACGTCGAGCGTCTCATCGCTTAGACCCGCGAAGAAAAGGGTCGACTCAATCCAACTCATTTCGATGCAGTCTTTTTCCTTCAATCCCAGCTCGGGAAATTTCTCTCGCATTATGGGCAAGAGGTCCTTCACTCGTCCTAGGAATAGAGTAGTGAAAGATGCTACTACGGTCATATTCTGAGTGGTGGGAGACCTCTCGCCTGCGATGAAGAGCCTCAGAAGAAGCCTATCGTCGATTTCTTCAGCAACGTACTGCCATCTGTGCACAAGCTCCATGGCGTTCTCCTCTTCCGTCCTCGAAACGTTGAACAACGTTACGATCTCTGGGACCGTAACTAACTTCACCTTAAACGCAAGAACTATGCCAAAGCTCGTGCCTCCCCCGCCCCTAATGGCCCAGAACAAGTCCTCTCCCATCGATTTTCTGTCCAGAATTTCGCCCTCTGCGTTGATGAGCTTCGCGTCGATGATATTATCAGACGCGAATGAGTGTTTTCGCGATAACATTCCGTAGCCACCGCCGCTAAAATGGCCGCCCACGCCCACCGTAGGGCAAACACCAGCTGGGAAAGCTAGGGTTTTGCTTGTCTGGGAAATCGTGTGGTAGAGTTGGCCTAAAGTTGCGCCCGTTTGGACCCAAGCGGTCATCTTCTTGGCGTCTATCTGGACTTGTCTGAAGTTCCTCATGTCGATTACTACGAAGGGGTTTTTCGATGCGTAGGAGAGTCCTTCGTAGTCGTGCCCGCCGCTCTTTACCCTTATCTGAAGGCCGAGTTTCTTCGAGCAGTGAATGGCTGCTACGATTTCTGATTCGTGGTAAGGTGTGACGATGAGTTGGGGTTTTACGGGTAGGTTTATTTCGTATCGCTGGTTTGGGACTCGTAAGAGGGAAGCGTACGATGTGTTTTGAGG
This sequence comes from Craterostigma plantagineum, assembly GCA_027422505.1. Taxonomy (NCBI): domain Eukaryota; kingdom Viridiplantae; phylum Streptophyta; class Magnoliopsida; order Lamiales; family Linderniaceae; genus Craterostigma; species Craterostigma plantagineum. Next base: position 577,012 of record JAPQWV010000033.1, on the reverse strand, counting down.
TGTGTAGATTACGTTTGTGTCCGAGTTTTTGGCTCGGAATTGAGTTGTGAGGCATGCAAGGAAATCATCGTGCGTTGATGATCGTCCTAGGGTTGCATGGGTGGCTACGAAGAGTATTAGTGATAGAACTGTGAGGTGATGGGACTTCATTTTTTTTTTTTTCTTTTTGGAAGTGCTTTCTTTTTTCTTTTTGTTGGAGATGAATTGGGAGGCTGGTTAAGCTCCTGCATTTATAGAACTTTTTTCGGAGATTTTTCTTTGGGCGGTGAAAAGGATGTACGTTTGAGAGGAAACGTGTCGGCTGATGATTCAAGGAAAAATCAAATGTTTTACATGTATTACTACGGAATGTTGTTTTAACTTTTATCTCTTTTGTCTATTGGTCCTCCTTATCTTTTAATGGAATAGAAATTATGATGATTTGTTGCTCTTAGCCTCTATCTTCGCGTGCCTTTTGCGTGCTTGACATAGTTATTTTTTTTTTGTGGTTTGAGGGGACTTTCTCTACGTTAAAGTTTGCATTCTTACAATTTTGGAAGAGATTTTGGGTAATTTCCATGATCATTTGAAAATTATGTGCATGAACTGGTTTGAAAAATTGCGAGGAGCATGTTTGAAAATCATCTTTTTCATTATTCACGTTGGTCAAATAAGAAAATAATTTAGAAATCGCGATGGGCGTGCTTGAAAATCTATTTTTTTATTCACCGTTTGTCAACTAATTAAATATCTTATTTTCAAAAGTCATTTGCGTGCACACCATCTTCATCTAGAAAAAAAAAAAAAGAAAAAAAGTAAAATGATCATATATACATTTATATTTTCTAACATAATAATATGATATTTCATCATCATTCAAGTAGCCATCAATTGAATTTTGAAATATTACGTTATATTCTAGTGAAAATGAAAACCATATCACCACCATTCTCGTCTTCCCCTGAAACTGGCCATCCCAAATCAGTTGTAGCCCATATAAAAATTACTGGGCCTAAGGCCCAATACGTATTTTTATCTTCATAAAAAATTCCAAGTAACTTCCCAACTCGCCACGTCAGCCCACACCTTCTCTAACCACCCCACTCCCTTCAATCTCTGACAACAAACACAGACACATTCATTCTTTTGTTACCCTTCAACGCACTAACGCAAGCAACTACATCCATCATTTAATCCTTAGAATCTCACTGCTTTTCACTTCCTTGAAAAAAAGATGGCGTTATTCAAACGGAAACCCCACAATCTAACGCGATTCTTCTTCGTCTTCTTCGTATTCATGACTTCAATCTCACCAAGGCGGCGGCGTATCATGCTCCCCTTAGCATGCGCCGCCGCCGCCTCCTCGGTGGTAGAAGACCTCAACAACCTAAAGCCGCCGCCGGACTTCAACGTCACGCTCACAACCAACTGCCTCATCAACCCTTCTCTCAGATACTGCAACTCATCCACGCCCTTCGATCTTCAGGAAATATTCAGGTCCACCATCGTCGCAAGCCACCTCTGCAACTTCTCCAAAAATCCCAACTGCGTCGAATCCTTCCCTAAAATCGACCTCCGAGGACAGCCCAAGATAGCCCCTTTATACCTCTCCTTCACCTTCTTTTGGAAATACTGTCCCCTCACCGTAGTTTCCATCGATCTCTCAAACAATTCTCTGAGAGGAGGGTTTCCCACTGAACTGTTCCACTGTTCTCAGGTTCAGGCGATCGATCTGAGCCATAATTACTTGTCCGGCGACTTGCCTGTAGGGGAATTATCCGCTCTGACGAACCTCACTTACCTTAACCTCTCTTACAACGACTTCTCCGAGGTTAAAGTGTCTGAAGCTCAGTTCTTCCAGCGTTTTAATTCTTCGGGTTTTCTGCATTCTGGGCTCGTCCCTAGCCACAAAGAATTCAAGATCAAGGCGGTTCTTTTGCTGGTAGGTTTCCCTGTTCTCGTGATCGTGGTGGTGGTTCTGTTGGCTCTACGCTGTAATAACAAGGAAGGCAAGAACGGTCAGCATCATCGGTTCTCAGCATCGACTATCGAGGAAGCAACAGACGACTTCTCAGATAGAAACCTAGTGGAGAAACTCAACAGTTCGAGCATATATAGAGGCGAGATGAGCGATGGCAGCGAAGTTAGGGTCGAGGCTTATTTCCTGGACATGTCTGCGCAAGAACGGACGAGGTTCGTAGAGAAATGCAAAGTGCTCGTCCTCTTACAGCACAAGAACATAGTCCCAGTTCTGGGCTGGTGCGATTCCCGCCGATTTAAGGCGATCGTGAGTGGGCCCGCCGACGGAGAACGCGTCGAAGGTTGGCTTTTGAGATCGAACCCATCGTGGAAACGAAGGGTTAGAGTGATCCAGGAAATCGTCGGAGCAGTTAGTTATTTGCAGGACGAAGGATGGACGCAAGTCGTCTGCAACCTTAAGACGAAGAACATAGTTCTGTCTGAAGATGGGGAACCACTCATAACACGGCTCAAGCTAGACGATCATCGTGCTAGCGAAAAGAGTGAGAGTTGCTTCGCCTTTTCATTAACTACGCAGCCCATAATTAATATTGTTTTACTGAAAATCAAAAACCGCTCGTCTTTTCTCTGCAGATATTTTCAGATTTGGGATGTTCATTTTGGAGATGGCGACGAACATGAGGCCCATGGAGGGTTCTGACATGAAAGAAACTGGTTTTCTTGAATGGCTTAAGCTGAATTTCCCAGATAACTTGAAGAATGTGATTGACGATAAGATGAAGACGACGCCGGAAATTGAGGCCCAAGCAGTGGAGGTAATTAAGCTTGGCTTCGTATGCACAGATGTTTACACGTGTAATCAAGAACTGAGTTGGGAACAAGTCACTAGGCTTCTAAGAGGCATAATTTCTGTTGCTAATAATAAATCACATTCAGACAAGGGAAGATCGAGCAGTAGTAGCAGCAGTAGACAGGTTCATCGTCGATGATGAGAGATAGATTAAGGTTTTTAGAAGATGTATAGAGGATTGATTTATTGATTAATTTTTTTATTATTATTATTGCAGCATTGATCATGCATATGCGAAAGAAAGAGATTCAATTAGTTTTGTAAATTGAAATCATAAAGAGAATAAAGACTAAATAATATAGGTGAAGTATAACCGTCGTCGTTGCGGGCGGCGCATCCAACTAACGGTTTCGAGGAAAAATAGGATCAAAGGAAGTTCCACGTTTCCACTGCATACATCATTTGACTCGGTCTCTCTTACTATCTCTCGGTGACGGTTTAATAGTTTCTTAATTTGCTCGTGTGGTAGTTGTACAACTTCTGTCTGGTTTATTCAAAGGTAAAGGAAAAAATCTTAATACTTTCTAAGGTACTTTTGTCTACTAATAATCTTCTCTTCGTAGTTCAAATTTCCCTCTCCTTTAGTCCAACAATGTTTCACATTTCTTGTTCGAATAGTTCTTACAAACCCTCATTATTATACTTCATCTGTTTTTTTAGTTCATTATTACTCGACATCCATATGGCTTTGAGTTATTGCTTCTCAAACGAGGATAGACTTAAACCCTTTTTGTCTCCACATAGAGCCCAGCACAAAACGCCATAAGCCTGTGATTACAATATAACGAAAATAATGATGACCTCATCAAGTACTATGTCTCAACCCTAATCTCTTACAAACCCTTTTCCCTAAAACTAGAACATGTAATGTATGTAGCACATCCAAGTTGGCCCATTACGAGCCCAAATAGTTGAGAAGAATCCAATTTACTAATTTTCTTTAAAAAAAATTAATTAACTGAATAATTCGTTAAACGAGTTTACAAAACGTCAGTGGATAATCCAGTCCAGCGCAGCAACAGACATTGGTCTAAGATTAAAGAAAGAGTTAATTATGATTTAGACCTCATCTAAGTTTTAAAATCGGATTCAGGCCCTATAGTATAAAATTTAGTTTTAAGGACCTGATTTATGTAGTATCACTTCATTATTCTGCAGATCCACTTCATTGTTTTGCAGTACTTCATTGGGGTCTTTAAAATTAATTCTTAAACCGAATGGGTCTGAAATCAATTTCAAAACAGTAATAGGGCCTCTCCTGAGACGAAATTGCCCGTAAAGAAATAAAGATGCAAATAAAAAACTAAACCTAGTCTTATTAATTTTCAAATCAATCACAATCGATGTAGACTTGATATAACATACGAAATGATGGTATTTTTAATAAAATAAACAAAAAAATATTAAACATTAACGAAATAAACGTAAAAGGAAAAGCATTAATAAAATAGAAAATTTCGTATGTATATTATACGAGTTAGTAACTCGTATGAAATCTTACGTTTTACTCGTGTGAGGTGGCCCGCTGACCTGACGTGGTAAAAAGCGAGGTGGCCCGCTGACCTGACGTGGTAAAAAGTTGAAAAGTAACTCGTAGGAATTTGTTACGAGTTATAACTCGCATTAGATATATACGAGTTACTACACGTGGAACGTTGACCTGACGTGGCGTAATAAAATTAGCGTAACTCGTATGATTTACGTACGAGTTATAAATCGTATATTATTCATACGATTTACGAACGTGGCCGACCAACTTGCATGGCCATGCAGTGTCAGTACATAGTGGAAGTAACTCGTAAAAAATTCATACGAGTTACATGCGAGTGGTGCAATAATACACGTAACTCGTGTTTAAGACTTACGAATTATATTTCTATAAATACCCCCATTTCGCTTTCTAAAACACAACACGAAAATCCAACATAAAAACCCAACAAAAATGGTGTCTAGTCGTGTACAAATCATAGTATATTTCGGCGGTGAAATAATTCAATCATCTGATTCTGTCGTCAGTTATAGTATCCGTCCTATTGCGTATAGGCGGATTCGCCGCAACACCAATTTTTCTGAGTTTACGTCATTGCTGTTCGAAATTACGGGTGCTGATAGTAGTCGTTTTTCGCTACTTGTCCAAGCCAAAAATGAATTCTTTCAACATTCCCGCATCTTTCATCAATTAAACGTATGGGCCTACCCGACAAAAAATGAAACGTATGGGTCTCCTTCCTCCAACGCTCTACTAATGCTGTAATCAAATGAGGGTCAACCCTCTGTGACATACAGCTGTAGACGCTGTATAGACCCATATCGTTCAACTTAGCTAACAAGCGACCGTGTAGAACATTCGGTGCTTCTCTAGTACCCCATACAACATTTTCTAATGACCTAATTTTAATAGTCTTATCTATCGCACCCTGGTCTAACAATAAATCACTACTACGGTGATTTGACTGCATCGTCAACACCGAACTATCAAAAGGCCCGTAAGACGAATCCAAATTCATTCTACAGTAAAAAAACGAAACCAAACAAATCAATAAAATAAAAAATAATGTAACAAATAGGCGTATTTCGGAATAATAAATCGGTACCTAACCCGAGGTGTATTTCGGTTCGTCGCGAGGCGTAGTGTCGCTCCTAGTGGTCGTCGAGTTGGCGGCGGGTCGCGGCGGAGTTGGTTGTCGAGGCGGCGGCGGCGGCGAGCAGAGGAGTATGGCGGCAGCTCCAGGCGGCGTCTAGGAGGAGGAGGCGGTGGCGGCGGCGGCTTCACGGCGAGCGCGTCAAAAAGTTGATGATGGCGGCGGCGTCGAGGCGGGCTGCGTCAAGGAAGTCGGCGTCGAGGAGGCTGCGGCGAGGCGGGGCGGCGTCGTAAAGATGGCGGCGGCGTCGGCGAGGTGCGAGGCAGAAGATGGCGGCGGCTATGCGGGGCGGCGTCAAGCAGAAGATGGCGGCGTCGTCGAGGCGGCGGCAGCGTCGAGGAGGCAGCGGCGATGGCGTCGAGGAGCGGCGGTGTCGAGGGCGACTCTTCGTCTTCTTCGTCTGTGTCGTCGTCGTCGTCGGTTAGATCTGGGTTATTTAAACCCGATCTAACTCGTATGTAGTTCTTACGAGTTACGAGTTGTAACTCGTAAGAACTTGATACGATTTACGCCAGCTCAACGAATGCCAACTTGGCAAATTAACTCGTATGTATTTCTTACGAATTACGTATCTCGTAAAAAGTTCTTACGAAATTTTCTATTTTATTAATGCTTTTCCTTTGTTTATTTCGTTAATGTTTAATATTTTTTTGTTTATTTTATTAAAAATACCCGAAATGATGAAGATGATATATATGTGACTAAATCCGTGGATCTCGTGTTACTGAGCAGCATAAAAGCCACATGATCAGGATTTGTCATTTCGATGCAAGTTGAAGTGTAGGGCATAACCCCTAATAACATATGTCTGGAAAAAATCAAGTGGGTGTTCGGTCTACAATCTAATTACCATTACGATCCATTCTAAAAGACGGGAAAATAATAAATAAAAATAAAAAACTAATGTGGACATTAATAAGATAATATAGATCTAGTTACTAATTATATGGCTTCTTTTCTTTGATATGGCTATGGGATCTAAGACCATCTCTATCGCATTCTCAAACTCAAAATGCAATTTTCTTCTCCAACCAATCAACCCATTCTCAAACTCAATAGACTGTTTTGTAATATCACTTCCACACCAATTTTTACAAATTTCAATATTGCCCACATATTTTACAACTTTACAAATTAAACTACTAAATATTATTTTAGATTTAATCGAAAAATTAACAAAGTTAATAATAAAATTATATATATATATATATAAAGCATCGATTAATGTTTACTAAAAACACTAATACTACAATATATTTATGCATATAAAAAGTACGGCTGTTAACAATCAACCCGACCCGCCAACCCGACACGAACCGCACCAGAAAACAGCGGGTTCGGGTTAGCATTTTTGACCTGTTTACGTAAATGGGTAAACTCGAACCCAACCCAATTATTAAGTGGGTTAGGTTAGGGTTCGGATTTTTCAACCCGAAATCAACCCGAAATCAACCCATTTAACCCGAATAATATATATTATTACAATATTATTAATATAAATAAAATAAAATAATTAATCCTAATTCTCTATCCACTCTCACGCTCACACATAATATTTTTAGAAAAAAATTGCATTAGTTCTCCTTTTTTTGTTTAATTTGGATTTATAATTCTCTCAATTTTGTTTTTCTTTTTTCTTTTGTAAAATTTAAACGGGTTGGCGGGTTGGGTTAGGGCTAAAGCAGGTTGGGTTTGGGTTTGATTTGTTCAACCTGTTTAATTAAATATGGCAGGTCATGGTTGAAGTTTTCAATCCGTTTATTAAACGGGTTGAACCCGAATGTGACCCAACCCGACCTGTTTACCACCCCTATAAAAAAGCATCGAAAATATTTATTAAAAACACGACAACTACATAACACGGGAAACAAAACTAATCGAGATGCATATAGAAATATCTGTACAATTAAAAAGCTAGATAACTTTTCGTGCCTTAATATTTGTATATTGATTGTTGTATGCACATGGCAAGGTGATGATTCATCTATACGCCGTTCAACTTTTTTCTGACAACTTTTGCTTGACAGCTTTTTCTTGTTACCTTTTGTCAGCTTTTATGACTACCTCAAATGGTCAACCGTCATATTTCAGCTTTTTCTGACATAAAGCAAAAAATCAGGACTTGAAAACAAATTAAGAAGATCCATCGCATAATAACCGGTCGAGACGCAAACATGCGTTTTTTCATGAGAGAGAAATTAAAAATCGTATTTTAGGTTTGGTTTTTGGTATCCGTTGGAGTAAAATTTGGAATTTTTTTTTGTTTTCCAGCTCCGCCTGAGTTGCTCTAATAAACTCTTCGCTTGTAAAGGATTGGGATTTTCGACGATGTAGTGAATTTTGATGGGTGAAATATGATATTACTATTTTTATTCCGCACACGTTTTAAATTAAATGAGCAACAACATGATAATATCAAAAGCTTAATATGAATCGTAGCAACGACGAATAGCTAGCCGTGATGAATCGAATCAAAGCTCTTCAACGCTCGACAAGTTATTACCAAGAGGTGGGATGCTCTGCTCGTTTCTGAAGAAGTCCAGTGGATCAACTCGAGTCTTCACGCGAACCAAACGATCGAAATTCTTATTGCCGAAGTACTTCAAACCCCAGACGCTGGCTTGTCCGTAGGTTGTAATAGTATTGCCTTCTACTATGTTGTTCGATCCTAATTCAAGATCCCTGTAATTAAAGTACGCAGATCTCGGATTGCTCGACACATACCGACCCATGTAACTGTAAAATCTCCTCATCCACTCCATTTTTCTTTCTCCTTCTTCTTCCTCGGACCATGCCAAGCCGTAATGGATCATATAAATGTTCCCCGCTCGGTGTGGGAATGGAGTTTCAGATTCTGAGAAAGTACTCAATACGCCGCCGTAAGGGCTGAACTGTAGGAAGGCTCGGCTATCATCGTTAAGCATTCTAAAAATCTCACTTAGACCTTGTAATGGAATAGGGTTCTTAACAAAGTCGGATTTGCCTTTGAAGTATAACTGGCTTGGTACAGCCCTGCTCAGCAATACGTCGATCGTGCGATTCTTGATTTCCGAGAAGAAAAGTACGGATTCTATCCAACTCATTTCTGTACAGTCCTTCTCCGTCAGGCCCAGCTCTGGGAAATTTTCTTGCATTATGGGCAAGAGTTCGTGAGCACGGCCTAGGAACAACGTAGGGAAAGATGCTACAACCGTCTTGTTTTGAGCGACCGAAGATCTTCTGCTGGTGAATATGACCCTAATTGTAAGCCTTTCGTCGACTCTATCAGCAATGTGCTGCCACTTATGCACAAGCTCCGTGGATTTCTCCTCGGAGGTCCTCGACACGTTGAACACCGTTACTATTTCTGGGACGGCGACTAACTTCACCTTGAACGCAAGAAAGATGCCGAAGCTCGTGCCACCGCCGCCCCTGATGGCCCAAAAAAGGTCCTCGCCCATGGAATCTCTGTCGAGGACTTCGCCCTCGGAATCGATCATCTTCGCATCTACGATGTTATCCGCCGCAATTGCGTGCTTCCGCGATATCATCCCATACCCTCCGCCGCTGAAGTGACCGCCCACGCCCACCGTGGGACAAACCCCGCCCGGGAAAGCTAGGTTACCGCCGTGCTGGGCGATTGTGTGGTAGAATTCTCCCAAGGTGGCGCCGACCTGAACCCAGGCGGTCTTTTCTCGGGCGTCGACCTCCACCTGCCGGAAGTTTCTCATGTCGACTACGACGAAGGGGTCTCTCGGGGAGACGTGTGAGAGCCCTTCGTAGTCGTGTCCGCCGCTCCTGACCCTTATTTGCAGGCCGAGTTTCTTCGAGCAGCGCATTGCTGCTGTGATTTCTGATTCGTGGTAGGGGGCGACGATGAGCTGCGGCTTCACTGGGAAAGTTCGCTCGTGGCGGTTTTGGGATTTCAGGAGGGCGGCGTACGATGGGTTTTGTGGGGTGTAGATTACGTTTACGTCTGAGTTCGTGTCTCGAAATTCATGTGAGAGGCATTGAAGGAAATCTTCATGCGACGGTTTTACGACGACGAAGATTGTAGCTGTAAAGCACAACGCAAGTATGGCGAGGAGGCAGTGAGGTTTCATCTCTGCGCAGAGGTTTTCTTTTTCTTTTTTTTTTGGATGAAAGAAATAAGCTTTATAGCAGCAAGCTTTTCAATGGAACCAGCCCTGTGATAATAAGAAACCAAAATAAGTACTCGTCTGTGTCGTCCTCTTCCCTTTCCAACTCTTGTTCTTTTTCATTCCAAAAAAATCAGAAATAAACATTAGTTAACAAGTGGTATCAGAGCTCCATGGCAAATACTACTAACGCTGCTGGTATCAACTATATGATGTGCCCGCGTCTATCAAAGACGAACTACGACAAATGGTCCATACACATGAAAGCATTACTTGGATCACAAGATGCTTGGGAAGTCGTCGAGTCCGGGTATACGGAACATGAATCAGTAGCAGGCTTATCCGGAGCCCAAGTAAAAGAGCTGAAAGAGTCACGCAAGAAAGACAAGAGTGCTCTCTACCTGATCTACCAAGCCGTAGACGAATCGGGTTTCGAAAAATTGCCGGCGCAAAGAGTTCCAACGAAGCATGGGAGATTCTTGAAAAGGCGTATCAAGGAGCGGATCGAGTGAAGCAGGTTCGCCTACAAACTCTTAGACGGGAGTTTGAGACGCTGTGGATGAAGGAAGGAGATAACGTATCCGATTTCATTACGAAGGTCAAAACCGTTGCCAATCAACTCAAGAGGAACGGTGAAGAGGTACCGGAGAATAGAATAGTCGAAAAAATTCTGCGATCCTTAACCACTGATTTTGACAGCATCGTATGCGCCATTGAGGAATCGAAAGATCTCTCCGAGATGACTGTGAACGAGTTGACAAGCTCTCTAGAGGCCCATGAACAAAGGAGGGCATCTAGAAAACGTGAAACGACAGAAGAAGCGTTGCAGGCGAAGTTGAAAATAAAGACGACAACCCCAACAAAGATGATGACACAACCCGACAACGAGGAAAACTATCGAGGTAGAGCAACATATCGAGGACGTGGAAGATCAGGAGGAAGAGGAAGAGGTTCATCAAATGAAGGAAACATAGAAAACAAAAATCGCTCGTGGAACACATATCGAGGCGGACGAGGTCGAGGTAGACACAATAAGAGGAATGTTCAATGTTACACATGCAAGAAGTACGGTCATATTGCCGCCGAATGCTACTTCAACGAACAGAGCAGCGAAGCAAAAGAGCATAAGAAAGCTGAGGAAGAGATCCTGCTGATGGCGAGCGAGGAGGACGGCTCCCATAGAAGTCACGAATGGTACCTCGACACAGGGGCGAGCAACCATATGAGTGGCAATCGAGATATGTTCGTGGAGATACAAGAAACGAAGGGAGGTCAAGTAACTTTCGGTGATGCGTCCAAGGTTAAAGTCGAAGGTCATGGAAGAGTGAAGATTCGGTGCAAGAATGGTCATCACAAATACATATCTAACGTCTACTACGTGCCAGAAATGAGAAGCAACATACTCAGCGCTGGGCAACTAATCGAACGAGGCTTCACGATAATCATGAAGAATAACATGATGGAAATCAGAGACAACACCAAGCAACTCGTGGTACGGGTGAGTATGACCGAAAATCGCATGTTTAAATTAAAGATCGAGCATGTGCAGGAGAAATGTCTAAAGGTGATCGAAGATAGTGAAGTAAAGCTTTGGCATCAACGGTTCGGGCACCTAAATTTCAACAGCGTGAGGGATCTAGCAAACAAGACGATTGTAAACGGCATGTCATATTTAGGAACGGCGGATGGCATGTGCGAAAGCTGCATCATTGGAAAGAATGCAAGAAATTCCTTTCCCGAAGGAAACTACATTTCGAGCCAAAAGAGTCTTGGAGCTAGTTCACACTGACATATGTGGACCAATTACTCCGGAGTCGTTTAGTAAGCATCGCTATTTCCTCACATTTATTGACGATTATTCTAGGAAGACTTGGATATATTTCTTACGAGAAAAATCAGAAACTTTTGTGATGTTTAACAAATTTAAAGTCCTAGCTGAGAACGCAAGCGGGGAGCGGATAAAAGCTATCAGATCCGACAGAGGCGGCGAATACACGTCGAAAGAGTTTCTAGCATTTTGTGAAGAAAACGGGATTCGAAGGTATCTCACGGCTCCATACTCTCCTCAACAAAACGGCGTAGCGGAGCGGAAAAATAGGACGCTTCTCAATATGGTCCGTTGTATGCTGAAAAGTAAAGAAATGCCGAAGAAGTTTTGGGCGGAAGCAACTCGATGTGCCGTATACTTGCAGAACCGCTGCCCGTCAGCGAGCTTGAAGGGAAATATCACACCGCAGGAAGCTTGGTGCGGCACAAAACCTTCAGTCGGGCATCTACGAATTTTTGGTTGTATAGCATACGCTCACGTTCCGGATGGTCAGAGAACGAAGCTAGAAGATCGGAGTATTAAGCTCGTCTTTATCGGATATGATGAAAGGTCAAAGGCTTACAATCTCTTTAATCCTAATACTAACAAAGTTATTGTAAGTCGTGACGTACAGTTTGACGAGAATAGCTGCTGGAACTGGAAAACGGGACGTACACACATCGAGTCAGATGTTGGAAGGATACCACCTCTAGCGACCAATCCATCTAACGAAGAGGAGACGACAACTGTGATCAACCAACCGGAAGATTCAGAAGAAGACGATGAGCCCATACAAGGAAGAACGAGGACCATAACAGATCTTTACCAAACATCGAGTAATATGAACCTCATATGTCTACTCGCTGATGCAGAAAATATTACATTCGAGGAAGCAACGAAGGATGAAAGATGGAGAAAAGCGATGAAGGAAGAAATGGAGGCCATCACGAAGAACAAAACCTGGGAGCTCGCAAACTTACCAAACGGACAAAAGGCGATAGGCGTAAAGTGGATATACAAGAAGAAGATAAACGCTAAAGGAGAAATGGAACGATATAAGCAAGGCTCGTAGCAAAAGAATACAAACAAAAGGCCGGAATCGACTACGAAGAAGTGTTTGCGCCAGTTGCGAGGATGGAAACAATCCGGCTGCTAATGTCTATTGTCGCTTATCGAAAGTGGGTCATATATCAAATGGACGTTAAATCGGCGTGTTGAACGGAACAATAGAAGAAGAAGTTTACGTCGAGCAACCTCCCGGCTACAAGCAGATCGGACAAGAGGAGAAGGTGCTGAAGTTGAAGAAAGCCCTTTACGGCTTAAAGCAAGCTCCAAGAGCTTGGAACACGAGAATCGATACATACCTCAAGAATCGAGGATTTCAGCAATGCCCCTACGAACACTCTTTGTACGTGAAGGTGCGACAGGAAGATATCTTATATGTTGTTTTATATGTAGACGATCTAATATTTACAGGCAATAACGAGAAGATGATCGTCGAGTTCAAGTCCGAGATGAAGACTGAGTTTGAAATGAGTGACTTAGGAAAAATGTCGTATTTCTTGGGCCTCGAGGTGAAACAGGAGAAGACCGGAATTTTTGTGTCACAAGAACGATACACGCTTGGGATCTTGGATAGATTTGGAATGAACGACTGCAATCCAACAAGCACACCCGTCGAGTGCGGGACAAAACTGTCCAAGTTCGACAAAGCCGAAAAGGTAGATGGAACCATGTATCGAAGCGCTGTTGGATGCCTACGATATTTGACGAGTACAAGGCCGGATATCTCTTACGGAGTTGGTCTCGTAAGCCGCTACATGGAAGACCCAAGCGCTACTCATTGGAAGGCCGTGAAAAGAATATTTCGATATTTAAAGAAGACGGCGTCTCATGGGTTGTTCTATCCTTGGACAGACGATTTTGTAATCACAGGATATTCTGACAGCGATTGGAGTGGAGATACGGACGACCGCAAAAGCACGACTGGATATGCATTCTTTGCTGGCAATACAGTTTTCGATTGGGCATCCAAGAAACAGTCGATAGTCACTTTATCAACATGCGAAGCCGAATACGTGGCGGCGTCTTCATGTGTGAGTCATGCAATATGGCTACGTAGACTACTAAAAGAGGTTGGAGTGGAACAACAAAAAGCTACCAAGATCTACGTCGACAATAAATCAGCAATCGAATTAACGAAGAATCCGGTTCACCATGAACGGAGCAAACACATAGATGTCAGATTTCATTCGATAAGGGAGCACGTAAAAATGATGAAGTAGAGATTGAATACGTTGCAAGCCGAGAACAAGTTTCTGATATATTGACCAAGGCGCTACCGCAAGAATCATTTGAAAAAATGAAGAACAAACTTGGAGTACGAGAAAAGGAAAATCGAGCTTAGGCGGGGATGTTAGAAAAAATCAATAAGCTCTCTCCTTTGGATAAGCAACTAATGGCAGACATCACTTGGTATAATGGGCAGACATCTACTTATGTCGAGGAGTATTTTTGGGAACATGCTCAATATTTTATTAGCTTGTTGTTTTGTGCTTTATCTAGAGTTCTCTATATGTTATTATAAAACCAACGCATGCATGTAGGATCATGGATGAAGTAACGTGATAATAAGAAACCAAAATAAGTACTCGTATGTGTCGTCCTCTTCCCTTTCCAACTCTTGTTCTTTTTCATTCCAAAAAAATCAGAAATAAACATTAGTTAACACCCTGAATGAAGCTTTTCTCTTTCTTTTTGATTATGACGTAACGATAACAGCCAAAATGTTATTATCGAATCAACGTACCACTGTTGTCATGAAGCGATGCACGATAATAGGATGTAGGGCTGTTCTATAATTAATCAGCTCGTTGGCCCATTTCAGTCATTTTCAAAGCTTCTCTTTTTCCCTCACATGTTGAGCAGCAATCTTCGTAGGAGACGAACGTCATGTGTTGTTCGATTAACTTTGTTTTCTTACGTTTCAGACGATGATGATGTCTAGCTTCTTCAGTTCCCCACTTCCTAGTTTTTAATTGGTTGAAGATGTGAGTAACAATACAGACTCAAACCACCCACAGTATCATAGGACAAACAGAAATGTCAATCAATCCACGGCCGTAAAACACACGAACGAACGTCGGCTATTATTTAAGGAACAGTGGAAGAGTTGGCCACGAGCTTATTGTAATGATTGTTGTTGATCCTAAAAACGTTGATTACGGAGATTGCAGTCATGAGCATCAACCCGAAGAAGGAAGCAATTATGGCGCCGCCAGCGTGGTCGCAGAATGTGCTGAACTTATCGCATATCTTATTCCATCTCGTATGAGAATTCCCGTCCCTTCCGAGCTGTCCCATAAACGCCGCCGCGCTCGCACCGCCCGACACAACCACCACGTTCATCTGTTGTAATGACATAAACATCACATATAAATAATGGAGAATTGTGTTCGCGCTTAAATCTCAAGGTAGAAAAACATATTTGTATCTTTACCAAATCTAGGACTGTAATAGCCAATAAGGGGACAAGTCCCTTAAGGCTAAGCCACTTAGTTCCCAAGATTCCGACCACCAAGACAAGAAAGTTGTGAAGGCTCGCAAGCCCATTAGCCAACACAAAGAACCTGTCTCGAAGAAAAATCACATCTTTACACATTTATATATATGCGTACGAGGTGGCGAGCGTAAGGAGAACACACTTACACAAAAGCTGGGGTATGTTGGAACTTGGCAGTGAGTGTTGCTTGTATGGGGACCGTTCCAATAGTGGCCACAACAAAGGTTTTCGTTTGCCTGTCGATAGCCATTACGACAGCCGCCGATACGGTTGCGAAAAGAGCGAGCAATCTGAGGAAGACGACTGAAAGATCGAACCATTTTGAGGCGGGGGTTTTAGGGACTTGGCTGTGATGAATTTCTGCATCCATTGTTACAAAAAGATTTGTTTTTGTTGGAGTTGTGAAACAGAAAGAGGGCATAAGTTGGTATATATAGACCAAATAAAATGGATTGAGATTGGATGATTTTTCTTCGGTGGTTTGCTGGCCAGTTGGGAAAAATCTATTTGTTTATTAAGAGATAGAGGAAGAAGGAGATGGCAAGCTTCACGCTAAGTACTTAGTAGGTATGACGGTTGGGATTCTTGATCGGAAAATTCACCTGTAAGTGTGTGTTTTTGTGTGAATAGTTGTAATTGTTGAGTGCAAGGTAGACAAAACCATAGAACTGCTCGTCAAACAATCTGCAGTAACCATTCATCAAATCTTTTCCTTGTCTTTGTTTCTTTTCTTCTATACATTCCACCCATGCAATCACACTTCCCAGTATCTTTCTTTACACTATTGAACAAGTCGACGTGTTCGTATATTCTCTTCTCATGTCTTGACGCCAAACATGGACATTGCTCGCCTACGTTTATTACGGAGCATATCAGCGACCGTCGTTCGTAACACCCACGACAACACTGCTCACCTATAAAATGGAATGAGACGATTGAAATCAGCCCATTGCTTTCATCGTAAGATGTATGAGAACGACGAGGAAGCAGCAGAAAACGAGGAAAATGAGGAAGGAAAAAAAATACCAGCTTCCCACTTTCGTCGACTGTCATTGGATTCTGAACGACGACGGTTTGAGTCTTTGCCCTAGACGTCGCCTGAGCAGCGAATAAAGCAGTTCGAATCCCAATTCCCAGATTGTAATAAAAAAAAAAAAAAGCTTGCGGTTAGTAAATAGAAGAAAAGCACTCACAGTGGTTGGGGATAGAGAGTTTCCACCGTTGAGGACAGGGATCGTTGGCCTTGACTCGCTCGCCTGTTCAAAGAAAATATCGGTAGAAGAAGCATAAAAACGTTAGAAATAAAGCGCACGAGCTTTCGACGAAAAAACCGAAACTCACGCCGACGTTAGTGATGAACTGACAAATGGCGCATTTGACCGACGGAGCGCCAGCTGGGTACATCAGCATCGTACTACAGTTGCCACAGTTAATATTAGCAGCTCCGTTAGGTAGGGGCGGTGTTTGGGCAGCTGAGAAGAAATTAATCAAGTTTTCAAGAAACCTAAAAGATGTTTTACTGTGCTTTTGCTATCGCAATAATCTTCTTTATATAGACCTTGGACGAGGTTTAGAGATCGACAGCAGTAGCATCTGACGCTCGTAGCACCTTGTGGATGAATAAGTAAGGTACGACAGCCGCCGCAGATCAGTCGAGCCATTTCCATCCCTACGAAAAGAATCGAAACGAATCCACAAAATGCTTTTATCATCTACGATCATTCGTTTAGTCTCATCATAATACAATATATTCGATCGTTTACCATTTGGATGGACAGAAGTGATCGTACTGCATATGGCGCAGCAGATGTTTGTAGCGAGTCATACATCCATTGCACACCACTTGATTCTGCATATCGCTGCAGCTGAGAGATTTCAGAAGAAGAAAAAAATACTGAAATTTTTAGCTCTTTGGATTCCCCATAGTCGTATTTCGTGTACGATAACGAGTTATGGGAAAATCGATTGACATTGGAATACCAGCAAGGACATACAATGATCAAACAAATGGCAATGCAAATGTGATTGCACGAATGTGAACTTTTACCTCTACAGATAGATTGAGTGCTCGAAAATTATCTATCCGACACGACGAAATAAACCAATCCACCCAACGAATTCCCAACACGATTTCAACGAGAAAAACGATAATAAAAGAAAGAAGGGGAAAAAATTGAAGTCTTGAAGGGTTTTCCCAACGTACCACAAGCTGCGATTGGACGCGGCCGAGTAAACCGATTAAATCCCAAGAAATTGAGACGACGAACACTAAAACAAAAAATCGAATTAAAAGGGGATGGATGAATCGTAGCGAACCTGAAGATCTTGATTTCGTCGGATGAACTTCAAGGTAAATTTATGAGGGTACCTTACGGTAACATCAACGACGTAAAAACTATTAACCAGCTGTTCTAGATAAGCAATCAGGTTTTTCTTGAGGATTACGATCAAAATCGTTGACTTGATTCACCTCCGCGGAAAATTTATGGTAGCTGACTTTTCTCAAGAATGTTTGCGAATGTCTTTCCCGCGGAGAAAAAGACTTGGCCGCTGAAGAAATCTCCCCTTTAACAAATTTTACTTAAACCGGAAATAGATACGTCTTTATTAAATTACTTGGAAAGGGAGGATTGATATCTCTTTGATTCGTCATTACATTATTATCTAAAAAGATAAATCTACAAATAACTCCCTACTCTCAAACTATTAATCAACTAACTCCTCTCTTCCATTCATTTATCATCAAACTCTCCATTTCAAACTTCTAAGCTACATAATGGACGATTTTAGCCTTATAAAAACAACAATATTACCAAACAACCTGTCAACACCCACGGACCCCCTATCCAAAACTTGTAGTACCAATATACGTATTCTTGTAGTACCAATGTATACCAAAAAACATGTCAACACCCACGGACCCCCTACCCAAAACATGTTTTGAGTTTTAATCAAGATTATATTTAGGCAAAGTTCTTTATATGCTTATCTGGTGGTCTAAAAAAAGGATTTATTCTTTCAAAGGCGAAAACAAGCTAGCCTTGACCAATGAGCTACAAAATCAGCTCGAAGAAAACCAGCATTCTCAATAATAAAAACTCCACGAAACTAGAACATAATGCCATATAATTATCTTTAGCAATTTTGGAAACCATTAGCTCTCGAGCCGCGTCACTGCTTCTAAGGAAAACAAGCAATTTGGAAGGATTGCTAATAATAATTTCTGAAACCTCTAGTCGTTGTGTAGTCGACAAATTACTTGGCATGTTCTCAATAATATCAGCAACTGCAAGCTGTTTGTCCTAATGCTCTCGCTTAACAGAACCAATTTTTGACGCAACCTCAGAAAGAGCTGCCACGGTGCGCTTGTTCATCTCTTTGAATTCAGAAAATAAATCTTTCATTTCATCGATACCCTTTCTTTTTCCAGCTTTATGCCTCCTTGGTTCTACACCTTTATTATCTTATTCCTCGTTTCAGTTATTCTGATCGGCAGATTTATATCCGGGGGAACATCCTCCTCAAAAGGCATTGATTCATCAAATGATGATGGAGTGTTCTGACCAAAAGGAGTCCAAGTAGGATCAGGTGACTCCAAGAACAATGTTGCAGCCTCGACACTCTCTTCAGTGGCCATATTATTTGGAGCTTCATCACGAAACCCTACGCTATTTTTTTCGGTTGCTCTGTCTTTGCCAAATATCTCAACCCAATCCGAATAATATGTCCATGTTTTATACCTAATACTATCATATTGTTTTGGATTATGCTGCACCAAATATACAATCCATACCAGAAAAATAAAAGCAGCAACGTATACCTGCTTAATATCATTCCATAACTCGTCGCTAGCATCAAGCATCATTGTCTGATAATTGAAACCAGTACCCGACCTCGATAAAAAATCCACCAAGATATGATACTCCTTTTTCCAGTTATGACATTTCGAACTAATGTGAGGCTCCCGTCGGATGACTGACATTGGTTGAATTTTCAAAAATGCATCCTCAAGTGCTTGAAGATATCCAAATTTGAAACCATTTTCAGATTTCCATCCTTTTTGAATAATTTCTTTGAATGCTTGTATCAAACTTCTTCTTCATCTGGCTTCCACGAACGTTTGGTCCTGTTCATTTTATTCGAAGCCATAAGCAGTTGTTTCAATTAAAGTGTTCAACATCTTCAAATGTGCATATCTTGTATTTATACTATTATCTATTGAATATATCAATAGTATTTTATCGATCGATAGATTATAAATATTCAAAAAGATATAGTCATGCACGAATATATCAACAAATTTTATGTATAATAGATTTATAAGTATTCAAAATGGAATAGTCATGCATGAACTTCTCCCGCAGATTTAATAACAAGTCATAATTGATAATATGTTAAAGAAATATTCGTTAATATTAACCGTATACGAGGCCACATTTCACGCTCACTTGAAGTGAGTTTGCTTCTGAAAATTTTTTGCTTGTGTATTTTTTGCTTTCAATATCGTTCTTCAAATATATAAATAAGAATGATTAATATAATATTACCAAATAACATGTCAATGTATTTTTAATTTTTCTATTGATCGGAATTGTGGGGCATGAGCAATGGTTTCAACATATTATTTTTTGAAGATAGACTCAATTTTAGCTTGTTGATATTTGAGTTTTTTAAAAATTGACTATCGCACTTGTCCTTCAATATCGTTTCTGTTTGCTGAAATTCGTTTTGTTTGTGACCTAATAATTCGTTTCTGCTTACCTAATATAGTTGAGGTTATAAATGTATTTTTATCAAACATCCATTAATTAAACCCATGTTTATTCAAACATATAGACTTTCCTTAAACCCACTAACCAAACACACATTTTAGTTTATACCAATTAATTAGGTTTATGTAAACCTTACTAATTTAAACCATTCCAAAAACAAACCTACCTACCAAACGATGACTTGGGATTATTCCTTAATTTAGAACATGAAAATCTATCCAATCATCAGCGCTTTTGTATGAGGATAGTAGTACATCACCCTTTTTCTTTTTCTTTTTGTTCTCTGCGTTCTGATCTGAAAACGGATTTTTTTGTTAATAGGATTACTTTTGTGTGAAATTAAAAAAAGAGGATTCTAGGTTTTCTAATTAAAAAAAAGGGATTGGGTGTTTTAAAAAAAAATCGAAGTGTTTGATTATCATTTTGATCCGCTCGACTGAAATTTCATGTCGAAATGAGATTTTAATCGATGGTTCGTGATTCTTACATGTATTAACCCCAAATCTGGGTGAATTTT
This sequence comes from Craterostigma plantagineum, assembly GCA_027422505.1. Lineage (NCBI taxonomy): Eukaryota > Viridiplantae > Streptophyta > Magnoliopsida > Lamiales > Linderniaceae > Craterostigma > Craterostigma plantagineum. Next base: position 556,785 of record JAPQWV010000033.1, on the reverse strand, counting down.
CGTGTTTTTGAGCTTGAAATCGACGTTTTCGAGTAAAAAACGATTTATTCGAATATTTTATTCGAACTATTCGAGTGAATTCGAATAGAAAAATAACACTTATTCGAGTAAAAAAAAATTCGAATTAAAAATTCGAATTAATATTTTTCAATTCGAGTTTTTTTTTACTCGAATTGATTAATTCGAATAAATTCGAATTAAAAAAAAATTATTCGAATTAATTCGAATTTTTTAATTACTCGAATAAATGCTACTTAAGTTGGGGTATTTCAGTAACTTTCGGTCCGTTTCCTTTTGTTTAATTAAAATAGGAAACGCTCCCTTTTGTTAAAAGAACCCGCTGACACTGTTGTTTGTTTTTATATTCATTTTCTGTAATGTTTCCATCCCATCCCATCTCCCAAATCCTCAGATGCTACCCTCTTTTAGTAGCTTTTCTATGTGAACATATTATTATTAATTGTTATTGGTATTATCATCAAGTGCACCTTGACAGCAGGGTTCGTCCTAATCAAGAAGCTTCCCACGTTCATGAGCTGTATTGATGGCGATTTCAGCTCCCACCTTACGCTTTTCTTTTGCGTGAAATTGCCCTGTTTCCGATTATTCCTTGGTCTTCTAATTTTCTTTTCACTACCCTCGCAGCCAATCTGGGAAATCGTGGGCTTTAGATATTCGAATCAATTGACAAAGTTCGATTTTTAATATCGAATAAGATCTTGGATTGAAGGACGATTTTCTTCAGGAGTCCGACGATAAGAGGATTGATTATTCCATGTGCGTTGAAGGAAGTTTTCTGCTTCTTTGCTCTGTGATTTATGGATGAAGTAGGTGTTCATAGGCCTTGCTCTCTCATTTCTTGCAATCCTTGCAATTTTGGAATCACTCTACTTCTGAAGCTGTCGTTGAACTGTTAGTGTCTGATTCTATCGTCTTCTTCTCCCATAGTGGTGGATGGGTTTTGGGATGGGCTGATTTATAGAGATTGGATCTGCAGTTTGCTTGCTTTTTACCAGTGATGTTTTGATTGTATAAGAGCTTCGAATCAAACACGTCTCAAATGGAGTTCATCAATCGCAAGCATTTGAGATTCTTCGGGTTGGATTCGAAGTCGATTGCCTGCAAATGCACAATCGTCTTTGTCATCACTGTATTGATTCTAACCGCAGTTTTCTGCAGATTCATTAGAGAACAGAGAAGCTCCTTCTCATTAAATCCCAGCTATCGAATCGAAAAATCCAACTTCTTAGAGGTTCCTCAGATCGTATGGGGATTGAACAACCAAAAGATCGCATTCGCCAGAGCTTGTTTGACAGCAAGAACGCTCAACCGCACCCTACTGATGCCCAGCCTAAGCGCGTCGCTGTTCTACAAAGAAGTCGATCTTCTGAAACCAATCTCCTTCGACAGAGTCTTTCAGTTCGAGAAATTCAACTCCATGTGCAACGGCTTCGTTCGATTAGGCCGATATTCAGAAATCTCGAACAAAACCAGCACCGTGGAGATGGAAAAGGGAAGCGGAAGGAAGTGGACAGCTGAGAAAGACTTCGATCAGCTGAAACAGTTCAGCAATCCTATCTACGACGAATACGAAGTCCTAAAGATCGTAGGCAAGAACCCTTTTCTCTGGGAAGATCACTGGCCCGTCAAAGACTACTCCAAGATCTTCGAATGCTTGTTCGTAGTGGAAGAGATATCCCAAGAAGCACAGAAAGTCATATCCAAGATCAGATCATTACGAGCCCACAAAGCTTATTCATCGGTGCCCTACATAGCAGTTCACATGAGGATCGAAAAGGATTGGATGATTCACTGTAAGAAGCGCGAGCAGAGATCAAACTCAACGAACATATGCAGCAGCAAAGAGGAGATTGTGCAGAGAGTTGGGAACATTCATGGCTTAAAGAAACCGTCCGTCGTCTACTTGGCGGTCGCTGATGACCTTCTAGAAGACGATTCGATAATGTATGGCTGGGAAGAAAAAGGACTGTCTCCTTTCGAGAAGAAGAATCTGGGACTTCTTCCAATGTACGAGAAGTATCCGTACTTGATTCGATCTGCGATCGACTACGAAGTATGCGTGAATTCTGACGTGTTTGTGGGGAACAGTTTTTCGACTTTTTCGAGCCTAGTGGTTCTTGACAGGACTCAAAGGATGATATCGAGGGGAGACGAACATCGCCTCTGCGGGATAGATGTGAGGTGGCCTTCTTTCGCGTATAATTTAGGGGACGGTTCGAGCGACGGTCCCCGTTCGTGGGCTACGAACATGTCCGAACCGAACCTAGAATCAGTTAGCTACGGGTCGGGTCGGGTTTCTTGTTAGTTGATATGGGTTGGACTTTGTTTTCTTTTTTAGGTGAACAAAGTGGTTGGTTGGGAATATTAAGGTGAGATGAGAGGTGAGGTTGATTTGGTATTGGTGGTTAGTTTTTTGTGAAGTTAGTTATTACATCAATTTTTTTCTTGTGATTCTTCTGCGGCTGCTATTGAATGTCGTTGGTTGAGGTTTTGATGGTGGATGTCTATCTATGCTATGCCTTTACAAAGCACATATGATGTTGATAAACATGATAATGTTGTTCTAGATGAGTATTACTTAAACCCCGTAAATGTTTTCCTCATTCATCAAATGTTTTTTTTTGAACGAACTCACTAGTGTTGTTTGAGTTCTGATGCAGATTTTGTTTCGAAATGTATAGCACAAAGGAAAAGCCAAATTTCGACAAAAACAAAAAACATCGAACATAAATCCTTAAATTTCATCAATCCTTTCTCCATTTTTGCATATTCTTACGACACAGAACAAGAAGACGCATCCGAAATATAAGAAATTCTATATAAAAATGATGCTGCAATTGAAAAAATAAAAAAAGAAGAAAAAAAAAAAGTAAGAAAAAGAAAAAGAGGAGCATCATCAATCAACAAGAGTGAGGTGCTCTAAGATGACTGACTCCCTTCCCATCTTCTTCAGAATCTTCACCACCTCACTGAACGTAATCTTCGTAGTAATCATCAGTAATCACAGAAACAAACCTCTCAAGCCAAGGCAGCTGATGAAGATCCTTCATCGCATCAGCGTAAGAATCCCCACACCGCGAAGAAGAACGTCGATCTTCGTCCTCGTCGTCGTAATCCAGCGGTTGCTGTTGGTGATGGTCAGACAATCCAAACCCGCCCGCAAGAAATCTCTGTATCAGAGCGAGCTGAGACCTTTCTTGGTCAGAATAAGCGTCCCTCATCATCATTGGGAGGGAAACGAATGAGTCCCAAGTCCACTGCTCAAACTGCTGCTGCGTGGGATGATGATGATGAAGATGATGATTATAGCCATGGGAAGAATCCTCCGTGTAATAACCTCCTTCGTCCCATAACGATACGCAATCGCTTGTCTCTCCAGGCCTATCGTAAGAGAATTTACGGATCAAGAATTTACGGGGACAGAATCAAGAAAGCGTAAAAGTATTAAAGACTTACGAATATGGACAGTGGGGGCTGGCCGAGTTGAGTGAGTTGGCTTCTGTAAGAACTCTTTCCAGGGATTCGTAGGAAGCAAATGAGAGGAACAGATGAAATTCGTCTAGGGAAATGAGATGCTTGCAATTTGATTGCGGGCATTTTATGGGTATTTTTTCTGAGGATCGTAGCTTGTCTTCGACGTAGGTTTTCAGACAGAGGGAGCAGAACGAGTGGGAACATTTGAGCTTGAGTACCGTCGAAGATAGCTTCTCCTCGTGACAGATTGAACAGTTTTCCTTCGATCCGTCTCCTTCGATGGGATCAGAAACTACTCCAATGGCTACTCGGGCTAAGTGCGAAGCGTTCTTCAGCTCGATCGAAGAGACTTGTTTTAAGACGAACGAGTCGAGGTTGCCTGCCTTTTCGAGGATTCTTTGTCTTAGGGCAAGCAATAGAGGGTTATCTATTATCTCTTCTTCGTCGTCGATGATCTGTAAAGATTTACATTGAAAGCATTAAATACGATCACGTCAAAGATTTCAACAACTACAGTTTCGGATAGTCAATCATCATAGGGAATTAATGCAGAATAAATACATACAGAATCTTCACATATAAGAGGTTAGGACAGCAATATTCAGGAATCATCAGAGAATTTCACACCTGATTAAACAAGTCTTTAGAATCGGTAAATGCAGAAACCCTTCTGATATCCTTCTGTATAGCCAGGGAAAGGCCATCCAACAAAGCTAGATAATCAGCCACTGATTTCTCCACATAAAAATCGAGCTTTTTCTGGACCCGAATGGGGAATTCGTTGCACGGATTTTCGATGATCACTCCAATCCCAGAAACCCTATAATTGTAATCGCCTGGGCCAAAAACAGAGAAGCCTTTGAAGTACATGGAGAATGAATTTTCATCGTTTTTGCAGATTGGATTCTCTTTCGCACAGTTTTCTCTCTCTCTCAGCTCATCTTCATCCTCGCAGCAGCTTCTGAACTCTTCTTCATCATCTTCAGTTTTAACTTTGGGCATCTCCCTCACCCACTCCTCGTTGTCTCCAAAATACCCTCGGTCTTCCATTGCTACAGCTACTTTTAATTTTTTATCTCGAACAAGAGATTTTCACAGATTAGTAAGATATCTAATGATGAGAGGAGAGATTGAATCCTCAATTCTCAGAACAGAAAGCTTTAGAAATACTCATGGGCACACACGAATAGAGCTTTAGAACTCAGTATTCCACGAAATCTCGATCTTCAGTCCTCCTCCGAAGCTAACCTGCATCAGAATTCACCCACAACTTTAAAGATCCAAGCTTTCAGAGAAAAAAAAAAAAACGAAGGAGATGATAGGGATTTTGAATATTCATCTTTTTTCCTTCGAAATTGTTACGGTTCTATCTATCCCCTTTGCTCAAAAAGATGTTTTTACTCAACAACAAATGAAACCCAAATCGCTAAACTTCCATAAATTTGATAGACGCAAAGAAAAAAAAATCAGGGCGAACGAACCCAAAAAGAAAGCTCGGATACGCTTCCAATTCAGCGTTCGAAGAATTAATCTCCTGACACAGTTTCTGATTCTTCTTTTTAATAATATACACAAGTAAAATATACAAACAAACACAACAACGGATTACTATATTCATTTACTCGTGTTTCCTCATACCTTCCCAAATTCTCCTTGTGCACAGAGAGAGAGAGAGAGAGAGAGAGAGAGAGAGCGAGAGAGAGAGAGTTCAGTAACAAGTGGTGTTTTCTTTTTGGCAGTATTTTCATGAATTTCATCCCAAATTATTTTAGTTTGTTACTCTTTTTTTAATCAAGAAAATTAAATGATGCGTGATGATAATTAATTATGAAAGGTTCAATCATGTGACTTGCAATACTTTTACTTAACGAAACAGCTTGGTGAAATCAATTCCTTATTTTCATCCATTTTCGAAAAAGTAGTTTTAATTCGTCACTTGGTCATACTTCTATGCTCTTTTCTCTTTTTTATATTCATAAGCTAACTATTTCAAAACATAATTTATCAAGGTGGAGATCAGATTCTTGGGTTATAACACATCTTTAAGTGGCTGTCAATTTCAGTTGGACTTCTTGATAACAAAAACTGAATTAATGTCAAACGTAGAAGCTACATGCTTTTTTAGGCTTTTAGTCATTAGAAATGAATAAAAATTAATCAATTAGAAGTGTTGGGGGAACAATAATGTGCTGTCATGCATTTATGCGTATAAAAAAATATTGAGGTCGTTTTGTTTTGTCCATCCATATGATTTATTTTGGACTTTAGTGTAAGGGTTGTGTGAACTCAATTAATTCTATTTCACATGCCAAAGAAGCTCTCATTAAAAGGATTCTCCAAGCCCTAAGCAAACTGCACATGACATACAATTAGATAGCGTCTGTTCTAAGCCAGCAAATACGTATATTCCAAAAATTTTCTTAAATATATACTTCTTATATTCGACCTTTGACTGTGAAAAAATGTTTCATCCAACTCTTAATTTGTTATACTTTGTTAGTAGTTTTGGTAAATAAATGATAATATGCGGATAATCTTCAATTATTTACTGTTCAGCGGTGTCAGCACTCTGCAGTCATAATATTTAGGGGAAATTTTCGTTCAGTCCCCTGTCAGTTCAGACCCTGTCAGAAAAAGAATTAGTTTTAAGGACCCAATTATTCAATAACAATTTATTGTTCTGCATCTGCAGTAACAGTTCATTGTTCTGAAAATAACAGAAAACAATCATCTGATAATAATTCATATACACTTTATAACAGTTGTGTAACTTAGGTCCTTATCTTTAAATTTTACGAAAAATTAGGTCCTTTAAACTAAATTTTTTTCTAAAGGTCTTGAAACTATTTTTAATCACTTTTGGGGCCTGAATTTTAATATACCCTAATCTTTAATACTCCATTTAAACTTACAGAAAGAGCACATTTATTATTCCTCTGCTCTCCACCATCTAAGTTGTGTTGGCTGGCAGCGCACCCGATCGATAAATACCGCGGCTAATATTTGAGCAATTAAAGATAAAATGAACACCGATATTTTTACGTGGAAAATCCCAAACAAATCGCGGTAAAAACAACGGGCAAGGAAAAAGAATTCAAAGAGAAAAATATAGGAGTTACAACATCTCAATCTATCAAGGATAAAACCCTCAAAGTCTTTCTTTATAGTCGGAGATAATACTCGACAAACTCTCTATTTTTATTTCTCTCTATTTTTTCTCTCTTCTTTCCTCTCTGTGTTTGGGATGATTTCCATTCCATCTGAAGCTACGCAGCCTATTTATAGGCAATTTGAATGGCATGTGAACAATAAAAAAAAAAAAAATTGAGCTTGACAAATGAATTCAGCACACAAACCAAAACCATTTTCTTCTTCGCGGCTCTCTTTTGACCCATTCAAAAGCCACGTGCTTATTATGTCAACAATCTTCCATTAGAAGATTTGATTGAGGATCAATCGGATACACCATTCTTTCTGCCTTTCATGTTGCTTACGTCTCCGCTAGTCCACTCGATGAACGACACCAAACGAACTTGTCAGTGTTGACCGGCTTCGTCAAGAAATCTGTTAAGTTATCTTTCGTATTAATTTTCTGCATATCAACCGTGCCCTCTTTCACTTTCTCACGAATGAAGTGATATTGGACTCGTATGTGTTCTGACCTGGAATGAAAAATTGGATTCCTTGCGAGATGCAAGACACTCTGACTGTCACGGAACAGAGGAATATTTGCCTATTCGTGCCCGAGTTTCTCCATGATCATTTTCAACCATACTGTCTCTTTATTTGCATGCGTAGATGCAATATAATCAGTTGATGACGTCGCGACAAGGGACTAAAGTTTCGATACGCAACTTGCTGCTCCGCCAGTAAGAGTGAATCCGTGGTAGATTTGCTCTTGTCAAGATCACCTGCATAATCCAACTCAACATACCCCTGACAGTAAAGTATGCTTCCCCGTAACATAACGCAACATCTGAGGTTCCTCTTATATATCGTAGGATCCTCTTCACCGCGCTCCAATCCTCTTTGCTCGGATTCGCCATGTACCGACTTACTACTCCCACTACAAGTGCAATGGCTGGTCGTGTACAAATCATCGCAAACGTAAGACTCCCCACAGCTGATGCATACGGCACTCGAGACATCTCCATCCTCTCCTCTTCACTGCTAGGACTCATACTAGATGATAACCTGAAATTAACAAGAATTGGGTAGAATTTGGCTTACAATCTTGTATATTGAAGCATCGCAAGACCTTCCTCAGATAATTCTCCTGCGAAAGCCAATCTTCCTGTTATTTCTGTCTCGGTAAATTTGCATCCCTAGAATCTTGTTTGTCTGTTCCAAGTCCTTCATTTCAAATTTCCTAGCCAACTGTGCCTTGAGTTCTTCAACACGATCTTTGTTGTATAGTACGAGAGGTTGTAACTCCTATACTTTTCCTCTATAGAGGGTTCTTCTTCCTTGTCTGTGGTTTTTACCTTATTTGTTTGGGTTTTCCACGTTCAATTCCGGGGTCCAGATTTTATCTTTAGTTACCCAAATATTAACTGCATTATTATTCGACCGGGTCAGCTGTCACGCCAACAAGTTGGATATTAATTGGATATTAGATTTATTATTTTAAAGTTGTCATGATTCGCCGATGCAATGTGAATAAATATATAAAAACAATCATCTTTATTTTGAATAACATAAACTTCATATGTTTGAGTTTGGATTGGTTGGGCTTTCAACGGGCTTATCTCTTCATTGGGCTCGAAAATGGTCCAACCCGCATTAGGCTTTGTTAAATAAGAAACCCAAATTGTGCATAAGAGCCAATAAAACAATGGTTATTTTTATTTAAATATTTTCTCATCAAGTTCTTATCTTACTTAGTTTACTATCAATGTTTATTGCATGGTTTCGTTGTACATTGGGAGGTGAAGGTGTTTTCCAATCATGTAGTGAAAGAGAAGTGCGTCTTTTTCTTATTTTTAATGATCAAGATAAGTATTACCCACTCAAGAGAATAATATTCTGTGTAATGGCATCCTATCAAATCTCAACTATAATTAGATTACGTTAAATTTCCAATAATTACTTAAATTAATTAAAGTTGTCGCTTGGCGGCTATAAACAATGCGAATGAATACATATATAATATCAGAGAGAGAAGGAATAAAAAGTTTAAAAAGTAAAAGTAAAGTCTATCCATATGATATATCCCCCAACAAGAGGACCAATCTTGAGATCTCAATGGTATAAATTGCTTTCATACATATATTTTTATTCATATTCTTCCAAAAAGAAAAGATATGGAATTCATGGAAAACTATGGGACTCCACAATAACCAATTTCTTTAACTACATACACTATTTCTTATTGTGCATCTTTTTTAAAAAGTGAAAGAACGAAATATTCAATCCCACTAGTAAGACTATTCCCATTAGCTGGTGATAGTGTTTGATGTAATAAGATTCATTTGGTACTTGTAAAAGGAAAAGGCAAGCATAATAATAATGATGCCCTAAGATAGGAATTTAGTGGCCCACCATCATGTGGATGCAAATTTGATGTTATTTTCTTTTTTTCTATTATTATTACACATAGGAGAAAATGATTTTTGCACCAAACATCTCTCACCAATTAACGACCCCCCAAAATATTAATTAATAAATAAATTACATTACATTATATACGATAGTCGTACCAAAATGATGTCTTACAGCACAACCATTTTCATTCTTAGTTGGGTTTGGATTCCACTTTTGGAGGAGTAAAGAAGTAAAAATGCATTCCATTAAGGTTCCGTTTTTCACTTTTTGCTTCTTTTTTATTTGACAAAGATGACAATGATGATGAGCATAATAATAGATACAATAAATGCATTAGTCGTGCATGCATTATTTCTACATGGACTATTTAAATAGGATAACTTTATATTTAATTCCATATCTAGAATTCTCTATATTTCCTATGACATAAAAATAAAAATAAAAAGCAATGTGGGGACTACAAAAGGAAGCGAAGCATCAAAGTTAAAGGTGATGGAGACCAAAGATTTTGTATTTGAGAAAGAAAAGTTGTTTTTAAAATCTTAAAGGGTCCCCTCACTATGTCCATGAACAAGATCAACAACATAGACTTTGTATTGTTGTGTTGTCCACTCTCAAGTCTCAACTGCCCAATTGGAAAATGTGGATAAATTCACAATATAGACAACTTCCATTTATTATATATATATTTTAAAATGGTCCCTTCATCCATTTATCAAAGAAATTATTACATGTATCGGAACTTGGGGCCCACAATACTCGGATTCTTCGATTGGGTTTTGGGCCCACATGTGGAATAAGTATTGAAGGACATCGAGTAAGTTTGGTTGTCGAAATCAATAACAGTTGAGTGGGGATGCCAAAATAGATGAAATTATTTTTTTTTCAAAAATTTAATATAAATGTTGGGACTTTATGTTAGGTTGGCATTTTAGTGTGGATGTCCCCATTATGTCTGTACTAGTTATGGTCACGTTTCGTGCCATGTTATTGTCAATTTCAATAATATGGACAGTCTTTTATTATTTTTTTATGTATTTCTACGTCAATAGCAATAGTTAATAAATTAAATAAATTATATATATAATACAAGTTAGTGGATGACTTTGACAAACTCGATATACAGACTAATAGATAATAAATAAATAAATAAATAAATACAAATAAACGCTTCTGACAAGGCCACTAACATACGCGACTTGGTGTCTCGCTTTCATGCAGCATTATTAATCTATAGCTTTGCTTTACGTGGCGCCACCATATCTATTTATTTATTTATTTATTTCTTTTTCCTAAATTGGATTTCTGATTAAGTTACCATTTAATTAAATTTCTAACTGTAGTATATATAATATTGCGCGATGCAGTGTATATGAATGAATATGGGACCATATTAGATGTCCTGTGACCGAATAATCATATTTATTTTTTTCGGTACTGATGAAAACTCAAAAGGGTGTCAGAATCTTGGTACAGGAACATCATAGCACGTGGTGTCTGATCGAGTTATGAGTTATTTTCTTTATTTTCCTTAGGACATCTACGCAATACTCAATTGAATAAATTTTTGCATAGAGGTAGCCATGTCAGAAAATTTTACAGATAGGTATTCAATTTCATTTTTATCAGTTTCTTCAGTCATACCGTACCTTCCTGTATGTGTATGACGTACCATAACATGTTGATATAAGGTACCTAAATGTGTTCGTATGGCGCACATATGTTTTAAATAGGACGTACCTAAATGCTAATACGGCGTACCATTTTATATTATATAGGGTATCCAAATGTGTTGATTTAGGTCATATAAAAATTCTGACAGGGTACTAAATTACAAGTTTTTTTACAGATGGATTATTTATTGTAAATACCCTATTTTCCTTCATAGCATATATATTATTCGATTGTAACAATAAATATGCTGATGCATGATTAATTTCTTTATTTTCCTTCATAGCATATATATTATTCGACTGTAACAATAAATATGCTGATGCATGAACTTAATTAGTTGGATTTCATATGTTATTATATTTCATTTTGCTCTATATATGAGTTATGAAGAGCACGATTCTCAATAGTGATCTTTCTTTTTCTCGTGCATACAACTTGTGGAAATTGATGATAGAAGCTAATACTTTCGTACCTTATAGGGCAATTATTTTTATATATGCATTAAAGTGGAAGCTATTTAACAACGCCTATGATGGTACGTACGACTGTGGTCACGGGTATGGTTTTCCATTACGAATGTTTTTTAGAAAGTTAGGAAAGAAATTACCTAACTATATCTATATATTAGTTACGTAGAATTTTATGATATTATGATTGCTTGAAATTTTTGAATACCTAGTATACGATATTCATCTTATATAATAATAAACTTATAGTAGTACTATTTATTCTGGGGTTGATCGTAAAAATTAATAAAAATAAGTCGGTTAAAATATATACAGGTAACGCGCATGAAAAGTTACAATACATTATTGTCAAGGAGTAAATTTAAAATATGTATATATAGGCAATCATCAGGCAGACATGCTTGATCATTACATTGTTTATATTAAGGGAAAAATAAATATATAAAAGAGATGATTATTCATGGAAAACGACTCAAGTTCTTGGAGTCATGCATTGCGTTACCCACTTTCACCAAAACATTCCATGTGAGTTTCAAATAAGAAATCCCATTATTAGAATATATATCGACAAATATTGGAAATCTTCATCATTATTACTTTATATTATTAGCTACTATCATTCCATATATATGTCAAAGTATTGATGGCCACCATTATTGAACGTCGGGAAAATGTGGAAGTGCTTAATTAATTTCCACTAACAGTATTTTTGTCTTCATTATTACATAATGCACCTTTAATAATGAACGAATCCAACAATAAGCTCTATTTGACAGCTTAGCCAAGGGTTTTAATTTCCTCGAAATTACAACGTATGGCCCACTCTCGTGATAATAATCAGTCTTCGGTCGCAATCCTTACAACGGCTCTCTATGAATAATTCCTTGCATTATATCATACGACACTTTATATAAATGGTCAATTGTTATTAAAAATGTAAAAAAATCAACCCTCGATTGTATTCGAATTAGATCAAGGCTCGATTCACAATGATATACCTTGTTTTGCGAGGTTCATTTTGCTAAAATTTACGCTCAATATATATGTATACCAGTATCTGTGTAATATATATATATATATATATATATACACACATCAACCAATTTAATTCCTAATTTAATTGAAACCAACAATTGCCGAACTCTATAGATAATCGACATGTCTCCATTGGGTACGCGACATAGCAACCAACTACATTTTTCTTGGTTAGCTCATCCTAAGTAATAATTGATTAAATAAATAGTCATCAAAGTTGACATCAAATCAAGCAAAATCAAATAAATAGCTTCTTGATTTGACTATATAATTCATATGGGTAGATAGATATAGTTGTGATATTATGAATGATGTCTACAAAACATAAACATATTCCACATTCAACTTAGCTTAGCAATAATTTTAAATTGACTTCAAAGTTTGGCCAAGCCATATACAACAAGAATAAAAATAAAACAGAAAATCAAAAAGCAATAAGGGGACATGTATTATCACAACTTGGTACTGGATCCTTCAATCGCAGTAGCTATCACATCACTATGTGAAATAACAAAAGTTGGGAGAAAAGGGAGAGATATTGAATGGTCCCCATACCTTTTTTAATTTGCATAGAACTACCAAAGATTATTCCTACTTTATTTGAGCATTCTTAACTCATCGTCTTAGGTTGTGTGTTTCGTCAAGATATCACAAGCTGTCATTTTTATCTCAATGATGCCTTATAGTAATATAGGATCATACAAACAACCATTTTAATGTATTGAATAATGATTCATTGTCAAGGAAATACATGAATGTTAGCTTAAAAGTTCGATATCACTTAGACTTTTTGACTTTTCTTTTTTCTTTTTAAATCTATATGGACTTTAAGACGCACACAAGATTGATTAACCTCGTAAGAAGTTGGAATCGTCTAAAGATTCAAATTTGTTTCACTCTAATTTCAAATATTTAGATACGGTATTAAATTAGAAGGTCTTTATGATGCAATAAAATTGGTATTGGGTTCAATGAACTTACAAATACCGAGTCAAAATTAAGTTTTTCAATGTACATGCAATTCATTAATGTCATCATCAATATTGGCCGATATACTTGGTAGTAGGGGAAAAGAAATAAAATGTTAAAAGCACAACCGATGCTTGTGAAAGTATTAAATGCAAAGAAAAATAGATATAAAGCTATTTGCCGTACACATCATATCCTCTTTACGACAACACCATTAAATGAGCACAAACGCTCATGGTCTTGTGCTCACAATCAATGCCCACTATACGAACGCACCGAATAATAGTAATAATAATACCTATTTATTCTATTGCTACATACTAAAAAGTAGGACCACGTTTATTGTACATAAAAAGATGAAGATTCAGAACAATAAATTAAATATATATCAAAATTCGTGTTCCCATCAATAGTCGACCAGATTGACGGAGAAAGTATCAAAATTTTTACAGGGAAAAAGCTACAAAAGACGTGTCAGTTACTATTGACTTGTTTTCTTTCGATATATGGAGAAAGGTATATTCCAAGCTATCTTTTCTTATTTCTTTCATTAAGCAGAGGCAAGTAAAAAATGTAAAAAAATACTGAATTTCTATTTTCCAGTTAAAAAAACAAAGAAATTTACAGAGAAAAAAGAAAAAAGAGAAAACACTTCTACGTAATGCTTTAATCCATAGCTAGACGAACTGAAAGGTATGAATCATCATGTTTCTCCTAACCTAAACCTAAACCTACGCAAGCTTTTCTTTGTATTCTATTGCATCACTTTCTCTCTCTCTCTCTCTCTCTCACGAAGAAGACATGTTAACATGCAATGTCGCGTTCATGCTAGCGTTGCAGACGGGGCACGCTTTCACCGTCTGCGACCCGCCGCCGCAGACGCCGCAGAGGCACAGGTGCCGGCACGGCAAGAGAAGCACGCACGATTCCCTCTCGCCGCACATCTTACACCGTCGGTCGAAGCTCGCGGCGGAGGCTCCGCCGCCGTCGTTGCTTCCGCAGCACGACTCTGCGTCGTCCTCGACGGCTCGCGGCGCCGCCGTCTGTTCGCCCGGCGGGCGAAGCAGCACCTGCTCGAGGTTCGTTCGCAGAGAGTTCGCCGTGGCTTCGTTTGTCTGAGCCAAGTCTCGCCACAGCTGGTTTTCTACGTAGAGCGATTTGACTCTCTCTTGCAAGGCCAAGTTTATCTTCCCCATCCTTGCGATTTGTTCTTCCTTCTCTTTCAGTTTCTTCGCGACGGCGTCGTTTAGGGCTGATGCTAGTGTTCTCGCTTGTTGCCTTTGCCTCTCGGCTATTTCCAGTCTGATCCTCTTCGTCTGCAAACGTACGATTGCAGAGATGAATAAATAAGCACTGCAAAACTATGAAATCAAAAAAATGTCCGAACGATGTGCGAGTTCTTACGTGTTGCGAGACGAGCGCTTCCATGTCGTACTGATGCTGACGCAGCATCTGTGGTAAGAAATCTTCGTCGAGGAGCGACGGCGAGTGCTGCGCGGTTACGCTGATCGGAATTTTCTGAAACTGAGCTTCTTCCCTGAATCTCTTCCTCGAAGGGTCATTACAGGTGAGTCCGCTCTCAGTCCTGGCGTGCAGCGACGACTCGCCGCCGCACATCATCGGAATATTTGGTTGTAGGTTCGGCGACGGCGACAATAAGAACAACTGATCGTTTTGTCTCTGGGGAAGATGATGATTCACGTTTCCCGCGAACATAAACTGCTGAGGCAGAAACTGAGGATTGTACGACGAAATCCCAGCGTTTGCTTCTTGATGATTGCTTCCGTTCATCGTCGTCGTCAGATTCCTGTGAGAAAAATTCGGGAAGAATGTCAGCTTAGAGAAGGAGAGAAAAAAGGAAAAGGAGTGAGTGATTTAATAGGAAGAGCTTGCTCACCCTTGGATCATGAGCTGCGAAGGGAAAGGATTGACGTGCCTTGCTTCGACAGCCATGGCTGAACTGAAGATGTTCCTTGTTTTTTGAGGGGTTGGCTTTGAATGTGTAAGAAAGGGAGAAGCGGTAATGGAGAGAGAATTATGGGGAAGGCAGAGAATCGAAATGGATGGGCTTGGCTTGGCTTATAAATAGTGCATGAGAATCTCATCACACATAATAAGGAAAGTCAAATCAATCTGTCCGATTTTATATTATTACATATATATTTATGGCGGACGAAGGAAGGTAACGATAAATATATAAATTTAGAAAATCGGAAAAATGTTAATTAACGTTGGCTGTGAGTTACGAGGCAGTAACTGACACGCTTGGGTCTATTCCACGTTGTAATTGCAGGTACTGGACCCAACATCACCGTACGCTGCAGTTTGGTCAAGTCAGAGAAGGTAAGGTACCCAATTTCTTTATTACTTTTAATTATTAAGTTAAATAATAATCCATTATCACGGTTAAGGGAAGACGTGAGGTGGGACCCACGAAGAGCACGTGTAGCCCCATTTACCAAAAACTGATTACGATTCAGTTTTTATTTAATTTTTTATTTTTTTAAATATTGGGTGGGGCCGCGGGAGTTTGTTGTGTCCGATAAGTATCTGCGGTTTCTCGGTTTTTGCTAACTATGTCCCCATTTCCTTAACTGGTCTGTCTTGGCAACGGACAACTATACATTTTATTTTTTTAACTTGTAATGAGTACAGTGTCATATATTTTTATATGTAAGTGCCTAGTAAAATAAATTTTTTACAGATAGTTATCCGTTTACGCCATACAATACATTTAGTTATCCTAAATCAACGTATTGTGGTACGTCATACGTTGAGAAAATGATATGCCGCATTAGCACATTTAGGTATGCTATCTTTAACACATAAGGTACGCCGTACAAACACATTTAGGTACCCTATATTAACGTGTTATGGTACGCCATACACACATAGAAGGTACGGCGTGACCGAAGAAACTGGTAAATATTAAATCGGATACCCATCAATAAAAATTTCTGACATAGAGTACCTATCCGTAGATGTCACTTCTGTTTTCGTTTTTTTCTTATTTTTCGGTTTGTTTATTTTTTTTAGGAAATATGAAAAGTAGGAGGTAAGGGATCTCGTGGCATGGATCGCGGAAATTATGTCATGATCCTTTCTTTATTTAATTTTGGGGTAAGATATAAATATGTTAATGATGTTAAGTTTACAACTTGATATGACACGATTAACGGCATATTCATGATTTCTTATTAGGTAACTGATTTCGAGATTAAAATCGTCAAATACGAACAACTACCTCATTGTTTGATTTTGAATTAAATTAAAAAATTTTTGTCACGTAAATCAAGTCGTAAGTCATAGCACAAGATTTCAGGCAATATTGACGTGATTTGTGGTTTATTTCGGCACCTATGCTAATGTGGAATTGGTAACTGAAATATTATTACCCATGCGAAGCTTCCTTTTTTTTCATTTTTTATTTTATTTACTTCTCTGTAATTTGTGAAAGCAACACAAGATGCCCTTTTATTATCTTTTTCTTTTCATCAATTCGTTTTCAACTTTTTCGAGAAGGCCTAAAGAAAAGCCTTATGTCACTCCTTTATCTCAATATTAGGAAGAAAAAACAAAATCTGTGGTCAAAATCATGCGTTAAATACGTAGAAAAGCCACAAAATCATAGAAAAATCCAAACTCTTTTTACAATCTTACAAAGTGAGCCACGCATGCAGTAAGGTCATCGAGAAAATGAGTTATCCGTGAAGGAGGGCGTTCATCATTATTACATACGGACAAATAAAACCAATAAAGGATAAATATAATTTCATATTTTTTTAACAAACATTGATGTTTGAATGGTTTTAGATGTTTTCTTATTCGACTAGTCTTCGTATTTGTAGATATGATATGACCTGATTCGCTTTTATTTTATTTTTATCGATTCGCTAATGCTTAGAACGTCACATGCGTCACTTACTCAAATGCATTTACCGTAATAAAAATTATCTAACTACCAAACAAAAGTTCTAACATTATTTAAAAACAAGATCCTCAGTGCCAACGCATTTGTGCATATCGTAAAATCAATAATTACGTCGATTTGGATCCAAATCTCCATTATAATTATAAATACTTTATTTTCGAATCAAAGGACAATATAAAGAAGGGAATCAATTAAGTATTAATTTTCAATTAAAATATAATATCTTTCGTGTGGTTTGCTCATAGATTAAGCGTAAAGTGAAAGGGAACCGACAAGATTGTAAGGTTCTTTTATTCATGTCATGTTATGACCATATCATCGTTCCATAATATGCACGTTTCATTGATTATATTAATGGTTAGGTATATGTATGGATCAAAGACGATAGAATAATAAACAAATTCCGCGCTCTAATTAAGTAATACACACGAAATGAAATAATTAAGTAAAATTGACACATCAAGAAATTAATAATTTGAAATCAGAAAACCTCCCTTCACGGACATCTTAACCTAATACATCATTTATTTATTTTCTCTTTGTATACGACTAGTCAATTTTCTTACGGAGATAAAATTGCTCCGCTGTATACGGACACTGTAACACGTACAAGATTTTCTTTCATATATGAGAAAGCTTATGTGTTGTTTTGTCACATTCAATTGCGTAAATAAATTTTGTACCGTCAAATGAGGAATTGGAGATCTTCAAAGTTCCAAACCCAAGTTTATTAGTTTTTAATTTTTATTGTAAGTTGGACGTTACAATAATATTCGAGTCATGTCAACGTGACATTATAATTTTTAGGTCCCTCTCGTGCCTTGGAATGGACCACGAATGGTGGTGGCTATGTGATGTCTTGAATTCATACCATACCATACAACAACACATGATGATGATCAATTATTTCCTTGCCTATATATAGTTGTCGTATTCGTCGTATTAAATATTTAGCTGCCTCATTCATTATTTTGTCCACGGCTTCTATAAGTCTAATACATTTTTCTTTATTTCCTTCTGTGAATCTATCACCTATATATGTATATACCTTATATAATATACATACGTATGCAGAGGTAAGCAACTTGTGAGACATGGCAGCATTTAAATTTGGAGACGATCGATGCATTAGATGGCTAGTTAAAGCCCAACTACTATATAACTGTTCTATTCATGAATCGTTTTGACTCGTAAATTGTCTGTCTATGATTGATTGCGAATAAGAAAAAGGGCAATAGTGATTACATTTCAATATTCAATAGTTGCATTTCTATCTACATTCTGATATTGTCAAATTGTTCTGCAGCACGATTTAAAAAAGATGTAGAAAAGTCGTTTTGTTTTTAAGTATATCAAAACATTTTCATCAGCCGACTTGTATTTAGAAAAGGAAAAAGATGATAGATTATGTAATTTGGTGGGGTTGGGATGGTTACCCTTTAAACTAAGGTTATCTTGTACTTCGTCCCGCTAATTTTATCACACCTTTCCATTTCGGACGTCCCGATAATTCACCTTTCCTTTTTCTTTTCCATAAACGATAGCTTTAATATCATAAACAAAAGTACAGAGCTAAATAGCCCAAGAGGCCTCTCCAGTAATATCAATCTGGTAGAGAAAACAAGGCTCACAAGGAGCATCAAACACCCAAACAAAAACAGAAAAGCCGACAGAAAACAAGGCTCACTATCTAAAACACGACAACTAAAGAAAAAATATCACAAAAAAGGCTGTTAAGCCTAATCCACAACACTCTTCATTTTGCTCGTGCCATCGACGACGAATCTTGCCTTCATCGAAAAGGCTCCACAAAGGAAGAAGGAGGCTCCAACAAAGGGAGAAAGAGCTCCCGACACGGAGGCTGAAAGAAAGAGTTCCCGACCCGAAGATCGAGAGACTCAAGGTGGGTAACGGCAGCGGCAGTGAGGGAGGGTGAAAGGGAGCGGCGGCAGCCGGCGGAGCGGAGGCTGTCAAAGGTGGCAGTTCAGAGGTGACGAGTCGAGGCGGCGGGGTGAGGCAGTGATGGTGGGCCAAGACACGACAAGCAGAAATTTTTATTTTTTTTTTAAGATAGAGAACTCAGAGAGCAAAGAAAAAGGAAAAAGAGATAGTAAAAAGAACGAAGATCTCCCCCACCCTAATAGTGGAGGATGGGGGAGAAACTAGCTTGTTTTTGTGCGGTGACGGCGAGAGAGTTTTAGCAAAAAAAAGTATTACAAACAATCAATACGATAATATTAAATATTATTAAAAGACGTATTAAAATATACACTTTTTTACCTTTTCATTGTACTATATTATTATAATAATGCCACTTTAATTTGCCCAGCAACTTATATGATAAAATTGCTGGGACGGAGGGAGTATTTAATAATTAAGTATAGTTTCTCCATGTAACAACTATAGCTAGAAAAAGAATTATTTCTGTCAAAATGACTTAATAATACAAAGAATTTAGCGAATAGGTGACTCTCCCAGTCATATCGAACAATGGCAATGCAGATGATGATCTAACGTTAAAATAAAACTAATACACATTATATAGTATATAGGTCGAAATCGAATGAGGTAATAAGCTTCTTCACTTTCCGCAGTTGAAACCGCCGCATACAGAGGCTACGATGATGAGGATCAATGCAATGACGATAGCTAATACGATCAGCTTCATCTTCATGTTTTGCAGCCACATTTTCCTCCTAATTTGTGTCCCAGTTGTTCTGAAATCCTGGGCCTGATACGATGATTCAACCATTATTACTATGATGTTTTAATCGTATAGCGATGCGTCATAGGATTACTGGGGAAAAAAAAACGCTTTAAATTGAGACCTGATGATGAAGATTTTCGCTCTTATCCACCAAGATCTCTATCTTCTCTCCACGATCAAGGACCTGCATATTACATAGATATAGATCAAAGCAGACCATATGAAAACTTCATTTGCGAAATGTCTGAAGCACGAAACAATGTTCAGACCAATATGATCAAATTGTCCACAGATATCCTTATTTTACCTTCTCTATGTTCTCCATCATAACGCCTTTAACCTCAGAAACCTGAGCCTTGACCTTAGAAAGCTTGCTTATCTCCTCGGGGTGCTCGACGCAGTAACGCATATGTTCTTTCAGCTTCGGTCTGCAATAACAACAACAGTTTGCTCTCTGGGGTTAACGCTCGAATGAATCGAACTCTTTTCTGCTGCAAGAAGACACTGGATTTTGATATATATAATATAGGTACCCAAAATCCTTGTTAAGACCATTGGCTGGAGCTGTCGAAGCTTTTCCGCCGCTGTACTTGGCGACGAAATCGTCTTTGATACGCTCCAAGAAAGCCATTGGAAGCTGTCTCCCAGCCGATTCTTCAGCTACAACGCAGTATGCTGCATTCGAATACCTCAAAAAATCAAAGCAGCTCGGATTTTATATATTTCTACATTCTAACAATGTGATTCTCAGACACAATGAGCCACAAATCAATCCCGTTCTTTGATCGATCGTTATTCATCGTACGGGTGACTACCTCCATAAATCAATCTTCGACAGAAAAATAGCATTTCGATTTCATCGGTCACAGAAGAAGCTATATCATGTTACGTACGGAAGACGAAAAAAATCATCATTTTCCAGCTCTCTAAGCGATAAAGTAGAACGGAGGAGAAAAAAAATTAAGATAACGAACGTACTGAAGCCATCGTGAACTAGGTAATTGAAGGTGTGATTGTCGCAATTGTAGGTGAACTTGTTGTTCGAAGAAGGAAGCTTTTGGAGGCATTGGTACGCTATCGAATTGAAGTTTCCGCTGAACTCCGTGTACTCTGCCAAAACCACCGGCGGCGCTCCACGCGCCACCAGCGCGTAAATCAGCGTCTTCCTGTTACTCTGCGCCATTCGATTCGATTGTCGTATCGTTCTTCTTCAACACTCGTAAACTTTTCGATGCTTCGAGTTCTTTCAATTCTTTGTTTATGAGGCTGCGTTTGCTTCGTCTCGAAGCGTTTGTACAGCCTTTTCAACACGGAGGAGGCGTTGCTTTTGCTTTGACAAATCTCAGGCGCTTTTCGTGGAATTCCATTTTTACCCCCACAAAGGAATATCTCAGTACGGATATTTTTTAAGGTGGGTGAGCTGTAAGATATGACAATTAAACTGTCAATATCGTACTTGGACTGCCAATTTTACCCTTATCTGGGATACGAATGTTCTCTTTTGAAAATTATAAACACGACCGTTGAAACCAATTGAAGTCTTTGAATTAATCTAGAAACTAGATTTTGAATTCAATAATGTTGTATTGTAACTAATACTTTCGGACTTTATTATGATTTTGAAATTATTTAGATTTTTGATTAACACGAGCAACATAGACCTGTCAAGGGAGCAAAGTGATATAGTGGAAAACTGCAGGGGTAAGTTCGAAAGAAGTTTGAGGGACTCGATCTGGCAAACATAAATAATTTATCGACAGAAGTCGAATATAGTGAAAGTATTCACCCGAATATCGAAATGACCTCGGCTGGACTTTGACAGTAGAGTAGAGATGGACGATCGAAGAAATTGCGAGCTACTCCTGAAAATGGTGATGTAGGAGCTCACGGCGATAAGTTGGTCACCTGATATTGGTAGTTTCAGAGAAGATGGAAGCTATAGCTGCACTATATACAGTGGCTTTTATTTCGTTCGTTTCCGTTGTTTTTGTTTTCCCAGGTAAAGCTTCAAAATACTTATGGCTTATGCAATAAGGTGACTTTAGAGTTGAGGTTAGCGTGAATGGGTCTGCTTCTGTAATTATGATAGATGGCTCTGATTTTGCTGTGCATAAAGATGATGGTCCATTTTGAAACTTGTAAAATGGAGTAAGCATAGCAACTCTCACTGTTTTATTGCAGAAACCAGCCTCGAATTGTAAGATTAGTGGCTGATAACTATAGTCTTTATCACATGTCCAAATCTCATCTTTTAGATCGCATGGAGTCTGTGGATTGTCTTTTGTAGATTTGATTATTTGCAAGAAGAAAGTTGTCGGTATTGGTAACCGATCATTTGACTATAGAAAACCAGTAAGACAATCTAGAAATAACGTGCAGACATCTTGATATGCTTGCAATTTTAGTAGTAGATAGAATCCAAAGCATAAACAGGCAATCGTTGTGTTTTAGTGACAATAGTTTGGACCATGATACAGAGAGCTGACATGCTCCCTTGTAAGAAATTCAACAGCTGACAGGAGATAGAGAGCAAGCTTTACGAACTACGTCGGCGGCGTTCGTTGTGTCCAGCCAAGCGCCTTCGGCAACTTCTTTTGGCTTCGTCGAATTCTGATAACTCGTGAAACCTGAAAGAAAAAAAAGAAGAAGAATATGTTACCAGGTAATTGCTTCATCCTTTTGTGCAATGCTTATGCTCTTTGATCAAAGTAAGTTGAAGCATCATAGATGCAATCATGACTGTGTGTTGTTCCCAGGATAAATTTGCCTGAGATTGAACAGTTTCGATTTTTTTTTTTCGTAGGACTGATGAAATAGCTGACAACCCTAGGAAGTTCTTGAAAGTTTGATCACATCTTTGTTTACTCTTTTCGAGCCTTTTAGGGTGGAAATATTATTGGTCAAGTGAGTTATATAGTAAGTGTCCGAACTCAAAGTCCTTGGACACAATATAAACTGAATTAACTGTAAATTTCAGGGATTGCTGCACCAAACCTGCTGCACTGTTGGCAGAATCTCTGTTGAAGCCCAATGAGAACGACCGCCGAAGCCTTAGCATGAAATTCGCAAACTTTGTGTCGACGGTGGTATGGCTTCGCACACGCCATGTCAGCTGAGCAACCTTCGATTTGACAGGTACGGTTCGAAGAACCACCCGAACTATGCAGTCTTCTCTTATTGGCCGAAGTATTCAATGCCCTTCTCTTCGTTCTATCATCTCCATTATCTTCATCTTCGTCGCTTTCACCGTCGAGTTCGGGCACTTTAACGGTTAGCTTCTCATCATCATCGTCTTCATCTTCGTCTTCTTCTACTTCCTCTTGTCGTTGCTGCTTGTTTGGTTCCATCAGATTGCTGTGCCCCTGAAATGTGGAAATAAGCTTTGCTGTTAGGAAAAAAAAATGTGGTTCTTAATCTTGGATGGTGAATATAAGAGAGATCAAAAAGGGTCCAAGAATATGCGCTTTGGACCACCAAGTACCATTTTCTTTCTCTCTTTTCCTTTTTGATCATTTACCAATGCCTATGACCTACAACTCTAGTGGACCAGTGGATACATATTCATGTATAATATGTTAAATGTGGGGCGAAATTCTGCAATCCCAGTCAAGTTTTTTCAACCTTTTTCACCTGACCCTACTTGAAATTTTAACATGATACTGCTGTCATTATTATCCACGAATTCATCATAAAAGCAAGCATATCTATCCGTGACTTTTGCCTTTTACAGCTTGCCTAATTAGCCTGGAATGTGGATTAATGGACAATTTATGGTATGATTCTAGACCCATAAGTCTCTCACTGTGCTCAAAAGTGGTTAATTATTGAGAGGAGTTAGCATAGCATCGACTGATCATCTCTCAAGTAAAGCTCCTACTTATTAACAATAATCATCATATCTTCCTGGTTTGGTAGTGTTTGTCTTAGTGGGGACATCTTTTTCCTCGATAGTTATGTGTAATTGGTCGACGACCTCCCACGTGTTTGTGGTTTCTTTTTCTTGCTACGTTTTGGTTGATATGCTTACGCCACCGTGGTTTCTAACACTCTTACTAAGTTCAGTCGAATTAAAACCTCATAAGACGATTCTGACTTATAATGGGGACTAATTTCCATGACCCATGCGTACCATTTCATGTCCACACATACTAGGATGATTTAAAGGAGTGCAGCCAATAGATATGAGTCGAAGTGGGCACTTACTATGGTGAAACTCAGTACAAGGACAGTGGGCTAACATGTATTGTATGTATGTATGTTATGCAAGTACTTAGGCTTTTCCACTTTGTAGTACGAGGACAGCTGTTCCACTGCTGCATGACACATTCACTTCAACAGTAATAAGGAAAGCAATCGATCGACCTTTGTCCCACCTCAAATGTACCCAAAAGGCATGACCACCACCCATTAGACTATGAGGGTGCTTCCCTTCCAAATATCCACTTGAAATATGGTTATTTATAAGCCAGCAAACAAATGATGAAATACTACTAAACATTCAGAATTCTGCAATGTGGTAAGTAATAGACTAATGGGAGGGATTGAATTGATTATTCCTGAGAATTTATAGAAGAGGCAGTCCAGTCCACCATGTGGCTGAATGTTGGGCTGGCCCTGTGACTTGAGAGCATAACTGGGTTGACCCAATTATATAGTATATAATTCTTGAATGTTATCTTCCATTTGACAATTTTATACCCGTATGTTAGGTCGCAAATTCTTCCATATGTATATTATTATATATATGTCTCACGAAACCAATAGTAAAAGATCAATGATGTAAGGCAAACTTCATGGTGTGTTCGTGACAAATCTTTAATGTGTGTTGTGTTATGAAAGCTTAGACAACGAGTTATGATGCTTACTTGCACTTGTTGTCTCAAACTCTTGGAATTCTTTGAAAGGACAAGTGTAACTGTATAAGTTGCAAAGTAAAAAGCATGGAATATTAGCCATTCAAAGAAGATCACCGTCAAGGTAATAAATAAACCAAGCAACGCATTAATAAGACCCTCGAATATCTTCTCTTCGTTCTATTACTGACCCTCAAAGATCGTATTCTTCTTTCGTTAATTCCTACATCAATATGGCAGCCAAGAAAGCGAATAACAATAATAATAATAATAATATTTATATAAAGTTACACTACAATGAAAAAGGAAAATTTATTACAGACTCAACCTACAGTTTACTTAATATCTCCAAGAACGCCAATAAAAGATACATTCTCTTATTACATCCTCAGTTCTCACTATGACTCAAACTATAAAACCCTAAAAAAAGTCCAAATCAATCAGCGAAATGGAGGACT
The DNA here is from genome assembly GCA_027422505.1 of Craterostigma plantagineum. Taxonomy (NCBI): domain Eukaryota; kingdom Viridiplantae; phylum Streptophyta; class Magnoliopsida; order Lamiales; family Linderniaceae; genus Craterostigma; species Craterostigma plantagineum. Next base: position 531,652 of record JAPQWV010000033.1, on the reverse strand, counting down.
CATTACAAACCTACGACACTCTCCCTCACCAAAAAGGGAACAAAAACAAAAAAAAAAAAAGAACAAAGACAAAACACAGTCCGCCGAGAATAGCGTACACATAAACTACATAGACTCACCATTATTACTATCACTATTATTATTATTGTTATTATCATTAATATTATTAAACTACGACGCCTATCGCCACCATCATCATCATCATCATCAACTCTCTCCTCTCTTTCTGCATGGCACTCATCTAAGCATTTCCCTGAGATGGATCAAAACCCTTCTGATCATTGCCGCCATCAATATCATCATTCGCCCGATTCCCGGGATTGTACGAAGAACTTGCAGAAGCACCCCCCGACTGATTACTATTATTAAATCCACCCCAAAAACTCGAGCTCGAAGTCATCGAACCACCGCCCAAATTTCCAACGAATCCCTGACGAGCAGCCGCCCAAGAACCCAAAGTCGCCCTCTGCTGCTGAACCTGCGCCGCCGCCCGGGGAGGTGGCGGGGGAATAATCTGCTGCTGCTGCGCCCCGAAATTCGACGGCTGAAAATTCATACCCTGCAAAAGCGCCGTCATATTGCGCCCGACGCCCCCGCGGAGGTTATTAATCCCGCCCTGATGAGGAGCGCCCAAAGAGAAAAACCGCCCGCCGTAAGGCGGACCGTAATGCCCACTGTTCGCAGCCCTCATCAGATTAAGGTGGCCTCCGGCGGCTGCTCCGGCGCCGGCTCCGGCGGTGATAAGTCCGGCGGTGGGGCCCATGGGAGGCAGCTTGGCGGCGAGGTGGTCGGCCGGCGCCGGCGGGGAGGAGGATTTGTGGGGCGGCGGAGGAGAGTGCTTAGCGCGCTTTCCCTTTCTGCAGCCGCCGCCGACGGGGACGTTCCTGAGGGTCCCGCCTTGGGTCCAATACCTGCGACACGCCTTGCAGAAGTAGCGAGGCTGAGTTACGCTGTAGTTATTGTAGTAACAGAATTTTGTGTTGTTCGAAGCGCAGCGAGGGCACGGCTGGGGCGGGGGAGGGGGATGATCGTTGGGCCTCGTCGAGCGCCCGGGATTGGGCTTTCGACGGCCAGGATCGTCTTGGTTGTTATTTCCCGATTCGACGTTCATAGTATTGCTGTTGTTGTTATTATTACGGTAATTTTTTTTTTTTTATTTCTAAGTGTGGGTGATTGAGAAGGGGATTGGAGGGGGCTGCATATATAGTGTGTTTAGTGTGTTATGTGGGCTTGGTGGTGCTAGAGATATGCATGTAATCAAGAGATTTTGTGTCCTTTATGGATTATGATAATCGATATTTCATTTGGAGGAAATTTATGATTAAGTCATGGGGGGAGATTTCTAGCATGAAGTGTTGTAGTCAATAGATTTTCCTCAAGAAAGAGAATGGAAAATAACATTTATGAAGTCAATGATTTCTCTGACCAATCTCTGTGCAAGGACATACAGAAAAGTGTGGTCAGATGAGAGAGATTATGGTAGAAAGTGAAAAAGGAGATGAGAAAGATATTATGACAATAAGACCCAAACCCCAACTGTCCCACAATGTTGTTATTTTTTTTTTTTTTTCCTCATTAGAAAAAACTTAAGACATAAGAAAAGAAATGCAAGAAGATAAATTGCCTGATTCCAAGAACAAAAAAGCCTGCTGATTCTTCTGGATTAAAATAAGAACAAAAAAAATTGATTTTGGAATCAAAGCAACTTAACCTTGAATCATCAGATTGCAGCACTGCTGAATTTTTAAGGGCAGTATGTTAATTGAATAGACTCGGGCAGAAGCTTTAGGCTCGGACCAAAGCCAGTTAAGGCATTTTCCAACAATTCAAATACATTCGAATCAATTCAAAAAATAATAAAACTAACCTGCTAACGAACCGATCTGAGAATGGTTCTTACCACTCCGATTCGGTTTCGCTTGATCGGACAATGCATCTTCTTGAACGTTTGTGGGGGCAGCACATCTTCGATGTTTCTCAGGCTACAAAATTACTAAAGAGCAGCTTCTTACAATGTCTAGAGTGCCAAACACTTATTGCATCTTCTTCAGTGTTTCTGAACATGCCGACAATGCATCGTGGATGTTGTTTCTCAGGCTAGAAAATTACCAATATGCAGCTTCTACGATATGTCAGCACCAAGACACATATACAATGCTTCTCCTTCAGTATTTCAGGACCAACCACGATGCAACTTCTTTAATATTTCCACGGCAAAACATAACTACAACACATCTTCAATGCTTACAATGTCAAGATAAATTACGTGCTTCTTCCCCAGGATAGAGCAAAGGTAGTGTAGTTTCTTGAGATGTAGCCCTCGGTTAGTTCTCATGAATGCATGCTACTTCACCTGCCTTTGCAGGCCTGCTGTAACTAGTACATACAAAAAACGACATACTAAGAGTATTGTTAACGACGGCACCAACTGAAATCATTTTGGATGTGCACAAGACACTAATAGACGCCAAAATAGTGTTGTAGCTCACAAACATTAGTGCTAAAACATGCTATTAGTAAGATTAATTTGGGAGAAATCAATACTTTCAGTTGTTAACATGATCACATGAAGAAATGAACAATATTTGCGACTTACCTATCAACATATGAGTCAAACCATAGACTAGAAAGTTCGGAGTTCAATTCAGCACCTTAAGGAATTTGCTTTACAGTGCTAAATCGCTCAAGAACATGTCAAGTTACTATGTACCCGTCCCGTCTTATGACTCTTGCTTTTGTTATAGAGTACTATGGTCGCTCCTAACACAAACCAAGAGGGCAATTGGACTCAAAACCTACAAATGTTACAATGGACTTACGTTCATAATTTCATGATATTTGAACTTCATTATTTTATGTTAGACTCGGGCCATAACCTAGTTCAATTGACGACATATGAAGAGCCGTTTTGAAGATAGACTTCACGCAAAACTATTTATCGGCTATCACCGGAGACTAGTTGCCTATAGTTCATAAGTTTTGCATTCCCCACTTGGCATGTTCATAATGGTTGCGACAATTTACGACCAACTACAAGTTATTTATCCTAGCAAGTAAGAACACCAGAGCGAGGCCATGGTTTTTAATATCATTTTCCAACCCAAACTATAGTGATTTACTAACTACAACAATTTTTATAGTTATTAAGCCTCTTAATGCCAAGGGCGTTACTTAGTGGTTAGGCCCAAGGCACTTTTTGTTGGCGGTTTCAAATTCGAATCCACAAGAGACCTTGAGCTTTTATGTTAATCGGGAGTGGAACATTATCAGTTGACCCCGAGGATTAAATTAAAAGCAAGTTGTTGGCGGTATTATTTGCATCAAAAATAGTTAAAACATACTGATAATGTTTATTCGGAACAACATGAATTTAAAAGTGCATTGTTAGAGCATCTCCAACCGAGCAGTATAATCCAAAAAAATTACATAAAATACTCCAATCGTACTTCAAAGCGAAACGCAAAATGAGTTTTTACTCTTCTCTCTCATCAACTGCACGCAAATATGCGATTGCGTCAGGACATATGCGTTTGTTCTTTTTAATTTACATTCAAGCCCCCCTACTTCTTTTAATATGTAAAGACACTCGTATTAATTAAATCAAAACAAAACAAATAAATCTATTATGTGGATGGGCTGAACTGAGGAAGAGTAACATGATGACGGGACCTAGACCTTTCCAATTAATCTTTTTCTTCTGTTATTATTTGTATCACTATTTTATATTTGGTTGGTTTGGCTTTTCAATTAAGTCTTTTTTTTGTTTGATTAATAGCATGAAAAAAATAGAAATTAAATGAATGTAAGAATTAAATGAATACGTGCGAGAATATTAGAAATTAAATAAAAACTCAGATTACATATGTGCGTAAATATTTGAATCAAATCGAGTGTAAAATAATATCATAGCCTAATTTGTAAATTTGTAAAATTGTCCTATTGAAAAGTTGATTTGGACTTAAATATTCTTTTGAGTTTGAAAATGCGTCTAATTTGTAAAATTCTAAAATATATGGGTAATTTCAAAAATAGGGTATAAGAGAATATTACAAAAATGATATTTTGAGTTTGCGAATTGGTTTGTCTGTTGGAGAAGAATTACTGCATTTTGAGTTTGAGAATGAGTTTGAGTTTGAGAATGGGTTTTTCGGTTGGAGATGGTCTTAATGTTTACAATTTACGACATATTTCAAAGTGTGTATTAATGTTTATCAGGCGACACGCAGTTAAGTGCATTTATGTTGCCAGTATCTTCAATACATGACACATTGTTCTGGTTATCCGATTTTAATTGCCTAGCAGTTCTCAACTTCACAACATGCATTTCGCATTGCGTAGGGACTATCTGCATACACTCCGACCATGTCTATAAGTCAGATGTAACACAATCTTGGACAACTTGTTGCATAGAATAAGGCAATATGCATCGACAAGTCGATGCAAAACAATGTGACTGTTGCTCCGCAAAACTATCTTTGTTTTGCTTAGTAAATAATGTCAATATTTGACGTCGAATTCATGAACATCGACAAAGTTTCTTTTAGAAAGTTATGGTTGGTATATGTTGGAGAAATCTTGATCAAATCGAGTATCAATTACTTGGGTTTTAAATGACATGACAAAACAAGTCGCTTATTCAAATTATATAAATGGTTCAATTAGGAGACGTGAGTTCTTTAATAACAACACGTCTGTAACATCTGCAGCTTTCCAATACAACAAAGCATTACATCCTTCTAATGTCTTATTACCTCCCGCATTTACTTGCAATCGTTTAGTTAAGTCGAAATTTATTTTCTTGAGGCAATTCAAGATATATGGACATTTATGAGAATGAACACGATGGATAGCGATCTACACAACCAACTCGGACTGAATAGTCAAATAAATCAAGGAAAGATGATCACAAATTTCAGAGAAACATCTCTTATTATGAACATAACATCTTATTAAGAGAAGTTTTATATAATTCTTTGAAATAAGTTTTATGCGTTGAAAAGGCCAAATATCGCGTCTTCAGATTGATATTAAGTCACTTCTAAGGTTGGCATAAGCCAATGATATAAGAGTTGGTGACAATGCCAAAACTTCTGGAATGTGATCAAGACCATAATTTCGTGAAAGCTTAATATGTCTTCAACTTGTGGCGAATTCTTAAAGAGTTTAGTATTCTCAAAGTATAGTGCTAGAACAAATAGAACATCATTGATTGACTAATTGGCTTAATAAGATTAGAAAGCAACAAAAAGTTATCCTCCAGAGAATGTATCTATTATAAGTGGCGATGGTGGATGAACCGGGAGTTGAGTTACAGTGCTTAGTACACTAACCTAGATACCTCAAAAAAGGTGTTGGTTCGATTATGACAATCGAGGACTTTGCACATCTTGGTGCCAACTTGCTTGATCAATTGTATGTTTGGACCTCATCACGACCTATGTTTCCCTAGCTTAGGCATTCCAGTAGAAATATGAGGGGCTCATTACTTCAAATTTTTCCCCTTTGATTCAACGTTTATGACAAGGATCATAAACAGACTTCTTTCTTCCAAATTAATCGTGTGACCCAACACCGGCTTTTAGTTTGATTATGGAAGGCATGAGGCACTTTCATACATGATTTCATAATCATAGATGAAGGTGCTCAAAGGAAATTCAAGAAGATTTTCGAAGGCAACAAAGAAAATTTTAAATGCATCATTTTAGCTTATAACCATATAGCAATATTCCGACGGAGTGAAGAATAAAGTGTACCATGCTAATGCTTCTAACAGGAACCACGCAAGGGTGAGCCAGAAAGTTACTTACCATAGAAACCTTCCCTTGAAGGCACTTGCAACTATGTTGGGACATTTATCAGATGATAAAACCATCAAAGGAGGAAAACAAACATATTGCGAAATACAGAATAGGAAATTGCAGAGGTAGTTAATAAATCATCGTCACCTGAGCAACTTGATGATGCGAAGCAGCGACCAACTTCAACAAACAGTGGAGAAGTGGCCTTGGAATTACTCACGAACTCACGTAGCAGTTTTGTCATGTCCCTGGAAAGACGTAAGAACGTCCATTAGTTGCATCACAAGGACAATTGGCAGCGGAATTCTACTTGTTGGGAGATTTATCTGCAATCAACAAAAAGAGTTAGCTGAAAAGCCCATACATCAAATAAAGAAACATTATCAACCACAACGTCAGCAAACCAAGAACAAGTAAAGGGACATATGCGGCAATAGCAAAGTGGAAATTTAATGTCAGTAAAAAGAGTCTTGATAAATAATGTGGGCAAGAGAAGAGACAAAACACACTAATTTCCCTGCGAACATCTCCTTTGCTGCCAAAATCCGCAGCAGCTGAACTGCATGCTTCTTCTCATCAAGTAAACACAAACAGACAAATCGAACATCCAATTAGAGATACAAAACATTAATTACAAATCTCAACAAATGGGTTATACAAACGAAGATCCGTGAATCTACCTTCAGAAAAACTTACATGTTCAGATCATCGGATCTGTGCCATCCATGGTTAAATTAAACCCTTTTCACTTCCCTGTAAAACCAAAACCAAAAGAAACCCCCAAAAACAAAACAATAGATGAATAGAAAATAGGGTTTTGAGGAATTAGTCGGTTTAGTGGGAAAAAGAAAAGTAGAAAAGAACACAGAGTTTGTGGGCAGCACGCAAATTAAGGTAGCGAAAAATGATGACAAATGATGAGCTGAGCAAAAGAAAAGGGATTTGCAAACTCTAATTCAGATTGCGAAAAGAGGTAAAGAAAAGGAGGGAACGGAATAAATATCTCATGCCGTTCAATAAAAAAATGCAAGGCACATTATTAGGTCACGTTATAATATAAGATTTTAATAGAAGATGACAATGACAACAATTCACGTTGACTTGACGTTTGCCCTTTCAAAAATCATATAAAGTAAATCTTTTTTCTTAATATCTCGTTAAGCACATTGTGACATTTTAACACACTGGTTCGAGGAAAAACAAGATTAACAACACACGACCAGGAAAACTAAGCTGATCCTAAGAGCATACATAGCTTTTGCCCATCATCTCCACAAGCGCTAGAATCCTGAAGAAAATAAATACAACAGAAGAACGAAACAAAACAGTTAACAACACATCGCTAACACCTCTAAATTAGAAAAATAAAATAAAAAATCAGCCTTCGACAGCATTCGACTTCTTCCCCGTAAGAATCCTCGAAATCTGAAGCCCTCTGCTGAACGCCTCGTTGAACAAAATCCTCGTCTGCATCTCCTGAAACCCAGGCATCCACGAAAGGAACGCCAGTGGCGCCATGACGATAAGCCCAAAGATCAAATCGTACAAACGAGCCAACGCAACGACGGTGTCCCAGACAACGCTCGACTGTAAGAACGGCTTAAGCACCTGCGCGATGAGTATAATCCCCCAACCCGTGGGTATAAACGCCAGCAAACTCTTCAAAAAATCAACTAAGTTAACGTCCGTAAAGCGCAGCAGCAGAGCAACCACAAGGACCGTAAACGCAATCACGAGAAACTGAACCAATCTGTAATAAATGTGCTCGGTCGCCGCGTACTTATCCCTCGCATAAGCTATGACTATGTATATAGCCACGACGACGACGACGTAGATCCAAGAAAGAAGGTAAACTGCAATAGTCTTGTGATTTCCGGCGATCTGAAGGTGGTAGACTATGCCATACTGAAAGAAGAAGAAACGGAGGTCCAAGATTATCTCTAACAGCTTTCCCCACAGCCCAGTTGTTCTAAGGTGGTCTTGCTCCTCGTACCACCATGTCTCCCAGCTTTGGTCCGCTTTTACGAGAACGCCCCTGTACCATAGCCAGTTTATGAAGTTGTCGAAGTCGTAGACTGTCTTTAGCCAGTCGAAGCCCGAGGGGTTGAAGATGAAGGGGGACATAATCCATGAAAAGACTAAGAACCAGCAAGATATGGTCATTGCTATGTATACGAACGTATTGGTGGCCAAAAAGCTGTTCGAGGCGTAGACCAGCAGTATGACACCTAGCTCGGTGCCCTTCACAAAGTGGCTCCTCGAGTATAGCCGATAGTTCTCGGCGAAGCTCTTGTGCTGAACCACGAAGCCACGGCCCGTGGCTCGATACTTTGCGCCGCCGTGGAGGACGGTTCGGCCGAAGTAGTGGGCCCTCGTGCCCAAGGAGAAGGTGTAGAAGCACGAGGCCAGCTGAAACTGCATTGTGAAGAAGTCCCATACGGCAGGCAAAAACCCTCTTTCCAAAGTGTTCTCGACGATCATGGGCAGAGCAGTGAAGATGCCTATCTGGATGACGAATTGCTGGTTAATCGCCGAGGCCAGCGCCTTGTTGTTGTTCGCCTTTCTTACATACTCTTCGACGCCGCTCATGGCTAGGTACAGCCGTCCCCAAAGGAAGGTGTAGACCATGACGATCACCATCATGTTATTGAAGTAGTACCCCACCGTCGTGTAGAAAACGGAAAGCATTCGAAAGAAGTCGAGCCTATGTCCTAACCTGTAAATGTCCCTGCTTAAACACTGCTCGCCGTTGCCGCTCGAAACCTTGGCTTCGAACATGGAGATTTGGTTGAGGCCAACGTCCCTTCCTTTCCCCACTTGTATGTATTCATGGTGAGTGACGTTTCCTCCCCTCAGAGTGCAGTTGAAGCCTGCGTAAATGTCCTCGCTTATGTTTATGACCCTCGAAGCCTTGCTTATTCCTCCCCTAGACAAGAACCAAAACCTGTCGAAAACATCGGGGTGGCCATAGTGCATCCTTACCTTGAGCGGGTTGGCCAAGACTCGCTGTCCTAAGGTGACGAAGCTCATTTCTTGGGCAGACATGAACCTTGCGAGGGAAGAGACAGAGCCAGTGAAGATGTTCTCGCGGATTCCCAGGATGGTGGGCTTTCTTATGCCGTAGGAAATCTTGAACTCTTCGAGAAGGTTTCGCATCTTCAGCGCCTCCTCGAAGTAACTGTCCTGGTTCATGTCTATGGTCTGAAGGGCGTCTCCCCTCGTGAATATGATGGCGTGGTTTTGGTTCTCGGGCTTTCCCTCGCCCAGCTTGAGCGGGCCCGGAAGTTTCACGCGGTATATCTCGACTTCTCTCTTTAGCTGCTGGTCGTACTTCACCAAAACAGAGTAGTATTCAACTTCGTCTCTCCCCAGCTTTACCTCATCCACGTAAGCGACACGTAAAGCTTCGTTGTTCTTCATCAGGTATAAGATTTCCTCGGCGCGTGGATCGCCTCTGCCCTTATGCACGCCGTACATCTGACAAGCAACGACGTAGGTGAACTTCAAAAGGGCTGCCCCAAATTCGTCTCCCTTGAAGAGTAGGCTCACGCTGCTGCCCGCCCGGGTCAGGCTGTGGCTGATCGGAATCTCCGAGCCCTGACCGTTCAGGCGTCGGCTCGTCCCTCTCATGGGACCGAGCGCATCGTGTGGGCCCGGCCTCATGTCCATCTCTGAAGCTGCGTCGAGGAAGGAGAGCATTTTAAGGGCACGGTAATAATACATCATCCCTCTTACGGTGCGAGAAAGTGTCTGTCCCCTGTAAGAAGCCCATAGCCTGAGGTCCCTCGACCTCGAACTCCATATCTCGTTATCTTCCTTCATCCCTTCCCTTCTCATACGCTCCATGAAGTTCTCCCACTCGTCTTCGTAGATTTTCTGAAGGTAGAACAGTGTAGAAATGCCATCTTCGTTAGGGCTCCTCAGATTTTCTTTCCCATACATCACTTCTTCGTCGTAGTAAGGCGTCAATACGCTGAAGGCCATCATCTTCTCCACCTGGGGAGCACGGGGCATGTTCATGAACAGTGAATTGCTGAAGAAGGCTATCCTTCTCCTAGCCTCGAGGTTCTTGGGGACGTCGTGCATAGAATCGCGGGAACTAAGTATAGTGTGCAGTCGCCGTACTTGTCTGTAAAAGAAAGCGTCCTCTGTTTGAGGTAACTGGACAGCATTTTCGAACAAGAACCCAGCAACTTCAGTTGGATTAGGTTCGGGCGGAGCCAAACCTTCTTGTCTTAATTGGTTAACAGATTTCTTAACCCTAGGAAGTTCCCTAACGCCTAGTTCGTAAAGGGCCTGAAGTACGTCGACCACTTTGTTCATGTCCTGCGTAGGCTTGAGAAGATGCTCCACGAGCGCTATCAGCTGCTGGTGAATCTTAGGCAAAACTCCAGCATTGTAAGCCTCAGTGAACTTTTCGAACAAGACAGAATCGTCGACGTCCTTGAAGAACTTCGCAGCTATGGAGTACTCGTCAGTACCGTATTTAAGGATCTCGAGCATCATGTACTTGATGCAATCGTAAGCTTCGGTCACAGCACATCGCCTGTATTCATTCTTGCATACGCGAGACCATACCCATCTGTCGTTTGTGTCTTTGAATTCCAAAGCCTGGCTAAGGGCGAGGAGAAGCTCGTTGCATAAGAGAACGCAAGGCCAACGTATGACTTTGATGTCCCAGCAATTAGGGGGAAGTTCTAACAGCTCGAGCTCTCTGTCGTTGATTAAGTCTTCTTCCCTCATTGTAATGATTACCTCGTTCCATATCAGCGCAAACCTAGTGGCTTCGACTTGGCTCGATTCCATCTTCTTGTACTGGCCAAGACCATACCTCAGTTTGATACGATGCATTGCATTACGTAGTTTACGCACAACGTTTTCTTTCGAAGTGGGGCCTTCATCCTCGGGCATCAGATTAAACTGCAAAGCACTGCAAAAGAACTGAAACCTAAGTCTGAGCTGGCTGATGTTTCGAATCTCGCCTATGTGAGAGAATAGCCCGATTAACGAACCCGTGGCAGACGAAAACACAGTGTACCAAATTTGCAGGTCGACTAAGTAGATCAAAATCACGGGGGTCCAAAGCATTACCACAGCTGCTCTGTTCGTGCTTGTGAAGAATTCGTGCCACCTATACTCGACGTTTCTGAGATTTAAAAGGCTTCTCGTCGGTCCACGAAGAGGCCTTATCTGAAAGTAGTAGCTAAAAGCGAATTTTGAGGCCAGCACAGATATCCAGAAGGTACTGTACCTTAAGTTGTCGAATAAGCCTTCTCTAACACCTCTGCCCACGAACGTTCTTGTCTGAAACCACCAAGTGATGACGTAAAAAACCCGCCAATTTGCCTCCTCAATTGCATTACGTAGCCATGGGAGAATGAACAGCGCCGTGGCGAGTATTTCTGGGATGATAAAGACCAAAGCAGCCTTGAGAAAGACGTATATTCTTTGAGTTGCTTCGTAAGACCAAAACCTGTCTGCGTTTTTCTGGTGCCAGATCCTCGCGTAGAACACGCCAAAGACAACCGCCCAAGTTATAGCTACGAGGCTTTTCAAAACCATCCTAATCCCAACAAGCTTGGTGTCTTTTCTTACCAAACTGTACTGACTGCCCGCGTCAAGAATCGACTGCAAGAATCTCAGGCCCGACCATGTAATAAAAACGGTGAGTAACTCCACTTGCACGTCCCTAGTTCCCAGAGCCTGCCACGGCGTATCCCTGCCCGCCCAAGCGACGATCGAAGCTGCTTGAAAGTAAAGAATCAACAAAACCCACAAGCGATCGAAGCTCCTAAAGATGTTCCAGAAAGTTCTCTGCTCGACGAACCCCGTTTTTCCAACCCTGCTATCTCCACTAACCGACAGGAAACCGCAAGACAGTTCAATTGGCCATCGTACCCTTTTAAAACACTTCCTACTCCAAAAATACTCATTCACATCGTCGTAATTTCTCCAAGCTGTATGCGGGGCGGTTCCGTTTCTACTTCTTGCAACCTCAGCCTTTATCATGGTGTATATTGGCGTTATGACATAGTCTAGGTAACCAAACTGCCTACAAGTGTGAGGGACGAAACGTTGTCCCGTGTTTTCGTCAATGTGGTCGTCGAGAATGTAATTAAGTTCCAAAGCCATGTGGTGGTAAATGTAACACAAACACTCTGGCGTGAACCTTAGGTTCGCAGCCTCGCCCCACACGAGTAAGTAGAGACATGAGTACAAAAGTTCCCTTCTTTGGATATCGGGGCTGTGGCGAAATGAGAGACGAACCTGTTTGGCAACAAAAATTGGATCGAAACGATTTAATTTCAGTCCAATTAAGTTCATGAAAGTAAATGGGACACTCCATTACAGCTACTAAGGTTTCATACTCAGTAAACAGAGAGAGAAATTCAAGAACAATTAAGCTCCATTGAATGGATAAGGTAGGCTAGGAACTCCAGTAACGCAATGCGCGCACCTGAGATTTCTTCCCCAAATAAGAGCACCACGAAGTGTAATTTTTCAAGATCTTAACCCTGAACCTCCGCAGAACGCCGGCGTCGAGGCGGTCGACGGCGGAGACCGGCGGCGGAAGTCGCATTTGCAGATTCGCCAGGTGCATAACCAAATGCTCCCTCTGATTCCGAACGCTGTCGTTTTGGAACCCGAAGAAGAGGCCAAGCCAGTCCATGAGGTCCATGTTGTCGTTCCATGGCACAAACGGCGGTTTGCGTAGGTCGTCGACGGAGCGCAGGGCTTCGGAGGCGGCGCGTACCTCGGGGTATCGGAGCGAGGGGTGGTCGACAAGGAGGTCGTGGATGGGTATGATGTTGTACGGATTGATGGGTATCGTCGACGGCGGGGCGTGAGGGACACGACCGCGCGTGGGCGGTGGGCGTTGCCTGAGGCTGCTCATGGGGATGGGGTTCCGTCTTTTTTTTCTCTAACCCAAAATTATTAATTGAATCTTGCGTCTTAAAATGGACTTCACAGCGTGGCCGAGCATGTCTGTGTGGAATATTGAACGGAGTTAATACTGTAATAGATGATTTGACTGACTACTCTTTATGAGCCGAAGAAGATGAAGAAAAAACGTGGTTGGGTTTTAGGGTGGTAGATATAGAAAGGTTACGACTTACGATACGCAACCAAGAGCGGCGTGTGTCGCCACGCGCTGCTATCTGCACGTTGAGGATGAAAAGGCTGACAGTAATCGCTGCTAAGCACTTGAAAAGAGAGAAATCTCATCAAATAATATTATATATAGGCTTTTGAATCCGTTGAATCAGATGCTTCAATAATTTGCATATTTTGCACCGTTTATTTACTCTCGATCGCTGTTGCGTGCATTTTGTTTTGCTCTTGACAGAATTATTGTCTTTCGATTTTGATATCGACGGAGCCCACGCTCTCTACTAGCACTGTCCAACACGCGCCTCATCTGTGGAATGTGGATTCTTTTTGTGTTTAAAGTGAAATAAATCTACCAATAAAAAGAGTGGATATTCCCATTGCTTTTTGCTTCATCCACCATAGAAGATATGAAAATAAGTAGAATATAATATACTAGTAGTAAAGTTGTCCCCGCCTCAGAATACCGTCAATAGAGTCGAGTTTCAAGTATAAAAGTCTCCAAGTATTCAATTCAGATTCCTTCCTCCTAGGGTTGCAAATGAATAGAATCTTTTTGTTCGATTCGAAATTCGATTCGAAATTTAAGATTCGGATTCGAAATATTAGAATATAAAATCCGAATAAGAATATTTTTTTCGTTTCGGATAATTTTAGAATACGAATACAATATGGCAATATTCGATTCGAATCTTTTTAGAATATTCGATTCGAATAATATAATATATATTAAATAATATATATTTATAAATGCTTGTAGTTAAACTAACATATTAATATGAAGCAAGCTAAGGAAAATAATTATTGTTGGAATTTATCGATGAAAGATTTTTTTGTGCTTTATGTATTGGATAAACTAATGATATGTTTTGCTACCTTTCATTTTATGTCGTAACCGCATATTTCATCCACTACGTTTTTCTTTTGCTTTATATGTTTTGTAAAAATAGGTTTCCTGAAAAAAATTTATTCGTATAAGAATATTCGGATATTCGCAATTATATTCGAACATATTATCAAATAGAATATGAAACAATTTTAGTATTCGAATAATAAAAGAATACAAATATGAATATTCGAAAAATAAAAGAATACAAATAGAATATGGTGATATTCGACTCGATTCGATTCGTTTGCAACCCTACTTCCTCCTTGTCGTTAACAGAACGATTTAATCGATGCCACGTCAGCATTCAGTCGTGAAGTAAAGCGTAATCTTCATTTTCACGCGCTGCTTTATCTAATACGATAGTGCATTAAATGGTAAAACCCATTCCCAAGAAATATCTATGTGTGTCGGGACTCTTCGGTGGCCTAAATTAGAATTCGATTGGAAAATAATATGTTCGGTGTTTCAGGAGCGACACTTCTAATATTTCCAAAAAAAATAAATTGCGAGGAAGAAAGGGCATAAAAGATCATTCGTAAAAGTAACCTGAGCTGAATTTAATATCGGAGATAGAAAACCTCGAACTTCCTCCTTTCAGTCAGTCGTCAGGAGGGAAATCTTCATCTGAAGCGTTGTCAAGAAACGAGCCAAAGGTCTTTCTAAGGATGCTGAAAGTCTTGTCATCCTACTCCAAAGAAATTGAAAAATAGGTCAATTTAATCGGGTGATATAAAAGCGTTGAAATCGATTCAACTAAAAAGGAGGGACATCATCAAGCTTACGCTCTTCTTTGTCTTGAGGGATTCCTCGAGCTTAGCCATTCTCTCTGCAGTTGCTTTCTCATATTTGGACAGCATGTTCTTTTCTTTCTTTCCTGATAAAGATCCATTTTCACCAAATTTAAATTTGCCTCCATCTTGAATACGGTTAGATGAATGGGGATTGAAAGCCAAATTGCTTACTCAGTTGTTGGTATCGTAGGAATAGTCTTTCCTTCTCTTCTTCATATTTGGCGAACCCATCTGACAGCACACAAACATGGCAGTGGAAAATATCAGTTAGATTTATTAAAGTTCTTAGCACACAAACAGTAGCAAAGAAGTATTGAAACAGAGTTAAAATATTGGCCATTCCCTATAGCACCTTTAAGAGACTGCATATGGGCAGATATATCCTTGGAGAACTTCTCATGAATTTCTTGGAACTTTTTAGTGTAGCTCTTCAACGAACTCTCACACTGCACAGATAAATGTAATACCATTCAAACTCAAACATAAAGATACGGTAATTATTCAACGGACAGACCTCTTTTGAGCTCTTTAAGAGTTCCTTAGCAAAGCTTTGCCTGCGAATCATGTGGGATATAAGTGATAGAGTATTATGTTGCAAAACAGATAATTCAATTATAATGTTGATCTAAGGATGGAACTTCACCTGTCTTTCTCGATTTTTATATTCAGTTCATCCAAGCTTGACTTGATTTCTGAAGCCACGCTATAAGCATATGAACATTTATATTAGAGTTCCTTAGTTTAATGTTCAGTTCATCAAAAGCAACGCAATGACTAACAGCAAGTATTATTACTCTCATAATTCACTTATCAGTTCCTTACTTGATATAACTGGACATCGGTAATCAATTATCATTGCAAGTTAGAACATTCCAAATTCTACTTCATATTAGAAATGGCGTTCCATATACATCGTTCTTTTACTAGGCACACAACTTAGTTCAGGATAATAACTCCTAAACAGAAAAAAAGAACACTTAATACTGGTTATGGATGAATCAGCTTGCACGTAATTCTGAGAACACAATGTATCTATCTGCTAATCATACTTCTAGGAAAGAGCAACAAATAATGGACTTGCATTATGAAGCCTACGAACGATCCTGCAAGTATGATTTATTTGTGAATAGAGACTGATTATACTGAAACATACCATTTAGCGATAGCAGACTATCAAGCAAAACGTGCTTCCAACAGATGATTCAGTAAGTGAGAAATCAGTTAGAGCAAATACTTGCTGGAGATTAAAAAATGTTCTGCTCTTAGAAAAACTGAACGTCACAGAAACCACAGGTTTCAGATGGAGAAATAGTATAGATAGCTTTTACCTGGAAATCGTCTCTTCCTTTTTCTTCTGACTGTCCTTTTGAGCTTTCTCCTTGATCATCTGAAGTGCGCTGAAAATTCCTTTAATGTCGCTGCATTTCAGCACAATTTCCATCGGCTTCCGCAAGAACAGAAAGGAACAAAGCAGGAAATTCGAAGCAACAGATACCAGCGAAAAAATGGTGATCACCTCGAAATGGCTGCATCAAAATCATCATCTACGACCGCGCGCTTCCTCTTATCCGATTTAAGATTCTCGGTCTCAGAAACACGCTTACCGCTCGCTTTGGCAGCTGACATCTTGAAGTTTCTTCGGCTTAAAGCTTCTTCTCCGGCGCTTCTCCCAAATTCTCCGAGTGCACGAGAACCGTGTGACTCTTTGTTCATATCAAACAGCTGTGGTGGATAACTTCAAAAATCGAAAGGCGCGCGTTAAATTTATACTCCGAGCTCTCGTCATTCGATAATTTTCGGCCGAGGTTAAAATACCAAATGGACCTTGTACTCCTACTTATATCAAGGACCCAATCGAGTTATTTCTACTTTTACAAGCTTAATGTAGAAATATGAGGCACAACCACCATGTTGAATTTTTAATCTTCCTTTTTTCAATGAACAAAAATATATAGTTATATATGTCTGAAGTCTTGATACTATTTATATTTCTTTTTTCATTAAAAAACATGTCAGCCTTCAAATTCCACGTTATGGAATAAAAACTCTTGCTATTCATTGTATAATGCACCTCCTCTGTTTCACAGGCAAATTCTTACACCGTTTCTCAGGTAATAATAACGTAGTAGGTTTAGCCTTGGCCGGCCTCTTCTCATCGCCTTTCAACGAAGCAGAACGCTCCAATACCTTTCGATCCATATCATCAAAATCCTCGAAAACTCGCCTCTTAACGGCGAACGCATTCCCACGAACATCATCGCACTTGTTATTACACGGCAGTGGCCGAGGCCTAACACTCCTGGGCTTCACAGGAGGATTAAACAGCAAAAAATTCGACAATTTCGACGTAGTAGCTTCGTTATTACACGCCGCTCGCCCGCAGTAATCTTTGTACTCCCTCGCGACCAAATTCCTGAGAGACAGAGCAGATTTGTACTCCCTTGTTCGTCGAGAGTAGAACGCCAAGGCGTTGTTCGCGAGCAAGAGAAGGTCCCTGAAGAGCTCCTTCGCCGATTTGATCGACCCATCGGCGATTCTTGATCTTACCATTCCTACGTCCATGTGTTTCTTGATCACCTCTCTGTATCTCGCTCGTTTCTGGGGTTAAGCAACATTGTAATGCTGGTAAGAAAAAATGTAATCTTGCTCATTGCCTACCTGACTATCCATTCGATGCTTGAACACAGAGGCGGCCTGGCTTTCCAAAATGGAGTCGAATATTTCCATTTGATTAGAATCTTTGGGGGATGACTTCTTCAGGGTTGTAGAGACGACATCAGAAGAACCTAGGTTGTTGTTGTTGCTCTCGCCCAAGCTAGACACTTTAGTACTGCTGTTGCAGTTTCTCCTATTTCTCTTGCCTCGTCTCTTCTTGGCGGTCGGAGCAACTATGATAAAACCATCATCGCCCATTTGAATCGTTTCTTTTCCTGGCCGAAAAATGCCATCTGGCAAGCTAGTCCTCGTTTCTTTAGCGAAGCTTCTTCCAGCCAAGTTTTCGTTTTTCGACGTCGTTTCTCTGAAAGAAGTTTGGGAATTGTCTGAACTGAATGTGGGCGGCATGGACTCCGTGCGCCTTGAATCATAACTGGCGTCTAATGAACGTTGCAAAGTTCTGATCTTCGACTCCAAAAACCTAATAGAATCCATCAAGATAGATAGGATAAAATCTGAGAATTTCTTACATAATCCATCTTCATCCGTACTTATTCCTACTAACCGTATGGAATCGTCACATCTCGCCAATTCCCGCTTCAACTCTTCCATGCGTCGCTTTCTCAGCTCTTCGAGCAAAGCCCTGAAGCAGTAAAGTTGAGAGTGTTTGGATAAGCACACATAGCAGCAATCAGTAGCAACTGATTCGGGACATTTTTTTCGCTTTCCTTTTTCTTCGGTGAGATAGGTACTGTTTGAAATGTCGTAACAGCTGCTGGGAAAGCAGTTATTAGCAGTAAGAATGTTCAACTTAACTTACTCGGAGGTGGAAGAAAGCCTTTGCAGCTCCTCGTACTTAGCTATGCAAATCTGTAGCATTACAGCAAGAATTTAGGTATGTTTTATCTTTATCATATGTTGCATAAATGGTTCCTCTTACATCTACGTTATGTACGAGAAAAGTCTTAACATTGGTCCACCAAGATCAGAGCGAAATTCTCCAACCACATGACACTAAATAATACTATGACTATCAACGACCACAAACCTTGTAATTTTCAACTACAAGTCAGGCTTATGACCAAAAATATGAAATAACCGTATCTATGATAATAATAGCCCAATTGAAATCAAGAAGACTGACAATGACGTATTACGACTCAAATCTATTCGAAATAAATCGGAATTGTTCTTCTTTCAAATTAGGAGGTCCTGACCCAGTGAGCTATCATGCATGGTGATCGAAAGATCTAGGTAGGAGCTGAAGATGACGAATTAACTGCATTTCTAAATATTAATGAATGTGATGATTGAATTAAAAACAAAAAATTAAAAAAAAAAAAAAAAATTGGACCTCAGGGGTAAATAAGTCAGGATACACTGTGCGGACTCGGAGCTCGGAAACGACGACGTCCCAGTCATCAGTGCCGTGCCTAAGCACGGCGCTCCCCAGGATAAGCTCCTCCCACGTGCCCCACGCTGTCGTGACGTCTACGCGCCCTTCGCCGGCAGCCATCCTGGTCGCTCAAGCCGACGGACGAAGTTAAGAGGTATCGCTTCGTCTCAAAATGGAAGGTAATGAATAAAAACAGCCGCGAAATTGACGAATCGTACGGGGAAGATCGAGAGCGAGAGCGAGAGAGAGAGAGAGATTAGGGTTTTCTTTCCATGATTTTGATTATCTCCGTTGCGTTGTGCGCGGATAAATAGCGGGGTTGACGAAGGATACAGAAATGGAAGAAGGCGGCGGCGAAGCTTAGCAGCACTATCATTTGATTGTTAAAAATTCCTACAACCAAAACCAAATAGCATGGTCTCGTTTTCTCACTCACTGCAGCGTCTTTCTCTTTTCCACGTACAAACATAGTAAACGTAAAATACATGATACTCATAAAATAATTACAGGAAACGTTTTGTCGAAAACCTAAGCTATTTCTTCTTCTCTTCTTGCACATCACATCAACAACAGTAACTAAAAAGCTTATGATCAGATTATGTTTGTTGAAGAACCAGATTCAATTGTGCCGCATATCTTGCAAGATTACCTCCTCTCCTGCAGTAAGTCGAATATATATATATATATATATATATATATTATTTAATATGTAAAAACGCATCTCGCAATCACATAGCTAAAATTTAAATGAGTAAATACTATATATTCTCATTGCAAATCTTTTTACAAATTCAGAGAGCACTAGATAGAATAGAGGAAAAACTAACCTCATGAGAGCTGGAATAGTATGCTGTAGAGTCTGCAGATGTGCATAGCATTGCTTGCAGCATTCTCTCCTGAAAGAAACGACACATTAATCATCGTCATCATCATCATCATCATCATCATCATCATTACCATAACATAACAAAACACAGAACGTAAAAGCAGCATTTTTTACCGCTCCTCTAAATGAAGATCGACACCGACGGCTGGAGGTGCTGAAACTGTCGAGCGGATTTGGCTACCAAACACTGCTATGAGCTTCAAAAGAATCTCCAAGGCAACGCTCGCATGTCTATCATGTGACAGATGGAATTCATATTAATCATTGACTGACATTAAAATTATTTTCTACGTCTTGAGCATATGAGTTTCCTATGTGGCTCAACATTAACTCGCAATCAAATCCGCGCCTTTTTATATAAAAATTTACAAATGACATATTAGTAGATCCCGCTAAAAGACTCCCAACTCTTACTATGCAAGGTTCGATACAAGTATTCAAGTGAGGATATCTTTTTTCTTCCAGGTCCGGACAATGCTAAAGGGGTAAACTATACTAATTCAAATGATTAGACATATCATTGAAGTTCTAATTTGTTCAAGCACTAGTCACAACTCATAAGCCTGGCTTATATTGAAAAGTATTTACCTCTCAGTTTTGCTTTCCAATAGCCCTACAAGCACGGGGAGCAAGCAGGAAAATAGGTCCAATGTAATAATCTCAGTTCTTTCAATAAGAATACCCGCTACATCTGCTTGCACCTGAATACACAGAATTATATGTATACCTAAATCTTTCGCAGATAGACCAATACACGGAGTAATAGGATAACAAAATGTTACTCACAGCATGATCAGGCAATTTCTTCAAAGCATTTATAGCACCCTTGACATCGTTCCTTTCCCAAAAATGACGAACCACCTATTCCAAGATGAAGGAATAAACATTATAATGCATAATAGGAGCAATGAACTTGGAAGAGCACGTAAAATTATATTTTTAGAATTACCTGTAACTTTGTAAGTCTAGATCGTAACGTACTCAAAAGTACATCGTGATTCTGCATGATATTTTCAACGATACTGTTGTCATCCACAGTTAACTCATGCTTCGGAACAGTTGGCTGGTCGATATCCTGCAGGCAGTAGTAGACAGAAAACTAAATTAATGCTTGCATAAATGGAATGAAAAAACAGTTGATTCTCAGAATGCCGTAACAGTCTTACAACACATCAAGATCAATCAAGATAAGAAAACTCAATTTGGGAATGATATAGGTAGAAACGGAATATGAAAAAGGAGAATAGTTCTACCTTAGATGGGGGTGTCTGTAGAAGTTCCTCAGTCGGGCCAGAATCTGAATCAGGCACAGGACCATCGCCCGCATCTATTTTTTCTTTTCTTTCGAACCTCTCAACCAAACTACGAGTCCTTCCATGAACAACTGTGACTGCCACCACCAAAATATGAGGAACAATCAGAACTCTTTGGATGAGTTATTTACTTGCACCTGATAACAATGTCAAAACCAACCTCCATTGACAACTCTAGCGGAGTTTGCACCTTGGCCAGAGTTTACAGCTGTCTGGTCACCTGAATATGCAAAGTGCATTCATTTAAGTATGAAACATAAATCAGCTACAGCAAAAATGTAGGTATTTGAAAATTACCAAAGGAGTGATAGTGAATCGAGTAAAGAGAAATTATGCAGCAGGTTTACTTTCACCCATACCTGAAATTGTTGCTGGTGGTGAAGCCCTGTCAACCTTTTCCACAGCAGCCTTCATGTTTGTTTGTTTCGCCTCTGCTGACTCTCTACCATTTTCGTCTGTGACCACCCTGCGATCCTTTTTATTGCTAAAAGAGTTCATATTTTCAGAGGACATCGTGTCGAGGGACATTGACATCCTTTCCATATCAAATTTATTGGTCGATAACCTTCGTGCCTGAGGAGGCTTCGTAGTTACACTGCTGCTACTGATCCTAGCCGAGCCAATAGATTCCCGTCTAGATGCAACGTCTTTTGATCCAGGAACATCACGGGGTACAATAGTAGGTATGGCGAGAGACCTATTACTAGCTTGAACATTGGTTTTAACAGGTACGTTAGCAGGGACCCTCTTCTGAATTCCGACAGTTCTCGTTTGCTTGTCATCATCAGGTGCGGACACAACTTTGGGTGTATCGACTGGGTCAACTTTCTTGGCAGTAACAGAGTTTACACCTGTGGAGTTAAAATGAGAAACGGTTAAGGCTTGGCGGATGGATTGAGAGGATCAAAACAGACGCATAAATGCGAACAAACCAGCAATAGAACTGCGGTCGACATAAATAGTTTTGATTTCCTTTGAATCACTATCAGGGGTCGTGGACCGCTTGTTTGTCTCTGACTTTAGTTGGCCTTCTTCTTTGTCCATAGGAATTTCATTATTGTCACATTTCTGATTTGGCTGGGTAAGTTTCTGCGGAGCAGATCTTTGTCCATATGGTTCTATTAGCTAATATGTAAAACAAGGAAGATCAAAGTAAAGATGGGATAAAACAAAGAAACAATAATCCATATGACATCAGAAGAACACAATGTACCGAGATGTCTGCCACCCACACTGCGACTGAGTTTTCATAATATGCACCACCCAAAAGCTTCCCGTCGTGGATGCAAAGATCGCCAACAGTTGACCATCCCATATCAATTGAGTCATGGCAGATTACTGGCTCCCACGAGTAAACCTAACGATGGAAGAATATTTATACAAGAGAGATTAACGATGTTTACTTCTATAAAGAAACTAAGCAGAAATACAGAATCCACCATTCCAGAAACAAACCTTAAAACTATCATCGAGACCACAGAAAAGGGTTCTTCCATCTGGATGGAAGGAAATCGAGCGAACTCCAGCTGCCTAAAGTAGGAATAACAAACTGATTATTTGGATAAGAACGTGTTAATCGTTAATTTGACAGAGTTGGGAAGACCAGCCATTCCTACAGCAACTACCTACTCGGTATAAACACTCATTCACATGCACGGACAATTAAAGTGGACTACCTCCTTTCTGGTAGATCCAATCATCTCAAAAGTCTCCAGATCCCAAAATTTCACAGTTTTGTCCGCTGAGCCTGCAGTTTAACACATCCAAACATCTTGTCAAGCAGAAGTAATAGGGAAGAGCAAGACATGAGATGTAGATTTAAAATCTACTTCACCTGTCGCTAAAAGGAACTCGAGTGGATGAAATTCTATTGTGCGAACATGTCCCTCATGGAACTTAAAATCATGCAAAAGTTTTCCAGCTGTAAGGTCCCACACCTATAGAATAAAAAATCAGAATCCAACAAAATAAAGGAAGGATTCTAAGAACTTTCAACTAAAACATTCACAAAAAATCTGAGATACCTTTACAGTATTATCAAATCCACCCGATACAACCCACCGGCCATCGGGAGTGAATCTTATTGTACTTATGCCTCGTGTGTGACCTTTATATGTGTGGATACAGCCCTTCTTTCTAATATCCCATATTTTCAGATTCGTATCCATGGAACCAGACGCGAAAAATTCACCAAATGGATGGAATTCAACAGCAGTGCAATAGGATCTGTGTCCAGACAGAGTGCGAACCACTACAATTCAAGTATGTTAGCTAAATGAGATGTCATCTGGCACGCTAGTAATCATATATGGTGAAATGAAGACAGTTTTAATTAAGGAACCTGACATTTGGTTATGAAGTATAACTCAAAACGATATAGACATGCACAGGTTCATTGAAAATAAAACTTTGTTCTTTCTGACTATCTATAAGTAATCAAGATTTTAAGCATAAAGCAGTATCTTTGTACGGTTATGTCAACAGCTTAATTACTTTTTGTTTCTTCCAAGTCCCAGAGTTTGACGGCGCCTGAAGAAGATCCAGCAACCACTAAAACCTCTGCTGAATCAAAAGCCGCAGACTCAATAGGACTAGTGTGACCACACAGGCTCTGTAGAATTTAGGAGGATAAGTTATCAAAAGCCATAGACTCAATCAGACTAGTGTGACCACTCAAGTAAATGCGCCAACATCACAAATGTCAAACGTTTTAAATGCTCAATCAGCGATTCCGAGTGTATCCAATTCCAATATCAACATTCATTTGCAGTTGCTTTCCGATGAGTTAAAATAGAAAAAAAAAATCATAGAAGTACACAGTTGCGCTATCACGTGTGAAGGACGATTAAATGTTAACAATAACGGCATAACAGGTTTTGTAACGAGTAGAGGAAAAGTGTCGTGCCTACATTGACAACAAGCCATTATAATGGAAGAGACAAATGGTGGTGGTTGATATCATTCATCAAGTAAGTCAAGCTTCTTTCAAGATTACACGATCCCGTCTACTTCATCAACGCCTGATAACCATCGAAGGAAAAACATGTTTCCTATCTTGACCCGTCCAAATATTTCATGTAAATACATCCACAAATCTAATTTGCCAATTTCAATGGGCATTTACGTCACGTGACATCATGACAAACGATTCAATTGGAAAACTAGATCACATTGATCGTATGAACTTAAACAATCATCATGTGATGTAAAAATAATGATATCACACATTGGACATTGAATTAAATCTAAGTCATAACATACCGTCACAGATGTTGGCTTTCCAACGGACCAAAGATTAACTATTTGATCATCTCCACCAGTTATAAACATCCGACAGTTCTTCTTTCCAAAGCTCAAGCAATTTACATTTCCGGCATGTGCCACAAATTCCTCTAGATATGGTCAAGAACCAACAATTTCGAGCACAAAGTGATATAAGTGCAGATATTTAACAAGCATCTCATAAACCTAAGAGAATCCACCTCAAATCATAGGTCAGCCAAATTAAAAATCTGACAATTCTGCAATCAACAGCAACCTAAAAAATTTTAGTCTATTCATCAATTTTTTTTCTAGGCTACGTACATGTAAAATAAATTACTTGATTCTGTCGATTTTTACTTCAAGAAAGCACAAACAAGCAACTCTAAAGAGCTCAGCTCAAATACAAATAAATTCTCTCAAACAGCTTTAGGAGCCTTAACTCAACACCAAGAAAACTATTACAGAACATCTCCGCACAAAGTTCTATCGCATTCCAGCTATCCTATGTATACGTTCTAGTTCGAAACCAGAATAAACTCTATCTACTAAACAAAATTCAACTCACCGACACGCGCATTCAACAAAAACACGCATTCGTAAGCACGCATACAAGTGATACCAGAAAAATGAAAAGTTAGAAGAGGATACGCAGTTTATATCCACGCTTCGCCATTTTATCACCAAAATCACAACGCCTGGGAAATCAGAGCACCGAAACGCCGCCGTTGTCGGTGCCTCAGCGGAGAAGGGATCCCAACGGCTATATATGCCCGCAAGAAGCACTGTAACGCTTAGGGGAGAAATCAACCCCAAAAAGTAAGAAAAGGGATTTCTCTTACTGAAGAAGAAAAGGAACACTCTGGCAATTAACAGAGATTCCAATGGTGAACATCAGGGAAGAATAAGGGAGTCAACATTTTTTTATTTTTCTCTATAAAAATAATTAATAAATATTACATACAATTATTCACCCCACCCTTTTATTTTGTTTTATTTTAACCAAATACAAATTCATACATAACGAGCAATGTTTTAAAAAGCGCAAAGCGCAGAGTGTCGCGTTTTGGGGTCGGTAGCGCGTAGCGTAAATAGCGTAGCGCATTGCGTGAGTATTTCGGATAAGCTAGATATAATACAAAAAAATATATATATATAATAAATATAAATATGATCACTTTTCATATCATTATTGTAGTTATGAGACTAAATAACCGATATTTTTTTCAAAAAATTCAATGAAATTAGATATAAATAATTGATTAAAATCTAAAACTTAAATATGTATAAATGATATATTAAAAGTTTTTATATCTCCTATAATATATTTAATTCACTTTACTCTAAATCTTTTGCTTTTCATTAACTCGATTTTTTATAAATGACAGAAGAAATAAAATATTTATCAATAGATAAAAAAAAAAATAACTTGAAAAAGCATTAAATAAATAAGATAATGATAATATCTCCCTCCACTATATATATATAAAAAGTTTAAGTTGTGTACTATTTCAGAACCTTCGTCACCACTCCACTCAACATACACGTGACTGACAAGCTATCCTAGGCGCTAAACTCCACGTGTTAGGTCGAGCAAAGAACTAAAGTCAGTCAAATTAGGCGCTTTTTGACCGGAAAAATGAT
Organism: Craterostigma plantagineum; assembly: GCA_027422505.1. Classification (NCBI taxonomy): domain Eukaryota; kingdom Viridiplantae; phylum Streptophyta; class Magnoliopsida; order Lamiales; family Linderniaceae; genus Craterostigma; species Craterostigma plantagineum. The sequence continues at coordinate 505,909 of JAPQWV010000033.1, read as the reverse complement.
AAAATAAATAGAAAACTAAAAAATAAAATATACGCTAAATAAAATGCGCCTTGTCGCGTTTTGAAAACAATATACGCGTTCGCGCGCTACGAAGCGCGCATCCCAACGCTTTTAAAAACACTGATTAACGAGTCGTGGATGGGTGTCTTGTACGTATTCTATGAGAATTTGGTTTGACCGACACGATTTAATAGTGAAATAGAGTATAGACATAATTAATTATAGGTATATTTTGTTTTCACCTTTGTTGACTCAATATTATTTTAATTGTATGCATGGTTTACTAAGCTATCACGGATGCAGAATGAGATTGTATGGGCGCTGTAATCTTTCTTTTTAATATATATTTTGCTTGAAGTTGTTTATATTATGCGATGGAGTGTCTTGATTATTTTATGAGTAAGGTAATTAGGTTGGGGCATAGTTACTTTAAATCAAATACATTCTAAACTTTAAACTGTCGTATTATTTTTTGAAACCGAAAACAAATTGAGACGTTGCAACCACTATAGCTTGTGCAATGAACTATATAGTGGCTAATATTTATGATTCGCTTTCTTCAATTATACAAAATATGATAAGCTGACAAACCTAATAATTAATAAACATATTTATAGAAAAGTTCAATTTCGTTGTCTTATAACAAACCAAAAACTAAAGTCCACCATCGAAAATTCAATGGGAATCTTGGTAGGTGAAAGCAGCGATTAGATAATCCAAAGCATTAACATTTCTGGACATGGGATTATGAACCACTTCAGCAATTTTAATTATAAAATTATTAGTTGAATTAGAACTAATCAATTTAAGGATGAATCTTCAATCATTTGCTACGTAAAGTTACCATGGAATCCGTTACGACTAAGAAAATTTAGTTGGTTTTGCCGTAATTATTACAATTCTGATTTTGAGACAATAGTATATAGTATGGGCCCTCATTCTAAATAAATACTATCAATCTCCAACTAATGCCCATTAGTATATAACGAAAGGCAAACGCGGCTCGATCACAGACTATAAATAGAAAAAAAGAAAATAGTAGTAGAAGACATGATTGTCATGACCGGACCGGAGCGGCCGGTTCTGACCGGACCGGTCAAAAATTCGGTCCGGTTCGATCCAGTCCCGTCTTTTTTTTCTAATTTAAAAATAAATAAAAATTTGTTGGCTTAAATAAATCACACAAAATAGAATTAATAAATTAGTTTGGTCTAGTGGTTAAGTTGTGGCCATTTTACTTAATGGTTTTGGGTTCGAATCCACCCAACACCCTATTTTTATATTTTATAATTAACCTATTATTAGTTCACTAATTTAAATTTGACCGCAACTCATAGATTTAATACTTGGTATACGATTAATTTATAACAAAACCCACACAATTTACGTTTATTTGATTTTACCTTAATTTAAATAACTATAATTTGAAAGAAGTTCATCAAAACATGTAAGTTTTTCATATTATGTGATTAATTCATAGATAAAGTATATATTTATTATATTTAAAATACCGATTTTACTCCGGTTTGATTCCGGTTCTATACCGGTTAAACCACTAAACCTTAAACCACTAAAATTTTCGGTTCGGTTCGAAAACCCGATTTCAGAACCTTGGTAGAAGACTGAAATATATGAGGATAAAACTTAATACAAAGGTATATATGATTCATATCGCAGCTAACTAACTCGATTAGATTGAAATGAATACTTACAAGAAATTACTTATACGATGGAGACATTCAATTAGACTACGCTCCACGTTACCATCCCATTTAACTCAAACTTTAATTTTATTTATTTACTACCGTTAACACGTATCTATTTATTTAATTTTATGGACAAATTGTTGAGATTTGGAGGATAGAGAAAGAAGAGCCGTTTATTTCTCTGCTACATTTGTTGTCGTGATTGTAGCATGTGCAGCACACCGTCGTCCATGTGTTCATCATTGGTCCACATTGATTGATTAATACTAATCGATGTCCACATACAGACATTTTTTTTTTTTAAATAATGAGCTACAAATTAAAAATATACGAACTAAAGTTTAATTCAAATTAAGTGGGTCAACTGCATTATAGAAGCCGAAAAAGGGCCCGTAAAGTATTTATAAATTGTCTTTAGCCTTAATAGGTTTTGACCTCATGTAATAATGGGTCTACGAATACTAGTGTACGATTAAAGGCCCACTGAATAGATTTGTCTTGAACTTGCGTTTATTTCTTCATCTACTGATATTGGTTTTGCACTGGTTTTATAGGCAGATTAAAACACTGAAAATTATACCACTAAATATTAAATATGATTTGAAAACCTTGATCACATTCACAACCTCAAAACAAGAGTGAAGTGAAAAGGATTTGGAGGACTGCAATAAAAGTACCGTGACGCATGAGGCAAATATATGATATAACATGGGATAACATTGAAATATTTATTGTTGTTTTTTTTTTTTGCGTGTCACGGAGAGACAATTATGTCACGCCAGATCTTGTGAAATGTTTCACGTTATCAGTTGCTTGCTTTATGAATGTAAGTATTTTCCCTTATGTCACGGGAAATTTATATATATATATATAGAGAGAGAGAGAGAGAGAGAGAGAGAGAGAGACTCAGTTTTGATTTTTGAACTTTGAAGACGGAGTTTAGAAATGCATACCAGGGCATCGGAATTCCCATGTTATCCCTTCAAAGCAATAGCCAAAATAAAACAATAACAAGATCATTCATTATCATAGCGGAGTTTTCAATGATTAATTGATTAAAATATACTTGCCATAAACATAAAGGGTGATACTATTTTAGATTTTATACTTAAAATTCATATGGCAAACGAAAAAAAATCCACTTATATACTTTACTGAATTTAATATAGAATTATATAATTATGAGAACCTAGTAATATTGGTTGAAATAGAAATTATTTAGTTAGAATTCGTCAATAATAAATATGAGAGAGAATAAAATAAAGCATTAAATAAACTTAAAAAACATACTACCTCCGTCCCAGTAACTTTTGTACATTTTACTAAATCGGGTGTCCCACTATCTTTTATACATTTCCTTATTTAATAAAAAATCATCACAAACAATCAAAATAATAATATTAAATATTCTTAAAAGACGTGTCAAAATATACAATTTTTTACATTTTAATTGTACCATATTATTAAAATATTCAGTTTCTTAAAAACCGCGCCACACTCCAAATGTCCAAACTGGGACGGAGGGAGTACTACTTTTATTAGGATTTTATTTGTTAATAAAGAGGGGGTGCATTAGTAATAGGGTACGTGTAGAATTTCCCAATTTTAAAAAGTCATTCGCCCAGTTACAAGAAGACAACAATTTCTCACGGGCCACATCTACTACAACGCCGTCACGATCCATTGGTTGGTAACATAATAAAATTGTCTTATGATTTGCATTAAACTAAACTAAAACTCCGCCGTAAATACCAAATCTAAACATGCATGCGTATGGTGGATTATATTCCATCACATAACCGTATACCTTTGATTTATTACCGAAATATTAATTTCATACGAATCAAATACATGGTGAATCTACACAAACATATCCTTTTGTATAAAAAATTTGCAAGTCAGTACCTCTGTTAGGAAATTTTTTATATAAGTTCTCGTTTGACTGTGTGCACAATCTTCTCATTCTTGACGTACCTTTTTATATGTGTATTATGTAGCACGCCGCGCGTTTATACGGCACCGATATACGTTTTATATGGTACCTAATGTGTTATATGATGTACCGTTTTCTCACTGTATTATTTACCACTATACGTTTCTATATGGTACCTAAATTTGTTATATGATATACCTAATGGCGAATCATGTAGCAAAGTGCAAAAAATTTATTCTAATAGGTAAAAAAAAAACACTTGCAGAGTAGTGCTTGCAAGTTTTTATACAAATAAAACTTCTTAATTAATAACTGATAACATCATGCCGTAAACATAGCAAATGCATTCTCTCATAACTTTCACATTCGCCCAATACAAAAAAGTTCGAGCTCATCACTCCCTTCGATAGCAGCAGCTTAGATCATAGAACTCAATCAGAAAAAATTCAAATCTTGGATGAAGAATGGGTTGCTGCATTAGTTCCAACAGTTGTAAAGCACAAAAAACTGAAGCTAAGCTCAAGCAGATCGGCGACTTCAACAAATCTCCACCGCCGCCGCCGCCCGAGGAAGAAACCGTCAAGGAAATAGTTCATCTCTCGCAACCACCCCAGCCGCCGGCGCCGGCGCAGAAGCACCGAAGAGAGGATCTCAGTACTACTGCTACGGTTATTACAAGCAGCCCATTCATAAAGTCAGCTCCACTTCTCGAGAAACAACCGCCGGCGGCGCCCTTCAGAACCCCGCCGCCGCCGCGCTTCTATCATCCCGACCGACACGGCGCCGTCCCGCCTCCTTCCGTGAAGAATACGGAATCCCTCGCCGCCGCTCGAGCCACCGCGAAGGACGAAGTCTCGGAGGATGTGTCGAGCACGGTGAGCGAGAGTACCGTATGCACGGCGGCGGTATCGGAGGGCAGGGAAGAGCCGCCGGCGAATAACCCGGTTAGGGAAGCCTCGGTCGAGAGGAGGCAGAGGGCGCCGTCGAAGTCTCCCGGCCGGAGAGCCGACCCGTCCTCGAACCGGGTCAGGCAATCTCCGGTAAGGGGGAGAGATAGCAATGGCGGCAGAGTCATCGCGGACCGCCGGTCGCCGTCCCCGGCCACGCGCTTGGATCGTAGCAAACCTCTTAAACCGGTCACCAACGCCGGCGGCGTCGGCCAAGCTGCGAGGGGAGCGATTCGATCGCCTAACCGAGTGGCGTCGGAAGTGACTCGAGTGCCGCCGGCGACGGTGGGGGGCGATGAGTCGTTGGAAAACCCGCTTGTGTCCCTGGAGTGCTTCATCTTTCTGTAGTTTACGTAAGGGTATTTTGGGAACTAACTATTACGGTGTCGTTATTTGTATTTATCTAATTTTAGGGGGAAAAAAGGTCAAAGACAGATTTGGAAGAGAAGATTCTGATATGTCCTTTGATTTTGTTGCGTTTTTCTGCAATGTCTTTGATTGTGATATTCGTATGGCTTGCGTCAATGATTTGATTTCACATGTTGGGTTTGTGTTAAACAACAATGCAAAGAAAATTTAATACTTTATTACCATTTGTTAAGAATATATACACTAGATGTAGCATCTATTGTATTCGGAGTGGAATGAAATTGTAGACCTTTGATTATTCAAAATTCAAACATAGGATGCTGTGGTAATTTTACCAGTTTATTGTATCTGTCTGTACCTACTTTGCACCTTTTGACATTTAAAAAAAAAAAGTTTATAAAAGTATGTGAAAGGTTTTTATGTCTTATCTCACTTTTATAAAAAATTTCCCTACAAAAGCACATTTCTTGAATCTTTCAACTTTGTCTTGTTCATATGGTCCTAGTGAGTGGTGTGGTGTGGTGGGAGACATTATCACAAACTATTTTTCATTATCTTACACACACAATACGCACAGGTTCGTATTTATTTCCTAATGATAGCATGGATTGAAAAACGAATGAATGGGACAACTTCAAAAATTACAACAAAAAATATTAAGTTAAAAAAAATCCATGTCTGCCGTTGAGATGAAGTCAAAGCACCGAAACCAACTGCTTAACGAATGAATGGGAGGTTCTTATTGGGCCCGATCTGATTATATTATGCAGCCCATTAAGAATGTATTTATTTCCTATAAATAATGTTTTAGTATAAAATAAATTTTGGACTGAAATAGCAATGGTGATTAACGAGCCAATGTTTGTCTAAATCAACCCGAATCATATTTCACTCTAGTGCTGATCAATTAAGTAATAATCTCGACATAAGAAAATATTATATAACTATCAACGTCATTATATGCTCTAATAGAGTAAGTTTTCATAATGAAAACTCTTTTATGTAAAACAAATATCTGCTTCGAAAATCTTGTAATAAGTATGAAGTCAAAGAGAGATATATACGCTCAGACAGACTTGATATGCAATGCAAGCATAGGTTCAGGACCAAGCTAGTATATATAGATATACCTATTTGCCATAAAGACAAAAGTAAAATTGGAAAAACACGATCCAAGTTAGAAGAAATAAAGCACAGACTGAGGGAATCTTTTGTAATGGATGAATACGGAAAAAGGCACATAAATGGTTTAAGCATACAAAGACAAAATTGCAAGATCAGAGGTAAACACTATTTCCTTCCCCTTTTTCTGAACATCACCTTTTGTTGGTGATAAAAAAAGTTGGATTTTTTTCTTTCGATTTTCCCAATCACCATATCTTCAGAATTTTCAACAGACGGAATACCAAATGTAATTAACAACGGATCGTGTGTGGTTGGCAGACAACGAATGCAACGATGTTTAGGTTTTTCATGCAACTAATTCCACTAAGATTAGGGCACGGTAAGGAAAAAAAATTTAGTTTTAAGTACTCATACCAGTTTATATTCTGCAGTACCAACAAAAACATCATCTGATACCAGTTTATATATACTTTAAAACAAATTTCTACGAAATTTTACAGAAATTGGGTCATTTAAACAATAGTTTTTTTTGTACATGATGTGAAACCTATTTTAAAACCTTAAAGAGTGTGAATTCAAATTAACCCCTCAAAAACAGCGTTCTTAAATATACATATAGATGTTCTGTTCTCGTATTTAATTTATATTATTTTAGACGTGTTTAACTAGACGACCAATATGATAGTGATGAGACCCTGACTACATTTGGCCTTTTTCTCCATAATTTCACACACTCACAAACACACACACAACTTGTCTCTGCATTTATACAACTGAATTTGAGTACTCCGAGGAGGGCAAGACAAGAAAAAAGTCCATTACAAGAATCTTTTATTTAAAGCCATGGCATTTCTTTAGTTATCTCCACCCTTTCTTCTCTTTCTTCACAATTTTTTTTGCAAAACAAGGAAATTAGAATCTTATTCAGCAAATGGGTTTTATGGGAAGTTTCGTGTTATTATTGCAGGATCGTGGGAGAAAGCATTGCAGAAGCGTGTTTCGCAGGCTGAGAACGATGGTCTATTGTAATAATAAAGCTGGGAGAAAGAAGAAACACGAGTTTAAGTTCCATTATGATCCTTACAGCTATGCCTTGAACTTCGATGATGGTTATGGAAGGTTATTGGAAATGATGGAGAAGGAGAAAGAAAGAGAACTAAGCGGCATTTGGGATTTTTATGTTATTCTCTGCATTGAGTCGTTGGAGTTTGAAAAGGAACAATAATCGACATGTTTATTCAATGCTCAAGCCTCATATTCCTCTCTTTTTTTCTTTAAATAAAATATTATTAGCGTTCGAACATGAAATAATGCCATCTTATGTTATCTTAGTCCACGTTAGTTTCTTTCATTACATGTTATTGCATAAGCGCCCCAATCAATTCGGTCAAACGGATAAGTATTAATCGAACAAGAAGTTAAATCATTCTTATACATTCATTTAGAACAAAAAATGTCACAACCAACGGGGTTGGTCCAAGTGGTAAGCGGCTTGGTATCGCTTAACCAAGGTCTCGGGTTCGAATCCTTGTATATGCAGCACCCCTTTGGGAGCCTCACCTGTCCTTACCAGGTACGCGACGCGGGGCAAACCAGATTAGTCGGGGCAACCCGGAACCGGTCGGGTATCCGAAAAAAGAACAAAAAATGTCACAAGGAATATGCATTGATACAAGTATATTGATACACATCTTCAATGTGCCATGTGTTGATAGTAATAAAAAAGAAATCAATTTATTTGAATTTATGATAACAGCAATATATATACCTAATCAGACGTGATAGGCGTTTATTTCCCATCATTAATCAAAAGCCACTATGCCTATACTTTTCTTCACGAATAGAGCCGCTAATTTCGAATCACCGATTTCATATTTTTACTAAATATTTCTCCATATAATGCTTTTCCTCTTTCCATGATTTAAACTGGTCAACGAATGGTCAACTGATATCCAATCCATTTTAATGCTGGTGATCTGCCTAATCTCTTTTCGACTTTGACTTTCATTCTTTTAATCAAAGATATTATCATTGCAATACTTTATTCACGTAATCCTATCCCGTAATAATAAATCATACATATCCCCCAGGCGACAGATAATACACATTATTTTGGCAAAGATTTAAAAGAAAAATCCCATGCTTTTGACCAGAAAACTTATATATATAACTCTCTCAAAGTTCTAACGTTCTTACTCCAATGGCTCTCATCGTTAGACTCATCTTTGCCCATCTCTTGCTTGTAATCGCAGAAACAACAGCAGATAAAAACCCTAATCTCATAAACAGCGACGATCTTGTGACTAATCTTCCTGGGCAACCCATCGTCGAATTCAGACATTTCGCCGGATATATTAACGTCAACGAAACGAATGGCAGAGCACTTTTCTATTGGTTCTACGAAGCAGCCGAGAACGGCGATAAAAAACCTCTAGTTTTATGGCTTAATGGAGGGCCGGGATGTTCATCGATTGCATATGGAGCCTCACAAGAGATTGGGCCTTTCTTCGTCGACAAAGATTATGAGAAGAATTTGACATTTAATCCATTCTCATGGAATACAGGTGATGAAAAATGTTTATTAAGTTATCAAAATAAGTATTTTTACGTTGATATATGAACATCTCTTGTGGGGTATTTAAACTGCAGAAGCTAATATATTGTTCTTGGAGTCTCCTATTGGCGTTGGTTATTCCTATTCAAACACTAGTAGCGATTATTATCATCTGGGAGACGAATTTACAGGTATTTTTTCATTTGAGTCTGAAAAATAATGCTTTATATTCTAAAGGAACAATACGATTATAAAGTGGTCACATTTAGTTTCATCATCACATAAGTTGCATTTGACCTAAAATAACCTTTTCCACGTTAATATTAGTTAGCATATGCCCCGTGACTTCAACTAAATAAATAAATATCTATGTCCCCTACCAAGTTCTAAGACGGACATAAATCTTGTGCTAAATTCTAACACTAAAGACGCTTCATATATTTTTCCAGCAAGAGATACCTATGCTTTCCTACAAAAGTGGTACCTCAAATTCCCATCCTACAGAAACCGTACATTTTACATAGCTGGTGAGAGCTACGCAGGTATGTGTTTATTATATGCAATACAACCATGTAAATAAATCTGAAGTCTCTCAAATTGAAACCCTAATCCAGGAAAAATTTTACCTTTTGATTTCTTCTTTGACCAGGGAAGTACGTTCCCGAGCTCGCTGAGGTCATCATCGACAACAACAACAACAAGAAAGATCCCTCCTTGTTCATCGATCTCAAAGGCATATTGGTAGACAGTGATCATCTCCTTTTTGTCCGAATTCGATGAATTCATTAGTTCGAAATCTGAACAAGACGTTTATTTTTATTACACGGTGTATATATAGCTAGGTAACCCCGAAACGTTCGATCCCGAGGATTGGAAAGGCTTGATAGATTTCGCATGGAGCCATGCGATCGCCTCAGATGAAACGCACAAAGCAATCATAGATACATGCGATTTCTACAGCAACGATACTTGGAAAAACCTCACTTGCAAGGACGCCGTGGATGAGCTTCTTAAGCAGTACCAAGAAATTAGTATATACAACCTCTACACGCCGAAATGCCTTATTAACTCGACCGACGCGCACGTGCTAAAGGCGACGACAAAGGGTTCGTCGAAAATGGTAATAAAATCGCAGTAAGATGTAAAATTAGGGTTTTGGCTTTTATGGGATTCTTTCTTTCTTGATTCTTTTTCTTTTTCCATTTTGTATGAGATTAGATTCCGCGAATAATGGGAGGGTTTGATCCGTGCTTGGACAACTATGCGAAGGCGTATTACAATCGAATGGATGTTCAGAAGGCACTTCATGTTGCTAGCAGCAGAAGGCATTGGAGCCCTTGCAAGTCAGTGTTCTTGAAAAAACCATCGAGTATTTTTGTGTCTATTAAAATAATTTTTTATGCTAACTATATCGATGTTTAATTTGATTCAGTCAGACAATGTTCGATAATTGGTCGGACTCGAGAGAATCTGTTCTTCCCATATACAAAAAGCTCATTGCCTCAGGACTTAGGGTTTGGGTCTACAGGTATATTATATATATATATGTGTGTGTGTGTGTGTGCGCATGTGTATGAACGTATATATTCCATGTATTCATTCAATTTTCAAATTAGTTTGAATAATTTTCGTGGATTATTATATTTCCAGCGGCGATGTCGATGGTAGGGTTTCGGTTCTTGCAACGCGGTACAGTTTGGGCGTATTAAAGCTTAAAATCAAGAGTGTGTGGAGACCTTGGTATCATCAGAAACAGGTGATGAACACATTCTTTATTTGTGCTTAGCATTTGATTTAATTTAATTGTAGTTATTGATTTATTTAATCATTTTAATTATATACATAGGTGGGAGGATGGGTTCAAGAATACGAAGGGCTGACTTATGCTACGGTGCGAGGAGCTGGCCATGAAGTGCCGATGTATAAACCAAGCGAGGCGCTTCTTCTCTTTAAATCGTTTCTTTCAGGCGTACCTTTGCCTTCGAAACGATAGAATAATAATTCATTTTCAATGCTATTAGTGTTATATACACACACATATATATATGTATATATATCTTTATTACATTATATAAAAGCTAGGATTGGATACAAGTTCAAAGTCCAAATTGATTTGGTGTGTAAAATTGCTCATTAATAAAATAATAATAATATTAATTTAACTCAACACCCACTAGGCACTATCTACTAATTCAACCTACACATAAAGAAAACTATCCACTGCTATTTTTAGTTATTATTATTATCTTTAATTTAATAATATGATAAAAAGAAGGCACGCAGTGTACTTAATTACAAGTTTTAGTTAATTATTGTTCTAACTCTAATTTTATGATAATTTATATTTTATAGCACACGCATCTGAGTGTGCAAGTAGTACTAGAATATATATATTGACTTGACGAAGCATGTGTGTAATAAATAATAAAATTATAGTTTCAAAGGTGGGAGATATATATGGTTTCCGATGTTTATGTAAAGTTGACCCTATTAGTCGTATAAAAAACGGATGTTACATTGCATGTGTAATAATTGAATTGTTATATATGATATATGTGTTACAGTTTTAGAAAGAGAACTCTAAAAATATAGCTATAATATGAAAGTTTTTTTTGTAGGGTAACCATTTTATGTTTTAATGCTCGTAGTTAAGACTTAAGCATTTTAAACCAAGTAAACTAGTATCTGGTTGCACACCCTACGTGTGTGCCAAAAAAAAAATGACAAAAAGTGGTTTTTGTTTTAATTTTGATTTTAATACCTAGTTAAGAAAATAAGCATTTACTAAAAACAGAATAGCAGTTTCTTTAGATTAGAATAGCACTTTCATAAGACTAAAAGAACGTGCTCTTTAGATTAGAATACCTAATTAATATTTTTTAATGTTAAATTTTGATTGGTTGAAATTGACATACCAAATTGATTAGTGGCAGTTTCTATGAGGGCAAGACTCTTAATAAAATAGAAAGATAGTAGAATATAAACAAATAGAGAGAAAAATCACGTCCTCTTTGTCCATTTTTGATTAAATATTAAAACTCGAACTAGTATATCTGAAATGTCGACTAATGACATAGGCTATGTTAATTAAGACGACATAACTTTTCACAAGTCAATCTGTGCCTTATCATCTTTTCGTCTTATCGTTCAGTTAGCTTGAAAAAGGGACTCGTAGTTAGAAATGCTTCCTCAACTCAACAAGTATCTTGACTTTAGCTATCTAGTTATAAAGGAAAGGGAAGAGAGTCTCGAACCAGGCCGGTGAAAATGTCTAAAAGTATGTATCTGCGGAAGAAAGAGCGCAACTTTTCTTTAAACGTGTGGTGAAGTACAGCGGGATGCCGCAAGACATAGTGAGTGATCGGGATTGCCCATTCACCACCGGTTACTTTTGGACTGATCTATTCAAGTTCTTTGCGGCTGAAGGAGAGTGAAGAGGCGGCTACTATGTTGATATTGGATGTTGAAAGGGCACGAATCGGTGACACATCCACATGTGCCCGCATAAGGTGCTCAAAGGTGAGCACCATAAAATTCCTTTCTGTCTCTATATATAGTTAACACATTATGGCGTTCTAAACATATATTTATTGACGAATGATATGGTGCCCACCTTATGTGAGCACCTTATATGGACACCTGCTGATTTGACACCGATTCGTGCCAAATCGGCATGCCACTTCAACATCATATGTGATTGTGGCATTAATCAACACATCTTTGGCGTCATAAATCGACACATATGATGTAGATGTGACATGTTCACGTAGAGTATATCAAGGTCACACAACAAGTGTCACATAAGACATGAACATGCCACATCAGCATCATATGTGTTGATATATGACGCCTAAGATGGTTGATTACTGCCACATCACATTTGATATTAGTAGCATGCTGATTTGGCACGAATTTGCTTAATAGAGAAAAATCAGTCAATTGATCCGAAAGGCTGCTAATCCGAATTCTAGAGAGAGAAAATCAGAAGTCATTCACTTCAAATCAGCAGGTGCCCATATAATGTGCTCACATAAGGTGGCCACCATATCATTTCTCTATATTTATTATGCTATTAATTGCTAAATAAATACTCATTATGGAGTATGATTTTCAGTAGTAATATTAAGTTGACTACACCTGGCAATATTAATAAACCTACTCATTTGGATCTCGTGTGCCTACCATCACAAGGCAACGATCATTAATAAAAGAGAGGAAAGGAGATAAAAGAAAAACTGGAAAGCATTAAAATACATCTATGATCGATTTCTAATAAAATGATTTGACTAATTAGTGAACACACATTAACTACGTACTCATATAGATGCTGAAAAAAGAAAAATGATTTAATTGATCGGTTTGACTCACGTTGACTATATAATTTTAATAGAGAAAATTAACAAGTTGTAAATACATTGCATGTGCAAAAGGCAGTGCATACATATGCTCAGAAGCTTCAATAAGTGAGCATCTGAAAAAGTCATAATGGACGAAGTCTCTGATCCAAGTTTTGATAATGTTCTTGTCTTAGACATCAAGCTTTATTTTTTTAAAGAAATATATAGTCCTAGTTGGTGAATGTGCGTTTGTTTATTATAAATAGAGAAATTACGACGAATATTGTTTTCCAGCTGTAATCAATCCACAGTTAATATTTAAAATCAATTTCCCTTGAGGTAGGGCAACCTAATTTTCATTGAAGGCAACCGACGAATAACCTATTTTGGCATATCTATAAATTGCAGTTATATGGCTGTAAATTGGCTCAACTTTGTGGGATTGAACTTGTGAACTCGATCTTTTTAATAAAAAATATGAAAATAAATTCATTTGTTTAAAAGAATAAATAAATTCGACCCTTTGCATATATTATTATTATTATTTGACTTCATCGGATTCTTATTAATGACGCGAGGACAGTTTTTACATATTCTAAATGCATGTCAGATTACAATTACAGTAATATTTTCTAAGAATGATAAAGTATGTAAATAATGGGGCATATTCATTTTCTAATAATGATAATTGTACGAGTACCCAAAAAAGTCAAAAAGGATGTTTTTATTTCGTGTGGTTATGATATTCTACTGTCATTATTTTAATTTATTTCTTTAATTGTCGTTTGTTATTAATAATGACGACAAGCCAACCAGTCCCTCCAAATCCACAAACTCCTAAAGAGTCGGTGAATGTTGATTTGTTCGATATGTGAGACCAATAAATATTTAGATATATATATATATATATATATATATATATTTTATTATTGTACAAGTGCCCTTCACAATCATTTCTGAAAATAAAAATATTAGTCGATGGCTGTCATGTTTATACACGCACCTAAATATGTCTGTGTGTGTTGGGTATGCACCACTCCACCACACAATCGAGCCCACCTTAATGATTACATTCTTCCAACAGATTGCATTATTATATGTGTATAAAATATTTATTACATACTTATATTAATAAAAAAATCCTAATTATATGAATGAGATTAGCGTAGTAATTGCGTAATAATGGAGAGAGGGATGTGGGGACTTCATAGTTCATGCCTAGTACATGGGTCCCACTTCCCTCATAAATGTACCATAGAAAATTGATCCTTCACTCAACCGTATGTCAAAAAATAAAAATAAAATAGCATTTAGAAAATATAGGGATACAAAGAAAGTAGTATCTTTATAATTATTATTTATCTCACAGTTCATAACACATAAAAGCACACACTGGCCATGTGCACTTTGCTCCATCAGTTCTTGCTGGCGATTTCTCATGTCCAGTTAAGACTCAGAAAAGGATAGATTTGCTTGTCATTTTCAAGAACATGAGCTTCTTCGGCCCCTTAATATATCTTCTCTGATAATCTTTCGATTATTCACCCACTCTCTGTTTTAAGCGTGTGAGAGTGGAAGATAGTTTATGGATTCCAAAGCTATTCTTGATTACGCTGTGTTTCACCTTACCCCTACGAGGACAAGGTAAAGTTTCTCGCCCCAGTTTTTTTTTCCTTAAGACAAGATTGTGGTAAAACAGTCTCGATCTTTACATCGTGGGTTGTTTTTTGTTTCCTTGGATGAAAAAAGATGTGATCTGATTATATTCCGTGGGAAGTCGAGCGAGAAGCTAGCTTCTGGGCTGGTCGAGCCATTTGTCACTCATCTTCAATATGCTAAAGATCAGATTCCAAAAGGTGGATATTCAATCACTCTTCGCCCGCCATCTTCTTCTGTTGATGATGATGCGCCATGGTTCACCAAAGCCACATTTCAGAGGTAATAATAGTGATTTGCCTTTATCCATTTTTTTTATCTTTAGCTGGAAAGATGCTCTGTTTCCTGATACTGTAATAGTATACTCTGTTCTGAATCTTCGGATCTTGATGTGATAATCGGATGAGGGCATTCTTTTTGGGGGGAAATTATGCTATTACAAGTGAACTACGAAGATCGATCAGAGAATGTTTGATTTGTTTCTAACAGTTCTATATCTGCTTTTTTTTTTCTGTGTGTGTATTGTGCTGGGCAGATTTGTGCGTTTCGTAAGCACGCCTGAGATTCTCGAGAGGATAATGCGTTTAGAACGTGAAATACTTCAGATTGAGACTTCGCTTCAATCCAACGAGGTTCTTCGCATCGAAGACGCCAGCCATCAAGGAGAAGGTACAAAGGATGGTGCTAAGTGACTGATATCACATTTCTCTGTGTACATATAATCATTGGACTGAATTCTGATTTACAGGAAGCTCGCCAGCCTCTAATGGCATGACAAAGAAGTCGACTAATTCGTCGAGCACTGAAGAAGAAGAAGATGGTTCTGTACACAGAGAAAGCTCCAAGTAAATAAACCTCTCCATACATTAAATAATCCTAAACTAGTTCCCATCTCTTTTGTATACATGAAAAGGATGAATTTATGGTTATTACTTCGGTAAAGGGTTCAACTGCAAAGGCTCATGGACGCCCGAAAAGCGCTGCTGCTTAAAGAGCAAGCCATGGCTTACGCCCGAGCAGTTGTGGCAGGTTACGAAATAGAAACCATCGATGGCCTCATATGCTTCGCTGATGCCTTTGGAGCCTCTCGTCTAAGGTAAAAAAATGGCTGTTTAGACATCTTTTGGCCTATTTGAACTGCAAGAAAACTGCTGGGACGTACCTTAATTTTTCGAAAAAAAAAATTGTTCGCTGATTGATGTTAGAGCTGCGTGCGCCGACTTCAAAGATCTGTACAAGAAAAAGCACTCGGACGATCAATGGATGGATGAGCTTGCGGCCGTTCAAGCATATCCCGCCGTCCACGATCTCTCTTACATGGGAACGCCTGGAATTATTTTAGCAGGCGAAAATTTTCAGAGCAGTTCAAGCCCGTTAGCTAGAACTGGCTCGGACGGCTCCGATGGAAGCAAAGGTGCGTTTTTTTTTTTTTTCTGTAGTATAAATTTCGAGCGGAGATTTATTTTCGGACAACCTTAAAAAAACTGTTGCAGAAAACAACAGTACGGCGCCAGAATTGAGCAGCTCAAACGCTCAGCAGCAAATGCCGTGGATGAATAATCAGATTCCTCAGTATCTGTACGGCTATCAAATGCCTTATCAGGGCTACCCGATGCCTTATTTCCCGGGGCAAGTTGGATTTCCGCCGCCTAAGGATAAGAAAAAGCACAAATCGTCCAAGAAAAAGAGCGAAAATTCGGGGGATTCGAAGTCTTCCGAAGAAGAGGAGATTACGTCTAGTGATTATTCTTCGTCGTCTGATAACGATTCTTCGAAGGGGAAGAAGCAGAGCATGAAGAATAAGAAGAAGAATAAGAAGGCTTCGAAAACTGTGGTGATACGCAATATAAACTACATAACGTCTAAAAAGCGCGGCGGAGAAGAAGATGAAGCGTCGGGCGATGGATCTTCTGAAGATGTTTCGCTCGACGGAGATTCTATAAGAGAAGGAGTTGACAGTGCTATCGCTTCCTTAGAGAGGCGTAATGGTCACAATCACAGCCATGCCAAAGCTCGGAAAAATGGAGGAAAAAGCGCAGCCGAGATTGTAGAAGACGACAAGATTGAGAGCGACGTAAATAGTGGAGGAAAAAAAGCGACTAATCCATGGGGCGCTTTTCAGAACCTTCTGTTGAGCCGCGAAGACGATTCGGCTACCAACGATCGAACGAAGAATCTCAGCGTGGAATCGTTCGACGAGCATTTCTTCAAAAATTCCAACGGCGCGATTCCAAATGGTGCCAAAGGAGAATTTCACTTGGAATCCGAGAAGATCAAGAAACATCCGACGGCTGCCGACGTTTCTTCTGCTGTGATGATTCGGAGAAACGGCGCTGATGGATTCAGAGACGACACTTTGGACTTCGCAGACGGCGAATCCACGCATCCCATGACGACGAGGAAAAAAATCGTTTCCGAAGGCGAAAATGCGCTTTTCTCGCAGCGGATTCCAGAATCTCGATCGGACGGTCTTGATTTCTCGTCGGAATCTGCTAGGAAAATCCCGAGGGGAGACGATTGGTGGGTCGCCAACAACTCTTCGGCGAATTCCCAGGCCTCAAATCGCAAGAATCAGATAGATTTTAACAGCGACGGAGATTTCGTCAAGAAAGAAACGTCGAACATCACTTCCGTGACAGACGATTCGTTCATCGTTGGCTCGACGAGGTCGGGCTTCGACGACCCGTACGCATCTCAGTGGAAAACTGACATCACGGCCACGTTCGACAAAACGTCCCATGGAGACGGCGAAAGCCCGACTAAAAACGGACCGGGCCGGGCCCAGTCGATGGAGCCAGACGAGCTCACTATGGTCCTTGTAAGGGAGTCGCACGAATCAACGGCGTCGTGGGCGCCAGAGATGGACTATGCGGCCGAGATCTCTTTCGCCGAATTCGATAAAAAGCGCTCCACTGCTAAAGAAGATGCTGCTGATGAGAATGAGAACAGTAAGAAGAGGGCGGGCGCAAAGAAAATTACGAAAACGCCCGTCAAAGATGCGCTGTCTAAGACGCTTTCTAGAAGCAGGCTCGATTCTTTAGCCAAGAGCAAGGCCGCCCCGGCTAGCAGGTCGGCCATGCAGAAGAACAAGCTGCAGAGGGTACGGGAAAACATTTCGAAAATTATTACGCTTTTTCTGGGTAATGTCTGAATCCAATCGATCGGCCGTTTTCTTTCTTTGTTTTTTTGAAGGAAGAAGAAGAACGCAAGAGAATGGAAGAACTGGTGATTCAACGTCAGAAGAGGATCGCCGAAAGAACGGCGGCTAGTGGTAACGGATTATCGCCCGGGGCGTCGAAGAAGATTGCCAGCAAAACGACTCCGCCGAAAATTTCGAAGAACGGCTCGATGGGTAATGGGACGACGACGAAAAGCTTGAATCAGTCTAAAGTTGCTGGGTGAGCCTGGGGAAAGTCTTTGGTTAAAAGGGAATGAGATTTATGCTTTTTCTGTACATTCTTGGTTGTTTCATTTCGTGTTTATTATTCATTTATTTAAGGCCATATATATCACAGGCTTATGTGGGTATGTCTTCACAAAAAAAATAGAATTGAGTGTCAATAAAATGCTGGTGAGGCTCTCTGCGTGCGAACTCGGTGTATGTAATAATGTATGATGTTTGAATATTGTGGTAGTCATCGGATATTGAAGCTTTTACAAACTGTGCTCGTCTTTATTTCCTACTATTTCAATATTGTAATGTTTTGTGATGTTTTGTTGTAGGTTAGGAAATTAGGGATTCCCTTACCCTGCCCTCCCAACAAGCCTAAAGATGTCACCTTTAAAATCTCAAGTAATATCGAAACCGTATCTCTTTGACAAATCTCAATCCGAATTATTTGTGATTTCCTACTATTTAAAGAAAAAAAAGTAAAATAATATAAGAAAAAACGCACTAGAAAGTCAAATAGTCATAAATCATTTAACTAGCCTCTATACACCCATAAAATGTTGCTCGTCCCAGATTACACCGGTCAAATATCAATCAATCTTCAACACTAAATCAAATATGACCACCACGGCAATAAGATTGCCTTTAAATCCAAATATAATTTGCTTTCCTTTTGTAATTATCGCAATCCCATAATATTAATTACAATAATCACGCAGAACATATATAGAAAAGGAGTAAATATTCCAATCATTTATCTAGTAACAATTAATAACCCCCCAAAAGAAGCAAGCCAATCCTCAAACTTGTATATAAACATCACTCGACCATAACACAAGAACCTCGCAAAAAAATCAATCTAATCTACAAAACCTCTGATAAATATTATTTCTTGTGCAATCATACGAAGATGAAGACAGCTTTCGTTCCTCGTGATCTTGTCCTAACGATTGCTTTGGTAATCGCTGTGTTACTGATCTCAACGACGCCGTCGACGACTAATGCAGAAGAAACGTGCGTCGAGTGCGTCAAGCGCTGCTTAACGCCGGTGATCGATCCCCTCTGCTTGAAGACACAGTGCGACCCTCTGTGCTTTCCGTCGCCGCCGGCGGCCACCGCCAAGACCGCCGAGCTCCGTACCAATAAATACGATTAGATAATAATAGTATTGAATTCATATGATGCTTCGATTTCCCAAATTGCTATGTGCGTTTTGGTTTGGAAATTGATTCGTTTGGAGAATTCATATATGTTTATCTTATCGAGGTCATCCTTATCAATCAAACGGACGAACAAAACCCTCATTACTACGCTTCTGCTAACATGTTAAAAGAAATAAGCCTTATAATTTGCATCATAGTCGCTCTTTGCAATTGTCATGCGTATAACTAGGCTACACTAGTTATATAATTTATCATGAATAGCTGGTGTTTTAATTTTCCAGCTGTTCTTTGATGGATTATGCCAAGAAAAAGTATGATAACTTTAATTAATTGCGAAAATCAAACCCATTAACTTGTAGTTGACTGGGCCAATAAATAATAGGAAAATTGTTAAAAATAAAAAGATATCAACACATAATAGTAGGGCTAGTTTGTATTGTTACAAGCTAGTTGAACTCGATAATTTTCATTACGCCTCAACTAAGATGGATTATTCACCGGGACTGGATTTGGGCATGTGCTTCCTAGCCCACTGCACGGCCCAAATTTTGAGCTCATTTTGGGGCCCACATGTTAAGGTCAATTATCTTCTGAATGAATTTTAATGTCATTATTTTAAGGCTCAATACCTTGTAATTAATAAACATTGACCCAAACATAAAAAAAATAAAAATTTTATTTATTTATATTAGCGTTGGGCCTCCACATGCTATAAGAGCATGAGCCCATAAATTGAAAAAACGGCCCTGTTATTCATTAATTACATAACATGACAGCATATGAATCAAAATCCATCGAGTCGACTAATAGATCAATCAATCAATCAGTTCGATATTCATCCCGCCAACGGTCACATAACCGCCGCCTGCGTTCTTCGGCACCAACGTAACAACCACATTCTCGTCGTCCTCAGCGTCCAAATCCTCCAAAATATCCGTAATCGAAATCTTCAACTGCGTCGTAATAATCGTCTTCTTCTTCTTCCCATGCTTATTATGCTTATGAGGAACGTTCACAAAGCTCCCCGCAAACTCACTGTCCTCGACACTGCTCCTCGCATCATCGTCCTCGTCGTTAATATAAACGTCAAACTTAGCATAAACATCTCTTTCCAACTCAATTCCCTTAATTACAAGAACCTCCTCAACCTCGTCCTTCTCCTTCTTACTCCTCTTCTTCGTCGGCCTCCTCACCAAAACCCTAATAACCCTATCGAGCTTGGCCGGCAAGGAATCCAAGTCATCAGCAGCGTTTGCTTTTCCAATCTTCTTTATCTTCCTCAGAGCGGAAGAAACCCTAGGCTTGGGCTTAGAGTTCAACCATGGAATCTCGACGTCTTGGTAATCATACCCTAATTTCGTATGATCCAAACAGTCCCTAACCCTAACCCTAACCATCTCAGCATTTTCGTCGTAGAACACGAACGAAGCATCCAAGAAGTCAGGATCGCTTATATCCCTTCTCCTACCGCCTAGGGTTTTCCAAACATTCCATAGCCTATCAATGTTCGAGTGGTGGGCGAAGAATATCGGGTCCCGCCCCGCCGAGTAAAAATTACCCATGTCTTCGAAATTGGGCTGAGTGCTGTCGCCCGTCCACACATGGACGGGCCCGTGGGGTATATTCTCGATCGATCCGCTCCCCGGATTGGGCTCGTCACCGCTCCTATATGGGTCCCCAAAGAATAGCCCGGGGGTCTTCGCATTCGACACTATTTGCCTGTACATCACCGTAAGGTTCCTCTGCACTTGCTTATTGGGACCAACGTTGTTCGAATCATTTCCATCGAAGTTCAAGTCTACAACGGCGGGCGGCTGGTGGGCCCGATCTCGGAGATCGTCATGCAGGGCCGAGTTTCGAACGGCATAAATCGAAGGTAAGCTCATCCCGCCCTTTGCGTTGTCCCAGTTCCAAAAGGGCATTGCAAAGTTCGGGTCGTCAATGAGCTTCCCCAATATTCTTTCGAAGAAGTAGAGATACCACCTATTGGAATATAATATATATAAGGTTTAACATTTTACGAAAAGTGGTCACTTAACATGGTATCATAGCTCAAAGAGTAGAGGTCCTGGGTACGAATCCTCACGACTACCATTCAAGAGAATTACACATCTAAGGCTAGATAATAAAAAAAGCAGCCTAGACGTGAGGGTGCGTGTTGGAATATAATATATACGATTAAAAAAGGGTACACTCCTTTCAAGGTTAACATTTTAGGAAAAATTACCACTTTTCCCAAAAAAATGGTCACTTAACACCACCTGTGGAAGGGGAAGAAGAGCCATGAGTTGTGTACTTGAAGCTCTAGGTCGGGAAACCCTAATTGATCGTAAGCTCCGTCGCAGTACGCGCAGTGGACGTTTGCCTGCTGCTTGAAGCTCCTCGGGTCGTCGTCGGGCAGGGCCCGCATGAGCCCGATGGCCCGATCGAACTTCGCCACGTAGGCGTCGTCGAGTAAGTGGGCCGCCGGGCGGATCCTTAGGGTTTGTGGTCGGGGAGGGATTTTGAAGTCGGAGATGGTCGAAGTGTTCGGCGGGCAGCAGTTTGTTGGGGCGGCGCCCTCGGGAAAGTCGGCGGGCCCGCATTTTGTGACGTCTGGGGCGGAGATTGGGGAGGCAAAGGTGGTGAGTGGTGGTGGAGTGGCGGTGATTAGGGAGGAACCGCCTATGGCTAGGAGGAGGTTTCTTCTGTCGAGCTTTAATGGAGGTTTATCACCTTCATTGGATTTGCTGCATGATTTTGTTATTAGGGTTTCCCTGCGATTTAGGGTTTTGTAGAATTGAGTTGGTTTGATGGGGAAAGGAGTTTTTGAAGATGGAGTTATTGTAATAATATTGGTGGGATGGTGAGGAGAGGCCATTGGTGGTAACGATGGGAAATAGTGTTGTGGTTTTATGTTGGAATTATAAGGTGGTATATATAGCATATAGAAGTTATTTTTGTTTGATTTGAGTTCTATTGTGAATTTGCTTCTTTTCTATGTAAAATGGTCGTCGTCAATTATATAATAAAATATATATCCAGGAAATTATAGTAATTCTACTTTTCAGACGTTGTTGCATGCAATATCTGAAGGAAATTAGAGATTTAGGTTAGACTTTTATAAGAACGCCAATTACGTACGTTTTTGTCTTGATGGATGAATACGTGTTGATTCGTCGTAATGAAAATTTTCTACATATATGGATTTTTCAGAGGATTTGATGCTTACGAAACACGCAAGGTGTAGAGTTGAATTTTATTGATCGTGATTAGGGAGGAGGTAGAGAAGACTCAATACATACTATATTATTTCTGGCACACTCTACCGAATGCAATAAAATAAAGTTATTTATTATTAAATAATTTTAATAAGTAATATACATTTTATGGTTATTATGAGGTTAGTGGTTTAATATAAATATTTAATAAGTAATATACGAAAAATAGCATTTGATGGTTATTATGAGGTTAGTGGTTTAATAAGTCTTTTTTTTTATTTTCTTAATAGATGTAGAAAAAATTTTATTGGTCAAGATCAATGTTTTAAAAAGCGGAAGTGTAGCGCGCCTCGTAGCGTATGTAGCGCTAAAATTTCGCAAAACGCGTTGTAGGGTAATAAAAATAGCATTTTTATTTTTTATTTATTCGGTTACTTTTTTATTTTTTCCTTCTTTTATAAAGCTCAAAATAAATAAAAATCATAAAATATATTTATCCTAACTTCAAACTGCTTCAAATTAAGGCGACGTGATGGCTAATTCTTCAATTTTACCATACATCGTAAGCCATGAGATTTTTATTACAGAAATAATATAAACGTAAATTTACTTAGAATTTGAAAATAATAAAATTTAACACACATGGGCGCGCACATATATATATGTATATATATTGATAATTCGTGAAGTGTGCTTAGATATAATTATATTAATGTTCACCGTTACATTTTTTATAATGGTTGTTTGTATTTATCTTTTGTTGTGTATGTGGTCTGATCAAAATACTCACGCAATACGCTAGGCTATCTATTTTACGCAATGTCGGAACTAAAACGCTACGCACTGCGCAATACGCTTCTGAAAATACTGCTCATTGAATTTTTATCATTTCCCCTCATCTTAATATTTTTTCGGATACCCGACCGGTTCCGGGTTTCCCCGACTAATCCGATTCATCCCGCGTCACGTACATGGTAACGTCAGGTGAGGCTCCCAAAGGGCGGGTGTTGCATACAAAGGATTCGAACCCGAGACCTTGCTTAAGCGATACCAACTTGGACCAATATCCGTTGGTAGCCGCTCACTTTAATATAATAGAAGAGATTATGATGTCCTAGATAATCACGTTATCACAAAAGGGCTTCAAATTCAAACATGTTATTTACGATGTTACGCTTCGTCTATTATATATTTTCCTCGATCATCGTTGATAAAGACCGACCCTGGCTGTAATGATTAAAAAAAAAGAAGTCATATTTACCACATCTGAATATATTAATCGCGTGACTAAACTACCGAACTCAAATCCTTGGTCATGCATCATATCACGAGATTGCATTTCTTCCCATTATAATTAATATATACACCTATACAACCTTAATCCAAAACATCAAACGTATTTCGATACCCAAGACAAAACTCTACATATTTTTCTTGAATATCAAACTGTCCGTTAACGTTCACTACATACTAACTAAACTAAGTCATATCGAAGCAAAAACAAAACATCATCAAATAATAAATGATCAAACTCAAACAACACTATCGTTACTACACAAAACGCAACAACTCAACATAATCTCACTAACAACGCTCCCATCCTCAATCACAAGATCCCTACTCCTCTTATTCCAAAGGTGAACTGCAAAGCTCCGACCCCTCATCTCCCGAACATTCGACCCGACCCGCTTCCCCGACCCGCCCGAGCCCGTCGTCGGCCCGCGAAAAATATCCCCAATCCTCCTCCAATCCACAGGGTAAAAAGCCGCCGGAGGCACCACCGTGAAATTCCCGAGCCGCCCTCCAACCGCTCTGGAAACAACCCTAGACACCAAATACGGACCATTATGCCCCCACTTATTCCCATCGAACGTTAGGGCAAACTCTTCGATGAACTCCCATAGCAAAGGATGGCCCACGTCGAATATCATTACAGCGCTGTTCAGCCTCGTCCACCGCCCGTCTGCGGGGTCCACCGTCTGAGCTCCGATGACGTTTCTTAGCCCTAAGAAGGGTTTTAGGACCAAAACGTCGGCGTCTAAGTAGATTCCGCCGAACTTGTATAGGAGAGCGAACCTAAGCAGGTTCGATAGGTTCTGACCTAAGGAGACGTGGCCCGGGCTTACGGACCCGCGGTTCAGCCGCCCGAACCAAGCCTGGCCCGCCGTGCCCTCTAAGAGGTAGTTGAAGTCGGGCGAGAGGGCGGTTACTTTGAAGCCCTTTCGCAAGAAGGGTTCGAAGATTTCTTTATTGCCGTCGAGGGAGTACGAGGCGATCACTAGGCAGGCGTTGGGGTGGGATTTGAAGAGGGTCTCCATGCATAGCTTCTCCCTTTGTCCGAAGGATTCGAGCGACGATATCCACGTCATGAAGAATCTGTACTCGCAGGTCGATTTTCGGAAGAAGTTTCTCGCCCTGCGCTCGAAGTTTCTCGAGGATCTGTCGATGATCTTTATCAGGGCGTGTTTTTGGCGTCGGCGGCGGCGAATCTTTCTCTTTGGCGAGTGGGGTTGAATATTCGTTCCGTCGCTGTTGCTGTTCGAAATTATTGCCAGGTGGGTTTGCATCGGTTTCGTCGTCGTCCAATTTTCTTGGCCGATTTCCGGCGGGAGGGTCGTCTTTTCCGGCGAGGTGTTGGCCGGAAAGTGGAGATGGGTGAAGATGACTGTGAAGCTGTTGTACGCTAAGAGGAAAAACAGGAGAGAGGAGAGGGCATAGTATGATCTTCTGCTGCATTTCCACTGTAAGAGGAAGAGCTGCGATGGGAATGCTGTTTCGTTTCGCATTATTATTGCATTGAGTTGTTGAAGTCCGGCGATGTGGTGAATGTATTTCTTCTGAGAGAGAGAGAGAGAGAGTTTTTATTAGGGAGAAAGCTGTTGGAAATTCAGTATAATGTCGTTGAAGAGGCATTGGAAATAAAATATTAAGATCAACTGAGATTAAGGATTCACAAACCCTAATATGGGTTTCATTTGCCCCATTTGTCGAAGTAGAATGGATAATAAGTAAAAAGTTGGCCAAGCCAAGAGATAGATCTGATGATATAATTGGCTTATTTTCTGTAAATGAGTGCAGAACTATATACAGAAGATTAATTATATTTAAATAGCTAATTCCCTATTTCTATAATCAAGTGATTATAATAGATAACCGTCCTAGAATCAAGCGATCACAAAATTTAGTTGCCGTCCATTCAATCTGTGCTAACATTGATTCAGGTGGTTGATTAATTTGTTTTTGCACGTTTTTTTATAAACAAAATTTGATAAAGTTGTCTCGTTCGATATCAGACAATATGCAGAGATATTTACGACCCCAAAAAAAAAGTAAAATCAAACCTCAAATCTCTTACTACTACTCAACTCAGTCTGTTTCTCAATTATTTAAAGTGATTAGGAGCTAGCAATCCTTCAATTTCAGCTCTCCCTCTCTCTCTCCGAAGATCAAATCTGTTATATCTTTTCTTCTCAACTGATCTTCAATCTCTGAGAAAAATGGAAAAGATCGAGCACAAGTCCGTGAAAGTGAACGGCCTGAACCTCCACGTGGCAGAGATCGGAGCCCAATCCTCGCCGGCCGTGGTTTTCCTGCACGGATTCCCGGAGATATGGTACTCGTGGCGGCACCAAATGGTCGCCGTCTCCGAGGCTGGGTTCCGAGCCATAGCCCCCGATTACAGAGGGTACGGACTATCCGAGGCTCCTGCCGAACCTGATAAAGCCACTTTTTTGGACTTCGTCGACGACGTTCGTGGGCTCATCGACGCCCTCAGCCTATCCAAGGTACGAATTTAATAGGTGGTAGCTGAAATTGAGTTCACCTGAAGCACAGTGAGCTTAAGTAAAAAGGAAGGCCTATACTAATTTATGATATGATACAGTCAATTGTCCTATTCAGATCCTCGGAGTGTGGAAGTTTTGTCGAATTTTAACCTAATTTTCTTACAAACCCATATATATGTGCAGGTTTTTCTCGTTGGTAAAGACTTTGGAGCTGTAGTACTCTCCGTCTTCGCAATGCTCCACCGAGACCGAGTCTTAGGTTTCGTTACAATGGGCGTCCCTTTCACACCTCCTCGGCCCTCCATGGCTTACCAGGAATTGCCTGAGGGCTTCTACATGTCAAGATGGAAGGTAATACAAAAACCTAACCAAAAAAAAAAGCACCATTTCCCATGATCTTTTGTACCTTTAGTTACAACGTCTTTACGGAGCTTAACCAACCTTGTCTGCAATGATGATTCCCTGCAATAGGAACCTGGGAGAGCAGAGGCTGATTTCGGTCGTTTTGATGCCAAAACCGTCGTAAGGAAAGTGTATATTATGTTCTCAAAGAGTGAGATTCCCATTGCTAGTGAAGACCAAGAAGTCATGGACTTGGTCGAACAATCAGAGCCATTACCTCCTTGGTTCACCGAGGAAGACCTTGATAACTATGGTGCTCTGTATGAGAAATCTGGCTTTCAAACTGCTTTAAGAGTTCCTTACAGGTATACTATATAGGAAGTTTGTTTGTCTCTCTTTTGATATTCCCTGCAACTGTTTGAGCTTGAGCAGTGATTTGTCTTTGTTTGTTGTGTTTAGGCAGATGGGGACAACGTTGAACATAGAAAATCCTAAGGTTGATGTCCCTGGGTTGCTGATCATGGGAGAGAAGGATTATGTGTTCAAATTCCCGGGAATAGAAGACTTCGTTCGAAGTGGAACTGTGAATGCTTTTGTGCCCAATTTGGAGATCGTTTATTTGCCCGAAGGGACTCACTTTGTTCAAGAACAGTCGCCCGACGAGGTGAACAAACTCGTCATCGACTTTCTCAAGAAGTATGGTTAGAAGCTATATCTTTTCATGGCTGGGTTATGCTAGCCTTGTGTTTTTATTGACTTCGTACGAGGATTTGAAACTCTACTGAACTTTATCCAATATAAACACTATGTTTTTACTACATGTTTGAGTACTTTGGTTCTACTTTTTCACTAAAAATGATAAATATGCTCAAGATGACTTGTTCCCAATATCTTGTGGAGTTGGAATGCTCCGTGAATATTAAAATTCAGCAACAAGCCACCTTTCCTTTAGATGGTTGGTATTTATCTCTAAAATCCCCTAATAATAATCTATTTTAATATTTTCTTTATTTTCTTTGAATTATGGGAATTAAATTTCGCGTCTTTTAACATGTTATATTCGTTTAAAAAAACCGTAACGAACGGGAAGACAATGGTTACCGTTTTTCATAACCGCTCGCCCCCGCCATTTCTCAGGCACGCCATGGGGCGGGCCTAGGCGGGCAAGCGCCCGGGGGCTTTGACGGGGCGGACCCAGGCAGACCCGCCAGGAATTATAATATATTTTTTATTAGATATTGATATATAAATAAATTATATACATATTCTAGTATTTTGTAGCTCCGATTTTTAATTTTTTTCAAGTTTAATAATATAAAGGCAAAATTATCAAAATGGGTCACTAAGTATACAGTTTTTTTATTTTGGGTGTTTGCCAGTTACAAAACTAGGTCACTAAGTATGTATATAGTAACAAAATTGGTCACTAGTTACAAAATTAGGTCACAGTTAATAATAACAAAACTAGTTCACTAAGTATGTATATAGTCACAAAATTGGGTCACTAAGTATGTATATAATAAGAAAAAGAGAGGTCAGTGACCCAATTTTGATACTATATACATATTTAGTGACAAGTTTAGTAACCGGCAAACATAGTAACCGAAAATCGAAAATTGGCATATTTTGGTGATCCATTTTATAATTTTCACATAAAAATATTATTATTACAAGATTATATTTGATTCGAATTAATTTCGAGCTTAAATATCTAATTTTTATTATTTTCCTTATTTTTTTGAACTTGTTTTATAATTTTATTTTTTCAATTAGGGCGGGCCTTCATTTTCCAGGCCCGCCAAACGGCGGCGGGCTTACCCGCGCCCGCCCAGCCCAAGGCGGGCTTCGGAGGATAACGGGCCGGCCCGTACTGCCGGCCCGTTTTGACACTACTAGTTAAAATTCCTTATTTAGTAGAAGCTATTTAATAATTTTCTGAACATTAAGAATTCTCATTTTCTTGCCTTTATCTCTCTCCAAATTTTCCCTAAATTTCAGTAATTAAATAATAAATATATTGCGTCAATTCTTACAGAGAGAGAGGTTGGACTTGGGAGTTGGGACACGCTTGTGGGATCCATATATCTATCTAGGGTTTTCTTTATTTTTATATTAATTTTTTAAAAATTTTATGATATTTTGCGGGCCTGCCTGCGGCCCGCGAGGGCTTACCCTCATAAGCCCACCCTCTGGCGGGCCTGAGAAATGGCAGCTCGCCCCCTACTGGCGGGTAGCGGGCCTGGTGGGCCCGGTCCGTCCTAAAAAATAAAAATGAAAAAACTATAAAAAATATTAAATGAACTAATGAAGTTGAATTACTCCTAATCAAATTTAAACTCTTTAATAAAAATTTATTTATGTTATTAAATTTGATTATATTAAAAATTGGCTATAAAAAAATATAAAAAACCTCTATAATTCATTTATATATTAATTTTTTTATAAAATACTTTTTGATATTTGGAGGGGCCTGCCCGCAGCCCGCGCGAGCTTACCCGGATAGGCCCGCCCTCTAGTGGGCCTGAGAAACGGCAGCCCATACTGTCACTTTGGCGGGTCCGCGGACCACGAGCATTTTTGCTAGTTCTAAATTTGTCATTGGTTAAAACGACTTAATTAATAAATTTTTGAATAGTCCATGTAATTAATATTATTGCTTTAATGGGAAATAAATTAATAAAATATTTTTTGTTCAATCATGTGAAATTGTTATTACGAAAATAAGTGTTTGGGGGTGTAAAGAGTGGTATAGGGGGTGTAGGAGGGTGTGGATAGTAGGACCCGGTGGAGCTCAGATTAATTCGTGAAAAATCAATTCAGCTGATGTATTTCTTTTTAGAAACTTTTTGTTAATATTCCTTATTTAGTAGAAGCCATTTTATAATAACTTTCTGAATATATAAGAATTCTCATTTGCTTGTCTTTTTTTGGCACTTTTCGTTTCAGGCCCCAGGTTTGTTTAGCTTTTAGGACCCTGTCAGAAAAATTCATGTTATAAGGTCCCGATTTCTGCAGAAACACTTAAGTGTTTGCTGGACCACTTCATCTTTCATCAGTACCACTTCGTGGGTCTAAATACCACTTCATGGGTCTACAGTACCACTTCATAGATCTTCGATACCAGTTCATGTACAATGCAGAACAATTGCGTAAATTTTGGTGCTTATCTCTAAATTTTATAAAAATCGGGTGCTTAAAACTATGAATTTTCTGATAGGGGCCTGAAAGCTAATTTAAAATATGTTTGGGGCTGAAACTTAATTTACACTTTTTTCCTCCAAGATTTTTTCTAAATTTCAGAAAATTAAATAAATTGCGTCAGTTCTTAGAGAGAGAGAGGTCGGGACACGCTTGTGGGATCTATATTATCTATCTAGGGTTTTCTCTTCAATCGTCATACAGTTGTACTCACACCAACCACAATATTTAGATCCATAAAAATTAAACCTTGCTCTCAGAAAAACAAAAAGAAAAAGAGAAAGAAAATACTGCTGCTCAGATCTGGGTTAATCGCAGTAGGAGTCGAGAATTCAACCATCCATCGAAACGAAAATCCAGATCTGTTAACGTTACAGTCTCGATCTTTGGTTAAAACCCCTAATTTGTTATCTGTCTTTTGGTTGCCTCGATTTCATCATCGAATCGATCTTTAATTCTGTGAACAACAAAATCAAATCGTTGAACTGCAAAGAACAACTGCAAAGCACGCATCTCAGGAGTCCCTGGGGTTGATTGATCTGACTGATTCTCTACTTGATTTATCGAATTTTCACAAACTACGCACAAATCAATTATAGGCTGCCTAGGTCGGAAAACCTTGAATCTTGGCTGGGGAAAAATGTTCAGAAAAGCGGTGATGGTTTTTGAAGGGGAAAGGCCCCTGGGAGAAGTTGAACTGTTCGGCAACGACGGCGTTTTGGTGGATGAGCTAAAGGAAATAAGGATAACAAAGTACTCGCCGCCGAGCGATAGGTGTCCACCGCTGGCCGTTCTTCACACAATAAATTCCGAAAATGGAGTTAGCTTCAGAATGGAACCTGTGCTCAAGAAACAACCTGAAAATTCACTTCTTTGCCAATTGCATGCCACCTGTCTCAGAGATAACAAGGTATTGTCTGATTATGTCCCATTGCTAAGAAAAAGGTTCAGGAAATGAAACATACCAATGGTTAATGTAAAAGTGTGCTATTAGAGCCTATAGATGAATTGGACTTTGGATTGACAATGAGAACAGAGGAGATATCTCATCTACCTTTTGTGGTTATATTGTTACAACATTTGAGGAGTTGGACAAGTTTTGAAGTGGTTCACAGTTTACTGATTGAAACAGAAAATTCTGTAGGGTATTTGAAATTATTATTCTAACTCAGCATCAATATCCTTGGGATGCTATGGGTATTTTTGCCACGCTGTAAGCTTCCTTACGAGATGCTTTGATGGCCGGGAAGACTTTAGTCAATCTAATGGCGTTTATAGATAATATTATAACGGCTTTCTGTTTTTCAGGCTGCTGTCGCATCCACGGGAACAAAAGAGATTCATTTAGTTACCATGCATTCGAGGGAACACGATGGACAGACACCTTGCTTCTGGGGATTTAATGTGGCGTCAAGTCTTTACAATTCATGCCTTGTCATGCTAAATCTCAGATGTCTTGGCATTGTGTTTGATCTTGATGAAACCCTCATAGTTGCTAATACGATGCGCTCGTTTGAAGACAGAATAGAGGCTTTGCAGCGAAAGTTAAGTTCTGAAACTGATCCGCAGCGTGTTTCGGGCATGCTAGCAGAGGTTAAGCGATATCAGGACGACAAGAATATACTAAAACAGTATGCAGATAATGACCAGGTGATTGATAACGGAAAGATCATTAAGTCCCAATCTGAGATGGTCCCGGCTTTGTCGGACGGTCAGCAGCCCTTTTTCCGTCCACTTATTCGACTGCAGGACAGAAATATCATTCTCACGCGCATTAATCCATCGGTCAGCTTTCAATGCTAGTTTATCCCCTCTTGAATTTATAATGATAAGTGAATCTTTTTGGTATTGTAGCAATTGTTCTAATTATTGTTGAATGTCTTTCTTTAGATCCGGGATACCAGTGTTCTTGTGAGATTAAGACCTGCATGGGAAGAACTTAGAAGCTACTTGACTGCAAAAGGACGTAAGCGTTTTGAGGTTTTTGTTTGCACGATGGCTGAAAGAGATTATGCACTAGAAATGTGGAGACTTCTTGATCCAGAATCAAATCTTATAAGCACGAGGGAGCTTTTAGAACGTATTGTATGCGTCAAGTCTGGTTAGTTATGAGGAACTTTAAGTTAAGATTCAAATTTCAATAAAACTTGTCGTTGATGCATGCATATCCATCTCTTGAGTACAGGCCTCAGAAAATCCCTGTTCAATGTTTTCCAAGAAGGGAACTGTCATCCAAAGATGGCCTTGGTGATTGATGACCGTTTAAAGGTTTGGGATGAGAAAGATCAACCACGAGTTCATGTTGTTCCTGCATTTGCTCCATACTATGCTCCTCAAGCTGAGGTACTTGCTTCAATTTTGCATATTATTCTGAGAAAATTGCCCCTCATTATTTGATAACATGGCCTAAAAACTCTTCTTGCACTTTGCAGTCAGGTAACACTATCCCTGTCCTATGTGTTGCTAGAAATGTAGCCTGCAATGTCAGAGGTGGATTTTTCAAGTAAGCACGGATTTAATTCTTGTTATCCTTACTTTTTGGTTACAATTTAACCGCAATTGTGATAGGAAAATGATATGTTTGCCGCAGAGATTTTGACGAGGGTCTGCTGCAACAAGTTTCTGGGGTAGCATATGAAGATGATATCAGAGATGTAACTGCATCACCTGACGTGGGAAATTACCTGGTTTCAGAGGTTACTATTAAAACTGTTATTTTTTTGTCACAACCATCTTTTGATTGATAATATTTTGTTGATAAGAGCCAAAAGCAACTCATGATTTTCTCTGGTGTAGGATGATCCCACGACCTCCGCTCCTAATAAAGATTCAATTGGTTCTGATGGAATGGCAGATGTAGAGGTGGAAAGAAGATTAAAGGTGAACAGTCTTGTTTCACAAATATATTCTGTGCTGCTTTTTTTATGTTAAATTCTCCGTCTCGCCGATGTTTTGACTATTCGATAATATAAAGGAGGCTATGACGGCTTCTTCAACAACTGGTCCTCCGCCAATTCTTAACGTAGATCCAAGAATTGCCTCAGCCCTTCAATATGTGGCTGCCTCTTTGTCGGCTTCTCAACCAGCAAGTCAGCAACTATCTCAAATGACCTCCCTTCTTAAACCTCTGCTACCTCAAATCAGACAAGGGGAGACGCTCGTGCAGAGTTCTCCTGCTAGGGAAGAGGGCGAGGTACCAGAATCTGAGCTTGATCCCGATACAAGGAGAAGACTTCTTATATTGCAGCATGGTCAAGACTTGAGAGAACCTTCTCCAAGTGAATCCCAGCTTTCTGTTCGGCCTACGATCCCAGCACCTGTACCTAGAGTGCAGCCACGTGTTTGGTCCCCTGCCGAAGAAGAGTTGAACGCTGAACAGAGGAACAGAGTTCCACAGGTGGTAATGCAACCTAAGGAGTTTATCACGCCTTTGAATGTGGAGCCTCTTCCTATTGACAAGCAGTGGGCTTCTCGTCAGGCTTCTTTTCCTCAAGCGGAATTTCAAGGTCCACGCCCACCTGTCAGATTTCTCCCCGAAAGCCAGAGGTTGCAAAAGGAGGTGATCGATCTTGTTTATTTGATCCTACTTTCATTTGTGAAAAAGTGGAAATGAACTCCTTGCTTGATTGATTAATAGTTCCTTGACGTTTTCGAGTGTATATATGCAGGCACTACCTAGGGAAGAGCAGTTGAGATTAAACAACCCATCGCCTGATTTTTCTTCTTTCTCAGGTGATCACATAATCATACCATGTTAAAAGTTGTTCATGTGTAAAGCATCCAAAAATATGTATACAGAATCAAGGTATCATTGCTTAACAGACTTGTTCGTAATTACTATACTTTCTGTTGGAAGGTGAAGGCCTTTCTGTGGCTCGGCCATCCCCTGGAAGCAAGGGTCTTGATCTTGAAGCTGGGCAAATAGACGACCCCTACGCTGACTCGTCTGATGCAGTTTTGCAAAATATTGCTCGTAGGTGTGGAACGAAGGTATCCAGTATATTGTTAGCTCCTTCTACTTCAAATTATCCCTCAAATCTTTTGCCTCAGACTGTTCTTTCAATATCTGCAGGTGGAGTTCAAGCAGGCGCTGATCTCTAGTGCAGAACTCGGGTTTTTTGTTGAGGTGATTTTTATTTGGTTGCTGTACTGTGCTACTGATGAGCTCTTGACATGAAAGCCATTGATAAACCATATTTGAAGCATATGATTTATTATCTTTATGCCTTTTTTCCTAGTGATCTCATCTTGTGTAACTTTTCTCCAGTCTTCAACAAAATGTTCGAATATTTTAATTTACGTTATTCCTGTGAGATTTTGTTTATAACATGCAGTCCCCTGCAGGTGCTGTTTTCAGGGGAGAAAATCTGCGAGGGAACTGGTAGAACGAGAAGGGAAGCACGCCACAAGGCAGCAGAAGGATCTATGTTATATTTGGCTGGTAATTACTACTCTTTGTTCCTTCAGCTGATATGCTGGCTTATATTTGTTTGCAATCGTATTGTTTGTATCATTGATTACCGTGCCAGAAGCGTGTAGTTTCTGTCGTAGGAGCTTCAAATCTTTAAATAGTATAATGTTCTATTGTTGAGTGATGTCTATGTACTTTCATGAAGATGCAGTTTATATCCTGATTCTCAACAAAAAATAATGCTCTCTTGCAGAGAAATACTTGTCTCAGCTTAGACCCGATTCGAGTCCCATACCTGGGAACGTGAATAGGCCTGCTAACCAGAAAGACAATGGTATTGTCGGCTCTTTGAATTCTTTTGGGGCTGCTGTGCAATTCCCAAACGTTTCAGCACCTCCAAGAACTGAAGCCTCGCAGCGGAAGACAGCGGGTCCTATCTCTGCGCTCAGAGATTTAGTAAGTGCACGAAGTGATATCAGACCTTTTATTTGCTTTGTACTTTTCTATATTGTGTAGTGTTTTGTTTATGTGATTTTCTTATTTTCAGTGTTCGAGGGAGGGCCTTTTTGTAGAATTCCAGACTCAACCTCAGTTCTCAGCTAACCCCGGCCAGAAAAATGAAGTCTATGCTCAGGTTTTAACATCCTTAGCCTTGCGTCTTAGTGAAAATGGGAAGTTGTTCCCTCCTTAGAACACTCAACTTCAGTTACATTTAGGAACAGAAGCATGTTCGTTCATTAAGTCTTGCTTTTACCTACCTTCTTTCTAGGTTGAAATTAACGGGCAAGTCTTGGGAAAGGGACTCGGGTTAACATTGGAAGAAGCCAAGTCTCAAGTACGTTAAATTCTCTTACCGTCTTTCTTTCTTACAGTACATGTTATGTTATACGAATCGTTCATTTCACCATTTTTCATATTAGGCTGCTGAAGAAGCTCTTATAGCCTTGGACTCCATGCTCGGTCAGTTTCCTTATCATCATCGCCAACAACAAGGCTCTTCTCCGAGGTGGTTCACTTGATATTACGGCGGTTTGCTTTTGATGCTTTTAGAGGCGAAAAAAAAAAAGAATCGTAATATGCATTTTTTTCTGCTCTTGATTCTTGTATAGGTCCTCCATGCATGGTATGATGCCGCCGAACAAGAGGCTGAAACACGATTTTTCTCCTAAATTTCCCCCGCGAACTCAATCATCTTCTTCTAGGTATCCGAGGAACGCTTCTCCTATACCTTAGTTGATATGAGGAGTAGAGCAGTTAGCTGTGTACATAATTACAATGGGAATTCAATTCTTGAAAAGTGGTGGGCGGAAGAAATAGAAACATGCAGGGGGGAGAGAGGGATATATAACATAGTATGGGCTTCTGAATCACTTGCAAGTGTGAAGTTTCGAGTTTGTTCGTTTCATAACATAGTTGACTTTATTGCACATGTTGAAAACTTTAGAAGTTTCCTTTTGGATCGAAATTCTTGTAAAATAGCGTGTTCTGCATATGCTAGTTTTTTCTTTTTTCTTTTTTTTTTTTGAAGTATTAGCATGTAAATTCAATCATGAATTTTGGGGAATGAATATGGCTTTTCCTCTGAGATATATAATTTTACCAAACAACCAATTAGACGTTGATATGGTTAAACATCTCCATTACTAAAAGAAACAAATACAATGAAACAGAAACTAACATCATCAACATTTCAACCACGAAAGACTAAAGAAAGAAATATTTATAACTAATATCAAGTTAATGATATTCCCGGTTGTTAATGTTAAAAAACTGTGAATAAACAGACGAGGAAAAGTCTATTCTGCTGTTCTGTATGGTAAACATCATTTGATTTAAACCCACGCACAAACTTTCGATACGTGGACTCAACTCAACAGCTCGCAGAGAGAGAAATATCTTGAGAGAGAGATCCAAACATGGCATCAGCGTTCGACGCGTCGGCGGGAGAGCCTGACGATGGAGACTACGCATCCTTCAACGACGACTCTTCTTACACGCCGCCTCCCTACACTCCTGACTTCGGAGGAGCAGATGATGGCGAGACGGTAGACCATGTCGACGCGTCCGATCCGTACGGTTTGGAAGCGGACCAGGAGGTTCAGATCTCGAACGGAAGCGTGAACTCGCCGTTCGGAGGTGATACAGAAGGAATATTCACTTTGGAGGGACCGATCTTACCGCCGCCTAGCGAGATGCAGGAGGAAGGGTTCGCGCTTCGCGAGTGGCGCAGGTAGTACTATTTCATCAGCTGTATTCTCCTTTTTTTTTTCTCTCGGAGAATGTGCACTAGCTCATTTATTTAGTGTTAGTGTACGCTTGCCGACAACGATGTATGTAGCGGATCCGAGCCTAGCTATTTGGTTATGGCCTGCTTGCTTGACGATTTATCTCAGAGGTTTAGTGGATTGATGAGTTGTTATTTGAATATTAAGTCGATGTACTGTTGATTATGTTTGTTGGCTTGGTGATCTAGTTAGCATCTGAGTTCATTGATCTTCACTTTGGGGATTATTTAGGGTTTATTTGATGTTTGGTGAGGACGTTTGGTTAATTTTTATGTTATCAATTTTATGTGATATGAGAGCTATTCATATTTTGTTGTGGTGACCTTTGTTCACTTATCTGTGTTAATCCTTTCATTCTGATCAAATATTCCTTCAATCTTGCATAGGTAGGTTTGGATTGGAATGCTCTGATAATATGGTATAATGAGCTGATGTGAACTTTGATCTGAATTTTGTGACTGATTTGCAGTAGAATCATGTGTGTTAATTGTTGAGGGATTTGATATCTAACTTTTGAGTGAGATCTCAAGTGCTTATTTTGTTTCCCTCTTGCTTTTGTCTAGCATGCAATGCTCAGCCCTTTGAACTAAATTTATTTCCCATCTCTTCAAGTGAATATTCTTATCATATGATCGGATTCTTAATGATCCGCATTCCACCATACCATTTGCTCATGCTCAAGCACGAAAAACGTATCAAAACTCCCATACAGCTGTTTTCAATCTTCAATAAATTGTTTCAGTGACTATATGCGTGTGTGTGTGTGCTGATTGCATTGCTGGATATATGAGGATTTTTCTTCTGCTCATTTTGCTCTTCTTCAATTCACAGGGAAAATGCAATTCGGCTTGAGGAGAAAGAGAAGAGGGAGAAGGAGATGCGGAACCAAATCATCCAAGAAGCAGAGGAGTTCAGGCAGGCTTTTTACGAAAAAAGAGCGCGCAGCATAGAGACCAACAAGACTAACAACAGGGAGAAAGAGAAGGTTGGCACGTTTTCACAAAAGTCTTCAATTTTCCGTAACCAAAAAAT
The DNA here is from genome assembly GCA_027422505.1 of Craterostigma plantagineum. Lineage (NCBI taxonomy): Eukaryota > Viridiplantae > Streptophyta > Magnoliopsida > Lamiales > Linderniaceae > Craterostigma > Craterostigma plantagineum. The sequence continues at coordinate 468,475 of JAPQWV010000033.1, read as the reverse complement.
CCACCTTAACCTCACATTCTTTCTGTCTCATCTCTAAAAAAGTCCTTCCTGGCCAATGAAGAGAAGTTCCACAAAGAAGCCGATAAGCAATACTGGAAATCAATAGCCGAGCTCATACCCAACGAGGTTGCCAATATCGAGAAGAGAGGTAAGAAGAAGGATCAAGAAAAGAAGCCCTCAATTACCGTCGTACAAGGGCCTAAACCCGGAAAACCAACTGATCTCTCGAGGATGCGCGGATTACTGGTGAAACTGAAGCACAATCCGCCACCCCATATGCTAACCCCACCACCACCACCTCCGCCAGAGGCTGCCAAGGACGGTAAAGATGCCAAAAATGGGAAAGACGTTGCTTCTAAAGAGGCAACGAATAAACCATCAGCCGAAGATAATGTTCCTAACAGCGCTGTGTCAAAGACCGAAGAAAAGCTCGTTCCAGCGCCCGAAGACAAACAGGTTACTTAAATTAAATTTCACTTGGCTTTATATCATGGTGTTTTTTTACTAAATGTTTTTGCCATGTTCATGTGTGTGTTGTATTAATAGACGTTAGTTAGCATTTCTTACCGAGTTTAGATCTTGTAATTGTATGTTTGGACCTATGTTGTCATATTTTGCGCTTTTCTTTCCTCAGATGCATTAAATGAGATATACATACATGATACATCCCAGTATCCCTGCAACAGGCATCATTGATAGGAAATGCATTTTTAATTACACTCTTGGGCTGTGTTTGCTTTGTAGCTGGGCTAGTAGTATGGTCTAAGCCTGTCTAATGTGTGGCAGGTCAATTTATCTGAAAAAACATGATAAAATAATATTAGGTATTTGTGTTGGATAAATAATAAAGGAGCCCGTTAATATAGCGCGGACTTTTTATTTTTCTTGGATTTCAGTAATAAAAGCAAACATGAGATAATGTGTTATTAATAATATTACAAACCTATTTTCTGTGCTTTTCTATTAAAGCAAACACAGCCTTGAATTACTAACCGTGTAATCTATCTATTCTATTCTATATTAGAAGTGCGAATAGAGAATATGTTTTGTCCTATTGTGAAATGACCAATGTGCCCTTAACTTATATTCTATATTATGAATCAAAATTAAATAATTAATCATAAAAAAAAGGAATATATAAATGTAAAGTGGGGTTTATTACCCTTGTTATTGCTTATGCCGTGCGCATGATAGTAAAATGAAAAGGGAATATGTAAAGTGGGGCTTATGCCCCTTAGTGTTGCCTACAATGTATTGATTATTTTAATATGTCCATCAATGTAGATGCAATGCATGTTACTGTACATGTTAATGAAAAATTGAGAGGAAAGAAAAAGAATATGAAAATATTAAAGACGTCACTTAAAGAAATATCATGTAATTCTTTAATGAAACAGACGTGTATACATTATGGAGTACATCAATTGACACATTGTCAAACTTTAAGGATAGGACGTGTATATTTGTTCAGACTTTACAAATTCCAACGTTTCATATCTCAAAATAAAGATTAGACCATCTCCAATCGAAAAACTCATTTTCATCAAACGCATTCTCAAATTCAAAATGAAATAATTCTTCTCCAACCAACAGACTAATTCTCAAACTCAAAATACTATTATTATAATCCTCTCTTGTACCTCATATGTTAATATTACCCATTTAATTTACAACTTTACAAATTAAACCAAATTGTTAGTTTAATTCGATTAGAAAAAGTAATGTCACAAAATTAATAGTAAACTCAATATTTTTTCATATAAAAAAACATTGAAAAAATAATTAATAATAACAGGAGTCCTTTTATATACTTTTATTTATTTTTTGGGTACTTTAATACTTAAAATAAAAATAGGGTATAGATTGTAATTATTAAAACATCAAACGCATCTTTTGGGATATCTCATTCTCAAACGCATATGCGCGTTTAAAATAGGAGAGAGAATACGGAAACACATTTTGAGTTTGCGTTAGGTGTACGGTTGGAGAACTTTTAGTATACATTTTGAGTTTTTGGATATCGATTGGAGATGCTCTTATGCATCAAGCATGGAGTACATATATATATGGATAGGTATAATTGAGATTTTCATCATTGATGTGCTAGACTTTACGAATTTAGTTGTTCCTTACGTGCGAAATTCGGGTCCACAACAACCATGGAGAACTTAGGTCTCACAGTCGTTCCAATTAAATCCCTACCTAGTGAGGATCGACGTGTTGCGATAAAGATTATTGTCACTAGGCAGGGAGCGGATAGAAATTCACGGCAAGATAACAAATCTATATTGAAACTCATATTTATTGATTCCAATGTAAGTACACTTTCATGCTGTTTGTGTTAAATGTTATCGTCTTTGAGCATCAAACTCTCTTAACGCTCACATTCATCAATTATTTCAGGACACGCCAATTCATGGGGTTATTTTTTCAAGCGCTACGCAACATTTTGACTGCACGTTGCTCACCCAAAAAATGTTTATTCTATCAAATCTCGGCGTGAAAGAAATAAAATCGCTATCGAACGTTAATTATAGCGTTGATCTTGAATCCATCAACAAGTGTCTCGGAGGTTGAGGAGCCGCTTGATTTCACGAAATCTTTCAAGTTTTTCATCGTCACTCATGTTATTGGCGAGCCGGAAGAGAACCTACTTTTCGGTACACCTTTTACAATACATTTTTATTATTAAGTAGTACGTGAACATTGATACATATAAATTGGTTTTTCAGGAGTGTTATGATATGTCATGAAGGTAAAACCATTGTTCCAGTTCTCGCGGAGTGGCTGGATAGGCTATAAGAGGGAAGTCACATTAATGAATGTGAGGTACATAAATAATTAAAAATATGTTAGTTTTGATCTTTGCAAAATGATGCTATCAGTTTTTTAGGTTTCAAAGCGTTGTAGTGAACTTATGGGATGATCTAGCCATGAATGAAGGTCGAGATTTTGTTACTCTTTTTCACTTATTTGCTTATCAGGTCAACGAATTTAAAGCTTACGTATATCCACTTTGAATGAAATCTGAGCAAATGACTTAGAAATTTATTGTTCTTTCAAGTTCGACTTAAAAATCTGGCCCTTAATTAAGATTGCTAGCCCAATGGTGTTCTCCTTCTGTCACTGTGTCACGTAAAAAAAAGCCTTTGACGTTTAATTACAAAATCAATCGACAACTATTTATCTTTACAGGGATATCAGATTTATTTAAGTGAACGGTCTACTTTAAAATGAAGAAACTTTAAAATCATCATTCAATGATGAAACAAAAGGAGCTCGAGGATAACCATAAAAACGTCAATGCCATAACATTTCATCTTTGCAGATATGCACAAAATCTCCATTTATCATAAAGAAAATCTCCAACGCTGAAAAAAAAAATATTGATGAACACACATGCAGCAAGTCAAGACTATATATCCCCATAAACTTTAAATAAATTTCCGACCATCAGTCACATAAATTACGAAATCCTTCATCAATATCGTGACAAACTTTCTCGCTTCTATTTAAGCCACGCTAGCGGCAAATACACAGTGTTTCGATCTTACTCGACTAGTAGAGAGATTTAAATAAATATATATATATTCGAATAATTTCAGTCTTCATGAATACATACGAAGAAGTACCGAAAATCCGCGCATTGGTAGTGGACGGCGATAAAATGACGAGAAAACTTCACAAAGCCCTTTTAAATCGCTACGGATTGGAAATCGAAGCGGTTGAAAATGGAAGAGAGGCCGTTGATCTTTTTCGGTTAGGAAAATATTTTCATTTGGTTCTCATGGACATGGAGATGCCCGTCATGGATGGAATACAGGTGACATTCATATAAATTAAACTAATGAAATTCAATACATGTGGCATTCTTATAAATTAAATCTTTGAATTTTGTAAAAATAAATCAACAGGCGACTCGAGAGATTCGGGCCATGAGAGCGAGTAATAGCATGATAGTAGGCTTAACGTCTTGTGGGGTCGAATCGAAGAAGAAAGAGTTCGTCGAAGCTGGCTTAGATTATTGCTATGGAAAGCCTCTCAATTCCATTGCTATTGTTTCTATGTTGGACGAGCTTCCCAGGAAGTTTCTATAAGGGGATGTCTTTTATTACATGTGTTTACTTTGGCTGAATCAATAATCAATTGTTGAATGATATATGCTACTTCGATTTTTCTATAAGGTTGTCAACATGTAATATTATTATTTTATTTTTTCCATTTTTGGGTGGTGAGTGTCCTAATGGTTAAGGGAGTTGATAATCTCTTGGTAGATCACATAACAAAGGTACACGTCAATGACATGCATTCCACAAAAGAAAAATAAAAGAAAGAATGGGAAAGGGTTTCCACGGTATCAATCGATGTGCTCAATCTCTCTGCTGAAAGCCTGGATTTTTTTCGAGCAGGGTAACCTTTATATGTCATTATTCATTCCCCATTTCGTGTTTTTGGAAGTCTGCTATTTCTTTCATTCTTTGATATATGAGGATGATATCTCCTTCAACTTATCCATCTTGTATAGATACAGTTCTTCAAGACAAGGAAAATGAATGAAGCCTGGCGTAAAGCATTCGAGATCATTCATTACAAGAATTAAGGTGCAAGTATTATTTTTAATAAGAGAAAAGGAAAAAGCATTATTGGTGATTATGTTTCTATACAATTGGTCGGTCTTCTTATTATAGTAAGTTATCTTTCTAAGCACAAACATACAACTCGAACTTGCAGTGTTATTCTTCAGGGAAATAAAAAATAAAACCAAAAAAAAAAAAACATAGAACTCAGTTCGCGCAAAGGTGGACGAATAGCAATGGCACACAGCAACATCATTCCAAAAAGAGAAGAATAGAGAACCAAACAAAAAAAGAAAGAAAGATCTTTATCGTCTTTATTTAAAAAACAATAAAATTACTGGCCTCCAGGCTCTCAGCAGAAAGACGGGAATCTTTAAGCAAACGAACAAATATACGTAATTCTTCATTCCCAATATCTTCCTTTTGGTGGTCAGCTATTTCTTTGGCAGAGACAACAACTGAGTCAGGACAATCAAACAATCGGATAAGCCTCAGCGTCTGTATATCTCTGATATTCGAGGATGATATCTCCTTCAACCCATCCATACCGCGTAGTTGCAGCTCTTCAAGGCAAGGAAAATAGCTGGAGCCTGCTGTAAAACATTCGAGTTCACTACACATAGCGAGATGTAAGCGTAGGCAAGGAAAATAGCTGGAATCTGCTGCAAAACATTCGAGATCACGACAACATGTGAGCATCAAGCACTTTAAACTAACAAATTGTCCATCAACGTGCTTCCACTCCCTTCCAATGCTGCACTCATACAGAGTTAGTTCTTCGAGCAGTGGCAATGACCCAATCTTACTCATTGTTACTTCGTCATCCAGTTCAAGGCCGATAAGCCAAAGACACTTAAGTGAATTGGGGAAATTAAGACTTGCGGACATTTCTCTTTTTCGTCTTACGGATCTCACACAGCTAAAATTCATATTTAACGTTTCAAGCTTTTCGAGAAGTGCGATATTGTTGAGAGCATATTGCGCCCCTTCGCTGAATCCCTCGACTTCTTCACTATAATAAGACACCCTTAGTGTCCTTACGTTGGGAATCCTTTTGATCAGATCTTCACTAAAGCTGAAATTTATTATTTGATCAAGGGTTTGAAGGTTCTTCAAGATCATCATGCCACCACCATGGCTTTCACTTGGAAGAGGATTCAATGGACTTAGTATTTCCCACGCATCAAAATGTCGAAGTTGAGACATTTTCCATGTAATTTCAGCCACTTGGCAATCATCAAACCGTAAAGATTGAAGATTCCATATCGAATTTAAAATTGATGAAGGAAACCTAACCGATTCCACCCCATAAAATGATCTGACATCAAGGCAACGCAAGTTAACAAGTTCACAGGCAACTTCTACCAACACCTCATTTTGACTAATAATTTGGTACTGCTCTAAAGCCAAAACTCTTAATGATTTAGGAACTGCATATGGTAATAATGCACCGTCTTGAAGTATCAAGGTACGAAGAACGGACTCCGATTTTAGGATACTAGCGCCGGAATAGAGAGGGTCCACCTCGTACGAGCTGCTTGGATAAAGGACAATTCGCCTTTCATTTTTTGGAAATTCTCGATCTTGATTCCGCATTATGCTATAAAATTTCTTCTCTAAAGCCTCTTTTAAGCATAAGTCCCTCAAAAGATCATGGATCTTGAACCAAGAAATTCCTTTTCTAAAAGGTGAATCAGAAACTAAAATAAGATTCCTACCAGCAAGGTCATTAAGATAGTCATGTGCAGCCTCTTCTAGGCTCTTGCCATTAATTGGTTTTAGAAATCCTTCGGCCACCCATAGTCGTATCAGTTTGGAAACCTGAATTTCTCGATCTTCACGAAAAATTCCCGTGTAAAGGAAACAAGGTTTCAAGTACACCGGTAGATGAATATAGCTTAAAGATAATATCTTCATACAACGACCGTCGTCTTCCGAATTCACAATCGAACTTAAATTTTCCACTACAAAATCCCAATGTTCTCGTGTTCTTGGAGACTTTGCCAGATGGCCTCCAATCACGACAACCGAAAGAGGAAGTCCTCTGCAATTATCGGATATCTTCCGCCCAGCATCCTCTAGTTCCCGGGGGCAATCATCTTGTCCGAATACAGTTTTGCAAAGTAATTCCCAAGTTTGACTCTCACCTAACAAACCCACATTAAAAACATGTGAGCTAATTGGATTGAATTTTGATTCTCTAGTGGTTATGACTACTCCGCTGCCGGAGCTACTTGGAAACAAGGATCGCAATCTATCCCACGCCTCTAAATCCCATAGATCGTCCACTATAATCAGGTACCTTCTGCCGCACAAAGATTGGTACAGCTTTAGACCCAATTCTTGTTCCTTCTGCCGTCGCAAACTTTCCTTGTCTGTCTTATCTAGACAATGAACAAGTTCTACGAGACTTTCATGTATATCGTAGTCCTTGGATATTTTAGCCCAAGCACGAACGTCAAAGTTGTCCGTAATACACTTATGGTCATAAACCTTACGAGCGAGCGTTGTCTTACCGATTCCGCCCATACCTGTTATAGAGATAATCCGACGGCCAGATTTGTTCTGTTGAAGAGTGAGCTTGTCCACAATTTCGAGTGTCAGGTGTTCCATACCCACCACGTTGTTGCCTCGGCTCCTTTTCTTCTCCGTGTTCCAATTCATCTTCGTCTCTTCTTCCTCGATTGCTTCTATCGTCGCCTTTTGAAGACTTGCTTTGAAGTCCTGTTCATCGTATATTTCGTCTGCTATGTGAGCATCGATAACGCCTTCAGCAGCATATGCTGCATCAGGCTGTAGTTGTACTCCTCTAGGTTGATCGTTGTCGACTCGGATCCTTTTCTTCTCCGTGTTCCAATTCATCTTCGCCACTTCTTCCTCGATTAGATCCATGGCTTCTATCGCCTTTTGAAGACTTTCGTTGAAGTCCTCTTCATCGTATATTTCGTCTGCTATGTGAGCGTCGATAACGTCTTCGACAGCATATGCTGCATCGGCTATTCGAAGCTCCAATTTGAGATCGACGGAGATATGGTGTGCTTCGAGGAATTTCTGAAAGAAAGAGATGTTCGAATTGAGAGAGTCGACGTGTTCAACGTCCAGTGTGATGGGCGGGGAGGGGTGTCCGCGGAGATCAGATATGAGATGCATCAAAGAAGTAAAAGCTGCGTAAGCTGTCGCCATTCAAAGGAGGGGAAAACAGTTGATGAAGAAGAATGGTTCTAAGCTCAAGGAAACAAAAGATAAGGTCTTCGTTCTGTGAGGTGCATAATTTATCACTAAAGGTGCATAATTTATCACTAAAGGTGCGTTTTTTCTTTTTCAACAAAATGATTTGAAAAACAATGGAATCAAAATACATATTTCTCTTTATATTTTTTTTTTTTGAAAGTGAGGATTTCATGCATTAATCCAATTGGACAAAAAAGTACAATAGAACAATATTCAAAATATTATAAGCATATTTGACTATTTCTATTGCGTAAAAGCCGGTGTTAGTTCAATGTCCGTTCCAAATCCTAAAAAAAAAAAGAAAAGAGAAAACCCCGAAGGAGACTCCCACTAGGGGAGAGATAGGCTCCCACGAGGGGAGAGAAAGACTCCCACGTGGGGAGAAAATACATATCTAGACAGATTTATTTAACCAAGACATTTAATATATAATTAAGGGAGAACAACATTTTTGTCTCCGATTTTGGGGCATAGGCATTTTTTGTCCCCATGTTCTGAGGTGTCACTTTTAGTCCCAAAACTTATCGATTTTTAGCCTTTTTGGTCCTTCAATTAATGTAGTCACTGACTTAGACGGAAATTAACACATGAGAACACACGATCTCATTTAACTTGACTTAACACCTCATGACTCATTATCTTCAACTAAAACGCACGTGAGCATCATTGCGTATCACATTTAACTCATTTTCAAGGTTGTCAATCCATCTCTAAATGTGATGTATACTGATGTTCTTGTTCGTTTAAGTCGAAGAGAAGAGGAAGATGTGTTATGATGTTTTAAGTCGAGTAAAAGAATATCAAGTGCTCTCACATGTTACATTCCGTCTAAATTAGCGATTAAATTAATCGAGGGATCAAAACAGTCCAAAATCAGAAACGTTGAAAACTAAAAATAACACCCAAAACATGAGACACCATTAACGCTCATGGCCCAAACAAACATTGAGGACTAAAAATATTGTTATCCCTGTAATTTAATCATGTGAATGTGATGATGTGGAAACGAGCTTTGATCTCATCATTGCAAGTCCCTTGTTTGTTGCTCTAGTGTATGAAAAAGTCCCGAGTGATATAACCAAAGAGATGGTCAATCGTCTACGAACGATTCATCTAGGTGCCACCTCAGTGATAATGGAAGGGAAAGAACTCATCTGACGGCTGGTCGAGGCTTCAGACGACTTACCCTTCGAAGCCTTACCGTCGGGACGATCCGAGTCTTCGAAGAAGCCAGGCGGCGTCAGTTGGCTTTCGTTGAGCTTTACGTTCTTCGAAAGCATCTCAACGACTTGGCTCATCGAAGGCCTTCGACCCGAATTAGACTGAGAGCAGAAGAGAGCCACTTTCATGTATCTGAGTACTTCGTCTTCCGAGTACCCTCCCTCGATATCTTCGTCGACAAGGTCCAGCAATTTCCCTTCTTGGTATAGCTCCCACGCCTGCAACGACATTAATTTAGGGCCGGGAAAGTGATCGTTTTAGGCGAATCACAGAAGAAATACCAACCAATTCAAGAAGCAACTTCTGGGGTCCGCCGTAATTGGTGTGGGCACTGCTCCTACCGCTCACGATCTCGAGTATGAGAACGCCGAAGCTATAGACGTCGGCCTTTGGTGTCAGCTGACCGCCTAATACGTACTCGGGCGCCAGGTAACCGCTGTAAGAATGTAAAAGAAAAAATATGGTTGCCAACCTCAGTCGACTGAAACTATCAATGACCTAAGTAAGTAGTACCAAACGTACGTTGTCCCGGCTATTTTTGTGCTTATGTGAGTGATGTCGTCGGGGAAGAGCTTAGCCAATCCAAAGTCCCCGATTTTCGGGCTGAAATTCTTGTCCAGAAGTATGTTGCTGGCTTTTATGTCCCTATGTACAACGTGCGGCACGAGCTCGTGGTGAAGGTAGGCAAGGCCTCGAGCGGTGCCCATGCAAATTGCAGACCTCTGTGCCCAAGACAATCTCAGGGACCTCCTCGAACCTTTATGTAGATAGTCAGTAAAGTTCCCGTTGGATATGTTTCTGCTTCGAATTTCCATGAAATTACCTAATAGTACGCGATCGAGGCTGCTGTTTTCGAGAAACTCGTACACCAAAATGCGGTTACTTGCGTGGACGCAGCACCCAATTAGCTCGACGAGGTGTGGGTGGTGAACGTTGGATATGGCATCGATCTCTGTTAAGAACTCGCGTACGCCTTGCTTTGACTCTGTCGATAGCTTCTTCACTGCGATTTCCCTTCCGCTTTTGAGTCTTCCCTGGGAACATGGAGCGGCGGAGAAGGTGAAGAATAGCGATTAGCTTAAGAAGAGAAAGAGACAGAACTTGTTCTTTCTTTTCTTTCTGTTTCTGGAAATCTTCTTAACCATCTGAGGAAGAGGCTTAGTGCAGACAAACTCGAGGATAAGCGAAAAGGTAGCGATGATGATACCTTATAAACTGTGCCGAATCCACCTCTTCCTATTTTGTTACTCCTATGGAAGTCATTTGTCGCTAGTTTTAAATCGTTGTACGAGAAATTCTTTGTTTTCCCAATTGATGCCCCTGCTTTATCATAAGAAGAACAAGAAAGTCGGGTCAAGATAAAAATGCAGAATAAAACAACGAACGAGATGAAGAAAAACCACTCAAAACACGTCATTTGTAGGTGAAAACTGAAAGTCCAAAAGTCCTATCAATATCCATCAACCCTTCTCTGTATGCATTAGCTACGTTAATGATGGACGTCCATCTAATCGAAGAACATTCACCACGTAATTTGACCATCTCATTGCTGGCTGACACCCAGATTTTGAAATTTCAAATCGTAGATTTTATGGCATTACGACTACTCACCTTCTTCGTTTGATTCGTCGTGTTTATGGCGTTTCTTCTTGAGCGCTGTTGATTCGCCAAAGCAACTGCAACTCATCTCCTCTTGATGAAACCTATTTACAAGCCTCGCACGCTTCTTCCCCCCACGATAAATCTCCGATCAGCTCAGCTATCTATCTCTGATCCGTAATCGAACAGAAAACAGATCAGTAATTCAGTCAATCACTGATCAGCACCACACCATCCCAGGAAACAACTACTGCGAAATCAACTTAACCCCCAAAGCAAAACAAAAAAAAAAATCAAAAAAACAGTAACTGATATGACAGCTGGGAAACTTTAGCTCACAAATCAGTCGTGCTTGTTGAAAATTTGACAGACGCGTCTTGGATATTCGCTTCGTTTTATGAGTGGGGAAAGCTGATGAAGGTTTACGACGACAAGTCATGGCAGGCGGGAGATGTTCCCACCACTCCTTCCCCGTTTATATTTGTCTTCCTTCGTTGAAGTCTTGAGAGCGACATACATTTTTTTTCATTATATATGAAAAATATAGTTGCTTTCAAAATCGCGAATATATATATTAGTCAAATTAATATAATATGAAAAAAATGTTCAGATACGAGATTGGGATGTATAGCATTGATTGCTGTTGAGTTATTTAATGTCTACCTCAACAAAAATGGGAAATATATGGCACCACCCCAAATAATATATGCAACATATATATTCTAGCTGTAGGTTTGACCAGTAGGAAATAATATCAACACATGGAGCAATACCTAATCTTTGAAAGGGAAACAGCAAACAATTGAAAGGAAAATCCTAGTCCAATTATTTCTTTATGACGTGTCAACGTAGGAAACACATGACTCGAAAAAAAAAAAAAATTATTACGTAAGAACAAAATAATAATTAAGTGGCGTCCTTAGTCATCACAACAACCAACTTCGAAAAAAATCATCTTGCGTTGATCTTGAAATTAGACGTAGGTCAGTCAAACTCGCTATAAAGATGAAAGCAAAGTTAACACTAATTTAATAAGTATATATCAAGTATCAAGATCAATAACTACATAATATCAAGATTATAAAATATAATGTTCATCGAATCAATATTATAGATAGATATTAATCAGTGCAATCGCGAGATGTGACATGCGAGTTGTGTAGCTTGTTGAATTTTATTATATGCTATATATCGTGGTTAACATTATTTATTATATGCTATATATCGTGGTTAACATTATATTGAAGAATTTAAGTCCTATGCCCAATGAACAGATGTTTTATATCTGTAACAGAGAACCAGGCGGGAAGATGAAGGCATTCTGTTACTATCTGTATTCTATTAGTTATCGGGCTTATAATTATTATTTCAGTGAGGCCCAATAACTTTAAAATAAGCCCAATGTATGAAATAGTATAAAATAGGAACGTCTCTCTACTGTATTAGGTCAACGAGCGAAAACACTATAAAACAGATTAAGAGAAATACGATTGAACTTTCTTTTTTCATCTTCTTCGTGTTTCGATTTCAATATTTCTTCGATAGATATGTATTAGAAATCGATGGTCCTTCCTAAAATCAATTGGTGACAGGAGGAGAAAGCCTCTTAGATATATAGCGACTCGAAACCTTGAATTAGTCGATATGAGACAATGCCCAAATTATAATCTCAACACGCCCCCTCACGTGTAGCATGACTGACCTAACACGTGGACATATGGATCAGGTGACGGTGAGAAGAATCGAACTTGCTCTGATACCATATTAGAAATCGAGGGGTCTTAAAATCAATTAGTGAAAGGAGGAGAAAGCCTCTTAGATATAGCGACTTGAAGAGCTTGAATTAGTCGATTTGGGACAATGCCCAAATTATAATCTCAACATATCTACATATATCGAACTTAATACCGAGAGGTATAACTGCAGCAACAATAACTCATATGTAATAAGTGTCTTTAGAGCTGGAACTTAGGAAAAGGAAATTCATATGTACACTAAATTACCCTAATAAAAAGGGTTGTTCTAAAACCCTATATAAACATGCCGAAATATAATAAAATCATACAATAATACCAATCCCAAATTCTCATTATTAACAAAATCCATGGCTTGTTGTAGTGACCAACGTTACTTCATTTTCTTCATCGTCACCCTCTTCGCCCTAATCTCCTCTCAAAGTTCGTCATTATACAAACTATTTACTCTATTTCTGTTGGATATCGTAATGATTGGTGATTAATTTTATTTATATACACAGGTCCTGAATTGTCAGAAACACTAGTGGGAGAAAAGAAATGCATGGAGTGAGTTATGGAAACGAGAAATTTAGTGTTAGCCAAGGATATATGAGAAGCAAATGTGGTAGAGGTGATATTATTTTCAAAGATTGTTATTGCTGCTTAGGGGGCACTTGTTATCTAAACGAGGCAACATGCCTCGAATTTTGTGGTCGTTAGCACGAAAATTATTCAAATATCACTATTAACAATTGCTGCCTCGACACATATATTTTCTTCAAGACATCCAAAGATCGATAAGGGACATTGAGAAACATAAAACTCGACGCAATAAAAGGGTTAACAAAAAGCGTCTATTGGTGCTTGTGATAAACAGAGAGGGCTATTGGGATCACGGATTACCACTTTGAAAGTAACGTCTTAAAGGCTGCTAATTATTACAAGAAGTAACATAAAAATTGAATCTTTATGTTGGTTCGCTAGCCTATAAAATTGAATTGTTTTATTTTATCTTTTTCTCGATGTATATGTATAACGATTGTACAATGTGTCTCTATTTATACCCATTTGGTAATAAACAATTGATAATTGTGAAGCCTTTGAAATATTTATGGGAAATTCCATGTGGTAACCTCGAGTTTTCGACTTTTCCAGTTGGTATTCAAAGCTGTTTTTCGATTCCGGCTGGTAACCTCGAGGTTTCGACTTTTCCAGTTGGTACCCAAAGCTTGTTTTTTATTCGGGCTGGTACCCCTGAGGTTTTATGAAATGTAATTTGGTACCCCTGAATTACAAAATTGGATTTAAAATACTTAAAATAATCACAAATTCAAAAATAAATTACTTTTTATTTAAAAAAATTTAGTTATAAAAAATAATATATAGTTTGAAAAAGTTACAAATATTTTTAAAAACAGAAAAATATATTTTCCGAATATTATTTTTTAAATGGAAAAATATTATCTTTATATAGTCGGGATTCGAAAAATATATTTTTCTGTTTTTAAAAATATTTATAACTTTTCCAAACTATATACTATTTTTTATAATTAAAATTATTTTTTAAATAAAAAATGATTTATTTTTTAATTTGTGATTATTTTAAGTATTTTAAATCCAGTTTTGTTAATTCAGGGGTACCAAATTACATTTCATAAAACCTCAGGGGTACCAGCCGGAATGAAAAACAAGCTTTGTGTACCAACTGGAAAAGTCGAAACCTCGAGGTTACCAGCCGGAATCGAACAACAGCTTTGGATACCAACTGGAAAAGTCGAAAACTCGAGGTTACCACATTGAATTTCTCAATATTTATTATTGGTGTGGAGGTGGACCGTAAGATACCTACCGAAGAAGCCAAGGCAAATAAACGACAGACACGTAGCAACAAGTTGCAATAATTTAATGTTCCATAAATTTCGTCCTATTATTATCTTATAGATAAGGGACGAGAAAGATAAATCATTATATACCGAGAATAAGAAAGTGGAGCAACTTGCCCCCCTTTTTTTGGATAAGGCGTCAGAAAACTATAGAAATCTAATATTATGACGATTGATTAATCTGTATATCGTAAGTAATACAGTAAAAATTACAAGGATGAGTTTATGATTATTTTTCAAGTAATAAAGCATTTATAAAAATCAAACACGCAAGCGACTTGGGGATGGGAACGAAGCATTATCACTGAAAATACATTGTAAAGATCTCAACATAATGGGAAAATAATTTAATTGAACTATAAGAAAGAATTTATCATCAACTACCCCAAGGTTTACTTTCTAGAAAAGATCTTGTATTGTAGCTAATATCCAATAATATCCATCATGAAATTAAAAAAAGATTATCTATTACTCGTTGGCGTACATGTCCACGTGGCAAGTCCTCTTTCTCTATTATTTCTCTCACTTCTACGCACAATACAATACACACTACTCTCAACAGAGTCGTCTTCGTTTTTGGAACGAGAGAACAAAAGAAAAATCGAAGAGAAGATCATCTTCTTCCATCTGTTTGGTTTTCTTAATTCTTCCCAAGTACCGATCCTTCCTTTTGCTGCTGTTTAATCGAGCTCTAAATCGTCACTTTTGATGGAAGTTTATGTTTCTTTAGAAAGTGTTTGGTGAAAAATAAGATTGAAACTGAAGAAATGTATGTGAGCGGTGGAACTCCAGTGAGAAAGTCGTTTAAAGACTCGCTGAAAGTGCTCGAAGCAGATGTTCAGCACGCCAACACACTGTAATCGATTTTTCCTTTTCATGTACCTCTGAATTTTCTTCTTTTCTTCTTCCTGATTTATTTCCCCCTTTTTTCCTTCTGATGCTACGCTTGGTTATAGTTACTTCCGCGTCCTTTTTAAGCTATCACTCTTCTATTTCGTTTTGCAGAAGATATTCGTGGCCTTATTCTGGGCTTTATCTGATAACGTTGATTGAGAAAGTTCTTGGATCAGATAATTTAATCTTGACTTCACCGTTTGCTTTAGATTGTCATACAATTTCGTGTACATGTCATCTTCTGCTAATTATCACATGTCGTCTCGGAAATGTTTCAGCTGCTATTTCTTTTCTTCGATTCTCCGAGGTCCTTCAATTCGAATGTTAACGGTCCTCAGAAACTTTTTTCTTGTAATTCGATATTCCTTTTAACAGAAATCACTGTAAAATTTCAGTCTGGGATCTTATGTGCGTAATTTTGACCAATATTAAATGGATCAATAATTGCAGGGCAGCTGATTTTCCAAGGGAATATGATGGGGCTTGTCTCCAAATGAGGATTTCTTACAGCCCAGCAGCACATTTCTTCCTTTTCCTCGTCCAGTGGTCTGATTGCCACCTCGCAGGTGCTCTCGGGCTGCTGAGAATCCTTATATACAAGGTTATCAATTCAGTTCCATTACTTGTGCTTCTTCTAATCATTCAACGCAGATGAATACTTCTTCCAGTCGAAAAACAACGTTTTTTGGCTATAGGTTTATGTCGATGGAACGACCACTATGTCCACTCATGAGAGGAAAGCTAGCATTCGAGAGTTCTATGGTGAGCCCAAGTTCACCCAATATCATTTCATTTCTGCTCAGGGAAGAACACTAGTTTCTGATTCTATAAGTGGATCTCGTGTTTCAGCTGTGATTTACCCTTCGCTGATGCAACTTCAAAACGGCATTACCGATTCTGAAGATAAAAGGCAGAGAATTGCCTGCGTGGAGAGGTACAACAAGAGGTCCTTCGAAGAAGAGCTCGGGACATGCTCAGAGTCAGAGATCGAACGTGAAAAAGAATGCGGGATTTGCATGGAAACGAATAGCAAGATAGTGTTGCCCAACTGTAACCATGCCATGTGCCTCAAGTGCTACAGAGAATGGTACTTTAACTGCTCTCTGTCCATCCATTCATAACTAAGCAAAAATTAGTTCTGTTTGTAAGTCTTGTAATGATAATCGAAACATGTTCAGGCATTCGAGATCGAAATCCTGTCCCTTCTGTCGGGACAGCTTGAAGGGGGTAAACTCGGGCGATCTTTGGGTGTATTTGGACAAAAGGGATGTGATGGACCCATCGATGATAACTCGTGAGGATTTAACGAGGCTCTTCATGTACGTCGATAAGCTGCCTATCGTTGTCCCTGATTCTCTCTTCGACGCCTATGACCCTCATGTGAGGTAACTTAGTACGAAACGATGATGTTCGTTCTTGTTGTTATTACCTTGAGGATATGAAATGGATTTCTACACTACAACATTAGGCGTCGGAGTAGCATAGAAAGAAAAGAAAACCCAGCCATGAATAGTCGTTGGCCGTGGTTTTGGTTTATCCTATATATTGTCATGTATGAGGATAATTGTAAATCTGTCTTTAATTGTGAAAATGTGTTATAATATAATATCAGGACGCTTTAGTTGACTTAGTTTATTATCAATTAATTATATCTCTTGGTTGGGCTATGGTATATGGTTGAATTGAAACTGGAAGATGGGAAGATATGCTATGATATTAATTAAAATAAACGAGAACGTAAAGTCAAAAAAGATGTACTTAGAATTGCTAAAACTAGATGGAAAAGAGGAAAAGAAGATAATTAGCACTAAAATTAAGAACGTTCTTCAAAACTAGGAGTCTTTTGACAAGTATGCACTTGACATGCCAAATTGCTAACTAACAATCAACTTGATAAGCATAGATAGATTCAAAAGGTCCATGTCCGAAGTCCACCCCAAATTATGTCGGCAGCTTTGAAGCAGAGGAAAACAAAATAAAAAACATTTCGTTAATTTACATTATTTTTACGACATTATTGGTTACTATACTACATGGAGTCCTACATAACCGCGTACCAAGACACTCGTTTTAAATTGTTATTACAGATATGTATATATATATATATATATATACACACACAACAACATTCAGAAAGCAACGATAAATCTCAGAAAAAACTAAGATGGGTTCGTCGTCATCAGCCAAACTGATAGCTGTTCTAACCTCATCAGCTTCAATGGTCGTCTTCGTCTTCATATTGCTGCTGGGAATATTCTCGTCACCAATCTCACGAACTGCTGTTAGTGAAACATGGTCGGCTGTACTATGTTGGCTGAAGCCTCCATATCTATACATAGTAACGAACTTCATCATCTTAGCCATCGCTGCTTCTTCTCGCAGCCTCCACACGTCCAGATCTCAGCCGTCCGTTACTAAAGCTCCTCCGCCTCGTGTGGAGGAGGTGAGATCGACGGCTGAGATTGGGGCTGAAGATGGTGAGTTGTTGTCAGTTGATGGAAAAGGTGAGTCGACGGCGAGTGTCTACGGTTCTCCGCCGGTGCAGGAGGGGATTGATGCTTTGGAGATGACGGCGGCGTCTCTGCTACGGGCGAGGGAGAAGCCCCTTATGTCGTCGAGGTTCGGACATCGCAGGCCAGTTGGGACCGGCGTTTCTCATGGAGGTGAGTTTTCTTTGTTATATGTAAATAAAAATAATTTATCTGGAAAAAAGTCTTTTCGCTTTTATTATAACAGGTGAAGCGAGGGGGGCTTTACTGGGTGTTTCGAGGCCGAGGAAGCAAGAGACTCTTGAAAGCACGTGGAAGAAGATAAGCGAAGGACGCAGCGTGCCCCTCACGCGCCACCTGAAGAGCAAGACCGACGATTGGGACGATAAGAAGGCCGCCGGCGCTGACGTGTCAAAGAAGTACGGCCGGTCCTCCAACGGGAGGATGATGCACAAAGAACTGTCGCCGAGCCACGTGGAACTGAACCGGCGAATTGAGGCTTTCATCAACGACTTCAATGAGGATATGAAGATGCAGAGGCAACAATCCTTGAACCGTTTCATGGAGATGATGAATCGCGGTGTCTAGTCTAGAAAAGAATTAAACTAGGCTTTTTATATTATACTATATATATGTATACTAGTTTTATATCCGTGCATTTCACGGGCGTGAAAAAATATGTGTAGTTAATATAATATAGTATTTTCCACTTTGTTAGTGGGTGGTTTTTATTTTAGTTTTTGTTTTTTATTTGTTTGATATAATAAAAATGGACACATGTCGCATGGAGAACAAAACTACATTTAATTGTATATATATGATATAATTCTTGGACTTAACGCATAAATAAATACGGATTTGCATAAAACTTGTAATTCAGTACCTGTCAGTATTGTTTTATATGTAGGTACCCAGTAAAATAATTTTTTTGCACATAGGTACTCGATCCGCCGCAGGTACCCCATATAACACAATTAGGTACCATATAGCAACCTATTGTGGTACATAATACGTGAGAACGTCATATAACACATTAAGGTTTCATATAGAAAACGTCTAGGGTACCGTATAAAAGCGTGATGTGGTACAACACATAAAATGGTACGTCAAGACTGAAAAAATTGGTACAAAGAGTAAAACGGGTACTTATCTATAAAAAATTCTGACATAAGTACTGATTTGTAAATATTTTATTCAATTGGATATTTCTCTATAGATGCCACTAGGGGAGAAAAGGAGAGTTTTTCCGACGGTCGGCAGTATTGGTTTTCTTCTTTTTTTTTTTTTTTTTTTTTTCATTTTACTAAACAAAGACAAGAAAACATTCTCTTAAATGAAACAAATAAACCAATGCCAATTAGAGCTATCCGAGGAATAATCAATGCTTTACAACGAAGCTAGAGGTAGGTTAGCTGAAATAACATGCCTTGGAATTTCGAACGAAATGAAACTAGCATGGCAGGCTATGTACAATCATAACTGCAGATATAGATTTACGAACTCATTCATTGCCTCTGATCGACATTTTTCCCGAAGAAGAATCAGGCGACGATGAACCTTCTTCTTCTTCACGCTCGGGCTGGACGTTAAGGTCTATCTGACCTTTCAGCGGAAAAAACGGAGAAGAATCGACGTTTTCAACGTCAAGCAGACTACTACTACAACTGTTTCCGTTGGAAGAACTGGTTAGTCTTCTTTTTTGCGGTCGAGTTTTTTCGGCCTCGCTTTGACGTTGTTTTGCAGCAGCGCATTCCTCCATGAGAGTTCTAAACCGACGCTTGAGGCGTATGCAGACCAAACACGTGCAGTCGGGATTGTGACGAGGATGCTCGTCTAGTGAAGATGAGGGACCCGCTGCTGCTTTATCGGTTTTGACAGGCGAGGAGTCGAGGGCGGTGTTTTCTGCTTTAAAAGAATCAGCCGAAAAATTCACAAAATTTGAGGCTGTTTTGAAGAATGGTGAAAAGATGAAAGGAAATGGGAGAGACCTTTGCTGGGAGAGGCTGATAGTAACAGCAGCTCTAGTTGTTCTTTAGATAGTTCCTCGGCAGCCGAACATTGAGACCTGAGGTTCGAACAGAAGAATGTAAGAGTATATTTTGTGATAATATCATGACACCGCAATATATAATAGCTAGAGAAGTTACCGAATTGCGAAAGAGAATGAAATTCTTATGATAAGACAGATAAAAAAGGGATATGCTAGCTCATTTTTTAAGCTTCATATATGTAGAAAACCTGTCCTGGTCCCATATGTTGTCTGAACAGAACCACCTAAAAGGAAGAAGAGCATCAGAGGGCACTTTTCGCCACTTCAAGCAATCCTCGCAACGAACCCATTGGAAGCTTTCCCTTGAGATACACACAGCAAACAAAGTTTATAGCAGTTTTTTTTTTTTTTTTTTTTTTTTTGCGAAAATAACGACGGGGATAGTGTTTATCTATGTCAGCTGTATATGTTAGTGCTTGAAAGAGAGACGAATTATGCAGTTTCACCAAACAGAGCTAACCCGAGCTGATTCGTCCCCATGATGCTAGGCATCCCGATTAAAGGTGCAGTGTCCTGAGGCAATTAGCATATTAACTAAAGCTTTGTTGACGTTGGATTTACAACAAGATTGCAGACAAAGACTGACTTTTTTCAGCTACCTGAAATTCTTCAAATTCACATCCGTCCACGACAGTCGTTGAGGAGAATGTTTCAGACGGGCGCATCAATGCTTGAGCTTCTCTAAAAGTGATCTCCAGCTCGACCACATTCCCATTATCGAACCGAAGCCTCTTTCTTTTCGAACTTGAGAAGCCATCCTTTTTACCATTGCTCGCAACTTTGTCTTCGATTAGTCTCTCTGCAAAGAAGTGTACCATCTGTTGAAGTCTCGTTGGTGGAGGTTAAAATGTTGTTTTCGATTGTTCTTACCTTTAAACCGACGGTCAAATGAAGTGATGTCCCTAGCTTTATTCGTAGCACCGCCATTGCTTGGTTTCGAAGCTCCGTTCCTCATTGCAGTAGCATCATTCACCTGAGAAGAAATATGGTAACGACGGAACGTGTGAAGAATTCTGTTACTAACCAGAAGTGACGAGGGGGATATCAATGCCGAAAACGTAAAAAACCGAAGAATTAAGGCCAACGTTACTGATCATCTCACCTGGGATAATGGAGTAGCTGGCGATGTTTTTCTGCCACTTATTACCAGTTTCCCTTCAGGGTCTAGCCTACTGAATGCCACTGACAGGAAATATTCGAAAAAACCTTTTATCATTCAAACACAAAATATCGATTGCAAACATTACGCTCAGGTTGATGCTGATGCACTCATAAACATAGGTTGAGACGAAAAGAAAGGAACTTTTAGGATGTGAAAGGAGTTATTGCAGTTCAAATGAAGAAAATGTTAGCAAAGAAAGTGGGATGGTAGTAATGTATTACCGACATCACCAGCTCGAAGATCCATGGACTCTATACAAGGAGTAATTCCTTCGAGGACGTACATTCTGCTACGGTTATTTGACCAAAACCGAAATTGAAGTGCCCATTCCTTCCCCGTTACGTCCTGTATCTTTATAGGTACCCCTTCTGGATAAGTTATTTGTGGAAAATATGCCTGACGAGTAATAAACAAAAGAAAATTCATCTCCTTTGTGATTTCAAATACCGAACAATGTGGTCAACGTCACTAGCAGGAACAAGTGAAAAGGAACAATAAAAAATGTGCTCACCTCTGCGCATTTCTTTGGCACGACTAAGCGTCCAAATCTCCGAGCATCACTGGCGCTTAATATTTTCTCAAACAGCGGAATAGTAACTGGTTGAGAGCTAATAGAAGCTAAGGAAAAGTATATCACGGCGCCAAAATCTGAAACGATGTATAGTGCAAGTTTACGAAATATATACTTGGCATATAATCAGCATATCAAGGCATCAAACTACAGGTTTATGAAGCCTTTCACAACAGAGGATACTCTTCAGAAATCTGCCGAAGCTCTTTATTACTTATCAGGTGATTGGAAGCCATAAACTGATTTTGGTCACCCCAATCTCCTCGGGTTTGCTCATCGTGTACTTGACGCTTACCAGATGAGTCATTTCCGTTGTGATTGCATGCCCGTCTTTCAGAAGGATCCAAAGCAACTGCTCGCTGTGAAAGCACATCAGAAATGTGGGCAATATCTGTTTCACTCTTGGAAAACATGGAGCCTAAGCTCATATCTGAAGATGAATGATCATTTCTCTGAAACATTGGCTTCAAATCATTGGTAAAGGAACCATGTTGTTCCTTAATCTTGACACCTGCCACAAAACACATACAAGGGTGAAGAAGAGGACCGCCAGAAAGTGAGAGGTGACACCTCAATGTCTTGTGGACAAGAAAGAATAGGTTACCAGCATTTCCACATAGACGTGCTTCAGCTGGGACAAACCTAAGGTTTTGTGTAATAACCCTTCCATAAATGCTCTCCTTCTTCATCTCATGTGGGGAAACTGATGGCTGATCAGAAATGTTAAATCTACCATGGACGTTAGACATATTCACTTCAAAGGGAGACTTCACATCTTGCTGGATATCAGAACCATTAAACGAACGCCATTGCAGTGGCCCTGAGCTAACTAGTGCATTCAAAGTATTCACGGAGAAGTCCTTAATTTTTCCGGGCTGAGAAGTGAGAAAATGTGGAGGATGTGCCCATGTAGGATTTGGGCTCTAAAACAACAAATAAATAGAAAGTAACGATTAGCAGCTGCTTAAAGGTGGGATGGGACATGCAAAGAGAAATTCAGTCGAATATTAGAACCAACTTCGAAGTTTTTCTGCTGACAGTTCAAGATAAACAGAATGCAGAATTTGACGTTAAAGCAGCATGAACTTACCGACATGTAACTTCTCTTTGAACACGTTAAGCATTCGATCCCTCCTGCGTCTAGTAGGACAAACATATGTAGTGACACTATACATCCACAATGTATTTGCTGCAACAGAAAAGAGAACACAGCTGTTAAGATACATGCACTAACTGGTTTAGCAATCACCAAGGTTACAGTTGTTGTATTACCTTCCCACAAGATTCACAGCATCTCCAACCAGAATTATTCGAGTGGAACATCTCACAGAACTTTCCTTCTTCATAAGCATAACTATATTCAGAAAATACTATTAATTTATTCAGAAGGACATACATTTAATAATTCAAGACAAAACACAAGCACTAGGATAGAAGTCAAAGTAATGTAATTCCAAACGTGAAGTTCCACACTCAACAAACATTCCTTTCTCAAAACAAAGAAGTCAGATAATTCAGTGAACTCTATCAACTTTCAAGCGAAAAACATCACTATAAAGGCCCCACCATCTACCCTATCACTTCTCTTGCCGTAAACCAAGAATATATTTCCATAAAACCACACAAATAAGCAAGTACATCAATATAATGCCCCGTTCTTACACTAAGATCCCCGCCCGTATTCAGAAACTAATGCCCTTTACGAGCCCAAACGAGAAAAAGAGATCGCAAAAAGCACAGAAATTTCCAAAAAGGTAAAACACGAAAGCGGTACGAAAAGCAAAAAATGCAGACACAACAGCTCAGCTCACCCGCAGGGATCACACAGATTAGCGTAATCGCCAGTGCGTCGCCGCCATCCTCTTCTCCACCTCTCCGACGTCGATTTACAGCTCGAATTAAAACACACCTTCGCCGGCGACGACAACATTACGCCACAGTACGGAATAAGTACAAAGAAGTCCTCAAAACAGCCAGCAATTCCTCGTTCATCGGCTACGTTTCCAACGGCCCGTTGGCCTGAAGTTACACAAAAGAAGCAGACATTCCACTGTTCACGCACTCGCAGCGATTTGTCATATTTGGAGCGGACAACCGAGAAAGTAAAAAGGTGAAAGTGCAAAACCCTAGGTTGTTTGGGAGAGAGGTAGAGCGAAGATTCAGGCGATGACGTGGCGCGAGACGAGGGAAATTGTTAAGAGAGTGATAGGCTATTTAGAGATAGAGAGAGAGAGAGAGAGAGAGAGAAAGGGAGAGAGAAAGGAAGGTGAAGTGAGAGATAGTGACTGAGCAAAGTGTCGATACAGATAGATAGATATATACATACACATTTTGGTGCCGTTGTGTGTGCATGAGTGTGTGTCTGCGTGTTATTGGGTGATCCGTTGCTTTTATTATTATGAGGCGTCAATCGTCATTCGTTTCTGATAAAAAAAAAAAGAAAAACAAATATACATTAGTTTTTCTTTCACTAGTTTTTTCACCCGTGCAGATGCACGATATTAAATATATATAATTATTATTTAATGGTAGAAATATTAAATTATATAGTTAGAGTGGGTAGTTATTGTACAAATGGGATAATGGATAGTTTTTATTGTTTATATTTTATTTATTATAATTAATATATTTGCCACGTGTCGCAATGAGATCACTCCTACGTTTCTATACTTATATAAGATTTGATGACACCTCGTTATCCGAATCAAAACTTATTTTGTAATTAATCAAACTTATATGTTTCGACATATTTTATATTTGAAGAACATAGATAATAAATCTTTGGGAAAAAAACATAGATAATAAATCCACTAATCTCTAGTGGCACGTGCACACCATGGTTTATAATCTCTGCCATCTTCTCAACAATATAAATAACAACAAAAAATAAATCTAAAGAGGTGGGGTTCATTAAATTATATCGATACACTACTAGCAAGAATGTGTTTTAAGGCATTTGGTGAGAGTTTCAAGTGAAGAATCAGAAAGTAGATGAGGGCCCTAGTCGTTCATGTGTTGTTTAAATCACATTTATTTCAGTTTATCTGGAACAAAAGAACGTTCCATCACCAAGTTCGATTCAATTTCGTTTACTATATATAAATCACCCATACTATTTTACAGTAACATAGGAAAAAAATATTCAAAATACTGACTGACGAATTCAAAACCATCTTCCCAAACTCATAAAATAATAATACAGCTGCAAAACTTACTTTCTTCACGTATACATATAGCGCGGAGAATAATAGACATTAATTTAATTGTTAACAAGCTAATTCGGAGAAAACAAGGTAGCCAAGCCTTGATCCACTTTTACAAGTAGCTTACCATAACGCATAAGCGTTTTCTCTTCACTCTTATACACTCCTTCTCCCCGAGCCAAAACCTCGCCATCCACGTCCAAAATCCCGCCCTTCGACGGGTCGCCCGCCCGCGAACCCGGGTCCAAAATTAACTCTTTAACCTTTTTCATTATTCGAGAAATCGAAAATTATCGATTTTGTACGAAAGAATGCCATGCAATAATGAGCATTACATACTCTCAGGTTTATATATCAATTACCTTTAAGTAAGATACGTGGGGCGACTTAACGTGACCTCCATTGTTTAGTTCGGTCATTTGTTTCAGCAAGTTAAGCTTCGGACAGTCCTTTGTCATGATAAGATCCAAGCACCCGTCGGAGAACTACGAAAAAAAAAAAGAATGCTCAGATTGTATGAACTGAGCGTGAAATAAAATGTCGAGCGAAGAAAGTAAAACCTCAGCTTTGGGAGCAGCCATGGCTTCTTCACTTCCCCAAGGTACGTTGTGAAGCCAGATAGAGATGAATGGGCCTTCGATCTTTCGCCAGTTTAAGGGCTTTTGATCTAATTTAGGGCCTTGATAGCCGTGTTCTTGAGCTTTAATTTGATCGTTTTCGAAGAAAATTTCGTTGCTGGGATCTACTGATTCGCCGTGAGATTCGTATCCAGGCGCTGGTACGAATAGGATTCTACCGTTGTATTTTCTGAGACGAATTATGCGTTGGAGACCCTGAGAATCAACAGAAGGGAACAGAGACCCTGAGTGGTTGATGTCTACTATTGTAAAAATTGGATCTTTTCGTAGTTTGATCATCAAAATATCATTGGATTAGCCAAACGTACGTAGAAATCCATTCGAGCGCTTCCCATCCACCTGTATTTCTCGGATTCGATGTCAATATCTGCCACAAGACCTGCATATACCCGGGAAGAAGATAAGCAACGTCGCTCATTTACGTGGCTTAGTGAAACTAATTAAAACAGTTGATATATAAAAGAATAACGTATGAACGAAGTGAGTATACCCCATGCCATCATTAGGACGCTGAAGAATTTGGTCTCCCCTTGTGATTTCGTGGCCACGTCCAGCGAGCGTTTATGCCCTGACATATTTGAACGTATAGCCACAATTTTTCTTACAGGCGATTATGTATTGGAAACTGGAACCAAAACGAACCTCGAATGATAGAAAGAGTAGCATAGGATGGTGCACAAGGTTCACCACACGAGTCTAGAAGGGACTTAGCCATGCCATTTCCAGTTCCTAGATTATGGAGATCAAAACGTAAGATCTATGTAATAATTAAGGAGATTCGAGTTTTTGACATTTGATAATTTACCCGCAGGTACTGCTCCGAGAGGTATCTTGATTGCATTTTCCCAATCCTCTCGAGATAGCAATCCGTTGAGTACCTACTAGAAAGCTGAATTATGTTAGAAAAAAGGCCTATATCAAGCAGCTCTGATTATCATGACTCAGCTCTCTACTAACTTAATTTACTTGAAAAGAGCCAATGCCAAGTTATAACCCATCAATATTCACAAGACATCATTTTGATAAACCTTCAGACACACAAAATCACTAAGTTACCTCGACTAGGATCCCGTCTCCACTTACGCAGACAATCCCATCGTACTTGCCAATATCAAGCGACTGAACGACTTCCTTTGCATGAAGCTGGTGTTTAGTCTCTGCAAGTGCGATAATCCAAATTCTTAGAAATCTAAAAATGAATTCCAATAATAACAATATGAGCAAAGAAAGACTAGTATTGCACTGAAACACAGAAAGGATCCCCTGGTTTTCACCTTGCACTGTATAATCAACATTAGCATCATCAAGAAATGGCTTCACATCATGAGCAAATATTTTCTTGGCTGATCTATTGCCACCATATGGATTCACGAAAATGAACAGCCTCTTAGGCCTACCTGAATCCACAAACAAGTAAAAAGGTTACACATGATCAATCAGGAAATTTGATTGTTGTAAAACGAAGCCCCCTTCAAATGCGTTTAAATCACACTATTATGGAATATGAGAAGCTACCAGCTAGAACATGTGATTCACTTTGTATGTGAGGAGGAATTGAATTTGCTGTGACCACACCTTCGTATTAGTGCAACGCTCAATAAATACTGCGTGAGCAACTTTTTCACAAACAGTTTGTGGTCACTTTCCTCAAACAAAATTCTAACGCCTAAAGCCCTTCATCATAAATGCAGGCACCAAGATCGAGACATGACCTACTTCTAACACGGGATATTGATTATAACATAACACAAAGGAATAAATTTCCACCTCGTCAAGAACATTACGGCCACCAACTACCCAAAATTAAGTACATAAGTTGGAAGCTTTACCGAGAGAATCAATATAGTCTTGCAGCTTCTGCGCCCACATACGAAGACGGTCCTCGTTAAGCATCTCGAACGTAAAGGTCTTCCTCATCAGCTTCGGTGAACCCGCGAAGCAGCAGATCGTTGCCTCCGACGATTCCACGACAGCTCTGATCCTCATCTTCAATCCCTCGACGGAGAAGCCCAAAACCTCCTTTTCCACGTCCAGGCGCCGGTCGTCCCACCGAATTTGTCCGCCTTCGGAGAGAGTCGCCGCCGAGACGACCCCGTTGACTCGGAGTTGATCGGATATTACGGGTTCTCCAGCTTCCATTACAATTGGCCGATCAGAAAATAAAAGACGGGAAGTTCGATGGTTTTGTTTGATCTTTGATCAATCTAACATCGGATCGTGCCTGGAAATGCTTGCTCTATATTGGGAAGCTTCGTGGAGCTTCAGCGTAGCAGCCCAACCAAGAGTTCGGTCGGAGAATTGTTTTCCTTTTTTGTTTCTAATTTTTAATCAACTTGTTGATTACTGAAAGCTAGTGTGGATTGTAGTGAAGTCCCCCCAAAAAAAAAAAAAGCCAGATGACGTGGCATTGAATAAGGGCAATTTTCGTTCGGCCCCTGCCAGATTTAGAATTCACGCATGTCCGGGGAAAAATTATTTTTAAGGACTCGATTTGTCTAGTAACAATTCATTTTCTGCAGTAACACTTCATTGTTCTGAATCACAAACTATTATCCCATAACATTTTATATACACTTTATAACACTAGTGTTAACTGTTATGTTATTATCTCTAAAAATTGGGTCCTTTAAACTAAAATTTATTGTGATAAGACATGAACCTATTTGGGGCCTGATTTGTAATATATCCTTAGAATCAATTGTCAGCCCAAACCCAATCCTATTAATGGTCTTATTTATGGAGTGATCGGCCCAATTTTTAATTCAAGAACACATTCGAGAATACTTAGCCTAGCCGCCAGTCGAATATTATTAGCACGTGGGAAAATTCGCCATCACTGTTGAGCATTGACTTTTGCAGTCGATTCGTGTTACAACTGGCATAAAAAAAATTCCATATATTCGCTCACACGTACAACAAATACTAGAACGCATAAAATGACAAAATTTTTCCGTATACTAAATACAAGACAAATTGTTGCTCTGTTTTTTCAAAATTGGACGAGTTTATGGAGTTAGAAGGATAATAAGAAAGAGGCCAAATTATAATTTTAGGTCACTAAGTTCACATGTTTTCGTTATTTGGACCACTATGTGTTGGTCCGAGTTTCACCCAAACGAACAACTTCGGACGGATTAAACACGCCTAATAGATCGGAATCGAGAACGGGCGTGGGGCTTGGTGGTTTTCTTGAGAAGACTCTCTCACTCTAACATATGTTTATTTTATCGACACACACAAGCACACCTAACTATGTGTTAGGGTTTTAGTATTTATACCACAAGTTGATATATAATACTTGGGCCCTTGTGTAAGCCCATTACAAAATAGTTACGGGCTAGCCCATTACGACCTAGCCCAAATTAACTAAAAGCTAACCAACAAAGATTATATAATGAAATTGAACACTACAAAATATTTCCTAACACTATGTTTGATAATCGCAAATTTAGGTCACTAACTACGTATGTTAAAACAAATTCGGTCGCCCTTTCATTTTTGGGTCACTAAGGATACGTGTTTTCAATTTTGAATCACTAAGTATACGTGTTTTAAGTTTTTGAGTCGCTATATTAAATCATTTTCGCATCCATAAAAACATAGCGACCCAAAATCGAAAACATGTATACTTAGTGACCTAAAAGTGAGAGGATAACCCAAATTTGTTTTGATATTTATAGTTAGTGACCTATTTTTGCAATTATCAAAGTGATCCAAAAACAAAAATATGTTTAATTAATGACATAAAATAATAATCGCGCCCAAGAAAGAAAGAAGCTATACCAACCAATATAATAACCACCTTTACAATGTAATAATAAAATAATAAAAAGAAGGGAATATAGAATATAAAAAGAAAAGTGAACTTTCGCTCACATTACCGCGAAAGCACGTGGAAACCTCTACCCCTTTTCTCGGCTCTTTCAATCTGATTTTCGCTCTCTTTTAATCACCATGTTTCCCTCTTCGAATCTTCCCACGTTCTCTCGCTCTCTACCTCATGGTTTCGATTTCAACCTGAGTAACAGTCCAGCGCTATTAAGTTTGAGAATCAGATCTGATCTGATAAGACGGAATATTTTATTACAATTTGTCAGCTGTTAACTGCGATTTGATTTCCGAAGGGTTAATTAAGGATGCATAATGGGTACATGCAAAGTCCAAACAATATGGCTCCAAGAGGCGATAAACGGAGCTTGGATGCTAACTGCAGTGAGGAAGGTCAACCTCAGAGGAAAAGGCCCGCGCTTGCGAGGTATATATTATGTTCGCGGTTGCTGTTCGAGTGTCTTTCGAGTGTTGATTATTTGTTTTCATTGCGTCCGAGATTGATGCCGTGACGGCTGGTCATCGCGTATTGAAGTGATTTTTAGCTGAAAACTGCTGCTTCTGCTTTTGAATTGGTTCTTTAGCAGTGAAGTGACTTCGATCCGTGCTTGTGTGATATTCAATTGATTTCGTGAACTAAGGGGACAGTTGCAATAGAATGCTGCTGGCTTTACTTACTTCTAGGGCTCTGTAGAGTGGTTTAATTAAAAAAATTATACTATTGGATGATGCAGTGTTATTATTGAAGCGCTGAAAGTGAATAGTCTCCAGAAGCTTTGCTCATCACTGGAACCGATCCTACGGAAAGTTGTAAGATAAAATCTGTTTTATCTGTCAAATGTTGTCAAGATCATTGTCTTTGTTTTGATAATATATTTTTTTGGTCTCTGTTGTGTCTGGAAGTTCTTCGATTGCAAGTCGCGTATTTCGGTGAGGAGTTTGGTTGTTGGATAAGCGTTGGTGTAGTTAACATTACAAATGGCTTAATGACTATCAGGTTAGCGAAGAAGTGGAGCGCGCCTTGGCGAAATTAGGCCCCGCCAAAAGCAGTGGAAGGTACGGTAGTATAACTGATTTTCGTCTACTAATTGGAAATCCCTCTTCTATGAATGCTTGATGCTGTTGGGTAGCTTCCATAGTAACTGATATTCTTCTAAATAACATGTTTAGGGTGTCACCAAAAAGAATTGAGGGCCCTGACGGTAGAAAGCTGCAGCTTCAGTTCAGGTCCAAGCTGTCACTACCACTCTTCACAGGTGGAAAAGTAGAGGGAGAATACGGTGCTGCGATCAATGTTGTCTTGGTCGATGCTAACATGGGACATGTCGTGACTCGTGGCCCAGAATCCTCAGTCAAATTAGATGTTGTTGTTCTTGAAGGTGATTTCAACAATGAGGATGAAGAAGGATGGACTGAGGAAGAGTTTGAATCTCACATAGTGAAAGAACGCGAGGGGAGGAGACCACTCCTGACCGGGGACCTGCAAGTTGTCCTAAAAGAAGGCGTAGGAACGCTGGGAGAGTTAACATTTACAGACAACTCTAGCTGGATCAGAAGTAGGAAATTTAGGCTTGGTCTGAAGGTTGTTTCGGGTAGTTTAGAGGGTTACCGTATCCGCGAAGCGAAAACAGACGCTTTCATGGTGAAGGATCATAGAGGAGAATGTAAGTTTGGGGATGTGGCAATCAACATCAATTTTTTTTGCATCTGTTATTAGCGATAATCCGCTAACGATATGACCCTTAAACATTGTGTGAATTTGTAGTGTACAAGAAACATTACCCACCTTCGCTTAACGACGAAGTGTGGAGGCTCGAAAAGATTGGAAAGGATGGATCTTTCCACAAGAGACTTAATGTTGCTGGTGTACACACAGTTGAAGACTTCTTGAGGCTTGTAGTGACAGACCAACCGAAACTCCGTACTGTAAGGATCAAGACTCTATCTGGTTACCTTACTTGTGTTGTTGCATGATTTAAGATTGTATCTCTTATCTCGTTATTACAGATTCTCGGGGGTGGAATGTCAAATAAAATGTGGGAAGCCCTCGTTGAGCATTCAAAGACATGCGTCATGAGTGAGAAGCTCTACATCTACTATCCCGATGAATCAAGAAATGTCGGTGTAGTATTCAATAATATATACGAACTAAGCGGCTTGATAGTTGGAGGAGTACTTCAATCGTTGGATTCCCTTTCCAACGATCAAAAGGTTAGCCATTTAATCCCGTAATTGAAGTGTATCTCTCTGCACATACAAATCCAAAGAAAACCCTATCAGCTCTCATGTTCGCTTTGATCACACAGATATTCATAGACACATTAGTGAAGAAGGCTTATGAAAACTGGACAAAAGTAATAGAATATGATGGCAAATCTCTGATGGGATTCAATCAATATGGCACGACCAACTCTTCCCTAACTGGTCCTAGTGTTCGGGCACAACATCATCCGAGCACTTTCAATCACCTCGCCCTACCGAGCCTGCCAGTTTCAGTTTCACCTCAGAATCCTTTGGGAGGTAAATAACTAGCAGTTCTTTCGAGTTACTAATGATAGAAAAGAATGCTTCTTCGTTATAGAGTCGAGTCTAGTTTATGACATGCAACAATGCACTGTTCTTATTAAGGTTATCGAGACAACATGGGAGGAGGAGGAAGAGGAGCAAAGTACCCAATGCAGCCGACCCAGAATACAAATATCACTATTCCCCAGCAATACAATGGCTCTTCTTCATTCACACCACAGCAATCCATCACTAGTGATAACAACATTTTAGCTCTCGGTCCACCGTCTTCAACCTCCAACTTTGCAGTCGCCAGCACTTCTAATCCGTCTTCTTACATGGAAATCAGAAACACCCCCGAAGAAGAAATTCGCCTGAGGAGCCATGAGATGTTAGAAGCCGAAGACATGCAGCGTTTGCTGCGTATGTATAGCATGGGCGGTGGGCATCATCATGGCCAAGATTCCTTCACTGCAAGTGAGAATAACTACGGCGGTTTTTCTGCTTTCAGTCCATTTACCCCTTCGAACTTTGTATTCGAAGAAGACCGTAGTCGCCCGTCTGGTAAGGCAGTTGTTGGTTGGCTCAAGCTTAAGGCTGCTCTTAGGTGGGGTATTTTTATACGCAAGAAAGCTGCCGAGAGACGAGCGCAGATCGTGGAGCTCGATAATGATGATGAGTTTTAGATCTCGCCTCCTATCCCTTTTCAAGTTATTAGCTCTTCACGCGAGAGAGGACTTTAAAACTCTTTTCAAGTTATTAGCTCTTCACGCGAGAGAGGACTTTAAAACTCTCTCTCTCTCTCTCTCTCTCTCTCTCTCTCTCTCTCTCTCTCTCTCTCTCTCTCTCTCTCTCTCTCTCTCTCTCGGAATTGAGCAGAAGTCAACGGTTCAGATTGTACAAATATCTGATGTTGTATTGCAACGAAGTGGGGAATGGAATGGTCGCTGGTCGAGGTTTCAAATCAAGAACATCGGCATAGACAGTTTGTTGTATGTTCTATATGTTGTAATGTTACTTGGGAATGGTTGTTCGTCCAATGGATGATGTAATAATAATGCTCTATGGAATGAAAAAGCTTTGCGTGTAGGCTGTACTGTATATCTATCTCAACCTTAAATTAAATTGGAAAAAATAAAATAAAATAATTTCGAATGAAAACCTAGCGAGTAAGGTCTCTTATCGTTGGGCCTAGGCCCAATGAGTTAATTTACAGAGTAAAAATCGGCCCATGTACTCTAAATTGCAATTAGTTCTATTTTTTTCGCTGGAAAAATTGTTTATGCAAAAAAAGGAGTTTCAGACATTGAAGAAAGGAGGTAGCGCGAGAATTATCTTATCTTCCCTCCGTTCAAGGCAGTCGAGTTGCCCAGCATCGACTTGTCGTGATCCAATTGGAGCTGTAAGTTTAGATTTTGTTCATTTTGTGGTGTAAGTGAAGAGAAAAGAAAGTGAAATTATGCTCTTCTTTTTCCTCTGCTCACGGTACTTGAATTTTGCTAGTCCACATCTACACACAAATTCATGTTGTTGAACTAAGCAATGTTTTAATTTGCATTTCGTAAGGGTTAAGGATTAAGGTGCACATAGTGTGAGAAGTGTTTTTTCTTTCAGTTTTCATAGCGTGTTTTTTTTTTTTTTTTGGAGTAGATTTTACTGGCAAGAGATTGAAGATCGGAGATTCTTGTTTCGCTTCGATAACAATATGCGGCAGCTTTTGTTAAATGATAAGGGATATTTCAGATGCGATGCTCTTCATCTTCAATCTATAGTGTTTGAGAGATATCAGTAATTACATTAAGGATGCATATAATTAGGTAGTTTGCTAACAATTAACTGTGTTCCTTTTCTTCGTTTTCTTGACTTTCAGGATTTATCTTCCGTGTTTAAAATGTGCATCGCCGTGTTCATGTGGAAATCTCATCCGCGCTATCCGTTCCTTCTATTACTCAACAGAGACGAGTATCATAATCGGTAACAAACATATCTCCCTTCCTAACTTTCCATTTCGATTCCGTATTTTTCTGTTAATTCTTTTCTCTTTCGTCTTTAGGCTATGTAACCTCTCAAGTGTTTCATTCGATCAAACAGCGAAACGACACCGCTGTTTTGGTGGGAGGACGGCGAGATATTGGGCGGGAAAGACGAACGGTCAGGCGGGACATGGTTAGCTTGTTCTAAATACGGAAAGATTGCTTTTCTTACCAATGTTAGAGAAGTCCCTTCCAATCCCCAACTCAAAACCAGAGGCGACCTCCCCATTCGCTTCTTAAAGGTTTATTGTCTTCTCACCTCGTTTGTACGCGAGCAAGTTTCAGCATAACTATTACAGTGAGGTTTTCTTCGGTTGTTCAATTTACAGAGCAAAAAAAGCCCGAAAAATTTTGCAGAGGAGCTCATGGACGAGGCACAGCAGTACAATGGATTCAATCTCATAGTAG
The DNA here is from genome assembly GCA_027422505.1 of Craterostigma plantagineum. Classification (NCBI taxonomy): domain Eukaryota; kingdom Viridiplantae; phylum Streptophyta; class Magnoliopsida; order Lamiales; family Linderniaceae; genus Craterostigma; species Craterostigma plantagineum. The sequence goes on along the minus strand of JAPQWV010000033.1, from coordinate 434,447 downwards.
GAGATTTCTGGTCTATGTCCATGTTTTACATAACCAACAGACCGAAGAAGGACAAAGGATGCCTATCAGCGATAGAAGTTTCCCCTGGGATTCACGTTTTGTCCAACGCACAGATGGACACACCCTGGCGTAAGGTGTGTATTTTCGCCATAATTTATTACCCCGAATGTGTCGATCATGTTTGATTCAAGTGACTGCATATGCTTTCCGAAACACACTCGTGAATTGAATCGAGGTTGGTTTCCTTACATATCATCACCTAATGCCCGACTTCATCGTCTAGGCCCTTAGGTTACGGCACAGTTTTGAAGATACAATGAAGCAGCACGACGGTGAATCTGACGTTTCGCTGAGAGGGTTGACCGAGAAACTGATGAACGACACCACCAAGGACGATGACAACAGCGAGCTGCCCGCTATTTATCCACCTCAGTTCGAGCGTTTTCTTAGCTCGATATTCGTCGAGGCCGACACTTCTTTGGTAAAAGAAATCTTTATTTATTTATTTTTTTTTTTATCTACCCACCCACACTCGGTCATTACAAGCCCCTCTCGACGCTTACTAAGATGCGAGAATGGATAGGGACGATATGGAACAAGGAGCACCTCTGCAATTGCAGTGGGGCCAAATCTTGAGATAGAATTCTACGACAGAAGTCTTCAGAGTGACCAACAATGGAGAGAAGAGACCATAATTTTCCGCGTGTCGAAGGCCAATTGACTGATTATGAGTAAAGGAGTACATTTAATACTCTTGTATTGGTCCTTGTACTTATACTAACGCCCTTTTGTACGTTGTGAATTCTGTTGGCTTTGATTGAATGTTCAAGAAAAAGGACGTCATTTGACATTCATTGTACGTAGAAGAAGATTCCAATCTCATGACGGCCTTAGTTAGGTTTGGAGTTTCTTTCATATATAATTTATATTTTCCTATTTCTGCTAATAACTTGCATCCCTCTCACACGGTAATGAAAAGCAAGTGGGAAGTAGCAAGGAAAACGACGTGGTCACAGCCACTTGAATTCTTTGGCCCATGTCGATGCATAAGCTTCACACAAAAAGAGACCAGAAAAATGGTTAAAGAAATAATCTCATTTCTCAAGCCTGACGACGATGCAATGACTCACAACACAGTCAACAAACAGTTCAACGAAGAACTCAAAAGCCATCCAATTCTCACCTATAGTCTATAGAGAGCTTACAATCGCCAGCACAAGAATGCTCATTCGACTACCAGTCATCATCACCATCATTACTACTACTACTACCTTGATCAACTACAACGTACTCTGTCTCAACGCAGACACCATCAACAGCTCAACGGTGCTAACAGATCCAAACTCCATAGACTCCCCAAACAAGCAGTTCTCCCTCGGATTCTTCAGCCCCAACGGCACGACCGACCGCTACCTCGGCATATGGTACTGCGTTTCACCGCAGACGGTAACGTGGGTCGCGAATCGGGGCAACCCGCTCCGAGATCCGCACGGGTCGGTCTCAATTTCCTCGGACGGAAACATCGTCCTCGCCGACGGAAAGAAGGAGGTGGTGTGGTCGTCCGGCGTCGCCCCAGATTCCAACGCGACGAAGGCGCAGATTTCGGACATGGGAAACCTCGTACTGATCGATGGGTCGAGCGGGAGCGTGCTGTGGGAGAGCCACAAGCATCCTTCGGACACTCTGCTGCCGTCAATGAGGGTCAGCCACAACCCTAAAACAGGGGAGAGGCTCGCTCTTACTTCATGGAGAAATCCCCACGACCCAAGCTCGGGAAACTTCACCTGCGGTCTGCAGGCGCGTGGAATTCCTCAGATCTACATTTGGGAGGACGACGACGGAGCAATCGTACCGCGGTGGAGGAGTGGGCCGTGGAACGGTAGGATTCTTACGGGCGTCATCGACATGTTTCCCATGTACGTCAATGGGTTCAACGTGGAAACCTCGGACGACGGGACAGTTTACTTCGGCAAATCCCTGCAAGAGAAGTTCTTGACGAGGAATTACTTGAACTCAGATGGTTTGCTCGTCGAGTCAGTATGGGACGCTCGTAGGGAAGGTTGGAACGTCACTTGGAGTGCGCCGAGGGATGAGTGCGATTCCTACAACAAATGTGGCCCTTTTGCCGTTTGTTTCGGTAAGGATGAACCCATCTGTAGTTGTCTGAAGGGGTACGAGCCCAGGAATGTAGACGAATGGGGCAATGGAATATGGAAGAACGGCTGTAAGAGAAGAACGCCACTGCAGTGTGAGAGAGAAAGCAACGCGACGGATAAGAACAGAGAGGACGGTTTTTCCAGGTTGAGCTTCGTTAAAGTCCCCGATTTTATGGTGTGGATCGACGGCTTGGAATACCAATGTCAGAGTCTGTGCTTGAAGAACTGTTCTTGCTTGGCTTACGGTTACGATCCTGGGATTGGGTGTATGTATTGGAGTGGAGATTTGATCGATGTGCAGAGGTTCGATCGCAATGCTGGGACGGATTTATACGTTCGAGTCGCCTATTCAGAGCTCGGTAAATCGATGCTTCTCGAAATTCCTTACACAGATATGGCTGATTATAACTCGTGTTGAGAGATGCATAGTTAGATGTGTTGCGTCCTTTTTCTTTTTGGTTTCAGATAAGGTGAAGAAGAAGAAGAAAAGCAACGTAGCTATCATCGCAGCCTCAGTTTCTTCGTGTTTCGCCGCTGCGTTAAGTTTCCTGTTTCTTTTCTGGATTCTTACGATGCGTAATAAACGAAGAGGTAAAGAAAGCGCCGATTTGGCGGCTGAGAAAAGGGGGCGGGATTGTGATTCGAGTGAAATCGCACGTAGAAGTGGGCTCGACGGAGTTCACATAGAAGAGCTGCCTTTGTTCAGCTACGCACAGCTAGCAAATGCTACTGATAACTTCGACGTTGCGAACAAGCTTGGGATGGGCGGTTTCGGCCCCGTTTATAAGGTGGGAGTTTCTTATCACATCGCACCATCTTCGATTGCACTGTATACGTAATAAAATAAAATTCGGGTTTTTTTTTTTTGGCTCAGGGGAAGTTAGGAAACGGTAAAGAAATAGCAGTAAAGAGGCTCTCCGCTTTGTCGGGACAAGGCGCCGAGGAATTCATGAACGAAGTGATAGTCATTTCGAAGCTTCAACACCGTAGCCTCGTTAGGCTGCTCGGGTGTTGCGTGGAGAAAGGCGAAAAAATTTTGGTCTATGAGTATCTTCCGAACAAAAGCTTAGACGTCGTCCTCTTTGGTCGGTCGCTTTCTCACAAGTTTTCGAGCGAGCGCTTTAATAGCCCCTTTTTTTGGGGATCTAAACGTCGTAAAAGTTTAATTTTTCTCTGGCGTGCAGATTCGAAGCAAGACGTTCTCGATTGGAAGAAGCGCTTCGACATAATCGAAGCGATCGGCCGAGGCGTATTGTATCTCCACAGGGACTCGAGGCTGAAGATAATCCATAGGGATTTGAAGCCGAGCAACATATTGCTAGACAAGGATTTTGCACCGAAGATTTCCGATTTCGGCATGGCGAGGATCTTCGGCGGCAATCAAGACCAAGCCAACACCGCTAAAGTCGTCGGAACTTAGTACGTGCGTCTACCTTCTTAAGGAGCGCCCTTTTTTTTCCTTTTTTCTGCTTCGTTCTTATTACGCGTTTTCTTTTTCGTTGTGTTGCGCCTCAGTGGTTACATGGCCCCCGAGTACGCCGTTTGGGGCAGATTTTCTGAAAAATCGGACGTCTTCAGCTTCGGCGTTCTTCTGCTGGAAATCGTGAGCGGGAAAAGAAACACTAGGTTTTACAACGACGAGCTATCATTAGGTCTTCTGGGCTACGTAAGTCAACTCTCGACCCGACCCTACCCGTCGGCGGGGCGGACCCGCGGGCGAAAGATGCTGAATAATATTTTTTCTTTTCTTTTCGAAGGCGTGGAAGCTGTGGGACGAAAAGGGCGACTTGGGCGGCTTTGTAGATGTGAGAATATCGAGCGAGGCGAACGTGAAGGAGATTATGAGGTGCGTAAACATAGGGCTTCTTTGCGTCCAAGAATCGCCTCAAAAGAGGCCGAGCATATCTACGGTCGTGTCGATGCTCGTCAGCGAAATCGTCGAACTGCCCAAACCCGAGCGCCCGGGATTCACGGATACGATGAGCTCGTCTTTGATGGGCGAATCGTCTTCTTCGTCGAAAAATCGGAGTACGAACAAGATTACTCTTACTGTGTTGGAGGGGAGGTAAAAGTCAACGGTGGTGTGTGTCAATATTTTGTGTATTTTCAAGAAGTCAAACGTAAGTCAGATTTCCTTTTTTTTTTCTGGGATATATTCTCTTGAGTTGAGTGTCAATCAAATCTTGCGTAATGTTGACTAGGAAGGATGAGTATAATGAAATAATATTTCACCAGCAGAATATTCTGATGACACGTGGCACGTTCCAATCATTTATAACAGATAATCCCAATCTGTAGGTGAAATCTCCAAATGATTAAGAACACACACCTGAGTAAAGTTAGTCAACTGAGAGAAGAAGAATCTTTTACTACGACCACCTACGAAACGGCTCTGAACAATCACTGTACTTTTCTTTCCCCTTCTCCTCTCTAAGAAAGAAAAACGAAAATAGAATTAAGAAAAAGCTGCAAATCCCATAAGCCAGCAAGAAATCGACCTTGTTTCTCACCAAGAAAAACATTTCCAAGAAAATGGAGGACCCTTACCAATCTTGTCTGATTAAGATCTGCTTTATCTTCGCCTTAGCGTCGTTCAGATGCATTGACGCGAAGAACAATCTATACCCTCGACAGTCTCTGAGTAAAGAACACACACTAATCTCCGACAACCACCTTTTCGAGCTGGGATTTTTCAACGTTTCTTCTCACGCCGACGAAGAGAGTTCTTCGAATCAGGCCGAGCTATGGTATTTCGGCGTTTGGTTCAGAGGAGTCGAACCGTTGACCGTCGTATGGGTTTTCAACAGGCACGAGCCTTTGTCCGGCGACGACGTCAAGCTCGTCTTTAACCCTAACGGTAACCTCTTGCTTCAGATGGACGCCAAGAACATCACCATTTTTTGTCTGAACCAAGCAGCAGTTTCCAAGGCTTCACTGGTGCTCCTAGATTCGGGAAACCTCGTAATCGAAGTGGGTCAGAACAAAGACGAAAACTACGTATGGCAGAGCTTTAACACTCCTTCTGACACGTTATTACCAGGAATGAAGCTTGGCTGGGATTTTCAAGAAGGGATGAACCTTATGCTAACGTCGTGGAGAACACCCAAGGATCCATCTTGGGGTGAATTCACACTGAGCATCGACTCCCCAAGCTTGTCTCAGATGGTCCTCAGAAGAAACCACGTAACTCACTCGAGGTGGGGCCCTTGGGATTGGCAGAGGTTGGGGAACATTTACATTACCGAAAACCCTATTTTCAAGACATATTATATTTCCACTTCTGAAGGTGTTTACCTAACGTTTGAGGCGTTGAATAGCTCCGTTTTGTTGAGGATGGTGGTGAGTGCCTTAGGGTTCGTACAGTTCTTGAAATGGAACAGTAGTTCAAACGTTTGGGATATTGTTCTTACGCTGAACAGCGACACGTGCGATGGATATGACCTGTGTGGACCTTATGGGATTTGTTACCCCAATGGTCAAGGCTGTCAGTGTCTTAAGGGTTTCGTAGATCGTTCTCCACACAAACGCAGGCATAGATCTCAATCTTCTCTGAAGGGATGCAGACGATCGGCGATTGCACTGAACTGCACTGATGGCAGCAGCGATGGGTTCTTGAAATTCGAGGGTTTAATATTGCCCGATAAGCACACAATCTGGCGAGGTTTGAACCTTAGGGAATGCGAGAATCAGTGCCTGAAGCATTGTTCGTGCGTGGCCTACACGAGCCTTAATGTTTACGGTAATGGGAGCGATTGCATTGTTTGGATGGACGATTTGATCGATATTCGATATTCGCCACACGGTGAGGAGGTCCTCTATGTTCGTATGGCAAGCGATGAGTTAGGTAATATATTCTACTTTATTACAGCGTTACGCACGTATCTGATCGTGCACAATTCAGGCATTTATTATGATTATTTCTCATTTCAATTTGCACGTGTCGAATTGGATAGCAACGTGCCTTTCGATCCTAATTTTGCTATATCTGCCAGACACATTATGAAAAATGTGTTGATTTATGTGGCACAATTGTGTCGTTTTGTGCTTGTACATTATAGGATCGTTGGCCCGCTCTCAGACAAAGAGAGATGTTAAACCGATCGTTGGCCTTCTCATAGCAGCATTCGTGGCTACGATATTCTTCTGTGCAGTGAGCTTCATTAGGAAGAACAAAGGTAGAATCAAGACTTGTCCTAAACACTTTTCCTTGTTTTAATTAAGACGATAGAGGGACTAACTCAAACGCTTTTGGTAATGGTATTCCTATGTTAGGATGTGATTCGAGAAAACCTACGATCGCCGAAGACGAAGAAGACGAATGCGTTCAATCTTTCGACCTGAGCACTATCTCCGCTGCTACCAACGATTTCTCCCTTGCAAACAAGATTGGCCAAGGAGGGTTTGGCCCCGTTTACCAGGTAAGTTTATTGAGATTGTAACAAGAAAATATACACGCACAAACCCACATTTTATGTGAATAATCATTCGAGTGCGGCGTATATATTTAAGCAGGGAACATTGGAAGACGGACAGAGAATAGCAGTTAAGAGGCTGTCCGAGCAATCTCGCCAAGGGCTCGAAGAATTCAAGAACGAGGTCAAGATGATCGTTCAGCTTCAGCACCGTCATCTAGTCAAGCTCATCGGTTGCTGCACTGAAGGAGATGAAAGAATGCTCGTCTATGAATTCCTCGAAAATAAGAGCCTCGACCGATTCATTTTCGGTATATAACAATAATGATTTGCGCTATAGGATAAATGATATATGCGTAAAAAAGTCGATCCATCTCTTTTGCAGACGATGCGGGGAAGAGGGTGCTGACGTGGGACAAGCGTTTCACGATCCTCAAAGGGATAGCTAAGGGCTTAGACTATCTTCACTCGGGTTCGAGGTCGAGGATTATTCACCGCGATCTCAAGGCGAGCAATATTTTGCTCGACGAAGATATGAACCCTAAGATATCGGACTTCGGCCTGGCTAGAGCCTGCGAGGATGACCGTGAAGAAATTACGAGAAGAATAGTTGGGACATAGTAAGTCCAAAAATATATCTTTATAACATACACACACATATTACATATATATATATATATATATTATACGCGCAATATAGCTAACTTGCGATATATATGGATGCGCCGATTTAGTGGTTATATGGCGCCAGAGTACGCAACGGCCGGGCGCTACTCTTCAAAGTCAGACGTCTTCAGTTTCGGCGTATTAGCGCTCGAAACCATAAGTGGAGAAAGAAATTGGGGGTTTCATCGCCCCGACCATGACTTCAATCTCTTAGGACATGTAAGTACACATACATACATACATACATACATACATATATATATAGTGCTATGCCATGAAACCCTAAATCGAAAAATGTTCACATACCATTTCCTTGGCCTTTCTCTTGCCTTCCCCTTTGCGACACGTGCAAAAATATGGGCCTTATAGTTTTGCATAAGTGTCGTTCATCAGAATGGGTTCGACGAATTTAAAATTAAAATGCAAATAAAAGAGAAAAATTCCTCGCAATGTTATCGCATTGCGCGAAAGTTTCGACCATATACTAAACCCTAGTTTTGTGCGTGCGCTTTAATATACAGGCGTGGAAACTGTGGCACGAGGGGAGGGATATGGAACTGATGGATCGAATATTATCAGAAGGTCCCCACGAGGAGAACGAGGTGAGGCGATGCCTTAGAATCGGTTTGCTTTGCGTGCAAAATAGCGCGGAAGAACGCCCAACGATGTCTCAAGTGGTTTCGATGTTAGAAGAAGACGAGGATTTGCGCATGCTCGAACCGAAGGAGCCAGGATTTTTTAGCCCTAGGTTAGAGAGAGGTGTTAGGGTTGGCCACGGAGGAGATGTAAGCGTGAATTGGTTGACATATACAACCCTAACAGCAAGATCATAGTGTGTATAAATTTAAATTGTTTGTTGTATAATCATTTAATTTATTGATGGTGGTTAAATTCCGACAGTGTGCTAACCTTGACATGCATTATGCGTAACCTTCGGTAGATATTGACAAGCATGATCGTAGAGTAGATTTAGATGGCGATGATGGTTATTAATATTTAATTTATTTAAGATAAACTCGGCATGTTATTACTCGTGAAAATATTAGTTACACTTTTATAGAACGAAACATATAATGATTAAATGATCAACTCACCAATCGGCCTAATTACGAACTACGATATAATTGTGGATTGTATAAGGTACTTTCAAGAGTTGTTCTTGTCGAACAATAATTATTACAACCCAATCACATAGATAAATAGAGGTTGACTCATTTCCTTTTTCTTTTTTTTTTTCTTTTTGCAACTTACCAGACATATGTAACAGAACCAAGAATTGGCTGTCGTTCTTTCGCCAATTACTTCTTGTTGGTTCACCCCTTTCCTATTTGCCCTATCAGCTGGTAAATACATAATTACAGTACTACGAATAAGAGATCTCATCAAATCTTAAATTGAAAGCAGTCTATAGTCTTCTTCTTCTTGATTATTATTATTATCAGCATGGTCCAAACATAGGTGCCCAAAGATCTGCACTAGTCTCAGCTTCAATGGCGAACGTGCTTGACATTGGGACAAGACAAAGGCCACGGCTTGTTAGGTCTTGTAGTAATTTTAGCTCCTCTTGATCATTATTGACCTATTTTTAATAATGACTATTAGGACATGCGTGAACTATCCCAAGACAAGATTTTTTCTTTACCTGCTTATGAATTTGAAGCATAGGAGGAGATCCATTTCCCAAATAAGGTGCACTCAAAGTCTATGAATACGATATTATTATTAAAACGGGTCGAAAAAATTCGATTTTCTTGTTTGTTAGATTCAGAAAATTAAACTAGCAGGCATAGGGCCGTTTTCAGTCACCTTGACTTGATCGTGTAGAAACTTGATGTATTCAATTGCCTCGTGAAGAACCGATGCAGTATCCGTCTGAAAATTAATAATCAATGATGTTCGCAATTTGTTAGATTATTGATACCATGCAGTTTCGTTTACTTATAATGTAGACTGGTTGTAAATTTTATACCTTCTCAATATATATAAATCAGGCAAAATCACGATAATAATAATAATAGTAATTGTAGTTAGTTTACCTTCCCAAAAGGGGAAACCAACTGTTGCAGGGCAGTTACTCGGTCCCCAAATTTCTCTTTTCGGACCTAACAAGTCAATACTAACTACTGATGAATCGTATTAATGTAGCTATATACTAATTAAAACTAATATAGGGATCAAATATTTATCATGCCTTGAAGGTTGGCAATGGTTCAATTCGTGGACGCTTTGCCACAGATGACTCATTATTCTGAAACATTACAAATTTAGGATACCAATATTATATATGTGTGCATATATATATGAGAATTTAAGTAAGGGCATAAGCATTTGTACCTTGAGGTTGAAGCTGGGTAGATTAGGCTTTATCTTATCATTCATAAAAGATTGATTGAACCCAGAATTCATAGAAGCCATACACGAAGATGAGTTACTACTGACGATCGGATTATTCTTAGATGAAGAAAATTCTTGGAGCTGAGAATCTATGTCGCAAATTTTTTGGGATACGAAGGATGGTGTATTACAATGATTGATCAACGAAGAATCAGCCACAATCTGAGGGGAGTCGATGAAACTTGTTTCTTGAAAACAGTTCGTCATGCTAGAGTTCAGACATGTCGTTTCTTGTAGCATCTCAAGATAGTTATCATCTGTTCTTACATCGTGAAATCTGATACCAAGATGATGACAGTAAAAGAAAATCATGAGCTTTTTGGTCATAAAAAATTTTAGGGTTTCATAATAAAGGCCTTATTTATGAGCAAAGTAAGAAGACGAACTTACAGCAAGCTATGGCTCCACATATCATTACTGGTCGATGAAAACATATGAGTGAATCCGTCTGATGAAGAATCAGTCGAGTAGGGATTTAATTTCGACGAGGATATTGATTTCGAGTCCATGAACATCGAATAATCTTGATGATTATTAGGTAGCCACCCCATATCGTTGACCACCATAGAACATGGAGATGAGCCCAAGAAATTCCTGGATATGTTCCATATGTTTCCTTCTCCACAGACACCACCTTGAAGTTCATCTGCCATGTCTGTACTAGTCAACTTGGTATATCAATTAGCTTCAACTCTGAATTTTTTTGATATTTTACTTCTCTAGATATTATTATTATTACCCTTATCTAGAATTCGTATATATCCAAATCTCTGGTTGTGCTGTGTGACTGTGTGTGTCGCATATATATGCAAAGGAAAACGTATGCACAAACACACATTAGTATGTGTAATCGTGTATCTTTTGACCTTTGATTGTTTAGGTACTTTGGTATAATGGAAACTGGTATATCGAATCCATTTCCATATAAAAGAATAATTCTGAATATTTTATAAATGTGTAGGGTAGGAGAAATAAATATATATACATGTGTGTGTGTTATATACAGACTCTCAAGTGCAAGACACGTACGTTACAATAGTATAAATATCATTGCTTTTATATCCTTACAAGTTACAAGTCAGCCATTTTTCCTACTTTTAATTCGGTCCTTGTTCTTTTCCCGTTTGTTTTTTTCGTAGGTCATATAATATTTCATCCAAGTTGCTCGATGTTGCTGCTAAGAAAGATATGTGAAATTATTGAGGCTATTTGGCTTGTGCAATTATTTATTGTGAAATTGCTTCTGGTAAGATATTAAGTTTGTAGTATGTATGAATCATCTAATAATAAAATATCCTAGTTCGTAATATAATTTGAATATATTATAATATTTGGTTTTTCTGCAGTAGTACCTGTGTCTAAGAAAAGAATAATGAACTCTTTTTTTTTTTTTTGAGGTGTTTCGTTATATTATAAGATATCACGTCATGATAGCATATTTATCATGGAGCAAGTTAACCTCATTCATATCTTAAGGATGATATATTACCGATTAGATAAATTAAATGGTCAAAGCAATATTGCAGAAAATAGGAAACATAAGGTCAGAAGTGAGGAAGTTAATGGATAAGATTCATCACAGTCCTAAAACTAAATTATCTGTTGAATTGAAGCCAAAAAACTACATGTCATATTATCGTTCAGAGAGGTTAAGCAACTCCCTAAAAATCTCAATAACCATAACTGGTGGCCTAATCTACTTTGTTATATGGATTCATTATATTGAGAAATATCTAATAAAAAGAGTATATCACCAAATCATTATACGTAGGGTTGTCAACGAGGCGGGTTCGGCTTGGGGATCCAATCCCCGTCCACCGCGAGGCAAACGGGGACGAAATCGTCCCCGTCCTCGCGGGGATTCCCCGCCCCGTCATTATTTTAGAGAAAAAATTCAATTAATATTATTTTAATATTATTGTAAAATATATTTAAATATTATTTATATTATTTAAAATATATTTTAATATTATTTATAGTATTTAAGCTATATTTTAATCATATTTATATTGTTTTAATATTTTCAAAGTATATATTAATATTGTTTATCTTATAATAATATTAATTGAATATAATATATATTGTTTATTATCGGGGACGAGGCGGGGAACGGGGCGGGGATATCCGCGGGAAAAAATGTTCCCCCGTCCCCGCCCCGCGGGGGTAGAATAGTGGGGATTCCCCGTCCTATTCGGGGCGGATCCCCGCGGGGACCGGGAATCCTGCCTCATTGACAACCCTAATTATACGTCGCCGTTACATTTTAATGGGTCGGTTCAAATCGAACAGATCCATAATCGCCCCGATAATTAAACCGTAACCATCGGATAAGCATGCCTTTGATGGGCTGGGCCTCTCCTAAGGCCCACGAAGAAGCATAATTGGAAAATATCTCCGAAAACAAAATTACTTTATATTATTACAACCTTAACCTTATCGTCTTCCTTCGCACAACAGGGAAGAAAGAATCATGGCAACGCTAGCTCTAAACCTCTCAGTTCTTCCAAAACCCCTGACCCACAGAAGTCAATCTATCGTTCTTGCGAATTATTCCCTATCGTACAGTTTGTGCACTCTTCCACGCTCGATTAGGACAAGAACCTTCGCAGTGAGAGCGTTGTCCGATGGAGGGGATTATTCATCGAGGAGAAATAGTAGCAGTGAGGAGAGGGAGACGATAATGTTACCAGGCTGTGACTATAACCACTGGCTTATAGTCATGGAGTTCCCTAAAGACCCTGCGCCTACAAGGGAGCAGATGATTGAGACTTATCTCAGCACTCTTGCGACTGTTCTTGGAAGGTGTGCTTTTTTTTTTAGCTCGTCCATGTCTTCTCTTTCCGTGGTTACAGTTCGTACCTCTTTGTTTTGAGCTGCGACGTTTTCATTTCGTGATGTATTCCGTTCTTTGTTTTTGGAGTGTGGATTGGGGAAAAAATGCAGTCTAGGTGTTTGTTACTATGCTTAGCTCGTTCGCGGTTAATTTTGTGCTTCTACCAGTTTTGTCTTTGTGGGAGTTTTCGTTGTGAGTTTGCAGTTTCTGATGATAAATGTTGAAGAAGAGTTGTACCACTGTATGCCTAAGGCCAAAGATCAAATCTTTTTTTTTTTTTTTTTTTTCTAGCGGGCTATGATTCTTTCTCCCGAAACTTTATGCAGTCATAGTTCTTACATCTTTATGTTAGCTTCTGAAGCTATGTGTGATGCCCCATGAGTTACTGATAATGCAGATAAGTAATGACCCGTTCGTGTGCATTTGATTCACCAATTTTTCGACTATTTACATGCTACTATGAACACATGGTGCTTAATTATCACTTATAAGTAATGGTTATTCTAAGATGGGAAGGAACTACACTCTGATGCGTTAAGCAGTTGCAATTGCAGTCATATGTTATCTGAGTTTTATTAAGTTCTCAACGGTTCCTTGGAACATTTGATCTTTTCTGAAGAAGCTACTTATATTTTGATCTCATCTCTCTGTGTCTAGCATGGAAGAAGCAAAGAAGAATATGTATGCCTTCAGTACCACTACGTACACTGGGTTCCAATGTACTGTATCTGAAGAAACATCCGAAAAGTTTAAGGGTATATACACACTATTCCATTCCTTTAATTCCCCCTCATTCACTTCTATCATTAACTGAAATGTATTACACATTCATCGTCTTTTTCTTAGGTCTACCTGGAGTTTTGTGGGTGCTGCCCGATTCATACATTGATGTCAAGAACAAGGACTATGGAGGTTTGTCATTTTCTTGCAATCCCTTATTGATGTAACAAACGAATGGCTCGTTAAATCGATTACTTCTTGTAGGAGATAAATACATTAACGGAGAGATTATCCCTTGTCAATATCCAACTTACCAACCGAAGCAATCTCGAGGTTCGAAATCAAAGAGCAAAGCGTACGTTAGGCAAAGAGATGGCCCTCCTTCCGAGCGAAGACGACCAAGACAAGAAGCCTCAAGTTCTGAATCCTCTTCGTAATGTAATAAACATTTGAATGTCAGGGACTGAAGAAGCTTTGATATGCAAGAAAGCCATATGTTACGAACCTTAGGGGGCTAAATTGAAAGCGCTGCAAATTATTTGTCTCAAGAGCAATTATTCGGACAGGGTCAAAGACTTCAAATGTCTTCTAATCTAAGCAATTATTTGTGATTCTCGAGCCAAGTAACAAATTTTCTGTTTATTTTTCTTCTCGCCGTTAATTATTAGTTTCTACGAAAAAAGGGGCCGAATATTCCAAACAAATCACGTAAGAAAATCTCATCTTACATTAAAGCCTAAAAAAGTCATCAGGAGAAAGCAAGTTGTTGTCGGAATAATAATTATCAATCATATTTAGGTTTAAAAAAATCGACTCCGTACATATACCATGATGATCATGAGGCATTTTGGCTTATTTACTGTCCAATTCGATCTTATTTAATTTTGTAATACAGTTCCAAAGTTTTATTATTTAGTTAATAAGAAAAAACTCTACCTCCGCCATTGCTACAACCGACTTCATAATTTAAAAAAAATTAAATTAAGAAATTAAGTAATAATAGATATATAAATATTCGAGTAAGTGAACTAAAGTAGCTGGAACTTCGTAATCTCCGACGTTCCTATCGAATGCCAAAAAATGTGAAGCTTCTTCGACTTAATAATACAGAATGATTAAGCACACTATTATTAACCCTTTATTCACATGATTCTCTAACCATGCACAACAAACTTTAGATTCAAGCCTATTCTCGAACGTTTGGTAAGGACTTTTAAAACTTAATTTACCAATATAACCTCTCACTATTCTCTTCCTCAACTAATTGCATAAATGGCATTTATTATCTAAAGAACAATTCTGTGCAACGACTCACCACCTAATACAAAATTTGTACTTTTATCAGTTATTCGCGTTACAAGGTATCCTATTACAAGATTAAATGAAAAGATATATATATATATATATATATATAGATTTTTATTGATTTTATACATTTCTTGATCTAGTTAAGTATATGCTTGGTCTAGTTAAGTATAAAATCCATATTGCAAGTGAGGTTAAAAGGGGAATAGGATTAATCATAATGTGGACCCCGCACTTCCCTCCTTAAAAACTCTTAACATCCTCCAATTTCTCTCTCTCTCTCTCTCTCTCAAAAGAAAAAGAAGCCGAGAAATGACCATCACATTCATATCACTCCTCTTCCTACATCTGTCTGTACTCTCCCTCGCCGCCACCACCACCGCCGCCGCCGCGTCCTCGACGGAAACCTCCATACACGAGCTTCTCATCAGCCGAGGTTTGCCGGCGGGATTGTTCCCAAAGAACGGCGTGAGGTCTTACAAACTCGGCGAAGATGGGTTGCTACAAGTGTACCTCGAAGCTCCTTGCGTCGCCAAATTTGAGACGAGGGTTTTCTTCGAAAGCGTTGTAAGAGCTAATCTGAGCTATGGAGGATTGATTGGAGTCGAAGGGTTGTCTCAGTTAGAGCTGTTCTTATGGTTGCCCGTGAAAGACATCATCGTCAGCGATCCTTCGTCTGGTCTGATCTTGTTCGACATCGGCGTAGCTCATAAGCAGATGTCTCTATCTCTCTTTGAAGACCCTCCCCTTTGTACTCAAGGTTTGTGTTATAAGTTTTTGACATATTTCTATATATATATATATATATATATATCTCTGTATATATTGAATCTCTTCTAATGATTCTTGGATGGAAATTGCAGGTGGGTTAGTGAAGAAAATTCCGAGGAAAGAGTTAGGGTTTGAAGCTCAGCGATGATGTGCGAACACAGTTGTAAGACGACTTCGTTCAGCTTTTCTTGCAAGTTGCTTGTTTCATTTCTGGGCTTTGATTTTCTTGTCGTTTTCTTGAGGTTGTTGAGGAAAACTGGAAACTAATGTAGGGAGTTTGTTCGTAGTGTGTAATGACTGGAGAAAACTACTTACTAACTGGAAAAAGTTTTGGAATGATATAAAGAGTTTGGAGTTAATTTCGTGATGCCCATAAATTTATTTATTTATTTATTTATTTTACAGCTTCAACTGAATTTTGTATACGAATGTAGCGGAAATATGAATGCGTAAATTACACTATGTCTACATCTAACAGTGTATAAACCAACGGGTGTTGGTCCAAGTGGTAAGCGGCTTAGTATCGCTTAAGCAAGGTCGCGGGTTCGAATCCTTGTGTACGCAGCACCCCCTTTGGGAGCCTCACCTGCCGTTACCAGGTACGCGACGCGGGGCGAATCGGATTAGTCGGCGCAACCTGGAACCGGTCGGATATCCGAAAACAAAAAACAGCATAAATGTATAGAAAAGAAAAAAATAAGATGAAAACAGCTAACTCGTAATAAGTTATAAATCCACGCTTGCATGGCCACTACCAACTTCATACTGAAACAACCGAACCACCAAATCCAACTATATTGCCATAAAATTGTTTCCGAAGACCGAATATATATATATATATATATATATATATATAATAAATTAATGCTAAATGATACCCAATTTCAAATAGTTTTAGATTTTGGCCATTGATACAATTATGTGTGTATATATTTATACAAGTATTATTTGCTATATATTTTAACTAGGCCATGCAAAGAGGGATGAGTATATGTTTGTGTTGGGGTTGAGCAGTAATATTTAGGGCACAACGGAAGGTTGATTTTGGACCCGCGATAATTTTGTTGTGATAAGATAAAGCCGAAATGACAACAAGAGAGAGCACGAGAGTTTTACGTGGTTTGACCAATACCGGCTGCCTCCACGGAGAGCACCAGCTTTACTATATTAAGAATATTACAGCGTACAAATTAACACTCGTGTTATATATTTGTACATATCCCAACTATCCCAGTAAAACTAAAACCACTCTCACCCTTATCCACCCGGACAAAATTTTTCTTTTCTTTATTTATTTCTCTCTTTCTCTCACCTCTCTCTCTCGTTAATTTTAGGGTGATTAATACATTGAGCAAGCAAACCTATTTATAGGCATTCTCATGATCAAAAAACGTCATCTCATACATCATTTGAAGAATAAAAATAAAAATGATTTCCTCCACCTTCCTTTGCATGTGTGTGTGAGGTTGAAAAGTCAACAATTCTCCCCCCTTTTCAACATAGGCGTCTTCAGAGAGCACTCCAGTGAACCCGAGAATGAGAGTAACTCGTTCGTAAATACCACGTACGTCCATTGGCCTTCCTTGTACAAGCTACACATATCCGAATCAAGGATTCAGGTCCTACCCACTTGATTCACCCGCGGCCAATCCAATGTGTCCAACCGACTCTACTCGTTGAATTTGAAGAGGGATTTCTATGCAACCACTTCTCCAGTAGGATTTCCCTTCTCACCATCGTCTGCATTTCCACCACGCGCGCGCGATTTTATGAACCCATCGAAGTCAGAGTATTATGAACCACACTCTCGCCCAGACGATACAAATTTCCACGCTCTTCTCCCTCCAGTAGGACTTTTTCGCCAAGTGTGATGTTACAGACTCTCCCTTCTATGAAACTCTCATAGCCCTTGGAATCTAACTGGCTCACGGATATTAAATTCTCCCGTAACTTTAGGACAAAGATCACACCACCCAAAGCCCGCACCGCTCCGTCAGTCATTTTGATTTTCACAGTTCCAACACCACGAACCGCATGACGGTATCCATCATCCATGGAAATCGAACCTCTTTGTATCTTCTGGAACGCATCAAAATATTTTCTTTCGGAGCAAATATGGTACTTCGACCCCGAATCAAATATTCATTCATCCTGAGAAAATTGCCATCATTGTAGACTATGAGAACGTCTACAACATCATCCGTATCCTGTGCTATCATGGTTGTGAATTTTTTCTCACCATTCTTGTTCGTCCTCCAAGTCGGACAATTCCTCTTGATATGTCCCGGGTCACCACACTTGTAGCACACGATGTCCTTCCCGTCATTCTTTGATTTGGACCTGCTGCTACCTCCAAATTCCCTGGCGTGGAACATTCCTCTACGATTCTCCCCATGTATAGCCAACGACGAATTTTGGCTATCTCCATAATTTGATCGTCTCCTCTTTTCATGCACCAAATGAGTTGACTGCACATGCACCATCTTTACTGTCGTCTTTCCGTACAAGATGGTTGTGACCAAGTTATCGTAAGAATCAGGAAGCGAGGTAAGAAGTAAAAGGGCCTCACTTCTTCCTCCAACTTTACATCAACTTTTACAAGTTGATCCACGAGTCCGTTGAACACGCTAATGTGATCCATGAGATTTCCACCTTCCTCCATCTTCAGCCGGTACAGCTCCCGCTTCAAATTTAACTTTGTTGTTAAGTTTTTCCCGAGATGCAGCTCCTCCAACTTCGCCCACAATCTGGTGCAGAATCCTCATTAACAACATTATTGATAATGTTATCCGCAATATACAAACGGATTGTGCTAACACATCTTGACCCCAAATCCGCCCAATCTTCCTTCGTCATTTTCTCCGGCTTTGCCTTGTCCCCGTCCAAAGCCTTAGCCAGGCCTTGGTGAACAAGTATATCCTTCACTCGTCTCTGCCACAGAGTGAAACTTCCCATACCATCAATGCCACACTTTGAAATTGTTTTCCGCTGCAATTATCCTTGCAGATATTCAACAGCTTGACCCGACACTGGCTCCCCTGTAATGATAAACCTTCTTGATATCTTTTTTGATGTGGAAGATAAGATAAGGCTGCAATAACAGAGCGTACTCAGAATATCAATTAGGCTTGCCTCTGATACCACTTGTTGGGATTGAGCGGTAATTTTTGGGATAATATAAAGCCGAAATGACAACAAGAGAGAGCACGAGATTTTTACGTGGTTCGGCCAATACCGCCTACCTCCACGGAAAGCACCAACTTTACTATATTGAGAATATTACAGCATACAAATTAACACTCGTGTTTAAACCAAAACTAGAGACCTCTTACCCACCCGGGTAATATATATGTACCTATTCCCAACTACCCCAATAAAACTAAAACCACTCTCACCCTTATCCATCCGGACAAGATTTTTCCTTATCTCTCTCTCTCTCTCTCTCTCTCTCTCTCTCTTTAATTTTAGGGTGATTAGTACATTGAGCAAGCAAGCCTATTTATAGGCATTCCATGCTCAAAAAACGCCATCTCATACAGGCACGGACCTACGTTGGGGCTGGGGGGGTCCATTGACCCCCCAGCCGAATCGAATATTAACATATACTAGACGATTTTGTAACAAAATTGTGTTTAGTCTAGTGGCAATGTCACTATTGTTAAAGCCGTGTAACACCTCTGACCAGGTTCGATCCCTTCAAAGTGGATTTTTTGCCTCTTTTTTTAAGCTCCAAAAGTTATCATTTATTTATATTTGACCCCCCTGAGTATTGAAGTTACCTTTTGCCCCCCCAAATATTGAAACCTGGGTCCGATCTCATACATCATTTGAAGAATAAAATAAAAAATGATTTCCTCCACATTCCTTTGCATGTGTGTCTGAGGTTGAAAAGTCAACAGTTTATGCCAAATGAACAATTTCCGCCTTTTGGTCCATCATGTTTGATTAACTATGTGGATTCCGGACTAAGATGATAGGTTAAGAAAATTGAAAATGAAGATCATTATCAATGAAACATTTGTTGATTCATGTTTGTTGAGCTATCTAAATATTTTACTACAAGTTTCTTTTTTTTTTTTTAAAATATCATATCCACAAAAGTTGGGAGGAGAAAGAAAGAGAGATCTCTCAAATCTAAGGTTTAAATGAAAATCATGATAACTGAGAGTAACATTTGCAGGTATTATAACTCGTTTCACGTTTGTTCTGCTATCTCTATTTCTTAATCCATCTTCCGTGTTAATTAATCTACTAATCCTACCAAAGATTTAGACATAATCATGGTTGTAGGACAAGGCATATTATCATGTCATAGAATTTCTTTTCTTTCCCCCCTTCTTGCATAGTCAATCCTCAACATCAATAATAACCAACTAACTAAACTTCTTCAGATGCTTCTTATAATCTCCAGCAGGAAATCTTTAATCTGATCACCACTCCCCAAACCAAAGTTTATTCCCTGAGAACACTCAGCAAACAATTTAAAATAAAAATATACTTAAATTTTTTGAAATCACATAATGCTGTAAATTGGTATGTACCTCAGCAGATGAAGTAACAAGAACTGCTCCTTTAGATGTAGTAATGCTAGTATCTGTTATATCAAGCCCGAAACCACTTATCGCTTGCAATATTTTCGTAATCCCGCCTTTCTTTTTCGGGAAAACGATCCTTATCCATAGCTTCCTCTCGTTCATCGGAGTTTGTTAGGAATCGTGAATCAAGAATTCAGATTAAACAGTTTTGGTGATTGTCCAAACTTGATTAAGAATACCGGTCAGAAGAACATAAGACCGAAGATTAAAAGACCAGATAATCAGTCTGGAGGAAACTGCTCAAGCCTGGTTAAGGATACCAGTTTGAAGAAGATTAAAGGACCGGATGTCAATCAGCAGATTACAAATGCGCAGGAGACCGGACATCAGTTAAAAAGAACACAAGAACTGACTGTTAGGAGAAGCGTGCCTAAAACCGGACAGTATGCATAGACATACTTGACAGGGCGGGAGCCAGGATCAGAACTCAGATACCGAATCGATAAAGTACGAAGACCGGAGTTCTGTCATCAAGCATGCCACGTGTACAAAGATTCAAATTTACTCAAGGCGGGATAATGAAACCCACTGTCGAAATCTTTAATGCAAGGCTGCCATAGGAAGTCAGGTCGAAGTCAAGCCAAGCTTAAAATGGAAAAAGCAAGTGAGACAGTATGAACTGCTGCCAAGACCGGACAGTACCCATTTTGGGAAAGTGCATTTAATGCACAGCTCAGCACTTGGAGCTATTTCACAACGGTCTTCTTCATCAACAAACAAGTATATATATCATAGAAGAAACACTGAGGAAGACAACAATACAACCACGAGAAATCAATCAGACGAAAGTCAAGAACAAAGCGAGAAATTTAGAAAGTGTTGTCCTCACTGTACGATAACCGGTCAGGTTAAGTAAGTGAGCTATTGTTATTCCGACGGACTGTAAAAAGCTGTTGAAGTAGGTGGATTGTATTTTACGACTGCCTAGGATTCACTAGATAAGGCTGAGGGCAGCCGGGTAGGTTGTACTGCGAGTGTATAACTGAAGTCTAGTGAACCTTCCTCACGAGGAAGAAGGGGAGACGTAGGAGATTCAACTCCGAACTTCCAGAAACAAACTGGTATTGTCTTTCACACACACTAACACTACGCACAGGTTATCGGTTTCTGAATCAGAACCGATCTACAAGCTTCCGCAAATAACACAGAGGAAAATCAAGCACCGGTATTAACCTTAACCGGTTAAGTACCGAAAAAGGCGTCAAGCGTTTATTCACCCCCCCCCCCCCCCTCTAAACGCGTAAACCGATCCCAACAAGTGGTATCAGAGCGGGTTTGCTTGATATTTCTTCTACACTAACCATGACTTTATCAGATCAGCTTGTTATGTTTAGCAGGGAAAATTTTCTTGAGTGGAAAATAAGGTTGATGACCTACCTTTATGCGCAAGACGATGAAATGATCGACGTACTGGAAAATGGACCGTTTGTGTTCAACAAAATCAACGTAAGACATGCCGTCTATCCTGACGAACCAAGAGAAATTCGGAAGGAAAGACACGAGCTTTCAGCAGAAGAAAAACGAAAGACAAATCTGGATAATATTGCAAAAAATACCATATTCAAGACTCTGGACATAGAGGTCTTCAGACAAGTCATGACAGGCAAAACCGCTAAGGAAGTGTGGATCAAACTGAGTCAACTTGGAGAAAACCAAGAAATAAACGAGCTCAAGGAAAATCCAGCAGAAGCACTGAAAGATGGAAAGTCATTCAGTGCGACACAGGTTAAGCAACGTAAGCTAAGCGATAATACTAACTTTCAGTCTAAATGTGACAGGACCAAAACTGAAAGTGACCCCAAAGAGGAAACAGACCAACACCCAAGGCGGAAAAAGGCACAAGTCTCCACGACTAATGGAGACAGCCACAGATGGGATGATACCGACTCCGATGAATCAAGTTCTGAGGATAAACCAAGCAATCACAAAGATGAACCAGAACTTATCTGCCTAGTGGGAGATCAATCAGATCCAGAAAATAATTTCACTTATGAAGAAGTTCTAGATGCTCTCCAGAATATGGCTGATGAATACTGGAAGCTGAACGAGAAGTTAAAGGTGGCAGAAAGGAAAGGGACCAGCGCTAGAAGATGCCGGATCTCTTCTTGAAAAGATAGTCCATCTAGAGGAAGAAAACGTCAAACTCAAAGAAGCAGCCGAAAAGACTGCATCAGAAAACAAAAAGCTAAGCGCCTTGGTCCAGTCATGGACTAAGTCAACAGAGGCATTTCAATGTCTTCAAGGTTCCACAAGGGATGCTGGTGACCGAACCGGACTTGTTACAGCAAAGAACTTGGTGTCGACGAGCCAACAACATCCGCACAACCAACTACATCAAAGGTGATCAACTTTGTTCGTCCTAAAAACTATAACCCAGTTTCTGTTGCTCCTATGAACAGGTTTAAGGAAACTGGAGTGAAACATAGCTACAATTCTTCAATGTCCTACGCAAGGACAAGATCTCAGGAAGCAAGGGGGAATAATGTAAGAAATGCTCCACATAAAGGAGTACCCCAACAATTAAGGGGGAATAATGTAAGAAATGCTCCACATAAGGGAGTACCCCAACAATTAAGGGGGAATACCGGAGTAAGTTATGATTTACGAAGAAGAAGACCTCAACAACCAAGGGGGAATGGTCACGATACGGAATCAGGGACACGAGGCTACGGTAGACCCAAAGACCGGTCTCAGAAGAGGAATAATAAATATAAATATCTTATTGATCCCACTACTGGCAGACACATTAGGATAATCCAATTATGGATACCTAAGGTACTAATTCCTAACCGGACTCAAAGAGATTTGGGTACCGAGGATTTTATTTGTTCTTGCAGGAATTCATGCAGGAACTCAACCGGTTCTACTAACCTCTAGACAGCAGATGCTGTCGGCACATGCCCAGGGGGAAAGACTCCCACTGAGATTGAATCATGTGCCAAGTCAGCGGTTACCTCTGAAATAGGTAATCCAGGTAAAAATGTAAATATCATTAGATTGTCTTACTAAAAATTAGACATAACCATACTAACGGATGAGAAATCAAGTAAAGCAACTGTCTGAACCGGTACAAGTAAGAAAGAATTTACAACTCAGTATGCTTAGTTACTGGTGAATTCATGTAATTAGAAATAAATCATCTGGGAACTCTAAAATTCTCGTATAACTATTAAAGTTAAATAATTACCCACTCTCATCACCAGTATGAGTGCAGAAAAAGATAAAAGGAGCTGTTCTTTCTAAGCCTGATACTAACATTATGTCTAAGGGCCATAGCGTATGCTGTGAGTCATCTATCCACTGGCAAGTGTAGGTAAAATGCAGTTAAGAGAAGGAGTCAGCTGTCTGGCAAAAGCACAAACAGATGATCGGGATAATCAAGCAGTATCAAACAGACAGGACTCCAGAAAGGAAGATCTGAACTGGGAAAATCAAGTTATAAAGGAACAAACCAGTTTCAGAAGAGTAATACGTGTCTAAAAGAAACCGGGACAGTGTATTGCTAGAAGTTTGCACTTAAGGGAGTCTACTGAGGGGGAACGCCTCAAGTAAAGGGTAGAAAAGACTCTCAGAAGACCAAGACTGCGTTCAAGAGACGATAAAGTCAGCCTGGCAACTGATCAGAATAACAGGTGGAAATACAAACTAAGCGGAAACTCATCAGAAGGAACTGAACCAGTCTCGAGATCAACTAAGGTCGGAAGTTCCTATCAAAGACCGACAGTCCATACCGGAGAAAGACAACTAAGGAAAACAACAAAAGCACGACAAAGGAAATTGGTGAAGGAAATCATCTCAGTTCCAGATAAATGGCGTCATGACGCTCTACATGGAAACTGGTTCTCAACCTGCTGAATGACTGAGTGCAGTTTCAGACTCTAACAAGTGGTTAGTTAAGGAGCAGACAAACATGGGTCAACAAGCAAGTTCTTCTATTGGAGCAAAGTTACAAGCCTTAAGAGGAAAAGCAGTAGAAGTACTAAGGTTGCCAACTCGGTGAAGATAGTCGGGAGTACTGAAATCAGGAAGGAGAGACTAAGTACAGGAATGACAAACCGGTGAACTACGTACAACTGAACCAGACTGGTTCTCAAGAGCAGTGCCTACTCTATGTCTTAGTACCCAAGTCGCCTCAAAAGCCTTCTGAAACCGAGACTATCCAAGACTGACCAATGGATAAACAGATGACCTCTACTAAGCGGATAAAGACCGAGTTTCTTCGATAACTGTGCCTCATCAACGCACACATTACTGAGTTTAATACAGCTGGCTTTGGAACTTGCAGGATATTTGAGAAGGTGAACAGTCATGTCATCAACGAATCTCTGTCATCGGACAAGACATAAAGCTCCGACGCACTGAAAAGAAGATAAGCATGGCTTGGACTACTGTGCGCCCGTGATACATAGTGACAGGAATTTTTCGGCTATTTAAAGACCTCACGACCCTCTTCAAAATCCCAGTCACTCAACAACAATTAAGTTCAAAATGCCTGAATTACCGAAACTTCCACAACCCTTAGTCAGGATAAGCCTCACAACCAGAAAAAGCTTAACAAGTCCAAGCCCAGTTTTCTTATCCAATCGCCTCAAAGCAGTATCTCCAACAGACTGGATGCAGACTCATCCATTTGATCATTCAAAGACCTCACGGCGGTCAAACAAAGCTACAAAGACGCTGCTGTGGACTAGCAGGTTTTTTAAAACAAGTCCGACGGCACAAAAGGAGGGCTCTGGGATGCTCTCTGATGACTGGACGAGTTGGATCAGATGCACCCAGTCATCAGCTTTTTACCCAGAGCTGAACAAAAGATGCCACGGACCGGGCGAACCATCAGGGCACTACAAGGACCCAAAGGAGAAGATGGCGCCCCTCCAGTCCCTTGTAGACCATCGACCCACCGAGAAACGGCGTGGTAGCCGAGCGGTTGAGAAGCCATGGGCTACGTTACCGCTCCAATCCGCCTCTCGAAGAAACGGGTCGGGAATTCATCAAGGAAAGGGACTGGAAAAGGGGAACCGGTTACCCGGGATTGAATGCCATGCCAGGCACATACCCGGACACCGGTTCCTGTCGGTTTCGTTGCGCTTTCAGTGGTGTCAACAAGCGGATACCTACCATGACGCAACAACCGACTCTCCAAGGAGCTCAACAAAAAGCATGAGTCCTGGAGACAACCGGAGCTTTGTAAGAGCTGCTCAGACTGGACGGCTCAGAAGAAGATTTTTGCAGACCTTGAAGCGTCCTGCCAATCTGAGCGCAGCCACGGAGCTACCGGTTTCATTGTGCCTCAGAAGGAGAGAACAACGGTGATGATGACTCTCTTGCACAATGACTACCTTCCCTCATATCGGGCAGATGATTGTCAAAAAGGGGGAAGAAGAGTACTGCCCTAATTAAGGAGAAAGGGAAGATGGCAGTACTGAACGAAGCTGCAGGCAGACCAGGACGTACCAGAGAGACCTGGGGATGCCATCAACCGGAAGATCGAAGAAGTATACTGATACCGGTTGTGTCAAGCAGTGTGGAGTAGAGTGCTGCCAGCCAAGGAGAAAGAGCAGATGGAACTGCTGCAGCACTGAGGCGAAGCAGGAGGCAGACCGGGATGTACCAGAGAAACCGGACAATGCCAACAACCAGAAGGAGTTTAGCATATCTAAGGAATAGATAGGCCAACAACGGTTGTAATAGATCGGTAGTTTTTGTATCAAATTTCCTTTGATATAATAAACACCGTTCTGCTTCGTTAGGTTTTGACAATCACCAAAAAGGGGGAAATTGTTAGGAATCGTGAATCAAGAATTCAGATTAAACAGTTTTGGTGATTGTCCAAACTTGATTAAGAATACCGGTCAGAAAAACATAAGACCGAAGATTAAAAGACCAGATAATCAGTCTGGAGGAAACTGCTCAAGCCTGGTTAAGGATACCAGTTTGAAGAAGATTAAAGGACCGGATGTCAATCAGCAGATTACAAATGCGCAGGAGACCGGACATCAGTTAAAAAGAACACAAGAACTGACTGTTAGGAGAAGCGTGCCTAAAACGGACAGTATGCATAGACATACTTGACAGGGCGGGAGCCAGGATCAGAACTCAGATACCGAATCGATAAAGTACGAAGACCGGAGTTCTGTCATCAAGCATGCCACGTGTACAAAGATTCAAATTTACTCAAGGCGGGATAATGAAACCCACTGTCGAAATCTTTAATGCAAGGCTGCCATAGGAAGTCAGGTCGAAGTCAAGCCAAGCTTAAAATGGAAAAAGCAAGTGAGACAGTATGAACTGCTGCCAAGACCGGACAGTACCCATTTTGGAAAGTGCATTTAATGCACAGCTCAGCAC
The DNA here is from genome assembly GCA_027422505.1 of Craterostigma plantagineum. NCBI lineage: Eukaryota > Viridiplantae > Streptophyta > Magnoliopsida > Lamiales > Linderniaceae > Craterostigma > Craterostigma plantagineum. The sequence goes on along the minus strand of JAPQWV010000033.1, from coordinate 408,247 downwards.
TTGGAGCTATTTCACAACGGTCTTCTTCATCAACAAACAAGTATATATATCATAGAAGAAACACTGAGGAAGACAACAACACAACCACGAGAAATCAATCAGACGAAAGTCAAGAACAAAGCGAGAAATTTAGAAAGTGTTGTCCTCACTGTACGATAACCGGTCAGGTTAAGTAAGTGAGCTATTGTTATTCCGACGGACTGTAAAAAAGCTGTTGAAGTAGGTGGATTGTATTTTACGACTGCCTAGGATTCACTAGATAAGGCTGAGGGCAGCCGGGTAGGTTGTACTGCGAGTGTATAACTGAAGTCTAGTGAACCTTCCTCACGAGGAAGAAGGGGAGACGTAGGAGATTCAACTCCGAACTTCCAGAAACAAACTGGTATTGTCTTTCACACACACTAACACTACGCACAGGTTATCGGTTTCTGAATCAGAACCGATCTACAAGCTTCCGCAAATAACACAGAGGAAAATCAAGCACCGGTATTAACCTTAACCGGTTAAGTACCGAAAAAGGCGTCAAGCGTTTATTCACCCCCCCCCCCCCCCCCTCTAAACGCGTAAACCGATCCCAACAGAGTTACTTGAACTTCATTCTGCAAAAAATTGCGTTAACAGATTTATAGTTTTAAGCATAATGTACTAATACTAAGTATGATCAAAAGAGTCTCACTATAACTCCCCATTTAGCCATTTCTTGCTCAGCATTGATTAGATCTTCAACGTTAGGTTTCTTTTCGTCTAAACAATTTGAATCGCTTTGAACTATTTGTCGCCGAAGATCGTCTGACTTTCTCTGTAGCTCTTCGATATAAGCGGCCGCATCGGTGATTATTGTCGCCTTATTCATCTATAGACGGAACGAAGTAGGTTTTTCATCAGAATTATTAGGTTGAATATGTCAGAATTATTAGGTTAAACATGTCGAATGTATAATTTTTTTTTTTCATTATTATGTGATGGAGAATTTTCTCAACGTTTGTGATGATGGGGACTAAGGCGCGCAGTTCCAACATTCGATCGCTGAGTTTCTTCCGACGTCTCCTTTCGGCTTTGAGATTCTTCGACTTGAACGCTTTGTCTCGGTCGCAGTCGGCGTCGTCTTCTTGATTATGAAGTGATTGTTGTCTCTTATTTGTATTCTTTTTGTTTTCGACCATTTGCATATCGTCCAAGGAAATTTCTGTGCAGTCTTCCATCCAGAAGATTATCGTAACCTTTTTGTTTGTATAGAGTTTTTTCACTAGTAATTTATACGAGTGTTCTAACACAAGGTTTAGGCTCTTTTGTTTCGGTTAATTTTATTTTATTTTTTTTGTAGAAAGAGTGGAGAGGAGATGAATGAGAATCTTCTTGTTATAGTTTGTTACGACTTTGAAATTTCATTCAACGCACACAATGCTGCGTTTCTTTGAGGCGTTGAGAGGCTCGTTTCTGGCATGAGAGGGAGGGAGAGAGAGAGAGAGAGAGGAGAGAGAGGAGTTTAACATCAGATTTATCAGATATAAAAGCATATAAGATATTCTTGGTTGATTTATAGACAATCCGTATGTTTTTCGTAGAAGGCCACCATTTATTTATTTGCCTTCATTTGTTAGGAAGGGAAAAAACATCAACCAACCTTAATCTCGAGATAATCATGAAGACAATGTTTAGAAAAACGACGAGTCAAAACATCCGCTTTGTGGCTTACAAAGATTTTATTTGACATTCAACACACAGATGATGACACACATGGTTTATATAACAAGAGCTAAAACTTCCTTTTTTTCATGCACAGACGTTAGGTTCGAAAATAGGACGAGCCAAGAACAGAAGTATGGTCTTTACCAAGGTTACGGCCTCGGAGACATTCCAAATCCATTACTTGGGAATGATCCACAAAAAGGTTCACCTGCTCCCAAGACAAGAAACATATGTAGAAGTAGAACGTAATCACTCTGCTTTCTTATGAATATTGTTATGTAATAACAACATATTTAATAATTATTACCCTTGGCCCGTATTGTCTGATGAACCATTCAGATGCCTTAGGATTGGATGCTTCGAACATGGTCTTCTCCAGGCCAAGGCGTCCGATGATTTTGGCGATGACGTCAGCCCTCATAGCATTTGCTTGTCTGCATATGTCATCAGCATTGATCATTATCATGTCTGCCCCTGCTTCGAGGCACCTCTCTGCTCTCCGAACTAATAGATTTTCATCCTCCACAAGTTCTGCAGAAAAACAGATGGTATGAAGTCATAAAGTGATGGAAAAGAGCATTTTTGCTTCACATGATCACACTTATAACTCTATGTTAAAACAGTACCACCATTATCTACCACGCCCTTGCAGTTATTTGCGAGATTAATCAAACAATGACATGTAGGGTTCTTGTGAATCTTTCTTATGATTCTTGTGCTGTAGCACTCTTAATATTTTTTTTTACCTCTGTAGGATCCACAAAATCAGCTTTGCTCATGTTAGGCAGATATGAATTTCTGAGATAACTTTTGTCTAATGAATCAGTTCCTGGTTTCACATAATCTACTAAATCCCAATACCAAAGAAAAGATAACTTCAAAGTCAAATCTTAATTTAAAAGAGGCTACAGAAATCATTTTCAAGAATACAATATTATAGAACTAGCAGCTCACCTGAACTTCGAGGTTTTGGCACCACATAAGACCCATAAGCTCTATCACCTTTACTCGGTATATCGGACTTACTAAATTTCAGGGCAAGAATAGGTTTAGCCCTGAGTCCACCACTCTTAACCAGCCTCACATATCTCAGGAGAGCCTCTTCAGGAACACCAAGTGAAGCAACATCAATCTCAATTGTATCGAAACCCAATCTCTTGCACTCCTATAAAAACAAAGAATCACATCAGAAGCATAAAAAAATACTTAAGTAAAAATCCTTCCTATCATTACCTCAATATGATCTTTGAAAGCAGAAGGACCCTTGCGCAAGATGTCTTCCGCCCAATCACCAGTGCTAACATACACATTATGCTTGCGTGCCATATCAGTTACTTCTCTGATGTAACTTTTGGTCATTAAACTGTGAGATCCACCGGAAAATTTCAACCCATCGACAAACTGTCCCATGGACTCCAAGACATCCTATAAACACATACCATGACATTTGTTCACTTACAGAAATATAAATTGTTATGATTACAACAGATATTACACGTACAGTGTCAGCATATAACACTAATATCATTAGCACACTACTGCAAGAAACATGAGAGAATCTACAACTGCCGACCTACTATGCTACAAATCAGCTTATATTTCTTCCTCCTTTACTTGCATTGAGCATTTTCCTTGAATTCATCTCACGATAAGTGTAGAAAACAGAACAAAAACCCAACAAAAGACAGATATCATAAGGATCAATTTCCCACCATAAAATGGAGCTGTAATTCGAAGTACCTGGAGAAGGCCTTGAGTAAATTGCGAGTAATTAGGACCTCTGACCTCCGTGACACCATACCTCCTCGGCTTCTCAGGGCGATCCTCCTCTTCGAAGAAACTCTTCCATCTATAATAGTTCATCGACATTTTCCTTTCTGCCTACTCAGATTTTACTCGCGCATGGAAGGAACGCTGGCGCCAAAGCATTGGATCATCGGATCGAAATTGATACGAATTAAATAGAAAACGCTCAAGCTCATGCGTTGCGAAGCTTGAAGAACTCTGACGTGTCTTCTAGAAATATGTAGGTACTAACTGGGCCGGCCCTTTGACATATAATTGGGCTAATTTAATTCAGCCCATTGTCAGCACACACAAATACTTCGCACGTGCCAAAAATGGTGTGCTGACTGCTGAAAGAAGAAGTTAAATTAAATGAAGGTAAGAAAGGGAGAAAAAGGGTGGCCATTGTTAGACTTAGGCATCACTTGCCATATAAGTAAAGTATGTACGTTTTCCTTTGCTTGAGAAGCCAGTAAAGGCCATAAGAAAAACTTGCTAATAGTCCCAAAACTACGCCAGAATATTTGCTGATTTCCAACAAAAACAGATATTCCATCTCATCTCTCGCGTGAGCATTAATTAGACTTTGATAATTAGCAATAATTGTAATTATATAATGCAAACTACAATCTCTAATTATTCTTAGGCCAAATTGCAAGTTGTCCATTGGCTGATTTCTTATCGAATTTTGAAAGTCAACTGACCAGTGGGCATCACCGTACATAATTTTATTACATTTTCGGTATGCCCTTTACTAATATGCCAAGGAAAACGGATAAATGTTTACGAATTAATATCTCTTCTCTGTTCCGACCATGTTTTGTGCCAAATTGATCCACTAATTAATACATGACACAACACAACACAACACAACACATGTTATTTAACATTATAAAATAAATCGACAATCTCTAGGTGACTTATCAACATGGGTTTTACGAATCGAGAAAACAGTAAAAACTGCTCCATGTAAAATATAGTAATAATATTTCGGAAAAGTCAAAGGATGACCACGATGTACGTATGCAGCACGATTTTCGGGTCCCCACAGATATGCAAGCCATTGCCCTTGAAAAATTATATTTCTTTCCCTATTTTAAATACCAAAAAAACAATTAATAGGTCAACTCTTTCTCATGAAATATAAGGAGAAACATCCCAGTGCCTACTGTCTCTTATCAATGCAATGCATGATTAAAATTTAAATAGCACAATATTTATGCTAATCAAATAATAATAGAGATGCACTTATATGTGCTTAGCTAGTCTATTATTTCATGTAGTACGTGTAAAACTCTTAATTTTCCAAATCGATGGAGAAAAACTAACTGTATTCGCTGATTAGTTTTCTTTCCTTACACGTTTTTTCTACTGATTTAGTTATAATCAAGGGAAAATTTTTGTTCAGTCCCCTGTCAGGGTCTGAAATTTTTGTTCAGGCCCTGTCAGAAAAAAAATTAGTTTTAAGGACCCGATTATTCAGTAACAATTTATTGGTCTGCAGTAACAATTCATTGTTCCCACAATAACAGTACATTGTTATGAAAATAACAGAAAACGATCATCAGATAACAATTCATAAACACTTTATAACAGTTGGTCCTTATCTTTAAATTTTACGAAAAGTTGGTCCTTTAAACTAAAATTTTTTCTTAAAGGTCCTGGAAACTATTTTTAATCAGGGTCTGAATGATAATTTACCCTAGAATCAATTATATGATGAGACGTAAATTAGAACAAATGCTTGGTTAAGGATTCATTTACTAATATACTACGTACAATATTCAAAATGTTCGGAAAATGCTTCTCCTAGTCCTATATGAAATAACCTGTTGTAATACGTTTCAACCTAATATAATCAAATTACTAGACAAGGATTAAGCTTATTGATTATTCCCTTAATTTCAACGCCCTTAATCATGTGACTATACAGGTCATTTCATACCAAACCACAAAATTATTATTATAAACCTAATTCGCAAATCACAGTTCAAGAAAGCCACTTGGAGTTGGGAGGAAACAATTTCATTACAACAATCATTCCTATTTTTACATTAATAAATCTCTCTCTCTCTCTCTCTCTCTCTCTCTCTCTCTCTCTCATCTCTCTCCCTTCTCTATCTCTCGCCATATATATAATTGATACCTTCGAACTTATTATACTTCTCACACATCCTATTATACTACACTCCAAAAGACATCACATGATTTCATTCTCCAATCTCTTCCAACCTTTTCTTGTCTATTTAACCATCCTTTAATTCAATCCAACGCATGATTGATTAAAGCTATATGCACCCACCCACTTCTCCTGGAAATTAACGAAAATTATATACATATACACACACACACACACATATATATATATATATACCAAGAAGGTATTTTCTTGAAGAGAGGTCACCAATTATAATATAAAAAGAGCATTATACTACAAGAAGTCTTTAATCGCATTAGCTACTTTGGTAAGAGAAAATGACAGAAAAACCGAAGCAGGTAAGTGTCGTAGTTTTTCTTAACCATCTCAATACTTGTTTCTTCACTGTTGCATCGACGAACGAGCATTTTCCATAAATAAATATCCGACTACAATGAATACATTTGATGTATGATCTCTCCGAAACACTTCAGAAAGACTGAAGTAGCGTTTCTTGTTTTCACTTATCTTCAGGACAATATGAGCTATGGCCATCGAAGTGTAGCCCAGAAATTAGAAGAAGACGATGAACCACAGCAGCTTTCGAGCATTAAATCCGATACATTTGTGATGGATATGGAGAGCTTTGCTCATATTCTAGAGAAAGATATCATTACAAATCCAAGAATTACAGTGAGTTTTTTCTTTTTTCTTCCCTCGAACCTATTTATATATGAAAATATATATGCACAAACAGTACGGACACAGAGAATTATACTATTGTCTGTTTTAATCTTTGTAGTAATACGATGATGATGATGATAATCCACGGTTGGGAGACGTGTCATGTCTTTGCTTCATAATTTTCCTTCTTTCTTTTTGCAGAGAAATCTTTCGAGAAAAGGTTGCGTAAGAGGCGGAGGAAAGAAAATCGCTGCCGATGATAACGACGTTGATTTACATGCAACTTCTCCAAGAGGTGCGTATTTTTTTTAGTGGATATTTAATATCTATTTAATATCGCAACTTTTGAGCACGTAATCTAATAAGAAAACATTTGTGCACCCTTTTAAAGAATCATTATGTTTAGTTTTTAATTGGCTCCGTTTTAATGATTTATTGCGAAGTTAAAAATTTAGTGATGCATCAATGGTTGATTGCTGATTGAAACTTCACTTAAAAAAATTAAGGCACTATAGGCCAACTAATTACATCATCACAACCTAAGAGACACCTCAGCCCATTTGTCACATGCTTTCCAATAAATAACTAATTTTAAATATTAATATATAACTGGGAGTGGGCAATGATAACTCAGACAAAAAACCAGAATTTAATCATTCCACTCCTGTAATTACATGTTACCTTCCATTAAATATGCAAACAATACAGCATATAATCTTTAAATGATTAATACAAGACAAGAAACAGTTCATACTTCATTCTCCCTTCTCTTCAACTTATTCGTCACTCAACTTCTTGATTTTCCTCTATACTTTAGTTGCTAAAAAGATGTACACTTTTTTATTCCTTGTAATAAAAATAGTTGCAGCAAATAGTTTCTTACAAGGAATGAACAGCACGCTTGAAAAGCAAACGGCTATAATGGGGTCCAACGATCACTCATCATCAAACACATTACATCATCATCAAATCTCAATCACAAACAGCAACACTTCATCATCTTTAAGTACCGAAGCAAAAAGCATTGTTCGAAGAAGATTCATCAGCTTTCGACAATCTTCGAGCACTAGTTGGATCTTCGATCCAAGAAGGATATTGTTTTTCTTCGCAACCGTGTAAGTCCCTCCCACTAATAATAATTCTTATTCGATTTTCTTGCTAATTGGTCGACTGATTCGTTTCTTTTATTCGTATATTATAGGTCTTGCCTTGGGACTATTCTACTTATCTATTTCACATTATCAATGGGGAAGATCTCACTCTAAAAAAAAACAAGAAAAAGAACAGATGGACATCGGTTAAAAGGTTCGGCGAACATTTGATCAAAAACTCTTTTCTTGTTTGTTTAAAGGTTTTCAGGACAAAGTTTGATGGCAAAAGTGAGCAGCACTAAGACAAGCGTGGAGAGGGTATTTATTTGTACACGTGATGATGATATGATTTATGCCTTTGCTTTTTTTCTTTCTTAGCTTATCCTTTTGGAGATATTGTAATCTATTATTATTTATATGATAGTTTACAATTAAATCGATGTTGATTGATCGTGTTAATTACGGCTTATAGTATTACTTGAATAACACAACACACACACAAGATATGTTCTTTGTACTGTATCTAGCAACTTTCGAGATGAACTTCAAGCACTAATTGTCTCCCTCCGATAGTGAAATTTAGTATTACGTTCACAATAATTTCGAGCCACAGATATCTAAGTAAGCGCCTTGTTCTTATTATGGAACCAAAAAAGCCCAAGATATTCTTTTTAATTATTAACAATTTTTAATAATTAACATTTCATTTGAAAGTCCCATGGGCCTAAGACCCACGACAACATCTATTGTTGTCGAGTGGGCTTGGGACGTATTCATCTAGCTTCTGGGATTAGTCTCACCTCTAGAGTGTGTGGCAGTTAGCCCATAGTCAGGCTATGTGGGGATACCTCGGGACCGTAAAAAACTAATAAAAAATAAAATAAAAAAAAAACAATTTATATGACTACAAAATGAATGAACACAAATTGATTTGGTCCCTTTCACCAGTTCCATGCGTATTAAGATCTTCAAAACCTGCCAAGCCACTATAACAAAACAACTTCAATAAACATAAATATGCGTAGCCCTTGTGATCAGCAGCAAAAGAAAAAGGAAAAAAAAAAAGAATACAAATTCAACTACAGTAAATTATGCAGTGATAAGCTGCCGACGTACAACACATTCTCTGATCTGCATTATAGATTAGACACCACAGGCATGCACTTTCTTCAATGGTAATTTAGAAAGAAGCTCTCTAATCTGTCGTTAAGTTATCCATTAATTATTACTTTATTACACAAGAGTGTCATGAAACTCGAGAAAGGACAAGTTGAGTGGTCCTATTACAGTATCCTCAAATATGGTGAATGTATTTCAACCAATCAAACATCTCTGCTATGGACTTCACCTAATGTACGAAGAGATAAACGTGCAAGTCCATTTTCCTCCTAAACATTATAAAGCTACAAACTATTATCACTTATCAACTGTCCAAAGAATCTCACTTCTATTTTCTGGAGAGAGAGAGAGAGAGAGAGAGAGAGAGAGAGAGAGAGAGAGAGAGAGAGAGAGAGAGAGAGAGAGAGAGAGAGAGAGAGAGAGAGAGAGAGCAAGGTCAGATAATTCTTCCTCTGATGAAAATATCTACATTTCTCATCAAGGTACTCTTAAAGGTTAATGTGCGTTCAATGTTTCATAATACATTCCTAAACTCTGCAAAAACATTGACATATGACAGCTGCCGTGAGTTGCAGGAGAAGTTAAGCAAAGGCAATCCCAGTTGGAGTTCTCAGAAGATGAGGAATCACTAGTGATAAGAATGTACAACCTAGTTGGTGATAGGTAATTTAATTATCTCTCTCCTTTTTTTTTTTTTTTTTATCAAATGGTCTTTGATTGCTGGAAGAATCCCTGGAAGAACTGCAGAGGAAGTCGAGAAATACTGGTTATCGAGATTTCCATCGATCAACACTTACAAAAAGTAGTACGCTCAATCTTTTTGCAAGAACCGCCAATTTTCCTCACATCATACAACTATCACAGTCGTTAAGTCCTTCGAAGTCGTCGGTGGAGGGATGATCGTAATGCATCATACATTGCTTTGTTTGTAGAGTTTGGTATCAAGCACTTGTTTCCCACACATTGCACATACCCCTGAAGAGCAGCAACAAAGGAAAAACAAATCTGTTTAACTCTCTGCAACGAACGCTAGAGTGAAACTAGAACAACGAAACAAGTGCTTTAAGGAAAAAAATACCTTTGCTGTAAGCACATGTATGGCAATATTTGCCGTCCTGATGAACTTGTTGCTTGCATATTATACACTTGGATTGCCCGTAAGGCGTCCATCTGCCAAAAATGAAAACGCGAGACAAGGATAAGGCAAGACTTCTTTGAAAGTAGAAAAACAAGATCTATGGTGCATTGTGTGTCTCAATACCCACATTTTTTGGTTTGATTACTATAGATCGATGAGTTCTTAAATCACGTCCAAGAAAAAGGCCACATATGAAACTAAAATTCATCCATAACAAAACACAAAATATAAATGCCTTTTACCTGTTTTTCTTGGAGAGGAGTTTGTTCTCGTTAATCTTGCGTCCGCCGCCTTCATTGGTGTTGCGGGCCCCATCTTTCCACTTGTCGGGGACAATCACCTTCCCAAGCTTCTTCTCACCTGCAAATACATTCACAAGCATTCAAAGCGTATCAATAAACTGACAAGTTATCCACACAACACGGATTCATCTCAATACATAAGCAAACGAGGGGCTTTACGAATCGCCAAACAGATGGGGAAAAAGCTCAGCAGCCTATATTCATGATACGATTTGCTAGTCCAACTACTTAAAAAAAACCTACCGTTAAATCGATCCATGAGGAAGACACCAAAAACGATAAATTCTGCACTGTTACCAAGCGTCAATCGAAGAGACAAATAGAGAAACGGTAACTTACATTTCTCACACACCATTCTGCTCTGCCGTAGAATTGGATTCAGTTGGGAATTGGGGGGGGTAAAAACCTAATTTCACGTTGATTGAATTATCATTTATCAGTTGCTATTTTCTTTTTTCCTTCCTTAATATTACGGACTCTTTTTTCCTGATGTGGGCCCGTCAAGGTAATACAAATAGGCCACTAAAAATTTAATAAGCCCACATATAAAACACCAACGTATTTTCCCTCAATAGTATTTAATTACGAAATCTTTCAGTTCAAGCCCATCAAAGATTCACTCCATCGTACTGAGCCACGGCGGTGGCGCGTGGCTCGGAGACAAATGTTCTCCGACATGGTGTTCTCTGTCTTGAGATAAAGCAACAAATTTCAGTTTGTTAATTTTGTCTCACCCTTCATTTAGGATTAGGACATGTATGTCTCGGATAAGCACACGGCATTGGATAGCTTAGCATCTCCAAAGAAGAAGCAAAAGAGGCAAAAGCCAAAATCGAATTATTCGCCGAAATCGAATCCTACGAGGCCTTCTAGAGCCTCGAAAGCGAAAACTAAGTTAGTCGAGGGCGGTAATAAGAAATCAGTATAAATCGTCGAATATCAATGTTGCAGAACTCGCTAGGCGCTAGTCGCGCTCGACAGGGACCTAGCGCCTAGGCAGCCTAGCCGGGGAGTAGGCGGTTTCTAGGCGGAAATTAGGCGGTATACTCATTTTTTTTTATTTTATATGCTAATTACCAAAGTAAATATATATTTGATTTATTCATCAACAGAAATAATATCCTTAATAATATGTTTTGGTATAAAAAAATTTTTAGAAAAAAAATAAAAAATAGAAAAAAATTACTCGGACGCCTAGCCCGAGTAGTCGGTTTCAACGCCTAGACTGGCCGAGTAGGTGGTACTCGACTCGGCCAGGCCCGCCGAGCGCCTAGGCGGCGCCTACTCGGCCGCCTAGGCCGAGTTTTGCAACAATGTCGAATATGCGTGACCAACAGAAAATGAAGTTAACTTTTTCATTCTTCTAACAAAGTTCATTAGTGTCATCCCAACCGAAAAATTCATTCTCAAACGCAAACTTATCTACAACCTCAAAATGCAGTAATTCTTCAACTCATTGACAAACTCAAAAGATATTTTTGCAATATTATGTTTCGCATCAACTTTTATAAATTTGCAATGTGACCCACATATGTTACAGTTTTTCAATATTACCCACGTAATAAATAAATGAATGATTTTTTACTAATGTTTTTAATAAATAGTTTAAAAATTTTAAACATTATTCATGTGGTATATTAATAAAAACAGTTAAAAAAATAGAAAAGAACTAATTATAGTTATTTATGTAATAAAAGTTAATTACTAAGTTCAGTATGAGTTCTTTTGTGAGAGATAAAAACGTATGTATTTGTATTAAATGAAAACCAATGTATCAGATTATAGGAAAGAGAAAATGACCTAAATCTCATTTGGGTATGCATTTGAGTATTGGTTGGAGTATTTTTATGTTTTCGTCATTTGTATGGTCTTAGGAATTGTTAAATTACTTCCTATTACCAATTTATTGTTTGTATAACGGCTGGAATAGCCAAGGAAAAGGAGAAAATAGTTACGTATAACGACAAACCACAGAGTTGCTATCGGCTGAGCACATAAAATAAAAGAGAGATTGAAAAATTCAAAGCATGTTTTGCTGTGCAGTTGGGACGTCAAGCAAGAGAGAAGAATTTAATGCCTCTCGCAACAAAATCAACTAACAATGTGGGGACGAACTACACGCAATAAATATATATTTTACTATGCTTAATATATAATTAATTAAAAAAGTTTGTTCTTTTTCTTCTAGTCTACCAATGAGTTATCAAGAATAGTTTATTTTGTACAAAACCAGTGGATTTTATTTCTTCGAGAGGTTATGTGTATGTCTCCACAATTAAGTAGTCATTTCATTAATGGGCTGAAGAACGTATTTAGTGAATGTGAATACTCAATCATGCACAACTACAAATCGTGGAATGACATCATCGTTGTATATCTTTCTTTTATTTTTATTTATTCTAATGTGTTAATACATTTCTTCACTATGTAAGTCATTAACACTATAATTTTAGGGTTTCATGTCTCACATTAGTCGATGTTCCTCGTTACATATATTTATATAGCTTGAGATAGATACATGCAAAAAACAACATAGACTAATACAAGATTTGTATAAGTCGCATCATGAGACAATTAGGACCTAATTAATGAGCAGTTACATACATGCCATGCTTTCCTCTATTCCAATTTATTAATCAATTACTCGGATAGTACTATAGAACTTTCATTCATTGAACACGAGGGCCATCGAAAAAACGATTTAAAGTTAGGTTACAAAGAAAAACATCTACGTCATCATTAAGTTTGTAATAAAGTTTATGAGAGTAGATTTAGTCATAATTACTTTAAATTCTTCAACGGCTTCGTACCTCAGCTATAATTTATTATGCTATAATTGTTCACACCAAAATCTACCCATGACTCATGAGGGGCCGTACAGTTTAATAGATAGATGCATATAGTATACCAAAATAAATTACGGCTACTGTCACAGTCGCTTATAAGATATATATATATATATATATTACATGACATTTAATTACTATCATCTCCGTATGTGCTTTTATAAATGACAAATTAAATACACGAGCGACGTCTGAAACTTGTTATGCAAAATATTTAATATTCTCCATGTACCAATGCAATTAATAGGGTTGTTTGATTTATTTCAATATTACACCAAAAGGCAGAACTCAAAGTAAGTTTTTTTTTTTTTTTTTTTTAAGGATTTCTTTTGGGGGGGCGTAACAAAGCAGATTACTATCAATTAATATCGTAAATGTATGGTCCAAATATTGATTCCCTGGTAATTCTATGAATGATGATATATAATACGTTATATATGCATAATACTCAATTTTCCATTGAACGCAGTTATGATACAAGTGAAGGGAAACGATCTTCGATCATATTACACACACGTGCTTTGAATCGATACATTTAGCTACTCAAGCAATGATATTTCTGAAATACTAAAAATAAATTCTCGAGGAACTGGAAAGAAATAATTATCTCGAGAAATGAGTTCTCTATGTATTGCATGCAGAAACATTTTTAAAAAATTCAGCAAATAATAGGAAAATTCCAGTGAGAATTGAGTTGGATACACGTTGTTGGTTATAGAAGAAGATGCGAAGGGACCATAAACTATTAAGTGGTTTCGCTATTTCTTCATAACACACTACAGCAAAAGATTTAAACATCAGACACCAACCTACAAAGCCCTTCTCTCTCTATTACAATAAATGCTGCTATTACGACCTCTCTGCATTAATAATAACTCCTTTGCTGGCACATCTTTCCCATTACCTTCATCTCCTTCACCATCTTTTTCGTAGATTTTTCTTTAGTTTCATGTTCACTTTCACCTTTTTTTAATATCGTTTGTGTTTGCTATAAAATTTTAGCTCTTCCCTATCGGCCGTTGATTTGAAATTTAAGTTTCAACAGCGCGTATATATCCCCACTGTTGTTCCTTAAATTCCAGTCACGAGAAAGTCACCATAGCGAGAATTAAAACTGCTCAAATCCCATCTTTTTTTTCAACCATGCTTTGACCTACCACAAAAGCAGATCCAAACATCTGTGTCAAACCCTAAGTTCTGGTTAGGGTTTTTTTTGTTGGCTTCTGTGAAGATCAAAGTTTCGAAAAGAGTAAGCTTTGCTCTATGATTTTGGTTATGATTCTGTTGTTTTCTCCGATGTTTCTATGAGGATAAGTTTAATGTTTGTTTTTTGTATTTCTTCCTTATGTTGTTGTTTAAAGAAATAGTCTTTGTGCTTTGAGCACTCCATCGGAGATAGCAGTGACTGCGTAGTATAACAGTGTGAAAGGAAAATACAAATGTAATAAATAGTGAAGTTCTGCTTAGTGTGTCGAAGCACGTTCACACTGTCAATCCTTTTATTATTTTGTTTTTCTTTTTTTTCTTCCTCTAAAGACACTTAAACTGCATCAGGACAAGAGAAGATAGGATTATTGTTTGAAAGCCCAAAACCAGAAAACAAGAGTAAAAAATTCGACATTTTTAAACCTTTCATTAAAAAAAAAAAAGAAGCAAAAAGTCAATTGCTAGTCGTCTGTGTTTTTAATCGTGACCCTCCGATTTGTTTTCTACTCAGACACTGCCAGAGAATCTATTTAACTTAGCTCAACGCACAAACTTTCGGACACCAAAAGACCCCATTAAGCTAGAGAGAGAGAACTGACAGAAAGAGCTGAAGTTTCTAGGGTTTCTTGCCAAAGTGGGACGAAAGATGGAGGTCTAAAGGGTAATGAAGTTTTCCAGCAAATCTGAAGACTCTTACATAGTTCAACGAAGCTTATATAAAGGTATGTCTGATGAGCTCGATTCGGTTTGTGTCTTTATCATTTGTCTTTAAGTTCAAGAATTTTGAGCTGTCATACAGTGAATTTATCTTTTTCAGCTCTCCAACCTCCTCTTTTAGAAGGTGTCCATTAATGATTTCTTACTAAACACACAGTTTAATTTCCTTTTCCCATCACTTATTTCAACCATGGTCAAGTGTTTCCAATTTAATTTTCTTTAATACTTAAAAATTGGACCCATTTCAGATCTGACTAATTATTAGAGGTACCTGGTAATTTATGAACTTCATTTATTTGCTATTTCCTCTTTTTTTGTCTGCCTGTGAGTGTTTGTGTATGAAGAACATCATGCTTCATTTGCTCTTAGGAGGAAAGGCGGTACTTGTCTGAAGAGAGATCTGTAACATTCACATACTTATATATCTCCTATTTGTTCAATGTTTTCTTAGTTTCCACCGCCTTTTCTTTCCTGAAAATAGTAATTAAACCATTATTCCGAGTTAGATTTGAGCGTATCTGTGACACTAATACCTTAAAAAAAGTAAGGCAAAGAGAGTATTCCATTTTACAGCATTACCAAATCTGAAATGATATGATAGAGATTAAGAGACCTTATCTCACATTAGTTATGATCATGGAATACTTTTTCTTGCCATCATTTATTTTCAGCAACTATGTGAGATGGTTAGATATCTAACTCTAATAAAGACCCCTCACAGCAGATTCAAGAAGCAATCAGCCTTGATATTGCACTACTCAAGATAAGAACAAAAGATATGTTTCAGCCAAACATTTTCGATAGCCAATTCCTAGACATTGGAGGACATAAAACCCCATCAGAAAATGAGATGGATCAGCTCATTAGGGACGATGAATATGAGACAAAGTCAGGCACAGATGTTATGGAAGCACCGTTATCGGGCGATGATCAAGACCCTAATCAAAGGCCTAACAAGAAGAAACGATACCATCGTCATACTCAGCACCAAATCCAGGAAATGGAATCGTAAGCTGATCGACGCTCAATAAATTTGTGTATTAATCTGTCGAAACGTTTATTTCCGTGTGATCGAGTTTTCTCATTTATGTAACGATTTTGTATGTTTGAAAATCTCCGACAGGTTCTTCAATGAATGCCCTCATCCCGACGACAAGCAAAGGAAGGAGCTTGGTCGTCGATTAGGGTTAGAGCCTCTTCAGATCAAGTTTTGGTTCCAAAACAAGCGTACCCAAATGAAGGTGTGTGTGATCAAAGACATATTACACATGCTGTATTATATTTCATGTGTAACTCTAGTTCTTGTATGTATTATATTTCAGTGAAACTCATGTACGATAACTTGCAGGCTCAACACGAACGCCATGAGAATTCGCAGCTGAGGAATGAGAACGAAAAGCTTCGAGCTGAGAACATACGCTACAAAGAAGCTCTGAGCAATGCTTCTTGTCCTAACTGTGGTAGCCCTGCTGTAATAGGTGACATGTCCTTTGATGAGCAGCACCTAAGGATCGAAAATGCTCGATTGAGAGAAGAGGTATACCACAGATCATGAAAATAATACATAAGCGAATGGGAAAATTAATCAGTTAAGTCCAAACAAATACGATTTGCAGATTGATCGAATATCAGGAATAGCTGCAAAGTACGTCGGCAAGCCAATGCTGACGTACCCTAACCTCCCATCTGGGGCGTCATCTCGCCCGCTCGACCTTGGATTCGTTTCGCAGACTAGCGAAGTTTTCGGTGGAAATTCTGACATCCTCCGATCAATGTCGGGAACTATGGAAGCAGATAAGCCCGTGATCGTCGAGCTAGCTGTTGCAGCCATGGAGGAACTTGTAAGGATGGCGCAAAGTGGTGAGCCCTTGTGGATTTCGAGCGGAGATGGCTCTGCTGAGACTTTGAACGAAGACGAGTACTTTAGGGTGTTTCCTCGTGGCATTGGCCCGAAGCCATTAGGTTTAAAATCTGAAGCTTCAAGAGAGTCTGCTGTCGTTATCATGAACCACGTCAACCTTGTCGAGATCTTGATGGATGCCGTAAGTTTCGTTAACTTATGCATTGTCTGATTGATCAGACTTTAGATGGTAATTAACTTAGACTTAAGGTAATCTTTGACTAATTGCAGAATCAATGGTCAAGGGTGTTCTCTAGCATTGTCTCAAGAGCATTGACTTTGGAGGTGCTTTCAACTGGTGTGGCAGGAAACTACAATGGAGCTCTACAAGTGGTATGTATAGTATTGATCTACGTTAACATAACAATGTCGAACATGTTGATGGAAGAGATAGACTTTTCGTAATGTTTTTCCTTATTACCAAAACTTTTTTCAGATGAATTCTGAGTTCCAAGTACCATCTCCTTTGGTCCCAACTCGTGAGAACTACTTCGTTCGATACTGCAAGCAGCACACAGATGGGAGTTGGGCGGTGGTCGATGTTTCCTTGGACAGCCTAAGGCCAGGCGCTGTCCCAAGGTGCAGAAGACGCCCCTCGGGTTGTCTGATTCAAGAACTACCAAATGGATACTCAAAGGTGGGTTTTAGAAAGAAAAAAAAACATCGAGTAATAACTCATAGTAACTACCAGGCCCTACCCTTCTGTGCTGACTACGTATCTTTCTTAGGTCACATGGATCGAAAACGTTGAGGTTGACGACAGATCTGTGCACGCCATCTACAAGCCACTGGTAAATTCTGGGTTGGCCTTCGGTGCCAAACGTTGGGTGGCTACTCTCGATCGCCAGTGCGAGAGAATGGCGAGCGTTTTGGCTAATAACATCTCGGGCGGCGACATTGGAGGTACATCTATAGCTAGTTGTTGACTATATACGATAGTTTTTCAGGGTTTTAAAGTCTACGAGCAAATTTCTGGGCAGTGATATCCTCTCCCGAGGGCAGAAAGAGCATGCTGAAGCTTGCTGAGAGGATGGTGATAAGCTTCTGCAGCGGTGTAGGGGCTTCGACTGCCCATACTTGGACGACCCTTTCGGGCAGCGGGGCAGACGATGTAAGAGTGATGACGAGGAAGAGCTTGGACGATCCTGGAAGGCCACCTGGCATCGTTCTCAGCGCTGCTACTTCCTTTTGGCTCCCCGTCCCTCCTAGGAGAGTCTTCGATTTCCTCAGGGACGAAAATTCGAGGAGCGAGGTAACCTCTCATCAGATCATATATCAATGCGTGGAAAAAGGTTCAATCTTGAATTCAAGAACCCATGTTTCCACTGACATTCTTGATTATTTCTTTCGAATTTGTACGCATTTCTTCCAACTTGAAAGTGGGACATTCTATCAAATGGTGGGCTGGTTCAAGAAATGGCGCACATTGCCAATGGACGTGACCCTGGGAACTCAGTCTCGTTGCTAAGAGTCAACGTAAGTCCATACATGAACAAGAAAAACCCCTCTTTCTATTACAACCTAAGTAAACGCATCGTAAGCTTCACCGCCGCCGAAACAATATTTGATCGATTTTGCAGAGTGCAAATTCGAGCCAAAGCAATATGCTGATACTCCAAGAGAGCAGCACGGACTCCACGGGCTCGTACGTCATCTATGCCCCGGTCGATGTTGTCGCCATGAACGTCGTCTTGAGCGGCGGCGATCCTGATTACGTGGCTCTGCTGCCTTCGGGCTTCGCGATATTACCCGATGGGCCGACTGATAACGGCGGTGGGAGTGGCGGAGGAGACGGTGGCGGGGAGGCGGGTTCCGGCGGGTCTCTGCTGACGGTGGCGTTTCAGATTCTGGTGGATTCAGTTCCTACGGCTAAGCTGTCTCTGGGTTCAGTGGCGACGGTGAATAGCCTTATTAAGTGCACCGTGGAGAGGATCAAAGCTTCTGTTTTGTCCGAAGTTGGGCATGACCCAAATGTCAACCTTCTGGTAACTTCAATTCTAACCTCACATTTTTGTTTTTTTTGTCTCTGTTTCAAATCGAAGAAGTTGCAAAGCCCTTTTGTGTCTGATGATCTTTGCAGCAGTGAGAAGCGAATGGGAAGCTTAAGATGGGATTTTTGTTTACGGTACGATGTGGAAGACGAAGGGAAGAAGTCAAGAACGCACCTTTGCTTTGCCTGATAATACAGATTTGATCCTTGCAGCCTGGTCAACGTTTGTCAAAGCCCTAATTTTGACCATCCGGCAAGGGTGATATAATAATAGGTTCGGGTATTGACTCTGCCTGGTGTTCAAGCATCGAACGTGGACAAAAGCCCTTCATATGAATGAAACTCTTTGCTTTTTCTTTTCTTTCTTTTTCTCTCTTTTTTGCTGATGCAGAATTAGGTTTGGACTTTTCAGTCTTGTATGTTTATTATCAAACTCATGCTGTTATGTTTCCTGAAACACACATATTGCTCTCTTGCTTTCGGACATGATGCTGTTTGTTTGTGTTCTTGGTCATAATGCAATATTATGATAAAATGTTATTTTATAACTTGATTCGCATGTATCAGATATGGTTGCAATCACTTGGTATTTACACTCAAACACCAAAATACCCATCTTCGCTCCCAGATAAAAGCTGTTTACATTGTTTCAAGAATAGAAATCATATATGATATGCACCATGTTCCAATATTCGGTCGACATTTAACAATGCGAGGTAAAATTATAGCTTTAGCCTTGATATTATCTTTTTACATAATCAGAATTCCGAGACCTTCACCTAGACATATATACTTGTATTTACCAATACAGTTGCAACAACTCCAAGTTTATTTATCGTGTGAAACGTGTAAGATAAGGCTCTAGAAGTGTAAGCTTGAGACACATCTCCTCCATAATATATATTAATCTAAATTCCACGCTGGTATGCCTACCAAGGTTCTGAAACCGAGTTTCGAACCGGACCAGAAATTTTAGTGGTTTAAGGTTTAGTGGTTTAAGCGGTATAAAACGGGAATGAAACCGAACTCAAACCGGCATGTTTAAAAATAACACATATTTTTTTGAACGAATCAATCAAATAAAATGTGTTGGCAATAAAATAAATGAGATGAAAAATAAATTAGTAAATTAAAAAATAAAATTATATAAAATTAAATTATAGTATATAAAAAAAAAGTAATTGTAAAAGATTAGATTTTCGTTTTTTCTCCTTTTTTAATAAAAATATTAATGTAGATAAAATGTATTGGATCAAATTTGAACCCTAGACATTAACTTGATATTATTAAACCAAACCATCACACCACAAGTCCATTTGATACAAATTTTGCAGCCCGTTTCTTAAGTACCATTTTTCTGATTTTTTTATTTAATAATATAGACCAAACCGGAACGAGCCGGATTTTTGACCGGTCAGGTTGGAACCGGCCGGAACCGGCCTGTCCGGTCTTAAAAACCCTGATGCCTACATAATATATAAATCATTTATAAAATATTAATTAATAATTATTAAAAATAGAAGGGTAATGTGACAATATATATATGCAAGGCATGTGGTGGTTTCTTATTTTTTGTTTTATGTTAATTATTAATTTGAGAAAAATTCCGATTGACCGATTAATACACCACATTGCGCAGTTTTTAACTGTTGGTGAACATTAATATAAGAGTAGAGATATCTATATATATATATATACATATCTATAATTTGTAGCTGATATTTTCGGCCGATCTTACATGTCGTGTAAAAGATCAAGTTGACTTTTAAGTTTAACGGGACAGAACAGCCTCCCATGTCGTCATGAATCACATACGAGACAAATCAATTTTGAAATATCATTAGCTTCAATATAAAATCCAAATATTACCTTTTGCATTCAGTATATATATATATAGTGTTCTTTCAGAAAGCAACTCTATAATTAGATGATAACTAGTAAATGGCTGCCTTGCAGAAAACATGTTCTTATTACTCGAAAATAGAGAAAGAAGACCCCGAAGAGATTCAACATAGGCTCGCCCAATTCTTGATTTACAAGGCCATGGAGAGAGTCGATCGAATGAGAAGGCCTACGTGGTTCGGGGTGAAGATGGCCAAGTTGAAGAAGATCAAGATTGGTAGTAAGAGATCGAAGATCAGAAAAGCCTCGTCTGCTAGAGTTAAAGGCGACTTACTGAAGCAGATTATCGACCATCTGCTGAGGTCTTCTTACCAGTTTCTTTTACATGGAAAGAAACTCTCCCTTCAGTCCGTCGTTAGCTTGTTGTAAGTGACAAAGCAAGCTTCTGTTTTCGGTATCAAACAGATAGGATAGGATCTTTAAACTTGTGTAACTTTTCTGTAATCGCTCGTCCCTACTGAAGATATGCAAGAGAACAAATAATAACTGCACACTCTACTCTACACAGCCAACTTTCTAAAGCGTATGCGCAGTATACTATCATCCAACTTTCTGGCTCGTAGGATGCATGATCTAAGGGATTATTAAGAGAGGCTAATTACGTACCGATTGATTAGGTTCTCAATCTTTTTCTGCATGCTGATTGGACTCATAGGGACATATTATTGCAACATAGATGTTGAGATGAATCGAACTTCACCCATCACTGAGATAAATTGAAGCATCTCAACAATTACACAGAAACTTGACCTTTATTTCCCAGGGACGCTTAGGACTTGAGAGGAACTCATGACTTCGGGCATATTGGAACATCGATGTTGAGATGAATCGAACTTCATCATTTAAGTAAGTCGAAACATTCAGCATTTAGACACACACTGGACCTTTATTAGTCA
The DNA here is from genome assembly GCA_027422505.1 of Craterostigma plantagineum. Classification (NCBI taxonomy): domain Eukaryota; kingdom Viridiplantae; phylum Streptophyta; class Magnoliopsida; order Lamiales; family Linderniaceae; genus Craterostigma; species Craterostigma plantagineum. The sequence goes on along the minus strand of JAPQWV010000033.1, from coordinate 386,845 downwards.
GGGACGGGACTTACGAGCGAGAAAAGCTCATGATTTCGGACATATTGAACATCGATGCTGGGTTGAATCAAAATTCATCACGTAAATAAGTCGAAAACATCTCAACATTTACTCACAGAAACTGACCATTATCAGTCAGACACGGGACTTATAGCTCGTGATTAGGGACAAAGGTTGAGATTAATCGAACTATATCACGTACACAAATCGAAACATCTCAACATCTATGTAAAAATTTCACATTTATAGCCAGGGACGGGACTTAGGAACTCATGATTTGGGGCATATCAAATCATCGATGTGGAGATGAACCGAAGTTTCATCAAAGACACGCAGAATCATAAAAGTAACAATTCCGACTTAATCAACTGTAGTGTCTCTTTCTTTTTAGACAGTAACAAATTCACAAGAATTGTAAACACTTGATTTAACGTGGTTCGGATTTATGAATTAAATCCTACAACCACGATGGAACGAAACAATTAATTTATTGAATAACGGCGCGGGCTCCTTATTAGAAAAAACGTCTCCACGAACGGCAACTTCATAAGTTGAAGCTTAAATAAGCGCTAACACGCTTTATGTGTCTTCAGCTCATATTCAGTTCGAGTTTGTTGTTCTTCATCAGCTGCATTCCTTTGGTCACAAACCAGTGAATCAATTTGCAAAGCCAGTGAGTCATCTTGCAATGCCTTACTGAATTTTGACACCCCCCGCAAGATGGACGGTAGGGATTCACTACGGACATCTTGACAAGGAAGTGGTGCAGAACAGGCCCCGTAAGTGGCTTGGTAAATATGTCAACAAGCTGGAATTCAGACCGAATGGGAAGCAATTTAATCGTGCCATCTGAGACATGGTTGCGGATGAAATGACAGTCTATCTCAATATGTCTTGATTTCTCATGAAACTTTGGGTTGGAAGCAAGCTGCAGCCGAGAAAACTTTCGATCGATAAAAATCATCACTGTGCATGTTTGCGATCGAGAAATTTTATCGTCGAAAAATAACTTAATCGCCGTTAAAATTTTCGACCGAGAATGAAATTGAGATCGAAATTACTGTTTGCGATTGTAAGTTTTGCGCTCGAAACTTATTTTGCACCTATTATATCTATTTCATTCAGTAATCTTTTCGCTCGCATAAAATCCAAATTCGATTTCTCGATTGTAATTATTTTCAATCTACATTTTCTTTCTTAACGATTAAGTCAAAAGTTTAGCGATCGAAAAACTTTTATAGTGCAAACAGTAGAACAATTGAAATTCAATTGACACTGTTTGCGAGCGAAAAAGTTATTCGACGCCTTCAAATGGTAAATCCTAGATTTAGTCGTTCCTTCAATCGAACTCAAGCAGAAATCAAAATAATCTCCCGTAAGAGGATCAAGAAACTTCGAGACTATCCTAATGTGCAGTTTTTAACCTAGATTACGCCAACAATTGATCTTTAAACACTGCAAACTAGCATTCGAGTTCTCAGAATATGAACTGTCGAGAAATGAACACAGAATCATGCGAAATATTTCAAATACAGATGCAAATGAAGTTTAAATACACGATAATCCCTAAAAGAAGTCAAATCTACCTTCTAAAGACGAAAACTAGAGGAAAAATCGAAAGATTTGAAGGATTATGATGTTCGTCTTTTGAGAGAAAAAGTTTTTTGCACGAAAATTTGACTGTTGAATTTTGCGATCGAGGGTTTTAGCGTGTGTTTGGAGATTTCGACTGCAAGTAATGATTTCATTCAATTGGGCTGATTAGACGTTTTACGATACTTAAAATTTCTAGGCCCATAACTGTTTACGATCGAGAAACTTACGATCAAGAAATTTTCTTTGGTTACTATATCATTTTCGCTCAACGATTCCAATCGAAACTCATTTGGTTCCTGTTTAATTTTCACTCGTTAATATGAAAGCAAAAATTACAACTTGGTCCCAAAATCAATTTTCGCTCGAGAAACCGCGAATGAAAATTGCAAAATTAAGCCCGATTCTCGATTGTTTTCTATGTTTTTCAGATTGATCCTAAGTTTACGAGTAAATCACATAATTGCTCCCTCTATATAGGAAAATAAATGCAATTAACTCCCTGTAATTCTGGTTGATGACATATGGCTCTGTCTTCACATTTTATAAATCTGCAATGCTTAAAGCAACAGATGTCGAAAATATTAGAGTTAATTTTGGAAGCAATTTTTCTATTTGATTCCCCTTTAAAAATATTTGAGATAAATTGGTTAAATTCAATTTCATAAAACACGTTAACGATCCAAATATTTAACCAACCAACATTTGAACCACTGCCGTGTACTCCAAGTCGATATAAACTCGTGAAATCCTCCTCTTTGTTTCTGCAACACTTAGAGAAAGATCATCAAAATAATTTGGAATTAAAGGCATAACTTTTTTTAAATGCTCCCCCTCAAATGATGCACCAAAAATTGATTAATCACTAAAGCACATGGAATCAATTTTCAAGTAATGCGCAAAAAAAGGTTTCGCTTAGATACATGGTCCCCTAATCATGTATTCAAAATGTTGCGCGATGGTATGAGCATAAACAAGTAAAATTGCATTTAATCATTTCAGTGTAAAGCAAATTAAACTTGCATATCAAAATGTGCGATTTATCTTTTATATGTGTAATTTTTTTTCGTATGTATAGTAATATTATTAGTATTATGGGTCAGACTATTTTGCTACGATCATTGTCAGGCCTAAAATTTCACACGACACTTGAAAGGATCATATGCCGTCAAGTCACGTCGTCAAACTAAAGAGTCCTAAGTTCATAGAATGATTTATTTCGACAACCCTCACTAGGTTCACTCTAGCACTCGATTATTTTTACCTTGGGATTTTTATATTTATACAACTCAAGTCAACACAAGCAATATTAAGTCAATTTACCTGTGATCGAGGCATTTTTAATCATTTCACCTGTGCGAAAGACCGTCGATTTGGAATCATAGAGACTGTAAAGGGTTTAATTTGGCTATTGACTTAGAAGGAAGGATAATTTTGGAATTGTGGACTAAAGATCTTCTTCCTTTCTACGTCGATCTCCTTCTTTTTGGCATTTTCTCTTATCGTTTGTTATTCTCATCATTTATTAATTTTTCTTCGTCTCAGTCTGCACTTGCTCAAGCTGAAGCTCCGCTTCTCTACGAGGCTGAGAGATTATCTAAGGCGAAGTTCTTCTTGTTCGTTCTTGGGTCGACACCGCGCTCCTTTTCTCTTAATTCCCAATGAGGTTTCAGAGATTATTAATTTGAAGAAGTTCGCAGTTTTGGAATTCGAACCTAAGGACGTGCTCCTCTTCTCGTTGTCTCGATATAAGACCGGATTATCGTTCGAGAAGTTCACTTCGTGGTGCTCCTCTTTCCAGTCGTTCTGACGAGTGTACGAGATTATCGAAGGAGAAGTTCACAGCAAGATCCATGCCCTCTGCTTATGATTTCTAGAAGATTTTAATAATTAGGAAGGCATGTTCTTTTGGACTATTTATTGTGCGAGCATTCCTCGTGTGCGTTTTCCACCTCCATTCGTCATCATTTTCTTCCTTTTCTTTCGTCGCCTTTTTCTCCCCCTCCTTTTCTCGTTTATGCAACCCTCCGAAATTTATGAATTACGGTTGAAGGCTTGATCGGAACAAATGAAAAAGGATATCAGAGAAGGCTCAAAAGGGATGACTAAAGGCTATATTAAAGGATTGAAATTTTCTGTATTTAAGGCCAAGTGAGGAGTTTCCTATGTGCCCTAATCATTTTCCTACGGAATTAGCGCAAGGCGAGTATGAAGCCGAGAATCACTTAGTTAAGACAAACAATTGATGTGTGACTCGCACAAGAATAAATCCATAGAAAGGAAAAATAAAAAACCAGAATCCTCACTTATGTAAAGTGGCTTGATGTCTAGTGAAACAAACTAATGGCCTTTAGACACAAGAATGCGACTTAGACTTACCAATTTAAGCAATGCATCAGTCTCATGTAAGTGAAATCTATTCGTAACGTAGATCGAGCATCCTAAAGGTATCGTCATGTCCCTAATATTATACTTATATGTATAATATTTTTGTATTTTTGAAGTATTTCAGTATTATCATATTTTTTATTAAAATAAAATATTTCACGCAAGATATAGCATTTTTATGTATAGAAAACACATAACATAGAACACGTGAAAGCACGTAGGATCACATAGTGCACAAATTATGGAAGGTTCAACATGCCTAATTTTTCGACAAGGAATTGGAACCGTTTTTCATCCAATGCCTTGGTGAAAATGTCAGCTAGTTGATATTCCGTGTTCACAAAATACATGTGAATGGTGCCTTTTTCTACGTGATCTTTGATGAAGTGATATCGTATGCCTATGTGTTTTGTGCGTGAATGACACTTTGGCTATCGCTATAAATGGGATATTATTTAGATTGTACCCATAATCGCGAAGCTGAGTCGCATCCATAGCATTTGAGAGCAACAGCTGGCAGCCGCGACGTATTCTGCCTCGGCCGTCGATGTCGAAGCACAGTTCTGTTTCTTTGATGACCAGCAGACTAGCTTTTCGTCTAGAATTGAGCGCCACCGGATGTGCTTTTCCTGTCCATTCGGCAACCTGCATAATCAGCGTCAGTATAGCCAATCAATTTGAAATTTGTGCCTTTAGGGTACCATAAACCCGAGATGCCCTTTAGATAGCGAAGAATTTGCTTGACCGCGAGCATGTGAGATTCTTTGGGCCGGCTTGGAAACGAGCGCATAGACATGTGGCAAACATGATGTCCGGCCGGCTCGAGGTGAGATAAAGAAGAGAGCCGATGATGCTGCGTATAATGTAATGTCGACCACTTTTCATGTGGGATCGGCGTCCAACTTGTAGCTTGTGGACATGAGAGTGCTTATAGGCTTACTCTGATCTTGATGGAATTTCTTCAAAATGTCTTTGATGTATTTTGTCTGACTGATGAATATCCCATCATCGAGCTGCCTGACTTGAAGTCTTAAGAAGAACTGCATCCCTCCCATGTGGCTCATTTCAAAATTTCTCTTCATCAATTCTCCAAATCTCTTGCATAGCCGTGGATTTGTTGAGCCGAAGATGATGTTGTCTACGTAAACTTTGACGAACATCAAATCTTTGTCTTACCATTTTATGAAGAGGGTCGTATCGATCGTTCCTCGTATAAATCCAGATTTTACGAGGAAATCGCTAAAGACGTCACACCAAGTACGTGGAGCTCGTTTCAGTCCGTAGAGAGCTTTGTCCAATCGATAGACGTGATCGAGATGTTCTTGATCAAAGAAGCCTTCTGGCTGAGAGACGTAGACTTCCTCTTTTAACATGCCGTTAAGAAAGACGATCTTAACATCCATTTGGTAGACTTTGAAGTTTTTATGAGCCGCATAAGCCAGGAAGAGACGAATGGCTTCGATTCGGGCGACAGGAGCATATGTCTCGTCGTAGTCAATTCCTTCCTGTTGGTTATAGCCATTCGCAACCAATCTCGCTTTATTCCTAATCACTTCGCCATCTTCATTCTTCTTGTTCTTAAATACCCATTTCATCCCGATGATTGTTTTCCCATGCGGACGGGGTACTAGGATCCACACTTGAAGACGCTCGAATTGATTGATCTCATCTTGCATTACTAGTATCCAATTCGGGTCCTTTAGTGCGTCTGCTACCTTAGTTGGCTCATTTTGGCTTAAGAAGCGGTTGAAGAGCTGTGTTGATGACGTGTCAGTACTCCACTCAAGGATCACCAATAATCTGATCAATTGGATGTGCTCGAGTCCATTTTCGCTCATGTGGTAGAGCAGAACTAGACGCACCAGCCATTTGTGGATCGTGACTTCCAATGATTTCAGATTGTTCATTAGGTTGAGGTAAGTCAGATTCTGCACTTGAATTGAGTGATTCTGATGAGACTACCTCATTGACTGTTTAGGTTCTTCAGTAATCTATGGTAAGTCTGAATCGGGTGAGGTAGGGACATTTGAGAGCTTGGTACGTCGGCCTCATCGAGTGGGGGATCCACTAAAGGTGTAACAATAACGGTTTTTGGCCGATATACGGGCTCAAAGAGAGAGTCCAATTCTTCCAACACAAATTTCATAGAAGACGTTGAATCCGGAGTTGTTGCCATATTCTGTTGGTTCTGTGCCAGCCAGTGTATATGGGTTCTGAACTATCGTATTTAGAAGCCATAGGGTTTGGCACGGGTCCTGAACTGAGGTGTGCAGGAGCCATTACTGCCACTTCGTGGAAAGTGACGTTATAGCTTTCTTTGATTGATCGGTTGGACTTGATGTTAACCCGGTATGCCTTTGATGTTGATGAATACCAATGAATGCAGCTTCGTATGCTTTAGGGTCGAACTTAGCGCTTTTCTCTCTGTCGTTCGCCACAAAGCACTTGCACCCGAAGATCTTGAAGAATGAGATATTGGGTACTCGCTTGTCCATTATTTCGTACGGAATCTTATCGAAGCGCTTGTGAACCACCGTCCTGTTCTGTGCATGTTCTTTCTTTCAACAACCCCCTTCTGTTGAGGAGTCTTAGTGGATGAGAATTGCTGACTAATGCCAAGTTTCTGATAAAATTCACTGAGATACTTGTTCTTGAACTTAGTGTTGTTTTTCGTTCGGATGACTTGGAAGGATTATTGCAGCAAATTCTGAGTAGTGTTCACGAAATTAACTATCAAGCCCCCTGTCTCATCTTTACTTCGGAGGAACTTCGTCCATGTGTAGAGGGAGTAATCATCAATGATAACTAGTACGAATTTTCGCTCACTAATACTCTGTGTCTGCATAGGTCCACAGAGATCCATATGTAACAATTTCAAAGGACGTGAAGTGGAGGCAACTAGTTTTACATGATGAGATGCTCGCTTCATTTTTCCTAGTTGACATGCCGAACACTTCTGCTCTTTTTGTAGGATATTAGTTGGCAAACTGTGAATCAACTTTTTCGTTGATAGTCGTTGAAGAGATTTGATATTGAGATGAGACATACGTTGACGCCATAAGCTGTTCCTCTGAATTACAGTCTGAGAAATGAGGCGAACAGCTACCGAAGGCCGCAGAGACGTTAGGTTGATCGTGTAAAGATTTGATTTTCAAAATCCTTGGACGAGTTCTTTGTCCTGACTATCCAATATTCTGCACCGGTCAGCAAGAAAGACCACCTGGAATCCTTTGTTGCAGAATTGGCTTATGCTGGACAAGTTAATTGGCCTATGCTGAACAAGTTATGACGGAGGCCTTCGACGTAAGAGACATCCTTTATCGTCAGATTTTCCAGAATGATGTCCCCAAATCCTAGTATGGGGGCTGTGTCGTTGTTTCCGAATCTGACTTTTCCATTCGATCGGTCTTTGTAGTTACTCAGCAGCGCTTGTATTTCTGTCATGTGTGTGGAGCAACCAGAGTCGAGGTAACACACATGATGGATCTGCAAACACAATTAGAGCGCTTTAGGTACCCACTTATAAATGGGTCATCGCAGATTAGCAGATTTAGGTGTTGGTTCAGATTTGGTTCCTAAATTATTGTTAGTTGGAGCTTTAGCGACCCAAGTCCTTCGAAGAATTTGATTTGGGTTTGCCCTTTATAAAAGACTTGGTCTTTACGGCTTTCGTCCTTTTAGGCGGAGATTTAGGAACCCATTTGGGTTGAACCTTACAGGGAAGATTAATTTCAGCGCGGACAAATGCTTTAGTAGCTTGAGCGTGGAGAAGATCTTTTCATTGGATAGTCTCCTAAGGTGCTTGGGGGATTCAATCTTAACGGGATACCTTAGGTGAGAACAAGCATGCATAGCGCCATATGCTTTCTTTATGGCTGGATCTTGTTTCTTATGGGTCATCCTAGAAGCGTTTGTCTTAGAATGATTGCTGAAGTAAAGCCTGTTTCGAAATTAGTGCTTCTAAATATGGTATGCTTTAAGGAGCAAGTAGAAGCAATTATTTTAAGAGTGGAAACAGCTCTTTTATTTCTACGAGTGTCATTTATTTTTATAGAAGAAGATAAATTCTTATAAGCAGTCAAATCTACGGGCTCCTTCTCTATGTTTAGACTAGACACTCTTGCCTTCGACTCTAGTGGTTGCTCTACGCTCCCTGTAGACGTAAGCAAAGCAATATTAGAATTAGAATTTTTCTGTTTATTTTTAATTGTCTGATCTTTTGAAGGCGCTTTTTCTTTCTTATCGGTTTTCAGAATGATATTATCTTTTGAAGGAGATGCATGAGAAATGGCTTTTGAGATGGAGGAAGCTTTGACATTTTCCATCTCTTTTTGGAATTTGTCTTTTCAGCTTCAAAATTCTCTCTTTCTTTATCTAAGGCAGCTCGTAATTCCTCTATCTACTTCACGATAGGAGGTTTGTAGAGAGAATTTTTAGAATGTATGTTTTTAGCTTCCTTGATATCCGTTTGAGGCTCAGGAGGTAGAACTAAATCACAGACAGGCGTCAAGGGTATTTCCCTAGATTTGTTGCTGTCATTTAATTCTTTATAGTTGAAGGGGATTTGGGCCCTATGTGTGGCTTTTCTCTTGGATAACTCTAAAGCCTCTAGATCGTCCGCTTTAGTGAAGTGCCTATGAGTGTCTACGCCTAAACCCATGTATTTATATCGTAAGCTTCTTTCTTCTTTAAGACACAAGGGTTAGTGAAACCTAAGCCTTCAATGGGGTTATAGAATTCTACATCCTTGGGCTGATTTAGAAAAATAGTTTGTTCAGAGTGTCCCCTCCGCGTAAGAATATCGTCTAATTTCTTTATTTTTGCGTACAGCTTCTTACGTTCTTCTCCTAAGAATTTGGCGGCTTTACAGGCATCTAGGTTCTTCACAAGTTCACGAACCTTAGTATTAGATTTATCTAATTCAGCTTCTAGATGGGTGATCTTGGAAGTCGCTTCTGTTAATCTACAATTGAGATTATCTTTCTCATTGAGATTTCTAATCAAGCAATTATAGTTATTTTCTAGCCTGTCTTCTAACTCCTTAACTTTTAAATCATGTGTCTCTTTTGGAGGATTCTTAATTTGAAGTTTGCTAGTCTCACTAAGTCTTAAGCTCTCAGTTAGCTCTTCTATTTTGTCATTAGAGCTTCTAAGTTCTGATTCAAGACTAGTAGCTTTCTCCTATGTCTCAGCTAGTTTCTTCTCTACTTCCCTTATGCTTTTCTGCTCGCGTTTCATGTTAGTGTATGCTAATTGACACGATTCAAACATGGTCAATAATGTGGAAGGAGAAACTACCTCCTGCGAAGATTTGGATGCACGATCTTCGTCCGTCGTGTTTGAGGTTTCGGCGTCAGAATGTTCGTCTGGGCGGGCCATTAGGGCAAGATTCTCTTCCTCTGAGCTAGACGTGTCCTCGAGCCAGTGGTCTTGTTCTGCCATTAGAGCTACTCCAGCTTCCTTTGGTTTTGTGAGTTGAAGCTCCCTGGAGCAGTAATTAGCATTTCTCTTCTTCGGGAGAGTGCATTCTCTGGCAAAGTGACCAGGTTTTCCGTAGTTAAAGCATTTCGTCGGTTCTTTGATAGTCTTGACTTCGGAAGTCTCAGGTGCATGTTCTTTGTTCTTCGTGCTTGAGGTCCTAAGTCGATTGGTTGATGATGAGGACTTCTTTTGAAGTTACTGCTTGCTTATCATTTTCCCAATTAACGCCAGCTGCTTTCCCAGCACTTTCATGTTAGGTTCCATGTCTGATTCTGATTCGACTTTGGACTCTGAGGGGTAGGAGGCTTTTCGATCTTATATATTCACAATTTTGAGCTCCTCTTGTCCGAGACTATGGTAACTGAGTCGTCGATAAGTTTGCCCTTCTGCTCCTTCTGAATCTCACTGATGTCTTCCTCGTGCTTAGGGTTGTCAACGGGGCGGGGATCTAATCCCCGTCCCTGCCCCGCAAGGCAAACGGGGATGAAATTGTCTCCGTCCCCGTCCCCACGGGGATTCCCCGCCCCGTCTTAATTATTTAAAAAATATTAATTTATATTATTTTAATATTATTTAAACTATATTTTAACATTACTTATATTATTTAAACAATATTTTAATCATATTTATATTATTTTAATATTATTCAAAGTATATTTTATATTATTTAACTTATAATAATATTTGTTGAATATAATATATATTATTTAAATAATCGGGGCGGGGCGGGGCGGGGAACGGGGCGGGAATATCCGCGGGGATAAATTTCCCCCCGTCCTCGCCCCGCGGGGGTAGAATAGCGGGGATTCCCCGTCCCTTTCGGGGCGGATTCCCGCGGGGACGGGGAATCCCCGCCCCATTGACAACCCTACTCGTGCTGTGCGAGATTGTCAAACATGGCATGGATATCCAGCTCCTCAAGGTCTTTATTCTATCGGATCTGAGTGGATATCTTTTTCCATTATGAGGGCAGAGAGGAAAGTAATCTGATGTTGGTTTCCATGTTTGTCTTTGTGATTTCGATCTTTCTCATCTCATTCAAGAGGGTGAGATATCTCTGGTGGAGATCATGTAAGCACTCCTTTGGTTTACCTCTGAATGAATCGTATGCTGTGAGAATATTAGCCTTCTTGGCCTTGATACCGACTTCTGTTCGTTGCATCATCTTGTGCAGTTCATCCCACATACCCTTAGCGGTTGGAATACTATCGATCTGTCGATAGATATCATGTGGGATTCCTTGCATAAGAGTATTCTTGGCTATTAGGTCAGCTTTAGCTCTCACTCTTTCCTCCGCAGCATATTTCCTAGGCTCTCCAGTCGCCTAGAGGCAGGAATTGGAGGGTTTGCAGTGTTGTCACCTGGCACATTTACCCAAAACTGAGTTGGACCTTCCTCAATTGATGAGAGAATGTCTCCTGCCTGTTCCTTCAGCTCTATGAAGTTTAGAAATCGGCTTCTCCAGACTGTGTTTTCGCCTCTCTTTAGAATCGGGGGACGACTATCATTCCCAAGTGAGTAGGCAACCATTTCTTTTACGAGTTGATGTAGGATCTTCGTTTGTTGTTTTGATGTCTTGAATTGCTGTTTCGTACTTCACAATTAGCAGATTAATTAGTAGCGTTTGATTCTAGAGCAGTTTCAAGAATAATTTTGACTCAATCTTTAAAGTTTGATAAAAATTAATTCGTCGAGAAAAATTGTCGCTGTTACTGTTCTCATGCGAGAAAGTACGTCAGTGAAAAATTTTACGAGCGAGAAAAATTGTCCAAAATCTTTATGTCGAGAAAAAATTTGGATCGCGAATTTATTTCGAGTGCGGAGAAACATTATTGTTCAATAAGTTTCTCGCTGGGTCAAAATAAGTTCGGTAACTGGAAAAGTTTCTCGGACGCAAATGATTTTCGCGTAGCCAAACTTAAAAAGTCCGATCGAAAAAGTTTTTCGACGGTAGGTTTTGCGCGCGCAAAGGTCAAAATTGGTGTTCGTCGAAAAAGATTTTCGTTTAGTAATGCTCGAGAAATTTTTCTACTAAAGTCGTTCTTGATAAAGACGACTTTAAGTCTGACTTTGTATCCTGATCAAGAAAAATTTTCGCGTCAAGATTTTCGATCGAGAAATTAACCTGATCGAAGAACCTAGCGAGAAAAATTGAGATTATTGCAAAAAATCACAGAATACACTTAACAGTGATTCAAGCAAAAACCATGAATTAGACTAATGTAGGCAATTGCTCGAATTTAATCAAAATCAGAACGTGTTCAAACTGTTCTTCGCATGAACAGTAACTTTTCAGATTAAATCCAATCTGCTAAAATGATGTTCAAACAGCTACGAATCTAATCACAATCAAAGTATATCACTACAACTAGCACAGAAACATCAAATTCAAACCAATTAAGCACAAAATTAAGCAAATCAGATCGAAAATCAATTTCATGCCAAAACTGTTCTTCGTACGGAACAGTTCAGAATTAAATTTTCGATCCGAATTCTAACAATTTTGATTCAAAACAAAACGAATCTGCTCTGATACCAATTGTTAGGTCCCGGTTTATCAACTATATCAATCCTAAGCAATTCGACTAGAATGATTATGATTAAGATTCGATCGAAAACTTGTTAAAGAACACTAGAGAGAATTTCGATTAGTGAGAGAAAATACTTGCTGTTTCTCTCTCTAAAAATTGGATTGGCACCCTTTTGGATCAATTGACTAATTTTCTCTATTAAGCTCAATATTTGTTCATCTATTTATACCAAACATACTTGGTATAAATTACAAACCACGTCCTAAACTAAGGACTAATACAATCAACACCCCAAATTACAAGGGCGGCTAATTAAATCAAAGCACAACTAAAATGGTATTCTACAAACTCTCTTGATTTTCTTCTTTGCTCTTTGCTCTCTTCTCTCTTGGATCTCTATTTGAATGTTTAGTTGTTTGCTCTAGGATCCTTAATTGTTTCTGCCCTTTTCTATTGTATTTATAGGCTTCCTCACCTTGATATAGCCGTTAGACTCATTAATATAGCCGTTAGGAGCCTTTCTTGACTTTGGTCAAAGCTGTCAGCTTTATCTGCTTGTACCTCTGCTGCAGTAGAAGGCTTGTACACCAGTCAACAGTTGACCAGTCAATCCAGTCACTGACCGAACCAGTCCAGACCGAGACCGATCAGTCCAGTCTGAGACCGACCAGTCAGTCTAAAACCGGACCAGCCTAGATCGAAACCGACCAGTTAGTTTGAGACCGGATCAGTTCAGTCAAGTCTGATTTGACCAGACCAAGACTGGGTTGACCGACAGTTGCCCGCGTTGACCAGTATTGACCAGCAGTTGACCGACCTAGTTTTTCGCCCTGAGCTCATATTTGATATCTACTTTTCGAACCGAGCTCATCTGCGCACTCACTAAATATGTTAGTAATACAATTACTAAGTTTTGTGTTCATCAAACCGTATTGCTTAGATATTTAAATCCAACAGATACCTTAGGTGAGAACAAGCATGAATAGCACTTTAAGCATTCTTAATGGCTGAATTTTGGTTCCTACGAGTCTTCCTATCGGCATTTCTTATTATTTTTAATTTCTGACGTAGAACCTATTTCGAAAATGGTGCTTCTAAAAGTTGTAGGCTGAAGAGAGCACGTAGAAGCAATTATTTGTAGCGAAGAAATGACTCTTTTATTTCTACGAGTATCTTTTATTTTTGCAGAAGGGCGGACATCGGAAGTATTTAAATCTACACGTCCCTTTTTTATTTTTATTCTAGACACTCTTGCCTTCGACTCCTTAGGCTCTGTCACTACGCTCCCTGTAGACGTAGTAGAGACAAGATTAGAAATAATATTTTTGGAAATATTATTCTTGGGTGATTAGGAGAAGGCATATTTTCTTTCTTCATGCTTTTCAGAACGATGTTATCTTTTGAGGGAGATGCGTGAGAAATGGTTTCTGAGATGGAGGAAGCTTTGAGATTGTCCATATCTTTTAGGAACATCTTCTTTTCAGCTTCAAAATTCTCCCGTTCTTTTTTAATGAGGCTCTTAACCCTTCTATTTTCCTAACAATAGGGGGTATATAGAGAGAATTTTCAGGATGGTGAAATCGCACTTCCTCCGATTTAGAACGATCTTCGAGAAGATAAATTGACTCAAACTTCGAGCCCTTGGGAAATTCCTTAGTTTTGTAGCTTTGGTTCAATTCGATGTAGGAAAAGGGGATTTCAGCCCTAATCTTGACTTTTCTCTTAGCTTCTTCTAACGTGTTAATTTCTTTTGCATTAGTAAAAACCATAAGAGAGGCTAGTCCTAGACCCATGTACGTTAGAGTTGTTTGCAGTCAACTTTTTTCAAGTGACGTGGATTCTCGAAGCCTAAGCCAAACTTACAATCATAAATTCTAAGTCCTTGGGTTGATTCAAAAGTAGTCTGATCAGTTGGACACCCTTTTACAAGAAGATCTTCTAATTCTTTAATGTTAGTGTATAGCTTCTTACGTTCGGTGTCTAAGGTAGCATAGTTGATTAGAGCGGTGCTCTTTTGGGCTTGACAGGCATCTAGACTCTTCCTTAATTCACTAATTTTAGAATTTGATTTAGCTAATTCATCTTCGAGACGAGTGACCTTCTTAGTTGCGGCTTCAAGTCTATTTTTAAGAAGGCTCTTCTCATCTAAGTTCCTCAGTAGACATTTATGGTTATTGTCTAGCCTGTCTTCTAGTTCCTTTTCCATCGAACTATATGCTTTTCTAATGGAACATGCATAGTCTCATAGGATTGGAGTCTCTTACTTAATTCATCTATTTTGAGACTAGAGCTCCTTACATTTTCTTCGAGACTAGCTATGGTTTCCTTAGACTTAAGAAGCTCTTTCTCTACTTTTATTCCTCGTTTCTGCTTAAGTACCATGTTAGCAAATTTCGAATTTTATTCAGCTAACAGGTCAGAATGTGTAGAGTCAGTGGTTACTACCTCCTGAGATGATGAGGATGCGCTGTCGTCGTCCATCTCCGCGGAAGTTCCATCTTCCTTTTCATCCTCGAGGTGTGCCATTAGGGCAAGTTGTCGGTGTCCGAATCTGAGCTGTCCTCTAGCCAATGGTCCTGTTCAGCCATTAGAGCTACTCCAGCTTCCTTCTGTTTCGTAAGTTGAAGCTTCCTAGAGTAGCAGTTAGCATCCTTCTTCTTTGGAAGGACGCACTCCCTGGCAAAGTGACCAGCTTTTCCACAGTTAAAGCACTTAAGTGTGTCTTTTGAAGTTGCGGCTTTTGAGGACTCAGTTGGCTTCTCTTTATTCTTTGAGCTTGTAGTACGAAGACGATTAGCGATGACGACTTCTTCTTGAAGTATTTCTTCGTCATCATTTTGGCGACTAAGGCCAACTGTTTCCCAAATGCTCTGATCTCATAGGGAAGTTCTGAATCCGATGTTTCCTCATCATCTGAAGAGCTAGGAAGCTTGACATGCTTCTCCTTACGCGAGCGGGAGCTCATCTTCTCTGAAACTAGAGCTATGGAGTCCTCTGCCTGTTTGCCCTTTTGCTCTTTTTGTATCTCGCCGATGTCTTCTTCATGTTGTACGAGGTTGTCAAAAACAGCGTGAATATCCATGTCATCCAAGTCTTTATTCTGATGGAGTTGAGTGGATATCTTTTCCATTCTGTGGGCAGTGATGACAGAAACCGAATATTCATCTCCATATTCGTCTTTTTTATGTCAATTTTTCTCATTTCGTTGAGAAGAGTGAGGTACCGCTGATAAAGATCATGTAAGCTCTCCTCATTCTTGGCTTTGAAGGAATCATACGCCGTTAGTATGGTAGCCTTCTTGGCCTTGACGCCTACTTCGGTTCTTTGCATCATCCTCTCCAGTTCATCCCACATCCCTTTAGCCTTTGGAAGGCTATCTATTTGCCTGTAGATATCGTTGGGGTTGCCTGCGTTAGTGTATTCTTGGCTATCAAATCTGTTTTTGCTCTTCTTTCTCATCATCGTCGTACTCGCTAGGAAGTTTCATTCGCCTAGTGGGCTTGACTGGAGGATTATTCGAGCTATCACCTTCTTGATTACATAAAATACTTCTGGTCCCTCAAAGAGTGATTTAAGCAGATCTTCAGCCCGGTCTTTAAGCTCAATGAAGTTCAAGAACCGACTTCTCCATAATGTGCATTCGCCTCGTTTGAGAATTGGAGGACGATTGTCGTTTCCTAGAGCATATGCATCCATTTTTTTCGAGTTGAGTTAATGAAGGATCTTCGTTTGTTGTTTTGATGGTTTGAACTGATGTGACGTGCTTCACGAGTAATTAATTAGTTAGTAGCATTTGATTCTAAAACAGTCGAGAGTTATTTTCGATTCAATCTTTAAAGTTTGATCGAAAATAATTTTGTCGAAATAAAGTGTAGTCGTTACTGTTCTCGTGCGAGAAAGTATGTCAACGAAAAATTATACGAGCGAAATAAATTTCTCAAAATCTTTCGGTCGAGAAAATTTCTGAATCGTGAATTTATTTCGATCGCAAAGAAAAAATACTAAGTTTCACGCTGAGTCAAAATAAAACCGTTGACTTGAAACGTTTCTCGAACGCAAATGATTTT
Source organism: Craterostigma plantagineum (assembly GCA_027422505.1). Classification (NCBI taxonomy): domain Eukaryota; kingdom Viridiplantae; phylum Streptophyta; class Magnoliopsida; order Lamiales; family Linderniaceae; genus Craterostigma; species Craterostigma plantagineum. Next base: position 370,785 of record JAPQWV010000033.1, on the reverse strand, counting down.
TGCTTTGTCAAACTAAGAAGTCTGACTGAAAATCATTTTATCACATATATGATCCGCCATTCCGGTGATGGTTCAGCAGTTAGGCTAAACAAACACAATGACGAAGAGTTGAGAAGAGGACTGTCGTGATGTTTTGGAAGATCTTCGCAAAACAAATGTGCATGAAGTGTTGTTTCCATGACGTTTAACATGTTGACGAGGTTAGGTTGTAAACCAACAATTGAAGGCTATTTCTTTTTTACCATGTTCGCTATTTAGGCCATTTTTATTTATCAAGTATTTTTTTATCATGTAAATGGGACTTTTGTAGCCCATGGACGGGTCCTCGTGTTCATAAACACGACGTCATGACCAACGGACCCCACACACTTGTCGGGCCGTTTACTATGTGTTGTGTTTGGGTGTAGGCCGAGTGACGAATTTCGTCGTTTGGCATTAGAAATAGCGACATGATCACTTCGCATGATGTCGTAGGTGATACTCACAACCAATATTATTATGCATAGGCCACTGATTCCTACAAATGAAGCGGTTTTGTTGTGGTGGTTCTCACATTGTCAACGAACACAATATAACCTATTGTTTAACGATCACATTGTCGTTGTTTGTTTTGATGGTGAAATGATCTATAAATCGAACATCAACTAATATATTGTACCTGGCCCGTAGCTGAAGATGTCGAGACCTGAGGCGACCCTCGAAATCCGGGCCCTGAGCCCTTTTATAATTAAACTTTTTTCCCAATAAATACGTAATAGCTCGTAAATGTAACCTAACACCGTCTAAATATTTTAAAGCAAAATATTGATCAAATCTGTATAATCTAGTTATAGAGAAAACCGAACTCACATAATCTAATTTGATTTTCGTACAACGAACTCAATATAGACGTTTAAAATACAAATGAATGTGAAATAAGAATCACACTAAGAACTTAGCTACTTGAATTGATGGAAATCTTCAAGAATTGGGAGGAACAAGTTTTAAAACGGCGTGTAAATTTAGTTAAAATCATTTTGTTAATTTGAGAGTTATTGATTTTTTATTTTTATTTTTTAAAAAATTTGACCAACATTTGGCTAAAAAAATAAAAAAATTTCATTCGCATATATAACATGAGTTATAATATCGCATATGATAACATTGACTTTTTTTTAATCTTTTAGGCCTCATCACTATTTTATAGTCCATATGCAAAAATAATTTTGCCTAATATATATAATCTATACTATTGTATGACTGGTTTGGGTTGGATGTAAACTGCCACAAATTGGTGTGTAACTTATTTGCAGTTTTGTGCCTCATTTGTAGATTAATTAATAATTAAATATTTTTATATCACTACTAATTTTTTATTTACTGTACTTATAAGCCTCTACAACTAAGTTTTTTTTATATATTTAAAAATTATATTTCATCTTAAACACTGAGTTTTATAATTTCAAAATTTAAAATAATTCAAATTATTTTTAAGCACACGCATCGAGTGTGCAAAAGTACTAATATATATAAAGAAAGGGTATGTAATATTGGGCCCCCTCGAAAGCTGGGCCCGAGGCTACTGCCTCACTCGCCTTGCATGAGCTACGGCCCTATGTACATCTGTTAATTTCGGTGACTTCATAGTGATACTACTTTCGCTCAAGTTTTTGCTATTCTATATGAGATTGACTTAGGACGACAATACTTCTTACTTAACTTTCAACCAATGTTTTAAAACGCGTGTAGCGCAACACACGTGTTTTAGTTTCGATAGCCTGTAGTGTAAAAACATAGCATATTGCGTGCGTATTTCGGGCAAACTATATATAGCCTAGAAAATTATAATATATGATCATTATAAAGGAATGAAGAGTTAAATTGTAAGATATCTATTGATTTTTCCCCTGTTAAATTATACGATATGATTATATTAATTATCATCAGTTTAAATTATCATCAGATTAAATAAGTTCTCCAGTGGAAAAATCAGATATACTAAACAATATGTAAGTTTCTAGGGCAAAATATGTATAACTACAGATTAAAAATTGAAACAAAAAAATTATATAGTAGAAAAGAAAGATAACCCCAAGATGCAATCATATTCTTAAGGGCTACGCTCAAAGTTTTGCTCGATCTTAGCGGCTCTTGCTCAAGGTCTCACCCCATATGATAGCTCTCGTTCATGGATTTTCCTTAAATTAATAAACTCTCTATAATAATAAAATCTCTCGGTCCCGACTTAGACCTTTGTAAAAAATTATCAAATTTGATAAGATAACAATATAATAATTTTTTGGAAAATCGCTTTATAAATATTAGGTCCCAAAATTCTAAATTAATAATTCATAAAAATTACAATTATAAATTATGATAATTTGCTAAAATAAGAATATATTTGTTACTAGATTTCCTGAATTTCATCCCTAACTTTTTAATTGCAGTCACTAGTTTTGATGTTGATTTTTTGCTGCAACAAAAAATGGTGAAGGGTTGGTTTTGCCATTTTGTGTCGCTTAATATCCCCACCCTTCTGTTGGCTGAACGATACTAACGATATCCTGAGAGCATTTGATATTGTACCTTGACTAATTTACAAAAGATATTTTTTCATTAATTCACACTTGTAAATCGCTTTAAGTACATGAACATAGTTAATGAAACATATTTGAATTCATTTATTGTCAATAACATTATGAGTTTGTTGAATTTAAATAGTCTCTCTTTTAATTAATAAAATATTAATTTATCGATATTGTTAGGAAATGAACACCTCTCGAACGAGGTTTCAATGTATTTCAGTGTATGCTATCAATTAGGATCGAGTTGAGCAACTTTGAGCTCAATCGGATCGAAATTCTGCAATGAACACACACACACACACACTTAACAACAGATTTACGTGGTTCGGCCATGACTTTGGGCCTACTCCACGGATCAACCGAGCCTCCTTTCTATTTGATCACAACAAGAATTGTACATTGCCGTGCCCTCTATACTTTTCGTGTTTACACTTCACTCAGATTCTCACTCTATAAGAAACTATGGACTCGCAAAGATCGCTACTCGAACTTAAACATCTGATATATATAGAACAGAGATCATGCTGAAATCATGTTGCACGACTGATCTGAGCCGTCTGTTGTATCCGATCGAATGCACGAGAGCTTGCAATGTCGCCCTTGCTTAAACACGTGACCCATCAAGAGAAACATGCGACTTTATAAGTGAATTTGCACTTTCAATCAGAGTCGTTCGATTCTGATCTTGCGGCCTGAGATTCGCAATCCGCATCAACTCTCATCTCTCAATCTCGGCCATCGATCCCTTTCTGCGCGCCATCCTACAACTGAAGTTCAATTCCCAACTTCAAATCTGAGCCCTGCGATCGCGCGCGCACAGATCGGACGGCTGCTGAAACGCGCGACTTACTTCAGCTTCTTTCTTCATCAGTTCGCCTTCAACTCCAACTGGCTGGTTTCTCCGACCATATCCGGCGACCTCCGGCGCGTTTCCGGCTCGCCGTTCCCGACAGATATATTAATATCTCTCTAAATTAATAAAATTCCATGGTCTCAAATGTTATTAATTAATAGAGGTATTACTCTATACCTAATATCACCTTTGCTTTTGGTATTTTAAACCCATTTGCTAATATGCCGTCGGAGTTTACCTGGCCCTCCAGGGTCCCCCGGGTTTCCAAAAAGAAAAAGCGAGCAGGTAACTTGGCTGCTCATCATATTTAGCTAAACAGACTTTGATGGCAGGTGACAAGCTATTCGAATAATAATATGTTTTTTCTTTAAAAATTACACTTTATGACATGCATATATTATACCTTTTAAAGAAAAGCATATGTTATAATTCGAGGGTTTCGGCCTTTTACTAATTCCATTGGTTTCCTCTCCGTTGTAACCCACCTTTAGAATCATAATGGAAAGTTCGTATCAATTCAGGAGAATGTCATAACTATATAGCTCACCATGAGAGTGAGCTCTTATTTAATCAACATTGAGAGTGAAAGTAAGCACATTTATAAGCACATGAGGGTGAGCTCTTATTTAATCAACATTGAGAGTGAAACGTAAGCACATAATTGTCCCCCATTCTTTATTTAGAACGGCATAACTTTGTAATTCCAAGTGAAACGTAAGCACATTATTGTCCCCCATCCTTGTCGGGTGTTCCGACCCGCACGAAAGGTTTGATGAATGAATATTCGATTCTTTCTTCAATGTGGTTCATCAGGTAATCTCGGCTACGATGATATGTGTAATAGATGGTACAAAGATTGGCTGGCGATATTTACGGTGTTGAAAATGCTCTTCGTTGGGTGTTGGTTGAACTGTCGTGGTAACAGAAGGGATAAATTACTTAGGTCGAATAGTATGGTATCAAGGGTAAAAAGGTAATAGACACTTATCCCTATTATGTGGAAAAAGAATGACAACTTAATCTTTAGGGTTCATCTGGGATAAATAAAGGAAAAGCCCGTGTAACATTTACGGGCTTTTTTATTTTCGCGGGCCTGATCTAGTCAAACCAAACATGAGAAACATGTTATTAACAATTCTGTAGCCCATTTTATTGGATTATCTTACGGAGCAAACGCGGCCCTAAAGTAAATGGAAAATATTAAGGAATGAGCAGCCCATATTGCCCGATGATGTGGCGAAATTCTGAATGTTGGATTTGGACCGTCCAGAAGAGCCGAAGATATTTATAAAATAGGCAACTATAAAGAGCGAAAAAAACTAGCACAAATGCTAGAGAAAGATATTGAGGAATTTATCCGGAGAAGTAGGCAATATTGGCGAAACCACGCAAACCTCGTCCTCTCTCTCGGTGTCGGTTTAGGGTTTAGGGTTTAGGGTTTAGGGTTAGGGTTTAGGGTTTAGGGTTTAGGGGTTAGGGTTTAGGGTTTAGGGTTTAGGATTTAGGGGTCAGGGGTTAGGGGTCAGGGTTTAGGGTTCAGGGTTCAGGGTTCAGGGTTTAGGGTTTAGGGTTTAGGGCCGAAAATGTTGATCGGCCCGAACATAGCCCGGCCGAAATTATTGTTCGGCCCGTGCACAATCCGGTTGAAAATTTCGTTCGAATTTCCTTATCGATCGATCGTTCTAATTTATTTGTGTATGTAGTTTTGAGTATTTCGTACCAAAATTATATATTTAGTTAGTTTTTTCTTTTTAAATTAATTTAAATATCATAAGGGCAAAAATGTCATTTTCAAGCCCTTTAGGGGGCGGTAACTAGGAAAAAGGGGGCGGTGAATAGCAACTCCCATAAAAAACTCAAGTTATTTTATTTGGTAGTGGTACACAGTACAATTCGAGTAAAAGTTTTCGAGGAATGTGCATGAATTGCTTTTCGGTTCTTATCTCTACGCTCTTGAATTCGTAACTGATGTTGTGAGACTATTCTCAAACTCAAACGCATTCTCAAACTCAAAATGCAGTTATTCTTCTCCAATCGATCTAACTCATTTTCAAACTCAATAGATTATTTTGTAGTATTCACTTCCACACCAATTTTTTACAAATTTTAATATTACCCACATATCTTACAATTTTAGAAATTAGACTACATATATTATTTTAAATTTAAACACAAATAAATAATATGCTAATAATAATAAATATATTTATACATATAAAAAGCATCCATTAATGTTTATTAAAAACACGACAACTACAATATATTTACACATAGAAAACGCATCGACAATATTTATTAAAAACACGACAACTACATAGTACGGGTTATTAAAAGCGCGACAACTACATAGTACGGGAAACAAACTAATTCGAGATGCATATAAAAAAATATCTCAATTAAAAAGCTAGACAATTTTTCATTTTGTGCATTCCTCCACAAATGATCAATTAACATATAATTTGTATTATTTAACTTAAGGCTTGTATTATAATAATATGTAGTCTAATTTCTTCGAGAAAATATATAATGAAGAAAATATAATAATATGTAGTCTAATTTAACATATTTTCTTGTTATTACATTATAGTAACATGCGAAGCATGTCTGATGAAGTACTTTTTTCTAGAGCTGTCAAAATGGCGGGCCGGGCCGGGTTGGCCCGCCGCCCGCCAAAGCCCGCCACTTGGCGGGGCGGGGCGGGCCTAAAAAATCAGGGACCGGCCCGCCCCGCGGCGGGCCGCGGGCCAGGCGGGCCACGCCCGCCCGCATATAAAAAATATTATTTTTATGTATTTTCATTTTATAATTTAATTTATTAATTAGGTTTAGTTAATTAAGGTATTTAATAATAAATTATAGATAAATAATGTATTAATTATATATTTATAAATACATATGATTATTAATTATGATATAATTAAAGAATCATTAACTATTAAATTAAAATATTTAAACATAATATATGATATAAAATATATATATAATTTATTTAAACTGGCGGGCTGGCCCCGCCAAGCCCGCGGCCCGCACGGGCTGGCTCGTTTAGGCCCGCCTCTGGGCGGGCCTAAAATATCCCAGCCCAGCCCGCCCTTTTTGGGGGCGGGCGGGCCGGCCCGCGGGCCACGGGCCCATTTGACTGCTCTACTTTTTTCTTTCCAACTTTCCATGTAATACAGTAACAAAGAATTTTTCTTTGGTGTAGTAATATTTAAATTACACCAACAAATTTATCTTCTTTATTATATATTTTCTTTGGTGTTATTGTTGAGTCCTTTCTTTTCCATTTTATACTAAACGAAAAAACATTTCAGCGCTGCTCACCCCACAAATGCAGTACTACAGTCTATATAGGTCAGCTTTTTCTGACAAAGACACAGATAGAGGAAAACTTTGGACTTCAATGCAAAATTAAAAAGCTATATCGCATACTAACCGTCCAAGACGCAAACATGCGTCTGACCGGGGAGAGAGATGATAGCTGACGCATTTTGAGATCGGTTTTGGTATTCGGTTGGAGTAAATTTACCCCAAATTTTGCGTTTTGGTGCTCGGTTGGAGGAGTTGGTTGTTAATATAGTGAGAAATCTAATATTACAATAGTACTAAATTTCTTTTTAATTGAGAATGTATACTTGATTGATGTGCTGACTAAAAGTATTGACGTTATTTCATTATTAACGCACCGATGGCTTTGTTCCTAGAAAATGTTGGATTTTTCATTGCTTGGGTGAAGTATCTTTAAAGGTTTTATCTTTCTTAACAGTATCCTTAGCAAAAAATCTTTCTTTTCAGTACCCATCTGCGAAAAAATTGTGTAATTAATACCCCAAACAGTGAGCGGACGAAAATATCATTTCCTGAAATTAAATTGGATATCGTACCAACTATTTTGATATACCAATAGTTATTCTAATTATTCCAATTGGTATCATTATTGTACCAACTGGTATAGTGTACAATTCTGTTGGTATAATTACGCGACAGATGGTATAATTTCTACATTTTGTTGTATAATAGCAAAATCAGTTGGTATAAAGTCCAATTTCAGTGTATAAAATTCGAATAACGAAAACAAATGGTATAATTTCTACAATTTCTGGTATAATAGCAAAATCAGTTGGTATAACATCCAATTTCGCTGTAAATTATGCTATTTAAATTGGACATCATACCACTGTTTTGATTATTATAGCAACTGTTATTCTAATTATACCAATTGTTATCATTATACCAAATGATATAGTGTACAATTCTGTTTAATTATGACAACAGATGGTGTAATTTTTACAATTTGCGGTATAATTGCTGAATCAGTTGGTATAATTACGTCATTTCGCTGTAAATTATAACAACGCTATTTACTAGTACAATAACTAAAGCAGATTGTATAAGTTTATAATTCACAGGATAATAGCAAATTCAGTTGGTATAATTTCTATAATTTCTGGTATATAGCATAATCAGTTAGTATAATGTTCATTTCATTGTATAAAATTTGAATCTCATTATTTTCTGGTATAATAACGAAAAGATGCTATAATATCAATATCTTCTGGTATGATGTCTTGTTTTGTTGGTACAATAACGATTTTTTTGGTATAATGCATGTGAAAATAATTATTCAGCTTTTTTGATATGTGAGATGGGGGTATTTTCGTCCATTTAACGCTGAAAAGAGCTTTTTAGGTACTGAACAGGAATAAATTTTCAAATGGGTACTTATAAGGAAGAAATAATTCGAGAAAGGAAGTTGAAATCTTGAAAGGTGCTGATAAGGAATTAACTTTTTTTTTATTTGCGATGTCAATATGAAACTGGCCACTGTCCTCTCCTCACGAAAAATAAGTGATGTTTTTACTCATGCCATTACGTCACTTAAACCTCTGGGCCCAAGTTCGTCATTCCTGTTTAGTAAGAAGTGCTTGTAATGTGAAGTCGTAATGTTTGGCATCTGCCTTTACAAAACTGATTAATCATTCAATAAGAGAGCTGAACTAAAAGGAACGTAATTTGAATTTTGTACAAGCAGCTATCCCATATTTGATGGTGACTACGGTCCATGTTGATTCAGAACTCTCTGAGATCATAAAAATACTGAAAAGTTTTATTGAATTATAAGATCCCGATATCAAATTAATGGTCATTTATTCAAGTATTCGGTCGTATTGGGTTGAATTGATTTATTGGTTGGCCCTTTCTAGTTTGTGTAAATAGAGCAATGTGAGGGCACATATAAGAAATGTAAAGAACAAAGATTTACAGTGAAGTGAATGAATAGTGTCTCTTTCATTTTGGTTTCCATTTTACAATTCTTCATGGAGAGAATGTGGTAGATTTTGGAATAGAAACTACTACAGCACGCTTAGATTTCAACAATATGAACAACAAAACGAAGAACAAAGATGACTCAAACTTATAATATTCCTAAAAACCCGGCCCTCAACTTTTCCAGAAAATTGAATCCCCCTTTTCTACGAAATATAACCCATATATATAAGGGCTAAACAAATCTTGAAACCCAAATATATCTCGATCGACTCCGAATAAATTTAAACTAATTCTAATATAACTTCAAAATTAAACTACTAATAAACTAAATTAAATGAAAAGTATATAAAACATACTATCCTAATTCACCCCTTGTAAAATAGACTTGTTCTCAAGGCCGAAATTTGGGAATTGGTGGCGTCGAGGATGATTGTCTTGGAATCAGTGTTAGTAGGTTGAACCCGCATCCATTCGTATTTGTCTTATCACTCTCCTCTTCTTCCTCGTCGTCCTCCCATGCAACAATCATTCGAAATTCTTTGTTTGAGCACACATTTGCCTGTAGGGCTTCCGACATCAGTAATAAAGTCATTTAGCCCTTAAATTTGGTTGGATAAGCGACGCAAGGGTCGAATATGTGTTGGCTAATGTGATGAATGTGTTTTGTTTATACCGAATCGTAACAAACTAATCCTCTCTCTTGAGATGACCTCCTGTAACCTCATATTTTCTTGTTCCATTGTCACCAATGATCAGTGTTGTCATGTTGTTGCGGCTTGAAAAATTAGGCGATGTCTGAAAACCTAATCGGTCGTAGACACGGTTATGTTCAGAAGAGCGAGAGATCATCCATGCGTAGTCGCCATACCGAGATGCCATGAGCTTCAATTCCATGCCTGTGCTAGTTGAATGCATAGTCCACCGAGTAAGGTTGTGGAGGAGTTAATTCCGCAGAAAGTGTGGGGTGCATGCCGATGATGAAAAAATCAAGGTGCATATGCGGGGGATATCCGATAAGGTGGTCAGCATGCCGATAACGTCATGAAATCATTATAGATTGTCACAATATATGGCTGGGAGCTGGTTGACAGCAACATGCAGTTCCTCAAGTAAATGTTTAATCCACAAAACCTCAGCTACCACAGCTGCAAGTGCTCGGTATTCTGCCTCCATCGAAAGATCTAGACACCGTGGGTTCTTTCTTAGCCTTCCATGCGATCAATGTGTCTCCCAAAAATGTGCAGTGTAACGGACTTCCTAGTATCCCTACACGCGCCCCAGTCTGCAGTACTCAGATTAAGATCCCTTGCCCGGGAGCTCTCTTTAAATACATGAGCAAATGATGGGCAGCCTTCAAGTGTCCTGTCCTAGGTGCAGCCATGTATTGGCTGAGCTTGTGTACAGCAAAAGAGATATCAGGCCGCGTGAAGGTAAGGTAGAGCAGTCTTCCGACTAGCCTTCTGTATAGAAATGGATCAGATAACAGATCTCCATCCTCAGCTGTCAGTCTTTCACTGGGATTAATGGGTGTTGTGAAGGGCTTTGAATGGAGGTACCCGGAGTCTTCAAGCAGCTGCAGTGCATACTGCCTTTGATGAGGAGAATCCCATCAGCGTTCCTTTCTACCTCTACCCCAAGAAAGAACTTTAAGTCCCCAAATCCTTGATCTTGAAGCATGTGTGCAAAAAATCTTTTGTCTGCTATATTGCTGCAAGTGAAGGGCCGGCTAAGATAATGTCATCAACATATACAAGGAAGACAAGCATCTGATCACCTGTGTCCCTTATGAACAGTGTGGTCACCCTGTGTCTGCTTGAAGCCGAACTCCCTCACAGCCTCTAAAAATTTCTTATTCCATTGTCTCGAGGCTTGTTTAAGCCCATATATAGACTTGTGGAGTTTACAGACTACTTTGCTCAACCCAGACTTGCTATTACCAGCTGTGTAAGAGCCCTGTGGAACATCCATGTAGACCTCTTCCATCAAATCCCCATTCAGAAATGCATTGTTAACATCCAATTGAACAATGTTCCAATTATGCTTGGCTGCTAGTGTGAGAACAATTTTGATTGTATTAGGCTTAGCTACCGATGCAAAGGTGTCCTTGTAGTCCACTCCTTCACACTGATCATAGCCCTTTGCCACAAGACGTGCTTTATACCTTTCTACTTGACCATCTGACTCTATCTTTAATTTGTAGACCCATCGGTTCCCAATGGCCCTTTTCCCTGCAGGTAACGGCATGAGTGACCATGTCACATTCTCCTCAAGTGCTCTTAACTCTTCATTCATAGCTGCCGCCCATCTCTAGCTGCCTGTGCATAACTGCTAGGCTCCTTCCCCAAGGACACACTGTTGATAACAGCTTGGAAGCCTTTGGAAATGTTCTGGTATTAAATTACCTCAGAGATGGGATACAGCTCCTTCCTCTGTTGCACAGCATTGCAGTGATAGTCCCTTAGATATGATGGTTTCTTAGGCCCCTACCTGACCTTCTGCTACATAAATTTGCTTGTTGCTCAACTGTTGGACCAATCTCTAGTTGATGTTGCTGATCACTTATGGGGGAGGCAGTATTCTGGGGAAGATCCTCCAATGAAAAATGATCTGTATCCTCAGATGAAGACTCCCCTTCTGGATGGTCTACAGTAGGCGGCTCTGCTCCTGAATGGCCTACTGGAATGGAAGAAACTGCTGGGATGTTTTCCTGAGTTGGAATGGTGCTATTGTGCAAGTGGTCTATGGAACAGGGCCTTGGCAGAACATGCATGGAAAAGGGATCATCTGGATGCTGCACTGTCATTTTCTGCTTGAAAGGAAAAACATCTTCCTTAAAGACAACATCCCTAGAAATAAACACCTCCCTAGTTTGCATGTTCATCACTTTGTACCCCTTTATTCCATTGGAGTATCCCAGAAAAACACTCTCTCTCGCTCTTGGATCAAACTTCTTCCTAGCTGCTGCAAGAGTGGAGGAAAAACACAGACAACCAAAAGCTCGCAGCATATTATAGTCAATAGGCCTTTGGAAAAGTAACTCATAAGGTGCCTTGTTTCCCCAAGTTGTGGAAGGAGTTCTATTGATGAGAAAGGTGGCTGTCAGAGCACACTCTGACCAGTACTCAATGGGTACACCAGATTGGAAAAACAAAGAACGAGCAACATTCAAAAGATGTTGATGTTTCCTCTCAACAATGGAATTTTGTTGAGGTGTTTGCACACAAGACAAAATATGCAGAATTCCCTTGTTTCTGTACAGATCAACTAAGTTAAACTCCCTAGCATTGTCTAACATATGGTTTTCACTCTACTCCTAAATTGAGAATCAACCAAATTCAGAAAATAGACCATAACTGTGTGAACTTCAGATTTATGCTGATCATGAAGATCCATGTAAATCTCGAGTGATCATCTACTATGGTCACAAAGTACCTATGCCCTAAGTGTGATTCCACATGAAAATGTCTCCAAGTGTCACAGTGAATGAGATCAAACGGTGAGCATGTTGCCTTATTTTCATTTGGTAATGAACTTTTCTTTTGTTTAGCTATGGGACAGATTTTGCAAAAAGAGTCTACAGATTTATCAACATGTCTCAAAGAACCTCTCAGTAATTCTAGCACTTTATTTGAGGGATGACCCACTCATTTATGCCACAAGGCACCACACATTTTATTCAGAAAAACAGAGTTATCTCTACCAACAGGAAAACTTGGCAAATGACTAACTTCAATGATGTAGAGGCCGGCCACTTGTCTACCCCTGCCAATCATTAGCTGGGAATGATCCTGTATAATAAACCCATTAGCATGGAAGCTAAAAGAGAGTTGATTACACTTAGCTAGATAACTGACTGAGACCAAATTAAAATGAAACTGGGGAACAGAAAGTATGTCTGTCAAGGTGATTTTCTCATTAAGTCTGAAGGTTCATGCTTCATTTACCTTTATGATTGTATTATCTGGTAATATAACTTCTGATTCATCAATCCTATGTAGATCAAAAAGTAAACTATGATTTCCACAGACATGCCTAGTTGCACCTGTGTCTAATAGCCATACCTTTGATACTGTGAAATCTGACAGATTAAATGAGAGACAGACAGAGGTACCTTTGTCAACCTGTTGGGTGTGGCAGTCTCATCCACAGACACAACATTGGAGTGTGATCAAGCAGATCCTTCAAGCTCTGCAGCTGGAAAGAAGTGAGCTGTAATTGCACCAATGCTTCATCTATCCCAGTGGCTCCCTGATTTATCTGTTGTCTGTGCTGACCTCCCTTGGTGATTTAATCTGCCATACTCTGAGTGATCCTAGCACCTTATACTTGGTGCTTTGTCTGAACTCTGGTGGAAAGCCATGAATTTGGTAGCAACTCTCAACAGTATGGCCCCTCTTTCCACATGAGTGCAGACTGGTTTCATCAAATCCCTCCTCTGATTGTTGAAAGGCCTCTTTGCAGTCTCTTGCTTATTCTTGGCTGCTAACATTGCCATAGTATTGAGCTGCTCTGCCTGACTCAAACCTTGCCCCATTGATCTTTGCTTCTCTTCTCGAACAAGAAGCAAGAAAACCTTATTGATGGTGGGTAAGGGATCCAAGACCAAAATCTGCCCTCTAATCTTATTGATGGTGGGTAAGGGATCCAAGATCAAAATTTGCCCTATAATCTAGGAATAAGTGTATTTGAGACCCATGAGGAAGGTCATTACATACTCTTCATCCATGTAAGCCTTCAATTCCTTAAATCCTTCACAGTACACTGACAGACAGGGCCATAATTTGCCAATTCTTCCCACAGAGTCTTCAGCTTTGTGTAATACACAGTTACACTGCTTTGTCCCTGAACCAAATTGATTAGATCCTTCTTCAACTGAAAAATTATGGGCTTATTGGTTTGTCCGAACCTTTCTTGAAGGTCGAGCCAAACATCCCTTACTGAGGCACTATACAAAATTCTCGCCGAAATATCCTTGGATACAGAATTAAGAATCCAAGAAATGACCACATTATTATTTCTTTTCCAACCACTAACCTTACTCTGATCCGTGGCGGCAGGTGGCTTCAGAGTTCCATTCACAAAGCCATCTTTATTCTTGCCAATGAGCGCAATCATCATTGCTCTGCTCCAAGTGGCGTAATTCTCTCCATTCAGCTGTTCATGCACCAAAAGCTGGTCCGAGGTGTCGTTGCTATTTAAGAAGTATGGGTCATTGATGAGTGAATTCGCAGTACTTGTGAAAACTGGTTGTTGATCTTCTGTAGCCATGTCAATTTTAGATGAATCTTGATGTACGCAGTTGTGGAATTGCTCTGATACCATAACAAACTCACAAGAATCGTAAATACTTGATTTAACGTGGTTCGGATTTATGAATTAAATCCTACATCCACGATGGAACGAAACAATTTATTGATGATTCTCAGGCACTATATCCGATACAGAATGAATCGCTTTTAACAATCTGAGATTAACAAGAAGAACCTCTAATCGCTCAATCTTGCTCTTAACACTCAGCTGAAGAACACACACATTCACACAGTAGGTGTTACACTGTTACACGCATTAGAGATGATGAAGTGCTTCGCGTCTTATTTAAAAATAAGTTGAATAACGGCGCGGGCTCCTTATTAGAGAAAACGTCTCCATGAACGGCAACTTCATAAGTTGAAGCTTAAATAAGCGCTAACACGCTTTATGTGTCTTCAGCTCATATTCAGTTCGAGTTTGTTGTTCTTCATCAGCTGCATTCCTTTGGTCACGAACCAGTGAATCAGTTTGGAAATCCTGCGAATCATCTTGCAATGCCTGTCTGAATTTTGACAGACAGAGAAGAAACGCAACAATTCCCACTCAAAGGCACTATAGGAGATACATAAAATTCAGAACGATGACCATGGCAGAATTATAAACGTATTTTTGTGTTTATATTTATGATAAATAAGTCGTTTGTGGGCTAAATTAAGTTGTCTTGATACGTTTTAAAAGCTTTAATTAATTTATATATTTTTATGGATTTCAAGTCGACAAATGGTGAACTTCGATGAATAAACTGTTTTTCTGCAGGAGGAACTACAGTGCAAGATTTATATGGTTGTGATCGCCTACGAGTCTAGTGTGTGGCAAAATTTACGGATTGGAATTTGGATATCCGAGCGCAAAGTTATTCCATTTGCACTGTTGTGGCGCAGTCTGTCAAAAATCTCCAGTTTAAACTCGGCCATCCAAGCCCATTTAAAACAAGGCCCAAAACCAGAGCAGCCCACTAAACATCAACTACGATCAGAACTGAAAATGAGATAAGTAGGATGCCCAACCGCCGGTTAACCGTACCCGGCGGTTGGTAACCGGCAGTTAGCAGTTAGTCCAATGGACTAACCGCCGTCTAACCGGCCGGGGGCAGTTGCCGATTAGCCTCCCCCGGTTGACAGTTAGACCAACCGGCGGTTACAGTTAACCGGTGGTCGCAACCGCCGGTTTGTTTAAATTTTTTTTTAAGATTTCATAATGTTTGAATAAAGTTTGATATATTATCTGGTCTAATCGAATTATGTATCGAAATCTACTATATAATTTGCAAGACAATTACGAAAATTTACATTTTACAAAGAACTTGTACTACAAAATTTTAATTAATCAATTACAATACAACTATGTAAATTAAATCAGTCTTCGTCCGGGACTTCGTCCGAGAAAGGCTTCAGCAAGTGCAAGCTCCGAACTCCCAAGCAAAAGTTACCTAACGCGCCCGACGCTTGAACTTGTTGAAGCCCATCACGGGCGAAGCCACGCACGATTCTTCGATTTTTCAGGCTTCCGAAACCCCTCTTCTTCATAAATCGTAATCTTCTTCCCTGTAAAAAAATGCATAAACATGAGTTACATTATAACTTATAAATTTAATTTTAAAAGAAGAACAAGAAGCAACTATAAAAATATTTACTTATCTTTTTTCGGACTTCGTCGTGACTCGTCGTAATAGGTTTGTTCAAATCAATTAGTACCTGAAAATGACAATTCATTAGTTAGCCATATAAACATAATAAACATTTGTACGCAAAAAAAAATAGAAGAGTTGGATACTTATCTTTTTCGGGCTTTGTCGTCGTAATATGCTAGTAGGTACCTTCTTGAAGTGTACCGCGAAGATACCCGACTGTAGCCGCCGGGCGGCGCTGGTTTGCATCGGCGCTTCCTCCTCCGCCTCCGCCTCCGTATGTTGCGTGGCATGCGAGCTTGCTCCAGGCGACGGTTCGAACGCGATCGCGTCCTCGTTGAAGTCGTCGCCGAGCACGCCACCGAGATCCAACAACTCGTTCGGATCGTATTGTTGGTAGTCATCTTATGATGAACTACCAACGACTTGTTTTCCTTTGCTGGCCCTTGATGTACAAGAAACACGTCGGCCACCACCACGGTCCATCTAAAAATACTCTACACACGGGTACGAAAAATATGATTAGATAAAACTGAAAGCGGCAAAAAGAAGATACCAAGCGCCGGGGCGAAACGTCGGCGCGGCAGTGGTGGGCAGTCGGAAGGTGGTGGGCGGTGGAGGTGGCCTGCGGTGGTGGGCGGCGGTGGGCGGCGGTGGTGGTGGTGGGCGGTGGTGGGCAGCCGGGCAGTGGTGGGGTGCGGCGGTGGTGCGGCGGAAGCAGTGGTGTAACGACCCTCACTTTCTAATACTAATTATGGCGGATTTTCGCAACGTAAGTCGCGGAAGACCCGTCTAATAAAAACTTTCTAAAAAAAACATAATATATTACATCAATGCACACATCTCGCAAAGTTATATTTTACAATATACACAGCACTCGCACACATCTTATCATACAAAAGTCTTAGCCCATTATTTATATGTTCAAAACACACAACATAACTCTAAAGTCGCTCCACAGATCGCATCCATGTACAGCCTCGCCCTCAAAAGTCCGTGGAACACCGCCGTCAGCCCGCCTAGTCGCCACGCACATCAGCGTCGGGCTCGGTACCTACAACACGTAAACTGAGCTCCTTGCCCAGTAGGTGAAACATGCATGTATGCAACGTGCGCTCGATCCCAACCCATACATCTCACGGCATGCACACTCGACCCTCATCTCAACCCATCACATCTCACGACTCCCTGCAACTCAACACCATACACCCTCGGGTTCCCATTCAGGTCACTTAAAATAGGAAGGCTTCTCAGGTCTCTTTAGAGTCACCCATTTCCCCGAGTTGAGGTTCACGTTCGGTCTGCCCACTCAGGTCTCTTTAGAGTGGTACGTACTGGAACCTTTCCCTCTATACCTACTGCTCGCTCGGCCCACTCAGGTCTCTTTAGAGTGGTACGTACTAGAGCACGGGCAGCCCACTCAAGTCTCTTTAGAGCGGCATACACCCAACCACTAACGTCCCAACACTCGGGCGGCCAACTCAGGTCACTTTAGAGTGCACGCACCCAAACACCATCCTATCGCTCGGTCAACCCACTCAGGTCAGTTTAGAGTGGTATCTACTGGAGCACGGGCAGCCTACTCAGGTCACTTTAGAGCGGCATCACCCACTCTCTATTCGACACACGGACCAACACCACTCATCGACTTCCCCAATGTTCCCGTTCCGCACGGTACCCCATTCCCTCGGACTGACATGAAATGCAAGTGCAGTGCATACAACATAACACATGACATGCAACAGGTGTACATATGATGTGTGATAATATCGAAATTGTAAAGCATGGACGTGCAATAAATATAACACACATAATGCATATAATTCACCAAGGCATATACTTCACAGAATTTACATAATCACATAGTCATATAATCTCGCATAATATTCATATAGTGTTTACGTGCCGTAGGTGAGTTTCACCTACCTGTCCTCCTAATATCGCCAGTCGTGGTATCCGATGAAATGCCTAAACCTCGGACTGAACATATAAAATTATTAGTATCCATACTAATTTTGAACTGTACTACTATAAAATAATTATATTCTAATACTAGTCTAAAAGTCGATGGTCAACTTATTAAACTAATTCGTCCGATTACACCATGCTTGTGAGTGAGTTTCGCTCAATACCTTTCAGCTCCCAAATCACCCTATTATCATGTCCAAAACTAGTTTCGCCGAGTCTCTAATCGATCGATATCTTAGTCCCTATATCGCCCGAAACCCCATGCAATTACACACTTTCGATCGAAGGTTCATCAAATCGCCCGATTGCTCACCTTAATCTCTAGCTTCGTTCGAAAGTGCCATCATTATGGTAACTAAAATCGATCGATCCTAGTAAAAATCTACGCGAACATGATATCGTTCAATACTTAAATTCACAATTCCAGTGTTGGTCGATTTGTCCTCTTCAATATTTAGTTTCACCAAATGTAAAATTAAGTTATTTTCTACAAAACCCTCGTTTCGGCCCATGCTTACACTACGCCCGATTTCTCTAAATCCAGAAATTCATAGACTAAGAGCATCAAACCCTCAAATTTTCATAATTATATTATTAGATTTCAAGCAGCAAAACCTTCGAAGCTCCTTATATATCGATTCCCTAATCTCGGAAATCTTAAAACCCTTAGAGAACAATCACTAATAAAGGCTTGAGAACCCAAGACCTTACTTATATATAGCATTTTAAGAACTGCCCCTAATTAACATCTAATCCTTCGAGCTAAGGAAACAAAAATAAAATACATATAGTAAGTATTAAGTATACTAAAATTACAATAACAAGGGTCTTTACCTTCTTCACTTCAATTCTTTGAATTGTTTAAAGGTCTTTATGTGTTGGAATTCTTTTCACCTTCTCTTAGTTCTCATCTTCGTTCTCCTCTCCTTTCTCTCTTGTTCGAGTACTTTTAACACTAATAAGTTATGATATATGAGCTTTAAACTTACTTGGCGTGTCTTATTTACTAAATGACGTTACTATTTATTCTTTATTCATTCTTATCAAAACTTCTAAGTATTACCCTTATAATATTAATTTATTCACTTACCTCCTAGTTAGGTATAATCGAATATATGATAATTCTAAAAGCTAGTTTCCAAATAGAAAATATTATTATGTGTGAATTATTACATACCTCTTTCCAACTATATATTATTTGGACTTAATAATGCTTCCACAAGTTCTAACTTTACATTTACTCTCTTGTTCTCTTCTTGCTTTTTGGTTCTTAATTCATAAGATGTGGGTTTCATTACTTTTGATATGATGAGTTGTTCCTATCTATATGGAAGCATTCAATAATTGTGATAATTAAACAACTAAGTGACATTAAATTACCTTGGCCTCACGTGATGTAATAATCTTTATAACTTTGTTTATAACTTATATATTAAATACAATCATTTTATTGGGCCTTATTCAAATATAAAATATTAGCCAATATTATTAGTCTTTGATTAAATTCCGGAATATTCGCCAGACTATTTTATTATTTAGTTTCATCCGAATTTTTGTTTAAAAGTATTTATTAGGAATTTTATTCATAATATTTTCTTCGCTAATTATCTTGAAATTTCCGATCGTAATCACGCTTTTAATTTTTACGGGTATTACATTCTCTCCCCCTTAAAAGGAATTTCGCCCCCGAAATTCGCCGACTGGTAAAACTCGGGATAACGATTTCTTCTATTCTCTAATCTGTTTGTATCCTATTTAGGTAGAATTTATTCCTACCTTTATATTATCACTCAATCTTGGCGACGCATTTAAATGTGTGCCTCATATTCAGTTTCTGAGGATCAACAATTTATCTACGTCCTCAAGACATATATATTCCTATTTCCACCATGCTTCCGCTGTGCAACTCTGATACTAAGCAAATATTATTATTATTTTTTTTAAACTACAGTACGTGGTTGTACTTGTACGTAAATAGAGCAGGAATTATTTTTATTTTCCCTCACGTCATATATTTATTCGACCCGAATAAATAGGTGACTTTGGAATCAACTAATATTGGAGCGGGTATGCTTATAAGCAGTGCAACATACCTGTCATCATCAGTGGGTTCGGTTCTTCTTCCTCGCTTGTTAGAGTATACACCTGGGCTGGTGCCAGCGGAGGTCGTACTGGCGTTTGGATTGGGTTTCTGGAACGATATTCTTGACAATCTTTGACAACATGCCCAAACTTTCCACACTTGAAACATCGCGGGTTGTAATTGAGTCCAGCTCCGAAGCAAACGCCGGTATGGTATCGGCCGCATTGTGGACATTCAGGATTTATATTTGGAGGTCGAAACGGAAATTTAGTCGCCCCTGGAATTTGTTTCGGTCGCCAGTTTTGATGTCCCTGATGATTATTCTGATTACTATTGGAATCTACCTCATAATACTGTCGTTTTCGATTATTTCCGTTTCCTTGATGGTTATCAATCTTTTTCTTTGCCTCCTGAGTTGCCAAGATTTTGGATTCTGCCTGCTCTGCAATCATTGCTCGTTCCGCCACTTGAGTAAACGTTACTCCTCGTGTTCCAGCCATGCTAACGTCTCGATAGATCTCGGGTTTGAGACCTACCTGGAATCGTTCTATCTTTAAAGCATTGTTCGCCACCATATGCGGGGCAAAGCGGGATAGTTCCTCGAACTTGCGGATATATTCCGCAATGGATTTTTCGCCTTGTTTGAGGTTAATAAATTCGTTCATCTTGCGGGTTCGATCGTAAGTCGTGAAATACTTGTCGAAGAACAGTTCTTTAAATCTTTCCCACGTCATAGTCATCGGGTCCTCCAAGATTTTGACGGTGTCCCACCAAAACCTTGCGTTCCCGCGCAACATAGAGACAGCGCATAACAGTTTCTCATTTCCGGGGATTCGGCTGTAGAGGAACATGTCCTCGACAGTTCGTAGCCAATCCTCGGCCACGGTAGGATCGATAGCGTCCTCGAAAGTAGGAGGATTCAATTTCTGGAACCGTTCCCCTATGATCTCTATACGTTCAGGCTGAGGAGACGGTTGGTTTGTGGAGGAAACTTGGTGCTGGATAAGATTATTAATCTGATCCGATTGTCGCTGGATCAGTTCAGTAAGTCTCAGAATCGTCGAGTCGCGTTCATGCACTTGGGACTCAGGTTCGTCCATTTGACTCGAACTGCCTACGTAACCTCCACGTGTTCTCCTCATTTATCACTATTATCTACAAGTAACCACATAAGCAAATAGATCATGTTAAGCAAATAATCACATCGTACCGTAAAACTTATAGGCAAGGCTGATCCTCCACGCTTTTGAGCGGCTGTACATGGACAGTCTACAGAACCTCTAACCTAAGCTCTGATACCACCTGTAACGACCCTCACTTTCTAATACTAATTATGGCGGATTTTCGCAACGTAAGTCGCGGAAGACCCGTCTAATAAAAACTTTCTAAAAAAAAACATAATATATTACATCAATGCACACATCTCGCAAAGTTATATTTTACAATATACACAGCACTCGCACACATCTTATCATACAAAAGTCTTAGCCCATTATTTATATGTTCAAAACACACAACATAACTCTAAAGTCGCTCCACAGATCGCATCCATGTACAGCCTCGCCCTCAAAAGTCCGTGGAACACCGCCGTCAGCCCGCCTAGTCGCCACGCACATCAGCGTCGGGCTCGGTACCTACAACACGTAAACTGAGCTCCTTGCCCAGTAGGTGAAACATGCATGTATGCAACGTGCGCTCGATCCCAACCCATACATCTCACGGCATGCACACTCGACCCTCATCTCAACCCATCACATCTCACGACTCCCTGCAACTCAACACCATACACCCTCGGGTTCCCATTCAGGTCACTTAAAATAGGAAGGCTTCTCAGGTCTCTTTAGAGTCACCCATTTCCCCGAGTTGAGGTTCACGTTCGGTCTGCCCACTCAGGTCTCTTTAGAGTGGTACGTACTGGAACCTTTCCCTCTATACCTACTGCTCGCTCGGCCCACTCAGGTCTCTTTAGAGTGGTACGTACTAGAGCACGGGCAGCCCACTCAAGTCTCTTTAGAGCGGCATACACCCAACCACTAACGTCCCAACACTCGGGCGGCCAACTCAGGTCACTTTAGAGTGCACGCACCCAAACACCATCCTATCGCTCGGTCAACCCACTCAGGTCAGTTTAGAGTGGTATCTACTGGAGCACGGGCAGCCTACTCAGGTCACTTTAGAGCGGCATCACCCACTCTCTATTCGACACACGGACCAACACCACTCATCGACTTCCCCCAATGTTCCCGTTCCGCACGGTACCCCATTCCCTCGGACTGACATGAAATGCAAGTGCAGTGCATACAACATAACACATGACATGCAACAGGTGTACATATGATGTGTGATAATATCGAAATTGTAAAGCATGGACGTGCAATAAATATAACACACATAATGCATATAATTCACCAAGGCATATACTTCACAGAATTTACATAATCACATAGTCATATAATCTCGCATAATATTCATATAGTGTTTACGTGCCGTAGGTGAGTTTCACCTACCTGTCCTCCTAATATCGCCAGTCGTGGTATCCGATGAAATGCCTAAACCTCGGACTGAACATATAAAATTATTAGTATCCATACTAATTTTGAACTGTACTACTATAAAATAATTATATTCTAATACTAGTCTAAAAGTCGATGGTCAACTTATTAAACTAATTCGTCCGATTACACCATGCTTGTGAGTGAGTTTCGCTCAATACCTTTCAGCTCCCAAATCACCCTATTATCATGTCCAAAACTAGTTTCGCCGAGTCTCTAATCGATCGATATCTTAGTCCCTATATCGCCCGAAACCCCATGCAATTACACACTTTCGATCGAAGGTTCATCAAATCGCCCGATTGCTCACCTTAATCTCTAGCTTCGTTCGAAAGTGCCATCATTATGGTAACTAAAATCGATCGATCCTAGTAAAAATCTACGCGAACATGATATCGTTCAATACTTAAATTCACAATTCTAGTGTTGGTCGATTTGTCCTCTTCAATATTTAGTTCCACCAAATGTAAAATTAAGTTATTTTCTACAAAACCCTCGTTTCGGCCCATGCTTACACTACGCCCGATTTCTCTAAATCCAGAAATTCATAGACTAAGAGCATCAAACCCTCAAATTTTCATAATTATATTATTAGATTTCAAGCAGCAAAACCTTCGAAGCTCCTTATATATCGATTCCCTAATCTCGGAAATCTTAAAACCCTTAGAGAACAATCACTAATAAAGGCTTGAGAACCCAAGACCTTACTTATATATAGCATTTTAAGAACTGCCCCTAATTAACATCTAATCCTTCGAGCTAAGGAAACAAAAATAAAATACATATAGTAAGTATTAAGTATACTAAAATTACAATAACAAGGGTCTTTACCTTCTTCACTTCAATTCTTTGAATTGTTTAAAGGTCTTTATGTGTTGGAATTCTTTTCACCTTCTCTTAGTTCTCATCTTCGTTCTCCTCTCCTTTCTCTCTTGTTCGAGTACTTTTAACACTAATAAGTTATGATATATGAGCTTTAAACTTACTTGGCGTGTCTTATTTACTAAATGACGTTACTATTTATTCTTTATTCATTCTTATCAAAACTTCTAAGTATTACCCTTATAATATTAATTTATTCACTTACCTCCTAGTTAGGTATAATCGAATATATGATAATTCTAAAAGCTAGTTTCCAAATAGAAAATATTATTATGTGTGAATTATTACATACCTCTTTCCAACTATATATTATTTGGACTTAATAATGCTTCCACAAGTTCTAACTTTACATTTACTCTCTTGTTCTCTTCTTGCTTTTTGGTTCTTAATTCATAAGATGTGGGTTTCATTACTTTTGATATGATGAGTTGTTCCTATCTATATGGAAGCATTCAATAATTGTGATAATTAAACAACTAAGTGACATTAAATTACCTTGGCCTCACGTGATGTAATAATCTTTATAACTTTGTTTATAACTTATATATTAAATACAATCATTTTATTGGGCCTTATTCAAATATAAAATATTAGCCAATATTATTAGTCTTTGATTAAATTCCGGAATATTCGCCAGACTATTTTATTATTTAGTTTCATCCGAATTTTTGTTTAAAAGTATTTATTAGGAATTTTATTCATAATATTTTCTTCGCTAATTATCTTGAAATTTCCGATCGTAATCACGCTTTTAATTTTTACGGGTATTACAAGTGGGGGTGGTGGGATGCGGTGCGCGGCGGTGGTGGTGCGGCGGCGGTGACGGGCGCGACGGTGGTGGGTGGTGGTCGGCGGCAGTGGAGGCGCGCGCGCGCGAGAGAGAGTGAGAGAGAGAGAGAGAGGGTAAGAGTGAGTAGAGAGATAGGGAGAGATTGAGAGAGATTGAGTGGTGTGTGTGTGTGGGGGGGGGGGTTTAAAAAAAATTCCTAGCCGTTGTAACCGGCGGTTTGTCCGGTTAACCGCCGGTTGCAACGGCTAATTCCCTTTTCTATTTATTTTTTTTAAATCATGGCGGCAAAATTCAAAATTTGAATTTTAATTTTTTTTAAATATGTAAACCGCCGGTTAACCTCCTAACCGGCGGTTGGCGGTTGGTCAAATGGACCAACCGCCCCGTAACCGGCCTTTTATGGATGCCGGTTACGGTTGTTGCCGGTGCGGTTCCGTAACCTGCGGTTGGACGGTTCAACCGCCGGTTACGGTTGAATTTGGGCATGTCTAGAGACAAGTTGCTGATAAAAAGAACAAACACATCGCACGCCCGACAAGTTGGCATCATTTCAACGACAAACACACGCACGCTAGGAAGAAAAAAAGAAGATCAAGATTTCAGGGCGGCTAGATATATCTCATGGCTGCACCTTTTTTGTTTTGTCGTTGAAAATAAATTGTGGGTTGAAAAGTTCAGATGGATCGGCGGAGAAAATTCTCTATATAAAGGGCGATGTCACGCAACTTGAAGGAGAAGAGAAAATTTTATCTAAGAGCACTCACTATCATCAACTGAGAATACCTCTCTGTTGAAAGGCCACTTACACGCACACACGCGGCATAACAGAGGGTTGCGAGAGAGTTCGAACGCTGCGAACGACGAGGGCGGGTGCAGCTGTCCGGCTGAGAGCATAGCTTCAGCTGTGAACGACGAGCAATGGAAGCGACATCTTTAGTTGGGCTGCTGTCAAAGCCTGAAATATCGAGCGAGGCGGTGGACATAATTTCCAGAAGTTGAGCGCCTACCACGTGTTCGACGAATTGCCCAGCCAAGACGACATAATTAGCACCGCACTGATAAGTCAGTTGGCAAGGTAAAACCATCCCAGCTTGGTGTTGTGAGTTGCTGACAAAAATCGTCTTCGCACTTTCGCAAGATTATTGGTATGCCGTTTCGTATGTATTGCTTTTTAATTGTTGTGTTTCGCAGCTAAGTTTATCGTTGTTGAAATATTATCAAAACTTTGATTTATAATATTGTGAGATTTTTGTGCTTATTCGTGAACGCGTGAGTATTCGTTTAAGCTTGAATTTACTTTAGATGAACTTAGGTTGATTAAATAGTTGCAAATGTTTAATTAATCTAGGTGAGTCCATGGCTAATTAAAACGACAAATCTGTAATTGTTTGTTCGTTTAATAAGTAGCGAACAATATTCAACTTCTCTACCTAGGTAAGTGTAAGTTATATTGTAGTTTACGCGATTCGATTTTAACGGACCAGCGTTGTTTCTTGCGAGAGCGTCGTCCGAGCGAGTTAGTCAATAATCGGGTCTCTTTTATTTTTAATGCTGTCGGAATCTTAAACCTTGTAGGGCGTCCCGGAGGTTATTTTTCGGTTAGGAAAGTAATTATAGAGCGTCTCTTAATTATCGAGAAATTAAGAAGAGATTGGTTGTGAGGCGTTCGTCGACAACTATAACTGGTTATGCTTATGTGTACACGTTATTTAGGAATCTATGATCGATTATATAAATCAAGGTGGAGAACGATTACTTCAACTATAATTTTACAACCATTAGTTTCTATATTTTCCTTCGTCTATTCTAATTTTAATTTCGTTTCTATATCAGTCTATTTTCAAAAATATATTGTCGTTTATAATTGCTTTAATTTTGATTTCCATATGAAAAACTAAAATCCCCTTATTATTATTATTGTTATTATTATTACTACTACTACTAATACTATTATTATTATTATATTGTTATCGATCGAATTTTGATATAGAAGTAAATCAACCATCTTTCCGGTGGAGACGATCCTTAGTTTCGCTATACTCGTTTTAGTAAGGTTATAAATTTTATTTTTGACCGTTTACGGCGCGATCACGGAATATATCAATACTCTTCAAGAGTAGTTTTCAATCCGCCCAGCCAAAACCTTCCACCGATAATTAAAGGGCAACAGTAACGAAAATCAGATAAAATCTGATTATACTTTTCGATAGTGAAGCACAAAACCGATTAACCCACTTCACGTAATTTTAGAGTTTAAAAAAGATTACGCGCCGATTCAGGGAACAACCAGCGCCAATTCGCAGATCAATGGTACGATTAATGTTTCCGAAGTTGGGAGAGGGATCGTGTACGAAATCCTCTTTTTTCTTCTTGAAAGACTCAAAACTGTCGACGATTCACAGAATGAATCAGCGCAGAGATGGCTTCCTATACAAAATTCTTCTGGGTTTCTTCCATTGATGTGCTCATGTTCCGATAGATAATTGCCTTCTGTGGCTAGGGAATTTGAACTTGATTGATACAGTTTGCTGAGCCCATTTTGTTTTTTCCAAACGATCTAGGCCCGTTAGCTGGACTGAAATGTGCATTTGATTTTGGTCCATTTATATGGGCCTAATTATTTGTGGCCCATAATGAGTTACATACCTAATTTTCTTAGGTTGTTACTATAATTTAAAGCACTTTATATATTATACTTTATATATAGAAGTAATTTTCATATCACTTCTAACTTTTTTATTTACTGTACTTATGTCTTTAAAACTAAGTTTCTTTTTATATATTTAAAATTTATATTTCATCTTAAACAGTAAAAATTATGATTTTAATATTTAAAATAATTTAATAATTATCTAAGCACACACTTGGGGTGCCAAGAAAGTACTTAGTATATATAAATACGTGTTGAGAGGAAAGCGAGGCCGAGGGCAAAGTCTAAATTCTTGGCGAGCTACAAATTATCAACTAATGCAAGTCAAATCAAATTGATTTATCTAACTGGAGGGTTTTGATTGGATGAAATTTTGGCCATTAACTTATTATCATGATTGGACATCATTAGTTGTGCCTTGTGGTATTATTCCGTTGGAGGAATGATGTTAAAGTGGACCAACGTGGAGCCATATTTATATAGTTTACTCTATGTTCTATATTCATTCTTTGTGATAAGTGTCCTTTTTTTTGTGGCAATAGTGTGAGTGAAGCTATGCTTGGTTTAACTTTAGACGGTCTGAAATGTGATATTTTAGGAGCAATTACAGAAAGAAAAAACAAAGGCAAATAATATGAGATTATAAGAGTTAAGTTTTGACTTTTGATTTGCCATTTTTAGTAAACTCCATGAAGGCCAACTTAGAAATGACACTTCTAGCACAGAGGGATTCGGTCACTTTTTAAAAAAAAAAAAAAAAATACTATTTAATGAACTTGTGTTATAGTTGCCTATTTCTCTTATCATGTTACTGGTGCCATTTTAATTTTAAAGTGTTGAGATTGATTGCTGACCACAATTAGTGACTACTTTAAATTAACTTAATTTTTTCAAGTAAGTAAGAAGTGTTAGATTGAAATATGTTTCAACCATATTACATTTTCTAAATCTTGTCGGCCGTTCCTACTGGTTTACAATATTGGTAACAATTTTTAATTACTTTCATTGAGAAGTTGCTAGGTTGAATGTTGCTAATAATACACTCCCTCCGTCCCGTGGACATTTGTAAGTTGGCACCGAAATTAAGAAACTAGATATTTTAATAATATAGTACAATTAAAAGGTAAAAATGTGATAGACTAGTAGGTTGAGTGGGTTGGTGAACCAACCCATCTCACCTACTCTATTAATAATATAATATTAATATATATATTATAATAGCTATTAGAGGAGCATCTTGCCTATAAATAGGCTTGATCCCTCATTATAAATTACACACCAAAAAAACCAAATAAAAGCCTAATAGAGAGAGGAAAGAAATAGAGAAAAATAGAGGGTTTGTTCGGTATTTGCTCCGACTATAAAGAGAGATAGTGTGTGTTTTCTCCTTTATAGATTGAGAGGTTGTAACCCCTATTTTTACCCAGTAATAAATTTCTACCTCGCCCGTGGTTTTTTACCCCAAGTTAAAAAGGGGTTTTCCACGTAAATTCCCGTGTTTCATTTATCCTCACAGTCATTTCCAATTTCGTTAAGCTGTCCATTTCGCAACAAGTGGTATCAGAGACAGCCCTGATTGATATTCCAATTATGCTCTGTGGTTGCAGCTTTGTCTGATCTTCCACATCAGAAAGGATATCGAAAAGGTTTATCGTTACGGAAGAGTTTTTTGGCAAGTCGTGGTAATAGACTGTGTAAGTAAGTTCTGTCTAGGTGGCTGGTGCCAAGCGGGACACATAGTGACCCCACCAGATCTCATCTGGGAATTTACTTAGAAGGGTAATTTTGTCTTGAAAGCTGGTCGCTACCCTTTCTGCAAATTATCTGATCAGTACTATTTGGCTGGACTGTTGAATTTCTCCGACGATAGCGACGTGGGAAAAAATGGCAGCTAAAAATGAAATTGAGAAATTCAACGGGAAAAACTACTCACTGTGGAAAATGAGGATAAAGGCAATTTTACTCAAAGAAAATTGTATGGAGGCGATCACTGGCAGACCAACAACTATTACAAGTGATGCCAACTGGAGGAAGATGGACGGGAGGGCCATCGCCAATATTCATCTAGCATTAGCAGATGAAATATTATCAAGCGTTGAAGAGAAAGCTAGTGCGAAAGAAATCTGGGATCATCTAGAGAAGCTGTATCAAGTCAAGTCACTCCACAGCCGAATTTTTTTGAAAAGAAAATTATACCATCTACGAATGGAAGAATCTTCTTCAATGACCGATCACATCAATAAGTTGAATACTCTGTTCTCTCAACTTAAAGACTTGGACTACAAAATAGAGCCAAGTGAACGTGCTGAGCTTCTACTGCAAAGCCTGTCAGACTCCTATGATCAACTCGTCATCAATCTAAGCAACAACCAAGCTGCGGGGAAACTTATCTTCGACAATATTGCAGCTGCGGTTCTCGAAGAAGAAAGTCGGCGCAATAACAAAGAAGACAAGTTGATAATGTCCCAACAGGCAGAAGCTTTGACAGTGACGAGGGCAAGATCAGGAGCACGTGGTCCAAACATGAATCGAAAACGGCCAAGACCTGGAGAGTCTGGTCCAAGTGGGAGTCAAAAACGGCAAAGCCTTGTTACCAAAAATAAGAAGGTTATAAAATGTTACCACTGTGGCAAGAAAGGTCATATGAAGAAAGATTGTTGGGCTCTAAATAAAAATCCCAATGCCCAAGGAAACGCCGCCAACACTACCGACGATGGAATTGCCTTGGTGTGTGAAGCCGCAACCACTATCGCTGAAAATGGAAGATTCAACGACGTGTGGCTCATGGACTCAGCAGCTACTTTCCACATGACCTCTCGAAAGGAATGGTTTCATCAATACGAGCCAACTTTTGGAGGGTATGTCTACAGCTGCAATGACCAAGCGCTGAAGATTGTCGGAGTCGGTACGATTCAAATAAAGATGTACGATGGCACTGTGCGTACCATCCATGCTGTCCGACATGTGGAGGGATTGAAGAAAAATCTGTTGTCCGTGGGGCAACTGGATGATCTTGGATTCAAAATTGAGCTGGAGAACAAGATCATGAAGGTTTTCAAAGGAACACTGGTGGTGATGAAGGGAGAAAAGATAGCTGCAAATCTATACAAGCTGAAAGGAGATACTCTGCAAGAAGGGCAAGCATCTGTTGCTACGACAAGTTCAAATGAAAAGTCTACAATGACTTGGCACAAGAAACTTGGTCATATGTCTGAACAAGGCATGAAAATTCTTGCTCAAAAGAATCTACTTCCTGGTCTCACGACGGTGACGCTACCATTCTGTGAGCATTGTATTGTGAGCAAGCAGCATCGCCTGAAGTTCTCCACTTCAAGTTCTAGAAGCAAAGAAATTCTAGAATTGATCCACTCTGACGTATGGCAAGCACCGGTTTCATCCCTGGGAGGAGCCAACTACTTCGTATCATTCATAGACGACTACTCCAGGAGATGCTGGGTGTATCCAATCAAGAAGAAGGACGAAGTGTTTCCTATCTTCAAAACATACAAGGCGCGAGTTGAACTTGAAACCGGCAGAAAAATCAAGTGTCTCCGGTCAGATAATGGAGGGGAATATACTGGCAAAGAATTCACTGAATTCTGCAAAGGTGCGGGCATCAGAAGACAGTTCACCACGGCTTACACTCCACAACAGAATGGAGTGGCAGAGCGGTTGAATAGGACCCTGTTGGAAAGAACAAGGGCTATGTTGAGAACTGCGGGCCTGGAAAAGAAGTTCTGGGCGGAAGCGGTTTGTACTGCCTGTTATGTGGTGAATCGGGCTCCATCTACTGCTATAGAGATGCGAACACCGATGGAAATGTGGACTGGTGCACCTGCAGACTATTCAAACCTCCATATATTTGGAAGTTCAACGTACGCGATGTACCACAACCAAGAAACGACAAAGTTGGATCCAAAGTCCAGGAAATGTTTGTTCTTGGGGTACGCTGAAGGAGTAAAGGGGTATCGCTTGTGGGATCTCACTGACCACAAAGTGATTATCAGCAGAGATGTTATCTTCTTGGAGGACAGCGATCAAGAGCAAGTCGATAATGATAGCAGTTCAAAAGGCGTGACAAAGACTACGCCGGTGAAAAGAAAATTGGAGCAATATAATTCTTCTGAAGCTGAACCGGAGCACGAAGAGCTCAACCCAGTCGAATCTGAAGTACCGGATCTCTGGCGGTCATCACGCGAACGTAGGCCGCCAAGTTGGCACTCAGATTATGAGATAGAGAGCAACCTTGCATACTGTTTTCTAACGGAGGATGGAGAGCCAACCACTTTCCAAGAAGCACTGAATAATTCAGATGCGAGTCTGTGGATTTCAGCGATGCAAGAGGAAATGGAAGCTCTCTATAAAAATAAGACATGGGAGTTGGTGCCATTACCGCAAGGAAGGAAACCCATTGGCAACAAATGGGTGTACAAAATCAAGCGGAATGGTGATGACCAGGTAGAGCGTTACCGTGCTAGACTGGTTGTAAAAGGATATGCTCAGAAAGAAGGGATTGACTTCAACGAAATTTTCTCACCGGTGGTACGACTTACAACAGTCAGGGTGGTCTTGTCAATGTGTGCTACATTCGACTTGCATCTTGAGCAGCTGGATGTAAAGACGGCCTTTCTCCATGGTGATCTGGATGAAGAAATATATATGCTTCAACCAGAAGGTTTCGAGGAACAAGGAAAAGAAGATCTGGTTTGCAGACTGATCAAATCTCTCTACGGGCTCAAACAAGCACCTCGATGCTGGTATAAGAGATTTGACTCCTTCATAATGAGTCTTGGCTACAACAGGCTATATTCAGATCCTTGTGCATATTTCAAGAGATTTGGCGATGACGATTTCATCATGTTGCTGTTGTACGTCGACGATATGCTGGTGGCAGGACCCAACAAAGGTCGTATCGCCGACTTAAAGACTCAACTGGCTAGTGAATTCGAAATGAAGGACTTGGGACCGGCAAACAAAATCCTTGGCGTGCAAATATCTCGAGACAGAAACAAGCGGAAGATTTGGCTTTCCCAAAAGAATTATTTGAAGAAAATCTTACGAAGGTTCAACATGCAAGATAGTAAGCCAATATCTACCCCTCTTGCTACTAATTTCAAGCTATCCTCCGAGATGTGTCCTACTGATGAAGACGAGAGGATAGAGATGTCTCGACTGCCATATGCATCGGCGGTAGGAAGTCTAATGTTCGCAATGATCTGTACCAGACCAGACATTGCCCATGCAGTGGGAGTTGTTAGCCGATACATGTCCAACCCTGGCCGGGAGCACTGGAGCGCTGTTAAGAGGATTCTCAGATATATCAAGGGAACCTCGGATCTTGCCTTATGTTACGGAGGTACAGATTTTACTGTCCATGGTTTTGTTGATGCAGATTATGCAGGTGAACTTGATAAAAGCAGATCCACAACCGGATACGTGTTCAATCTTGCTGGTGGTGCTGTAAGCTGGGTTTCAAAACTGCAGTCCATTGTTGTAACGTCAACAACGGAGGCAGAATATGTGGCAGCTACGCAAGCCAGTAAAGAGGCAATATGGTTGAAGATGTTGCTGGAAGAACTCGGCCACAAACAGGAGAATATTGTTCTCTATTGTGATAGCCAGAGTGCGTTGCATCTTGCAAGGAATCCAGCATATCATTCAAGAACCAAACACATCCGGGTGCAATACCACTTTGTTCGTGAACAAGTGGAAGCGGGGACTGTGGACATGCAAAAAGTTCACACTGCGGATAATCTGGCAGACTACATGACCAAAGCAATTCCTGTGGACAAGTTTATATGGTGTCGTTCAGCCTGTGGATTGACAGAATCGAAGTAACATGAAAAGGCGAGCTACAAGAATGGTGTGAAGATCCGATTGGACACAGTCAAATCTTCAAGTGGGAGATTGATAGACTAGTAGGTTGAGTGGGTTGGTGAACCAACCCATCTCACCTACTCTATTAATAATATAATATTAATATATATATTATAATAGCTATTAGAGGAGCATCTTGCCTATAAATAGGCTTGATCCCTCATTATAAATTACACACCAAAAAAACCAAATAAAAGCCTAATAGAGAGAGGAAAGAAATAGAGAAAAATAGAGGGTTTGTTCGGTATTTGCTCCGACTATAAAGAGAGATAGTGTGTGTTTTCTCCTTTATAGATTGAGAGGTTGTAACCCCTATTTTTACCCAGTAATAAATTTCTACCTCGCCCGTGGTTTTTTACCCCAAGTTAAAAAGGGGTTTTCCACGTAAATTCCCGTGTTCCATTTATCCTCACAGTCATTTCCAATTTCGTTAAGCTGTCCATTTCGCAACAAAATGTGTATATTTTGACACGTCTTTTAAGAATGTTTAATATTATTTTATTAAATGTTTGTGATAGGTATTTGCTAAAAACGGAAATGTACAAAATCTAGTGGGACGCCCGAGTTTTTTTGCTAAAAACAGAATAAAAAATGTATAAAAGCTAGCTAGACACCAGATATAGGAAAATGTACCAAAAAAAAATAATAGTTAGAGAGGCAGTAACAATTTAATTAAAAAGTGAAGTCTCTATCCATCTAAAGCTTCAATTCTGAATTGTGACAGTGACTTGAGAAGACAGATCATCCACTGCAATTTTTTTCAGACATTAGTGTAACTGCCACCACAATTTACCTGGAAGTATGAGGTTGCGGCATATGCTCAATCTTGAATAAGAGAGACAAGCAGTTAATAATTGTAGTCCTTCTAACCCTACACAGATTAGGATTTATCGCAAGTGACAAAAGCCTTTTGAGAAAACTAGATCTATAAAAGTATAAAAATATAATCTTTTTTTTACTGTGTTCATTGGCTGGACATTAAATCCCACAACCCAGGAGCATTCGAGAATCATTTATATATTTATATTTTATTTCCTCCCCTAATAACCGAATTTTAATTCTCTCTACAAACTCAATACGTTGTAGTATTTTAAAGGATCAATTCTCCACTATAACTTCACTAAAGGAAACATCCCACTACAAATCCCAGCGCACATCACCCAACAAATTGCATCTCTTTCTCAAGAAACCCAATTTCAACCTTTTTTTTCCTTCTTTTTCCATGGCTACCCAAATTGGGTATAAGAAAAGGTATATTCTTTGACATTTACAAGCTCTTTGAGAATGTCCAATATCATCGACGACTTTAGGGTCGCTTGGAGTTCTTTGCAACCCAAAGATAAACATAAGCGAAGAAAAAAAAGAATGCAACTTTTGGATAAGACTAAGCACTAGATTGTACAACATATGAGTCCATTGACAGTCGTACATCGCTATAGTTTAAAGCTCATCACCAAAAAACTTTTCGACTTTCAATATATATATTTTTTAATTTTATCTTCTACGTGTTTTGGGGGCCTATATGATTTGAAAACCTCATGTATCATTTAGTGCATCGTACCCTCTCCATCACTTTTGTCGTTTTCTACACTCTAATGTCACTGCACGCTCGTCTTCTCCAGTCCATGATATCTGTCTTAATCTTATCCTTTGGAAGTTCTCACAAATAGTTTTTCTTGGGATTTAATTCTAAATATATATACTGTTAAAAAACCCTTGTAGTAGTTTCTGGGATTTTTCACGTTTTATTACAATATTTTCCGATGGACAGCCCATTTTAAGACGGTGTCCTCGTGATGAGTCTATCAGTTCACAGTTCCAATTAGAGATAAAAACGTCAGGACACAAAAAGCCTGTTCACCACTCAGTAGTATAAAGTCATTGCAAGAAAACCCTTAACATATATCATCATTTCTCTTTCAAGTTAAAAACTAGTTATAAACGTCAAAAGCTTCTCCAAGTCATTACATCATTTCCTCCAGAAAAAGAAAGAACACAATGGCCTCCGACGAAGAGTACCAAGAAGACGAGATATGGGGTATGATGAAACCCTCAAAAGAGTTTCCAAACTCAAAGAAGCCAAAGAACAAGGGTTTGTTCTCTCCTTCCTCATCAGCTAATGAATGGAGCAGTTCGAAAACCAAACCTAGGTCCATTCCTAAAGGGGACCCACAGTACGAAGCTGAGCCTCGGAAGCAAGCCTCGGCGCCCGTGGACATACCTGACTGGTCCAAGTCCAAGGTCAAGAAGAAGTCTGGTAAGAAGTTGTGGGACGATGCATGCGCCGCCGTCGACGACGGCGATTCATTGCGTGGCGATGGTCCTGTGAATTGCTATGAAGACGACGACGATGATGGTGATGGGATGGTTCCTCCTCATGAGTACTTGGCTAAGAAGTTTGCAAAGGCTGAGATTTCATCCTACTCAATGTGTGAAGGCGTTGGTAGGACTCTGAAAGGGAGAGACTTGAGCAGGCTTAGGAATGCTATCCTGACCAAAACTGGTTTTCTTGAATGAAAGAAAGAAAGGGGAAAAAAAATTAAACTCGCCATCATATACCATGTCACTTTTTCTTCGAAGTATATGGTGTGCGGGATTTTATATATTTTTCACTTTATTTAGGGTGTCGTTTTGGTCGTTAAGCAGCACTAATATGGATGGATCTTCTGTTTTATTATATAGTTATTATTCCAATGTTCGTGGCTGTGAGATTTTGTTCATTAGAATGGCGACGACGTCGTCACGATGATCACAAACAAGCGGAAACTTAGTTTCTTTAGTTTTATGTCTTAATGTCTCTCTTCGCTCTTCTGCTTCTGTGTGCTGTTTGTTTCATTTGTAATTGTTTCTTGTCTTGTCTTGGCATCTAGCTAATAATGTGTAATGTTTTGCTTTCAAATTCATCGCCGTCGTAAAATATTCGACGTTGAAATGAAATTGGTAATGAATCTGGGGAGGCCGTATGTCACTCATCGGTTGAAGTCAATTATTGGGCTCAGCGGTATGATGAAATAATTAAATAAATGCGCTAATATCTTAGTTCTTACCTAGGCATGCAATGCATTGAAGAACATTATGGCATAGGCAACAGCCCAACAACTAATGGGGGAGTCCAATTACTCAGAAAAGCCGATGGATCTAACGTAATTTTGGACCAAACTTTAGTACTACATTTGCGGGGTCATGTAATATTTGAATTCAAAAATCTCGTATATCATGTTTAGGGTTGCAAACGAATCGAATCGAATCGAATGCCGCAATATACTATTCGTATTCGGATGACAATCGAATACGAATACGAATATTCGAATATTTAATCGAATCATAAAACTGATTCTTATTCGAATTCGAATATTTTCTCGAATATTCGAATCGAATATCGAATATTTGTATTCAAAGTCATCTTTCATTATCTATTTAATAAAATATAAATAATATTATACTTAAAATATATATTGAATTATATTAAATTATATTTAAACATATATGGAATTATAACATATTTTGTTTAAATGTATTAGTGAGTTATCATATATTATGTGAATATATATTAATTATACTATATTTTATGTTATATTATTTCAATCGAATAATTCGATTAATTTTCGAATTGAATATTGTGATTTCATATTCGTATTCGTATATTTCTCAAATAAAAAAATATTCTTATTCGGATTCGTATTCTAAATATTCGTCAAATATTAAAATTTCGAATTGAATCGCGAATCGAACTAAAAAAGTTCGATTCGTTTGCAACCCTATTAGAGATGCAATGAATCGAATCGAGTCGAATACCACAATATTCTATTCGTATTCGGATGACAATCGAATACGAATACGAATATTCAAATAATTAATCGAATCATAAAATTGATTCTTATTCGAATTCGAATCATTTCTCGAATATTCAAATCGAATATTGAATATTTGTATTCAAAGTCACCTTTTATTTTCTATTTAATAAGACATAAACAATCTTGTATTTAGAATATATATTGAATTATAATAAATTATATTTAAACATATATTGAATTATAATATATTGTATTTAAATGTTTTATTGAGTTATCATATATTATATGTGAGTATATATTAATTGTACTATATTTTATGTTAAATTATTCGAATCGAATAATTCGATTAATTTTCGAATCGAATATGTGATTTCATATTCGTATTCGGATATTTCTCGAATCATAAAAATTATTCTTATTCGGATTCGTATTTTAAATATTCGAATTCAAATCTTAAAATTCCGATCGAATCGCGAATTCGTTTGCAACCCTAGTGCAGCTATGTTGGTGTCTTTTTTCCTAGTGGATCGGCCCAAAAATAATTCAATAGATTTGGACAATAACGTTAAACAGTCCATTCATGGGCTTGAAAATCGCCCATGAAGCGGATTGGGGCACTCTCGTATTTTTCTTCGTAGAAGGACACATCATACTGTTTTTGTTTTGTTTTGTTTTGTTTTTTTCTAATTTTGGATGGTATGATAAGACGATTTATTCTATTCATATGCTGTTTGACTACTTTTATCTTTGACCCATAAGCTCAAGTTGTTGTCACACAGCTGGCCTCATTATTCAATTTATATTCCAACCCAAAGATATGGTGGTGGCCCATCTCATTTCCAAGGTAAATAAACGAAATCTCAAAGGCATGGCAATATCACGTATGAAGAAACGAAAATTAAAAGAGGATTCAAACAACTTCTTCATCAGTTACGGCAATTATTCTGAGAGGCGAAACGTAATCAATTGCTAGGTAAAATTTTCCGATAATCTCGGATTATTCAATGCTTTCGATAAAATATGTGCATCTAATGATACTAATTTTATCGAAGATCGATCTACAGCTACAGCTACTTAATCACCATCACGTGACAGTCAGGGGCATATACGTGATTTCCCTTTTATCGCCATCTATAATTTTACGCGGTATGAGCAGAGAGCAAGCAAACAAGCGCCACCTCCCACACCTCTCCATCCCTTTACCTTCTCCCTTTTGTCTCCTCAAATCCACTACGCATTTTCCTTTTCGTAGATCCCTCGACTGGGATACAAAGAGAAGAAAAGCTTTTGACCTTTATTTCTTTTGCCGATTCAGTGTTTTTCTTTTTAAAATAAGGAGTCGACAATGAGAGGGTTCGCTGGTTTGAGTTCACTCATCAGTACATTGGCGTTTCTTCTCGTGTTTAACGCTGTAAACGGAGACAACCCTTACAGATACTACACTTGGAAAGTCACCTACGGTGATATTTATCCACTCGGCGTCAAGCAACAGGTGTTCATCTAGCTGCTGCTTGTTTATCATTATGGGATCTGAAACTTCGTGTGTTCTTTGTGCGTTTCTTGGATTTCGTTGAATGTCCTTTTGCTTCGTGAGTTTTTGAAAATGTTTGTTCTGTTATTGTTTGCAGGGAATCTTGATAAATGGGCAATTCCCAGGCCCAGAAAT
Organism: Craterostigma plantagineum; assembly: GCA_027422505.1. Taxonomy (NCBI): domain Eukaryota; kingdom Viridiplantae; phylum Streptophyta; class Magnoliopsida; order Lamiales; family Linderniaceae; genus Craterostigma; species Craterostigma plantagineum. The sequence continues at coordinate 332,901 of JAPQWV010000033.1, read as the reverse complement.
CGACTGCGTGACCAATGATAACTTGATTATCAGCGTATACAACTACTTGAACGAGCCCTTTCTCATTTCTTGGTAAGCGCAATGCGGTTGTACCACGGTTCTTTGTTTTCATGGCGGATTTCTTCAAATGGTTCTCTAATTCATTCCTTACGATCTCAACCCGGCCTGTCATAATACGCTCGATCTGTTTTCTTCTTTGATTCATCATATGTTTTGATTTGTTCCCTCACAGCACTTGTTAGATCTGCGAGTCCATGACATCTTCGTCTTATTAGTTCAACCTCTTGCTCCATCAGTCACTGAATCCATAAAACTGTTAGCATGTGCATTGTTCCATTCAAGATTGCCATGCAATAGTAATTGATGCTCTTGAGCTTTCCTTGGCCAAGCATTGCTCAAAAGATGCCTTCTTTGACTGCAAATTCTCATCCCTTCTTCAATCCATGGCGGTTTTTCTTTAACTAGGGATGGATTACAACAAAGAAGAAACTCATGGCAAGACGGCGTTTCGGGCACAAACTGCCCCATCCCGCCTGGAAAGAACTTCACCTACGCTCTCCAAGCTAAAGATCAGATAGGAAGCTACTTCTATTTCCCTTCAATCGGCCTTCAAAAAGCTTCAGGTGGATATGGAGCCATCAAAATCTACAGCCGTCCTCAAATTCCCGTCCCCTTCTCACCGCCCGACGGCGACCGCTTCCTACTCGTCGGCGATTGGTTCAATAGGCCTCACATGGTAGGAAAAAAAAAAAGCAAAAACCTGCCCCCTTTTCTCCCTTTCTTACACCTTAAAAGGATTGTATTCTGTAAGAACCTGATTCATTTCTTCAGCAACTGAAGTACATTTTGGATGGTGGGCACGATCTTCCTTTCCCCGACGGCCTAGTGATCAACGGGCGCGGTTGGAATGGTTACACGATAACCGTCGAACAAGGTTAACTCGAAATACGAGCGTTTTCTTTTTTTCCACTGCATTCATTTATGGGCTCCTGCAAAAATGCTTCCTCTTTATTTTATAATCGCAGGCAAGACCTACAGGTTTAGGATATCGAACGTTGGGATTGCAACTTCGATAAACTTCAGAATCCAAGGACACACGATGAAGCTCGTTGAGGTCGAAGGCTCGCACACTGTTCAGAACATATATTCCTCGCTCGACGTACATTTAGGACAGTCTTACTCCGTATTGGTCACAGCTAACCAGCCGCCGAAAGACTACTACGTAGTCGCTTCCACGCGCTTCACCTCCAAAGTACTTACGACCGCCGCCGTCCTACATTACAAATACTCAAGCACTAGGGTCTCGGGCTATGTCCCGGGCGGGCCCACTACCGAGATCAACTGGTCGATTGACCAAGCTCGATCCATACGGTATTCGCCCCATCTTCGACTCTTTATTACACTGTAAAACTCACGTATGGACAAGTCATGACTTCGTTTTACGGCTCAGTCGAAACTTGACAGCAAGCGCGCCGAGGCCAAACCCACAAGGCTCTTACCACTATGGGCTCATCAAACCTGCTAGGACCGTAATTCTTGCAAACTCTGCTACTTACATCAATGGAAAGCTCAGATACGCCGTCAATGGAGTTTCGTACGTATCGCCAGACACGCCTTTGAAATTAGCCGACTACTTCAAGATTGGTGGCGTTTTTAACGTTGGGAGCATCCCGGACAGGCCCGCGTGGGGTAGCCCTTACCTTGCAACCTCGGTCATGCATGCAGATTACCGTTCTTACATAGAGGTCGTGTTTCAGAACTGGGAAAATGAGGTGCAGTCTTGGCACGTCGATGGCTATGCCTTCTTCGTCGTCGGGTTAGTTTTACTGAACACAAGTAACTTACGCTCACCTGTGAATGAATTCGGTGTCGGTTGTCTGAAAATGTGAACAAAAAACAGAATGGACGGCGGGCAATGGACTGAGGCTAGCAGATTGCGATATAATCTGAGAGACACGGTTGCTCGAAGCACTGTTCAGGTAACCTCATTCATGGCATTTTCTTCGCTAACTTCATAGGATTCCGTAACGGTGTATTGGGATCTAACTGTAACGAATATTTAGGTGTACCCTAAATCTTGGACGGCGATATACGTTGCCTTGGACAATGTAGGGATGTGGAACATAAGATCTGAAAACTGGGCAAGGCAGTACTTAGGACAGCAGTTTTACTTGAGAGTTTATACGCCGTCTAACTCGTTTAGAGATGAGTTGCCCATTCCGAGGAATGCTCTGCTCTGTGGCCGAGCTAGAGGACATCGTACGAGGTCGTTTTGATGGCGGGATTTTGATCTAAATGTAACTCTTTTTCTGTCACGAGGGGGTGACAAGGAAATTTATTACACGGTTATTTAGTTTGGATTGTGGGCTTTTGATCTTCTTATGTTCTTTTACTTAACCAGATTTGCTAATTTGTGATGAAGTTCTTCTTCTTCTGCGTCTTATGTTCAATACAATTGGCTCGTCTCTGTCCAAACATATGAAAGCACATTTTCTTGAACCACATTGTCATCACTAAGAATCCACACAATCATTTCTGATTTTGATTTTAATTTATTTATATGGGCGATTTGAATTTTAATAATTATGTATTTCGAAAATGATCCAATGCTATTTATAAAATAATGCTACTTAACGCAATTTCTTTATAAAAAAAAAAACTATTATTATTAGTTAAATGAAACATCGTAATTCTGTAAACCTAAAGCCCTCCCCGCAAGCGCAGCACAACCTTACTTTGCCGTCGTCTTCCTCAAAGTCATCAAGTCTTTAATTTTCCCTTCTTTCATTCGAGCTCAAGCCCCAACCTAAAAAATGGCGGATACGGTGCAGTACAAGCTCGAGCGCATGCTCGATGAGGTAGAGGACTTCGACCGTCGCCAAATTTTCACGCCGAAAGAGATTGCGGAAATCGTCAAGCAGCGTCGGAAATTCGAGTACCGAATGAAGAGGCCCAGTCCTTTGAAGCAAGACTTCATCGCATTCATCGACTACGAGAAACGGCTGGACAGGCTCAGAATGCTTCGGAAGAAATCTTCCGCGAGGGAACAAGGAGTGAAAAAGCTGACTAAATCGAAGACGGATTACGCGGGGGTGACTAGGGTTATTGAGCTCTATCGGCTCGCCACGACTAGGTTTAAGGGAGACGTTGATCTGTGGTTTCAGTACTTGGAGTTCTGTCGACTACGACGGGCTAATGGTCGAATGAAAAAGGTGATTTTTTATTTCTTTTTGTTTTGGTACCTGAGCTATTCTCTCTCTGTGTATTGGTTTCAGTAGTTATCCAAGGTAGAACTTTTTGTAAGAAAACTGGTTTGTAGCAATGACATTAATGGGTGCGTGGTGTTCTTCTAGGCTCTAGCGGACTTAGTTAGGTACCATCCCAAAGAGCCAGGTGTATGGATATACGCAGCTACTTGGGAGTTTGACACCAATCTGAATGTTGCTGCGGGGCGTGCTCTGATGCAAAATGGATTGAGAGCTTGCCCAGCTTCTGAAGACTTATGGGTGGAATATCTTCGATTGGAGCTTACTTATCTCAACAAGCTTTCAGCTAGGAAGATTGCCTTGGGAGAAGATGTGGGTGCGTTGGCTCGTGCTCCTGTGGACATCAATGAGAGACAGTGGAGAGATGAGAACAAGGAGTTGTTTATGGATTTTAATGCGAAAGGAGGTGATGATAAGGGGTCTGGCGATGGAGATGGTGAATCTGAAGGGAAGGTGGATGTTATTCGAGAACAAGGAGCGAGTATCTTTCAGGCTATATATGCTGGGGCGATCGAAGCAGTGCCTGCTTCGTTTGGTCTGCGAAGGCAGTTTCTGGATATACTTGATGGCACGAACTTGGCCCATGAGGAAGATATGAGAAGAAAGATACTGGATGATATGAAAAGGGATTTTTCGGAGGAGCCTTTCTACTGGGATTGGCTTGCTAGAGCTGAAATGAATGCTCTCAAAGGAATATCTTCCAAGAGATTAGGGAAAGCTATTCAGGTTTGTTCCTTCTCTGGTTTCCACTTTCTGAAATTCCTATACTTGCTTAATTTTGTTTATTCTTTTCAAGATGAATAAGTGCATGCAATTTTTAATACACACACATGTGCATATGTTAAATGTCTCACATGTTTATATGCTCTTATTCAGGTTTATGAAGAAGGCCTAGAATGTGTACCATCAGCCACCATGGTGGAGCATTATCTAAAATTCCTCATGGAGGGAATTTGTGATGCTAACAAGGATGGACAAACAGCCGTACACTTCGAGTCTAATGGCAATGCAGTTGAACTAATTCCTCATATTCAGACGGTGTTTGAAAAAGCTGAAAGAACGGGCTTTATTTCCGAAGAACTCGCATGCGTTCATGTCTCATTCCTTTTGGAACTGGGAAAACATGACGATGCTAGGTTGCTACTTGGAAAACTCTGCTCCGGTCGGTTTTCTGATGCAGTCCATTTATGGACGTTACGTCTCTCTATGGAAATGAAGTACACTGAGAATAAGTCTCATCAACCCGGCGAAATCAATCAACGACACATATTCGAACCGCTTAGCGCTCTACTGACTAAACTCAGCATTTCAGCAGCAGAAAGCCTTTGGATTATGGTATGCAAGTAATTAATTCCCAGTGCTTTATTATCGCATGTGAAGGTTGAATAATATTGAAGTAAAGTACTACTACTAATACTATCTGATGCTTTCTTGATTTTTTGGTGCAGGGGCTTAAGTATTTTGTAAATCAGAGACATTACTTGGACAAGCTTGTAGAGACTTCATTCACTTCCTTGGCCAAACATGGCGGAAGTGATAGTGGGTTTTCACTCGCATCTACCATCGTAAACATCACCCTCCAAAGAGATGAAATTGGAAATGCTAGAGCGATATACAAGCGGTGGGAACCTCTTTTAGTATCTCAATTGGTTGTTCACTTGTATCTCAATTAGATAGTGATGTCTAATGTGCTTCCGTTTTCGAATAACTTCAGATACCTTGCATTACCTCACCCTGGACTTACCCTATATCGAAATTGCATCGAGATAGAGATGAATCTTGCATCTGTAGGCGACAAGACTGGCCTCAAACATGCTAGGAAGCTTTACGAATCTGCACTTGCTACTTACGATCAAGATGCAAGCCTATGGCAAGCTTACTACTCCATGGAGGTCAAGGTAATGTAGGAGGAAACCAAAATGATTGAGGGATACTTTTACTGTACATTGAGTGTTGTGCTGTCGTTTCTTGAGTTGATCGTTTCTTACAACATTCGAAGCTTCTATCCGTCTCAGAATTTTTCGGTTCTAAGCTGTGTTTGTTTCTGCGAAGCAGATGGGAACATCGGAAACTGCTGCAGCTGTTCACTGGCGAGCGAGGAAGACGATGAAAAACGCAATACTTCGTCCTACGGAATAGTGATAAATTTAGCCAGACTTTTTTGTTTTGATCTTACAAATGCTTCACCAGGATGCAAATCTCCTTTCCTTTCTTTTTCTTTTACTTTATGCATCTACTGAGTGTGTAATTTAATAAAAAACAATCGAACCCATGTTCAAGACGTTCGAACTCGAATGGCAATTTATCATAACCATTTATCCTATAGATAGTTGCGATGGCTTTTTAACCTTTATGGACGTGCACGGGAATTAAGAAACTGAATATTTTAATAATGTAGTGTGATGAAAAGTAAAAAAGTGTAGATTTTGGCACGTTTTTTAAGAATATTTAATATTATTATATTGATTGTGTGTTATAGTTTTTTACTAAATATGGAATGTACAAAAGATGTAGGACGCTCGATATAGTAAAATGTATAAAATGGTTTGTGACGGCGGGAGTATTTCGGAAGCAAAATAAATACAAATAATATAATGTAGCAATGGGGTATGTCAAGTCTGGGCAAGGGCATCATAAAGTTGCGACAAAGGTGAGGATTGTGGTGAGAGGTAAGGTTTATGAAGGTTTTGGTGACGAAGATGCCATTTGTTCCTACCAAGTATTACAGGCTTCCGTCTTCTTTAAGTGTTTTTTGGACATTGATTTGATGATGTTTTCTTGCCGTCATATGCTTTTGATGAGTAAAGGACAGCCCTTTCTGTACGGACAACAGTGTTATACAACATTGAAAAATGATAACTTGCTTGATTTGACCAATGAAAAGAATGGAAATATTTAATCTTGGTTAAGTGAATATAGCGAGATGGGATTCGAAGAATCATACTTACCGAGATTCGCCTCAATTAAAAGGAACAAGAAGGTAGGAAGGGGCTTTATATAATTTTAGAAAAGATCGTTTCTTTTTCACGATCTTCAGGGGAAAAAAAAGGGAGAAATCTGAATGGGCTCAGTAGCGAAGAAGGGTTTGAATCAGTACTTGATTCTGCTTCAGCGACACCCATTGAGGACCAAGGTCTCCCTCTTTCTTCTGCTATGCCATTTTTTTTATTGAATTTTTTCAGATTTTTGCATCTGAAAAACCCTTTTGGGTTGTGATTTTTCTTTTTTTCTTTCAATACGATTTTCTTTTTATCAGGTAATAACTGCTGGTGTGTTGTCGGCGATCAGCGATGTTGCTGCACAGAAGCTGTCTGGTATTCAGAAACTTCAGTTCAAGCGCCTTCTTCTCAAAGTGGTAAAGATCAGTTCTGCCCTTAATTTTTTTTTTCCTATCGAAGAATTTTAGTTATCTTTTTTCTTTCTTGATTGTTGGGACTTTTTTTATACTATGATTTAACTCTGATGTATCTCTCAACCCAATTCATTAGTATTACTCTCCCCGCCCTTCGTCTGATCTGAGCCATGTTTAAGATTCTTTCCTCCCTCGCCTACGAACTCACTGTGCATTTACTCTTGAAAACGCAGATATTTGGTGCTGCCTATTTGGGACCTTTGGGCCATTATTTCCACATACTGCTCGACAGAATCTTCAAGGGAAAGAAAGATTCAAAGACAGTCGCCAAGAAGGTCTCGTAACCCTCTCTATACTCTTTCCTAACATCTCTATCCATTCAATTCAATTCGATTTTCAAGTCATGGTTCGTGGAGATGTAATAATTTCAGGTGGTCGTGGAGCAGCTGACCATCTCCCCACTGAACAACTTAGTTTTCATGCTCTATTACGGCTTCGTCATTGAAGGTCAGTCAGTCATCCTCTGATCATTCATTGCGTGTCTGAAACACTTAGACTGATAAAATCGAATGATATCTTATCCCATTATCTGTCTTCTCATACGCTTTGATAAAAATAGGAAGAAAATGGATCCATGTCAAGTCCAAAATCAAGAAAGAATACCCAGCAGTTCAGTATACTGCATGGAGTGTACGTTAATTACGACAAAGCACCGTGTTTTTCGTTCTATTTCATCCATCACAATAAGGAGAATTTCCCTTTCTTTTATCAATTGCTATTTCCCTTGCAGTTCTGGCCAGTTATTGGATGGATCGTTCATCAGTACGTCCCACTTCAGCTTCGTGTGGTTGTCCAAAGCGTTGTCGCCTGTTTTTGGTAAGGAAAAGCGAAACAAAAGAAATCGATCTTTGTTTAGTTTTCGAAACATTCGATCATGGAAACAAAAACTCATCTGTTTTTTGCTCTCTCTGTTTCGTTTTTCTTCAGGGCTATATTTCTGAACCTTAGAGCGAAGTCTATGACTCTTCCCAAAAAGTGAAAAACACTTGATCCTCGGCGAGGGCTTTAATTTGCTCTGTTTTACTGCTTAGTTGCATTGTCATAGTAATTTCTCTATCCAATTAACTGTGTTACTGTGTCAAACAGAGATTGATGATGAGTTGAGATTGTTGACCTCAATTACATCACATCAGTTCGTTGGATTAAGTCTTTAGCTTCATCTTTAAAAAAAAAAAAAAAGAAAGTCGTTAGCTTTATATTTCAACGGTTTTGTCTTGCTTGCATGAAAAACGTTGAATTCGAACTCGAAGACAACTCGTCTCAAAAAAGTAACATAAAACACCAAATCCATTCTAATATTATACTAGATTTGAAAATCATGTACAAATGGAATTTCGACAAAATCATAAAGTACACATATTTTCTGTTGTGGACAAAACTTGAATTAAATAATCAAATAAAACTTCTAAAATTGCCGCTGGTCTTATCACTTGTACTAGCATTACCGTTGTTCGAACCACCACCGATGATCGAAGAGATAGCACGAGCTAACACGGCCGAGAAATTAGGATCCGCCGTGATCGCCCTTACAGTATCCGCCGGAATTTCATGGGCTTTGACATCTTGAGACATTTGTCGGCGTCCGAAGAACCGCGGTGGTGGAGGCAGTGGCGGCGCCCGAGACGGCGGTGGTGGTGGTGCGGCTCCTTGTGGATATGGGTTTTGAAGATTATTACTGTTTGGTAGGTCTAATGTGACCGTTGGAAATGGAGCTGAAGCTGAGATCATGGCCGCCATGTTTGTTGGGAAGTAAGGGAAAATGGTGGGCCTTGCAAGGAAATTAGGGTTCGTTATTGTGTTGTCTGAACTCGTCGTAGTGCCAGATAGGAGCACGCCGGCGGCGGCCGCCGTGGTGGAAGCCATGGCCACGGCGGTGGGTGGTAATGGGTGGTTGTGATTGCCTTCGTAGGTTGTGATTAAGATTGCTTTGTCCTCGGAACATCTTTGGACCTGAATTTGACGATATTATCCCATTGTAAGAACATAAAAAAAGAAACTCAACGAAATTGTTAAATTATATCTCCCTAATCAAGTTTATTATTATTAAGAGTAATAAGGAAGGAAATACTTGTTTTCTGACGGGACAACCAACGGCCATGGTGCATCGGTAATAAGCCCGTGGAAAAGGGTTGCCTTTTGCCATCTTTTGTCCATATTTCCGCCATTGACATCCATCAGAAATCTGTCAAAATCATCGTCCCATCCCAAGGTAGTAAGTACTACTCCTATATTATCAGAGATTAGTTCCCTTTTAACGTAAGAAATACTTAATAACTTCTGAATAATAATAATAATGTAAGCTAAGATTGACCATGGGAGCTTCTGATCGGGCGCGAACGGAGACGCGGGCTTTACGCATGATAGGCGGCGCTTCATTGGATTTGGCGTCAGCAGCGATGATGAGCTTGGATTTAGGATTATTATTATTATTATTACTAGCGAGTTTTATTAGGAGCTTTGTTAGGGCTTTGTTCTCCTTTATCATCGTTGGTCCTCGGAGATACACAAACTGTTCCTTCTTCTGATGACGATGTATTAACTATTTGCTCGTTGGTTGTTGTGTTAGAAGGAGGAGCCAATAATAAGTCGAAGAACTGCCTTGTTGGAAGAACTTGTATTTCTCCAGATTTTCTATCCAAGGCCTGTGAAGAGATAAAAAATAATTAAAAAAAACTGGATTACTATCTTCATGTAAAATAATCATTCAAGTTTGATGCTAAGATAGAGATAAAAGAAAAACCTCGTTTTCTGGTATAGTATCAGTTCTTGAAATTTGTCTCTGTGGCGTCAAACTCATTAGGTATTGATTTTGAAGAGCTGCGAAACTGTTGCTGGCATGAGTGAGCATCCCTTTTAATCTTCGATTTTCAGCGTTCATCCGCTCGACTTCTGTTTGAAGCTGAGCCATCATCTATATATAACGAAATTAATAGAACTATTACCATATATATTCACGCACACACATATATAGGCTATAGCTGATAAAAAAAAAGAGAGAATAAGTAATATACCTCTAGCTTTGCACTCTTATCTTCTCTATTAGATATCTCTTCATCCATGGTCGATTGGTCACTTCCAGTATTCGCAGTCATCAGCTGCAAACCAGTCTATTAAAGACGAATAGTAAATACACTCACGCACATATATAACATATATATGCATACATATATAAGATATATATCTCACGCACGTTAACTGCAGCCACTTTTCTGGGGTTATCTTGTTTATCATTATCAGCCGCTGATGACCTTGTTTTCTTTTCTGCGAAGAAATCAACTTCATTAACAAAGGATTGACGTTCTTCTCTAACGACGTGAGTGGTTCTTGCATCCACTGCTGATGGAGACATCATCATCATCATCCTATCAGTCATTGTCATACGATTAATCTCCAACCTCGGACTCAACTTCTTCTGCTTCTTGTCTGCCAAAAACCCAACTTGATGATCTTGATCTGAAGTGCCAAGAGTGACGACAAGTCCTAATCCTTTGTCCATATATACAATCAATAAATCAAGAACAAAGAGGAAATAACAAGTGCGGCGTTGTAAAATATTTTGCTCTAGAATTTTAAGGAAGTTCTTAAACAGATGGAGGGGGATATATAAGGGTTTTCCGCTGAAAAACATTTTCTATGAAATATTAATAGACTAAAATCTAAATGTAAGACACGGGATTTCAAAAGGGCTTCGTACTAGGTATATACGCGATGTTATTAAAGTCAGATTAAATTTAAGACATTTCCAAGTATTGTACGTATGTAATACGTTGGTTGTGTTCGGCTACGGATAACCGTAAGATGAGTTGATGAGGTGTCGACACGAATCGGCCAAAGAACAGTAGTTTTATTGGACTACGATCTCCTCTCCCACTTTTCTGTGCCACTTTTAAAGAACATCATTTAACATTGTGCGGATTAATGTTAAAACACCTGTAAATGAGATTATATCAGAAATACTATTTTACCAAATGCTAAAACACAAAAACATCAATGTAATGTTCATTTTTCTATCGTACTTTTCAATATATCATATGTTTTTCTCTATCATAATTATAGGTGTTATATAATTATTTTTTGTGTTTTAGCATTTGATACAATAATATTTATGATATAATGTCATTTACGGGTGTTTTAACACTAATCCGCACAATGTTTAATGATGTTTTTGGAAAGTGGCACAAAAAAGTGGAACGGGAAATCTGGGTCCAGTTTTACATAACTTTGGAAGAATTAACATTATAATTAAACATATCAATGTATTTAAATGTAAGTATTATACTTTCTCATAAAAATACATCGGCGTACGTATTATTACCTACCCCATATTGGAGTCTTTCGAAGCGGATTCTATCAAGTCCGATATGGAATTTTAACCTAAAATATGAACAAAAATTGATTGTGGTTTGACCAATTCATACTCTTACGGCATTTATTGTCATTCGAATTGACTTGCAAGGTTTCCATGGTGCCCCACATTCGGAGACTTAATTGCCGAGAAGCTTTTAGAAATCACTTAATTTCTCTAGAAATCAAAAGACAACTTTATCTTGACTGTAGAAATATGGAATTAAAACGGAGAAGGTAAAGATTTTTAGATATTTTATTCCCAAACAATGGCTAAAATTTTTCTTTGTCTTGTTTTTCTCTAGGTTTACTGATAGGAAATTTTAAACCCCAAGTCAACAAATTACTATATTGAGGTAAAAGTAAAACAATGTTCATATATGACCAAAAAAGAAAACTAAATCTACCGAAATGTGCGTGCGCGTTCTTTTGACCAAAAAGAAATCGTATACGTCAACCAATCACAGGGACAATATCTCATTTGTAGTTCGATTTTTTTAGGTTTAGTTATATATTTACATTTATTGTAGTTGGCTCGATCTTTTACGAGCCAATAGTACTAATGTTGTTACGACATTTTATCATCATCAACGTCATTTGTTGAAATTCAAGGCCTCGACTTTTGGGTATCATACAATCGTGACCACAAAACCCTCTTCGTCTTTTTTGAAATTTTATGGAGTTTTCATATGCTTCAAAATCCAACCGTCACTTTTCTTTAATTGATTTAATAAGAAACCTTCAATATAAATGTCTCGGCCAAAGTAAGTCAAGAAAAAACCTCCTTGGCTGAAGATAAAACTAAGAGTTGACTTAAACTTACGTTATTGACCACTAAAGTACAAACGCCCATGCAAGTTTTTCTTACCACGTTGACGTAGAAAAATTGGAGTAATCGGACCCATTTAATTTGTTTCTAGTTCAAGAAAATATGTCAGCATGAAGTTGCTGACACTTGGAGGGTTCACTTCATTGCATTGCATCTCACATTTCAAATTTACTCATTTTCTGAGCGCCACGATACGGAAATTGGTATTTGCATGAAATTCGAATGGAGATTTAAGTGAATCAACGTTAGTAACTTGAGCATAATGACGATAGTTATAATTTGGTTTATTTGAATAGTGAAAAACTAGATGGGATGATTTAGTCGTTGCATTATTAACCTTTGATCAGCAGGTAATTACCAACAATTTCTCCATCTTCTAGAAGGAACAGGAATAGATCTAGCATGTAAGACATTAGATGGCGAAAATAATTAAATGGCTTCACATCATTCTCATAATATTTTTCATATTATTTAAATGCAGGAATTCATTTATCGTTTGCGTATTGCTAAACGTTCTCATGCATGATCCATGAACTTGAACTGTATTGAATGTTTAAATATCACAATTTGGAAACAAAAAAATATGCAACGGATGGAACAATAACGTGAAGCTCTACCACAACAGTAAGTAGCAAGTTATTTAGGTTTTCCTTGTGGATATTAGAAATATAGTTCCTACGAAAATACGTGTAATAACTTAATATATATATATATATATATATATATATATATGTACATATGATCAACCAATCTTGCATAGGTCATTCAGTTTGTAAACATATGTAAAATTCCAAATCGAATATTTTTAGTTGGATGACTTCTACACAAATTCACAACGAACAATTAAGCTGGATCGGTCATTTTCAAGTTTAACATTGTAGAAAAAGTACAAGATATGTTGAATATCACGTGTGAATGGACAAAGAGTCCCAAACCGAAAATTGATTGAAAAAATGGGTATATAGCTTGATGGGTTCACTTCTCTTATCACCAATTGGTTTTAAGAAGGAACCCCATCAAGCTTATACCGGCACCCCTTCTCCGTGTGGCGCATGTGCGTGGGCCTCGTTAACGGATAAATTACCGGAGGTCCTGCCCGTATTTCAACATAGTATCAGAGCTGGTTCGACCTGCGTGTTATCACACATATTTCACTCACCGTCACCCGATTTCATATGCCCACGTGTTAGGCTTTGAATCGTGCCACACGTGAGGGGGCGTGTTGAGAATTTATGTCCCACATCGGAAAATTAATATCACACAGCTCCGTATATAAATCAAAGAGGCCTCTCCACCACCAATTGGTTTTAGGAAGGACCCCTCAATTTCAACATGGTATCAGAGCGGGCAGAGATCCGACTCAATTAAACATATATGGCGGGTTCGAAAAGAATGGCGTTCCCGTCCGATTAAAATAAATGGGCTCACACGTGAGGGGGGAGTGTTGAATATCACGTGTGAATGGACAGAGTCCCAACCGAAAACTGATTGAAAAATTGATGGGTTCACTCCTCTTATCACCAATTGGTTTTAAGAAGGAACCCCATCAAGCTTATACCGGCATCCCTTCTCCGTGTGGCGCATGTGCGTGGGTCTCGTTAACGGATAAATTACCGGAGGTCCTGCCCGTATTTCAACAAGATATATAGCAGAATTAGAAGGGGTATTTCGACACCTTGACTTATTCTGTTTTTCTTTTTTTCTTTTTATATACGATGATGAAATAAATACGACAGTACGACAACGAACTAGGTTGAAAAACATAAACCAATAATATCAGGGCATTGATGCTTAATCAGATTTAAAATTGAGATAGTATAAAATAATAGAAGGCCCCATATCATTGAATTTAATATACTTTCAGTGACGGTCAAATTGTATATTAATAACTTGATGACAAATAAACACGGAAATGGCCCGAATCATGGTTGTTACAACTAAACAAAATGTATTCATATATAATATTTTTAATTGGTGTGGAATTATGAAGAAGCCATTAGGGTTTCTGGTGTCCGTGAAAGTCCACTGACATTAGAAAAACAAATTGTCTAGTTGGAATAGGAAAATTAGTAAGAGTTCTATAAATTAAAATTAAAAAATTATTTATTTTTTCAGTTGTCTGAAAAAATTGGAAAGTCAGCAGTAACCCCTCGTTTTACTTTCTTACAACGGTCTTGAAAACAACACACCAGCGAAAGAAGGAAAGAAAGAGATGATTTCATCAGATCCTTACAGCATTCTTACAATTATCGTCAGTACATACATATCATTCCCTTTCTACCAAGCCCTCCTCGGAGTTTTGCGATTTCTTCTCCAAGAAACCTCAATCTCAACTCGAATCGCATGATATTGCAACTGATGAACTTGATCATCTTCAAGAATCAAGACTTAAGGATTTCAGGCGAGGGAGTTGCTCGATTTGCTTGGTGGAGTTCGATAAGGAGGTAAACACGCTTCCAAGGTGTCACCACATTTTTCACGTGGGATGTTTGAGTAGATGGATCACGGATGCAAGAAATCCACTTGCCCGTTATGTACATCTTCATTGCTATGCTTCGTATATAGTATATATATATGATCATTCTTGTTAGTGATGATCTTTATGACTATATTATTTATTATAGAACTCCATGGACGTGGTATTAAAGGCAATGAATAGGTAATGTTTGAAGGCTGATCGATCATATGATTAGAATGTGCGTAGTACGTACGTAGATGAGATTATGTGTTGCATTCTTTATTCGTGAAATCAAACTGCCTAAATTAGGCATTAATCGTTTTCAAATCTTTAGAACATGTGAGACATGGATGTTGTCTGATTCTGGTCCATATATTTATTAGTATTAGCACGAAAAGATGGACCTTGTAAGAGTATGACCAACAACACTTTTGCATGGGCATTATTAACATGGTTCTAAATTCTAATGTCCGAACTTTCTTTCGTTTTGGGCATTAGCATGGTTCTATTGTGAAACATGCTATATATTATTATGTATATATATCGAAAAGTTGAAGCCTTATTGCCTCACACAATTCCATCAACGAAGAAAAATCCCTCTCTCAGTGAACCGGATTAAACAAAAAAAACGAAATGATAATAAAAATGAATGAAAAGCAGATTGCCACAATTCAAATTTCGGATGCACCAAATCCCATGTAATATTATTACATTAATCCCACCAAAAACGAAGTCCCTCGATATCCGCAAACCCCCCAAATTACTCCAATAAATACCACTCGAAAACCCTCTTCTCCAATCACCCAAATATTCATACAACATACAACAAACACACACACACACAAAAACATTCCAAACAAAACAAAAATGTCTAGCAAAGACATGAACTTAACCCCAATCCTCCTCATGGGCTTGCTAGTTTTGTCCCATTTCAACACTTGTTCATGCGTTATAACATGCGGGCAAGCCTTCGTCGTACTTCTCCCATGCATAGGTTATTTAGTTGGAAGAGATCCAACTGTGAGCACTCAATGCTGCCAAGGAGCTAATAAGCTCAACGACATGGCTAAGACAAAAGCCGACATTAAAGCATTGTGTGTCTGCTTTAAGGATGCAGTGGAGAAGTTCCATATCGATATTGGCCGTGCTAAGTCCCTACCTAATACGTGCCATATAAATGTCCCCGTGCCCATTGACCCTAACGTCAATTGCGACAAGTAAGTTAATATAAATATATATTGGGCATTTGTTCATAAGATTAATTTGTTTCTTTGTTTGTGTTTTCCTTGCAGTTTAGCAGCCAACTTTAAGCCGAAGTTAGTGTAGTTTGATTAAAGCTTAGAGCTTTATTTTAGTTTTTGATTATGAAGAATATGGGTATGATTTGATATACATCTATGTATAAGGATTGAAGTATAGAGTTATCGATCCCCATTTCCAATTGAACTTTTTCAATCTTTATTTATACTACGATGTTAAAGAAAAAAGGATAAAACGAGTCTAAACAATCTTACATCATGGACACCAAAAAATTTGTGTAGTAGGCTCAAATAGTGAGAACACACACATATAGGCAACAAGTAACTCTTCCGAGCAATGGTGTTTTTTATTACGATCTAAGTAAATCTTAAAGTAATCATCATTTTGTGAACAATTGGCTTCAACAAATCTATAAGTGTTAGGTTTCGGCTTAAATAATTATGAAGCTCCTCAGTTCATCAGCTTCTTTCTATTAGTTGATTGCTGCAAAGCTAAATATCTTGGCTAATTATTGTCCCCACGACATTAATGAAGTCTTCAATGGTCTATATTTAAACTCGCATTAAATTCACGACGTGTCCGTTGCAAGGTGATGGAATTTTTAAATAAGTGGGCCGTCTCAAAATTAATTAGATGCTGTAATGTAAGCAATAAGTAGGCAAATGTTATGCATCAGACAAGAAAGGGAACTTAAAGATGAGCACCATGTCTTATTTCAATAGCGTGGCCAAGTGATGGGATTGGATACATTTATTATATATATTATAATATCAAATGTCTTTGGCATATTGAGATGAGATGGCAACTTAAAATCATAACCATACGGACAAGAAAAAGTATGTAGTCCAAATAAAACGCTCGGAAATTAAAGTGAACTCTTTGCGACTAACGAGGTTGTCGATTAACCGACTTAGAAATTCGAATCCCCAACTATATATCTAAAGCTCCGACACAACTTAATTTATTTATATTTTATACATAAAATTGGCGGTTGATATTTTTGTTTGTTAAAAATAAAAAAAATTACTAGGTTATTTCTATAAGTGTCTGTCATGCCATGCTTGTCATATGCTGACTGAATCGCGTAGTAGTATACGTCGCCAACACCCATTTTATATATTTTATGCCGACAAGAAATACAAAAATTAAAAAAAAAATAAAAAACAATATTATTATAAATACCAAACACGACTCAAATGAAAACGCCCGCCTAACGTGGTCCTTTTCCACCCATACGAAAGTTTCCCAAAACACTCTCTCTTCCTTTTTCTCTCGACACACACAAACACAGAGAGAGTTCTCCTCCAATATTAAATGTGAGCTTCCTCAGCTGCTCGTTTTGACTTGAAAGTGCTAAATGGGGGGTGACGCGACGGGGACTACTAGGATCGGAGCTATCGTACCCACCGTGAAGGCCGAGGAGGACTCGGCGGCGGCGGAAGGAGGTTTATCCTCGGCGGCGGAGGTGGATAAGGACGTTCTGTGTCCGATATGCATGCAGATCATGAAGGACGCGTTTCTGACGGCGTGTGGGCACAGCTTCTGCTACATGTGTATCGCGACGCATCTTCGGCACAAGAGCGATTGCCCTTGTTGCTCGCATTATCTCACGGCGAATCATCTCTACCCTAATTTCCTTCTCAACAAGGTGTGTGTTAATTACAATTGTACTTCCGTTCCGTTGTCTTTGGTTTACACTATCAGCGAACTGAGTTTTAGCTTCGTGAAGACTTTAGGAGAATTATTCGGAGTGAGTTTGCTTCAGATTCTGGGAAGTGAGCCTTGATTTCCGATGTGATATGTTTTAGAGCTAACTTTCATTGTGCATTATTTTTTGCAGTTGCTAACGAAGACCTCTGCTCACCAAGTGGCTAAGAGCGCCACTCCTTTGGAACAACTTCGACGGTCATTAGAGCAGGTCAATTAGTTGGGAATTTGGGAACATTTAATTGTTGTTGTTAGCTTGTTTTTATGTCATTATGCAATCGCATTAGATGTGATTTGTGGGAGATTTTGTTTGTAATGCAGGGATGTGAAGCATCAGTTAAGGAGCTCGAAAACCTCATATACCTTCTCGTGGATAAGAAAAACAAAATGGAGCAAGAAGAAGCAGAGACAAATCTGCAGATACTGCTGGACTTTCTACACTGCCTGAGAAAGAAAAAAATCGACGAGCGCAATGAGGTGCTTGACTCCTTCTGTTATGTGTTCTGGTCATACACATACGAATTATAGGAGAGTCGTCAGTTTCATGATCGGTGAGAATTGTTCATTACCTATGTGCTGTCTCTTTGATGTTTTCTCGGTGTTACTATTTGCCTTTCAGATACAAAAAGACCTTCAGTACATAAAGGAAGATATACTCGCAGTGGAGAGAAGGCGGATAGATTTGTATAGAAGAAGAGACAGATATTCTGCGAAATTGAGTATGCTCTTCGACAAACCTAATACCACCATCTCTAGGACAGGTATCACACAGGGACAGTGTCGCCTGAGTTCTAATGTTTCACAGAGTTGGAAATCCGACATCAAATCTTTAGGCGGTCATTTGATTTATAGAAAAGATGCTCATTCTGGTTCGGACAGTCAGAATTTGAATAATCCTGGATCGGCCATGTCAAGGAAGAGGAGGGTTCATGCGCAGGTCAGCAAATCCTTTAACAGTGATCTTATACAGTTGTGTGGCCTTCTGTTCTTCGCTGTAATACTTTTCTGCATTGACAGTTCAATGACCTCCAAGAGTGTTACTTGCAAAAGAAACGTTATTGGTCGAGGCTGTTATCCGAACGGAAAGAACATGAGAGCTTAGATGGTGGTGGTAATTACACTGAGGGCCTCGATGACTTCCAATCTGTTCTTTCAACCTTCATGAGATACAGGTAAAATTCATCATAAAATAATTTTCGTTCGTCTGTAAAAGCCACATTCACTCTCCGATCAATCTAAAATATTTCATGTGTACCAGTCAATTGCGTGTTGTTGCCGAACTTAGACATGGAGATCTCTTCCATTCCGCTAATATAGTATCGAGGTTAGTGGATTCAAAATGAAGTCTGCTCACACTCCATATATTACTCGAATCGTTAATCTTCGAAACACCTGAATTAGTGGATCTCTTTTCTTGCAGCATAGAGTTTGACAGAGACGATGAATTGTTCGCTACAGCAGGAGTCTCGCGGCGCATCAAGATATTCGAGTTCTCATCTGTAAGTAATTTAGGTTTCACTCAACATTTGACTTCAAAGGCCAAGCTAAATGTGGTTCCTCTAATTGAAACCTTATCTTTTCGATGTGTGCCGTGGCGTGCAGGTGATTAACAAACCAGACGACGTGCAATGTCCCATCGCCGAAATGTCAACGAGATCCAAACTCAGCTGTCTGAGTTGGAACAAGTACGCCAAGAATCACATAGCAAGCAGTGATTATGAAGGCATTGTAACTGTTTGGGATGTAACAACTACACAGGTTATTGTTTTTATGTTTTTGGTTCTTTGAACTTCTATCTCCTCACTTCAATTATTCACTACCGATCTGTAATTCTATCTTGTTCTAATCTAACCAACCAACCAACCAACCACAGAGCATCATGGAGTACGAAGAACACGAAAAACGTGCGTGGAGTGTCGATTTTTCGCGCACGGAACCTTCGATGCTCGTCTCGGGAAGTGACGATTGTAAGGTATTTGAACTAATTCCCGTCAGTATTTAGGATGAATCAATAAACTTGGTCATGGTTATTCCTTCAATCAGGTCAAGATATGGTGTACTAAGCAGGAGGCAAGTGTCCTTAACATTGACATGAAAGCCAACATATGTTCCGTCAAATACAACCCTGGATCTAGCTTTCACATAGCCGTAAGCCATTACATAACTTTTCCGAATGGTTTCTCCCATATTCAAGATTCACATCATATTTCATACAGGTGGGTTCTGCAGATCATCATCTACATTACTACGATCTGAGGAAAACGAACCAACCATTGCAAGTTTTCAGTGGACACGGAAAAGCAGTATCGTATGTCAAGTTTCTGTCGAGTAACGAACTTGCTTCTGCATCTACGGACAGCACGTTGCGCTTGTGGGATGTGAGGGAAAACATTCCTGTAAGTAGTTCAAAGTTTGCATCTCTTTTTGTGCATCTCTCTCAGTTGAATCTCTTTTTATTTGTATCTCCGAAGCTGCGAACGTATAGAGGACACATGAATGAGAAGAATTTCGTGGGCTTGTCAGTGAACAACGAGTACTTGGCCTGTGGCAGTGAAACGAACGAAGTTTTTGTCTATCACAAGGTATGAAATATTTACCCTAATCGCACCCAACTATTACATCTAATTGACACAATTCAATCACTGTCAGGCAATTTCAAAACCAGCAGCTTGGCATAGGTTTAGTAGTTGTGATACAACATCAGAGGAAGTGGATGAAGATGGTGGGTCCTACTTCATCAGCGCTGTTTGCTGGAAAAGCGATAGCCCAACAATGCTTGCGGCGAACAGTCAAGGGACTATCAAAGTCCTTGTGCTCTCTCCTTAAACCAAAGAATTTTGACTAGGAGTTCGTTTTATGTGATTATGGCTAAATGATCATGTTGTTTTGAAATGTCAATTCTTGACTTCTTTTAAATTAGGGATGTTATGGTTCTATCTATTCAAGAAAAGAATGCAGATTGAAGAAGGAATGGGAAAAAAGGATATGTGAATGTTCGGAAGAATAATAAAAGGAGATGTGGACGAGCAACAATCGAATCGTCAATTCAAAGCAGTGACGACTGAAACGATATCTCGCCAATCGTTGATATACCTCCAATGCCCAATGCGAACGGGCGCAATTGAAATTTACGGCCCGTTCGTATCCAATGATTATCGAGCAGAGGCAAAATAAGTAAAGATGAGAAAGATCATAATATATACGAGATCAAATTCATTGAAAAAAATAAAAGACCAAAGAGATAGTGAAACCATCGAACGGGCGCCGAAATTCAGAAGAGCTATCTGTGGAGAAGAAAGGGAGGAATACAGTTGTTTATATCGTGTGTGGGTGAGGAAGAGAGTAGTGAACCCTAAAATGCCTATTTACGAAAATACCCCCTTCTTTGTACGTTTCTCAGCCCATATCTTATATTTGGAGGCCCAACAACTATTCGGCCCTAATTTGTAGGGGTGTTCAAATTAAACGAAAAATCCAAAAAACCGACCGAATCGTAAAGAATCGAACCGAAAAGGCCGGAACCAGAAAAAACCGAACCGAATTTTAAAAAACCGAACCGAACCAAATTAAAACGGTTCGGATATCGGATTAAGCATATGTAAAATCGAAAAAACCGAAAAACCGAATTGAAATTATCATACTACATTAAAAATAGAAAAATATCAATAATCATTTGTTTTTCTCTCATACCGTAAACCACAATAAATATAATTTCATTGGTATACTTTTTTTTTCCATTTTTAGGTGAATATTTTCCTCACCAATCAAATACTATTTTTCTCCCAAATAATTTATAGTATCTTCAGATGAATGTTTTTATGTTTTGGAGATTTTGTTCCATTTTTCACGTTATTTTTTTTTTGGACCTTTGAATTATTTTGCTACATGTCACGTTCCATAAATTTTCTTTGTCGTTTAATAACCATATATTATTTTATGTATTTTCAGCTCATAATATTTTTTTGTTGATATTAAATTCCTAACCGAAAAACCGAACCGAAAAAATCGAACCGAATTATAAAAAACCGAACTAAACTAAAACGGTTTCGATATCGGATTAAGCATACGCAAAACCGAAAATAACCGAACAGAAATTTGAAAAAAAAAGAACCGAACCGACCGATGAACACCCCTACTAATTTGTTTTACATCAACCACAAAAACGTCCAATTGGATGGATGTGCATCTTGGAGATAATATATCACTAGTACATATGCACATTCTATGCATGCACTTAAATATAAATATATTATTTTATATTTTAAGTTATGTTTATATTAAATTGTAAGTGTAATTTTATTGCTTTTATTATGTATAAGAAAATTGATTTGAGGATATAATTGTAATATTTACCAATATCATGGATAAATTTGTAATTATGAGTGACACACTAAATTAAATGGAAAGTAGTTACTGGCCTCTCCCACTTTATAAAATAAAAAGATAAATATTCCTCCAGAAAAAAAATATAAAAAGATAAATACAGATAGATGCATATGTAAAGTTGCAAACATTACATATTCAACCAAACCTAGTATACGATAAAAGCAGTTTCAAATCTTACATAGAAAACCTCACACCGCACGCATCATAACAAAGTGCTTTCAAATCTCAGTATTACAGGGCAGGGCCTTTAATCTTAGGTGTATATCACTTCATAAAAAAAAAAAAAAAAAATATTGAATTTTGAGTGTATATTTCTCCAATACTAAAAGGAGTAGGTGTCAAGCGACTGCAGTTGAAGGCTCGGATCTGGCAATGTTTTTACCTAATCTCTATGCCATTAATTTTTTTTAATGGTATGCCTAATTTACAATGATTTTACATGGCCCGATAATTATTACAATGAAAGAAGAAATTAAATAAAAATCCTTATCCAATCCTTATCCATTGCTAAAAACAATGGGCTCTTGTGTCCAGTCAAAAGTATTAGGTTTCAGCGGGTCGGTTCGGGCCGGGTAATAATTTGGTAAAACTGTTATTCCGATCTTTGCACGCAAGTAACGCGATGTACAGAAAACGACGGAGATAGAGAATTACATCTGTATGTTCTCGGGCATATCAATTGCATTCGCCCTAATTATTTTCTTCTAACGCCGCCCATCGCTGATTGAGTTTAAGAACGGAAATATCTGAAGAAACAGATATAATCCTTCGATCGATCAGGTGAGGTGGAATTAACCGTTTCTTCACTGTTTCTATTCAATGCAGTTGTTTTTGGTTTGCTGTTTATTCGGATTTGCTCGGTGAATTGGCTTTCTTTTTCTTTTTCTTTTTTTTTCCAGAATTAGATCGGAGCGCTTGAATTGATCGGAAGCTTGTCGGTGAGAATTGAGTTGAGTTCTTTGTTTCCCGTACTGTTTCATAACCTGACAAATTACTTTTTTGTTTTATTTTTATTTTTTTGTGGTCATAGGAATGATATGTGGATTGTGGATTGAATGTGTTGACTTGACTCTATTTGGGATCACTCTGCGTCAACTCTCAACTTTTTCTTCAGGAGAACAATATGCGGTTTTGCTCTATAGTGCTTAGGATTAATCTATGAATTCCTTGTTGCAAGAGATGATCTTTGAGAAAGGACTGCATACGGTAGTGGATCTCATGATCATGTAATAACAGAGCCAGTAAAAGAGCAAGCTTTGTGGCTAAATCATAGTTAATGTAATGTTTTGAACGGGAGTTCTCTTTGTTGTTTTAAGGTAGTTCTTTGAGCTGAAACGAGCAGTTAATTTCACTACTAGGGTGTCTTCAACCAGTTGTTCATTTATCTTCTTTTCTCCTTTTAGACATAATTTTTGGAAGCTGAGTACAAATTTAACATATTCGTTCATGTGCAGGCAATGGAGGCACCAAGTGCTAAGCAAAAGCAGCAGCAGCACCACCGCCACCGACCTTTCAAGAAAGAGGAGGTCCCAACTATCCCGAGGACCCAAAGAAATGTGCCAGAAAGAAGGAGAAAGATGATCTTAATTTCTGATGATGAGGAAGAATATGAGGACCTTTCAGTTAAATATCGGAGTCTTTCAAGCCTAGGAGAATCATCGACAGTGGAGACAAAGGGTCCTGGAGAGAGATCAGCGAATGTGAATATTCACAGAAGAAAAACTGAAGAAGATGGACGCCTCCTGGCGTCGGAAGAGCCGAGGCCTTGTGCTGGCTTATGCAATAACGGAAAACAAATAGGGAATATAGATGACCAGACACCGAAGAATAAAGAATCAGAAAACGGCATAAAGTGGAACTGGGGCAAGCGGAAGCGTACGCTGTTGGAAAAAGCATGTATCCGAAGAAGCCTAGAGACGAAGAATAATCAAAAAGGGAAGTATGAAAAGCATGACAGTGATGAAGAGTGGGGCGTAAGTATGAAGAAACTGTCTGATTCTACTGTCACAAGCACCAGTCAACAAGATAAAACTGAAGATGGGGATATTCAAAGAACGAGAAAAAAGCGTCGTCTTGCGTCAAACAAGTTTATGGAGAACAACTTCCTATCATTGGAATGGATAAGCGATGAAGACTTGGCTGCAGTTCTGAATGCAATAGGAGAACCCGAATCACCTAACACATCAAGAAATCATACGAATAAAGATTCAGTGAAATCAGAAAGAGATTGGAAGTGCACGAGAAGTGTATCTGATGTTCCCATGAAGCATTCTTTGCCAAATTTGTCCTCCTCCTCTTCAGGTTCCAATTCTGGTAATTCACTTGTTCAAACCCAAAGTTCTGAGAGGAGGCCCACGCGGATATCATCAGATAAAAGTTTGAAGGTATCATATCTTAATTTCGGCATGCCTCAATACCAGCCTTTTTAGCAAAGCGGCCATATTTCTCTAGTGTTAAATCTTATTTGACTTATGCCATTTTCAGGTAGCCGATAAGGCGTTGAAGAGATGCTGCCATCAATGCTTAAGAGCGGATAGAAAAATTGTTGTTCCTTGTACGAAGTGTCACGATCAGCTGTATTGCATCCAATGCATTAAGCAATGGTATATACTAGCTTAATAGATTCTTATTGCATCAGACATTGAAAAAACAAATTTGATATTCTTGAACTTTCTGCTTAGGTATCCCACTTTGTCGGAGAAGGAAGTCTCTGAGGTTTGCCCGTTGTGCCGGGGTAATTGCAACTGCAATCGATGCTTGCTCTCACCTTCCACGTTGAAGGTTTTGCTTGTTCCGTTAATTTATATCTTCAGTATTTCGCTTGCTATACCTGAAGAATTGCTTATTATGTCAATCTTCTGTTTTTTGCCCTCACTTTCAGATATCCAAAAGGGATCTCGGTAATGATGAGAAGCTTAGGCATTTGCATTATCTTGTAAACAATCTTTATCCGTTCCTGAAAGACATTCATGAAGAGCAAATCAAAGCGATTAAGATTCAGTGTAAAATCCAAGGTTGGTCTGTTTTATATTGAGTTTCTTTTTTTCCTTTTTCTTTTCCAACTCCATAGTAAACTCCTGTGACACTTTATAACCAGGAGTATCTTCAGTCAAAGTAACGCGTGCATCATGCAACCATGAGCGTGTGTACTGGTAAGCGATTTATCTTACATTGACCTGTGAATTTTCCAATAACTATTCTCACTTCTTCCTTTCCTTCTTTCTACAGCGATCATTGTTCAACATCGATTATCGACCTTCACTGGAGTTGCCCGTCTTGCTCGTATGAACTATGTCTCAGTTGTTCTGGGGAGATTCTCAATGGTGAAGTCCCGGGATGCTCTAGAAAAGAAGTGTTCAGATATGTGGACAGAGGAAACGATTACATGCATGGGGGAGAGCCACTTCAAGAATTTAATGTCAATAAAACGCCAAATGTTAAAGTCAGCGAAACTTCATTTGAGTGGGTTGTCGCTGAAAATGGGAGTATATCTTGCCCTTCCGAGGAATTGGGTGGATGTGGTGGTAATTTCTTGGAGCTCAAATGTCTCCTTTCTGAGAATTGGATCTCAAGCCTGACAAGGCGAGCTGCAAAAATCATCAGCCAATACAGCAATTTCATGACAGATTATCATAAGACATACTGTGGTTGTGACACTGACAACTCATGTAAAGCAGCTTCTAGAGATTGCTCTAAGGATAACTACTTGTACAATCCCACTTCGAAGGACGTAGTGAGTGAGAAAGGAACTCTGCATTTTCGAAGACATTGGTCTGAAGGAGAACCCGTAATTGTGAGAGACGTCCTTGAGCTGACAAGCGGGCTTAGTTGGGAGCCAATGGTGATGTGGCGTGCATTGTGCGAGCACACGGATGATCATATTAGATCGGGGATGTCTTATGTTAAGGCCATTGATTGTCTTTCTGGCTGTCAGGTGGACATCGATACGCGCAAATTTTTTAAGGGATACGAAGAAGGGAGACAGTACACAAATTCCTGGCCTGAGATGCTTAAGCTCAAGGACTGGCCACCTTCTGACAAGTTTGAAGATCTTTTACCGCGGCACTGCGATGAGTTCATAACTGCGTTGCCTTTCCAGGAATACACAGATCCAAGGGCTGGCTTTCTAAATCTGGCCACAAAGTTGCCAGAAACTGTAATAAAACCTGACCTGGGGCCAAAGACGTACATTGCATATGGCTTCAAAGAAGAACTCGGTAGAGGAGATTCGGTGACGAAGCTTCATGTCGACATGTCTGATGCGGTACGCAAACTATATGTTACTTTTATATTACGTACTACGCTTCACTATGTGTAATACGGTACATCTCTGCATTAGGAATACCATCCTTCAACTTTCGACCTACCCCACTTGCGTAAACTAGTGGCAGAACATAGACCATTAATTGGCAAAACTTGCCTATTACACAATATCCTTCATCTCCTCCTTATCAACCATTTGTACCCGCTCTCCTCGAAATGCCTCCTCTCTATATTCATCTTATCCCATCATCTTCTTTCTCCCCTTTCTTCTTCCCATTGCAATCGAGCTTTGAGCTTGAATGTACTTTAGTCAACCATGACTATCTTGAGTCACTAGATCTTGCCGTGAGACGGTTGGGATCAAGCCTCAAAGACTATTTGTGAGAACGCATTTCAATGATTAGTCTTCTCCTCTAAATGCCTCCTCTCTATATTCATCTTATCCCATCATCTTCTTTCTCCCCTTTCTTCTTCCATTGCAATCGAGCTTTGAGCTTGAATGTACTTTAGTCAACCATGACTATCTTGAGTCACTTGATCTTGCCGTGAGACGGTTTGGATCAAGCCTCGAAGCCTATTTGTGAGAACTCATTTCAATTATTAGTCTTACTCTTAACGTTTCGTATTCATGTTCAATTGAACCCGTCATTTGGACGCTAGTGATAATTAAAGTTATATATGCATCATTAAGGGCTATTTAATGGCAATAAATGCCTATGTGCAAGCTTGTTAAGCAACATGAAGGTCAAGATATCATAAATGATATGAGATGGAAGGCGCAATACGCGAACTCACACCTTTTCCTTGGAGGTGAAGTGAATTATCCATAAAATACGGCATCCATTTACTGAAGAATCTTGAGTAGAGGTGGCAAACCTTCGTGGTAAATCATCCCCGTAAGGACCTGCGAGGTTACTTCTATGCGGAATTTCCGTTGAAAACGGGGATGGTGATTCCACGTCGGTGAAAGTGTGGGGTGGGAACGAAATAGATTCATATTCCCAGTTCCCACGTCCCCAACCCCAACTCCATGTGAACCAAAAGGTGATCCCCCATTTCTCAATGTAAGATTAACAGAAAACATATATATCATCTTATATTTAAAAGATTTTCATATCATATTTTGCCGTAACTTTATCGTATTATCAATTTTTCATTGTTATTTTTGTCGTAATTTGTTTTTCATCGTGGATGTTTCAGTCCTTGCAGTAAAAAAATTGAGTTGTTCAATCTATATGAGCAACTCGAATTCCCCACAGAAGCTCGAATAATGGCGTTTTGTTGAACCTCACGCATACCCCACCCCTAAGATCATCTTGTTTCTCTTTATAGTTGTGGTGTATAGTGGAAATCGACGGTGACAACACAATGTCGACAAAACATAGTTCACCCTCTCTCTCTCAATCCCTAAGGTGTGTTTTGTTTATGTTAGGAATATTTTAAAAGTGTCCAAAATATTTAGTCTAAGTTTTTTATTTTTTTGTATTGTGTTATTTTTGGGTTGTAGGTTGTAATGTGTCAAGTTACGGTCCCATGGGTTTAATACCTAATTCAAGGTAATAAACCCTAAACCCTAGCGCACTTTGAAATCTAAGTTTCCATTTCTAAAATACTTACGCACAGCAAACTCTCTAAGCCTCAAAAGACTGTTCATCATATTCTGAAGGTTTTAATCATTTGCAAGTATTCTTGGATAATCTGGAACTTACAGTTTAACGTATTTAGTGAGAAAAGGAAAGAAATGGAAAGAAAACTAATTTTTGTATTTGAAGGATAACAACGAAAAAGAAATAAAACTTAAACTAAGTATAAAGATAAAACAATGGAAATCAATTTTTCCTCCTTTGATGATGGAATTGGAAGGGAAAGCAAGTGAAATTCATTTTCTCATTAGTTTTCATTTCCTCGCCATTTTCCTTCATCCAAACACAGTGGTGAACTTTTTAAGGCTCCGTTTCTGTTTACGGATTTTGATGTGGAAAAGAAAAGAAAAAGTGTAATGATACGACACGCGAAGCATAACGTATAATGACGTATAAATTCGATGCGTATCGTTACTTTTTCCTTTCATAACCACATTGGATTCCGTATACCAAACGCACTTTAAGGCTCCGTTTGGTTTACGGACGTGGAAAAGAAAATGAGAAGTGGAATGGTACGACCCGCAGAGCGTAATGTCCAATAATTCAATGTGTATGACCACACTATTCTTTCCTTTTCCGCGTACCAAACGCAACCTAAAGGATTTCAACGTGGAAAAGTTAAGGAAACGTGTAATTGTACGACACTCGAAGCGTAACGTACAACATCAATGCGTTAACTTAGTTTTCCTTCGTCTTTTCCACGCACAAATTCTGCATACCAAACGCACCCTAAATCTATTCTCCCCAATTCTTCCATTATTCTTCATTTTTTATCATGTCCTTCCTTAAAGGTTTTTTTGCAATTTAATTTAATTCTCTCTTCATTCGCGGGAGCTTGTGTTTTTTGGGCCTTTAATTCTCTTTCATGGGGCCTTCGATTAATGAATTTTCATTCTCTTTCCGGGGTTGACGAATTTATCCCCTTGTGGAAACTCATCGTGCTCATACTTGGAAATGATTAATGGTTCTCTTAGCATTATCTTATTAGTTGTGATATAATTCCAAATATTGAGCAAACTCAACCATTGCCTGGGGCTGCATAAAGAAATCTAATTAGAATCTTTATGTTGTATGATGAGAATCTCTTCTTTTTATTAAAAGCTGCTGCTACAACCTCTCAAATATGCTCGGCAGGTGAACATTTTGACTCACACTGCAGAGGTAGCCTTGAGCAAAGAGCAGCACCAATCGATAGACATGCTGAAAGAGAAGCACAAGGCTCAAGATGAAAGAGAAAAGAGAGAGTCTGAATGTGAAGAAAACCTTAACAGTTCTAGAGGGAGCAACTCAGATGTGCATGGGCAACTTAAGGAAGAAGAGAGGTTGGAGACGGGGAGCGGTGGTGCCCTTTGGGACATTTTTAGGCGCGAAGATGTGCCAAAGCTGAAGGCGTACCTCCTCAAGCACTCGAAAGAATTCAGGCACACCTTCTGCTGCCCCGTCGACGAGGTGATTGTCTCTTTTGTCTCTGTTTCTGTATTATGATGATATGCTATGGTTAACCTTTCCTGCCTACGTTAGGTTATTGATCCAATCCACGATCAAACCTTCTACTTGACCATAGCGCACAAACAAAAGCTCAAGGAAGAATATGGTAAGTGAAACCATATGGATCCCATGCACTTAATCATTAAATATATATAGCAGACATTTATCAGTCACATCTTTTATCATATTAGGCGTACAACCTTGGACGTTCGAGCAAAAGCTCGGGGAGGCAGTTTTCATTCCTGCTGGGTGTCCACACCAAGTCAGGAATCTCAAGGTACATAGAAAAAACTGAGTTATATAGCTTTCAACTTATCTAGAAAAAACATGTTCATTCAGAGCTATGTTGGTTTTCGCAGTCTTGCTCTAAAGTCGCCGTGGACTTTGTTTCACCCGAAAACTTACATGAATGCCTTAAGCTTGCTGGTGAATATAGAAAGCTGCCAAAGGGCCACAGGGCAAAGGAAGACAAACTAGAGGTAAGAAAAGAAAAACCTCCAGTTTGTATCTTTGTAGACTTCATATTTCATATGTTAAATTTGCCAGTGCTTTTACTGTACAGGTCAAGAAGATGATACTTCATGCCATCGAAAAGGCGCTTGAAGACATCGAAAAACTCGAAGCTCCTCCACAGGTTGTGTGCGCATTATCAGCTACAAATCATCGGCCGTTTTGCGCACTGAGGAAAACGGCGCAATGATGCTGTGGATGGAATTGTATATAGATAGATAGGCCGAGTTATATATTTCTAGATTATATATTTTTGTTTTATTTTTCATCACTCTACCTACCCGCTTATACAGCAAATAATCATTTGCTCAGGTGTCCTTTTTCCTCTCTATAATCTACTAAAATTGCATCTCATAAATTGTCTCCAAATACCAGATTGTGCCCTTAATAGCTCAAGAATGATATTTGCGAATGATCTGCGTAAAACACTTGAAAACATGATATCGTAATGCATAAGTAGACTAACCTGGGAAACATTGATAAGGGGGTGATAGCCTCTTCACGGCGCCGCCCCTAAGGGATAATCTCTGCCTCTGCACTTAGCTTCAGCTTTCCCAAAAGCAAGCCTTCGAACTTCACACAATCAAACAATCAATTGTTGTGATTTCGTTTCCACGTCGAAAAACTGAACCAACCCAGCTCAGTAACTATCACCATTCTAAAAGTTCTACGTCAATTATTTTAACGCTCGTTTGGTTGATAGGTTTATATTTAGGAGGGTTTAATCAAGTAAGGGTTTGTATAAAACAATTAATGGGTATAAATAAAATGCGTCTTTGGTTAGTGGGTTTTAAATAAACACATGTGAGTAGGTCTTTATTTAATCTCGTCTACATGGGTTTAGAGTGGTTTTATATAAACTCATGTTTTAGATAAAACTACGAACCAAACACACTAATAACCAAAGAAGCATTGAAGATGCAATCATGAAACTAACACAAATAGTTAACAAAGTGGACTTGGATTATATTTATCTCAATTCTCAACACGGTCTCCGGACGAGGATTCAATCTAAACTTGCAAATGCTTTAGTTCGATGACGAAAAGTTAGGCAAGTGCGCTAAAACCCAAACTAAAGTCGCCCTGAAATGGGTAGCCTGTCGAATACATACTTCCTCGGATGAGATCTATGTGGTATCAAATTCGCTACTAGATTCACAACTTTTAAAGTAAGATCCAACACTCCAAATCATAAAATATCGAAGATCTTTCCAGGATCCAACAAAGGTTGCCACCGTACTCCTCACAATCTGACTAAGTTCAGTTTGAATCCAATCCCGATCTCATCTCGACTATATAACGATCAAACCTTTCAACGGGACTAATCCTCACTGGTCCATGAAATCCACTCCAAAAATTCCACTTACCTTCACTTCATCTATCAACATAAAATCAAACAAGTGGGACAAGTGTACTCAAATATTGGTTTCACATTCGAAGATCCAATAGCATGCACATCAAACTTGCTCGCTCTAATACTATGTTGAATTGAAGGTTTCAACGCAAAATTAATTGGTAATAGGTAAAGTATTCCCTCAAAATCTTATTCACAATATTATGATTTCCTCCTATCTTTTATTCCTATGTCAAAATCACCCAACGTATGAAGCCGTAATTGTGATCTTAAAAACCATAAACCCAAAACCCATAAACTAATTGCTTATGCAAGCAATTAAATTGTAGATTGACCAATATCACTTACCTCCATTGTTATTCCACGTGTTTTCCCTTCTAGTGAGATGAAAAGATCATATAGAGTCTTGGATTCACCATCTCTCACCCAACCTCTCTCTTGTGGAGATTTTTGTGGAGATCTTAGTCTCATAGTGTGGGTTGGGGTAGAGAGGCTACACTACATCTTGTACCTCAATATATATAGCGAGCTAACGATGGATATCTAGGGTTTTTTGGGTATGGTTCGATGAAATGTCAAATTTGCCCTTTAACTAACCCCTCAATGGAAAGTAGATCAAACGCGTGGATCTCGCATCAATCAAGCATCGTGTTATCTTTTCCTCCCAAAGCCTAACATTGCTTTATATGCTAATATTCGACCAAAGTTAAGATCGATCATTTCAAACCGTACCGTAAAATTCAAAAAATATCCCAAAATCACTGCAACCGTATTTAAAAAAATCATTTCCAAAATGGATTTTATACTTTCTCTTTGGTCGCATCGTAAACGGTCTAAAATAAAATTTATAACATTACTAAAACGAGTATAACTGAAGTAAGGATCGTCTCCACAGGAAAATGATTGATTTACTTCTATATTAAAATTCGATCGATAATAATAACAATAAAAATAATAATAGTAATAGTAGTAGTAATGATAATAATAATAAGGGGGTTTTGTTGTTTACGGTTCAGAAAGAAACGACATTAAACTAAGAATAGACGAAGAAAAAAATAAATGCTATCGAATATAAATAATAATTGAAGTAATCGTTCTCCACCTTGATTTATATAATTGATCATCGATTCCTAAATAACGTGTATACACAAGCATAATCGGTTATAGTACGCATAACAATCAATCTCTTCTTAGTTTCTTGATAATTAAGAGACGCTCTATAATTACTTTCCCAATCTGAAAATAACCTTCGGGACGCCCTGCAAGGTTTAAATTCGGACAGCATTAAATACAAAAGAGACCCGATTATTGACTAACGCGCTCGAACAATGCTCTCTAGAGAACAATGTTGGTCTGTTAAATTCAAATCGCGTAAACTACAATATAACTTACACTTACCTAAGGTAGAGAAGTTGAATACTATTCGCTACTTATTGAAGCAAAAAAACAATTACGAATTTGTAGTTTCAATTAGCCACGGACTCACGTAGATTAATTAAACATTTGCAACTATTTAATCGCACTACGTTCATTAACTAAAATAATTTCAAACTTAAACGAATACTCACAGATTCACGAATAAGCATAATAATATCACAATATTATAAATCAAGGTTCTGATAGCACTTCAACTATAATAAACTTAGCTATGAGACATAACAATCAAAGTACGTAGATTTTTGTTTTATTTTTTTTTTTTTTGTATGAGATAGAACTGAGAAGGAAAAATAGCTTTAAGGTCGTGAGGAGTATTTGGAGGAAATAATATAACTATCAATTCTTTGTTCTATCGTATTCCCACACTCGTTACAATGCATGCATAGAGATATATATAGATACTATAACAAAGACATGAAATCAAGTGGCAGACAAAACTCATCACGCCTCTTTCTTGCTTTTCGGCTGTAGCACCCATTTCTAATTTGGCTTCCTTTTTTTCTTCAATATCAGTCTTATTTGGCTGCCTTCATGCGGGTCTTCTTTTGCTTCTTAGTTTATATTTGTTTTTTTCTTTTTTTTTATTTTTGAATTGAGCTTATCCAACAAATTCCCCCCTTAAGCTCAATCTTCTTTCGGCCTTTCAACCTCCTTAAACTTAACTCTTTTTCGTGTATCATACGTTGCGGCACGCCACTTGCCGTCTTTAAGTGCCTTCGTAACTATCTCCATATTTGTTGTCCAGCCGTACTCGCCAATTACCAGATAGCTGGGTGAGTCGGTGACCTTATCGTAGACGACCATCTTTTCTACTTCCTCAGTTTCATCGTCTAGCTTCATATGGTCTTTAGTGATGAAGACCAACTTCATTTTATCGTATTCTTTCAACTGTACGACTGCATATTCATCGATCGCATCAACTGCATGCAAAACTTCGTAGCACTTCTTCATCGGGCTTTCGAAGTGTAGAGAGCTATCTATAGCCTTTTTACTTTCGTCGGTGCTGTAATAAATATAGGAATGTTTTTCTTCCATCTTCGGGACGTAGCCCGTCAGGTGCGTCGGCTCGTCGCCAGAATCGGGCATGTCGAGTCCTTCATGCTCTTTCTCGTTAATCTCCTCCATGGTGGTGACCATGGACCGCTCTGTCTCGTTGTTCACGAGCGCATCGCTTTTTCTGAATTTATTTTCGACATTCTCCACGACCTTTACAAGGCTTTTATCGTACCCAGCATCCGCGGGTGTGTCGATTGGGTCCTTAACTCCGAATCGCTTGGCCTTCCTCGGCATTTCGATAGTCTCCTTCGTGGTTACGTCAGTCGCCTCTTTCTTCTTCATATTTTATTTATCGCCGTTCCGCTTGGGGGCCTCCTTGGTCGTCGTCTTGACCTCGTCCTTCTCGTCCGCTTCTAATTTTCCAGCGAGCTTGTACTTGTCGTTGGTTCGGCTCCTCAAGATATTCATGTAGGCCTCAAGGCTGTTTCTCGCCTTAATCCATTCTTTTACCTCCTCTTTTTGGTGCATTTTTTTTCTTGTTACGCACTCCATCTCTTTAGGACTGACCCCATCAAATTCCCCGATCTTCTGTCTACTGACTTCTTTGCCATTCTTTCGCAGGGCCTCCGTCGTGGCTGCGCCGATCGTCTCTTTCACGCCGCGTTCCTGGTTCTCTCCTCGCATGGCTTCTTCAGCCTGCTGGGGAGTTGGCTTCTGTCTCGTCTCTTCTCCGACATCAACACCGTTCTCGGCTACCGTGTTGTATTTCTCCGTGGCTTTCTTATTCGGCTTGTGAAATTTATCTTTAGCTTCCTTCGACGTGTGCATGGCGTCGTCGACCTCGTTCTCCTTCTCCTGGGCATTCTCTGATGCCTTCACGTCGATCTCCTCGACTTTCTCAGGTGGTTGTCGTGGCGGCGTTTCTTCGACCGCCTTCTCTCTCTCAAGCTCTTCTTCTTTTGGAGCTCCTCTTTTCTTTTCTTCTTCCACGGACTCCTCGGCCTTTGGATATATTTTCTCCTCCTCTTCATCGCCATCGGCTTTCATCTTTGATGATTCGCCTTCTTCTTTTTTCATCTCGGGTTTTTGTGGTGGTTCATCATTTTTCTTTTCCACCACTGGCTCAGTGTGATCTTTATCACGCTCGCTCTCCACGACACGAGCTACCTCTTCTCGTACGGGTTCGCCGTCAACGTTCTTCTCGTCCTCCTTCGTCGTCTCGAATTCGCCCTGTTTTGTGGCTGAACTTCGTTGATGCTATCAACGCTTTTATACGCTTTCTCCAACAGATCCCAGGCTTCCTTGGCTTTTCTCGTTGCGCCTATCACTCTGGCACCGGTAAATTCTACGGCTTCCCGGATGACGAGGAGCGTGAGACCATTTTCTATGGCGGCGGCTCGCAACGTCTTCCGTTTTGACCAGTATACCCCGTCGTATCGGGTGAATATCCATCTTTGACTATTTCCCATAAACCTTGCGATTTCAGCAAAGCTTTCGTTTCGGCGCTCCATCGTACGTAATTACGTTCGGTGATTTTGGCGGGAGTGGCATTCCAACCCCTGGTAATTTCAGCATCACCACTGGCTCTGTTGGCTCCAACGGCTCCGTTGACACCATCGGCTCTGATACCATTTTGTTGTTTTATTTTTTTTGTAGATCGAACTGAGAAGGAAAAATAGCTTTAAGATCGTGAGGAGTATTTGGAGGAAATAATATAACTATCAATTCTTTGTTCTATCTTATTCCCACACTCGTTACAATGCATGCATAGAGATATATATAGATACTATAACAAAGACATGAAATCAAGTGGCACTCATCACGCCTCTTTCTTGCTTTTCGGCTGTAGCACCCATTTTTAATTTGGCTTCCTTTTTTTCTTCAATATCAGTCTTATTTGGCTGCCTTCATGCGGGTCTTCTTTTGCTTCTTAGTTTATATTTGTTATTTTTTTTCTTTTTTTTTATGTTTGAATTGAGCTTATCCAACATAGTTAGATAGAAAGCAAAGTCGCTTACAACCGTTCGAAATTGCGGAATTTCGGTCGCGATTTCGCACGTCCGCTACCCCGTTGGCCCTCCGCGCTCGCTGCCCAAGAATCACTGCTCATCTTTTGGTGTCGCAGCCCGTCCCCAACAGCAGTTCGTGTCCACGTCAAGAGTCGAAGTCAGCCCTCAACAACAACCCTCTTCTTGTTCGGTCTTTAGCCCCAGAGCAGCCTTGAGCAAGTGGTTGAGCTTGGTTGGCTTTTCGTCTTTCTTTTGTAAGCTGCATTGCTGCGTATCTGTCGCTTTGTCTATCCGCTTCGCCACCCCCGAGCTCTCTTGTGCAGAAAAATATCTGCTTTTACTTTCTTCGTCCCAGCTCGGAGGCAGCTCTCGCTTTCTAAACGCCTTCGCTTGCAGAACAAACTTTGCTCGTAAGCTTCGCCTTTTGTGGGTATTAATTGCAACGTGGTTGTGAAGGAGATGTACGACCTCCTTTTTTTTTTTTTCTTTTTTTTTGGTTTCAGCTCTTCGTTTTTTATATAGCATGTAGCGAAATCCATTTTGGGAGGAAATCAAATTAGTTTCAGCAAAGTCTTTAAAGAGCCGTCTCACTGTAATATAGCATCCAAAGATCATTTTTTCATATTTGACTTTCCTTGTTTTCTTCTTCGTGTTGAAAGTTATGTGATGTATTGGATTGTTGTGCAAGTGGAATTTTATTATAAAAGCTTGCTATATGTTAACATGGACCATTCACGTCAAGGATCAACCCAAATCCAAATCGCCTAATAACATCCCACTAGTTCATTAATTGTTGTCTTTGTCTTATGCGTCTAAATACAAACTGAAAC
Source organism: Craterostigma plantagineum (assembly GCA_027422505.1). Taxonomy (NCBI): domain Eukaryota; kingdom Viridiplantae; phylum Streptophyta; class Magnoliopsida; order Lamiales; family Linderniaceae; genus Craterostigma; species Craterostigma plantagineum. Next base: position 296,709 of record JAPQWV010000033.1, on the reverse strand, counting down.
ATTTAAAAACTTCTCAAATCGATTAACCTTAACTTGCAAACGGCTTTTGGAAGAAAAAAAACTTGCAAACGACTTAATAATAATAAATATAAACGTACTAAAATACGTTTGTCACTCTCTCCTCCACTAACGCACATATGCGATTGAACGCATAAATACGTTCTATATTTAGTAATGTCATTTAATGTTCTTTTATTGTTTAAATAATTAAAGAAACCTAATAAAATTAAAAATAAATTAAATATATAAAAAATAATATTTAGAAAATTTTTTAGAATTATAAAATTTACCAACATTATTTTTTCATTTATTCAGTTTAACATGTTATTAAAATATTACTATTTTTAAAGTTAAGATGACAGCAATATTGAAAATTGTACAAGTTGGTCTAGAAGTAACATTTTAAAAATAGTCCTTTGAGTTTGAAAATGAGTTTATCGATTGGAGAATGTAATTACTGCATTTTGCGCTTGTGAATTGGTTTGAGTTTGCGATTGAGTTTATGGGTTGGAGATGTTCAAAGGCAAGTAATTGGCAGTTGACGGTTTTATCCTAATCCTTATCACAGCACGAAATTTATTCTAAGTTGGATAGGTATAAATCTTACACTAGAATTGGTGTATCAACATGAATTTGATATTGCTGATTTGATTATACCAACGTAGACAGGTAAGACAATGTTACCGATGAACAGAGTAACCCACTAAACTGTCGAAGAGATTTTGGTCACAACAAATTTCACAACCACGTTATTTTGTCGAGTTTGGAAGGCGTCCAATATCTAATGGAGTTTCGTGAAGCAAGACTAATTTGGGGAATTTTATTACAATCTTTCTCCATATATATTCACATAATTACTGCGCAAATTGACGTTCCAAGAGGAGACACAATATGCTTGGACTTGCGCACAGGGACAACCTTCTTCTCTACGATGCATTCACCAAAGATACCCTTGAAGTGTAAAATATGCCTAAGAGGGGGGGGGGGTTGAATTAGGCTATAAAAATTTTGGGTTGTTCTTCTTTGAAAAATACTTTTCTTTAAGAAGATATCTGCAGAGTGTGTTATTTCCCAAAAAGCAGTACGAGTATCCAAGTTATCTCCCTAATCCTGTTTAATAAAAGTCACGTTATTTTTAAAACTAGTATCAACGATATCACCTGGTTATTTGCTGATGTCCCCGGTACTCACGAAAAGTAAATAGCAGAAAGTAAAGTGAGACGGGATTTTTATACAGGTTATATCCCCAACTGGGGTTTAATCCTGTCCTTGGGATGTGATCTCCCAAGAGTTCCAATCAATCACTAGGTATTACCGGTTACACTATGATTGACCAGTACACAACCGAAGCACTATGGACACTAGACCTCGCTCTAGGCTGACGCACGCCAAATTTCGATCCACGTCGTTTACCCAGGAAACCTATTCCCCGACTGGATGCAGCTTGCTACCGAAGGGCCACCGAATCCACAAAATTCGTCCCTCCACGTGCGTAAGACTCCACTCGTGCTCCTTTGTGCGCTCAACGTGCCCGCAGACACAACATGTCCGAAGATAAGGTTTTTAGGATTTGGAGTTTCTAAGGATCGCTCAATGGGTACAGATTCGCAAATGATAGCTCAACACAAACTACGAATGAATCGCAAATTTCGCTCAAGAACTCTAAGGGATTCGTTAGCTTGTGTATTCGTTGTCTACCCTTCAATCGTGAAGTGTTCTTCTCTATATAGAACCAATTTTCGCTTCTACACTTCACAAGGAAAGTTAATCACAGAATATGCAAGATAAAGCTCAATAATCACGTGCATTAACTCAAACAATCATGCCAAGAATAAACCAATTAAGCTCAACGGTCATGCATGATCACTTACCATAAATACCACAGATTAACTTTCATTCCACTGTGATCTCATCCGTTAGTCAGCATATTCCATATATAATTCCACTCAGTATATTATCAACGGTAAGCTCAATCAACTGATTTCTTTCCAAAATATGATACCCAATACGCACAGAGAAAGATTTGATCTACTGAGTATAATGCAAAGTATATTTTCCATGTATGGTGATCTCATCCGATTTCAGCACATTCCATAAATAGACTCAATCAGCATCTTACCACATATAAGCCCAATCAATTAATCACTTTCCATAATATAAGTCCTAAGTCGCATAAGGAAAGATAGATCATGATTCACTGATTTAAGAGTCACTTAATATCGCACTCAACGGATATAACATTGATATTCTTTCCTAAAATAGATCAATCACATGTAAGCACTTAATCAGAATATCTTTTCCATATATAGCACAGTCATTCATATCCGGGTGATCACAGTGATATTCTTTCCTAAAATAACCCAATCTCATGCACGGCTCATATATCACTTAATACAATATATCTTCCATATATAGTCGTTCATATCCGGGTAATCTCTACGATATTCTTTCCTAATATAACTCAATCACTTATCAGGATATATTTTTCATATATAGCACACAGTGATATTCCATCCAAACGAGAACGTTCAAAACCAGGTGATCACATCAATATTCCAGTTAAGCATAAGATCACTCAAATTCGATTTTCTTAACATTTAAATCATATTCAAGCGCTTAATCGAATATTTTCACATACTTAAACATCACTTAACATGCATATCGAGTTTTCTAATTTGTACCCCCCAATTTACATAATTACTTGGAATAATCAAAACTCTCATAGTCATTTGGACCAGAAAGGTCTACAACCTTTTTACAAACATCTTAGCTCAGTAAAATCAGGACTAGAAGTTATGTTCAAACAACCAAACAACAAAGAAAAAAAGAAAAAAAAAAAAATACACAGAGCACTGTAGCCGCAGCTTTTCTTCTGCCTCCACCTTCATCATAATTATTACCAGTTATCTTTACCTTTGTTATTATTGCATCATCTACTAAACTGTAATTGCATCCCCGTTCTGACTCTCGTCGCACATCACTACGAGCCCTTCGACGTACGTAGGAAGAAGACAACACAGCCATCGACAGCCCGTCGAAATTGGTTCAGTGGGAGGAACGATCATTAGGACATTGTCATGGCGTCGAACTACGCCCATCACACTTACCGTACTTCCCTCTTTGATATATCTGCAACCAAATGGGCATTCTCAGTTTGCCTGTAAGAATTGCAAATGTCACGTTCAAACTCGAATCTTCTTAGAATTCTTACCCTTCTTTTAGGCGCATGACACGGTCGTCGCTCGACAAGCCTCGATCAGCGAGCCAATTCAAGAAGCTTGGAGAAAGCTCTTTGTTTTCCTTTGTAACGTCGACGGCCACATTTGGCATCACGAAGGGTGCAACCTTAGAACCGTAGCCCGCCTTAACTAGGGCTCTTAGGCCAGATTGAAAGTCCGATATGTAAAAATCTGATGCATACTTCTGTAGGAACAGAACAAGAATGGAAGCGAATGAATCTCCTCTATGTATTGAATTTTACTTCTACTTAACGATGACAACGATTGCAAGAAGAGAAAGAAATGCTATTGTTGATGGTATCACTAGTTACTACTTTCAGGAAAACTGCAGATTCTTTCATCGGGACATAGAATGGACTAACCTCGGAGTATCGGCATCCCCAGGACAAGATACGATGCTTGGGATTTGCAGGTCTACCACCACAGCCACGGTATTCATACAACTCTGAGGAAACGTATACGCATCTCGGCACACGCTGGAAAGAAGTTTCTAGAGGTACGCTGCCGCATGTCACAACCTACACCAACATAAAATATATAAGAAATATGATGTGCTCAGCAGAATATTTTCAAGAAAACATTCATATCTCAATTCCCGGTTATCAATCATTAATAACGAAGCCTTTCGTTTGCATCAGATTCAGCAACTGCATCTTAAGTGAATATTACGAAGGTTTCCCTCGTTTAGGACTTTAGGTATAAGCCCCCTACGCTCTGTTCTTTCATAAGAAATGAAAGCTAAAATTGGTCCGCGAAAGAAGAAAATGATACAAGGAATCTTGAAGAGGAATGCAACTTCTGGAAAACAATCACAAATATCAATCCTAACAACCTGCCTAAAGTAAAAGCAGTTACTAACTTACGAAACAAATCAGTGATAACAACAACTATTTCCGCATAATCAATACGATTCTAGTCCAATCCAAAAAAAAAGATATACGATGAATCTTGCATATGAATGCACCTTCTGAAAAACCACATAAATAGCAACCTGCCTGAAGTAAAACAATTACTAATTTACGAACTAAATCAGTGTTAACACCAACTAAAGTCCACATAATCTAATCAATATGGTTCTAATTCGTAACTTGGTGCATCTGTGTATGAATCAAGAAAATTACCCCAGTGACCTTCACGTACTGCCCATCGGCCGCACCTCTAAGCTCAGCATCCTTCCATTTCTTCAGTACCCCAACGACACCCCTCATTCTGTACCCCAAATTCCACGCCGCCGCCGCCACAAACACAACCACGACGGCCGCCACCGCCGCCAGAACCACCGGCTTCTTCAGCGTCGCCATCAAAAACCCCCCAACCACCAACCCCATCACGGCCACGACGAGGAACGACCACATGGCCAGCTTCGAAACCCTGAACCCCAATTTCGCATCGTCCTTCTTCAGATTAGTCACCGCCGCGCCGTAGGACGAGGACGACGCATAAGAAGTCGTCTTCTTCAGCGACGACGTCAGGCCGTCCATCTGACCGGAGCTACGGTTCGAACCGACCGGACCCGAGGTGATCAGCCCGGTCGGCTGTATCGGCGTCATCGGACCGGAAAACGACGACGAGGACGATTTCTTGGGAATCGGTCCCATTTGGCCGGAGTGGGGGCCGGATCTGGAATTCGAAGCACTGGGCTGGCGCGACGGAGGCTTGGCCGGCTCCGACGTCGACGTTTCGATTCCGTACATCTTGCCGAGCTCGCCGGAGCGCTTAACGTCGCCGCCGGTGTACGGAACGGCCCGCGAAGCGACAATGTTATGGCGATCTTTAGGCTGGGATTCTGGCCGGCCGGAGACGACGAGACCATTGCTCAGCTGGTGGGACCCAGTTCGCGCGCTCATTTTCCTTTCTCTCTATGACGATTTCCCTCTTTATTTTTGTTTCTTTATGGATTTTTTTTTTCCCCGGGATTTATTGCTTGTGCAGCTATGGAGTTGAAGAGGTGGTAAAGTGACGCAGTGGAGTGTTGGGGGAGGACGAGTGCAGTGTAGGTGAATGTGAAATTACGAAAAGGGCATATTACCTAAAATTACAAAAATATCCCTTCGTTTTTCGAACAGTGTGTGATGTGTGCGAGTGGGTTATTAGTATTTTCAGTTCGCACCGCTGGTGACGTCACTCCCCTTATTATTATTATTGTAATACATTTCACATCCGAAATATCAATATTTTTTTGCAGTCGTTTGTTTATGTTATTCAAGATTAGTCAGTTCGAATGGCGTATTATTGTAGGTGAGATTTTTTTTTTTACAATAAATTTATATCAATCATTGAGCGTATAATGGTTGGTTGGGGAGTTAGAGTCAAGAACTGAAGTCAATTTTGGAATATATTCTCCTATTGTTGTTGCTGCGTGAATTGCCTGCTTCTATCGTGTTCTGAGATTATATTTCATTGCATAGCTTCATTATAAATCGTTAATGTGTTAATATATTCAGATTCAAAAGGAAATTTTCAGAAAGTGCGGTGAATAGAAATTAATAAGCTTGCAATGTCACAGTGTTAAATAATTGCAATACCTTATCTTATCAAATTTTTATTTATTTTCCTTTTCCCTCAAGTACGGTATTGTCTTTCGTTTAGGGTGTCGGTCACAGGTGTTGTCTATGTCTAAGTGGGTCCGATGACATGCAAGGATATTTGGATTAAAAAACCGTGGGACCTAAATATGTTAATATTTTATAAAATGGGTCGAGATTAATAGACTTGATAAATATTTAGATATAGTTTTCATGCAATAATTAGCATGCACGTTATGAAATGAATATATCGGCTAGTGGGGACCCTGATAGAGCCGCATCAGTAGTTTTGAGTTCAAAATTAAATACCTAAGCTAAGAAGTATGAAATGTTGCCTAAATAAAAAAAATTAACATATATCACAATCAATTCAATTTAGGAATTACGATATTATAGGTGTGACCTCTATTTCATTTAATCTCATGTACAAGAAAAGAAGATGGCCTTTTGCTTTGGTGAAGCATCAATAAAGAATTGTATTAAACATGCCATTGGATTATCTTTTCTTAGTCAACATATGAACGAATCATTTAAGAGAAATTAAAATTAATATCTTCTGGTAATGGAAAATGGAATCTCTAGCACTTGATTTAGGAGTCGGTCGGGTCCATAGTTAGTGTTATTATTATAGTAATAACAGTACTACGTTAAGGAAAGGGATAATCATGGTTAGGAATGTTATGATTGTTCTTTATAGATGTATTATATAGAAATAGTTGTTTTACTATACATAAACGACAATTATTGATATTTGATGTGAACCCCGTAGGATTATCGAGTGATTTGATTCTTCTAAAATATTAATTATGACTCATAAGCGGGGTCAATCATTGATTTGTGTTTTCTCACAAAAAAATTATATATAATATAGTGAAGTTAACATTAAATAAATTGGTAATGAAAACAGAAATTTTAAATAAATGTGTGATAAAATAAAAGCGGGAATAGTCCAGCGAAATAGTGACTAAATACTTACTCCAGTGAATGAAAGAAAACATACAACACTTATGTCACATTGGGCCTTTATATACCATGGGCCAAAATATATTCGGTTTCAAAATTGCTATCTCATTAGTTTTTTTCACCATAAATAACTATTGAATATTTTTGTTCCTAATCCCAATCCTACATCGATTTTTTATTCATGTCAGTCAATGTTCTCAATTAAATACACAACGGCTATATCAACTTCAAAACAGCAGTCAGTCACCATCTTTTTCCGAAAAGCTCGTAATAATGTTAAATATTTAAAAATAGTTCTGAGAACATCAACATTTTAGCACCTAACAAGTTGACTTATTCACTCTCCAATGTAAATTCAACATAAGGAGTTGAATTTGGATCACCTATTTCAGATTATCTGATAACTGATGAGTTGAACTTCTACTATCGATGAGTTGGGTAAATTTTAAAAAATTGTTTCTCTTGAATCTATTATACTTTTCATGATGACCAGACAATTTGTTGAGATTTATGGGCAATCAAGTTTTATATATAAATTCCTTAACATACGATGTAATAACGGGAAGTCCTTCGTTATAGTGGTTGTGCACTTTAAGAACACCATCATCAAATTCCTAATTTGCTAAAGAACGACAATTATGGAAACATGCAAGAGGCTTTCATTAGTTAATATTTAGATTATTTTATTCCTCTTATGATAATATTTAATCAATTCGATATTGGTGATCTGCCTAATATTCTTTCCTCGATATCATCTCCAAGAAATTGAAAGTAGAGCCCCCCCGCTCGCTTTGAGGTAAAGCTTTTTTCATCTTAATGACCAGCAAACAATAGAGTTTTCTTTTTTTTAAAAAAAAATAAAAAAAATAATAGAGTTTTCGTTTTCTTTTTTTTTTCTTTGTGGAATAAAGAACAAAGGACGTTTCATATCAGTTTTACTAGTATTGACTGTTGAGTCGACTAAGGAAGAAGAAATGTGAAATCGGAACTTAGAAAGATAATTACAAACAAATACGGGCATAGAAGCTTAGATTAATTAGCATGTAATGATGGGATTAACTAAAACTCTTTCTTACATAGTTCAGCTATGCAAGAAGATGATGACGCCAAAAAAAAAAAAAAAAAAACTGATTAAACTGAACCGAAGACCTCCCTTCAATTTACAAGAATGAGAAGAAACATAATTCTACTACAATCCCATAAGAGAGATCAACCGCTGCAAAAATTCTTACAAAAAAAAAAAGAAGTAAAGCTTCAACCAATCAATTATCCCCAAACGCCACCCCATATACTCCGCCCCAGAAAATTCACAAACCCCCTCACCGAACCCTTCTCCTCCTCCGCCGCGGCCACGTCATCATCTCCGTCGGCCACGTCACCCAAGTCCTTTTCCAGAGCAATATTCAACGGCGGCTCACTATGCACATCTTTCTCCATCGACAATTCGCCAGCACCGGCGCCGTTCTTCACCTTCTTTCCCTTTCTTTTCTCCCTCTTATTACAGCTACTGCTATTTATGTTAGAGTTAGAGTGCTGTTTCTCTTTCTTCAAGAGGGTTTCCTCGTAGGCGTCGATAATCTCGTGTATGAGCTGCCGATTGGGCGAGGCGTCCCACCTTGCCCAGTAGCTCGTGTAGCAGCCGAAGCACCAGCAGCTGAAGCTCGGCTCGTGGTCTTCGCCGGAGCCGTCCCCGGCGCCGCCCCTCCTCTTCGGATGACGAGACGAAGACGCCGACGAGCGCAAGATTAGGTAGGCCAAGACCTCCTTGTCAGAGGAGGAGAGGGCGGCGGTCAGCGCGAGTATGGCGGCGGGGAGGAAAGAGAGGAGGTGGTCGGAGACGACAGACGGCGTTGGGTGTACGGCGCCTTTACTACGATAGAGTTTCTTCATAGTCGTCCTTTGTGTTTCAGGAGAGAGAGAGAGGAATAGATTCTTCCTATCTTTTACTAAGAGAGACTATGAAGTTTTCTCCCAATTTGAAATATTGTATTACTGTTGCGTGGTCGTGCATTTTAATATTTATATCGATGAGGTGTGCTACGCTAAGCCCATGTATATATGTGGTGGTCTTTGTAGTACAGCATCTCTTAAATAAATTTGGTTTTTTCCTATAATACAAAAAGCTTGAGAAAAACTTTGTTGAAAAAAATGCAATAAAAAGGTAAAATAAGAGAGAGAGAGAGAGAGAGTTTGCTTTTATAAGGAGGGCGGACGGCGCACTATACTGACTTGTGGGTCCCACATGTGCTCATAATTCATATTATTACATCGTTACTAAGCGAACTCTCTTCTCTTCGGTCTCTTCAGTTCGCCCAATAACACATGTACGGAAACTCCGAGGCGGCGCGGGCATCTATTCCATTCTATTTTTCGGCATTGTTAAAATTCAAATGTATCCATTAAATATATTCGATTGTATACAGTGCATACAATTTAATAATCATGTCTTGGAAAATTGGACACGCATGATTTCCGCTTAAATTAGCAAAAAGGAAAAGTGTGCCAGGTAATGATCCTTTCGTTTCGTGTGAGATTTTGGGTTCATAATTGATGGTTTATTATGATTAATAAACTTTAAAAGTAAAAATAAGTATTCCTTGTTTATATTCAAGGCTAAATTTTGAGACCCTTTTTTTTCCGGTTTCTCTCTCATTCGATCTAATCAAATGGGCTTTGAGATCCAATGTGCTACTTTTTAATTCTTCATTCTCAAACAAGAAGCGAATCGCATTATTCAACAGAGAAAAAAAAAATGGGCAAAGCACAATAAATTACATTGCTCAAGAAATGTATTCAATGATATTTGATAGAGAAGTTAATTATTAACTACACGCCTAATAAAACCCATGCAAAAACAATCATCATCTAAGCTGTCAAAAAAATTTATACAACTTTTCCATTCTTTCTACATATATCATCAGCCCCACTCTTTAGACAGTCTTTATATATTAGAATGAAATGAATCGTAGAAGAAGAAGCACACCAAGTATTCTCTAATGGCCTCCACGTCAAGAGTATTAGTCGCAGGCTTTGCCTTCTTTGTCGTACTGTTATTGATAATATGCTCGCTCATCATAAGTAAGAAATCACAAGGAAATAGACTCATAATTAGCTACGAAGCAATGCATAGAGGCGACCCAATGGTGGAATGGAATTTCCGCCGCTCATAGACTCCAATGTTTCATTACCACATACGATAGAGAGAGATATACGCTGCAAAAAAAGGGGACTTAAATTAGTCGTGTATGCATTTCTTTTTAACGGTGTGCGTGTTTTGAATTTTGATTGTTAGTCGGTATATCATTTTTTCTCTTTTATTTAGTTCGTTGTCCTTCTTCTTCAGTGGATGTATGCAAGAAAACATCATTAATTGATGACTATGTCGTGCCTTCGGTTTATGGATAACATGAGAGGATATCGAATAGGATTTGTTCTCTCTCGCGTGATTTTCTATCTCACTTAATAACCTCTCGTGTGAATTAAGGTCTATTTTTTGATAATTTTTTACAAAAAGAAATATATGTGAGCATCATTATGAATATACTTGTCAATTCTATAGCTCTTGCACAAAGTCAACGAAAGACCCTATTATCATATTATCGGGCTGTTAACGAGTCGCTGTTGTGCATATCTTAGCATATGATAGATTCAACAGCTCACAATTTCATTTCACGCAAACTGATAATATAAAATAATTCTTTACATAAAAGCTTATATAAGCAGCCATGCATGAAAAGACCGACAAGCTAAATGTAGATGTATCAAAATATTAAATGCATGTTTGGAGTCCTTTTTTATATTGTCACTATCATCATTAAGTAAATTTCACATTCAACCACCGACTTGACGAGCTTATTAGTAGGTGCACCAATATTTCCCGGCGACGGCGACGATCACAAAATATAACCAAGACAATATTTTCATCTATGAAGACTCTCTTTCGACTTAAAGCCGTATCTACCTTTATAATATAGTATTGTCGATCGATATATTAACATGTATAACACAAATAAAATCAAAGGAAAGGGCACGAAATATCACTAGGATCGACTATTCGCCGGCTCTTAACAGACTCTACAAGCGCAAGAATCTCCACACAGCCCTTAACGTCCAATTCCACCCTAAGAAACGGCGGAAAAAACAGCCAAAAACTCGTGAAAATCACGTACCCCAAAGTAAGCACCCTCGAAAAATTCCTAGGCATTCGAAACCTTCCTTTCAACTTCTCCTTGACCACAATCTCCAAGGACAAAGACAGCCCATGTAATAAAAAGAAGCAAGTCATCTCCCCGCTAGGCCAAGACCTTCCCACGTTGTACACCACGAGCTCGTGCATGAGTCCCGAGACAAGAAAGGTAGCCATGACCGCAGTAACCCTAGCCAGTTTCTGGCTCGTCGGGCCGACCATATTGGACCTGACGGGCTCGTAGACGGTGAGGTGCAGGATATTCGTGGCGATTAGATTCCACCTTTTACCCCAAAAATCTTGTAGTGAAGTGGCCATGTAAGGCTCTTCGAACTGAGGCTCGAGCTCGAGCTTCACCAACGCTTTAGCCAGGAATGCGAATATGGCTAGAAGGATCTCTAGGGAGACGTAGATGTGGAGACAATAGAATAAGAGTATGATCTTTGGGTGGATGTTTTCCTTGAGCACATTCGAGCGGAGTAAGACGAGTAGGAGCATGATCTTGGAGAGGTAGTTGAGGGGAGATTTTAGGGTTTTCTTCTTTTTGTTAGTTCCTTCGATTTTGATGGGGAAACAAGCCAAGGCGATGAAGGTGCGTAATGGGATGGGAGGATTTGAGTGAAGAGGGCCTTTGTTGAAGGCGAAGAGGATGAGCTTGAAGTTGGCCAGCCATGAGATGAAGAACGTTGTGATTGCGCCGAAGCTCATGGTTTTGAAGGTTAAAGGGAGGACGAAGAAGAGGCATATTACGGGGAAAATGGAGAGCTTTTTGGACAGATCTTTTTGGAGTAGTTTGTTTGTTGTGTGGATGTAATACAGCGATATTATAACTGCTGTACAGACAAGGATTAAGGTGCCTGTGTCTCCTTCCATTTTATTATCTGTATATGTATTTCTTACAATAGCTATTGATCGGTTGTCCCTCCATATATATGCATATGAGGAGGAATAGTTGAGTTGAGACCAAGTCTCTCTCTCTCTCTCTCTCTCTCTCTCTCTCTCTCTCTCTCTCTCTCTCTCTCTCTATGCAACAGAAGAAAATTAAGAGGTCTTCAGTCCTTAGTCCTTACGGGTCAAACCCAAATCTCAGATTCAACATTTTATTTTCTGGTTAGACTTTAGATTTATTGAATGTGAGCTCTTCGAAACTTCCAACAAACTTGATGTTTCTATAATTACCACCACGTCTGAGTTCTGAAGTCAATAAGAGGGGGCTTTTCTTCTGCTTATTCTTAGTTAGCTTCCATTATTATTACGCTTATTATTTGACAATTGGAAGATCAAATTAATGTAACTTTCTAGAAACCGGACCTATATTCCAAGTTGGATAATAGGAAATTTGACTTCGAAGACAACATATTTATTATTACTACTTCATATATTCGTATACTATACGTAGGCATGCAATTTTCAAATAAAATTTATAATTGGCTTGAACGTCGATATAATCAAACTCTTACACAAAGTCAACGAGCAGGAGAGGCTTTCTATAATCGTACTTGTACTGTTGGGTAGTTAGTGAGTCGCTGTTATATCCCTAATATCCACCGTGATTTAGCTTCAATAATTTTTATTTAGATTCAACACCACAAGAAAAAAAATACACATGAATCATATTCAAGACATTACGTTAATACATATTAAAAGTATGATGCACTGATTCACGCCTATGCCAATATTATCAAAGGAAGAAAGGTCACGAAACATCTCTAGGATCAACTAATCGCCAACTCTTAACAGACTCTACCAACGCAAGAATCTCCTTACAACCCTTAACGTCCATTTTCGACCTAAGAAAAGGAGGAAAAAACAGCCAAAAACTCGTAAGTATCACATATCCCAAAGTCAGCACCCTCGAGACAATCTTAGGCGGTCGAAACTTTCGCCCAAACGCTTCCTTAACCGTAATCTCCAAACACAAAGACAACCCATGTAATAAAAAGAAGCACATCATCTCTCCACTGGGCAACAGCCTTCCTACGTTGTATATTACGAGCTCATGCATGAGCCCAGAAACAAAAAAGGTAGCCAAGACTGCAACAACCCTAGCCATTTGCTGGCTCGACTAGCTCTCAAGGCTCGACCTGACGGGCTCGTAGGGACGTTGCCATGTAAGGCTCGTCGAATGGAGGCTCGATCTCAGCGTTTGCTGCTAGGGCTTTCGCCACGTAGGCGAATAGGGCTAGCAAGATTTCGAGCGTTAGGTAGACGTGAACACAGTAGCAGAAGAGTGTGAATTTCGGGTGGAAGTGCTCTTTTAATTCGTACGAACGGGTCAAAGCTAGAAGGAGCATGGTTTTGGAGAGGTAATTGAGAGGGGATTTTAGAGTTTTCTTCCTCTCGTTGTTTTCTCTGGTTTTGACGGGGAAGCAAGCTATGGAGATGAACGTGGGTAATGGGAGTTGAGGGTTTGAGTGTAGAGGGCCTTTTTCGAAGGCGAAGAGTATGAGCTTGAAATTAGCGAGCCATGAGATGAGAAAGGCGCTCGTTGGGCCGAAAGTTGCTGTTTTGAAGTTCAAAGGGAGGTCGAAGAAGAGGCATATTACGGGGAAGATGGAGAGCTTTTTCGACAGGTCTTTCCGAAGTAGTTTGCTTATTTTGTGGATGTAAAATAGTGATGTTATAACTGCCGTGGATACGAGGTTTAAGGTGTTTGTGTCTCCCTCCATGTGATTCTTCCTCCTATGTATCTCTATATTTCTTACACAAAAGTCTCTTTATATATGTGTGCGCGCATATGAGGAAAGACATCAATTGAGTTGAGACCAAAGTGTCCTTTTTTTTCTCGCGCCGCATGTGTACACACCACACAGAAGAGAAGTCCCTATGAGTCAAAAAGAAAAGCTGAGATTGAATAATAGTATCTGTTTCCTTGTGAAAATAAACGATGATGCAAATTTGAGTAGGACTTCGTTATCTCTATATTTAGTGATGGTACGTGATGCGGGTATGACCCCGATCAACGATATTTGGTTCGGGAAAGGCGGTGATGGGTAAGACGGACTGGGCCTTGATGTTCTTGGAGTGTTTTAGGGTTTATACTTTAGTGTTATGAAGAAAAGGAATGAGAGAGACGAGGATTTAACGTGGTTCGGACAGGTGTCCTACGTCCACGGGCCGCCGGAAACAGTATCCACTAGTCACAGTCGCGAAATACACACACATACCTCACTTCGCTCATTACAGTGCTTTCATGGTGAAAGAATGGATGAAGAAGATGAATAATGTAGAAAATATCTAAGTGTCTTGGTGTTATGTTGATTCTTGCCTTTATCTCGTCTCTCTCTATTCACATATACCCAAATTCCCTTTGTTTGCCTAGCTGTCATACTCCCAGGACCACTTGACAGCGACAGGCAGTACATCCTGGGAGGAGACAGCACCTGCGATCGTACTGTTGTCAGACTGACGCGCGCCTCCTCTGTTTATAATGTCATCCAATCACAAAATGCCACGTGTTCCCTGGTCGGCCCTTATCCAATATTTCCCGCTCAAGTTGCTTTGCTGCTGGGACCCACTTCACCTTTTCCGTACAGGGTCACAGGTCCCCACGTGTACCGCCCATCTGGACATATGTCCCAAAAGTCACTATCTTCAGGTGTCCGAGTAAGGAGGAATGCTAGGCTAAAGTTCACCCCTATCATCCAGTCCCCCTACTCCGAAGTGTAATACGCTAAGTAGTACGATTCGGAGTACATTTGAAGGAGCATTCCTCCTCTTTAGTGCTCCTGGACTCTTTAATCGGTCTGTGTCGCATTTATGCTGATTGGACAGGTCCTGCACGCTGTGCAGAAGAAAACAGCGTGCGTAGGGTGACACGTGTCCCTACCTGTCACCTCTGCTTTTTGAATTCCTCGAGGCGGTTTCTCTTTCATTTTCCCCCCTTTTCGAAATAACTCTTCATACTTAGCAAAAAAACGAGACCCCAATCGCCATTTTAGGGTTCTTATCGCCTCTTTACCCCCAATCGCATAGTGTCCAGAAATCGCATCTCGCTCGGATTTCTTCTTCGTCTACTGCTCATTCAGGTACGCTTTCGTTCCTCCTTCTCGTTATTTCCCCTGTTCTCGTCGATTCGCCCTTAGTTTTCCGTATTTCCCCACTTTTTGTGCGCCGAAGACATGTCTGATACCACCGCTTCTGAGAGTGCTCGCGCGGCGTCGCCGGACGCATCCACGTCCTCCACTGCGCCAGGTGATGCCGCAAAAAGGGGGTCGAAGCGAAAAGACCCACCACCAGATGCAGCGGCGCCCGATTTTCCTCAGCCTTCTTCCTCTCACGCTCCTGCCGACACCTCTTCGGCCGCGCCGACGCCAGCGCCGCCAGCCCCCGATTCGTCTACCTCTCGTCAAACCCGTTCGCGAAGTACTGCCGGAGACAGCGCGAGGGTGGACGATTGGAAGACATTTGGCCCGTCCAAGTCAACCTATCAGCGCTTGGGGAAGCTCGTCTCAGAGGGTTTTCACAGCCCTGGCTTCCACATCTCTGTCCCAAATCACAATCAGCGAGCAAACTTCCCGCCTTCGCCGGCCCTTGCTTTCTGGGAGAGCCAGATAAGGGCCGGCCTACGCTTTCCAGTCCACCCTTTCTTCGCTGCAGTGTCGCAGGCTTTTCGCATACCTCTAAATCAGTTCAGTCCCTCTTCTATACGCCAGCTGGCAGCCTTTTATGTCTTGGTTTCTGCTGCAGGGGGGAGACCCTCTATAGAACTTGTCCTTTCCCAGTTTCAGCTTAAATCTGCTCCCCCCTTTTTCTATTTGTGCGCGAATCCGCGCGGTCTCGTTCATTTCCTCAGTAGGGGCACTCACAAAGACAAGGAGTGGCACCCTTTTTACTTCTTCGTAGCCCCCACAGAGGGTAGCTGGGACTTTCCTCACCGCCATTGGGTTCACCAAGCGCCTCAGAGACAGCGAGGGATCCAGCCTGAATGTTCCGAGGAGAATGAGGCGGCTCTTAACCTTTTGAACCTTAGGGCCCCTGAAAAGAAATTTAACATGGTCGAGTTGGTAACCTATCCTGACCTTCTCCATCACTTCAGCCTCTCCTCAAAGTCTCTACCCTTCGATCCTAAGGGTAAGCAGGTTTCCCTCCTGCTTCCTGACCTCCTTTTTAGATTTTCCTTTCTGACTTAATATGTCTTTCTGCAGATATGTCGTTCTCTTGGAGAGATGCGTTTCGTATGCTTCCTGTGAAACAAGAAGGATCCGAAGTTCCCGCTGCGTCTCACCCCTCAGCAGGTCTTGATGGGACTGACCTGCCAGCTTCGGAAGTGAAAGGAAATCCTCCTGTTGGATCTTCTTCTCCTCAGGTGGTGTTATCTGACTCAGAAGGCGACGTGAGCAAGAAGGATGCCTCGCCGGTGCCTCCCAAGAAGAAAAAGAAGAAGACTGCCGTGGCAAAGGGGAAGAGGCCACGTGTGGAGACAACCTCTCCCTCTCCTGACACTTCTGAGTTTGCCCCTTTTGTCCACCAAAGCTCTGAGTGGGGTATCAATCAGCGGGCTGACGGGAAGATGGTGCTGGACATGCCCAACAGTTATGACTCATTGAGTCCTGAGGAGAAGATGAAGTTCATCCAGGCCATCGTGCCTCTCGAACAGCAAAAGGCGCTCCGTCGCCGATCTGACGCTTCTGTCGCTGAGCTCGCTGCCCATCATTGGGCCGAGGTAACTCTCTCCCTTGGCCTCCTTTTGTTAACTATATATTTTTTGTACTTTGTTGATTCGGGCTTGGTTGTTTCAGCTGTCCTCTTTGCTGCCTACTCTCTTGTCTGCGACCTCCCATCGGGGTTTGGCACCCGGTGGTCCCTCCTCTCCTGGGAACAACATGCTTGAAATAATTGAGGAGCGGGACTTAAAGATCGCTCAGTTGGAGGAAGAGCTTAAAAAAGAGAAGGATGAGTGTGAGGTTCGTGCAAAGGACTTAGCTTTAGAGAGGTCCCGTCAGTTGGAGGTGGAGAGTGCAGCTGCTCTTGCTGCTAAGGAGGCTGAGCTTACGACCCGTCTGCATAAGCTCATAGATGCACAGCAAGCTCAAATCGAGCTGAGGGCCAAGGAACTGCTGGCTCAGAGAGAGAGGACCCTGAGGGCTGAGTTGGAGCAAGCTTTCACCGCCAAGGTTGGGGATAGTCATTCTGCGGGACAGCTGAAAGGAGTCCAACTCTGCCAGAAGTACCTTATGGGTTCGCCTCTTGGTATGAAGTTCCTTGCTCAGCTGAGCCAGAGTTGGCATGAGGGCTATCTGTGTGACACCCTCTCTCTGGTGGACTTCGCACCTTTCATGCAGCACTACTTCTTGGGAGGTTTTGCTGCCGGACGCGAGCCCACCTCTACTCTGGACGCAGCGATGGAAGCTATGAGTGCCCCTCCAACTTTTAAGGGAAATCCGGAAGCGCCACCTAATCCGGGCTTCTGGTCTGCCGGGGTGCCTCACTGCTCCCCCACTTTGCTGGAGGTCTCGCCTGAGGTCCTTCTGGGTCAGCTCTCCGAATTAGAGCAGCTTGAGTCATCTGCTACTTCAGAGGTCCCCGACTCCACGGCCGGTTCTGGTGCCCCACCTTCTTAGCTTACTACTCTGTTTCCTGTTTTTCGAACAATCAATGTTGTTTTTTCCTTTTTCGGACCTCTTTTGTTATTTTCCTGTTTTGAACGCTTGTTGCTGTTCCTTTTTCCGTATGCGTAGTGTTGTGGCGTATTTTCCTTCCTTTCTCGCTTGCCTCCCAACTTAATCGCATCCAGATTTAAATACTTTGGGCCATTTACGCTGAGGTTCTGCATTACTACCACTCTCTACTCCCCCTACTTCGAATAGTGCTGAAGTCTGTCAGCGTATTCGAAGTACACCAAGAGCGTTCCTTTCGACTAACCAGCCTTATTCTTCCCCATTATTATTCCATCAGGCTGTGCTCGTCTCGAAATTCCTCCTCAGGGAAATATTAACCAACAGAAACGCGTACCTGGGGATTTAATGGTACCTCAAACGCTGGCCTTGTTCGACTTTTTTGCCAAGTTCGTTAGGTATTGGTGAACCCGTATAGAAGTCACCTGCATAGCTGCATCTAGTGCTCATGAGTATGCATATTTACTGCCGCGTCTGGGCTAGCCCCATCTGGGTTAAAGGTGCGCAATCTGCGCGGCCACATCTGGGCTACAGGTGCGCAATCTGCGCGGCCACTTCTGGGCTAGCCACATCTGGGCTACAGGTGCGCATTCTGCGCGGCCACGTCTAGGCCAGCCACATCTGGGCTATAGGTGCGCCATCTGCGCGGCCACTTCTGGGCCAGCCACATCTGGGCTACAGGTGCGCAATCTGCGCGGCCACGTCTGGGCCAGCCACATCTGGGCTGTAGGTGCGCAATCTGCGCGGCCACTTCTGGGCCAGCCACGTCTGGGCTATAGGTGCGCAATCTGCGCGGCCACGTCTGGGCCAGCCACATCTGGGCTGTAGGTGCGCAATCTGCGCGGCCACTTCTGGGCCAGCCACATCTGGGCTATAGGTGCGCCATCTGCGCGGCCACTTCTGGGCCAGCCACATCTGGGCTACAGGTGCGCAATCTGCGCGGCCACGTCTGGGCCAGCCACATCTGGGCTGTAGGTGCGCAATCTGCGCGGCCACGTCTGGGCCAGCCACATCTGGGCTGCAGGTGCGCAATCTGCGCGGCCACTTCTGGGCCAGCCACATCTGGGCTACAGGTGCGCAATCTGCGCGGCCACGTCTGGGCCAGCCACATCTGGGCTACAGGTGCGCAATCTGCGCGGCCACTTCTGGGCCAGCCACATCTGGGCTGTAGGTGCGCAATCTGCGCGGCCACGTCTGGGCCAGCCACATCTGGGCTGTAGGTGCGCAATCTGCGCGGCCACTTCTGGGCCAGCCACATCTGGGCTGTAGGTGCGCAATCTGCGCGGCCACTTCTGGGCCAGCCACATCTGGGCTGTAGGTGCGCCATCTGCGCGGCCACGTCTGGGCCAGCCACATCTGGGCTGTAGGTGCGCAATCTGCGCGGCCACTTCTGGGCCAGCCACATCTGGGCTACAGGTGCGCAATCTGCGCGGCCACGTCTGGGCCAGCCACATCTGGGCTGTAGGTGCGCAATCTGCGCGGCCACGTCTGGGCCATTAGGGAATCCAGGGCGGTCCGTAGACAGGATTCGTGGTTATCAATTTTGGGAGAGGGGCCATCAAGACACGAGTTTCTGAAAAACCATTTCATTCAATGGATGGTGCCTCGTTAAAACCTTGCCAAGTAAAACCCCCTTGGGATAAAACCTTGGCGAAGGAAAAAGAGTACACCTTCCTGTTTGATTTATATACAACCTTCCAACCCCTTACTAAGCGTAATACCTCTTGAGTTTCGAGATGTTCCATGGGCGGGGTATTCTGCGCCCATCCTCATCCTCCAATTCGTATGCGCCGCCTCCCAAAACGCGGGCCACTTTATAAGGACCCTCCCATGTCGAGTCTATCTTCTTCAGCGGCTTAAGTACATCGGCTCTCCTCAAGATTAAGTCTCCCACTTGGAATTGTCGAGGCCTTACTCTCCGGTCGTAAGCCGCTTTTACTCGACTCTTGTATTTTTCCATCCTTATCAAGGCTAGCTCCCTGATTTCCCCTATTAAGTCCAGATCTTCTCTTCGGAGCCGTGCGTTCTGCTCCTCTTCATAGTGGATGACCCTATGCGTCTCCATCCCTATCTCCACGGGTATCAGGGCGGCGGATCCATAGACTAACTGGAAAGGTGTTTCGTCCATAGCTTCTCGCGGGGTGACGCGATATGCCCATAACACGGGGTCAAGGGATTCTAACCATTTACCACCCTCCTGGTCCAATCTGGCCTTGATCCCGTGGAGGATGGTGCGATTGGTGACCTCCACTTGTCCATTAGCTTGAGGGTGTCCTACTGAGACGAACCTCTGCTGTATCTTCATCCCCGTGCAGAACTCACGGACTCGGGCTCCACAGAACTGCGTGCCATTATCGGAGATCAGGATTCGAGGGGCTCCAAACCTACAACAAATGTTATGCCACAAGAAATCTATCACGTTAGTTTCATCGATCTTGGCCACTGCCTTGGCTTCTACCCATTTGCTGAAATAGTCGGCGGCGACTATGATGAACTTTTTCTGAGCCTTGACGACCGGCATAGGCCCGACTATGTCTATTCCCCATTTGTCAAATGGACAAGGGGAATGCATCAACCCCAGTTCTTCCGCGGGTACGTGGATCCTCGGGCCGTGTTTCTGGCAGCTTTCGCATCGTCTGACCAGCTCCTTAGCATCCCTCAATAGGGTCGGCCAGAAGTACCCGGCCCGGACCACTCTTCGAGCTACCGCCTTGTACCCGGCATGGTCGCCAGCACACCCTTCATGCACCTCTTCCAACACCGACATCCCTTCCTTTTTGGATAGACATCGAGCGTAGGGATGTACAAAAGTCCTTTTGTATAACTCCCCTCCGATGAGGCAGAACTTTTGCCGAAACCTACCTGCGTCCTTGTGTGTAGGATCACGCAAGGCTTCCAGGATAGGAGCCCTCCAATCTTCTTCCTCTCCTATACATCCCACCTGCTCCATCCGGTTATCTCGGCTAGCTGTCAGCATCGTCACCTTTCGGGTCCCCTCAGGGATTGCGGCGCTAGCCAACTTTGCCAAGGAATCCGCCCGTCCGTTCTCCTCTCGGGGGATCTGCCGTATCTCGAAGCTGTCGAAAGAGGCTTTTAGCTTTCCCACTCGCTCAGCGTACCTCACCATTTTCTCATTCTTAGCCTCGTAGTTCCCTTGGACTTGCTGAGTTACCAGCTGGGAATCCGAATATATGACTACTGCGGTAGCTCCCAGATTGTTAAGGATCTCCATCCCTTTCACCAGGGCCTCATACTCAGCCTCATTATTAGACGCTGGAAAGTCAAATGTCACCGCGAATTGTAGTTCGTCCCCTTCGGGCGTAATGATGAGGACTCCTGCCCCGGCCCCAGTTGCTGTGGATGAGCCATCCACATAAGCTTTCCAACTTGGTGACGCCTCTCCTCGGGTAGATTCTAACAGAAAGTCCGACAAGGCCTGTCCCTTAATGGCGGGTCGCCTTTCGAACTCAACATCGTATTCGCCCAACTCAACTGCCCACTTGACCATTCTTCCAGAAAGGTCTGGCCTACTCAGGGTTTGTTTCAATAATAAATTGGTACGTACCCGTACTTTATGAGATAGGAAATAGGGGCGCAGCCTCCGAACCGACACCATTACTGCCAAGGCGGCCTTCTCGATCTCGGAGTACCTGCTTTCGGCTCCCTGCATTGTTTTACTCACGAAGTACACCGGCTTCTGGGTGTCACCCTCCTCTTTCAGGAGAACCGAACTCACGGCCTGCTCTCCTGTAGAAAAATACAAGATTAGTTCATCTCCAGGCAAGGGCTTGGTCAATAGCGGCATGTTGTGCAAGTAATTTCTTAGCCCCTCGAATGCCGACTGGCATTCTTCTGTCCATTCGAACAGGCATCCTTTTCGGAGTATTCTGAAGAAGGGTAGGCTTTTATCTGCGGACTTGGCGATGA
This sequence comes from Craterostigma plantagineum, assembly GCA_027422505.1. NCBI lineage: Eukaryota > Viridiplantae > Streptophyta > Magnoliopsida > Lamiales > Linderniaceae > Craterostigma > Craterostigma plantagineum. The sequence goes on along the minus strand of JAPQWV010000033.1, from coordinate 275,252 downwards.
ATCTGCTGAGTGCCGCCAACCTTCCCGTTAAGCGTTGAACCTCCTTGATGTTCCGCGGCGGCTGCATTTCCAGTATGGCCTTCACCTTATTGGGGTTCACCTCGATTCCCCTCTTGGTTACCATATACCCCAGGAACTTCCCCGACTGCACCCCAAAGGTACACTTCGCAGGGTTCAGTTTCATTCCACAGGTCCGGATGGTCTGGAAGGCTTCTTCTAAGTCCGCTACATGATCCTTGGCCCAAGTTGATTTAACTAACATGTCATCCACGTATACCTCCATGTTACGACCCAACTGGCTCTTAAACACCGTATCAACCATCCGTTGGTAGGTAGCTCCTGCGTTCTTGAGTCCAAAGGGCATCCGGACATAACCATACGTGCCACCTGCCGTGACAAAGCAAACTTTATCCACGTCCTCCGGGTTCAGCTTAATCTGGTGATACCCCTGATAAGCGTCCATCATGCTTAACATTTCACATCCAGAGGTGGAATCTACCAGCTGATCTATCCTTGGTAAAGGATAGTGATCCTTAGGACAAGCTTTGTTGAGGTCCCGGAAGTCTACACACATCCTCCAGGACCCATTTCCTTTTTTGACCATGACGACATTGGCCAACCAGGTGGGAAACTGTACCTCTTTGACGTGTCCGGCTTTAAGCAACTTCTCCACTTCCGTCCTGATGTCTTGGTCCCTTTCGGCTCCGAACTGTCGGAGTCTCTGTTTCACCGGGTGGCTACCCGGGATTATGTTCAAGTGGTGCATGGCTATCCTCGGGTCCACCCCGGTCATGTCTGCTGGCGAAAAGGCAAAGAGGTCGGCATTCCTCCTAAGGCATTCGACCAGCTGCGATGCAATCTCCTTATCCATCTTCGTTCCCACCTGAGTGGTGAAACCCTCCCTTCCTGGGTAAAGTTCAACTGTCAGCAGTTCTTCATCAGGTTGGGGCTGCAACCTCGTAGGCTCCCCGTCTTCCTGCTCTAACTTCGTTCGTTTTGCTTGTTTGGCCTCAACTCCATCTTTCTCCTTTCCTCCTGTCACAACCTTAACCTCATTGGCATAACAACGACGAGAGCTAACCTGGTCTCCTGAGACTTCCCCCACCTGGTCTCCTACTGGGAATTTGATCTTCAAGTGGTACGTCGAAGGTACTGCCCTGAATCCATTTATGGCTGGCCGCCACAATATGATATTATATGAAGAAGTAGCATCGACAACCAGGAAGTTAACCATCCGTACCACCCGCCTAGGGGCTTCTCCTAGTCCCACGGGAAGCGTAACTTGGCCTAACGGCTGTATACCAGCTCCACCGAATCCGTATAAGGAAGTGGCCACCGGTTTCAGCTCCGTTCCCAACTTCATCTGCTTGAAGCAGTCTAAGAATAGGATATCTGCTGAACTACCCCCGTCTATGAACACTCGTGACACGTTATATCCTGCCACGTCCGTGGTAATCACGAGAGCGTCGTTATGGGGCCGAACGACATCGACCTCATCCTGTGCTCCAAACTGTATGTTCCCTGTGGTCTCCATCTGACCCACCAAGCTGCCTTCTGTCTGGGCCTTTCCTCTATCTCTCATTCTAGCATACGACTTCCGCGCTCTGTGTGAGTCCCCGCCATCTGGGCCTCCCACTATGATAAGGATATGAGCTCTCGGCTGGCTAGGTCCCGGCCTGTTTGGCTCCATCATAGGTTGTTTTCCCTTGTCGGGTAGCGGACCTTCCCTCTCCCGAGGCTGTGTTGGCGGGACCGGTCCTCTATCTCGATATATAAACTCCTTGAGATGCCCTGCCTTTATCAACCTCTCTATTTCATTCTTCAGATGCGTACAGTTGTCGGTATGATGCCCATATTCATTATGGTAGCGGCAGAAGGGCCCCGACGTGGGCTTTGGGTGTCCCCGCGGGTTGGCTCGAGGATACCGGAGGTCTGGGTGTCTTGATGCCACAACCAGGACTTCTTCCAGGTTCGCTCGCAGAGGAGTGTATTTCTGATACCTAGGAGGGAATCTGTTCGCACCACCCGCCATAGGCCTTCTGATCGCTGGAGGGTGAGTGTCCCGGACATTTGCCCTGCTCCTATTGTGGCTCTGTACTTCTTTCTTAGGCATCACTTTGGACGTTCCTTCTCGGATTTTCGCCAGCCTGCTTTCCTCCAGGTTTATGTACTTATCCGTTCTGCCCAACAGTTCCTCAAACGTTTGTGGGGGCTTTTTAGAGAGCGATGCGAAGAAGTCGCCAACCTGCAAGTCATGAACCAAAGCGTTAATTTTAACAGAGGTGGTGGCAGAGGGTACCTCCAAGGCTGCCACATTAAATCTTCTGATGTAAGATCTAAGGCTCTCGTCCGGTCGCTGCTTGATTTGAAACAAAGACATGTCCGACTTAGGTGGCTTCCTAGCGCTAGCAAACTGGTTGATGAACATCTCCTGGAACTCCTCAAACGAGTGGATAACCTCTGGTTCGAGCTGGCTGAACCACTGTTGAGCGGCCCTCACCAGAGTTGTCAGGAAGACTCTGCATTTCACTCCCTCCGAGAAGTTGTGCAGTAGGATGGTATTCTTGAAACGTAGCACGTGTTCCTCCGGGTCAGTGGTACCGTCGTACTCATATGGCAACTGTTTAAAGTTGAGCGCAACTTCCCCTTCCAACAACCCTTTGGCCAAAGGCGTACCGGCCTGATATAGCCCTCGCAGATGGGGCCTGGTTGTTTTGTTTCGGATCTCATCTAGTACTTTCCTGAGGTCCGACACTTGCCTCCTAAGCTCCTGTCCCTGGGAACTAACGACTCCCTCTCGACCGCGCATGCCATAGCTCCTAACTTCCACTTGGTGTTCCCCAGCCTTCTCCTCTCCTTCCACCATGTGCCCACTGGCCATGGTCATCGGAGGCACGGCGTTCCTTGGGTTCACCGGTCCTTCCTGAACTCCTCTAGAAGGTCCCCCTCGCCCACGCGTTGGGGCCTGTGGCCCCACATCTCTCTCTTCCTGGGTAGCCTCTCTTCTCGGCGAGTCTCTGTCTGGCGGGCGACGCAAGGCTTCTTCCCCAGCCACCATGTTTTCTCCTACGGTTTCTTCCCACTCTGAGACATGACCCTCTGAGGTTCTGACCTGAACGGAGAAGGGCTGCTTCCGTTTGCCCTTGCTCCTTGTCTTCTTAGCGGCTATGGCCGCGTCCACTGCATTCTTCACCAACAGATCTAGCTGTTCCACCGTCATGGTCACAGGGGTTTGAGGCGGTATGGCTCCAGATGGTCCCGCAAAGGTGGGCAGTGGTGTAACCACTGGGGCCTCGATCGGTGAAGCCAGCGTCGGAGCCGGCGCAGGATTTTCCCCCGACTTCCCCGCAGCTTCTTCAAACCGTTCTTGCAAGTTTTGTGCCAGTGATGGCTGTTCCTCCATCGTGGTTAACGTCTATTCGTCTCTAAGATCTGCTACTCCTCTAGCAACGACAACCTTCCACTGTCCCTCTCACGTTTCTTCAGATAACACGATCTCAGCTTGTCTTCCTAGACCTATCTTCAAGCAGACCTAGAAACAGTCTGCCTTCCTTGCCGTTACTACCCAGCGTACTCACGTCTCAAGCCATCTTTCCCACAGACGGCGCCATTTGATGCGGGTATGACCCCGATCAACGATATTTGGTTCGGGAAAGGCGGTGATGGGTAAGACGGACTGGGCCTTGATGTTCTTGGAGTGTTTTAGGGTTTATACTTTAGTGTTATGAAGAAAAGGAATGAGAGAGACGAGGATTTAACGTGGTTCGGACAGGTGTCCTACGTCCACGGGCCGCCGGAAACAGTATCCACTAGTCACAGTCGCGAAATACACACACAGACCTCACTTCGCTCATTACAGTGCTTTCATGGTGAAAGAATGGATGAAGAAGATGAATAATGTAGAAAATATCTAAGTGTCTTGGTGTTATGTTGATTCTTGCCTTTATCTCGTCTCTCTCTATTCACATATACCCAAATTCCCTTTGTTTGCCTAGCTGTCATACTCCCAGGACCACTTGACAGCGACAGGCAGTACATCCTGGGAGGAGACAGCACCTGCGATCGTACTGTTGTCAGACTGACGCGCGCCTCCTCTGTTTATAATGTCATCCAATCACAAAATGCCGCGTGTTCCCTGGTCCAATATTTCCCGCTCAAGTTGCTTTGCTGCTGGGACCCACTTCACCTTTTCCGTACAGGGTCACAGGTCCCCACGTGTACCGCCCATCTGGACATATGTCCCAAAAGTCACTATCTTCAGGTGTCCGAGTAAGGAGGAATGCTAGGCTAAAGTTCACCCCTATCAGTACGAAAATCAACTAATTTGAGGTCAGTTAGAGGAGGATTTGGCCATTTCTGCGACGTTAGTTTCACTATCGCACTTAATTCTATTATTGACAAGTCAATGAAGGGACGTTGTTATTCATTGAGACTAAGCGATGCTGATATCAATATCACGAAGTTCCGGGAAAAAAATATATAGTTTTCAAACACATTTAGTTAATAAAAAAGGCTTTCTCAATGGGCTTACGGAGTATTATTGATTGGCATATCAAGAAAATATAGTTGAGAATGGGCCATTTGTCAAAAGCCGATGCAATAAAAAATATAAAAAACGTATCAACTTAATTAGAGGATTAAATAAAACAAGATTAGATCTAATTGGCAGGAACATGGAGAGTCTAGATAGGAAATGAAATGAAATAACATCATTAATAAACAATCTTATACTAACATTAACATACGCGGGCCCGAAAATCAAATCCTAACAAGTCAATTCATTCAATTGTTAGAACCAAGCTTCCCAAAATTTTCACATCTAATTCAAACCGCCAAAACCTCCACCAAAATATTCATTTCAATTTTCCCTGAGCCTATGTGCGCATTTCAGTCTCTTCGTCGTCCTCTCGTCTTTCTATCATAAATTATTTTTCTCAGAAATTAAGGGGTCTTTACACATAAATATTCATCTGTAAAAAAAAATTGTAATTGAGTACCCTGTCATACTTTTTATAAATGTAGGTACCTAACTGAATAAATTTTTGCAAATAGGTACCCAACCCGCCGCAGGTACGCCATACAACACATTCGGGTATCATATATCAACACATTTGGGTACCTATATAATAGAACGCCGTATTAGCACATTTAGATACGCCCTATTTAAAACATAGGTACGTCGTACGAACACATTTAGGTACTCTATATCAACATGTTATGGTACGCTATACACACACGAGACTGAAGAAATTGATAAAAATTAAATCGGGTACCTATATATAAATTTTTTTGCATGGGTACTTATGCGTAAAAAATTTATTCAATTAGGTATTTATGTTTAGATGTCCGACGGAGTCATATTTCCAATTCTACCCTTCGTAAGTCTGATCACCTTTCCTACAATTGAGGGCCAATTTCGTCATCTTCATTTTCATATGTATTTTGAGGGAGAGAGAGAGAGAGAGAGAGAGAGAGAGAGAGGAAAAGGGGGGAGAAGAGAAAGAGACGATTCGTTTCGACTGGTCTGTTCTTGTCCGTTTAAAAAGGCGAGAGCTTTTTACAGTGTATGAAAGCAGCAGTAGAAGAAGATGGTTTCCGACCAAGAGATAGCTAACGGCGTGGAGACGGTTCTGCGTCAGTCGGACCCTAACGCCGTTACCTCACTGAGCAGCGTCGTTCATCAGCTCGAAGCTAAGCTAGGTTTAGACCTCTCCCACAAAGCGGACTTCATCAGGGATCAGATCACTTACCTCCTTCGCTCGCACCCAGTGTCAAAAGACCAGCTTGCCCCTCAGGCGCAGCTGCAATTTCAAGCTGGGTTTGCCCCTCAGCCCCATTTCGGTCACTTTCAGCAGAGTAGTAACGCCGTTAATCCCTACGGCCAGGCTCTGCAGACCCACGCGCCGCCTCCCCTGCTTCCGCAGAATGTTGTGGTCGGTGCTTCTGAGACGTCCAAAGGAAGGTGCGTGTTTCGCCTCTTTTTTATTTTTATTTTTTCGTTGAAATTTTGCAGAAGATAAAATGGTGTTGTCCTCTGAAATTATTAACCTGTGCTCGATTGGTGGTCAATTTTGTGATTGGGGAAACTGTTAATCCGTTGACTTGCTCGGCCTGATTCTAGATTGAAAGTTTTTTCTTTTTTTTTTTTCTAAGTGATTTTAGTAGGTATTAACGTTGCTACTGTGAACTTTATTGTCAAGGCTTTGATTTGTCTGATTCTTGCACGGTGTGTGTGTGCTTGTAAACGAGTTTCTGCTAAACAGTTCACAATTGAAGGCAGATTGGTCCCAAGAATCACTTGTTTTCTTTGAGTGAAAAACTAGTCAGACGATCATTACGGTAAAGGTGGTTCTTTTCTCGGAATAAAAAACTAACCATATTTTGTAATACAGAGCTCCAACCGCAACCAAGAGAAGAGGCGGCCCAGGTGGTCTGAACAAAGTGTGTGGTGTTTCACCTAAGCTACAAGCCATTGTTGGAGAGCCAGCATTACCAAGAACAGAGGTAATGTACGATGATGATACAACATAGTTCGTTCGAGAAACCTTCTCTTGCATAACCTTTCGTTTGTTATTTCGATTTGTCTAAACAGATTGTGAAGCAGCTATGGGCTTATATCAGAAAACACAACCTTCAGGATCCTGGCAACAAGAGAAAGATTATATGCGACGAAGCACTTCGATCGCTGTTTGAGACCGACTGCACTGACATGTTCAAGATGAATAAGTTGCTAGCCAAGCATATCTTACCTTTGGATCCATCGAGTATATCACTTCTTTTTACGGTTTTGTACCATCTTTATTTTCTCTGTTAATGGCACCTCTCTTTCTTACATGCTATGCATAAAATTTTGTGGCAGAGCAATCTGCTGATGCCAAGAAACCGAAGGCTGAAGATGATTCTGCAAAGAATATTGCTGATGCGGGCCATCAATCAGAGACCATATCTGATGAACTTGCAAAATTTTTCGGAACTGAAGAAAAGGAGATGCTCCACTATGTTGCTATGGAACGTGTTTGGGACTACATTAAGGCTAATAACCTCGAGGTTAGTGGTCAGTAATACAAGTAAAAGTATGTAAATATTACTGCACTGCTAAGAATGCATTTTGCCTCTATTCTTGAAATAGCCCATTACTAAAATCTATCACTAATCAGTAATTGATGGACATATGGATAACGATACATATTCATATAGCCTAAACTTATATTTTTGAAATCCTGGGCAACTTTTGTAGGATCCTCTGAGTTCTATGGTTATTCACTGCGACGAGAAGCTACAAGAGCTTCTGGGATGCGAGAGCATTTCCGCGCTGGGAATCCAAGAGATGATAACTCGCAGTCATTTAACCAAGGGATGATCATCTTTTGGGTTTCCACTTTCAAGAAATGGTAAGAACTGAAACTGAGTTTCATTCTTTTTGTACTGACAAGAACGGCCTCCAAAAGGCAGGAAACCTCGGCATTCTATTTCTAACATTTGATGAAGGCGTCTCCAATTTCATTTTGCAGGCGAAATTGAACTCGTAGGTGGTGTAGTTATTTCAATGGAAGAAGACTGATGAAGGTAGTTAAAAAAAAGCTCAACTGTTCAGTGCTTAAGGTTTTTCCTGATGTTAGTTCTCCATTAGGCACAGTTATGGTTTGGCTAACGGTGAGTTACAAATCTGTTTTTATGTAATTATGAATGAAACCTGTGGTTTAGGCTTCTAACCTATCTTATTTGTAGGAAAATTAGATCGAACAACTTTTGTCATCGTATGTTCGCTTTCTGTTTTGTAGTTGACAATCATTATTCTCTGTGTTGCGTGTGATTTATTAAACTATTATTATTAGCCGCTCAATGATGGGCTAATATTTCCTCTGGGCTGCCTTTTATTTAAAATTTGCAAGTGTGATATATATTTTTTTAATAAAGATTCAACTTTTAATTGAAGAATTTGGATGAAATATTAAAAATTTAGAGGTCTTTTTCATATTTAATAAGAGAGTGTTTTGATTATCCAGATGCCAGAAATCTCTTGATTCAACTAGATATTCAATTCAACAATAATGTAAAATATTCACACTTCATTTGTAAGATTAGATCCAATATTTACATATACATTTAATACCATCACATTCAAAATACAATAATCTATTACCGGCAAACTGAAATTAGAGCACCATACCTCAAGCTTCGTACTACTAGTGTCATTTAATACACATGACATAACCACCTAATATCAGAAAAATAATGCATCATTTTTAAAGCCTCAGTATAAATAGCACACACTCGAACTTCTTACACACAAACAAAAGAGAGCACAATAAAATGGCCGTGAAATATCTCTTCGTTGTCCTCGTCCTTCTATGGTGCGTCGTCCCTTTCGAGTGCGCATGGCATAGGGTCCAAAACGTAAAAGATCCTTTGGTCGTGGAAAGCGGGAAATTTGCAGTCGAAGAACACAATTTGCAGGTCAATGGACATTTGAAATTCGAACATGTCTTACGAGGAAGAGTTGAGAAACTCAGCGACGGATATGAGTATGACCTTACAATCGCTGTAAAGAATGGTACGGCGATGAAGGACTATGAGGCGTACGTTCACTACAATTCAAAGGAGAAGAAAAGGAGCCTTAAGCACTTTAAGAAGGCGACGATATAATTAATGGATTGATAGCATAGCATTGCAACTTTGTGTTTCATGTTTGTTAAAGTCATATCGCTTATAGTTTGATGTATGAATAAAGGTATCATTCGAGTTTTGAGGGTTTTCTCTTGTTACAAAAACAACTACTTAATATATATATATATATATGTATGTATATATGTATCCTTATATTAATCATGAATTATATCAATTCAATGCGTATGGAATTAAAGTAAAATATAGAATACTGGGGAAATAAACTAGTCAAGACTCAAGAGCATAAATTGGACAGATAATATGATCCGTTTTTTTCCTTCTTTCGACTAGTAATTTTAGTACTCTTTTGGTTCATAGGTTTATATTTAGTAGGATTTAAATATGTACGAGTTTATATAAAACAAATTAATGGTATAAATAAAATGTGTGTTAAGTAGTTGATTAAAATAAACACATGTGAAGGATGGGTGTTTATCTAAACCCGTCGTCTGTATGGTTTAGAGTCTGTTATATATAAAACTTATGTTTTAAGTAAACATACGAACCAAACACACTAACATACTCTAATTAAACTCACCTTTAAAATACTTAACCCAAAACCAAGCAAGCACTATGTTTCGATTGGATGAACGTGTGAATTAATGTTTTTCCATTTCTAAAATGTGGGGATTAATGATCATTTTGATAAATATCCATAATAATCCTCATAAATAAAAACCAAGGAAATTCTCTTGTAATAAATGAATTACCACAAATAACAAAAATTCCACGCACACAGTGCACGTGATTGACGCACCTCTCCTTGTATCCTATTCCTCACCACTATATAAACCACGACAAACAAAAGCAACGTAAAAGAGAAAAAGACAAATTCGTAGAAGAAATCAAAATTAAAATAAAAAAGAATGGCTATCAGAATATGAAGATAAAGCTACTGGTTTAGGGTTTAGGGTTTAGGGTTTAGGGCTGTGAAAGATCGAGCAAAGAACAACACAAAACAGAGAAATGTACTCTCAGCTGAAAGAAATGATTCAGTTGGAGTCGCTCTTTCCAGCAGTCACCACCGCACCAGATACTACGCTGACCACGACGCAAGTGTTGCTGGCATTTCATCGCTCAATCTTGAGCCGCAACCATCTTCCGTGGTGTCTGGTTCGCAGGCACACCTGAGCCTGCCATAACACCCATAGAGGCGAATCATCTGGATTCGACTCGAGGATTGAGTGGAAGTCTCATACAGTCACAACCTCAAGTGACTGTGAGCCAACCCACAGAGTCGGTGTCTACTCAAGGGTTGATAACAGACGACATCAGTCGTCCTGGTCCATCAAAGGAGGCGTCCGCACCCTATTTTACGAACGAGCAGTTCCAAGCCGCTCTCTCTGCCGGTGTACGGTCTATGAAGACAAAATCACGGAGAGAGTCCTTCAAGCAATCGAGACAGCCCGAAGAGATACCGGGAACTGAAAGAAATGAACGAAGAGAAGAAAACGTTGAGTTGATTGAAAATCGCGTTTTCACTTATGACTAAGCCAACTTAATGAAACGTCACAGGGAGCGACGGCTTCATCTATTAAACGCGCGCCTTGGTGGTTATAACGTTTTTTTGATTTCCCCTTCTTCATATATATATAGATTACTGTACGAGCTGAGTATTATTCAGGTTTTTCACTCTGTAATCGATCACTCATCAGATCAATAAAGATTTCTTCTTGGTTCGTGGATGTAGGGTTCTTTAGGAATCTGAACCACGTTAAACTCTTGCGTTCAATTTCTAGTTTTCTTCCAAATTTGTTAATGGCGACTATTAGATCTTCTTCAATCATCGCGGCGGTGGTCCTCCTAACTGCGGCGGTGGCTTCCTCGTCCGCCGCTGAACGCGTCGGCTGGCAGAAAATCGACGATCCGAACTCGCCAGAAGTTGTGGACATAGCAAAGTTCGCAGTAAAGCAGCACAACGACAAAGCTAAGACGAATCTGCCGTTTGTAAAGGTGGTGAGCGGCGAGCGTATAGAGCTCACGGATACCATATATAGGCTGGTGATATCCGCGACGGACGGGTCGGGTCAAACCGGGAACTACCGCGCTGTTGTTCTGTCCAGTCCTTTCGCGAAAGTCGATCTGCTGCTCTCCTTCGAGGCGCTCTAAAATAGTTTAGGAACTACAAAACAATTTTACGTAAGAACATTTTACTAAAACGAAATAAAACAAGTGAGATTGAGATTATTGAACTTTGCTAAATAAAACCTCCATATATTAATATTGTATAAATAAAAATCCCTTTATAAATATTAGGTCCCGTCAAAATTCTAAATTAAATCATAAAATATTGCAATTTAATATAATGATAAATTGCTAAAATATTATAATTACGAAATATTCACGAGCTTTACTATGAACATGTCACTGGAAGATCATTGCAACAAATAAAATTAGCAATGTTATTTTTGAAATACATGATATATTTGCATGTAATATGAAGATATATACTCACTTATGTCCCAAATATATGGCCATGGCGTCATACTTCTATTAAATATTTGGAGCTTCTATATGACGCTAATTGAAACAACAAATATCTTCGCAAAAATTGGAAAAAGTAATAAATATTTGTACTTGATTGGACATCCAAAATAAACTATAACATAATCTAAATCTTTGTTAACATAAGTATAATAAATAATATTATACTATTACTATGTTATTAAGCAGAACAATATAAATGAATGAGTAGAAAGGAAAGTAAAAGAATAATCTTCTTATTTCTCTTGTGTATACAAATGAACATTGCATGTCTATTTATAGGCTAATACATATGCTATAAGACAATAATAATTTGCTTACTCCATCATCCATATAATTTATAATAGGTTGTGCATAGTGGTTGAAAAATACCCTTCCTTGTGGCCCTATTGGTGGTTGAAAAAACCATTAAGACATTGTCTAATGGACATCCATCATAATATATCATATCCCCAACAAGTCGAGGGAAGTTTCGACTTCATCATAATGGCCTTGTAATTAATTGCAGACGTTAAATCAACGATTCTGCAAGACCGTGTTTCATATGAACATGTGGCACGAGATACTCAACATCAATTTCAATTGACATACAATAATCATTAAATGCGTCATTATCATTTTCTTATTGGATCCGAAATGTGCATTGAATCAATTGAGCAAGCAATCTCGCAAACGCCTTGTTCCGCGTTGATAACATACATACACGGGACCATCTAGTGGATGCATCGTTAAATACCTAGATAGCCAATATGATTATGTATCAGTCCGCATATAATCATATATGTATAAGCTTAAAAAATGCGATAGTTTCATTCTTCATTTCATTGGTGATGGGAGAATAATGAATTTCTTTTTAGAGCAAGGAGCATATGATAACTCTTTGGTAAATCTTCTGGTTTGGTTTTTCAATAAATGCCCACGTAAATTTTTTTCCCGCATCATAATTGTACCGGAATGATCCAATCGATCATGCCAACATTAAATATTTTATTAGTAAACTTCTGGTTTACTATAACACATGACTCAGTCGTTCTAAAATATGTATAGTACAACACAACGTCAAATGTAATATCTCAACTATTTACTTACTATTCAAACTTACTTTTGTGATGTACCATCGAGCGCACGAGATGTTTGCTAACGATTCGGCAGCCTATCGGCGCTCGACCTCCCTCGCCAAGGAGCATAGCCAATACGGCCTGGGGGCGTACAACTCGCTCGGATGCAAATATTCAAATACAGTTATGTTACCAACACTGGCTTCTTTTAGTCAAAATAAACAACATAATTTTTACTTTCTGCGTGATGTTCGACACTATATTCGTGTCATTATGTCGTTATATTTAACATTGTTTTGCCATATAAGTTCTCCATACTAATTACATAAATGAATCAAGTTACAAAAATAAATTCATTATGACCGATACACCGAGCCTTAATATTTTCATAATTATTTTTTCATTATGAAACACTGCGACGTTTGATTAGCATTTATTATAATTAGGTGCTAAGAATCTGCATATAATATGCAAACAACATGCCACATCAATAGTGATATCATATTTGACATGCATTATTATCAGGTATATATCATTTGTAGATATCATTCAATTTGCATTTTTTCCTACGTATTGTTGCACTAAAATGTTGATTAACTTACACATTAACAACAATCGTTATCAACTATAAACGAATAGCATATAAACAAGCCTCAGGCATATAATACTGTCACCGACACTTCATTTTTATGTCACCATCGATACATATAGTCAATTAACTATGACCATGTAACATAAAGTGACACTTATAAAATTATTAATATGTCACCATCATAAATAAAATTATTTGTCATAAGGATGATCATGATGCTCTATTAATGAGGTCTTGGTACTCGACAAGATGCAAACTTTTTTTTTTTCGAAACGATAGATTGTATTAATAACACACACGTACAGAGCTGAATAGCCCAAGATGTCTCACCGGTACATCGTCAACCGGGAGAACAAGGCTCACAAAAGAGCACAACACAATCCCACAAGGGGAACAAACACTCCCACATGGGGAGAAAAAGAGTCCACAAAGGGACAAAAATCGACAGAAAATAAAACCCATAATCTACAACCAAGAACTATAGAACCTATAACAGAAAAAGCTATTAAGCAAAATCTGCGATACTCTTCACTTTAACCTGGTCTTCGACTTCTAGGTTCTGTCCACGTCGAACTCAAGGCTCCACAAGGGAGAAAATACTCCCGACCCTCGGGTCGGGAGAGCCAGAGTCCCACTTCGGGAGACTCAAGGCAAGGACTGTGATGCGAGGACGTGGCATGGGAGGCTGCCGCAAGTGGGGAGGCGACGGCGAGCGGGCTGCGGCGAGACTGGAAGGTGGAGAAAAGGCGAGCGGGTTGTGTTTTTAATAATTCATTTATACGTATGTTGATACTTTGTCTTTATTGAAAGAACCAAACCAATCCTATTTATTGTATATAAAAGAATTGTTGTATGAACCAGAACCACATACACCTTTAATGCATTTAAAAATTAGTGTCGAGATGCAACACAGTCACACAAAATAGTGAGCGTTTCCTACTCCACTAGAGTTGAATATGATGCCATTTTGTCGGCAAGGAGAATTGCACATAATCTCAGAAGTGTTCATGGCGAAGGGTGAGTTGCTTTGAAGTAGGTCGTGATATCAAAGCTCCTTACAAGGATCAGCGAAGTTCGATGGACTTCATATAGTTTGGTAATCAAAGGATTATTATATACATATGCGTTACCATGATGTATGATGCGTACTTTAGTATACATGCTTGATGAGTTTCACACTAACAATAATTACCTGTGTTGATTGTAGGTATCATCTGTGACCTTCGAGATCCGATTTGCTACGATGGTATCGACGACGGAGAGCGCCCGTGCTATAACGTGTCATAAATCTTTTATAATATAATATAAATCTTTGCTAATATAAGTATAATAAATAATATTATACTATTACTATGTTATTAAGCAGAACAATATAAAGGAATGAGTAGAAAGGAATGGAACGGAATAATCTTCTTTTTTCTCTTGTGTATATACAAATGAACATTGCATGTCTATTTATAGGCTAGCTGTAAGACAATAATAATTTGCTTACTCCACTATTCATATAATTTATAATAGGTTGTGCATAGTGGTTGAAAATTACCCTTCCCTGTGCCCTATTGGTGGTTGGAAAAACCTTTGAGACGTTGTCTAATGGACATCCACATCTTAATATTATATTTACGACAATATTCATAATAGTAATAATTGAGAAAAGACGTAGTGATTTTTGTTTTCTTTTCTCCTGAAGCAAATAGCTACCTACTATTTATATGATATTATAATACAATTTTATAGTTAAGTGTTATTTTCAAGTACATAGGAAAGAAATAATTGATGAGGATATCATTACAAATCGACAAATTGATATCACTGAGCCAACAGATAAAACACATCATCTAACGTGAGGTGAGGGATAGGGATTAATTAAAATCAACTCTATAAGGTGATAAGTCTATTCTTAATAATTAAAATATCCACAAATAATAATTAAAAAAACCAACCCAATCCAAACACAACACGTGATCGCACATCTCCGGGAATTTTTTGTTAAATAGGATTACTTTTTGTGTGAAATTAAAAAAAAAAGGATTCTAGGTTTTCTAATTAAAAAAAAAAGGAATTGTGTGTTTTAAAAAAAAATCGAAGTATTTGATTATCATTTTGATCCGCTCGACTGAAATTTCATGTCGAAATGAGATTTTAATAGATGGTTCGTGATTCTTACATGTATTAACCCTAATCTGGGTGAATTTTCGTGTTTTTGAGCTTGAAATCGACGTTTTCGAGTAAAAAATGATTTATTCGAATATTCTATTCGAACTATTCGAGTGAATTCGAATAGAAAAATAACACTTATTCGAGTAAAAAAAATTCGAATTAAAAATTCGAATTAATATTTTTCAATTCGAGTTTTTTTTACTAGAATTGATTAATTCGAATAAATTCGAATTAAAAAAAATTATTCGAATTAATTCAAATTTTTTAGTTACTCGAATAAATACTCAATTTAGAATATTTTGGTAACTTTCGGTCCGTTCCCTTTTGTTTAATAAAAATAGTAAACGCTCCTGTTAAAATATCTCCGCCATCCCCACCACTATATAAAGCCACGACCCTATCTCACAGAAATTCCCCCACACAACAAAATCCCCAAAATAAAGAAAGGCAAATTCGTAGAAGAAATAAAAATGGCGGTTAAATCTGCTTGGCTTACCGCGGTGGTCCTGCTCTCGCTCGCGGTGGCGTCCTACGCCGCGTTAGGTGGCTGGAAGAAGATCGAAGATCCAAACTCGCCGGAAGTGGCCGGCATAGCGAAGTTCGCCGTCGCGCAGTACAACGGCGCGTCGAAGAGGAAGCTGGTCTTCGTAAAGGTGGTGAGCGGCGAGACGCAGGTGGTTTCCGGCACGAATTACAAGCTGGTGATAACCGCGAAGGATGGGTCGGGTCAGCCGAGGAACTACGAATCCGTCGTTTGGTCGAGGCCGTGGTTGAAATCCTTGCAGCTCATTTCGTTCAAGGAGGTTTAACATCTAGGGACGACGACGACGACGATTTCAGATATTGCGTGCGCTGTGTTTGTTAAATGATCTGAGAGAGACGATGGAAGTTTGCTTTTGTGATGTTGCTTGTATTTGTTTTTTCAATGGGCCCAAAGCCCAATTCGATCACGCAGAATGGGCCAATTTTAAATTTATATATTAATTTAAAAAGTCAGATATTTATCCGCTTGGATTGCATGCCATGGGCTCATTGGTACTGGGCGAATTGCGAAAAGGAAAATGAAATTAATGTTATTAAATAAAAAATGTAAAGTACTCTGAACCTATAATGTAAATACGCATATTGGTGAAACATAAAAAAAAAAAATTTAAAACCTAGGCCACACGATTATCTATAGGTTCACGAATGATGTCCCTAATTAATTTATGTCCAATGCACAATCACCTGCAAATCAGATTTTATCAATTAACAGATGTACTTGAGTTAGATTCACAGTTTGACTACAATAGATTTCTTTTGTGCCTAAATACCATTTTTTCTGCTCCGATTCTTCTTTATTTCAAAGCAAAAAAATTTCGGAGTATGTAGATAGGTGAAAAGGAATATTCCTCTCTATCGTTCATCAAATACCATCGACAACAATCCCCACACAAACTTTCTTCTTTATCATCTCCTCATCTCCTCCAACACAACAATGGCTTCAAAAGGTATCTATCTACCTATGCATTTTAATTCTTTTTCTTCGTGGAGATGGAACGTTGATGTCTGAATGATGGCATACATGTAGTAACCGTATTAGCTGATGAGATTCTTGAAATTTCAGGTTCTGTCGAGGATTTCTTGGAAAAGGCCGTCGAAGCTGCGAAGAAAGCTGGAGAGGTGCGTCTGTTCTTTGTTCTTTTTAGTTAATATATTGCTGTTGGGATCGTTATTATCACCATCACGTTCATGGTTCAAGCGTTCTTTTTTTCCTTTTTCTTACTTCAAATTTGGAATTCGTTGGCCTTTACAGATTATTCGGTTTGGGTTCTATGAGACGAAGCGGGTCGAGCATAAGGGACTTGTATGATTTTTCTCTTGGTGATATTCTTTTTATTTATTTCAGTCTGTGATGAGGAAAAAAGAAATGATATTCTGCTCTCTTTTGTGTATGTATTATTAGGTTGATTTGGTCACTGAGACTGATAAAAACTGCGAAGAACTAATCTTCAAATTTCTCAGACAGCAATATACTGACCATAAGGTTTTTTCTTTATGTTCTGTGCAAATACATTCATCACATACGTTATCTTACATTGAGATTTGAGGTAAACCTCTCTGTTCTTCTGCTCTGTTCTTGCTTAGTTCATTGGAGAAGAAACAACTGCAGCAAATGGTGCTGTAGAGTTAACCGACGAGCCAACTTGGATCGTCGATCCCCTCGATGGAACAACAAATTTCGTTCATGGGTCTGAATTCTCATCTTCATCTCTCAACACATTAAAAAAAGTTTCGATTTTTTTTTGTGCAATATGAAAATTATGAGTTCTGAGGCAAGATTCATCATTTCAAAAACCAGGTTCCCTTTCGTGTGCGTATCCATTGGGCTCACGATCGGTAAAATCCCAACCGTTGGTGTTGTCTACAATCCAATCATGGATGAGGTATTCTTTCTCTGTTATTTTTTATTTGAGACTGTTGATTTTGCAAGAATTCTTGAAGGGATGTGTATTTTTTTTTTCTCCTTTATGTGTGGTCTTAGCTCTTTACTGCTGTTCGAGGAGGCGGTGCTTTCCTCAATGGAAAACCTATCAAGTGTAAGCAAATTCGCTTCGTTTTAGACCGAAATATGAGCTCTATATAGATGACAGCGGTCCTTCCATCGCAGCATCTTCTCAAACCGAGCTTGTGAAGGCACTTCTCTCCACGGAGGTACTTACATATTGCATCAATGTATATACTGTAAGAAAAATCTTCCACAGTTCATACCTAAAAGATCAAATCTCAGGTCGGTACAAAGCGCGACGAATCCACCGTGGACAGCGTTACGAAGAGGATCAAAGGCCTACTCTTCAAGGTAAGAAGAAGAAAAAAAACTGATCTTGATGATGATCTTGCGAAGAAATAACAAAATTTTCTTTCGTGTTGTTTCTTATAGGTTAGATCCCTTCGAATGAGCGGATCTTGCGCATTGAACCTATGCGGGATTGCTTGTGGGAGGCTCGATCTGTTCTACGAATGTGGATTTGGAGGCCCGTGGTAAGTTTCGAGCTAGTTATTCGGGGTTGTTTGTAATGAGTTATTTTTCTTCTATATAATGTTATCTGATATTCAAAGGGATGTCGCGGCTGGCGTTTTAATAGTAGAAGAGGCGGGCGGGCTCGTTTTCGACCCGTAAGAAGCTTCTCCTTTTATTTTTTTCCCGTGAATTTGATAAACTTCACTTCAAAAAACCATACTTCAGATCATATTTAGTTCTTCATTCATATGTCTGAATTGAGTTTTTTTTTTTTTGTGTGTGTTGTAGTTCTGGGATGGATTTTGACATCACAGCTCAAAGAGTTGCGGCGTCGAACGCCTTTCTCAAAGACGCTTTTGTTGAGGAACTGAAGCAATCGGAATGAACGAACACATTTACAGAGGAGAGATTCATTCTTTTACAGCAGTTTAAATAATATATCTCAATAAAAGAAATAGCTTCAATTCATGTATGATTGTTCTTGCGATAAGAACAAAATACACATTTCGTTTTCGATTCGTTGGAAGATATATAGGAATACGAATGAATGGTGGCGTTGTAACTCCAAACAACCTTCGTCACATCCAACATATATATGTGCATGATATTTGATCAAGATATATGTCGACCATTAAATGTTCAGATAATTGAAGCCCCATAATTCTTGAATTTGCTTATTATCCCACACAAAAATACGTCGACCGAAATCATTAAATACTGTCCAGATCAATTTAATTAACGCCCACAATTTGGCAAATATCTACAACTGTCTCTCCTACATGAAAAATACTCCCAACTGTTGGTATTGCTGCTGATTGAAACATAGTAACTACAACTAATGATTTAACTCCGAACATGTAATAAAGAAACGTAATCATCCGAACATGTAATGAAGGAACGTAATTTCTATCATTGCGTGGAGTAGTTTAGTTAAGTGTATTTTGTTTAGGTTGTTAATGGTACTATGATGAATCCACTCAAGTACAGGATATTCTCAAATTAAAAAGTATTAAGTAGATCACCTGAAGATTAGTGTCACGATGTCATGTGATTGCCAACCGTGTGAAGCTAAGTAAGCTGTCAATTAATTTCGGTATGATAATACAACCATATGAAACGAATTTCATAATTCATATCGAACATATAAAAAATAACATTGTTCAGTAGGTAAACAACTCAGTCCGCCACTTACGAAAATAACAAAGAAAATATTAAATTAGCAGGATCCATTTTAATTAAACATTACGCAATAGCTAAGAAACAAGGAGAGATCATGTGGAGTATGGATCAATCGAGGACGCAATTGCTAATTTAAAATAATGAAAGGTGTTGTTGCAATTTTACATAACCCTTAAACCAACCAACCAAATCCGCTCAGTCACAAATAATAATAAAAAAATTCATAAACGCAAAAATAAATAAAGCAGATAAACATCAAATTTCTCCTTCGAATTTCGATATATATACAAATACGTACATTAAAATCTTCCCATTTTTCTCCATCGTCGTCATGGTCTCTGTAGAAGATGCTCACTCTCACTCTTCAGCCCTCCCTATGTCACATTCAGGGTTAAGCCGGTCAATTGGCCGGTCCATGCGAACCGTCCGGTCCACCGTATTCACCGCCGGTTCAAACGATTCGAGCCACAGCACGCCCAATGTCCCTCACAATCTCACGACGGACTCTCTCATCGATTTCAAGCTCAATCAGCTGTCGGCCACGGCGGCGAAGGGCGGCGGAAGCCCGACGTCGGACGCCTCCCGTGCAGCCGAGATGGATGAGTTTCTAGAAGTTTCCAGAGCCTTCTCGGAGTTCTCCGCTTGCTCCAGCGACATCTCCGGCGAGCTTCAGCTCCTGGCCGCCGTACCTTGTCCTGGTAAGAGTCCAGACGGCGGTTCGGTTGCCGAGCCTAGCTCCGAACCCGAACCGTGTTCTGGGTTTTTGGAGAGAGAGAGCTTTTCCACGGAAATAATCGAAAGCATATCGCCGGAGGATCTTCAGCCCACCGTGAAGCTCTGCGTCGACTGCTTGCAGTCGCCTTCTACGGCCATGAAGAGATCCGCGGCGGCTAAACTGCGCTTGCTGGCCAAAAACCGCGCCGACAACCGCCTTTTGATCTGCGATTCCGGCGCCGTGCCGGCGCTGATCCCCCTCGCCCGCTGTCCCGACCCGTCGACCCAAGAGCACGCCGTCACCGCGCTGCTGAACCTGTCCCTACACGACCAGACGCGGCGCGTGATAGCACGCACCCCAGATTCGGTGAAGTCCCTCATCTACGCCCTCAAGACGGGCACCGACGCCTCGAAGCAGAACGCCGCCTGCGCTCTGCTCAGCCTTTCCCTGCTCGAGGATTACTACAAGCTCTCCATCGGAGCCTCCGGCGCTATTCCGCCGCTGGTGCAGCTCTTGATAGGCGGCACAAACCGCGGCAAGAAGGACGCGCTCACGACCCTTTACAAGCTGTGCAGCGTGAAGCTGAACAAAGAGAGGGCGGTCAACGCCGGCGTTGTCAAGGCCTTGGTGGGGTTGGTCGAAGGAGGAGAGGTGGGCCTGGCCGAGAAAGCCATGGTGGTGATGAGCAGTCTGGCGGCGGTGGAGGTGGGAAGAGAGGCCATCGTGGAGGAAGGAGGGGTGGCGGCGCTAGTGGAGGTCGTGGAAGATGGCCGGAGTTCGAAGGGCAAGGAGTTCGCCGTCATGACATTGTTTGAGATGTGCAGAGAGAGCTTCGCCTGCAGAGGTTTGCTCGTCAGAGAAGGTGGAATTCCGCCGCTGGTCGCCTTGTCTCAGAATGGGACACCTAAAGCTAAACACAAGGTTCTCCTCCTTTTGTTTCTTTTTTCCTTTCTAATTTGGCTTCGTCGATTGGAATTGGGCGATTGCCCTATTTTCTTGACGCCTACATTGTCAAGGATGGTAATTGATTGTTTCATCTTTACAACCTTAACTTCATTTGGTTCTCTTCTAAGTTAGTTTGGTTCATAGCATAGCAGAAGTCATATTGCGTTAGGCATGTTGTTATTCAACTTTCATGATTGCCAAGGAATTGCAGCCGTATGTGTGTGATGGGATGGGAAATCAAATCACTACTTTGCTTCTTTGTTTCTTTTTACTGAAGAATAAGATATTTGTTCTTTTTTTCTTTGTTTATTACAGGCTGAAGCACTTCTTGCATACTTGAGAGAATCGAGACAGGAAGCTTCGTCTTCTTCGAGTCCTTGAATGGAGGAAGTATTGCTATCATCTAGACAGTATGCACCAACATATATATATATATATATATATATAATACTTCAATTCTGCTTTTGGATTGGTTTGCTTTTTGTTTTTTTGATAGTTGTGTGTGTTGTATAGAGTTAGTTGATGAAAGTTGGTTTTTTCATTCCTACTTTGTATAGAGAGGTGTGGTGTGCTTTTTAGAACATTCTACGGTTTTGATTAAGAAATAGAGTACGAGTATAAAGGACGGCAGAGCAGATAAAGCTGCTTGCTTGCTTTGCTAGTGATTATTAAAGGAAGTGCCTACCTTTAAAGTTGTGAAATTTACGAGTCAGGCCCAAACAATGTTTTAAATTAGGTTTTAGGCTTTTAGATAAATTTATAGTTTTAAGAATCCGATTTTTATGAAATTTAGTGATAAGGACCGAAATTTTTACAAGTGTTATACAGTGTGCATGAAGTGGTACTGTAGGTCTATAAAGTGGTACTGTAGACCCATGAAGTGGTAGTGATGAACAGTAAAGTGGTACTGGTGAACAATGAAGTGGTACAGAGAACCCTTAAGTAATTCTGCAAAAATCGATCATTAAAACTATGAATTTTCTGAAAAGGTCCTTAAATCTAAATAAAACTTAAATCGGGCCCGACTTTAAAAATCCCTTTAATATTTTTATGTTTATTTTCTTTTATGTGTTCTTTAAGGGCCGGAAATGTGTGGACTTTGCCGGTGGACCTACCTACCGACATGCAATTGTAACATACATTTGAAGACCAAAATGAAAAAATTAAAGAAAAAGTAACCGCTACCACATGATTGAATTGAAGTTGAACTATATATATATACACAAATCATATATATATATATATATATTCCAACGACCATATATCACTGCGTAGGTAGGTAGGTTGGTTGATTGGTAAAGGCGAATCTCTATATTTTGTTTAATGGGGGCTTTGGATCTTTTTTTTTGTGTGTGGCGCATGCGCATATGCTAGCAATACGTTAAATTTATATATACTACAAATGCGCCAAATTCACTAGATGTGCGTAGGTTTATGCACTGATAATATGTATCAGTTTTTCTTTTTTAGTCTGCGCTTATGTATGTAGAGGTAAGGTGGGCGCAATATTACTTCCTCTTCATTAACGGGATTGACTTTGGACTGTGTATGCTGCCTTGCTGATTATTTCATCGGCGTCCGAGCGTAACAAATATATATAAATATATATATATATATTATTGTTATTTATTTTAATGGGTTAAATAAATTGGTGGGTACCAAATGGGATGAGATATGTGCTTGGCGTGGAGCAGCAGCACAATTGGTGCTCTATTTTATGTACAAGAAATCTAAGCCATCAATGAATGTATACTTCGTACAAGTGCGACGTTACGGCCCTTCTTCAGCTTTTTGTACTATATTTTTAAGAGCAACTTCATGCAAATGCGCAAAAGTTCACTTCTGCGCCACCATATGTATGATAATAATAATTATGGTTAAGAGTAACTTTTGCGCATTTGTGTATATTTTTCAGATCAACTTTGTACCAGCAATCGGCCTCTAAGCGACTTCATCTTCCCCAAAGCTAACAGCTTGGTGAGCTAAATTGTTCTGTCGGGTAAACATCGGGGACCAATTTAGGTATTCTCTGGAAAAAAAAAAAAAAATATGCGACTATAGTAATCCGATTGTACGATGTCCCTCTTCTCCTACAAATGTTACTCCCCTTTAGATATCATAGATCTGATTTTCCATTTTCCCCTTTACTTTTTTTTTTATCTTAATTTGATTTGATCGTCTCTGTCCATCGGCCCGAGCCCGACAATAGAGGGTCTGAAATTGGGCCGAGAAAAAAATTCGGCCGACGCGATCGATTGAAGTTGATAAAGACCCAATCTTCAGATCTTCTGCTTCAGCTTTGTACTTTTGCGGAAGCATCGAGACCCTAGTAAACGAAATCCCGAATCGTCTTAAATCAGGTAAAATTTCAGATGTTATTGTTGGTCCAGCCACTGCAGCCAAAGAAGACCGCCCATCAAAGGAGAAAAAAAATAATAATATTATAATAATATTATTATTTTATATATATAATAATTTAATGAACGGCTGATATTGAATGGCGACGCGGCGAATTCTTGGCCACCCGTTTTGAGCGGTCCAGAAGAGCTGAAGACATCTATAATAGGCTGAGGATTCTTCAGTTATTATTATCACAAGCTCATTCGAGTTTTACTATATATAGAGAGAAGTAGTTCGAGTGAATTGTGAGGTTATCAGTTCAGGTAGAAACTGATAGGGTTCCACATCCACAGAGAGGTGTGAGGTAAACACGAGTGGTAAAAGTGAGATAGTAAAAATTCGAGGGTTGTAATTTTTACTATAGTGAAGATTTTGCCGACTCGGCCGTGGTTTTTCCCTCTTCGTTAACAGAGGGTTTTCCACGTTAAAGTTCTGGTGTTCTTTCTTACCTTACGGTAATTTTATTTTTACCGTGGTAGTTACTGTGCGGGTCCCACCAAATTTACCCCGTGGGTCCCACTTCTCCCTATCGTCGTACCGAGCCAAACCAGGACCAGTTCCGCTGCGGGGTCCACTGACCACCGCGGGGCCCACCACCATTCCCAACAGTTATCGGTCAGATTCTTTATTGTTTTTCACCTTCCGTTGTCACATTTCTTGAACGAACCATTGATTATCTTCTGCAGATCGATGGAAACGTATCATGCTCCGTTTTGACGGAGGAATACGTGCCCGTGGAACGCCTGCATTCCGTACGTTTCTAATTAGTTGTTGTTTTGGATTTTCTCCATCGGTTTTCCTGCGAATTTCTTATTATCATACATAGAGGGCATGAAAAAGTACTAAACATTGGTGTCTGTTGGCAGCGGTGTGATGATGATTATGCCTCAGGGGGAGTTAGTGGAGAACCGAGCACATGCGTTGATAACGAGAGATTGTTGTTGCTGAAGCATGAGGCCGAACTATGCTTGGATCGGTTCAATAAGAAAAATGTTTTGACGTTTTTCTTCTTTTTGTATATCTGATCTTTTTTTTTTTTTTGTATAGTCGTGCTTGATGAATATCTGTTCCTTTTTCTTGGTTGGTTGGTTCAATAGGGTAAGAATTTCGTTGCGTCGGAGATAGTCAAGCTCAACAAGGTCAAAGATTATCGTGTCAGCTGTAGCTACCTGACATTCAGGGCCCGGGATTCTGAAAGCTGTAGCTACCTGACATTCAGGATTCTGAAAGCGGTGAAACTTGCAATTTTCGAGGCGTCATCGAGCCATCTTCCGAGCAAGTCCTGCTCTGTGAGATCAAGGTTAGGTCCCTATTTTGCAGAGATTGTTATGTATTGATTGCCGCTGGTTATATTTATTGTGAAATGTTCCGAGGCACAATCCATAGCACGGATTAATGTTGAATTATTCGTTAATTGTCTTTGAGTGTCTACTTTCAGGCTGATGTCGTAAGTTATGACTGGACCGTGCCCTCCTGGGCCATTCCCATTATAGGAGAATTCAACAAACTGTAGGTACAGAGACTGAGAATTAACTTGTTATTGTTTTGCTGTATTATGTTACTGAACTGTTTCTTTTTTGGCGGGACCCCAAGCGAAACAGTACCTGCTTGGCATGATACTGAACTCCCTCCTCTTTTCGCCGGGAATCGAAGAAGCCCTTCCAAACAAGCTGCCGGGGATGATGATATGGAGTGGGACCATGTGTAATGTGGTTGTGATGTTGTTTCTCGTTGCTCTTCCTTGCTTGCTGTTAAATACTCCTCTAAAAAGAACGTCGTTTAAGAATTTTTCACACGTATTAAGACATGGGTTAAAATGTCTTTTATACCCTCGTTATAGTCATGTAATTATTATTCCACTTACAGTAGAAACTCTATTAATACCCTCGTTAATACAGTGTATTTGCAGTGGTAATAGAGATGGGAAAGAGGGGCTGCGATGAAGATGATGAAGAAACCCTAACTTTTGGGTTAAATGGGCTTCTTGATGTGGGCCTTTTTAATTTACTTTTAAAAAATAGTTCAAATATTATAAATCTTACAATGATCCAATTGAATTTAACATATTAAAGTTTATTTTCATGTTTCATTAAAATAAACACATAAAAACGTAACACCCAAAAATTGATTTTATGCAATTGATTAATTAATTTTATTTAACACAATCATCAACTCATGAGAAATCATCAACGTTTATTTTCTTTGTCTCACAAACAAATTCTATATATGTATTTACTAAGAGTGACATATTATATATAATATTTATATTATAGAATTCGCCTCAGTTTTTTAAGGCGACCGCCTTATTTACGCCTCGCATTTGATGCAAGGCAGTGGGCTCTCGCCTTTTTGCGCCTCTCGCCTTTAATAACTATGGTTGTGTAGAAATTCTGGGCCGGACCTCCGGTAATTATTAACCGTTAAAGAGGCCCACGCACATGCGTCACACGGAGGATCGGTGCCCGGTATAAGCTTGATGGGGTTCCTTCTTAAAACCAATTGGTGTTAAGAGGAGTGGTCCATCAAGCTTATAAACCAATTTAATTTCTTTGTGTGTTTCGGTGTGGGACTTCATCACCTCACACGTGATATACTTCAACACTCCCCTCCTCACGTGTGAGCCCATGTCTTTTTAAATTGGGCGTGTCTGTCCATGTTTTTTTTAATTGAGTCGGATCTCTGCCCGCTCTGATACCATGTAGAAATTCTGGGCCGGGCCTCCGGTAATTATTAACCGTTAAAGAGGCCCACGCACATGCGTCACACGGAGGATCGGTGCCCGGTATAAGCTTGATGGGGTTCCTTCTTAAAACCAATTGGTGTTAAGAGGAGTGGTCCATCAAGCTTATAAACCAATTTAATTTCTTTGTGTGTTTCGGTGTGGGACTCCATCACCTCACACGTGATATACTTCAACAGGTTGTGGGTGAGTTTCTTTGCAACGTCTTTGCTGACGCTCGCTTTCTCAAGCTTCAGCCGCAACCCAGCCGCACACATACGCACACCCTCATCGCCTCTTAGCTCTCACCCTCACTGTCGCCTCACAGTGATTAGGGGTGAAAGATGAGCCGAGCCGGCTCGGCAAAAGCTCGGCTCGTGCTCGATATAAATGAGCTCGAGCTCGTTTATGTCGATCTCGAGCTTGAGCCTGGATATAGTGGCTCGAAAGCTCGCGAACAGGCTGGTGAGCTTTTTTTTTTAAAGTTCTTTATATTTTTATATTAATTAATATTATTTTTCTAATTTAAATATTTTTATTAGAACTTCGATTTTTTTTAAATTTTTTATATTTTTATGTTAATTTATATCATTTTTATTACTTACTATTTTTTTTAATTAAAAACTCGAGCTCAACTGACTGTAAATGAGCTCGAGCTCGAGCCGTGAGTTGAAAAGCTGGACGAACTCGAGCTCGAGCTCAGCTGTAAGGGCTCGAGCTCGAGCTCGGCTCGTTTACAGCCCGAATAGTGATACACACTCAAATGGGAAAAAGAAGCAAAATTGAAAACCTGGGATGGTAAAAAGATTGTGATATTCGATTTTCTCGAGTTTGTTACGGAGAAAAGCGAGAGAGAAGATGACAGTGTTCATTATCCAGTACATACCATAGATTCGATAATCAGGTAGAAAGGAACAATGACATATAGCAAATAAAATAAAAACGTAAAGTAATAATAGGAACGGATCTAACAATAAAGCGTTTCAGTAATGAGCTGTGAGCTTGATTCGCTGGTGTCTCCCACGTTTTCATCCGAGTTACCATCATTCCTACCTTCTTAAAACAACTCTTGTCCTCAAGAGTTGGCATAGGCTGGGAACTGTTGGTGCAAGTTGAACTAGTCCTCCCAAGTGCTATCTTTCGGTGCGGCGTTAAGCCATTTGACCAATACCCGAGTCACCGGCCGATTGTGTCGTTTAACGAGCATCCTCTCCAAAATGGCTTCGGGCTCCTATATAATATGGCCATGAGAATTCAGAAAAGAAGGTAGATGTGGAGAAACCTGACCTGAACCCACGCATTTCTTGATCGATCTGAGAAACATGAAATGTAGGATGTATCTTGCATCCTTCCGGGAGTTGTAGGCGATAAGCAAGCAACTGTTCCAACCTTTTGCAACACTTTGAAGGGACCAAAGAAACGGGCAGAGAGCTAATGATAAGTATGAGGTTTAAGAGACAGCTGCAGCTTCACGAACACCCAATCATTTGCCTCAAATGACCTCTCGCTTCTCTTTTTTATCAGTCTGCACCTTCATTCTATTCTGAGCCTTCAAGAGATGGTTCCTCACTAAACGAATAGTAGCATCTCTGTGTGCTAAACTTCTATCCACCAACTCAACATTAGAAGCGTCTTCCAAGTATGGGATATGGATAGGAGGGGGTTGTGCGGATCGTAGAATGATAATTGGTACATTCTGCTAGGCTAAGCCAATGTATCCTTTCTCTAGGCCTGTCGCCGCGCACGCATCGGAGATGGCATTCCAAGCATCTATTTACCACCTCCGTCTGACCATCTGTCTGCGGATGGTAAGCAGTCGAAGTTAGTAGCTGAACGCCTTGAAATCAAACGCCTTGAAATTTGCATGAAGTTGCTCTAACACATATACACAACTGCGCAAAAGTTGGTAGATGAACGCCTTGAGGTAATGCGAAGTCACATATAAGAATAATAAATATGGTTAAAAGTTAATTCTTTTTCCTATCCAATGTTCATTTTTAGTTTGGGCGAAAGAAAGTAATAAGCTTAACGTGCAATATATAGGAGAGGCGCTTGACGCGCTGCTACGCATCATACGAACCAAATAAGGAAAACCCATCAAAGTTATACATTAATTTGAAATGGAATTAATATTCGTAAAATACATACTTGATCCTTTTGGCACAAGCAAAATCACGGATTATTACGATGAAATTAATGCGCCACCCTTAAACACATGAAACATATTTGATAGTTAAGCGTGACGGTGGAACTTTACTCTCTCGGAACAATTAAGTCGATTTTCGCAATCACCAGAATTAAAACCCTTCATCGAAAAAACAAAAAAAACCTAACAACAATAAACAAGAAGCCTACATCAAACACAGATCTCTAACGCATAATAGATACGCTCACACAAACTAGCTGCTATGATCCACCTACAATTCTTTCATGAAATCATTTATATATATAACTATACTTTTCTTTCCCCCTCTTTAAGGGTGCGTTTGGTCCGCGGAAATCGACACGGAAAAGAAAAGAAAAGTGTGGTGTTAAGTATCGAATCATTGTACTTTACCGTTCACGCGTCGTGCAATTATATTTTTTCTTTTCTTTTCCACGTCGAAATCCACGAACCAAACGGAGCCTAAATCTCATCTCCAGGCAGAACATGTGACCAATGCTCTGTTCTTCCACCCAAGATACAGAGCACCATCACCTTCAGCTATTCGATAATTTGAGCTGTACTCTTTCAACATGTCCCCCACAGCACCGCTCACCGAAGAACTCAACGCCAACTGAGAATAACCAGCCATCGTAAGCCTAACCCTCCATTTCCCATAAAGCTCGTGCCTTTCCACCCTATCGATCCCCTCGCAAGCTATGATATTCACGACGTCCCTCGCCACGCAGTGTTCTTCAGCACTAGTCCTCTGCCTATCGTCCCTTTTCCTCGCAGCATCTATGGACTCAAACATCGCCTTGTAATAATCTAACGTTTCGCAGAACCTCTGAAAAAAGGTCCCAGTGTTGGTGTTCGATTCTTGCTCGACGAGGGTCACCACCTTCGGGGAAAGGCTCTTGACCAGCCTCAGTAATCGGTCCCTGTGGTTCGTAGTGCTGACGCTCTCGTCGGGCATGTGGTGGAGAATGTACGGGAAGTTCACCGCAAGAGCTTCTCCGTGGCGTATCTGAAGGTTATGCAGCTGAACTTCTGAGCCTATGATCGCAGCTGCGTTGAACTCAAATTGCACGCCGCACGACTGAGCCACCTTGGCTAGCCTCTGGCCGACCAATTGGAGACCGCCACCTCGTGCGTGGGCCGACTGAGGGTCGTCGACGCCGGTGACTCGGACAGAAGGGGGCCCGCCTGGCCTTTGAGAGATGGCTTGAATGAAGGAGATCCACTGACTGCCTTGGGCTATCTGAAAGTCTATGATGTGGATGCTTCTTTCGTTCTCCATGGCTTCTGAGATTATCACGTTGGATGAAGTGTAGGCGAACTTGTAATAAGGACAGATCTGGTACAGGACGTGCATGTAAGACATCAGCTCTGAGCTTGTGGGCTCGTTGCACTTCAGCTTCTTGTATATAATGCTCCCGGAGGATAAGAGCTTCGCCCTTAGCCCTTCCAACATGTAGGCACCGAGCCTCTGCAGAGGGTCGCCGAAGACAGAGACGTTCCTCTGCAAAACGTCCATTAATGCCTCTGCTGCTAATATAGCAACTTCTCTGTCGGATATTGAGAGTGTGTCTGATTCTGATATTATTTCGGCACATGCCATGAGCAACTGTGTAAGGTCCATTCTTGAAGCCATGTCAAGAATTCTATCATATTTTGTGAACTGAGAAGGTTGAGAGACTACTCCGTCGAAGAAGCTATGATCGTCAGCGTCAGAATCTGGACCGAGCAGTTCGTGTCTTATCTCCGAAAGAATGTGCATCAGCTTGTTGCCATCGTCGACGCCAGATAAGCCACTCAAGGGCGAATTGGTAATATCTGACGAGTGATGAATATCCGAGACATATGAGTATGAGCCCTGCGGAGAGAAGGGACTTGCGGTTGAAGATGAAGTGAGGGCAGAGGGCGAACTGTAGGAAGCAAAATCTGCAGCTGGTGCTGATTCCAGAGTGAAGAACTGGTCTGTGCATGTTCCGAAAGAAGCTTCCGTTGGTTGGGTTTTCTTAGAAGTTCGGTTTTTGTTGGGAGGGTGAGAACTTGTGAAGCAGAACGGGCTGTAGAAGCTGGAGGAAGGTGATTGAGAATCTTGCGAGGCGTGCATTTTTTTTCTCACAGAAGTCTCAAACAAGTAGCTCTGGACGCTGAGATTGTGTGCTATAACAAGATTATTCTTTGGTGAGACGATGAGTGGTATTTTCTAGGAGAAAGTGTCATTCGCCTACGATGTTGCGAGAACTACTTCAAGGAAAACCTGTCGTTAGAAAAGAGTGTAATGTTAAACTAAGGCATATGTGCAACCAAACCAATTATGCAACCTCTCGGAAAGTAATAAGAACAACGAAATTAAGAACATTAAACAATCTAATTGCCTTAAACAGATAGCATATCATGTTATTTCCTATAGAAAATGAATGACGAGCAATTAATTGAACAATCACATACCATAAAACCTATCGTGCATAGCCAACTGAGCTCACTAGAGCCATTATGACATTCATCTGTCTTATTAACCATAAACTTGCTTCCTCAACACAAACCCCACTACTTATTTTTCGCACTATCAGTGCTATGCCTCTTTAAGTCATATTGAAAGAATTCAAAAACACGGACAACAACATCATAACCACTACAAGCACTATTTCAGCTACCATGTATCTTGATTTGTAAACACCTTATTGAAAGCTATCACTGTATAAAAAGCGCCTCTCTCAGGCCTCAATCAGTCATAAACAAAAATTGACCAATATGAATCATCAAATAGAAAAGAACCTTCAACAAAAGGAAAAATAATACTGCGCCGACAATCTACAGTTTTAATCACGACTTTTATTTCTAAGCCGCCAATAAATTACGCAAATCTAGAAGTGAAAATCCATGAAAAGCCACAAACGAATCAAGGCACCTGGATGAAAAATCATCATTACCTAATAAAAACTTATCCTCATCAACCTCAGAAAAACAGAAACAAAAAACAAAGTTTTGCTTCGATTTCGCAACCACGTCGCTCAAAATTCCAAATTACTAGCTAAAAAGGATCACCATAAATGGTTTTCAACAACCAGTCGATCGTGCTCACATACCTGTGGTGAAAATCAGCTGAATCAGTTGTGGATCTGAGCAAGAGAGAGAATTACTGCTTGTGATTGAAATGATGGAAAGTATTTGTTCGTCAAAGCCGTCTGCTCTTATTTTATAGCTGGACTACCGTTTGTTGGGCATTAATTGCCCTTCGTTATAAGAAAATATTACGTAATTGCCCTCATTAAGAACTTTCCCCCAACATATAATCTATATTTCTATAAAATAATACCAGTACATGAATATCGTTTATCCAATATGTGTACGAATTGAATTTGAATTAATTAACAAGTCAACATGTGTTATATAGTGTTATACTTACACTGCGATGCAAGTCAATTATTTGTCTTAGTTATCTTACGGAATTTACGTATTTCGTTATATCACGTATTCAATTTTTTCATAGCATCTTCAAACAAAAAACTTTTATATATTAAATTAAATGAAACCGCGGGCGGAGAAGTCAAGAAGGTTGTATGTAATGAATTTTTGTCTTCATTAATGAACTAAGGATATGATGCATCTTGAAACCGTCCACGTACAGTGGCTGAAATGTAATAATGATGAAACGAAGGGGTCATTTGTAAACCTACTTTTATAACCGCGTTTCGGAGTATTTATTGTTTTCTTGTCCTAATCGACGACCTTGTTCCGAGAAGCCCCCACAAGAATACTTCTATTTATTTTATCTTAGAAAAAGAATATATCGATATTGTAATTTTTCAGAAAAAGCATGCGTCATGTTATTACTGCTATTGTATCCTTTTACCAAACTTTCTTATTTTTTAATTCAGTACTCATGATACATTGGTCCTATGTTGTTTGTTTATCTTTGAATACTTTAGTCTACTTAATT
This sequence comes from Craterostigma plantagineum, assembly GCA_027422505.1. NCBI lineage: Eukaryota > Viridiplantae > Streptophyta > Magnoliopsida > Lamiales > Linderniaceae > Craterostigma > Craterostigma plantagineum. The sequence goes on along the minus strand of JAPQWV010000033.1, from coordinate 243,237 downwards.
CAAAGTGTACGTGAGTTCCATCATAAAAAAAAAAAAGAAAAGAAAAAAAAAAGAAAAGAAAAGGTACTTATTGTCTCAAATGACATCATTATCGTTCGTCGATCACTCTTCAAGTTGGGATAATGTTACAAGTAAAACTGCTATTCCACTCCATTCCATAATAGAAATGGAAGTTTCATTTGTAGATGTGTGATACTACAAAAAAGTTCTATTTCTAACTTCTTGTCAATTGAATCTCATACAAGCTTCAAATCATTAAATATATATTGAATAAGAAGGCCAACGAAGCCCAGCAAAGAAGTCCACTAGCTAGAGATGTCTTTTTTTTATCATTATCCAAATAAATTCGACAGCCATCTTTATCTTTCTCCATCTATTCTTTTCCTTAAATAACAAGAGACCATCTTTGATTGGATATTCTTATTTCTTACATAAAATATTAGTCATAGACTCGATATATTAGATTAGTACGCTTGCCCCTCCTACAAGAAGGAATGAAATAAAATTGGCAATACAAATATAAAATTATCCAAGTTGATCTTTATATACTGCAGATAAAATCATTAAACTACATTTAGTGGTCAATGCTTATGTGGGGCTAAATATTCAGTGTCAAAATCAAAAGATTTTTAGAGCGGAGTCATCCTGGCGTCATCGTATTCTCATCTCGCACCTAATGTTCAAGAGATATCTTCTTAACAAAATAGAAAAAAAGGAATTATTTATTGTGTGACAAATAAGCACTTCTAACCAATTTTTACATGAAATAATAAGACAAAATTTTGTGGAGTGGACCATGATCGCCTTAAAACATCATCACAAGGTTGCTGCACACCAAACTCCAACATGCTTTCACATATGAAATTAATTCTTACAACATCTTCATAAGTTCCACAAGGAGAACATAAATTCAATATAGCTATTACATTATTTGTTAAGAGTTTTTCTGTTGAAATATGGTCTACTACAATATATCTACACATTACAGATATGAGATATGTATCAAAAAGTTTTTTTTTTTTTTCTGTTTTTAGTATTTCGTGTTTCTTGGGACAAGTTTCAATCTCCACATCCAAAAAAAGTCCTAAATCTTAGGTCTTTCGTTCATAAATGCTAATGAATCAGATCTCTGATCACTCCTTTACTCAGTATTGGATTAGACCACATTGAATTAGCTTTGAGCTTTAGTGCTCCATGAAGAACGTATCCTCATCCTATTAGTACACGTTGTAAGAAGATAAACAAGAAATTATTAACTTTTTAATTTTTTTACGTACGGTAGGTAATAAGAGTGGGTCCCTTCCCCAGCTTGAGTGCTCTTGGCACCCATTAACGCTAACAGCACTCCATCAAAATGGCTGAGATTGAAGAAAATGGTCTCAGTATAAATAAGTGGGAATGTGGGGTTTGTTAGAAAGCACTGAGTTCAGCAATATATACCCTGTTTTTAGGCGTAAAAAAGATTTCTTTTTTCCCATCAGTTTCGAGCCTTAAGCGAATAAAAAATGAGTTACGTCGGCGTTGGCGTGAGCCCAGGTGGTAATGTCCCCGTATACCATAGCAGTAGCAAGGTGAAGACGATTGACAGAAGGATCAGAGTTACAGAGTTGGTCTTAAGGTGTTTGATATTTGGTCTGGCCATCGTTTCTGCTGTTTTGATCGCCACAGACTCTCAGGTTAGGGAGATCTTCGCCTTAAGGAAGAGGGCTAAGTTCACGGACATGAAGGCACTAGTGTAAGAACAATAAGATCTCTTGAATGATTCTTGGGATGAATGCTCTGTTTTTTCTTTTTTTCTCTTTTCTTCTTTCTGATGAATCTCTTATGAATGCTCTGCTTGCTGCAGTTTCTTGGTAATAGCTAATGGGATAGCTGCTGCGTATTCGCTATTACAAGCAGTTAGGTGTGTGGTTAGCTTCGTTAGAGGGAGTGTTCTGTTCAACAAGCCCTTGGCTTGGATCATATTCTCTGGCGATCAGGCGAGGCTCCTCTGTTCTTTCATCAGTTTACTGTTCTCTTATTACTACCTCATTTCCTCGTTTTATTACAAAGGGATGATCTTGGCTCAGAATTCTTGACACATAGAATGATTCCTTGAGATGCCCTTTTTCCTTACCTAAGCTATTCATTCATACTGTACTAATATGATTTCATCAGATGATGGCCTATTTGACCTTAGCTGCTGTGTCAGCCTCGGCACAATCTGCTGTGTTTTCCAAGTTAGGACAATCTCAGCTTCAGTGGATGAAAGTCTGTGATCTGTACGGAAAATTCTGCAACCAAGTCGGCGAAGGCATTGCAAGCTCTGCCCTCGTCGGTGTTTCGACGATCTTCCTCTCTGCTATTTCTGCCTTCAGCCTCTTTCGTCTCTACGGAGGAGATGACGAAGGAAAGAATGTCATCGACCGTGGAAGATCGTCGTGGTGAATGATCGTTCAAGCGCAGTGTTTAAGGTTGTTTCTTGGATCTTTCTTAAACTCGGAATCTGATGTACTTTGAATTTCTGTCCTTGGAGTTATTAGATGGTTGTGTTTGTTGTTTGTGATAAAGAGTAACGAAATGTAAGAGTTTTCTTCTATGTTGGTTCGTGGCGAATAATGCTGTAAGTAATCTTATCGTTCTTCTTTCTACTCTTTTTCATACAAGTCAACCTATCAATGCGACCAAAAAATATTCTTGAATAATGTAAGATATATGGAGAGCGGCTTTTTAAGTATTTCTGAAAATGACTAAGCTCTAGTGAAACAATATTTTTAAAAAATCGAAATTTCCACCATGTCCATATCCAATGGGCCAAGGCCTATAATGAAGTAAAAACAAAGATAGGATAGGAGGAGGACTAGAGAATATTTGTAGATATAATATAAGTATTCGACACGTCCTAGGTTTTGGAATCTCCTTCAATTTCCGACAAAAGTCTTCTCACATATCTCACTGACAGCAAAGCAATAGACTCGCAATCTGCCCAGCGAATTCTCCGAAAAAGATGGTAGTATATAATCTTCCCTCCTCAATCTACGTTATCTCAAATCATATATAACATTGTTCGATAATCTTTTATTTTGTTCTGCGTCTGAGAATCTTGAATTCTTGATTAGTTGAATGCTAACATCTTAATTTGCAGTTAAGATATTCTCCCTTTTGTTTTTCTGTCAATCGCTAGTCTCTTCCGTGTGTGTCTGGGTTTTCTTTACTGTTACATTCTTGGATTAGCAGTAGTTTGAAGCTTTGAGCTGCAAGAATATGCCGGCGGAAGCTTTTTTTTTTAAACTGGAAATATATTATAATTAGGGTTTCCTTTTTTATTCCATAGTGGGCTTTTTTGGTTCTTCTTCTGCTATATCTTCTTGAACAATTTATGAATTTCTGTAATCTTTTTTCCTTATCTTTTCCTTGTCGTCTTGACTGTTCTCCTTCTTCTAGATTATCTTTTAAATTTATTGAAATTCATAATTTTCTGGGGCCGTACGTCCATGACTTTCCTTCCGCAGCCTTCTTTTTCTATCTTAACCAAACAAATTAAGCAGTCATTTAATATATACATGTGAAATTGAATTCTCGGAGAAGTGAGAAGAGACAAAGACCAAGATAGCTTTCAATTCAACCTATTTACAGACAGTTTTCCAAAACTGCATATGTTTGTATGTTTACACCATATACGCAATAATACTATTACAATTTACATGTTGGCATCCCAGCTAAAAAATCCTCATTTGTCATCATCAGATAGCATAGTAACACAACAGATTGCAATGTGTATAAATACATTAGGGTTTTCATTTTAATTTCTTTCTTGGCGTAGACTGCGTCGAAGAGACTCGCCGAGAAAAAAGTCGCCAAGTTTGAGAAGAACGTAACACGAAGAGGATTGGGTCCATCTTCTTCACGCAAGAGCGATTTCGAACCAGCCCATATAGTTCTTATCCTCTTTGCGATTTGGTGGTCGCCTCATGTAAGTTATTACATCACATGATTTTGTGTTTTTTCGATAAACATGCATGTGACTGTTGAACCTTATTAAGATCATTGCAGTCAATACCTTATAAACAAGCATGGTGCTATTCTTACAAAATTTCTGATTTTAGGTTGTGAAATAGAGATACCGTACTATGAAGTTATATGTGCTTGTCATAAATTGGATTTTTATCATACCATCTATTTTTTTCTGGCTTAATTTCCATTTCATAAAAAAGTTGTCTTTATATATTTCTTCCTTTGCTTTGTAGTTGTCTTCCAGGTTGTGAGGATGGCTATCTATGGCGGCGGATCACCACCTTCTGATTCCTAAAAATGGCTGCTTTAGTATTCAATTCTTATCATATATGGCATTTACGGTGTATGTATGATAAGAAATCAGTTTCTGGCGTATGAAAAAAGTATATTATGCTTTTGTTATCTAATCTAACTATTACATATGGGAGGATGATGGAGAAATTAGAAACCTGAATTGCAGCCGAACCTGGACCCAAATTTAAACGGGTCGGATTCGGAATCAAACCGATCCAATTCAATAAAGAACGATCAAATGATTTAAAAATCCGACCATTTTTTTTTTTTCGGAAACGATTGGTTTTGCATTTTTTCAAAAAATTGTACAAGGCTAAGTAGCCAACCAGACCTTCTGCGTACACGGAATTCGCAGATAGGTAAATGCTCACATGGAGCCACAAAGTCAAAACATAAAAGAAAACATTCTACAGCATGCCAAAAGGAAAGAAAAGTTGTAAGCATAACAAGAAAGAGGCTCCATCACATCACGGTCCCTGCATTGGCATCCACATCCCTACAGCAACCACATCAGCGACACTCCAAGAACTCCGCCCACTCAAAACCTGCCATCTCAACTACAGTTTTATCCTCCTGCCATTCGCCCTTGAAGAGCCAAAGATTGCGGGTCTTCCATAACATCCAAAGTAAATAACCTGTCAATTGAACTCTATGTTGGAAGATTTCTTTTTTGGGTCCAGCGCACACAAATCCCCACCAATCATTAAAGCATCCAACCCCATCCTTAATGAAGTTCCAAGTCACCGGCGCTAACTTCCAAATATTGCATGCCCGGGGACATTTGAAAAAGATATGTTCCATGGATTCTTCACATTCCCCACAAGAAGAGCAAAACGTATCCAGCTGCACCCCCCTTCTTTTCAAATTTAACTTTGTGGGAAGGACATCATGAAGACATCTCCAAAGGAAGTGTTTCAATTTGTTCTTGATCCTCAGTTTCCAAACAAACAACCATAACTTTTTCATATTTTCCCCTCGATCACTGCTTTCAGGCTTGTCCTTACAAGGAGCACTATCCGAGAGCATTTTATGAGCAGAATGAACCGAAAAATTACCTTGCTTATTAGCGGGCCAGGATAGCTTAAGTCCAATTCTTTGGTTAGGGGTCAAGGCATCAAGCAAGTTGAACGATGAGCCATCCTCAGCTTGGTAAACAGCCCCGTTAATCAACACTTTTCTAGCTTGGAGCCAACATCTCCATAGCCATGAAGCTGATGCAGGAGCTTTAACTTTGAAAACGTCAGCCTTCGAAAAATATTTTGCCTTTAAAAGCTTGGCGACCGGCAGGTTTGGATTTGTAAGTATCCTCCACAATTGTTTGGCAAGCAGTGCATCATTAAAATTTTGAATCTCATGAAATCCAAGGCCACCATGTTCTTTGTCTTTCGATAGGGAGTTCCAGGCCTTCCAATGGAGCTTATGTCCGCCATTTTTGTTCATTCCCCACCAAAAGTCAGCAGCTAGCTTTGTTAACTCCTTGCAAATCTGAAATGGAAGTTTAAAGCAAGACATAACATAGACAGGAATAGAGTTAATCACAGCTTTAATGAGGACCTCCTTCCCAGCGCTGCTCAGAAATTGTGATTTCCAATTGGAGATTTTATTCCTGACAGCATTAGAAACAAACTGAAATGTTTCTTTTTTGGATCTTCCAATGAAGAGAGGAAGCCCCAAGTATCTAGCTTTCTGCTCCACTTTAATTCCATCCAAGATTCTCACAATGGCAATTTGATAAAAATTGAATCTTTACATTGACTCGGCGCACACGTGTACATTAACTTTAATTATTCTGTTTAAACGTCAGTCACATAATGTGGCAGGAATGAGGATTTTCCTCACTAAAATAATAATCACACTTGCTGAAATTACAAACCCTGCCGCCGTACCCGTAGTAGTAACCGTCGTAGCACGACGGAGGCTGCGGAGGAGGCGGCGGTGGAACTCCGTAACCACCGTAGTAGTAACACGGGCCACCACCGTGCCCTTCGTAGCACTCTCCGCAGCAGGTCCTCGCCGGAATACCCAGTGGCCACGGGTCAACGGACAGCGATGGATTTGGTAGAATCGGGTCAGGAGCCTTGGGCGGGTCGGGTTTCGGAACTTCCTTGGGTTCGCCGGTTCTTTCGGCTTTTCCACGGCGATCGGCGGTGGTTTCTCGGGCGCCTTAGGTTTGGGCGGCGCTTCGATTATCACAGGTTTGGGCTTTTCGGGCGATTTGGGCTCTTCAAACGTCACTTTTTTGGGCTTTTCGGGATATTTGGGCTTTTGTGGACCTTCGGGCTTTTTGGGCTCTTTGATTTCGATGCTCTTTATTACACCACAACCTTTGCAGCATATTTGGTCTCGAATTTTCTCTGGGCTGCAGCATACTACCGTTATTGTAACGGTATTCTCCTTTTCGTCGTAGACTTGATCCTTAATTTCTCTTGCCACGAAATTATTTCACGCAAGAAATTGGAAAAAGAAACAAGAAAAAACTCAATCATTGATTACCTTACCACTTCAAAGAATACAAGTCACAAACGTTGTCATTTGACGATTCTTTGTTAAATTAAAAAGTAACGTTTGTGAAAGGGTGATTAGGACGTGCCGTGTCTTAAAGAGGATAGGTTGCATTGCATTGCACCATCTTTTTCGTTATGAAAATGAAATGGGAACTTGCAAAGGTAAATAATAAATAAACAACTACATATAAAATTCTCGGACGTCCATAAGTCCAGCGAGATCGAATTTCATGAGTGGATGGAAGTGAGAAAGGTGATTTTCTTTTCAATTCATTTGTTAAAAATCGCACCTTTATGGAAAAAAAAAAAAAAAAAAAAGAGGAAAGAGATGGTATAGAACTCACCTGGGAATTTACAGAGGACTTTCTTCACCTTCTTGTAGCAACATGGGCACCTCAGATCATTCACCTTCAGTACCATGATAGTCACCTGAAGATTGTTATTACACCATTCAACCAATGAAAAACACTTTCTGATTATCGTCAATCGAATATTCACGATCAAGTAGACATGGATAGATTGATCGATAGATACCTTCTCGCCCATGGCTACTAAGTTGAGAGAGACCTTTGAGGATGTAAAATATACGAGTCTATGAAAGGAAAAGGAGGACAAAGATACATATATAATATATATTTATATTTGTGTGTTTTATTTAGGGTAGAGGAAAGCCAGAACAAAGTAAAGACAGATACAAAGCTACACTGGCTTTAGTTAGTTAGAGATTGGACATAAAAATAAATGAATTGCCGATTATTGAAACTTAATAGTATGGGGGCCTCTTGATTGCCACCTCCTACCATCCTACCTTAGGATTAATCAAGTTTTAAAGCTACTTATTCATATGTTAGTAACGATGTCGAACTGATGATGACACCAACGGTGGATTTATCCGATTGTATTCTCTCCATGTTAAATTGTCTAATAATCACACAATGATATATTACAATCTCCGACGATGTCGAATGATAATACATTCAAATATCCGAGTTAACGTTACAAAAGGTTAGAGACGAATTTCCCAGATAATCGTGTTAAATAGTTTATATTCGTCGAGAAATATTGATTGAATTGAAGTGTTGCCATGTGTTGAAGATATAAAGATGAGAATAAAATAAAAAGTTGGCAAGTGGATGATGCCTTCGCTTTCAAATGCTTAAATCACATCCGTCCATTTGATTACTTACAAGACTCGATGAAATAAATGCTCCAAAACAAAGATTACGCACAGAAAGAATACGATTACTCGACCAATTAACTATTCAATATATATAATATAATATATATTAATAGCCATATCCTATTTAACCTATACGGCACTGGCACCTCCACACAGCGGCGGACGGCGGCAGCTGCACTAAGACGAGGAGACACGGCTCACATCCGCCGCACTGGCCGTGGCACCTCGGCGGACTTGACCCCTGCAAAAGCCTTCCTGTTCCAATGCTCGCCGTCGTCTCTGAAGAACGCTCCTCCTCCTCAAACGGCGCCGCCGCCGCCGCCTGGGTTTCTGAGAAGAAGAGTGCAGTAAGGATGATAGTTACCAAGAACACATTGAAGGCCTTCATCTTCTTGGCTAGATTATTTTATTTATTTATTTCTTTTTTTTTCTCTTGTTTTGTTTTTGGTTTATGTACGACTCTTAAATAGAGGGTATTGAGTCAAATGAAATCCCGGAAAAATTATTTTTTTCTACCTTATTGTTATCATTGTTTCCTTTTCTGTATCAGCAAGATTATAGGAATTATATATGTATATGTAAACGGAATACGTTCATTAGTAACAAGTGTTGCTTCTATACGTCGAGCAAAGCAAGAAAATAAAAGCCCAGAAAACCCAAATTAGTGAGGCCCAAGATCATTGGAACGAATAAATTGAACAAAAAAATAAGAGTTTTAACATGGTCCATAATCTCTTTCAAGAAGACACTGCCTTTCATAGTAATAACACAATATTCACACGTCCTTTGGGTTTGAAAATTAGTATTATGAGTCGCATATTTCATTTGTGTAAGAAAGAATGGTTTTTTTTTTTTTTTTTTTTTGCTTTGGGATGGTCAACTTTGTAAGAAAGAGAATCTCGAACCTTATGGTCCATGTTGGACACTTGCTGCTAATGCAACAGTTGACTCAAGTCTGACGCCTACCACTTGCCCATCGATATTTACTTACTTAGGCCAAATTGAATTTAAAATAAGACCCTCAAATTTAATAAAGGACTATATACAGATCGAAAAACCTTTCTTGTTTGTTTTGTAAGAATATGGATTAAATATTATAATTTTGGTATCTTTGTTATGGAGGCATAATTTCTCTTTGGGTCCACACCAAAACCATGCGCTATTTATGTGATACATCAACGTTATACTGATATATACATTGAACGTGACTTGAATGATCCATATATCTTCGGTTGGCAATAAAGGTGATGAGTCTTTGTTTCGTATAATTTCAATATTATTGCCAATGATTTATTTCATTTGCAGACAAACTTTATGTGGTAATTGGTTAGGCAAATGCATCCTCATTAAAAGGGAAACGAACGAAGTTTGTTCGACTCATCAACTTGCATTTCCAACTCACATGGTGCTTAATTTAAGTGGGGCAATATATACATATACATAACTTAGATATTTAATTTTAGATTCATATTTCAAATAAAGGAAAAGGGGCACTTGTTCAGCATTTATTCTCATTTTATACAAAATTTATTCATTGAAATGCGGGAGTACGTCATTAATTGAAAACTGGCGAGGATCTGATCAGATCGAGTTTTACTAAGATACAATCATTTCAACATCACTCTAATTCAATAATTTCGTGGACCGCATGTTGACATGAAATTTGTAAAGTTTTACAGTGATTGCTAAATGTATTTTCTTATTACTTTAATCCAGTGACGAATTATGTGTTTGATACACCGATTTCACAAACCATCTCACATTACTGTATTATTTTTTTTTTTTCGGAAGAAAAATTTATAGGATCCTACTATTGACACCCCATTACGATTAAATGTTATACACACCCCCTAGTAATTTAGTAATTTCCATTTTATTTTTCAAATAACATGAAATTTGTGAAAGTTTTTTTAAAAATTCTTTTCCTCTTGAATTCGACAATTTTATTAATTAATTTATTTTTTTATGCATCTAATATATTATTTTTAAATTACTTTTACAATTAATTTGAAAAGTAATAATATTAAAGTTATAAACATTTTTAACCTATAATAAATATCACATAACATTGTATATCTTATTAACCTCTCAAAATTTTTGAAAAACATTATATATATTTTAGTCAAATACATTTAAATATCATAATAAATCTGTATAAAAATTATTATATTTATATATTGTTTGCAGAATTAAAATATTATATTTTATTTATGAGAAGTTTTATTATTATCCGTTGGACAAAAGGAAGTTAGTAATAATTGAATTTCTTTTTTATATTGTATGAATATGTGAAAACTAATAAAGAACTAGTCAAATTAGCCAATTAATAAGTTTTTTTGGTTTCGTTCAAATTCTGTTTATGTTATTTAAAAAAAACATCTGTTTATGTTGTATGTCTTAAAATATGTGAGATAAAATAACTAATTTACTGTGAATTTTTATGACATTATTACCCAGTGGAAGAAAAGGAACTGCTACGTTTGCCTCTTTGATGCAAAAATGGGCAAAGTACTTTTACCAAGTTACGTTTTTTATTTGATTTTTCCCTCAAACATAATATTAATGTCAATTATCTCTCCACAGGCATTCCCATTGAGATGAGAAGAGACGAAGAAACGACATAATTGTATCTCTACCTTTCTTGAAGACTTCAACAACATTAAATTGAAATAGAACCGCCTACAATAATCTGATTTGGATATTTATCCTATATTTGTTTTTTCCGGAAAAAAAAAAAGAAAGAGAAAAGAAAAAAAGGTGCTGCTATTATTTGTTAACCTTTTTCTTTCATAACTAATCTAATAATGCCTCGTGGTGTATTCCATTTCATATTTGTTTTTGCTAAATTACAAACATAAGTATATCCTTGGAACATTTTGATGATAAACATCGACATATATAACCTCAAATTAGGACAACGTCGGAGTAAGAAATCTATCACCGTCTTACCAAACAATTCCCAAAGGCAAGTAGGTTAGCATTTCTATAAATCCCATAAGATAATTATTATTTTAAAGATCTAGATTCTGTTGTTGAGCTAGGCGTGACCTCGTCCCAACAAGCAAGGAAAGGTATTAAAAAAAAATAACTTTCTCCCTTCTTTTTAGCTTTTAACTCCATAAGATTATCATAAATTCATAATCATCACATCCTTTGCATTCCCCCATCTCTCTCTCTGGGCTCTCGTTTTCACATGTGACCAAAAAAACACACGAACTTCAGTTCCCTTCTTCGACGACAAAGCACAAAGAAGAATACCACGAAACATTATTACATTTACTAGGTCTAAGTTTTTCTTGTAATACCACAGTTCTACAATAATGGAGGATTCACAAAGCAAGACCATCATGAGTAGTAAAGAGGCTTCGTTACGTGCCACAGATGAAGATAAAGGTGAGTTCTTTCTTCCTTAAATCGTGCTATGTATCCCAGCCTGCTGGTAATAACTTCTCCTTAACAATGGCGGTAAAGCTTTTCTGTACTCTTCATTTGCTCGCAGGAGAAGAAGAAGTGAACGATTCACCCATCGAAGAAGTCCGACTAACCGTACCCATCACCGACGACCCGACCCGACCCTGCCTCACCTTTCGGACATGGGTCCTAGGAATGGCTTCGTGCGCAACCCTCGCCTTCTTGAACCAATTCTTCGCCTACCGGCAAAACGCACTCTCAATAACCTCCGTCTCCGCCCAAATCTTAGTCCTACCCATCGGCCGACTCATGGCGGCGTCCCTCCCCGAAAGACCCATAAAAATCCCAGGGACAAAACGGTCATTCTCCCTAAACCCAGGCCCGTTCAACATGAAGGAGCACTGCCTCATCACCATCTTCGCCAACGCCGGCTCCACCTCCGTCTACGCCGTCAACATCATCACCATCGTCAAGGCCTTCTACCACCGCCGCCTCAACCCCGTCGCCGCCCTCCTCCTTACCCACACCACTCAGGTGAGCCCACGTCAACACTCATATAATATACACACAGTTGCATTCTTTTGTCTAGATAAACTACTGTAGTTATAATCCGTGCGCACTGTAGTTGCTTGGCTATGGATGGGCAGGGCTTTTCCGTAAATTCCTAGTGGACTCTCCTTACATGTGGTGGCCCGCAAACCTCGTCCAGGTGTCTCTCTTTCGGGCCCTCCACGAGCCCGAAAAGAGGCGAAGGGGAGGGCTAACTAGGCTTCAGTTCTTCATCGCCGTCTTAATCTCAAGCTTCTCTTACTACATAGTCCCAAACTACCTCTTCCCTTCCATAACCTCCCTCTCCTTCGTATGCTGGCTATGGAAGAACTCAGTCACGGCCCAGCAGATAGGGTCGGGAATCCACGGGCTCGGGCTGGGCTCGTTCGGGCTCGACTGGTCAACCGTCGCGGGCTTCTTGGGCAGCCCGCTGGCCACGCCGGGCTTCGCCATACTCAACATGCTCGTCGGGTTCGTGCTGGTGGTCTACGTGGCGCTGCCCGTCTCTTACTGGGGCAACTTCTACGGGGCAAAAAAGTTCCCGATAATCTCTTCCCACGTCTTCGACGGGCACGGTCAGCCCTACAACATAACCGCCGTTCTTACGGGGAGGACGTTCGAGTTCAACGGGGAAGGCTACGGAAGGTCGGGAAAGGTCAACCTCAGCATCTTCTTCGTGCTTGTCTATGGCCTTAGCTTCGCCAGCTTGGCCGCTACTTTGTCCCACGTCGTTCTCTTCCACGGCAGGTAATTGTTAATAATTAGAAACCCTAATAAGTCACAAGTGTCCCACATCGGATAGTTGAGGAGAGGCTGATCGGTATATAAGAAGATGAGTTCACTCCACCTAGTGCCAATTAATTTTATGATGAAAGTTCATCTCTTATGTGGGCCAACTCTCCTACTATCTAGGCCGTCCGAATTAGGCCCAATAACGAAATTCACAGTAATTAATAAGTCGGGATGACGACGTCCCATAGCAAGACTCGAGTAATATCATTCTTGCAACTCGAACGTGTAATGGAATTTTTGGTGCGTTAATAATATTCTGCAGGGAGATATGGAAGCAGACGAAGGCGTCGTTCGAGGACAAGTTTGGGGACGTGCACACGAGGCTGATGAGGAAGAACTACGAGCCAGTGCCTCAGTGGTGGTTCCACACGCTGCTCGCCTTAGTCGTAGGGCTTTCGCTTTATACGTGCGAAGGGTTCGGTAGGCAGCTGCAGCTGCCTTACTGGGGTGTCGTCTTGGCCTTCGCCTTGGCTTTGGTCTTCACTTTGCCTGTCAGCGTTATCGCGGCTACGACCAACTCCGTGAGTTTTTTTCTTCTTGCGGTTTATGGTTCTTGAATTTTACGCCGTTCTAACGCTAGGGTTCGTTTTTTTGTTTGTGTTTTAGGGGCCTGGATTGAACGTCATCTCGGAGATGATCATAGGGTTTATGTACCCGGGAAAACCGCTGGCAAACGTGGCGTTCAAGACGTATGGAACCGTAAGCATGTCCCAGGCAATCACTTTCCTCTCCGATTTCAAGCTCGGGCACTACATGAAGATCCCGCCGAGATCCATGTTCCTAGTTCAAGTAAAGTTGGAGCCTTATATTCCATTTCTTTACTATGCAATTTCTGACTCGTTTTTTCGGGTTTAAAAATTGAAGCTCGTGGGGACGGTGGTGAGCTCCTTGGTCTACTTCGGGACGGCGTGGTGGCTCCTCAATACGATCGACAACATATGCGACACGTCGAAGCTGCTCCCGGGCAGCCCGTGGACGTGCCCGGGCGACGACGTCTTCTACAACGCCTCCATCATATGGGGCGTGGTGGGCCCACTCCGTATGTTCGGGAAGCTCGGGCTCTACCCGAAAATCAACTACTTCTTCCTCTTCGGCATCCTCTCCCCCGTCCCCTTCTGGTAATGTAATTCACACTTCACCTACAATGTTTTTTATATCTCAAACTAATTCCATATTGGATAAATCAAAGAACGGTGCCAGGCATGTACGTAAGCTTGTGAGCTACTGCTGTCTTTATTGTCAATTGGTTTTAGAGTGGAATCAAAGAACAGTGCCATGACGTTGTCGCACGAACTTCATATAGGTACCTATCGCGGAAGTTTCCCGAGAAAAAGTGGATGAGGTACGTCAACATGCCGATACTGATCGCCGGGGCGAGCTCAATGCCAGTGGCTAAGGCGGTGAACTACATGTGTTGGTTCGCCGTGGGGATTTTCTTCAACCTATACGTATATCGGAAGTACAAGGGATGGTGGGCCCGACACAACTACATTTTGTCGGCGGGCTTGGACGCCGGCGTGGCTTTTATGGCGACGCTGTGCTACTTTACGCTGCAACTGCACGACATAAACGGGCCGGGCTGGTGGGGGACGACCGTTGACGATCACTGCCCGCTCGCCCACTGCCCGACCGAGCCCGGAGTACGGGTCAAGGGCTGCCCGATTTTCTGAGTTTTCTTACATAGAGTCGCGTTTTGTGCGTTTGAATTCTTGGGAAGCATTTGAAATAGCAGAAAATTGTCATAAATGTTGGGTTTTAGTTCGCGACTCATTTACATAGTCTCCAAAAGACCAGAGCCTCGAAATCAATTCGCAATCCTACTGAAAGAATGCTAATATCCATCGACGATGTTAACATAATATTATTATTCGTAAGTTGTATATAGAATAAAGTCAACATATGTAATATTGAATGATAACTAACTAGTTTGGCGTTGAACTTACCAACCAACCCAAACATGGTTAGCTGCACTGCCATTAATCCTGCCTAACTAATACCTTTTTTTGGGTGCAAATTCACTTCCCACGAATAACGTTATATTATTATATTGTTGAAGAGTTCTTGGACCTAAACACTACAGAGAGAAGAGAGACCATGCATATTTATTTATGCAAAATTATAAAAATTAGTCACTAAGTATATCGTTTTGTTTTATTTTGGATCACTATGTTTGCAGTTACAAAACTAGGTCACTAAGCATGTATATAGTAACAAAATTGGGCAATTAGTTACAAAACTAGGTCATTAAAGACATATATAATAACAAAACTATGTTACTAAGTATGTACATAGTTACAAATTTGGATCGGTAAGTATGTATGTATGTAATAAGAAAAAGAGGTCAGTGACCAATTTTGTTACTATATACATATTTAATGACATAATTTTATAAAAACAAACATAGTGACCAAAAATAAAAAATTGGCATATTTAATGACACATTTTTTTTAATTTTCCATTCAAATTTATATTTAGAAAAAATAGAGATGAAGTGACGATCAATGTTCAAACAAAGAGGCGAATCCATCCATGCGTGCCACGTGTAGGAGAATGATTGGTAGCGAAAGGTGCGAGGACATCACTCCACTGGACACCAAAATTGATCGGCAGCTCAAATTCGGTAAAGTAAACACTCCTTCAGAATAAATATATAAACAAATTCCCACGTGAAATGCAAAGGAGAAGCTTTTTGCCACACATACGAACAATTATCTCCGAGTATTACAAAGAGCACGAGGGACGCGCGCCGAGAGTGTTACACCTTCTTTTATTCGTTCTGTCTATTTCTTGGAATTGGATAGATGGCGAGTTTGAATGGGACGACGTCGGATCTGCGAAAGGCTTTTCTTGATGTCTATTCGGTGTTGAAATCTGAGCTGTTGAACGACCCTGCTTTTGAATGGACGGATCATTCACGCCAATGGGTTGAGAAGGTGACTTCTTTTCTTTTTCCAGGATCGTTTGGGGAGCCGACTCACGAGATTATTGAATTGATTTTCTTTGTAATGCGGTCTCTTGGTTGTTAGTAATCTCTGTATGTTTCGAGATGAATTGAGATATATCGATGGTGCAATAGAGACTTCATTAGATTTGTTGCTGATCGCCTTCTTTGTTTGCCTCGCCAACTTTGAAATGGGCTTGAATTGGTGATCTTACAGTTATGACGAAGAATCAAGTACAATATTTTCTGAATGAGCTGAACTTGGAAATGGTAGAATTATCCTAGTAATGTTTAGATTCTTGTTAGTATGGATTGGTTATGGAAAAAAAAGGTATTGTTGTGAAAAGGTGCTGAGTTGTGTTTTCACAAAAGTGAGCACAACAATCCGAGAATTCGTTGAGTGTGGGATGCTAATTTTTTGTGTGTGAAATGCCTTTTCCATGTAACGCAATTACTTTTAAGAGTGTTTCCTAATAAAAAGAGCCGAGAGGGCTGATTTCCTTTTGGAGGATAGAATCTTATTTCTTCATCTTTTCGTTATGTCACAGATGCTGGATTACAATGTTCCTGGAGGTAATGCGCGAACAATTCAGTTTATTCCTTGAAATGCTTATTTAAACCACGGCATAAACTATGTTCCACGTTGCAGCCGAAAAAATTTTATTTGAAGGAATATTCTCATACGATGCAGGGAAACTAAACCGAGGCCTCTCAGTAGTCGATAGCTATAAGCTACTGAAAGAAGGGAAAGACTTGACTGATGAAGAAGTGTTTCTTGCTAGTGCTCTGGGATGGTGTATTGAATGGGTAAGCCAGCATTTCCCAAAATTCTGTTTTCAAATGAATACTTCGCTCCAAGAAATTGAAATTTTCATTCACATTGATTCCAAATTCAGCTCCAGGCTTACTTCTTGGTGCTCGATGATATCATGGATGATTCTCATACCCGTCGAGGTCAACCGTGTTGGTTCAGAGTCCCAAAGGCATGTGCTAAAAGTGTTTGAATAGTTCCCATTATTTCCACTAGACGTGTCGTAATAAACTAAATGCATTATGTTAGGTCGGCATGATCGCTGCGAATGATGGAATACTTCTCCGCAACCATATCCCTCGAATCTTGAAGAAGCACTTTCGAACAAAGCCTTACTATGTAGATCTCCTGGATTTGTTCAATGAGGTGATTTGAGTTCATTGTGTAATGATTATCCATGACTCTTTATTCGTTTAGGTTAGCTGATCTATAAACTCACCTGATTTTCGACTAGGTGGAGTTTCAAACTGCTTCAGGGCAGATGATTGATTTAATCACCACTATCGAAGGAGAAAAGGATTTATCCAAGTACTCATTACCAATGTGAGTAGAGCAGTTTCTACCAATTGTTTTAGTGCATCGTAAAACCATTTGCCAATAAGAGCAGCATCCATTTATTCATGATGTCATCGTATACAGAGTTGGATCTTTCCTCTCTTACCCATTTATTCATTGTCTGAATTTGTGTGCAGCCACCGCCGTATTGTTCAGTATAAGACAGCCTACTACTCGTTTTACCTCCCGGTGAGCTGGAATTATTGATCATTATGCTGTGTATACAATTTTTGAACAAAAAAAGAAAACTAATACGGTTGTAAGTGTGATGTTCTTGATATTTTCAAAGGTTGCATGCGCCCTGCTCATGGCGGGAGAGAGCCTAGACGACCACGTGCTTGTTAAGGATGTACTTATTGATATGGGAACATACTTTCAAGTACAGGTGAGATTGTCGTTCAATAGCGTATTTCCTATCATACACAACCGTAGTTGATGGGATAGTTCGAATAAAATTTGATTCTTGACTATCTGATCCCTGTTTAAATCCTTCTTGTGTGAATTCCACATGCCATGCTTCTTCTTTGGCGAAATACTTGAGCATATCCTTTTGACTTTGCAGGACGATTATTTAGATTGCTTCGGCGAACCAGAGAAGATTGGAAAGGTAGGAGACGAATCCCATATACGTACATTTCCTACGCTTAGAAAATTCCTTTATGTTTGGCTATTTCTAACAAATCACTGCTATGCAATATATCATCCTTCAGATTGGAACAGATATAGAAGATTTCAAGTGCTCGTGGCTCGTCGTGAAAGCCCTGGAACTCTGCAACGATGAACAGAAGGCGATTCTTTTCGTAAGTTATATCGAATATGAGAAACAAACGAACATCACGCCTTTCCCTTCCACTAGTTTCAGACAAAGTACATACGATTTTCGAACATATTTCCAGGACCACTATGGTAAGAAGGATCCCTCTGATGTTGCGAAGATCAAGTCCCTTTACAACGACCTTAATCTCCAGGGCGTTTTCGAAGAATACGAAAGCAAAAGCTATGAGAGGCTAACCAAATCCATCGATGCTCATCCTAGTAAAGCCGTGCAGGCAGTGCTCAAGTCTTTCCTTGGAAAGATATATAAGAGGCAGAAATAAGATTATTACCACGCACGAGTTTCATCAATGGCCTATCATGAGAGTTTCGAATCAAATGCAAAATCTCAGTCTTTATTATATATGATATTGATGAGAACAGAATAATCTATTGTTCGTTGTTCTTGATAAACAATTATGTAAGATTGTTGTTTCTGCGAGTCATGTAATGTCAAGTGACGTGGTCCTCCGTTACGCACTCGTCTCAAGACGGTTTACATTGAGAAAAGAAAATAATATATTTACTTAGCATGCGATGGGCGAGGTCGAAATTATGTATTTTTTTATACTTCCTCCGTCCAAGTTGGTGACACACAAATTAAGGTGGCATTATTATAATAATATAGTACAATGAAAAGGTAAAAAAGTGTATATTTTAACACGTCTTAAGGATATTTAATATGTGTATATTTTAACACGTCTTAAGGATATTTAATATTATTATATTGATTTTTGTTATAGTTTTTTTCTAAATAAGAAAATGTGATAAAATTATTGGACCGTCCAAAATGGGAAAGTGTGATAAAGTTAGCGGAAGCGATGGAGTATATGTTAAGTGAAGAAAATGATGGAAATAAGAAGAGAGAAGATAAAGAGGAAGACCTTCAAAGTGTTGACTGTTGGCCTTCTTCTATTCTACTTACCCACCACGTGAAAACACATCAAAGCATATTATACTTACCAAGATGTCAAACTCACAGTTCACACACACACATTTAACTACCTACTTTTTTTTTTTTTTCTTCTATCGCTGCATTTAAGTACGTATGTTAGTCTTTACTCTTTATGTGCTGGTCCGTTTCTTTCCCAATCAAATATATATCAAGAAAAAGTCCTCGATATAAACCTTCCACTTTGTTCTTTGCCTGTTCCTAAAGGCAAAAGCTCCCATAACATCGTCGTAACGTGTGGCTGTTGTTTTCTTCCTTCTTCTACTTTTGTCCGCGTAAACGATGTGCAACGATCTGTGAATCAAAAAATATATATTATCTAACTGCTAATCAGAGGTATTTGATGATGAGCATAATAAGCAGCAGCAGTCGTACGTCGTCGTCGTCTTTGTATATGATATGATCATGTATGTGTTATTCAAGCTGGGAAGAAGATGGCGTATTGCTGGGATGGAATAAAGCACTTCCTTTCTTCTGCTACAGAAATTTGCTGTTGCTCAAGGAGTTACAGGCTACCTAGTAGCGTCCAAGATCCTGAATCTTTAGCGAGGAAGACAGTTTGTATGTGTGCTCATGTCTTTTTTTCGAACAAACTTTTAGTCGGTATTTTTTTTTTTCGGTTAGAAAACCCTAATCTTGAAAGGAATAACCCTCCTTCCTTTCGACGATGATATTGCAGTTACAGTTAGCGAAATAGAGGCGCTGTATGAACTATACAAAGAGATTAGTAGTATTGTGATAGACGATGGATTGATCAACAAGGTATACACACACACACACATATATATATACAATATATATATATATCTGTTAAGATCGATCTTGTTTGGATATATATTACACCTTTTTGTTCTAACATATCTCTCTCTGGCACATATATATTAGGAAGAATTTCAGCTGGCGCTGTTCAAGACAAGCCAGAAGGAGAGTTTATTTGCTGACAGGGTTAGTTTTTATGCCAAGTTATAGTTATTAACTATGGTTAGGTGTAGACATATCTATGTGTTATGGTTGATTTCATGCATAATGATGATGGACACTGGGAAAACGATATCGAAATTAGGTGTTCGACTTGTTCGATACGAAGCGCAATGGAATGCTAGACTTTGAGGAGTTTGCTCAAGCCCTCTCCATCTTTCACCCCGACGCTCCAATCGACGAAAAGATCGACTGTAAGTATATATCATATATTGAATTCGAACGAAATTAAAGATCGAATACATCCCTACCTATGTGTTAACTCTCTTCGCGACAGTTTTATTCGAGTTATACGATCTCAAGCAGCAAGGGTTCATCGAAAGGCAGGAGGTAAATAAAATACACCTGTAGAAAGCTGCCATTATTACACATATCGAAAGCAATGATTTTTATTTATTTATTGCAGATTAAGGAGATGACTGAGGCCACATTGGCTGAATCAGGCATGAACCTCCCCGAAGCTGTCGTAGATCGTATCATCGACAGGGTTTGTGACTAATATATATAATACACTTATTTCGACTGTGTTTTTTTTCCTTACGAACGATTTTCGTATGGTTTTTGAATCATTATTTCAGACGTTTGAGGAGACCGATAGTAAACAAGATGGGAGGATCGACAAAGAAGAGTGGAGGAGCCTTGTTCTCAGAAATCCATCTCTCTTGAAGAACATGACCCTTCATTACCTCAAGTAATTGTCTCTCTCTCTCTCTCTCTCTCTCTCTCTCTATATATATATATATATATATATATATATAGATCAATGATATGTTATCGTCAAGAGCTAAATTTACCATGGATTTAATTTTGATGATGAGCAGAGACATTACGACGACGTTTCCTAGCTTTGTATTCCACTCTCAAGTCGACGATACTTTAAGTTGAAGATATGTGCAAAGGTATCTGCAGATATTGATCGTCAGTTTACATAATATTTGTTGAGATTACAAGTTAGGTAGTTACTAACGACTAAGCAACTTTTATATATATAGTTTTATGTGCTTCAGTATTCTCTCCTCTTCTCAGAGTATATTCTCCTTAGTAATAAGCTTACAGAATGACTTTTTGGTGATTCACGCATGTAATCAAAGAACATCGTAAGTTGAATGATCCTTAAAAAAACTTATTAGCATGCTTGTACAATCTCGACGAACGTATATAGATAAGATGAAATTTCGAATCAAAGGAAGCACCCACCGTATCTCCTAAAAAAACTCAGAAAATTAAATTTTATATAATCGTCCCGCTGGGAATCAATGCGTCCTTAATCACAGTAACGATCCCGCTTTTGATGAAGTAACCATCTGTTTCCCGAGCTGCTTCTTGCACGTTGTCGCTGTTAATGATCTGTAGTAAGAACGAACGATCACATTGTTTGATATGCCCTATGCTTCGGTCACCATATAAACATTCAAACTCAATAAGTACAGGAGCAGATAACTACTTAAGATACTCTACTTACCTTTACGTTATCTCCAATACGAGCATTTTTGTCGATGATTGCTCTCTTCACGTGAGAATTCTTCCCAATACCAATCGGTACACTGCCTTTCGCCGCAAGTAGCTGTCGATCAGCATCGGTCTGAATGCCAGCGCAAGAAATTAACTAGGTTATTACACGACTGACTATTAGATAACCTATCCAAAGGTAAAATAGAAAATTAGAGAAAAGATTACTTCGTAATAATCAGCTCCCATCAACAAGGTGTCTTCTATGACTGCACCTTCCGAGATGCAAGACCTCAGGCCAATGACTGAATGATGGATCTTACAGTTCTGCAGAGTCGAAAGTTAAGTTGGAGTTTGTAATAACTTTGAAAAATGCGGAGTACCCTATGAATGAGACGATGATATGCTTACCTTTATGACACAGCCCTCGCCGATTACACTGTCACTAACGTCTGCATTGAGCATCTTCGATGGTGGTAGGTAACGAGGTTGTGTGTAGATTGGAGCAGAACGGTCGTAGAAACTGCAACCATTAGAGCAATCGTGTCGTATGGGTAGGCGAATTGTGTTTATTTTGGAAAATTTATTGCAATGACTATACGATGTTTGAAGAAACTGACCTGAAATCTGGGACGGGCTTCTTTGTGATGCCTAAATTAGCATTGTAGAAGGCCTCAATTGTTCCAATGTCCTCCCAATAACCATCGTATAGATAGGCTTGGACCTGTGATACGAAAAATCACGTCAAAATGTGAGCTTTTACCATTAAGTCAAAATATCGCAATTCATTTTTTCGAGAATAGCTTACCCTCAAGCCAACAGATGTAGCACCGGGGATAACTTCGCTGCCAAAATCATTGGCTCCAGGGAATTTCTGACTCAGCAAATTCAACATAGCATTCTTGCTGAAAACATAAATGCCCATGCTTGCAATGAAAGGCATTTCCTTCGCCCTCTCATCGTCAAGGCCTAGAATTGTAGTGTCAACCTGAGGTACCATGAGTAAGATTCTAGTCGTAAGAAAAAAATGGCTTTTACCAATCAAGAAGAAGAGATGATGACAATGCAATTTTCAGTTTCACCTTCATCGCCCTAAGCTGTTCTCCCTTTGGCTTTTCGGCAAATTCAGTGATTCTCCCTTCTTCGTCAATCTTCATCAGACCGAAAGCCGTAGCACGTTTTTCGTCCATTGGCAAAGCTGCAACCGTAATATCAGCATCGGTTTCTCTATGTGCTTGGATGAATTTCTCGTAATCCATACGATACAGGTGATCCCCAGCAAGAACAAGATATTCTAGAACATCGTGTTCTTCGAAAAGCCATAGATATTGCCTCACAGCATCTGCTGTACCCTAATGAGATCCCAAACAAACGTTCTTTATGAGCACCAAATGGTTTTCCCTATATCAAGAAGAAAAGGAAATAAACCAAACCCTCAAACGTTCTTCTAACCTTACCTGAAACCAGTTTGGATTTTCAGGGCTCTGCTGAGCAGCCAAAACTTCGACAAAACCTTCGTTCTTGTAACCACCCATATTACTAGCGTACGCCCTCGACAAGTGACGATTGAGAGAAGCGGAATTAAACTGAGTGAGGACGTAGATCTTATTTATGTTGCTGTTCAGACAATTACTAACGGGGATGTCAATCAATCGGTAGTTTGCACCCAAAGGGACGGCGGGCTTCGCACGTTTCTTGGTGAGAGGATAGAGACGCGTCCCAGCTCCACCTCCAAGAATTATGCCTAAAACACTCTGCATCAGCCAAAAAACAAACATGGGAGATTGGAAATAGAAAAGGATGTTGCTTCTCTGTCTCAAATAGCTCAAATTCCGTCAGATTGCAGAAATAAGCAAGCCTACAACATACACACACACACACACTTGAGCTAGATCACGAACGTACTTAACCACAGATTGCAATTAAAAAGAGTTTAAACCATTAACATACAGTGCTTGCATCAGGGTCAAGGCAAGTCAGGGAAGAGCTCGAATCAGACACGGCCTTCGGCGAGACCACTCGGGCACCGGGCAGCCTTCCCCGCCTGCCCGTGGTTTGCTTGACATTCAGGCACAGCGCACCGCCAAACACCTCTGATTTAGACGAAGCCATGATTGCCTTTCCTCGTACTTTGCTGGGAGCGGCTTGGTCTGAAAGTGAAGACAATTTCATCATCCCCATAGGTGACGACGTTGATGTCACGGCAGCCATATTCATCCTGAATCAACTATCGAAGTATAAATCTCAAATTGTACAGATATGCCTATGTATTCAGATTGTCGAGGACTTAAAAGCTGCGATTCACTAGGAAGAAACTCAAGAGTGTAAACTCGCAAGAACTTAGATGTGTGTGTTATGGAGTGAGTGAGCTGCACTTTTTAGATCTTTCGACGATGATGGGCTTCGACTTTCGAGGACTCTTTGGGCAATGTGCGCCACTTATTTTTCCAATATTTCTGAAATCATTGAGGGACCCGATCACAGTTCTTTAATTACAAGGGTCTATATGTAATTACGTTCCAATCCGGGGACGATCGATAGTAAAACTTTCTGCGCTAAGCTCGAAAAGCTATCGATGGCAGCAAGCAAATAAGCTAAGAAAAAGAGCACATCGATACTCTACCAAAAAGCAAGCCCCACCACCACTGCGAAGATTCAGCCGTACGATCTTGAGAGATCTTTTTCTCTCCTGAATCTGAGAGAGATTTCAAAAATGTTTCCTCGTTTGATTCAGCCCCGCGACTCCATTTTGACCGGTCAAGACAACGACTCGCAGGTGGTGGTCAACGGGTACGGCAGACCCGACCCGACTCTGGTGCTCACGGCTGACCCGAAGCCCCGCCTCCGTTGGACCACCGACCTCCATGAACGCTTCGTTGACGCCGTCACTCAGCTCGGAGGACCCAACAGTTAAACGCCATTCATTCCCTTTTCTTCTCCGTTTCTGTTTTTTTTGGTTGACTGTCTTGGTTGGTTGACTTGGGTTTGCTGCTATTTCGTTGATGATTTGCTCGCTCGTTGACTGAGATTTGGGGGCACTTTATGGGTTGTGTTTCAGAAGTATTGCTGAGTAATCTTTTTTCTGATATTCTGATACAGAAGCAACGCCAAAGGCTATTATGCGTACAATGGGTGTCAAAGGACTAACTCTCTTCCATTTGAAGAGCCATCTCCAGGTTTCACCTTGTGTTCTTTATTCAGTGTTTCTATGGAGCTTGTGCTTGTCCTAGTTGATTGGACTTGATGATCGTTAGATATTTATGTACAGAAATACAGACTTGGGAAACAATCTGGAAAAGAAATTGGCGATGCTTCGAAAGATGGTATGTTTTAGCATATCCAATCGAAAGCTGCTGCATTTAAGTTATTCGAAGCTATTGATATGATATTTTTCTGGGCTTAGCAAGTTCGTTTGAGCAATTAATTCGATCGATCGGTATCTCTAAGCAATAAGCTCAGCTTTGTCCATTCGTGAAACTAGCAGGTTATCTGGAAAGTCCACGGGCTTCAGATTCTTGTCAAAACTTGCAAGCAGCTGACATAAACGAGTAAGAGATTCTTACCTTATAATTATCACTACAAAAGTTTAGCCATTTTTACGAACATGGTATTGCACAGAGGATACGAAGTCAAGGAGGCACTGAGAGCGCAGATGGAAGTTCAAAGCAAGCTACACTTGCAAGTCGAAGTAAGTTCTTTGACTCTTTCCCATTTGGCCATTCAACAAATTATCTTGACTTGTTCAGAATCCTAGATTTTGTTGGAAAGAACGAATACGTGACTGTAATACTATGTCAAATAGTTTTACAGAGGAACCGTTAGATCTGTCCTCTTAACCTTGGCATTTGCAGGCTGAGAAGCACTTGCAGATCCGTCAAGAAGCTGAGAAACGATACATGATGATGCTCGAAACAGCTTGCAAGATGCTTGCAGAGCAATTCCTCGGAGATTCTGTCAACAACAATGAGGAAAATGGTTTTCAAGGAAAAGAGTCACCTCGCATCTCCAATAATAATGGGATTATATCATCTTATGCATCACATACTGTCGACAATTCAAGAATCCATGGCACACTAAGGGCAGATTGTTCCACAGAAAGCTGCCTCACAACCACCCACGAGTGATTGACTTCGCCCGAGAGAAAGAGGACCGTGATGAACATCGAGCCACCTAATGCATCGATCATATGGGGTGAGTCTGACATGTACAACGCTGATTTGCAGATGATTCGAGTTAGTTCTCATGCTATGGCGGGTTGTGGTCTGTAATCGTTGCTGATCAGTGATCGTAAGATGGGTTGTGATCTTTGCTAATTTGCTGGAGTTTGTATATGTAAAACTGTTATCTTGAGTCCTGGACATCAAGAATGGTCTACTTTCTTACAATTTTCCTGAACTGATTTGATTGTCAAAAACAACATTCTATTAGCTGGGACGGACAATATCAAACCCATTGATACTTCTAATAGCTCGAAACAACATGCGTAGTTAAAAAAAAATAGAAAACAAAAGAAATATATAACAAGCATGTAATAGGCAGGTAGAGTAGAAGAAACGAAGTAAAATGCTTTACAACTGCTCAAGCATGAGAAATGTTATACAGGTTGAAATTACACATACACAACAAGTTCTGAGTCATAGTACAGCCAAGACCGAACTGATCCAAGAGAATGATCCACATATGCTGAATTTTAGAGTTGACCGTTGGATACTCTGTCGAAATGAAAAAAGAAATCTTTCCATCTTTGTGCTCATACCTGGTTTTTTGATACTGCAGGAGATGTTGAGAGGAGTGACTTTTATCACTAAGCTCAACCATTATTATCTATCTATCTATTATGTTTGGAAGATAGGTGGTTGGTTTCTTGCTGATTTAAAAACAGCCTAAGTAATAATGTCAGGCTTTACAACACCGTGTAGCTTCCAACCACCGAAACCTGCCAAAGAAAATGCCTGAAAGAAGAAATCAAGATTAATATTATGGAGACAATAACCTATCATTGAAACATCCAAGGACGAGATATATTCCTACTGTTGAATATAAGAAGAGAAGATCCACATTAAGACCAGTGGGGTGCAAATGTCCCTATTGGACTCTCAAACTTGTAATTAGAGATAAATAACAAAAAACTACAAAAAAATGCCTCGAATTGGACCCCCTGGAAATGATGTAGTAGCAGTAGTAGTACAAAGTTGTAATAGTAGAACTTTTCAATCTGTATTAACAACCTCCGCTTTATGTTTGAATCTCCTCTACAGAATACTAAAAAATTCTTATAATCAGGTTCAACATGGAACTTTGGGATCCGTAAAGATCAGAAATGACTTAACTAACCTCTTCCCATGACTTTCCCATGGCTTCGAGCAATGCTGCGTTGCAAGTCTCAAGTTCTATGGATGCACCAGAAAACATAGATGCAGCCTCCTCCCATCCTCTATTATGCCCCATACACCTGACGATTCAAGAGAACAACATCACAAACAACTGCTTAGTGCTTACATAGCTACTAAAACCACTACATGAACAATTGCATCCAACGAAACCAATGAATTTAATGCACAGTATTGCCAAGTATAGTCGTCAAATGCCAAAGAAACAAGACCTACATTATCGTGAGGATATCATCCCTTGAGTATTTAGAAATTTCCTGTAAAAGATGCTCAGCCGTTTGACCATCCATCGCAGCAATAGAATAAAAACTCGAGATAAAATGCACCTCAGCTTCTAAAAATCCACGAACTTCCTCCTGCATTATTCTCAATGTTTCACGGGTTCTTTGTGCATCACTACATCGAAAATTAAAAAAAATGAAAAGATAAAAATAAGACAATTACTGGAACGACTAAAATCAATTCTTTCATTTACAAACCATACACACAAAACTAAAATGCAAACAAGCTACCTTGACAATATAAGTTCTGGAATCCAACCCAATTGCTCAAGTTTCTTAGACAACCTCACAGCATCATCTCGCCCTGATTTACTCAACGGCCGATCATGATCTTCAGAAAATGAAGACAAATCAATACACTACTAAGAGACTGATTCGTCTACTTTTAAAATCAGTTGAGGACAAAATCATCCTCACACTATTACAAATTAGAAGTAGGTTGAGCTTCCCCATAAATATACAAGTGACATGGTTACAATCAAAAGCCAAGCATAAGCTTTGCATAACCAAGCGCACACCAAAATTATCCACGTGCTCTCAACAAATGCCGCTCTTACATAATACTTAAAAAAATAACAACTTCAACAAATGACCTCAATCAATCGGCTAACCTCTCAGCGAACGATCCTCCCATGAGCTTTGGGCGTGTCGGAGCAATATGAGGCGGCGCGAAACGGGTGCTCCACCCACGTTCTCGCTCTGAGCCGTTTCGACAATCAGGGAATTCCTCGTAGGCTTTCTCGCACTAGTCGCCGTCGTCGCCGCCGCACTGCACGGCAAGTGAAGCGAGCTGAGGCGTAGCGTAGCTGCGCTCATGTCTTGTTGTATCGAAATTACCGGCCGATTCTCTCTCCCTTTTTTCACCTCAAATTATTTGGGAACCATAGCTGAAAAGCGCTTTTGTTAATCGCTGGGATGTTGCAGCACGACTTTAATTTCCCTTGTCATTTTTCAACTTTTATAATATGGACTCGAAATCTCGAATAATCAACACCAGTAATGCTGTAAACCCTACATAAGGAAAATAAAATGACAAAACATGCAAAGTTGTTGGGGTTGAGCGGTAATTTTTCGGGCCCAGTGGAAGTTGATTTTGAACCCGCGATAATTTTATTGGGATAGTATAAAGCCAAAATGACACCGAGAGAGAATACAAGATTTTAACGTGGTTCGGCCAATACCGCCTACCTCCACGGAGAGACAATAGTTTTACTATATTTGAGAATTATTACACCGTACAAAATAACGCTTGTGTTTAAACCAAAACTCGAGACCCCTTACCCAACCCGGATAATGTTTTTGTACCTACTCTCAACTTCCTAGTAAAAACTACACCCGCTCTCACCCTTATCCACCCGGACAAGATTTTTTTATTTTTTTTTCTCTCCTCTCTCTATCTCTCTCTTTCTCTCTCTCTCTCTCGTTGGGATGATTTAGAGCAAATGACAAGGCCACTATTTATAGGCACACTAATGCTCAAAAAACGTCATGGCATGCATCATGCCTTGTGACCTTTCATGCTCCATATCCGCTAGTCCACAGAGAAGAACAAATTGGTTTCTTGGTTTGACTATTCAAACAATGAGATGGATCTTAACAATTCTCCCCCTCCAGCGACATTCATATTCTTCTCCAGTGTCACCAACATTCCTCCGAGCAAGTCTGATTATGAGAGTAACACGTTCGTAATTACATCGAACATCCATTGGCCTTCCTTGTATCAGCTACACATATCCGAATCAAGAATTCAGGTCCTACCAACTTAATTCACCCGCGGCCAATCCTATGTGCAGCTGCCGAACCGACTCTACCCGTCGACTCTGAAGAGGGACTTCGACGCAGCCCCTTCTCCAGCAGGACTTTCCTTCTCACTATCGTCTGCCTTTCCACCACGCGCGCGCAATTTTCGTGAACCGATCGAAGTCGGAGTATTATGTACCACACTCCCGCCCAGACGATATAAACCTCCACGCTCATCTCCCTTCAGTAGGACTTTTCCGTCATGTGTGATTTTACAGACTCCCCCTGCTATAAAACTCCCATAGCCCTTGGAATCTAACTGGCTCAAGGATATTAAATTCTTCCGTAACTTTGGGACAAGGATCACACCCCCCAAAGCTCGCACCGCTCCGTCAGCCATTTTGATCTTCACAGTTCCAACACCACAAACCGCATGACGGTATCCATCAGCTATGGAAACCGAACCTCTTCGTATCTTCTGGAACGTATCAAAATATTTTCTTTCGGAGCAAATATGATATTTCGATCCCGAATCCAATATCCATTCATTCTGAGAATGAGCGTCATCCTTGTAGACTGTGAGAACGTCTACAACATCATCCGTATCATGTGCTATCATGGCTGTGGAATTTTTCTCGCCATTCCCGTCCTTCCTCCAAGTCGGACAGTTCCTCTTGATATGTCCCGGCTCACCACACTTGTAGCACATGATTCCCTTCCCGCCATTCTTTGATTTGGACCTGCTGCTACCTCCAAATTCCCTGGCGTGAAACCTTCCTCTACGATTCTCCCCGTGTATAGCCAACGTCGAATTTTGACTATCCCCATAATTTGATCGTCTCCTCTTTTTATGCGCCAAAAGAGTTGAATGCACATCCACCATCTTCACCGTCGTCTTTCCGTACAAGATGGTTGTGACCAAATTATCATAAGAATCAGGAAGCGAGGTAAGAAGTAAAAGGGCTTTATCTTCTTCCTCCAACTTTACTTCAACTTTTATAAGTTGATCCACAAGTCCGTTGAACACGCTAATATGATCCATGAGATTCCCACCTTCCTCCATCTTCAGCTGGTACAGCTCCCGCTTCAGATCTAACTTTGTGGTTAAGTTCTTCCCGAGATGCAACTCCTCCAACTTCGCCCACAAGTCTGGTGCAGAATCCTCATTAACAACATTATTAATAATGTTATCCGCAATGTACAGACGGATTGTGCTGACACATCTTGACCCCAAATCCTCCCAGTCTTCTTGTGTCATTTTCTCCGGCTTTCCCTTTTCCCCTTTCAAAGCCTTAGCCAACCCTTGATGAACAAGAATATCCTTCACTCGTCTCTGCCACAGAGTGAAACTCCCCGTACCATCAAATTGCCGCACTTTGAAACTGCTCTCCGTCGCCATTATCCTTGCAGAGATTCAACAGCTTTGGCCCGACAGTAGCTCCCCCGTAACGAACCTTCTTGATATCTTTTCTGATGTGGAAGATCAGACAAAGCTGCAACTACAGAGCATACTCGAATATCAATTAGGCTTGGCTCTGATACCACTTGTTGGGGTTGAGCGGTAATTTTTCGGGCCCAGTGGAAGTTGATTTTGAACCCGCGACAATTTTATTGGGATAGTATAAAGCCAAAATGACACCGAGAGAGAACACAAGATTTTAACGTGGTTCGGCCAATACCGCCTACCTCCACGGAGAGACAATAGTTTTACTATATTTGAGAATTATTACACCGTACAAAATAACGCTCGTGTTTAAACCAAAACTCGAGACCCCTTACCCAACCCGGATAATGTTTTTGTACCTACTCTCAACTTCCTAGTAAAAACTACACCCGCTCTCACCCTTATCCACCCGGACAAGATTTTTTTATTTTTTTTCTCTCCTCTCTCTATCTCTCTCTTTCTCTCTCTCTCTCTCGTTGGGATGATTTAGAGCAAATGACAAGGCCACTATTTATAGGCACACTAATGCTCAAAAAACGTCATGGCATGCATCATGCCTTGTGACCTTTCATGCTCCATATCCGCTAGTCCACAGAGAAGAACAAATTGGTTTCTTGGTTTGACTATTCAAACAATGAGATGGATCTTAACAAAAGTTACATAAATTATTGGGATTTTGTTTAAAAATTTATAGATATGTTCCTAATCCATTTATATTTCAATTCTCAATGCGATCTTCATACACCGTATAACATGGACACCGTTCTCTGCCTCACCTTATCTTATCGGTGGCGCGTGTGGAACACTGCCGCCAAATTTTGATAACTTCCCGTTCACCTAATTAAATTAGTTATTTTATCAATAATTAATTTTATTCGTTGTCGTTTATTAAGGATACAGTAAAATGAAACAGCGTTTTTTATTTATTATTATCCTAAATCTAATCTAATCGGTGAAACCTAACTTAACTCCCTATTAGTCAAACTTTCTGTCACATAACTCACTTGTCGTCGGAAAAATATATCACTTAAACCCCGATTGACTGTTTTTACCAATTTCTTCAATCACGATGTATTTTTCTATGTTTGTATTGTGCACCACAATATGTATTGTACCTAAATGTGTATCTATGGTGTGCATGCGGCGAATCGGGTACATATCTGGAAAAAAATTTGTACGCTGTAACAACACATTTATGTACATTATATCAGCGTATTGTGGTAGACAATACAAACATAGAAAGGTACGTCGTGATTTAAGAATGTAGTACAAGTGAGAACTAGGGAGCTAAGTGATATATTTCTCTGATTAGGGATTTAAGTGATAGAAAATTTGCAAATAGGGATTTAAGTGAAAATGTCCCAATCTAATCAATAAAATTTAATAATATATATTGATAATGTAATCTGAAAGGAACCTGTAATTATCTAACTCAGGTTTAACTGCTTCTAGAACTGAGCTAAATCGGCAGATCTCCTTTTGCTGACTCGGGGAGATCTCAGCCCCAATCACATCGGGCGGAGTCTGAAGGCTGCGTTGTTCGGTTTGGTTTAGCGATTAAGTTTATTGTGAGGTAATTGAAGCTGCTGCTCATATTTTGCACGTTGTTTCGGGCTTAATTTTTCTTTATGCCGTTGATTCAGTTTCTATGTGCTTTTTCTGAGTTGATCAGGGGAAGGTTTTGCTGTCTGTTATTTCTTCAAAAAATATTGGGCTCCTTGAATCTTTTTTCCTTTTTCTTTTGTTTTTATCATAACATGGAGGTTTGAATTCTCTATCAGTTCCAAAAGAATTGGCCAACTTTCGTTGTTTTTCGGTGAATTCTGTCCTTGTTCACACTTTTTTTTATATGAGGTTTCTTATGACTATGCCGCAGCTTCCTGGAAAAGAATTTACCATTTTATTGGGTTTAGAAGAAATGGAATATGCGGCTCCGGAGTTTGGGGTGGCTGAAGTAGGCGATGGTATGTATTATGATGATCAGGTAATGACAGACGCTGAGTTGGAGGATGAGGCTGAGGATGAAGATGAGTATGACAATTTGGTTAGTCTAATCATCACTTGTTATCTCATCTAGATACTTAATTGATACTGTTTATCACTTTTGGTTGTTCTTATTTGTATTGAGAACATAATTGTGGGTTTAGGATAACAAGATCACTGATACAACTGCTGCCGAGGCACGGAAAGGGAAAGATATCCAAGGTATTCCTTGGGAGAGGGTTGGCATGACCCGACAGGAGTATAGGCTGAATAGGTTGCAACATTATGAAAATTACGAGAACATACCCCAATCAGGATCGAGCTCTGAGAAGGTAGCTTGATGTATTAAAATTAATAATGATATTGAGGTTGCCCGTTTGTGTGAGTTTGTTGCTCTTAAATGCCATGTTATGTCATATTTCTTTGGACTTTTAGGAATGCAAAGTAGCAAAAAAAGGCGCTGCATATTATGAGTTCTGGCAGAACAACAGATCAGTAAAATCCACCATTCTTCACTTTCAGGTTAGAACGGCCTGTCGTGTTATGAAGGCCTACTGTTGGATTTGGTTTTTGGATCTATGATTCGGAAGACTTGTGTGTCCATTGAAGTTTCAGTCAGATTATTAAGTATCATCATATATGCTTCTTTGAAGTTGAGCCACTTGAGATATATCATATTTCAATGCCATCATCATTATCCTTATGATTCGCCTTAAAAGAGTCAATTGTGTAAAACTTTTTGCTCATTTTTGCTGTTCTTAGACCTGCCATGGCAATTTTTAATTATCTGTTCAGTCAAATTTTTATTCGATTCTGATATGAATAGTTTCAATAGATCACGCAATAATTTGCCTTGTAGCTGGTATAACTGTTGTATACTGTACAATGTTGCTTCTGAAGTATGATGATGTATCCTTTGACAGCTGCGGAACCTTATTTGGTCCACATCAAAGCATGATGTTTACCTGATTTCTCATTACTCAATTATCCATTGGTCTTCATTAACTTCGAAGAAAACGGAAGTTCTGGATGTCTCCGGTCATGTGGCCCCATCTGAGGTGCATTTCTCCTGAAAGTTCATGTGGCTAGTCATATAAATTTTCTTATTCCCTTTCTTAAATTTGGAGAGTTTGATATGTTTCACTAACAGAAGCACCCAGGAAGTTTGTTGGAAGGATTCAATCAAACACAACTAAGTACCCTGGCAGTTCGTGACAACTTGTTAATTGCTGGAGGGTTTCAGGGGGAGCTCATTTGCAAGGTAATCCTGTCTCTCGCTGCTCATGGAAGTTAGCAAACTTTATCCTAAAAAATTGCAGACTTTGCTTGATAACTTCCTTTCGATGTGGACCTTTGACATGGGAAGTTGCTGACTGTTTGTTAGGTAGTCGTCAAAGTTTTCAGTTCCCCAAGTCCAGTTTTAACTCGTGTCCTCTATTTTACTGATGATAATTATCCACTAAAGACATTGTATGTTACTGAAGCAAGATATTACTGGTTATATTATCCAGGTGGTGAGAAATTGTGAACTTACATTTTGCTGTCCTTTGTCTTCTCACATGGCTGTATTTCCTTTTCTCTGCAGTATTTAGATCGCCCTGGTGTAAGTTTTTGCACAAGAACAACATACGAGGAGAATGCTATCACTAATGCATTAGAGATTTATGATACTCCAAGGTGGATTTTGTTTCCTACATTCCCAGATGTTTTATGATCTCGTAGTTTTACTACGTTGCATCAGTATCATGAAATCCATCCATCCCATATTCCCGTACTAACTGGATTCGCTCCACTTTCAGCGGCTCCGTCCATTTCACGGCTTCAAATAACGATTGTGGAGTGCGGGATTTCGACATGGAAAGATATCAACTCGTGAAGCATTTCACTTATCCCTGGCCTGTGAACGTAAGCTTCCTCTTTAGTTGATGCAAAAATTGACAGTTTGTTCGTAGTTCAAAAATGACAACACTCATTCGCTTCGTTGACAGCACACCTCTCGGAGCCCAGATGGCAAAGCAATGGCCATCGTTGGGGACAATCCAGACGGAATGCTCGTGGACTCACAAACTGGAAAGGTACGCTCTTCATCATCGATTTGAAACTAATATTTCGCCAGACCAATCCCAAAAACCTTTCGACCAACTAAAAAAAAATATTAATAAATAAACACAATATTCATAACCTTAATATTCCAATTCCAAACGCAGAATATTGGAACTCTCCGTGGACACCGCGACTTCTCCTTCGCCTCAGCATGGCACCCAAACGGGCACATCTTTGCCACTGGGAACCAAGACAAGACTTGCAGAGTATGGGATGCTCGAAATCTATCGAACTCCGTCGCAGTTCTCAGGGGCAACCTCGGAGCCATTCGTTCGATACGTTTCTCCTCAGACGGTCACTTCATGGCCATGGCTGAGCCAGCAGATTTCGTCCACGTCTACGACGTGCGAGACGATTTCGGCAAGGAGCAAGAGATCGACTTCTTCGGTGAGATATCGGGCGTCTCCTTTAGCCCCGACTCAGATTCTCTCTTCGTGGGCGTGTATGATCGAACCTACGGAAGCCTTCTTCAGTACAATAGGTGCAGGGACTATTCTTACGTGGACGCTTTCGTGTGAGTGGATTTGAGGCAAGTTTTCGGTTTCTGCGTTGGCTTTGGCTCAGCTTCGACTTTGTTGTGCTATATGAAATAATGTTGGATGTTCTTTTGCTTGGAGGATTTTGTCAGAGTATGTGGTGTTTTATCAACTTTACTTAATTAGAGGACTTGTGTCTGCTTGCATTTAGCTACTCATTGTGTTGAACTGTAAAATAAATGTTGGGTTTGTTAATACATAATTTAGAGAGATATAAAAAGCTACGCAAATTCTCACCTTTATCTACGGCGCGAAAAAACTGACCCAAAAGAAGGATCACAAAGGTTTCATCTCTATCGTGAAAAAAAATTCACGCAAGTACAGACGCAGTGTGATTTTAGTACGTGAAATGATCACTGCATATGTTTAAGAAAGTCTATTCACATTATTTATCAAATTGCTGGAATAGCTCAGTTGGTTAGAGCGTGTGGCTGTTAACCACAAGGTCGGAGGTTCAACCCCTCCTTCTAGCGAATCTCTCTCTTTTTTTTTTTTTTTTTTTTTTTTTTTTTTAAATTCCATAGTTTTACTACTTTTTTTAAGTGAGAAAGTTTCGCATGGATGAAATGTGTGTGGGCTTCGAAAAAAAGTTATTATTTTCAATACAAACTTAAAAATAAAAAACTTTATCTGTCAGTCAATTGTCAAGACTCAAGACTCATCTTGAATTACTGTTCGACAATGTTTGTAAACTCTGTGCAACTGGTAAATGGTCATTTACTCGTTTTTTATCTAACTATATTTCCGTCTATTTCTATTTTCACCCAACTTTTTTGCAAATTTGGACCCCTT
This sequence comes from Craterostigma plantagineum, assembly GCA_027422505.1. NCBI lineage: Eukaryota > Viridiplantae > Streptophyta > Magnoliopsida > Lamiales > Linderniaceae > Craterostigma > Craterostigma plantagineum. The sequence continues at coordinate 207,746 of JAPQWV010000033.1, read as the reverse complement.
CTTCGTCTTCGTATGATCATCCTTGCAGGCGTGGGTTATCCCTTTGATCAAATTTAGTTCGTTCGCCTGTATTACGTTGGTGGGTGGCGTCTTTGACTCTACTTTCTCTCTCCGTGTTTGAGTCCCTTGTTGAAAACTACGGTGAGTGAGGGGATAGAAAGCTTTGAGCTACATAAGTCTTTCTGCTATGTGATGGATTGACTTGTTGGGTTGGAGTTGGATTACTTATCCGTAACTTTCGAAATTGACAAACTCGTAGCTTATCAAGATCCACGTAGTCGAAAAGCATAATCCTTCGTCAAAAAGTTACCTTTTTGTGCAAATTTTAATTCACAAGTTTTCGATCAACCTCGACGTTGCACTGGAATCTCTGATGCTCGTAAGCCACGTCAGGGGTTTTCTTCCGTTGGGTTGTTAACATTCTTTGACGTCTTTGGATTTTAAGGTTTATTACTAACCTTAAGAAATGAAATACTTGTTTTTTCTGGTTTTGGCCTGTTTTCAAGGCCCTTCGCCTTCATCATCTTAGGGGAGAAAAAAGGGTCGATCTTCTTTCTTTTCCTTAAAAAATTCTTGCTTTGTGGTCTTCTTATTTCGGTGTAGAAGTTTTGCTGTATTTGTATCTAACGGAGCCATCTATCATATTCGTCAGGGATTGTGTGCTTTCGACTTTGCTTGTTCAAGATTCATAAAACTGATGCTTAGGTGGTGCTGTTTGTTTACGTTTCATTGTATTTTATCTTTCTTTGTCTCCATTGAATCATCCTTATCAAAAGACAAGATATCACCAAATCATTAAGATGGAATATAGCACCAATGACTAAGAGCCTCATACGATCGGCGATTCTTTGCCATCTTGCAATAAAAAGACTAGCAATCTGATGTAACAAAACCTTTTCTCGGCGTCGCCAGTTTTTCTTGTGTTATCATAAACTTACGTATGATTGAATGACGTGTACTTGCGTGGTATATTGTAGTGTGCTTGCTTATGTCACCCAATTGATATCCATTACATCTAAATCGGTAGTAACTTCGTCGACATGGATTTATGCAGCTATATTATCGTCAAAGTTGGTTCTATGGATTGTAAAGGGATAGCTTGGGCTGGAAATATATACCAGAAGTTTGAGACTATGTGTATGGAGCTTGAAGAGGTTATGTACCAGGTATTTTCCAAGTTCTGACACGTCCCAACTGTTGTAAATTATGCTTTCTTCAATCATCAAAAGTACCTTATTACGTCGTGCTTCTTTAGGACACCGCAAAATACGTGGAAAATCAGGTTCAGAAAGTCGGTGGAAGCGTCAAGAAGTTCTACTCAGAAGTCATGCAAGATTTGCTTCCTCTGTCCTGCGTTCAGCCCGCGAAAGTAGCTCCGCAAGGCTTATCTGCGAATACTGAAACTGAAGGTAAGGAAAACGAAGGCGACTCAGCGTTCGATGCTATAGCAGAAGAAGAACCGCCGAAAAAAGTTCCCTCTTACAGCATAAGATCCCTCTCTAAGACGTCTCGTGGAATCATGGCTGAAGACAACAAATGGCCCGAGTCGTTTCCTGTCAGAACTAAGAAAGTGGGCCCGCCGCACAAGCCTCTGGGCATCAAGAGAATTTCTCGAAGCAATAATGCTGTAGAAGGAAAGATATCCACTTCTGAAACTCCACTCGAAACCGCCCCTTCTCCAGGCAAGGATTTGTCGGGAGAATCTTTATGGAAAGAGAAAGGTGATCCCAAGTACATATCCGTTGCTTCTACCACTAATAATAGTGCATTGGCTGACGCTGAATCTGTTGCGAGACAAATAGAAAGAGCTTCTGAGCAGTCCTCGACTCCTATCTTGCCCGTCGAATCTAATGGTATGCATTTCGTATGGTTTGCCTTTTCGTCTTATCGTCTACTTCTTACTGAACTTGTATTTATTACAGCAGCACATACATCTATGGGTGACATGTCGTTTCTGAAATCAGATGCCTACATCGTATGTGATGCTTCGAATGTTGAATCCAAGAATCATGACGATGATGATGATGTGACATCTAATGAAGGTATACATATGATTCTGCTACGTTGAACGCACGTGATATTACACTACACATATCGAACATGCCCACGTTCGTTTCATTGCATTGGATGTAGATAAGTTCGAAATGGAGTTGATTGAGAATGAACCGAGAGAAGAAATCTCCGAGCCCACTGAAACGTCGGAGTTGGACGAAAGCTGCGTCTTTATCGAGGGGAGCCCACTTTTTCGACAAGTTTCTGAAGGAACAATGAAGCATAAATCATACAAGGTTCTCTCCTGTACTTTCATTTATCCTTATTCATATTGACTCAAACTGAGTTTATTCTTATTCTTTACTACCAGCAAAAGATCCAAAAAGGCATTCTGTCCAAGTTGAGGTCTACGAAGAAGGAACAACGGCTGGTGTCTGAAAATGAAGGTTTACGTGGGAAGAAACCTCTTGTGGATATGATGAGTTCATCGGAGAAGATAACCTTATCAGTAGATGATGATGCTCTTGAATCTGATTGGGAGATTCTGTAGACGCATTGCTCGTCGTTAGGCGGAGAAAAAAAGTTGGTCTTCAGTTCAAATATATATAGTTAAAAGGATATAAACAGTGCAGAGGAATCACTCAATCTAGTGACCTTGTGGTATATATATTCTGTGCTCTATGAAATTGGTAAATAAACGGTGTGTAAATGGCTGCTCCATCCATACGCTGAAATTGTGAATTGCTGAAACTATTTTATTACACTCCCTTCTGCGAAATATATTCATGAATTTTACAAAAGCCAATGAACTGTAAACATATGAAAATAAAGAAGAATCGTTGTTGGGGTCTTTCAAATAATCTCACTTTCTCAAACTGGAATTTTCTTGTTCCATAGAAACTATGCAGGCGAGCCTATCAAACACCTGCAGAAATCATTCGTTTTGAAGATTCGAAGAAAACAAATAGTAATGAAAAACTTGAACGAACTACAATCGGAGCATAACTTATTGATAGACACGCAAAGCAAACATGACTTGTCTGAATATTTTGCGTCTAGACCATAAGGATCGAAGAAATGAGTGAAAACTGACCGGAGAGAGATTGTTTTCCTCTTTACTTGTTATCGGAGAATCGTACCTAAAAGCATCATAACACATGCTTTAACGGCAATTCGATTTTTTGTGCAGTCGAAATGCATCGAAGTAACAGAATTCCATCGAATGCTTTACCATTCCCGGGGAAGACCAGCTTCTTGTCTAGCAGAGTAGTTGTAAGGGCCCTTTAGCTCCACATTATATTCCAGAAGAATATCTGTTGGATATCATGAAATTCAAGTAACAGTTTTTTCTCGTTAATACCACTTATCGACAAGAGTGGAAATAAGGGAAGTTGACCTCGGAAAGTGGGACCCGGATTGTAACCCATTCTCAGACATATTAAGACAAACCAGTAAACACCAACTGCCACGTGTGCAATTTCTTCATCAGCTATCTTCGAAACGATGTTTGAGGTTCTTTGATCACCGAAGCCGATCAGCTTCTGGACCAATCGGGGCCCTGCGTCGAGACCTCTAGCTTCCTTATGGAGAATATAAACAACGATCAGACTAGGCTAAATGTATAAATGGTAGTATATAATTGCTATTTGATACCATGCCACCGCCTTATACATATCGACTTGGGTTTTAATTTTCTCAATCAGGCTAGGGCATCATTCTCAAATAATATCAAGTGAAAATGGACTTGGAATCATCATACAAGAACACATTTATTGCTCCAGTTTAATAGGTATACATGACGATTTATTCATAAAACCAGTTAACAGTTGGACGTGAGCTAATAAACTGATTTGGTTACTTTGGCTATTAAATCAGGCTTAAATTTGTGTGGAATACTTCACTGAATGAATGGCACCTGAACCAACGGGATAACAGCAAGGCGAGCAGCGACATTATCTGATGATTTATCGCATTCCCTCCACAAAATCCCGTGGGCAGGCATATCACCATAGCTACGCAACAAAAAATCAGAATCACCATAACCTCTAATTCAATAATTCAAGTTACTCTCTACCTGAATCCAAGCTCTTTCAATCTCTGTGAACACCAGGTGAAATGCCGGCTCTCGTCATCAGCAACATGTGCAAAATCAGCGAAAAATCCATCTCCAAGTATCTCAGCATACGGTGAAAATCGAACAACAGTGTCCCATGACAAATCGATCGCATTAAGTTCGACATGAGCAAGATTGTGAAGCATGTAAGCATTCAAAGGCAAACCAGAGGCTTTCGGAGTTGGAATTTCTTTGGGGGACACCTGAACTGAACAAAAGCCACTGCGTTGCAATAAGCACAAAATCATAGGCCGAGTGGCCACTAAACAACAAGGCCAAAAACATGATTGAAAAAAGTCAATCTTCAACGAAGATGAACCGACGAACCATAAACAAGTCGGATATATCAACAATCATCTCGCTAAAGGTCCTAATTACATTGAAATCTCATCAAAAAAAAAAAAAAAGAGAAAAGGTAATACCAGTAAAGGTTTGCTTGGTCTAGCGGGTTTACTGGGAGCTTCCGATGCCCCAATTGACAAGCCGTCTTCACGCCACCTCACATAAGCCAAGTGCGATAGCTCAGCTTTTCGAATAGGATCGGCCGTGGATAATACAACCCGACCCATCTCAGCTAGCGAAGAGCAACCGTTCAAAGCACTTGAAGCACTATCGCTTTCGCAGTGAGCTGATTCCGGGCCGTTAGGTCCCCAGACACGGTCATTGTTCAACGGGCTCCGACGCCAATCGTTGAGGCCTGACCATTGGTGATGGTCGGCGGTGAGCTGCGGGTAACTTATAGTTGCGGAAGCTGAGAACCGGCGCTTATGAAGAGTTCGAAGAGGTGCCCTTGGAAATCTTACGAGCTTACGAATGGCTGTAGATAGAAGAACTGCTCGCCATTTGATTTGCAGCGTCATCATCATCGTAATCAAGATTTCTGTGATTTACGGAAAACAGGTGGAGTATACTTTGGTGTGAAAGAGATGATGAAGATGACGTGGCCTTTCACGTGCCAACATCGATGAAAAGCCCAATTAGGCCCCATCGGCCCAATTCAGGCCCAATTGAGAGGCATTATATATAAGCCGATCGAAACCCACGGTACGGAAAGAGGTTTTCATCACACAAAAAATTAAAATAAATAAAAAAATGAAATTCACGGACTCGCCAGTGGTGGAGCTCGCCGTGCACGGCAAGCTTCTATCGATCCAACAAGACAACGGATCGATGCACGTCGGCACATCCGTGTGGCCGTGCTCCTTAGTGCTCGTCAAGTTCGCCGAGCGCTGGTCTCCGTCAATCGGTTCCGCGGCGCCGGCCGACAACCCTTACGCCGACTTATTGAGCTTCGCCGGCAAGCGCGGCGTCGAGATCGGCGCAGGATGTGGCGTCGCAGGCATGGGATTCTACCTCCTCGGCCTCCACGACGTCGTTCTGACCGACATCGCCCCCGTGATGCCAGCCCTAAAGCGAAACCTAAAACGCAACAAGCAGGTATTGGGAAGAGTCTGAAGACCTCGGTGCTGTATTGGGAAAAGGACGATCAATTACAGGCGCTGAAGCCTCCGTTCGACGTCGTGATAGCCACCGACGTTGTTTACCTGGCGGATAACGTCGGATCTCTGGTGGGGACGATGAAGGGCTTGGTTAAGGACGATGGCGTGATTCTACTGGGATATCAGCTGAGGTGTCCCGACGCAGATAAGAAGTTTTGGGAGATCTGTGCCGAGGTTTTCGATGTGGAGAGAGTTCGTAAGGAGGATTTGCATGAGGAGTATAGGTTTGAGGAGACGGATGTGTACGTGTTGAGGAAAAATGCCGCCGGCCGGCAGCAAATCTCCGCCGGAGCTTCGCCGGAGCCGGTTGGGGACCGGCTGAAGTAGCCTTGGAGTTTCTTGTAACGATTTTCCAGCATGGCGGAGACCAATTGTGAGTTGTAAGGAGTTGTTGTAATCGAATTGAGTCGAATCAACTCACCTTGCTTGAAAAGTAAATCGAATTCAGAAATTTACGTTTAAAGCCAAAAAAGAAATTTACGTTTGATACGAAGGATCTGTGGTCAATCAATCAAATTGCTATTTTAAGTTGACTTATTCATGGGAAATGAAATACATTGCTAACTTTATTATAATTAATATTATTATTATTGTTATTATTACTATTAGGGGTCTTACACATAAATACCCATTTCCTTAAAAATTTGTAAGTATCCTGCCAGTATTTTTTCCATGTACCTAATAGAATAATTTTTTTTGCACATAGGTATCCGATCCGCCGCAGGTATGCTATATAACATATTACTCTATAGCAACGTATTTTGGTACGTAATACGTTGAGAAATTGTACAACATATATAACACTAACGTACCATGTGGAAACCGTATAGGGTATCGTATAACCGCGTGACGTGGTACGCAATACACATATGAAAAGGTACGGTAAGACTGAGAAAATTGGTACGAACAGTAAAATGGGTATCTATCTATAAAAAATTTCTGATATACGTACTTATTTGTAATTTATTATTCAATTGGGTATTTTTCTATAGATAGACGTCTTATTATTATTATTATTGTATTGTATGATTTGACCTTTATATTTTTAGTAGTCCATCTTCCGTGTTTTCTTCCTCTTACGATACGAACGAATTTGAATCTATTTCCAATCATCATATATGTTCGTATATATCCAAACTCGAATAAATTGACCCCCACTAATACAGTGCCGACCTTATTTTAATCACTTATAAATCAAAACATGACACGCATAAATCTATTTTCACATGTTCTTATCTTCAGCAACGGACTTCACCACTTTATGATTCAACGTGGCAATTAAATAAATAAATAAATTAATTAATTATGAAATCGATATAAAGGTCAATCAAACGGTCGTGGCGCTCAAAAGCTTCCATGTGTCCCCGAAGGGGATTCCCCACTCTCTTTATAACGCTTTACCTGCGTGCGTCATATACGGACAGCTCATACGCTACAGCACAGTGTGGTGGTGCCTTTAAAGGAGCTTTGATTGAGCTGAAATCGCACGATTGATTTGAGTGTGGGTGGCGTAAAAGGGAAGAAGAATATGGATGAAGCTCTGCTGAGTAGGGAGGATGGAGATAGTCCAGGATCAGGGGAGCAGCGTAAGCGAGTCTTCAACCGAAGATCACATGCCATAGCTCATGGATCGCCCTATCAGAAGGCTGCCGCATTGGTTGATCTCGTATGTTTTTGCGCATATGTTCTTTTCGTTTTTCTTTTCTTACTTTTCCCCACGCATGCAAACGGTAGCTAAATCATTGTGAAAGATTTGGAATTATACGTCTGAACTAGCTGAACCTCGTGTGCTGAGGTTATCGAGAGGTTTTTGGTCGAAGTGGGCGCTAGGTTCCCTTGATGCTTGCATAGGTTCATGAAATTTATGCGTGCGTGTATGTTTTCGTGAAGAAAGATGAAATTAAAAAAAAAAATAAAATTGGTTGATTCTTTGGCTTTGAGCTAAGAGTTCGTGATATTGTGTTTCTGGGCTCGAATGATCGTTCTAAACTGTGCAGGCCGAAGACGGGGTTGGCATACCCGAGGATATTTTTGATCAGCCAAGCTTTGGAGACTCCTTAAAGACATATTTGATATTCATACAGTTTGATTTCCTTTGGTCTCTTAACTACCTCGCTTTAGTGGTCCTTAACTTCTTCGAGGTCTGCGGTGTACTCTTGTTCTTTTGTCCCTTCGATAACCTGGCTTTCATGTATTCTTTCTTACACAGTTTTTTTCCCTTGGATCTCAGAAACCTTTGTGGTGTTCGGGGGATTGCGATAGGCAGTACTACTTTCTAGGAGAGCTTCCCTACCTGTCTAAGACTCAGAGTCTCGTTTATGAGGTAACATTAGTTTTTCATTAGTTACCGTGTTGTTTACTTTTGTGGTAATATTGATTTTCAAAATGACATCTCTCTGTCTCCTTCAAATGACTCAATGAGATTCTTTTACTGATACTATTTTGTAGGCTGTAACACTGTTGATCCTACTGGTTCATGTACTCTTTCCAATAGCTTATGAAGGGCTTAAAATCTATTGGAAGAGTCACCTCAATAAAATTAAGGTACCGGGACTACGTTTGATGTGCCTGCCTTATACATTTCTAGACTAGAAGGCCCTTGAATCGAGTGTAAATTGGGAAATCTAAGAATTGATCCTTTCCTTTCTTACGAGTAATTCTAAAATTTATGTTGAACTGATTTGCAGGTGGTCGCGTTATTGGTGTTGATTGTCGATGTAATACTCGACATTATATATCTTTCTCCAGTTGGAATCGCTAGTCTTCCTTTGCGTATAGCGCCCTATATCCGGGTCGTATTTTTTGTTCTTAACATCAGGTACTGATTCCAGGGATCGACTATTGTCCATTTCGTGCTCTGGTTCGTTTTTTTTTATGCGTGGCGGAACGTTAGAAGATTGGGTAAATTGGGGCATTAAAACTAACAATATATCAAGAGAATCCATTGGTGATCACTTTCAAGTCTAAATCCGAGGACAATGTTCATTGAATGATTTTCTCGACGTTATGTTTGAGGATATTCACAATTCGAGCTAACGTTGTCTGATGAACCCTAGGGACATACGAGATAGCGCCGTCGTCTTGGGCGGGATGATCCCCACATACCTCAATGTTGTGGTGCGTGCTTATTATACATGATACTTTTGACCGACATTTCTCGGATTGATATTTCTCTGCTCTTCATTATTTACCTTTTTGACGAGTGATCGTGAATAAAAATGCAGGCGTTATGGGCCTTATTTGTTTTGTTCTCTAGCTGGTTGGCTTTTGTCATCTTTGAAGATACCGAACAGGGGAAAACCATGTTCACGTCATACGGTGAAACACTTTATCAGATGTTTATTCTGTTTACCACTTCCAACAATCCAGATTGTTGGATTCCTGCATACAAGTAAGTAGCTAGCTGGGTCAAGGTTTTGCTTTACGAGTTATGCCCTTTTAGCTGAATCTGAATGTTATCTTGTTTGTCCAACTCATAATTGTGTTCTATTCTCAGCGTTGTTTTTTTTTTTTTCGTTTTTTGTCGTAGGGCTTCACGGTGGTATGTCATATTCATTGTTCTGTATGTACTGTTGGGCGTTTTCTTCGTCACCAATTTGATACTTGCCGTTGTGTATGATAGCTTTAAGAGCGAGGTAAATTATCATCTGCATTGACTGTTTTACCGAATATAGTTAGATAGTATGTTAAAAGTGTACTGGCTGATTGTCATGCTTAGCCTTAACTTTTTTTTCGTAGCTTGTAAAACAAGTTGCCGAGAAGGATCGCACAAGGACAAGGATACTGAAGAAAGCGTTTAACCTGATTGATACTTCCGTGAGTAAACGTTTAAATGCTTTGGGTCTTTTCATGTTAATTAGCATGGGCGAAGTTCATGAAGAGATTTTATTTTCTCTTTGTATAGCTGTGATCTTGTGCGAGTAGTAGATTACCTAATACTTCAATTTTCTTGCTGAAATCATTGAACTGAACCACAATCTTTAGTGTTGGCTCATGATTACAACCCTCGGGCCAAGTATGAATTCTCTTAGATTCTTCGAGAAGTTCATTCGTATTCTTCAAATACTGGTTAAACAAAAATTTTGATGTCAACGTATGCAGATCTGTATAGGTTATGTTAACGTTTTCCATTAATGCAGAATGTTGGCTATCTCAATAAAGATCAGTGCATCCGTCTGTTTGAAGAGCTGAACAATTACAGGTACCGTTAGCAGTGTGCTGAAAGATAATGGCTAATTATCTTCGAAGTTCAAAACATATTCATTTCTACTGAAGGCGTCTGCAGTATCATTATAATCGTAACAAAATAAAATTGATAAAAATGTTTTAACAGTGCTCCCATGCGGTTGCTGTAAATAGTTTAGTCCATATAACTCGAAACTATGGATATCCAATTTTATAGTCTTTGCCCTCCAGACTGTCTTCATGGTGGAGATGTTGAAATTTTCTCATGTTATGATAATCTAATAGGACACTGCCTAAAATATCAAGGGATGATTTTGAATTGATATTCGAAGAGTTGGATGATAGCCATGACTTCAAGGTACTGCCATCTTGTAATTTCCTTTTCTTTTACTGTTTCTGCCCAGCATTTATAATTCCTTTCAGATCAACTTGGATGAATTTTCCGATCTCTCCCAAGCTATTGGACTTAGATTTCAGAAAGAGGATGCAGTAAGTACGCTTTACACGACCCCTAAACAAACGTAACTTCTATGATGTGCTACTAACATCCAAATCTTATCAGGAACCGATTTTTGAAAGGTGTCCAGCATTCTACCACTCTAATGCTTCGGAGAAGCTGAAAAACTTTGTTCGAAGCCCCAAATTCGGTTACGCTGTAGCTTTCGTCCTCGCCTTGAATTTTGTTGCTGTCGTTATTGAGACAACGGTGCGTGCATATGGATGTCTGAATGCTTCGTAATAGTGCTTTACTCGACATTTACTTGCAACGATCTCATCCTTTATACTTGCTAGTTTCATCTGCCATCATAAAAAAAACCTCATCGTCTCTTTTCAGTCGATTTTCTTTGAGATTGCTAATATTTGTCGTATGACTATGTTGCAGCTCGATATAGAGGATAACTCGGCTCAAGATACCTGGCAAAAGGTTGAGTTTGTATTTGGTAAGTGTTACATGAATCTCCTACAAGTTCTTATGGATGTTACTTGCTAGCTTATTAAACAACTTTCTGAAATCATTTCTTGTGTAGAACGTTCGCCCTTTACCCATGCTGATAAATAATTTTTCTCCTACACAGGATGGCTTTATGTCGTGGAGATGGCATTGAAGGTGTATTCTTACGGATTTGTCAACTATTGGAGGGAAGGTGAAAACCGCTTCGACTTTGTTATAACCTGGGTAATTGGTAAGAGACCGATGACAAAGTAGCATGTTTTCTTTCCATTCATAAATCCCTTCTGCCTTTCAAGAAAACTTTAAGATCTTTTCACAAATATGAAAACCTTTCTCATGCCGCAGTTATTGGCGAAACAACCACTTTCGTGGCTCCCCGAGATTTGAGTTTCCTCTCCAATGGAGAATGGTAAATTAGTTCATTTTGTACTTTATACTTTCATTCTCGGAATGTTTCGAAGAATCATAGTTAGAGACATTAGAAATTCTGTTTTCTCTCCAAGTTGGACATTCGCAACCACTTCTTCACATGACAAATTTTTATCTTATTTACTTGCAGGATTCGTTATCTTCTAATAGCAAGAATGTTAAGAATGATCAGGCTCTTGATGCACGTGAAACAATATCGAGCCTTTATTGCTACTTTTATTACTCTGATACCGAGTCTAATGCCATATCTCGGGACGATTTTCTGCATCTTATGCATCTACTGCTCCCTCGGCGTACAGGTACACTGCATCTCTGTGCATACACGCCTTTTTACTCGTTTTAGCTTATTTCTTCGCAATGTCGTAATCCTATCATCTCCGACTTGGAATAAAGAAAGTTTATGTTTTTAGCTCTTTGGCGGGATCGTCAACGTCGGAAATCCTAAGCTGAGCGGATCGGATCTCGAAGAAAATGAGTATCCTTTATTTATCATCACAATAATCTCTACTACCAACGTCGCATGTTCTGTAAGAAAGCTTTGGTTTTTTCTTCTTTATTTTTTCATCACTATTCAATTTGCCTTCCATTGTGCCCCTTGACCATCCAAGTTACTTACTCTTCAACTTCAACGACTACCCTAACGGGATGGTAACGCTTTTCAATATCCTGGTAATGGGAAATTGGCATTTCTGGATGCAGGTGCGTCGAATTTAAAATGATTACCATTTGGAAATAAATGGAATTGCTTTTCTATCTACTTTCTAAAACATTACTAAAGAACGGCTCGTGCAATGTGAGTGAAATTCCAGGGATACAAAGATTTGGCTGGAACTGCATGGACTCATGTCTACTTCGCTAGCTTCTATCTCATTGCAATCTTGCTCCTTTTGAATTTGGTGAGTATTTTTTTTTTTTTTTTTTTATTTTATGAAAGCTGCATTGATTGATTTGAACAATCTTCTCTTAACGAGCCTGTTTTCCGGTGTAAGCGTCCATTAACTTTTTTTTTTTCAATTGCCTTAGATATTGTCTTTCGTCTTGGAGGCTTTCTTTGCTGAGCAGGACATTGAGAAAGCTGAGAACGCTGAAGATGGAGATGCCCAGGTTAATCCTTAACAACGAAATATAATCGCAAACTATCACAATCTTAAATCTGTTTAAAATGATCTTCCATGGCGTTAGTTATTACTACAATCTTGGTTTTCCATGTCAAACGCAGGATGCATCATCTGGGAAGGGGAGAAGACGTAAATCAAGGTACACGGTCGTAGTAGTAATTAACGATCATACTTACAGAAAGAAACATATGCTATACGATCGTCAACTTATATATATACATATATATGTATTGTATATTTATATTGCAGCATTAAGTCAAAAAATCAAAGGGTTGATATTCTTCTCCACCACATGTTGAGTGCTGAGCTGACATCTCAAACTCAGGACGGAGATGCAGCAACTCCTTAAAACTGGGTAATAACACTGCTTTTGCTTTTGAACATATCATATGTTATGTTTGTTATTACTATTTATAATCCTGTATTTAGAATACTCTTCCGAAGTAAGTTTTTCTACGGTTTGGAACTCTTTTTCATCGTCTCGTCTTCGGGCGCAGCGAATAAACCGAGAACTATCCTTAAACTGATACACGCTCAAGTTGGGAAAAGGAAATCAAATCGAAAATGAGAGCTTCGAGTGTAAGAAACAGCTCTGATTAATTCGATTTTACCACTCTGTTACAGTCACGAGAGAAAGGAAGAAGAAGACGCACGCAAGTCACATACGATCAAACATGAATGTTTTTCCAGAAATTGAAAATGACGTCACTAAATAGGATAGTAAAAAAAACAAAGAAACACGTGTTCACGACTCTTGAGCTAAATCGCATTCACTCGAGAAAATCGTCCCTGCTCCTCGCGTTTCATTTTAGCTGGTAACACTCCCACCTCGTTAAAACAACTCTTGACCTCAAGAGTTGGTGAAGGCGGGAAATTTTCACTGTAGAACGAACTAATCTCCCAAGTGCTTTCTTCTGGAGGTGCATTCAGTCTTTTAACCAACACTTGAGTAACTGGTTTGTTGTTCTTCGCCAATCTCCGCTCCAAAGTAGCCTCAGGCTCCCTCTTTATATGGCCACGGGATAAGAAAGAAGGGAGGTGATAAGAGACCTGAGTCGATCCTCGCCTTTTCTTTTGCTGAGAAACACGGAAGGTAGAATATATGCAGCCCACTCGAAGCTGTAAACGATAGGCAACTTGGCCAATCCTCTGTAACACCTTGCAATGGCCGAGGAAGCGAGCAGAAAGTTTATGGTAAGTGTGAGATTTGAGAGAAAGTTTCGTGCAAGGTTGTTGCTTCATAAATGCCCAGCCGTTCACATCGAAAGATCTCTTACTTCGCCTCTTAACCACGTGCACCTTCATCCTATAATACGCCTTGGATAGATATAGCTTGATCAATCTCATGGTAGCTTCTCTGTGCGTCAAGCTTCCGTCTACCAACTCAGCATAAGCACCCTCTAAATAAGGAATATGCACAGGGGGTTGGAGCTTCGTGTGCTCGGCAAAAAACTCCTGATATGTGATGTTCGACTTGGTCTCGTCGTTTGCTGATGATAGGATTTGCAGAAAATTTAATTCTTGATGGAGGGCTTGTCTCTGTCTGGACATCGGATTCATAGTACTACCTTCGCTTGATATGGAATCTGGTGAAGTAAGCTCAAACAGACCACCAATATTAATTTGATTTTGCTGCAGCTGCTGAGTTTGTGCCTTCTCCACAACCTGCCCACCCTTATTATCGTTTGGTCTACCGTCATCCCAAATAATATTCATATGATCACCACCACCGGCAGCGAAACCAGCTACAACGCCTTTCCAATTCTGATGCTTCTGATCAACGACAACGTTATGATTTGGATTACCCAAAGCATTCGTTAGCTGAAATTGATCAACGACTCCCAAAACCCCATCATTAAATGATTTCTCATTTTCAACCAAAGAATCATCTACGAGCAGCCCTTCTTTAATCGAATAATCGTTGTAGTTTACACCTTTTGGATTATTCATCCCTTCCTCCGCAGCACCCTCAGGACCCGAAACCAACTCCTCTAATTTGCCAGCATTTCTCACGTTTCCTCCAACATGATTCGAAATAGATGTCAATTCTATGGCTTGCTCTTGCAGCTTTGCCAAATTCATGGCCTCCAATAGAGAACTCGGGTGAAACATTCCCACTGACATGGCTATGTCGGGTTTCAAACCCCTCAAGAAACAGCTCACCGCATACTGCTCGTTGATATTAACACAGTTAATCAATTCCTCGAAACTACCCACGTAATTCTTAACGGAGCTAGTTTGTTTAAGGTTCAACAGCTCGCTCACCGGATCATCATAAGACTGCAGACCAAATCTGCTGTGTAGAACCTCAACATACTCTGACCATTGAGGAAGTTCTCGAGTGAGTCGTGTCTTTACGAATATATGATGCCACTGAAGTGCAGGACCTTCCAAATGGACAGCAGCAATTCTTACTTTCGCGTCCGATGGTGTTTCGTACGCTTCAAAATAATGTTCACACCTATAAAGCCAGCCTCTTAGATTATCACCTCTGAACTTTGGAAACTCGATGGTGGAACACTTGATCGGCAACTGATGAAATGATTTAGAATGATCGTTGCTTCCCTTACCAGACTCCATTTCAACGATCGATTTGCTCCCAATAGCTGTAATCATTTGTCGCAGCTCTGCAAGCTGATTGTTGATGGAAACGTTATTATCTTTCACCTTATTACGAAGAATTTCCAGCTCCTCACACAAATCAATGCCACGAATCCCTTCTGCCATCTGTGAGCCTTTCAAAATTGGGGATCGATGCTCTGATACCAATTTGATACACGCTCAAGTTGGGAAAAGGAAATCAAATCGAAAATGAGAGCTTCGAGTGTAAGAAACAGCTCTGATTAATTCGATTTTACCACTCTGTTACAGTCACGAGAGAAAGGAAGAAGAAGACGCACGCAAGTCACATACGATCAAACATGAATGTTTTTCCAGAAATTGAAAATGACGTCACTAAATAGGATAGTAAAAAAAACAAAGAAACACGTGTTCACGACTCTTGAGCTAAATCGCATTCACTCGAGAAAATCGTCCCTGCTCCTCGCGTTTCATTTTAGCTGGTAACACTCCCACCTCGTTAAAACAACTCTTGACCTCAAGAGTTGGTGAAGGCGGGAAATTTTCACTGTAGAACGAACTAATCTCCCAAGTGCTTTCTTCTGGAGGTGCATTCAGTCTTTTAACCAACACTTGAGTAACTGGTTTGTTGTTCTTCGCCAATCTCCGCTCCAAAGTAGCCTCAGGCTCCCTCTTTATATGGCCACGGGATAAGAAAGAAGGGAGGTGATAAGAGACCTGAGTCGATCCTCGCCTTTTCTTTTGCTGAGAAACACGGAAGGTAGAATATATGCAGCCCACTCGAAGCTGTAAACGATAGGCAACTTGGCCAATCCTCTGTAACACCTTGCAATGGCCGAGGAAGCGAGCAGAAAGTTTATGGTAAGTGTGAGATTTGAGAGAAAGTTTCGTGCAAGGTTGTTGCTTCATAAATGCCCAGCCGTTCACATCGAAAGATCTCTTACTTCGCCTCTTAACCACGTGCACCTTCATCCTATAATACGCCTTGGATAGATATAGCTTGATCAATCTCATGGTAGCTTCTCTGTGCGTCAAGCTTCCGTCTACCAACTCAGCATAAGCACCCTCTAAATAAGGAATATGCACAGGGGGTTGGAGCTTCGTGTGCTCGGCAAAAAACTCCTGATATGTGATGTTCGACTTGGTCTCGTCGTTTGCTGATGATAGGATTTGCAGAAAATTTAATTCTTGATGGAGGGCTTGTCTCTGTCTGGACATCGGATTCATAGTACTACCTTCGCTTGATATGGAATCTGGTGAAGTAAGCTCAAACAGACCACCAATATTAATTTGATTTTGCTGCAGCTGCTGAGTTTGTGCCTTCTCCACAACCTGCCCACCCTTATTATCGTTTGGTCTACCGTCATCCCAAATAATATTCATATGATCACCACCACCGGCAGCGAAACCAGCTACAACGCCTTTCCAATTCTGATGCTTCTGATCAACGACAACGTTATGATTTGGATTACCCAAAGCATTCGTTAGCTGAAATTGATCAACGACTCCCAAACCCCATCATTAAATGATTTCTCATTTTCAACCAAAGAATCATCTACGAGCAGCCCTTCTTTAATCGAATAATCGTTGTAGTTTACACCTTTTGGATTATTCATCCCTTCCTCCGCAGCACCCTCAGGACCCGAAACCAACTCCTCTAATTTGCCAGCATTTCTCACGTTTCCTCCAACATGATTCGAAATAGATGTCAATTCTATGGCTTGCTCTTGCAGCTTTGCCAAATTCATGGCCTCCAATAGAGAACTCGGGTGAAACATTCCCACTGACATGGCTATGTCGGGTTTCAAACCCCTCAAGAAACAGCTCACCGCATACTGCTCGTTGATATTAACACAGTTAATCAATTCCTCGAAACTACCCACGTAATTCTTAACGGAGCTAGTTTGTTTAAGGTTCAACAGCTCGCTCACCGGATCATCATAAGACTGCAGACCAAATCTGCTGTGTAGAACCTCAACATACTCTGACCATTGAGGAAGTTCTCGAGTGAGTCGTGTCTTTACGAATATATGATGCCACTGAAGTGCAGGACCTTCCAAATGGACAGCAGCAATTCTTACTTTCGCGTCCGATGGTGTTTCGTACGCTTCAAAATAATGTTCACACCTATAAAGCCAGCCTCTTAGATTATCACCTCTGAACTTTGGAAACTCGATGGTGGAACACTTGATCGGCAACTGATGAAATGATTTAGAATGATCGTTGCTTCCCTTACCAGACTCCATTTCAACGATCGATTTGCTCCCAATAGCTGTAATCATTTGTCGCAGCTCTGCAAGCTGATTGTTGATGGAAACGTTATTATCTTTCACCTTATTACGAAGAATTTCCAGCTCCTCACACAAATCAATGCCACGAATCCCTTCTGCCATCTGTGAGCCTTTCAAAATTGGGGATCGATGCTCTGATACCAATTTGATACACGCTCAAGTTGGGAAAAGGAAATCAAATCGAAAATGAGAGCTTCGAGTGTAAGAAACAGCTCTGATTAATTCGATTTTACCACTCTGTTACAGTCACGAGAGAAAGGAAGAAGAAGACGCACGCAAGTCACATACGATCAAACATGAATGTTTTTCCAGAAATTGAAAATGACGTCACTAAATAGGATAGTAAAAAAAACAAAGAAACACGTGTTCACGACTCTTGAGCTAAATCGCATTCACTCGAGAAAATCGTCCCTGCTCCTCGCGTTTCATTTTAGCTGGTAACACTCCCACCTCGTTAAAACAACTCTTGACCTCAAGAGTTGGTGAAGGCGGGAAATTTTCACTGTAGAACGAACTAATCTCCCAAGTGCTTTCTTCTGGAGGTGCATTCAGTCTTTTAACCAACACTTGAGTAACTGGTTTGTTGTTCTTCGCCAATCTCCGCTCCAAAGTAGCCTCAGGCTCCCTCTTTATATGGCCACGGGATAAGAAAGAAGGGAGGTGATAAGAGACCTGAGTCGATCCTCGCCTTTTCTTTTGCTGAGAAACACGGAAGGTAGAATATATGCAGCCCACTCGAAGCTGTAAACGATAGGCAACTTGGCCAATCCTCTGTAACACCTTGCAATGGCCGAGGAAGCGAGCAGAAAGTTTATGGTAAGTGTGAGATTTGAGAGAAAGTTTCGTGCAAGGTTGTTGCTTCATAAATGCCCAGCCGTTCACATCGAAAGATCTCTTACTTCGCCTCTTAACCACGTGCACCTTCATCCTATAATACGCCTTGGATAGATATAGCTTGATCAATCTCATGGTAGCTTCTCTGTGCGTCAAGCTTCCGTCTACCAACTCAGCATAAGCACCCTCTAAATAAGGAATATGCACAGGGGGTTGGAGCTTCGTGTGCTCGGCAAAAAACTCCTGATATGTGATGTTCGACTTGGTCTCGTCGTTTGCTGATGATAGGATTTGCAGAAAATTTAATTCTTGATGGAGGGCTTGTCTCTGTCTGGACATCGGATTCATAGTACTACCTTCGCTTGATATGGAATCTGGTGAAGTAAGCTCAAACAGACCACCAATATTAATTTGATTTTGCTGCAGCTGCTGAGTTTGTGCCTTCTCCACAACCTGCCCACCCTTATTATCGTTTGGTCTACCGTCATCCCAAATAATATTCATATGATCACCACCACCGGCAGCGAAACCAGCTACAACGCCTTTCCAATTCTGATGCTTCTGATCAACGACAACGTTATGATTTGGATTACCCAAAGCATTCGTTAGCTGAAATTGATCAACGACTCCCAAAACCCCATCATTAAATGATTTCTCATTTTCAACCAAAGAATCATCTACGAGCAGCCCTTCTTTAATCGAATAATCGTTGTAGTTTACACCTTTTGGATTATTCATCCCTTCCTCCGCAGCACCCTCAGGACCCGAAACCAACTCCTCTAATTTGCCAGCATTTCTCACGTTTCCTCCAACATGATTCGAAATAGATGTCAATTCTATGGCTTGCTCTTGCAGCTTTGCCAAATTCATGGCCTCCAATAGAGAACTCGGGTGAAACATTCCCACTGACATGGCTATGTCGGGTTTCAAACCCCTCAAGAAACAGCTCACCGCATACTGCTCGTTGATATTAACACAGTTAATCAATTCCTCGAAACTACCCACGTAATTCTTAACGGAGCTAGTTTGTTTAAGGTTCAACAGCTCGCTCACCGGATCATCATAAGACTGCAGACCAAATCTGCTGTGTAGAACCTCAACATACTCTGACCATTGAGGAAGTTCTCGAGTGAGTCGTGTCTTTACGAATATATGATGCCACTGAAGTGCAGGACCTTCCAAATGGACAGCAGCAATTCTTACTTTCGCGTCCGATGGTGTTTCGTACGCTTCAAAATAATGTTCACACCTATAAAGCCAGCCTCTTAGATTATCACCTCTGAACTTTGGAAACTCGATGGTGGAACACTTGATCGGCAACTGATGAAATGATTTAGAATGATCGTTGCTTCCCTTACCAGACTCCATTTCAACGATCGATTTGCTCCCAATAGCTGTAATCATTTGTCGCAGCTCTGCAAGCTGATTGTTGATGGAAACGTTATTATCTTTCACCTTATTACGAAGAATTTCCAGCTCCTCACACAAATCAATGCCACGAATCCCTTCTGCCATCTGTGAGCCTTTCAAAATTGGGGATCGATGCTCTGATACCAATTTGATACACGCTCAAGTTGGGAAAAGGAAATCAAATCGAAAATGAGAGCTTCGAGTGTAAGAAACAGCTCTGATTAATTCGATTTTACCACTCTGTTACAGTCACGAGAGAAAGGAAGAAGAAGACGCACGCAAGTCACATACGATCAAACATGAATGTTTTTCCAGAAATTGAAAATGACGTCACTAAATAGGATAGTAAAAAAAACAAAGAAACACGTGTTCACGACTCTTGAGCTAAATCGCATTCACTCGAGAAAATCGTCCCTGCTCCTCGCGTTTCATTTTAGCTGGTAACACTCCCACCTCGTTAAAACAACTCTTGACCTCAAGAGTTGGTGAAGGCGGGAAATTTTCACTGTAGAACGAACTAATCTCCCAAGTGCTTTCTTCTGGAGGTGCATTCAGTCTTTTAACCAACACTTGAGTAACTGGTTTGTTGTTCTTCGCCAATCTCCGCTCCAAAGTAGCCTCAGGCTCCCTCTTTATATGGCCACGGGATAAGAAAGAAGGGAGGTGATAAGAGACCTGAGTCGATCCTCGCCTTTTCTTTTGCTGAGAAACACGGAAGGTAGAATATATGCAGCCCACTCGAAGCTGTAAACGATAGGCAACTTGGCCAATCCTCTGTAACACCTTGCAATGGCCGAGGAAGCGAGCAGAAAGTTTATGGTAAGTGTGAGATTTGAGAGAAAGTTTCGTGCAAGGTTGTTGCTTCATAAATGCCCAGCCGTTCACATCGAAAGATCTCTTACTTCGCCTCTTAACCACGTGCACCTTCATCCTATAATACGCCTTGGATAGATATAGCTTGATCAATCTCATGGTAGCTTCTCTGTGCGTCAAGCTTCCGTCTACCAACTCAGCATAAGCACCCTCTAAATAAGGAATATGCACAGGGGGTTGGAGCTTCGTGTGCTCGGCAAAAAACTCCTGATATGTGATGTTCGACTTGGTCTCGTCGTTTGCTGATGATAGGATTTGCAGAAAATTTAATTCTTGATGGAGGGCTTGTCTCTGTCTGGACATCGGATTCATAGTACTACCTTCGCTTGATATGGAATCTGGTGAAGTAAGCTCAAACAGACCACCAATATTAATTTGATTTTGCTGCAGCTGCTGAGTTTGTGCCTTCTCCACAACCTGCCCACCCTTATTATCGTTTGGTCTACCGTCATCCCAAATAATATTCATATGATCACCACCACCGGCAGCGAAACCAGCTACAACGCCTTTCCAATTCTGATGCTTCTGATCAACGACAACGTTATGATTTGGATTACCCAAAGCATTCGTTAGCTGAAATTGATCAACGACTCCCAAAACCCCATCATTAAATGATTTCTCATTTTCAACCAAAGAATCATCTACGAGCAGCCCTTCTTTAATCGAATAATCGTTGTAGTTTACACCTTTTGGATTATTCATCCCTTCCTCCGCAGCACCCTCAGGACCCGAAACCAACTCCTCTAATTTGCCAGCATTTCTCACGTTTCCTCCAACATGATTCGAAATAGATGTCAATTCTATGGCTTGCTCTTGCAGCTTTGCCAAATTCATGGCCTCCAATAGAGAACTCGGGTGAAACATTCCCACTGACATGGCTATGTCGGGTTTCAAACCCCTCAAGAAACAGCTCACCGCATACTGCTCGTTGATATTAACACAGTTAATCAATTCCTCGAAACTACCCACGTAATTCTTAACGGAGCTAGTTTGTTTAAGGTTCAACAGCTCGCTCACCGGATCATCATAAGACTGCAGACCAAATCTGCTGTGTAGAACCTCAACATACTCTGACCATTGAGGAAGTTCTCGAGTGAGTCGTGTCTTTACGAATATATGATGCCACTGAAGTGCAGGACCTTCCAAATGGACAGCAGCAATTCTTACTTTCGCGTCCGATGGTGTTTCGTACGCTTCAAAATAATGTTCACACCTATAAAGCCAGCCTCTTAGATTATCACCTCTGAACTTTGGAAACTCGATGGTGGAACACTTGATCGGCAACTGATGAAATGATTTAGAATGATCGTTGCTTCCCTTACCAGACTCCATTTCAACGATCGATTTGCTCCCAATAGCTGTAATCATTTGTCGCAGCTCTGCAAGCTGATTGTTGATGGAAACGTTATTATCTTTCACCTTATTACGAAGAATTTCCAGCTCCTCACACAAATCAATGCCACGAATCCCTTCTGCCATCTGTGAGCCTTTCAAAATTGGGGATCGATGCTCTGATACCAATTTGATACACGCTCAAGTTGGGAAAAGGAAATCAAATCGAAAATGAGAGCTTCGAGTGTAAGAAACAGCTCTGATTAATTCGATTTTACCACTCTGTTACAGTCACGAGAGAAAGGAAGAAGAAGACGCACGCAAGTCACATACGATCAAACATGAATGTTTTTCCAGAAATTGAAAATGACGTCACTAAATAGGATAGTAAAAAAAACAAAGAAACACGTGTTCACGACTCTTGAGCTAAATCGCATTCACTCGAGAAAATCGTCCCTGCTCCTCGCGTTTCATTTTAGCTGGTAACATAAACACAATAATAGTTTAGTTTCCCGGCCAACACAGAAACCACAATCACAAGTTACACTTGGAAGTCCGAAGGAAAACGGCTACTAGAATCAAAGTTTAACATATCTTCATAATCATATCGTTCGTCCCGCTTCCACCATAGCACCTTTAAACCTGCCATTTAAGTTTTTGGTCAGATCAGAAATCAATTCAATTTTTAGTTCACAAAAGAAAAAGTTTCCATAGCACCACCAGCAAGAAGAAAAACACAGTTATATATCTAGGCATGCCATCTACAAATTAGCCTAACAAAATTGAATTTAATTTTACCTTAATTTACATATCCACCTTAGGTTTTTTACCAGCCACAATCTGGGAAATGTGCAAGCCCCTGCTAAACGCTTGGTTGAAGAGAATCCTAGTCTGCATGTTCTGAAAACCTGGCAACCACGAAAGAAGAGCGACTGGCGCCATTACAATGACTCCAAACACTATTTCGTACAAGCGAGAAACAGAGACGACGGTCTCCCAAAGCTTTACTCTCTGCAACGAGGGCCGAATCACTTGAGCAATGCAAATAAATCCCCAACCAGTGGGAATAAAAGCCAACAGACTGGTGAAGATATCGACGAACTCGAACGCCGTAAACTCCAATAGGGCGATCATCACTACCACCGAAAGAACGATTACGAGAAACTGAACCAATCGGTAGTAGATGTGTTCCTTCGCAGCGTATTTGTCCCGAGCATATGATACTACCGAGTAAAACCCAAGAGCCATGGCCACGTAGATCCAAGAAAGCAGATAAACAGCAATATGCTTGCTGCCTGAAGCAATTTTCAGTTGGTATACGATCCCATACTGGAAAAAGAAGAAACGAAGGCCCAATATTATTTCGAGAATCTTTCCCCAGAGGCCCGTCGTTCTCAAATGATCTTGCTCTTCGTACCACCACTTTTCCCAGCTTTGTTCGCTTTTTGAGAACACGCCTCCCTTAAACCATATCCAGTTCATAAACTCGTCGAAGTCATACACAGTCTTCAACCAATCGAAGCCCGACGGGTTGAAAACGAAAGGCCCCAAAATCCACGACGCTACTAAAAACCAACTGGAAATGGTCAGCAGTATATACACAAAAGTCCCCGTAGCTACTGGGCTGTGGGAGGCGTAAACGGTGAGTATCAAACCAAGTTCGATCGCCTTAACGAAATGACTACGAGCATATAGTCTGTAGTTCTCCGAAAAACTCTTGTGCTGCACCACAAAACCACGCCCAGTGGCGCGATATTTCGCACCTCCGTGCAATATAGTTCTGCCAAAGTAGTGACCTCGGGTCCCCATGGAGAACGAGTAGAATACAGACGAAAGTTGCAGTTGCATAGTTATGAAGTCCCATATAGCATTCAGAAAACCATGCTCGAGGGAATTTTCTACAACCATTGGCAATGCCGTAAAGAAGCCTAACTGGATTATGAACTGCTGGTTCAGAATCGTACCAAATGACCTGTTATCATTGGCTTTATTTGCCACAGAATAACCTTCCAACCCGCTCAATGCTAGATATAACCGTCCCCACAAAAATGCATACACGGTGAGTATAATCACCATCGTATTAAAGAAAAAACCAACGGTGGTGTAGAAGAACGAGAGCATTCTGAAGAAGTCCAGCCTATGACCCAACCTATAAACATCCCGACTCAAAGTTTGCTCACCATTACCACTGGCGACTTTAGCTTCAAACATAGATATCTGATTCAGCCCAACATCTCTTCCTTTTCCTACCTGAATGTATTCATGGTGGGTAATATTCCCGCCCCTCAACGTGCAGTTAAATCCAGCAAAAATATCCTCGCTGATGTTGATGACTCGAGAAGCCTTGCTTAAACCTCCCCTGGTCATAAACCAGAACCTATCGAAGACGTCAGGATGCCCATAATGCATCCGAACTTTCAAGGGATTAGCTAAAACACGTTGCCCCAAGGTGACAAAGCTCGTTTCCTGAGAAGACATGAACCAAGCCAGAGATGATACGGAGCCTGTGAAAACATGTTCTCGAACCCCTACTATTGCTGGCTTTCTAATGCCGTAATAATGCTTGAATTCCTCCAAAAGGTTCCGCATCTTTAGTGCCTCCTCAAAATAGTTGTCCTGGTTCATATCAATCGTCTGAACTGCATCGCCTCTTGTGAATATTATAGCATGATTCTGATTTTCAGGCTTACCCTCCCCAAGCTTCACAAGACCGGGCAATTTCACCCGATATATCTCCACTTCTCTCTGCAGATTCTGATCATACTTCACCAAGACCGAATAGTACTCTTTCTCGTCCCTCCCTGCAGATACCTCATCAACATAGGCAACACGAAGAGCTTCGTTAGTTTTCATCAGATGGAGTATCTCTTCGGCGTGTGGATCCTTTTTGGCTTTTTGAGCACCGTAAATCTGACATGCAACCACGTAAGTGAACTTCATCAGAGCTGTCCCGCGCTCATGACCTTTGAAAAACATACTGAGGGAACTATCAGCTCTGCTCAAACTTCTCAAAGAAGGTGATCTTTCTGCGGTCGATCCATCCATGTCATTTACTTGTCCCAAGGAAAGCAACTGCTGATTTGCTTCTCGTATGTCCATTTCGGAGGCAGAATCCAGAAAGGCAAGCATCTCTAGGGCACGGTAGTAGTACATCATCCCCCTAACTGTTCTGGCTAGTGTTTGACCCCTGTATGATGCCCATGATCGAAGATCTCTTAACCTAGTGGTCCACAGTTCTCTTTCACTAGCCATCCCTTGTCTCCGCATTCTCTCCAAGAAGTTCTTCCACTCATCTGCATAGATGGTCCGCAAGTAGTAAAGCGTTGAAATCCCATCTTCATTTTCAGTTCGAAGTTGCTCTTTGCTGTACAGCACCTCTTCGCTGTAGTACGGGGTCAGGACGCTAAAGGCCATCATTTTCTCAACCTGGGGCGCACGGGGCATGTTCATGAACAAGGAGTTGCTGAAGAAGGCAATTCGCCTCCTTGCCTCGAGATTCACCGGTACTTTCTGCATGGAATCTCGAGAGGTGAGAATGGTATGCAAACGACGGACCCGGCGATAGAACGTCTCATCGTTCGAATTAGGTAGCTCGACAACATTCTGGAAAAGTAAGCTTTCACCAGACAGTCTCCTCTTAGAAGCCAGACCATCCTCCATCAGCTGTCCAACAGTCCTCTGATTCTTCAAGAAATCTCTAATCGCAGCCTCGTAAAGAGCCTGGAGAGCATTTACTATCTTGTCAACATTTTTATCAGGCTTCAGGACAAGACATAGAAGATGGTCTAACTTCTCGTGTATTTTGGGCAGAGCAGTCAAATTGTACTGCTTTGTGAAACTCTCCATCTGCACGAACTGATCAATTTCTTGAAAAAATGTTTTTATTATGTTGCGCTCTTCCGAATCATCCTTAATGATAGCAAGTAAAAAGTGCTGTAAAGTGTCATACGCTTCGACAACAGCACATCTCCTGTATTCGTTCTTGCAAATCTTATACCAAATCCACCGATCGGGAGGATCAACCATCTCTTTAGCCTGACCTAAAGCAAGCAGCAGTTCATTACACAGGAGCAAGCAAGGCCACTGAATCACCCGAACATTCCAGTTAACCTCAGAATCTTTCCGGTCATTTTGCGGTAGCTCAAGAAGCTCAACCTCTCGGTCACTGACAATATCTTCCTCTCTAAATGCACAAATTACCTCATTCCATATCAAAGCAAATTTGTAAGCTTCGACCTGGTTGGACTCGAGCTTTTTAAAGGGACGGCCAAGTCCATATCTCAACTTCAATCGGTGAACTGCATCTTTGATCTTGCTCTTGAATGTTCTCCTAGCATACAGCAACTGCTCCTCTGGCATGAGATTAAACTGAATCGCACTAGCAAAGAACTGAAATCTCAACCTTAACTGCTGCATGTTTCGAATCTCACCTAAGTGTTCCAAGAGACCAACCCCAGCACCAACAAGCGAGGAGTAGATCGAATACCAAATCTGGATGTCCATTAGGTAGATCAAAATAACAGGAAGCCACACCAGGCCCACTGCAAGGCGGTTGCTGTGGCCAAAAAATTCATGCCACTCATACTTAACATCTTTCAGAGCCAGCAAGGTCTTTGTAGGTGCAACCATAGGTTTAATCTGCATGAAGTAGCTAAAGACAAATTTTGTAACGAGAACCAAAACCCAGAAAAAGGAGTACTTGACACTGTCTACAAGTCCTTCTCTAAGCCCACGACCCACGAAAGAGCTGCTTTGAAACCACCACGTCAACGCATAAAATATTCTCCAATTCGTGTTCTCGATAAAATTCCTAATCCATGGGACAATAAATAGAGCCAGAGCCAACAGCTCTGGAGCAAGAAAAGCCACCACAACCTCAAGGAAATTTATAACTCTCCTATTTGCGGCAGGTGACCATCTACGGTCAGCATTTTTCTGGCTCCATATCCTCCAATACATCACTCCAAAACCCACAATCCAAAAAGCTGCAACCACGCTCTTCAGAAACATTCTCACGCCCAATGCCTTGGTCTCCCTTGAGATCAAATTATACTGAGTCTTGATATCCAATAAAGACTGCAGGAACCTCAGCGCACTCCACGTGAAAAACACAGTCAAGCACCTCACCTGAACCTCCCTGCTCTGCAAGGCCTGCCATGGATAAGTCCTCTCTTGCCAAGCTACGATTATCGCAGCCTGAAGAAATAAAATGAGCATTACCCACAACTTGTCAAAACTCCTAAACAAGTTCCAAAATGATCTCTGCTCCACAAAACCCGTCTTCCCAACCTTCTTACCCTTGTTCCCCGTAACAAAGAAATTGCTACCCAAGTCCATCGGCCACTTCAGCCTCTCAAAACACCTCTTACTCCAAAAATATTCATTTATATCATCATAGTTCCTCCACGCCGAATGTGGGGCCGTACCATTTCTGCTGTTATCTACCTCTGCACTAACTGTATCATAAATAGGCTTCACAACCTTGTTCAAAAACATGTTCTCTCCAGAAACTGAGGGCAGAAAGGGCCTCCCAGTATTCTCATCAATGTAATCGTTTAGTATTCTATTCAACTCCATAGCCATGTTGTGAAAGATGTAGCATATACATTCCGGCATAAATCGCAAATTCGCAGACTCACCCCATATCAGCAAATACAGCGAAACGTATAGAAGCTCCGTACGACAATCATCCGAACCACGGCGGGAGTTGAGCCAAACGTTCGACCTAACGTTCAAGTACGAGCACCAGTCGGTGTAGTTCTTCAGCAGGCGGCGGCGGAATCTGCGGAGCACGCCGGCGTCTAGGGCGTCGACGTTGTCCGGCGGCGGAGACAGGCGCATCTGAGAATTCGCAAGATGCATCACCAGGTGCTCCCTCTGGTTCGCGACGCTCGACGGCTGAAACCCGAAGAACAGCGCCAGCCAGTCGAGAAGGTCGTAATGCGGGAGCCATGGGGCAAAGGGCGGTCGCCGGAGGTCCCCGACCGCGCGCAATGCGGCCGAGGCGGCGCGTACCTCCGGGAAGCGAAGGGAGGGGTGGTCTGCGAGGAGGTTGTGGACGGGGATGACGTTGTATACCTCGGCGTCGTCGCTTCGATGGTTATTCATGAGATTTCAGCCGAAGATCGGATATGGATTTCCTGGTTCAATTCATGCGCTTTTCTGCGGTGGATTTGAAGACGAACAGACGTAAACACAAAAGAATAAATTCAAATTGATAATGGCGGATGCGTGAGTTACACTGTTACATGTTATTAATGGTGATGGAGACCTTCTGCGATTGCGATTGGAGTTGTACATTCTTCTTTCTGAGGTTGTACGTGGGTTTTTTAGGGGTTACTGCTTTTTCAAGCTGGACGGACGGTATCTTTTATTTTCTTTCCTATATTTAATTTGTTTAACTGTCGAGATAATTATTCCGTTCCTTCACATTACCATATTATTTACTCCCTCTATCCCGGCAATTTTATCACATAACTTGTTGGACACACAAATTAAGATGGCATTATTGTAATAATAATATAGTACAATAAAAAGGTAAAAGTGTTATTTTGACATGTCTTTTAAGAATATTTAATATTATTATATTGATTGTTTGTTATAGCTTTTTGGTAAATAAGGAAATGTGATAAAAATGGGGACGTCCGAAATGGAAAAGTGTGATAAAATTTGAGGGACGGAGGGAGTATCTTATAGTGTGCCCTAAATATATGTTCCATAATAATTAATTGTAATAAATTAAAAACCATGAAAAACTACTGACTATCACAATGCCCACTATAAATAGTTATTTATTAATATAAATAATTATAAATATTCAACATCGTGCATTGCACGGTATAAACCGGTTTATATTTATAAAGATGTTTATAGTTTTTTTTATCAAATTGTTAATGGGGTTTGTTTACTGCTAGAAGAATGAGTTATGATGTCCGGAAATTTTTGCTACAAGTATTTTAAAACTGAAAGTCTGGTACTTGTATACTTCGCTATACTAGTTTTTTTAACCGTGCAAATGCACGGTATTAAATATATATAATTATTATTTAATGATAGAAATATTAAATTATATACTTAGAGTGAGTAGTTATTGTACAAAATGGGATAATGAGTAGTTTTTATTGTTTATATTTTATTTATTATAATTAATTATATTTGCCACGTGTCGCAACGAGAGCACTCCTACATTTCTATTCTTATATAAGATTCATATAATGGAATATTTAAAGGATAATCCTACAATAATATCAGCTAACCCATTTGAAAGACACAAATGAAATATTTGTGTGTTTAAAAAATACTACCTCCGTCCCACTAATTTTATCACATTTTGCCATTTCGGGCGTCCCACTAATTTTATCACCTTTCCTTATTTAGTAAAAAAACTATCACAAACAATCAATATAATAATATTAAATATTCTTAAAAGACGTGTCAAAATATACACTTTATACCTTTTCATTGTACTATATTATTATAATAATACCACCTTAATATCCGTGTCCACCAACATATGTGATAAAAATAACGGGACGGAGGTAGTAGCCAGAATAAGATTACATTTTACATATTTCGAGAAGAAATCGCTGACAGACAAAAATAAGCAAATCCTCTCCACGCAATCAATCCACAAAGACCACACTTTAGTAAACTGTTCTAGTGACAAATTTCTTGGCTTTTATATGAAAAGAGAGAGTGGAGACGAAGAGCATCTTTACATCTCATCTCTCGCGTTAAAAACATATTCTTTTCATACATCTCTGCTCCAAGTTTGTTTTTTTTTCTGGAAAATCTGCTTCTGTCGCTTTATTTTCTTGTTTTCATATAATATCAAAAGTCAGCTGGTTAATTTCCGGGCTTTGGAGATCTCTTCTGAGTGGACCCTATTCGCCATAACTCGGTGGTATGTTTCGCTCTTTTCATCGTTTGTTTGTACGTAGTAGTGGGTTCACTGTGTGTGCCTATTGTGCTCCTCTGCATGCTGATATTCGCAGACAAATGAATCGGTAACGTGACTTGGGTTTTTTCATACAAGGCTCTGTGTTCTTGCTAAACATCTTGGGGTTCTTTGCCCTAAATAATGGCTATTATGTCCGTGCGATTTGTGATCGTCTGTTTGTATAGGTCTTCTGGTAAGGTGGCGTTATGAAGTAGATTTTAATGTAATGTAATGCTTTGGGTTTCTTGAGGGGAGTGAAAGAGTCTTTCAAGAATGTTCAGAAAGCTCTGAGCTTGCTGCTGAGGTTATGGAGATGTTTGCTTAGCCTATGAAATTATTCTTTAGGAAGTCCATTATGCTTCTTAACAACATTTAAGTCTATTACTTCTAGCTAGGCTAGGTAAGTTAGCTAGTAATAGTTTTAGAATCAATCAATAAAAAACTTGTGGTTGCCTTTTTGTATTCACAAACTTCTCGCCTAATACCTAATGAACCAAATATGAAAAGCCATTAGCAACTTCAGAGTTTGTTTATCTGGCAAAATCACATCCCTTTACTTCATAATCGTCACTTTCTATTCACAGAAAGCTCTGCCTTTCTATGTCTTCAATCCCCCCTTATCTTCTCTGTTCTCTTCCTCTTCTTTAATAAGTTCCAAACGCCTCTACTACGTTCTAACCATCTCTTTCTTTCTTTTTGTTCTTCTTTCTAATGTCAGACAGGCCTTGAAGGGACTCAAAAAGTACTTACAACCATTGTATTTATCTACAAACGATGCGAGCCTTCAACAAACATGACATCGCCAATTCATCGCCCGACTTCGACTGCAATATCTGCCTCGAAATCGTTAGAGACCCCGTCGTTACGCTCTGCGGTCACCTCTATTGCTGGCCATGCATTTACGAATGGATCCTCAGAATTCGAGAGAACCCTTCTCGCCAAGAAGAACTTCAAAGCAGTCCACGGTGTCCCGTCTGTAAGGAGAGCTTGTCCGAGGATGAACTGATCCCACTCTACGGTAGGGGACGCCAAACTAGTCTTGATTGTCTCATCCCCCAAAGGCCCACAAGCTCTATGATATGTAGGAATGCTCGACAACAACAGTATGGAGCATGCGATCATCGCTGTTCTTCGTCTTCTTCTTCTTATCCTAGCATGAGTTGCTGCTTGTTTGATCCTATGATTGGGGTGCTCGGTGAGATGGTTTGTTCGAGAGTGTTTGGTGGGTTGGGTTCTTCGCCTTTGTATGCTTATCGTAATAATTCGTATGGCTCGGCGGATCGAGCTAGTCCTAGGCGGGCGATCGTCGAAGCTGATGGGTCGCTTGGGAGAGTGTATTTCTTCCTTTGTTGCTGTGCGTTTGTGTGTCTTCTCTTGTTCTAGTCTAGCGTTGTTTATTCTATTATTACAGAAAGAAGGAAAAGAAACCAATTGTTTGATATGTTCTCGGAAATTACATGTGACTTTTGTTGAGTCTTCCGACTCCGTTCAAAAATTTGCACGACAGACGAACACAAACCGAAAAATAGTGTGCCTTCCAAGAAATGTGTCGTATGATGTGATGACCATCGAATACTAACTAACATGTGGATCTAAATGTTATTTCATTTGTACTCATTGATTATCTAATCCTATTTTACATCCATACAACATATCATGGGGATTAATCCGTTTGAAATTGAGATCATCCAGTGATTGGCAATTTATTTCCAAATTCGCTTTCAGAACGAACTTACTTAAACTGTTGCACACCTACATGGTACAATAAGATAAAGTTAATTATTATTAAATAGTTTTAAAAAGTAATATACCAAAAAATTGAATTTAATAGCTATTACGAGGTTTATGGAAGGTACGTGGTTTAATAAGTTTTTTTTTTTTATTTTTTAATATATGTAGAAAAAATGTGATTGGTCAATTGATATAGACCAACCGTTTATCCTAGCCTCTCGGCTCTCGGGCCTTTAATATAATAGAATAGATATCAAACATTAAAAAATTAAAAATAAAGGATGCGATTGGTTAGATCATGCTAATTACGACATTATTTAGTATAACCAAGACTAAAACATTATCAAATCATTGACAACCCAGCAAGGATTACACCATCAATGACGACATTACATACGGTCGTCTCCCTCCAGTCAATAAAAATTACTTTTGTTAATTGTTTGAAACCTAGAAAATCAAATGTCGTAATAAAAAAAACCAGTCTTCGAATGAAAATATTACATCAATTTCCTATATGAATGAAGCGTGCTTGTGTCTTCGTCAATAATATGTACAATCGATGCTGATTCAGCACTGGTCCCACTCCTCGTTTCCAACCAATTTCAACAATAAAAATTATACTTTTCAAGAGTCAAGCAAGAGGACTAGAATAGAATTGAAATAAATAAAATGTTAATAACAAGCTTCCATTAATCCAACCACATTAACATTCATACATAATACATATATACATCGCAATCACAGTGCACGTAACAAACGAAAATTCAGAGCAATTATCGCAACTTTTACTAGTCCCATCATCGTCGGAGCAAGTTATAAAAAGGAGTACAAACAGCTCTTTAACACCAACCACCATCGAACCCAACCCAAACGCCCCGCATGGACCCTCAGCTCTACCGAGCCACCACCGAGGGAGACATACTCAAGTTCGTCCGAGCCATGGAACAGGCGGCCCAGGGCCGGCCCCACCACCCTTCCGCGGCATGCCTTCAGCTGGGCCCGCAGAAGACGACGGTCCTCCACATATCAACGAGGCACGCCCACCACGAGATAGTCAAGCTCATATGCAAGGACCTCCCCGACCTCGCCTCCGAGAAGAACGCCCGGGGCGACACGCCCGTCCACTTAGCCGCTCGGTCGGGTGACTCGCTCCTGGCCACCCTCCTCATCAACGCCGACTCGTCGAGGGACTTGCTCGGCGAGAAAAACGACGAGGGGAACACTCCCCTCCACGAAGCGCTCATCTCCGGCCACGAGGAGGTATTCGGTTTTGAATGACTCCTTCACCTAAAAGTTTATAATCGTTTTTTTATTTAAATTTTCGGACGAAGGTGGCTCGGATGCTGATAAACAAGAACAGGTGTATGTCGTATTCTACGAATAATCGAGGGGAGTCTCTGCTCTACCTCGCGGCGAAAGTCGGGATGGTCACCGTCGTTCGTATGCTTCTAGACAATCCCGCGGGGAAGTGCGCCGAGCCCGCGAAAGACGCCGAGTGCTCGCCAGTCTACGCTGCGATCCTTCGGCGAAACACGGGTTAGTCAAGTCAATTGTGTGTAATTTAATGATCAATTGCTTGCAGCCTAAGGGGTAATCCCACCGACCAGAGGGTCAATGTACCCTCCAAGATCTAATGTAGGTTAGTCCGTGGCTAGTTTTTAATGTACTTTCTATTAGGAATATGATCCCTCGATTCCTAATATGGCATCAGAGTGATTTTTCGCTCGCAGTCACCGATCATATCTCCACGTGTTAGGTCACTTATGCTACACGTGTGGGGGCGTGTCGAGATTCTAAATTGGGCTTTGTCCCGCATCGAATAATTCAAGCCCTTCAATCCATTATATATTCAGAGGTTTTCTCTTCCTATCACCAATTGGTTTTAAGATGGACTCCTCGATTTCTAATAATTTCATTGGCTTTTGACTCTTTTGTACAGATGTGCTGAGCTCGTTGTTAGAGAAGGATCGATCGCTTTTCAAGGCAAGAACGAAAAAGGGAGAGAATATGCTCCACATCGCCGCCCGCGCGGGATATACCGAGGGCGTGAAGATGCTATTGCGCCGACTCGACGAGCTTTCTTACGAAAGGGACGAGCGCGGTTACAGCCCGATCCACGCGGCGGCCGACGAGGGAGCGCTCGAGGTGGTCGAGTTAATGCTCGACCGTTGCCTGGATATGAGGGAACTGTTGGCCGCAAAGGGGCGGAATGTCCTCCACGTGGCTGCGATGGGCGGGAGGAGAAATGTGGTCGAGGGCATGCTCGGCATGCCCGAGTTGGACAGTCTACTTAACGAGAAAGACGAAGAGGGAAACACGCCTTTGCACTTGGCCACCATTTACGGCCATCCAGGGGTAGTCGGAGCCCTTGCAGGCGACGAGAGGGTGGATATGAACAAAGTGAATGACAGCCTTCAGACGGCCCTCGACGTTGCCGAGGAGTTCGCCGACGGCGCTGGCTTTGCTTCCTTTCAGAAGGTAAGTGTTTCGTTTGCTTCGGTATTTCATCCGATTTTTTTAATCAAATTTCGATGTAGTAAATCGGAGAGAACGCGGTTTTGATCCTCCCCCCCCACCAAATTTTAGATGCGAGCGTTTTTTGTCTCCATGTTCCGAAATGTTACTTCTAGTCTGCCTGCCGTTTTGGTTCCCTAGTCGATTTAACCATTAGCATGGATAGAATTACTGGCCGAACCAGCCCGTAATTCAGTTCTTCAGATCCATCACCGGAAACTAAAAGTGACATCTCAGAACATGAGTGACAAAAAATGTACGCCCATGCCCCAAACATTGAGACTAAAAGTGACGTTCGCCCTTAGTAAATCCCTAGTTGCGGTGAAACATTGGGACTAAGGCGAGTGCATTTCGCAACGACGCAGATGCTCACGCTCATGGCCCTCAGAGCCGTCGGCGCGTCGCGTGTGGACCAATCCCTAGCCCGCCGCCCGCGGTTCATAGACGTCGGCGGGACCGCGGACCGCCTGGACACCGAGAGATGGAGGGACAAGGTCAACGCGGTCCTCATCGTGGCCACGGTCATAGCCACCGTGACTTTCCAGGCAGGATTCTCAATCCCGGGAGGGTACGGCACGGCGAGCATGGTCGAGAAGGTAAAGTTCAAGGAATTCGTCATCTGCGACGCCGTAGCCATGCACAGCTCCCTCGCGGTGGTCGTGGCCCTGCTGTGGGCCCAGCTCGGAGACCCGCGGACTGCAGGGCCCGCGCTGAGGCTGGCCCTGCCTCTGCTCGGCGTGTCCCTAGCGACCATGTCCATAGCGTTCATGGCGTGGTTGTACTTGGCCATCGCCAAGCTCACGTGGTTGGCTAACGTTGTCTTGGTTGTGGGCTTGAGTTTCACCGTGGCGCTCGTCGTGCTATACTTGCCTCTGTGCTTCTTGGGGTCGTCGAAGTACCGTGCGTTTCGAAGGATTTCTTACTACCCTTTCTGGCTTGTTCTGTATCTGCTTAGGGCATAGGCGGTTTCCAATAAGATGATCAATGGCTTGTTGGTCTGTATATTATGTGTGTAATAAAGGCTCAAAGGGATGTGCAATGAGTCTTTGTCTTTGTACCGTAGATCAATAACTTGTTGGTCAGTCGTGCATAGGTATCTTTATTGTGCTATATACGTAGATCAATATCTTGTTGGTCATTATGTAAAATATAGCTTCGAATTTTTCCGTTGTGTCGAGAAAAATTGCCACCGGAAAATTATTAAATGGTCGAGTGACGACCACATCTCGAGCCATGATATGAATTTTAAAAGTTCGCCCACTCAGGCACTTGAAAGAAAACTAGCACAATCAATGGGGGTTGGTCCAAGTGATAAGCGGCTTGATATCGGTTAAGCAAGGTCTTGGGTTCGAATTCTTGTGTATGCAGCACCCCCGTTTGGGAGTCTCAATTGCCGTTACCAGGTACGCTATGCGGGGCGAACCGGATTAGTCGGGGCAACTCGGAACCGGTCGGGTATCCGAAAAAAAAAATAGAAAACTAGCACTCCTTTCACACTAACGTGTGTGCTATAATATATAAATATATAAATTTGATTTTGTCTAATTGATAACTTTTATTTAAATTTGGTTATGTTTATATATAAATTAGATAAATACTTTTTAAATAAAATTGTAATTAACCATAAATAGAGTTAGTGGAGGATTTTTTATTTTCTTATTTATTTTTTTAAAAATTGACATACCAAAATTGAGACCAAGTTGACAGTTAATACACCCTCATCTATAATATATAAAAGTTGATGAGGAGTCTTATTTGAGTGACATGTCATCAACATAATGCCCCCCTAGCTTACACGTGGCCAAGAACTATTTCCTCAATATTTTTTTTGCTCGATTAATGCCACAGGAAATGCTAATGAATACCGTTACGGACGTTACATCATCAAACTATCTATTATAGCGTACTTAAAAATATGTCACACGTCTCCTTCTGTTATATATTCTAGATAGTGGGCTGATAGTTGGAATCAATATTTGGGTATTAGTGGGATGAGAGACATTGAATTACAGAAAAAAGTTATTTAAGGATTTATAGCAACGTCTCTAATGAAAACAATGATGTTATGATTACTTATAATTATGACTTCACAAATAACGTAGAGTGATTATCATATATGATTTATACTATGGCCCCACCTTTTATCGCTATAATAGATAGTTTGATGATGTAACGTCTGTAGGCCTAAACAGTTCAATTCAATTTATTGTATTTAACTCACATAAAACAGCCAAATGTAATAGATGATCGTTAATGGATTTATTATAATATTGCCCAAGACTGTTGATCTACGCCCTCATCATAGATATAAAGACGAAAATAAATCGATATTCAACCGACCACTGCACTACACAAACAACCGTTATCCTACGTGAATATATATATATATATATATATATATATATATATATATATATATGCATGTAAATCCTATTTGGGGTTCAAAAAAAATCAGGAGGTATTGTGTTATTATTCAACTACAGTTTCATTGTTACAGCCGATTATAAGAAAAATGGTACGCCTAAGCAATTACTCCATGCTTGAGACATTGGTACCAAGGGTTGAATCCACTACTGTTGTTGTTCGGCTCTTGCGTTCATGGAAGGCAAGAAACTTGAAGAAAAATGGAGAGTTGATGAGCATTGACATGTTGCTGCTAGACGAAAAGGTACGTTGCCTGGTTAATAAAAGATGAGCTCATTTATCTTTTGAAGATTCATATTTTTTATGTGCTGCGGTGCAGGATACGTTAATGCAGGCGTCTATTCAGTGTCTGCGAGTCGACCGTTTTCAGTCATTGCTTGTGGAGGGTCGTATATTTGCTATATCCGACTTTGAGGTTGTCAATGCTCCAGTAAGGTTTCGGATGACAGAACATCGACATATGATACGGTTTACAGATCGTACGACCATGGTTTCCGTCGACGTTGGCGATTATAGTATAAACGACGAGAAATTTCAGTTACGTTCGTATGCTGCTTTCTTGGATCTTGCCGACAAGAATCGGGAATTACCGGGTATGTATCGGCTTTCAGTGCCACCTCACAAATCTGGTAGATTCAGATAATAGTGTGTCATTATGTAATATATTACACAAAATGAATACAAACAATTTTCATCTTACGCTTACACATGAACTTTTTATATGGTTGGTTCTTATGTGTTAAACCAATGGTACAACGAGAGTTGTCAGGAATCTGCTTTAAACTTATGCGACCACATTGAAAATTGTATACGCGGCTTTCTTGAAATTTTAGGATGTGAGTACGATGCAAAGGTTCCCTATATTTAATTATTTTTTTTATTTGCAGTTCCAAGTTAGGAAGCATATATATTCGCAAATCCTTTGTAGTTAATTATTTTATAAATCTCCGTGCTAGATGTTATTGGACTACTATCGTCCTTCCTCGAACCAGATTCGAGCAGCCACGTCCATACCAAGAGAGCTGTGCTGAAGATTATCTTGGACAGGTTTCTTTCCGGAATGTGTTGTTCGAGAAGTTCTATTTTTATAATTTGTCTTATAACTTATTATGTCATGTACAATGGTGAGACCGTGAGTGTAACAGTTTGGGATGAGAAGGCTATGGAGTTCTGTGACAGGTTACGATCTGTTGTTGGGGATAATGTGATTGTCGTTGTAACAAGTGTTAATCCAAAGATATATGGAGGTGATTGTTATAAATCCATTTCGTGTGTGTTGGCTTGATAGCTTTATTGCATGTTTTCAAAATCCATTGTCGTCCTTCCAGGTGGTTTATATCTCAATACAACCTCATCTACAAAGCTCTATGTGAATTACCAATGTGCTATGGTTTCAGAATTTCGAAAAAGGTATTTGAATTGTTCTATAAATGGTGCAAGAATGTTGTTTATCTATACATTATTTATGAAATACTTTCTTACATTGGAGGAGGTTACAAGATGTTGGAGGGAGTTCAATTTCTTTAGTATCCAACAAGGTTGAACTACCATTGAGCAATATTTCTGATGTATATGAATTTTTGCGCACCGAAGCTGAGCAGGTTTTTAAAAATATTTTGTTTTCTCTTATGATTTTAAATGAATTTGTGCAAAGCTTTTTAATGCTTTGCATTTGTGCAGGAACGGGATTTCGCCTGCATAGCAAAGATTACAGAAATCGTACCGCGAATGGGTTGGAGCTACATTTCTTGCGCTAAATGTTCAAGCAAGTTAGGGAAGTCTGATACGTCCCTAATATGCAATAAATGCTCAAACTTGAATGCAGTTGGAATTTTGCGGTAACATATTGAATATCATTTGGTATGTTGTTGTTGAGGATTTATCTTACACTTTTGTTCCCTTATTAGCTTTCGAGTCGAAGTGGTTGTTGATGATGGATTCGAGTCAGCAAACTTTGTCATTTTTGATGGACCTGCCAGAAAGCACACAAATACAACGGCAGAGGAATTGATTGCCGCATTGGTCAGTTGTTCTTGAATTATTTGTATTGCTTATTGTCCGTATTTGCATATCATGTCTGCTTGCATCGTTGTGTTTGCAGAAAGATGTTGGTCCAGTCTCACCTGCA
Organism: Craterostigma plantagineum; assembly: GCA_027422505.1. Taxonomy (NCBI): domain Eukaryota; kingdom Viridiplantae; phylum Streptophyta; class Magnoliopsida; order Lamiales; family Linderniaceae; genus Craterostigma; species Craterostigma plantagineum. The sequence goes on along the minus strand of JAPQWV010000033.1, from coordinate 169,402 downwards.
GCTGAGGAACAAATCCCTGATTGTATTTTATCTTTGGTTGGGAAAACTTTTCAATTCCAGATAAAGATAAAGCCTTTCGATTTCAGGAGCACATATCGTAGCTTTGCAGTGTCACGAATGGCAGAAGTCATGGCCTCGATTGATTCATCTAATTCCACAAATGATGCGGTAGTATTTGGATTTTATTTTCTAAATTGTTAATGTTCCGTTAATTGTGTTGGCTTTGTTTTAGGATAACCTGCCCAATAGTAATCGGTTAGTTTTGCAGTCTCTGACAGAAAGAACACTTGCGTCAAGATCCCATATTATTGAAGATCCTTTAGTTAAGGCCGACCAATGTGAGGAGGCTTTGAAGGTCGGCTTAAATTCTAAAGTTCTTGAACGTGAAATTGACCATATTGAGCCGTCCAACTCTTTCGACAAGGACGCTGCGGGCAAAGGACCTAACGATGGAGTTGGAGTTGCATTTACAAAAAGGTTAAATAGCAGTAAAGATGAACATGGTGTTGATGTTTCTTATAAGAGGAAGAAAAAAAAGGCCGAAAAACTAGCAAGCGGTTGTGACTGAGTCATGTTTAGTATGGAGACCCACATAAAATCGTTACGTTAGTCATATTTTCCGAGTATTACATTTTGCGTCGTTTAAGATATACATATATATATATATATATATATATATTATCATATTATTACATGACAACAAGTACATTGCATGGCATCGAATGATTTGGTAAACACTTCACTATTTTTTATTTTATTTTACCACAATATCAAAATAGCTTTAAATTCCAACTAGAATTCTAAAGTTATTGGACGTATTGCGATATTATTTTCTTAAAATTCGTCACGCATACAGAAAGTATAAAACATCAATATTTCGTACCTAATATACAATAATTATAGAAAATTATATCACAAAATATAGAGTTCCTGGCTGTTTGTCTACTACACTTTTATATGTATTAATTGTACGAATATTTGTAAACATTACCTCCGAATCCTCAAAAAAGTCACTTTACAAAATAAAGTATAGTATAGTATATGACATCCAATGGTTTCCTACAAAATTACTATTTTTATCCTTCATTTGCGTTTTAATTATTTTATTACCTCCCAGTGGGACAACGGCTACTTAATCGTACTCAATTCTATTTGCAAAAAAAATTCAGTATACTGATTACTTTTTGATTTATAGCAATGTTTCTAACGAAATACTATAAGTTACGAAACAATATTACATCATGATAGTAACTCAGTTACGAAATAAAGTATATTATATGACATCCAATGTTTTAATAATTTTTTTAACTACAGCGGAGCTATCTGGGTGAGTTTACTTATTATTTAAAAGGAACGTATATCAGCAAAAAATTTAACTTATTGAAAAATTTATTTAAATATATAAGACAGAAAGAGAGTATGCTGTGCCGACGACTACATTACATCCTAATAACAACCCACGTAATGAAATAAAGTGCACTATATATAGCATGGAATGGTTATTGGTTCCATGACTACCTTCTTTGCCTCCAAATTTTATATTAAAATTCTTTTGTTACATCTCAAACACAAAATTTTGGTTTGATGCCTGCATATCATTCACTTAATTCAACTTTGTAATAACTTTTACTGAATCCTATTCTAAAAATAAATAAATTTTTTTCGATACAGTTATTTAGCCATTTTAATTTTAATAAGATGAAAGCTATGTAACCATTTTAATTTTGTCTGAAGAGATTAATTTATTTGTTTTAATGATTAATTTATAATTTTGGTGAACTTCTCTACCGAGAATTAATCACAAACTACACATATGTAAAATATCAATTGAGTTACAGACAAAAGTTATTTAAGCATTTTAAAATATGTTTGACGAGAATAATCTATTCATTATACTGATTAACTTATAATTTATAGCAACGTCTCTAATGAAAATAATGAAGATATGATTAACTTATAATTATGACTTCACAAATAACGTAGAGTTATTATCATATTTGATTTATACTATGACCCCACCTTTTAACGCTATAATAGATAGTTTGATGATGTAACGTCTTTAGGCCTCAACCATTCAACTCAATTTATTGTATTTAATTCACCTTAAAGCAGCCAAATGTAAGAGATGATCGTTATTGGATTTATTATAATGTTGAACAAGACTGTTGATCTACACCCTCATCATAGATATAAATACGAAAATAAATCGATGTTCAACCCACCACTGCACTACACAAACAATCTCCCTACGACCCACGTAATTTCATTATTAGTGTATAAAATTAGTCCCCACTGCCTCAAATTGAACCAACATTGCATTGATCTGCAAGGTTCAATGATCATCTCAAATAAAAATGTTCTTCCCAGTGCCGACGAATAAACGGGCGATATTAGTTCCAACTAACGATGCGACCAACCTAGCGACAGAGTTTTTCTTCCAGATTTTCTAAGTACATTTGCAGCGGGATTCCAGACATAAACATGAAATCCGGTAATTTGTATATGTTTCGTATGCACATATTTGTCACCCTTATTTCCATGTAATTTTATTTTTGAATTATTATTAGCACGCGTTGAATGTTGCGGAGCAAAAAAAACAAACGCTGGTGTATCACCACAAAAGCGGCCACCAAAGATTAGCAAAGAAGTTAGCAGAATCTCAAGACAAAGACGAATCCAAATAATGAGATCAAAGCGTCCATGGAGGAATATTTCCAGTACGGAAAATATTGCTTGCCTTGGTAAGCGTGCATGTAAGGAAATTATGCATAGCAACAGCCTTTTAAACTAAAATATAATAGTTTAATTCTAAATGATTGTCTCATATGCGATTGATTTACTGGATATATGTATGGGATACATACATGCAGAAACTGTCGCAATGGACAGCGCAAGACGTAGTAAGCTTGCAAGACAACGACGATATGCAATTTTGAAGCATAAGCGTCAAACCGTCGAAGATTGCCCTTCCATAAGAAACAAAAGCGGTTAGTAAAATGACATTATTTATGGCCTACCTAATTGATCGCAAATTATCGTCTTTTTTCTTTTTTTTTTTGCATTGTACACCAATATGCTACGTTATTCCTCAGATAACGATGACAGCGTCACATGCTGCAGAAAAAACCAAGGATTGCCAACTGTGAGCACAGAAAATGGTACGATAAATATTTGGAAACGAAATTACGCATAGGTCAATATATATATGTATATATATATATAGAACAACAATGATTTAAAATTGCGTCCAAATATTAAAACACAAAATATATATATATATATATATTATATATATATATATCAACATTCGACACCAAATCAAGTATCCCCATAACACTTGAATGTTTTTTTTTTTGTAGTTACAAGCAAACCACAGCGAATAAGAATATTACAAGCTCAGAAATCAAAGACAGACGATCTTCTTCAATGTCCTCTTTGTAATGCACTGGTTTGGAGGTCTGAGCGGGCCAACAAAAATGTCCGATCGTCCAATATGGTATACTCCATATGCTGTAGCCAAGGTCGGGTGTCATTGCCTCCTACTCGACCACCGCCCAACTTCCTGTGGAATAAGATGTCGGATAAGAGTTTTCGACAGTACATTCGTGTTTATAATTCTATTCTTGCATTCACGTCGATGGGTGCTAAAGTAGATTCATCAATCAAGGTTTCGAGCGGTCCATATGTCTTCCGAATCCATGGACAGAACTACCATAATATCGGATCCCTACTTCCACAAGAAGGCCGAAGGCCCAAGTTTGCTCAATTGTACATATACGACACGGCTAACGAAGTTTCTAACCGCATGAACACACTGACAAGGGAAAGCTCTGAGAAGTTGGATCCAATCGTAGTTGCGAGGCTCATTGAGATGTTGGATGCTAACAACGAACTCGCAAAGATATTTAGAATGGCGAGGGACAGATATGAATCCGACGAGACGACAAAACTTTCAATACGACTGATAGGTCGCGGCCGCAGGGGAAGGCAGTATGACCTACCAGCTGCAGATGAAATCGCAGGCTTGATAGTCGGCGACCTGCCTATAACAACCGGTGAAAGAGATATAATAGTCCAGACGAAGATGGGACATCTGCAAAGAATCAACGAATCACACCCTGCATTCATGGCCATGCAATATCCGTTGTTGTTTCCGTATGGTGAAACTGGGTTCCACGACCAAATCCCATACAGAGATACCGAAAACAACACAATAAAAAGATCATACATGACGATGCGCGAGTTTTACGCATATCAGATACAGACCAGAATATCTCACGGCAATGGATTAATTCGAGGGGGTCGACTTCTGCATCAATACATTGTTGACGCATACACTGTCATAGAACAAGAACGCTTGCTTTGGATAAGAAACAACCAGAAAACGTTGAGGGCTGACATCTACAACAACATCTACGATGCAGTTGCAAGAGGGGAAACAGACGGAAGATCACTTGGAAAAAGGATAATTCTGCCTTCATCATTCACGGGCTCTCCAAGGTACATGGTGGAAAATTATCACGATGCCCTTGCTCTGTGCCGATGGTATGGTAATCCACACTTATTCATAACTATTACGGCAAATCCAAACTGGGAAGAAATCATAAACCATCTACGGACATACGGGACGGACACGTCAAATGATAGGCCAGATCTACAGTGTAGAGTATTCAAGATAAAGCTCGATCATTTGATAGCGGACATCCGAAGCGGACATTTTTTTGGGAGCACTCGAGCAGGTATGCCACTCGAAATCATTGTCAAATTACATATTAAATTTTATTTCATCACGATACATTGCTATGAATCATTATCGCGCACCTTACACCTTTCAATGAACTGTAGTCTTATATACCATAGAATTTCAAAAACGTGGCCTCCCTCACGCACACATACTGGTCTGGCTGGATGGGAGAGCTGCTGAACCCAGTCCGGTAGAGGTGGATGCTGTAATTTCAGCCGAGATTCCAGATAAAGATATAGACGAAGAGGGATACACTCTGGTTGAAGAGCTCATGATGCATGGTCCATGCGGTGCTGATCGACCAAACTCTCCTTGCATGGAAAAAAAGATATGCACAAAGAAATACCCGAAAGCCTTCAATGATAGGACAACTGTCGATGAGTCCGGGCATGTTACGTATAGGCGGAGAAACGACGAATCAAGCTTCGTAACAAAAAGGGCGTAAGAATGTTCAACAACTATGTCGTACCTCATAACCTACCACTGCTAAAAAAATACAGGGCACATATCAACGTCGAATGGTGCAACAGGTCTAAGGCAATAAAGTATCTTTTCAAATATATTACAAAGGGGGTCGACAAGGCTACAATGATCATCGAAGATAGACAACCTTCGGGTCATCGCTCCGACCAGAATAAAACGGATTCAGATAAAGGCGATGAAATAAAAAGGTACCTTGATTGTAGGTATTTGTCGGCATGTGAATCCATGTGGAGAATATTTTCATTTGACATTCACTATCGAACACCGGCTGTTCAAAGACTACCATTGCATCTCGAGGGTCAACAGAGCCTATTGTATGATGACACTGTTGACCTAGAGAACATGCTATCCGGAGATGCCGTTCAAAAAACCATGTTGACGGAATGGATGGAGACCAACAAACGCAGTTTTGAAGCGAGAAATCTGACAATACATTCAATTCCCAACAAAGTTCGTGTGGAACGCTACCAAGAAAGCTTGGACTCCGCGTAAGAAGGGATTTGTAGTTGGTAGAATCGTCAACATACACCCGACAGCCGGAGAACTTTATTATATGAAAATCCTTCTATCACTGGTTAAGGGGCCTACTTCATACCAGGATATTCGGACTGTGGATGGTGAAATCATGGAAACATTCAAGGATGCGTGCTATAAAAGGGGATTATTGGATGAAGACTCTGAATGGCATCAAGCAATGGAAGAATCATCTCACTGGGCTACTCCGAATCAGCTGCGTCATCTATTTGCGACACTACTCATCCATTGCGAGATAGGTAACCCCCTCAGTCTGTGGAAAAATTTCTGGAAATGCCTTTCTGAAGATATTACATTAAGACAGCAACGACTTTTTAGCCACAGAAATCTACACCTTTCAGACGACGAATTACAAAATTATGCCCTAATGGATATCGAGAAGATTCTAATGCAAAACTCCAAATCCCTGTCGGATTTTCTGGGAATGCCAATGCCATCAGCGACCGTGCTAAAAGAACTCAACAATAGACTCTTGATGGAGGAAATGAGCTACAACGTGGAAGAAAATGATACCGAGCATCGCCATCTTTTTTGTACATTGAATAACGAACAACGAAGAGTATTTAACGACGCCGTGGGCTCGGTTCAAAATGGAAGTGGAAGATTATTTTTCCTATACGGATCAGGTGGTACGGGAAAGACATACGTTTACAAGACCATAATCTCCAAACTGAGATCAGAGAAACGCATCGTCATCCCAGTTGCTTCCTCAGGCATTGCAGCGCTGCTTTTACCTGGAGGAAGAACGGCACATTCAAGATTTAAAATTCCGATAGCAATACATGAAAACTCAATGTGCGACGTGAAGCAGGGGTCAATGCTGGCACAAGTACTTATACACTCAGACTTGATAATTTGGGATGAGGCGCCTATGACACATAAGTATGCATTCGAGGCCTTAGATCGGACAATGAGAGATTTGATGGCCACGACTAATAACATGGCGGAGAGCATGCCATTCGGTGGAAAGACCGTACTTCTCGGGGGCGACTTTCGGCAAGTCTTGCCTGTCATACCAAAGGGATCAAGACAAGATACAGTTGAGTCCACCATAAATCGATCATACTTATGGGACCACTGCTCTCTGTATACACTAACACAGAACATGAGGCTACACCCCACGGAGACAGAGTTTGCAAAATGGGTCTTGATGGTTGGAGATGGAAACCCGCCAAACTTTGCAATTGGAGATGTGGAAACGATTACAATTCCACCTCACATGATGATCTTGCCTCTACAGGACACCATTCATCAGATTTCAACTTACACATATCCTGATTTTCACGAGCGTATGACGGATCGTGAATATATCAGGGAAAGGGCGATACTCACGCCTCGAAATGATACCGTAGATGAAATAAACACTTACATGCTATCAATAACACCCGGACAGTCATACGAATATTTAAGTGCAGACAGTATTCAAGTTGAGGCTGAGAGAGAATGTGGCGCAGAAGCCACGTATTCAATAGAGTTTTTAAACACACTCCAATTCTCGGGGATTCCAAATTATAAACTTATTCTAAAGCCTTCAGTTGTTGTCATGCTGCTGAGAAACATCAACCAAAGAGACGGGCTATGCAATGGAACAAGAATGATAATCTCACGTTTGGGCAAACGAGTTGTCGAGTGTGAAATTCTAACGGGTACGCACATAGGAACAAAAGTTCTAATTCCGAGGATAATTCTTTCCCCATCAGACACATCGTGGCCGTTCAAACTTCGGAGACGCCAATTTCCATTGAAAGTTTGTTATGCAATGACCATCAACAAGAGCCAGGGGCAGAGCCTAAAGAGGGTTGGGATCTACCTTCCCAGACCAGTTTTCACACATGGCCAATTGTACGTTGCACTATCTCGAGTGACATCGCCATCCGGAATCAAGATCTTGGCCATTAGGGAAGACAGCATAGGCGATAATGAGGTTGTCAACATAGTATACCATGAAGTCTTCAACACTATTGGTGATCGAATGGAAGGCTAAGTTTTAATTAGCTTGATGGAATATGGATTAGGAGGCCGTCTGGTTATGAATTATAGTTTCGAAGTTTGGTGTATGTTTTAGCCTTTACATGTGGTTTCATTTATAGAGGTCTTTTCTCTGTTTTAGTGTGGAGTATTAACACGTCTCTTGCATAAAATTTATTTACATTAACATTATTTTCTCTGTATAACCGCTCAACAATGAGGAAGCCTTTTATATGCAAATATTATAATGTATATAAGTTATAATAATTTGGCCAACACATATGCACAATAAGACTAACTATATGATGAAATTGGAAGAGTCCTATGATGAAAATGAAAGAGTCCGAGTAATCAATTTTGATGCGTTGACTTTTGTTAATAGGGAGGCGTTGTTGAAGCAGGGAATGCATAAAGTGAAGAGTTCTTTTTTCATAAATCTAAGCCTCTATACAAAAATTCTGCCACCATATATTACTTCTCATTCAACCAAATGGGGGCATTCATGCCTACAGCAATAGAAGCTCCACGCATGGTTAAAGTGACGAAATATAGCCCCGTGCATCGCACGGGCCTCACCTAGTGTTTAATAAAAGAGTATAGATGTGTTTAATTATAGGAATGGATGGTCCTGGAGAAACTGATTGTTCGTTTTTGCTCCCCCAAATTGTATCGGTATAACGAACGGCAGACGAGCTTGTGAGGACCCGATCCGTCGATAGAGTGAAAGTGGGAGACGAAGACCCATTGGGCTCGGCCCATTTATCTAGCAACTTTGTTAATTTTACTTGGCCCATTATGCATTTTGGTTTATTTATATTGTAATTGGACTCATCGTTGAATTTAGCAAAAAGATCAAAAGTCCTTTTCTATCTTCTTCCCCTCATCTGCAAAGTCTCGTTTCTCTCTTCTACTATCTTCTTCATCACCCCTGTCTCGATCTCCTCTGTTCTCTCTCAGTCTAACTCTTCCAATCGTTCCCCTATCTCTCTTGTATCTCTATTTCTCTATCGAATCGCAGCTTCTCCTTCATCGTGCATATTGTTCCAATGTTTCATTGAAGCTCAAGTGTAAGAATCAGCCGGCGGGATCTGACAGAGCTCTAGTATCTGTACGCGTTTTATGGTGTTGTGTGGTGGGATGTTCTCGGTGTCTCACGTTTGCAGCTTTAAAACGGCAGCGTTTGTGAATACGATGAGGGTGGCGCCGTTATCTTCGCAACTTTCTTGCTTCACCAAGCGTCGTCGTTTCTTTTGCAGCCACAGCCAGCAAGAGATGCCTGAAACGGACATGAATAATATGTCAGAGTATAAAGAAAAGTTCGCCCAGAGGATGCAAATGGCTGGCCTCAGGCCGCAGCATCGTATAGGTCTGTTTTCAACCACATATTTTGTTCCTTGCATTTGCGACCAGTTTACTGCTTTTGCTTGAATTAAATAAAGTATGTAGCTTTGCTTCCTTTAGTATGAAGCCTAAGTCTGACTCCATCTTTAGGTGGTTATTGATCTTTTCTCTCATAACTTGAGCTTCTTATGGAGCTATGAGTAATTGAAGGGAATTGGCCATGCCTTGCTTTTTCGTGACTGTGGTGAATTTTGATTAAGGTGCTGGCTTTTGCTAATACATCAAGCCGTCCCCATTTTATACTGAATGTGTCATCGTTTAGTAGTTCCCAGCTCGTTTATTGCAATATATTTATCTTGAAAGCTTAGACTTTCAGGGAATTAGTTTATAGTTCTTCGTAATCGTTTTGATCTAGCAATGGCTGTTTCTGGCGGTCCTGATAGCATGGCTCTCTGCGTCCTAGCTGCCAGTTGGAAATCTTCAAAATTCGGAGCTCTTATCAAAGGAGGAAATAATTGTATTGATGGCCTTTTGGCAATTGTTGTGGATCATGGATTGCGAGAAGAAAGCGCAGAAGAAGCAAATCTCGTCCACAATAGGGTTCTGAAAATGGGTATTTGTTCGCTTTTTTCCTACTGTTTGATTTGGAGTTAGTGGGTAATGTCATTGCGTGGTTGATTTCCTTGGATTCATAGATAATGTAGGCTGTCTATAGGGATCAAGTGTGAAGTTTCTAAATGCGAGTGGTTGGATGGTAAGCCTAAGCTTGGTCAGTTGCAAGAATCTGCAAGGAGTAAGAGGTAATAAGTTCTTGGCTGATCATCTCTTCGACATTTAGGCGATTTGCTTCTTAGTTTGATTTTCTTGCGAAGGTATGAAATTTTACGAGATTTATGCATCCAAGAGAAGATCGGCGTGTTGTTGGTTGCTCATCATGCAGATGACCAGGTTAGTTGCGTTTCTTATTTACGTATTGTTTCCTATTAAATAGGTACAAATTATCTAGTTTTATGCCCAGTGAACTTGCCACTTCATTTCATGACTTCAAACAAGTGCTTATGTAAGGAAATCTTCTTGTTAAAAGGAAATGTCTATTGATGGATGGAGAATCAGCTGTCTTGAGAACAGAAATACATTTAGGAACTAAACAACAAAAATCACTTCAATCCTCATGGTGTAGGCTGAGCTGTTCATCCTCAGATTATCTCGAAATAGTGGTGTCCTTGGGCTTGCTGGCATGGCATCTACCTCTGAACTTCTCCCAAACTTTCCCGATTTTGGGGAAGAAGAGTCACGGGCTAGAGGCGTTTTGCTTGTGAGACCTCTACTAGAGTTTTCAAAGGAAGATATGTACACTGTATGTCTTCATGTCTTATGAACAATATCAAGGCAACTTTTTTACTGCTCCACTATTGAAGTGTTTGATATTTGTTGCCAAATAATTTTACACTTCGTAGTATTATTTTATGTTGTATGACAGATATGTCGAGGTGGTAATCAACAATGGGTGGAGGATCCAACCAACAAGAGCCAACTGTTTGCTCGAAATAGGATCAGATATTCATTAAATACTTTCACGTCGTGTAAGTTGTGTTCGTGGATAGTCTAGACATTATCATAAACTGAAGTGTATTCCTCTCAGGTTCCATATTTTGAATTGCTAAACGTTGCTCATGTCTTTCCACACAATGATCTTCTTACAATATCTCACATTTATAGCTAGATTTAGAGGCGAGCTGCAAGCAGTCATATCAGCATGTAGAAGAACACGATTTCATGTTGACAAACTCTGTTGCCAGTTGCTTGATCAGATCGTTACTATAATGCATGTATGCTTCTTCTATCATATTCATTTCATATAGATCCTTCTTTGTTGATTTTGCCATAAAAAACCACTTTGAGATTAAGAAACATATACCTGACTAGGGTTCGTCTTTTTCTGCAATATCAAAGCAGCATGGTTATGCAGCGATTGATCTACTTGATCTCCGTTCGATGGAACTCAGTGACATTTACCTTGCAAAGTTTGGTTCTCTGGTATTGCAGGTATGTCAATTGCATTAAGTATCATTGAGACAAGCGAGTACTCTTAAAGCCAAATCTGTCGATCATCATCTTTTAACTTAAGACTCATAACAAAGATGAGCTATTTTACGATTAAAAGACATAAATCTGACTGTCGTAGTTGCATGTAATAATCCAACTTCATAACATCTGTTTGATGTTTTTTTGACTTATCTAATTTGTTACTACACCGCAGTTCATCTCGCAAAGACATCGACCCATTAGAGGGAATGCGCTGAAATTGCTTCTGAGCTACTTCCATACTTTCCCATGCAAGGTTAAGATAGTTCGCGAAAATCATGTCTTTTTTTTGGTGAAGATATTCTATTGCTACATTAGTGAAACCTGAGTAGTACGTTTTACTATTTTCAATTACTTGCTCAGAACAGTTATATGATTGTCTAAAAAAAACTTAATCCATGCCTAACTTCAAAGCCGTATATCGATTTTTTCAGACCTGTCTCACACTGGCTGGATGTTACCTTTGTCCAGCTCCAGGATCTAGAGGAACGAAAGTCCTTGTTTGCTGTTTAGTTGATTCAACGTTGCCTCAGATGATGAAATTGCCTCATGAATACTCATTGACAAGTACCGATCGGTCCATTAAGAGCGAATTAGAGCAGATTGTAACTCAAGGCAGGGAAAATGAGGATAAATTTGCTTCAGATGCGTCGTTTGTGCCCTTTTCAGAAGCAAGCTCCTCCGACTCCGTTTTATTCGAAGCCAAACGCCTTGGTTACCTTAGTGACTCTACCCACGAAATTATAGTTTCCTTACAAAATGAAGAGAGTGAGAACTTTTTGTCTAAAGCCAAAACAGCCTCTGAAGTTGTGAAAGATGATTTGAGATTTTCAGATTTGGCTACGACCAGATTAATCTATCCGGGACAAACATGGTACTTCATGAATAGATTTATATTGGAATGGAGGGTACAAAATGACGATTCATGTTCCACAGATGAATCTTTATCTCCTAAGGATCAATGCTTATGCTGTTCTTGCGAAGTTGGTGATGAGATGGTGGCCAAGGTTCGTCAAATGGTTGATGCTGATTGGCTATATCTCTCTGAACTGAGCAAGGAAACGGAGATTCCTGGTTCACAGCAGCATTCTTGTGATGAAACAGACCAACTTACGGGAAAACCGATTTCATGTTTGGACTATGCTATATTATCTGCCCGTCAGGCTCTTAGTTCCTTAAAGTCTATCCCTGTTGCTGCAAGAAGGGCAATGCCAGTCCTCGTTAATGTCAAAGGTGGTCTACTTATGATCCCGGTAAATTTCTTGCCAAATGGTGATACGATTCATCTTCATTGGATTCTACTTCTGTTGGCTCTCTTTGTTTTCTTCTCTGTATCACAGCCCATTCGCATGATATTAAACATGCTTCTATGAGTATTAACATAACAGGCAATTTGTAATTTCTTTCAGATCATTGGATTCAGACGTTGTCCTCATCTCACGGTATCTGCTCGATTCTGTCCAAGGATACCCCTTGACGGAGGACATAGCTCGTTCGTGTAGAAAGCTTCTGAATACATCGAGTGCAGAATTTGCCTTAATTACGGGCGATAAAAGCATGCTTGTGATAATGCTGCAATGCTTGTGATTTTTTGTCTCGTACGGTAGTAGCAGAAGTCGTTAGGGCTGGAATTCATGTTTAATTTTTCACCTGGTAATTTCTTGTAGCAAGCAACAAATTTATCTGTGGCTGTATTCTACTGATGAAAGATCATAGCAATGGACAAACACCTTATTGTGTTTCGAAAATTTTCTTTCGGGGCAAATTCAGACACGAGACGGGTTGGTTCTATGCCTCATTTTGACAATACAAAGACACAGACAATGCCTATGTTTCTCAAGCTTTTTAGCCATCAGACTAGAACAGATTGATAAAAGCAAAAGCTACTACTCCAAAACTCAGACAAATAAGTTCAGCACATCTAAACAATTCCCCCTTCTCTTCCAAATTTATATACATTTAAGTTCCACTCAAGCCAATCCGACTAGCTTCTCACTGATCTCCCACAATTTCTTAGCTTTCTCCTCATCGCTCGCCTCCTTCGAAAGCTGGTTCTCGAAAGACGACGAATTCTTGTTCCAGCTCCAATATACGCCCGACTTCGATAGGCTTGGATCGCTTATGACCTATAAAAAAGATTCCGTAACTCAGCCTTAAACCTCAAAATTGTACAAAAAAATGCAAAAAAAGAAATTAATTTCCCATCTTCTGCATGTTAGCGACTAACCTGCGCTAGTCTTTTACCAGCTTCTTCTTCAGACACATAGCCTTTGGTGATATACTTTTGAAAAGGCGGGAAAAGAATCCTAAACAGGGGAATGTGCTCCCTAAACAGCCCCGTCTCAGCTATGCAGCCCGGGTAGAGAGACGCAAAAGTCACGCCCGTCTCTTCATTGAACCGCCTGTGAAATTCTTGCATCGTAAGCATATTGCACACTTTGCTGTCCTTGTACGCCTTCGCCCCGTCAAAATCTCCACCGTCGATCATCGACGACGTCCCCACTCCATTCAGCCCCGCCGCAAGCCCCCTCAGATCCCCAAGGTTCGCCTTAGGTGGCACATTCCCCGCCAAAGTGTTTGTATTCCCTGACCAAATGGATAGATGAGTCTCGAGATCATTCGTCCCAACAAACAACGGTTTCGAATTTCAGACAAATTTTCACCTGTAATGGAACCGACGATGATGAGCCTCCTCTGAGGATAATCAGACTGCTTCAAATCGTCCAGCAACAGCCTCGCCAGCAAGAAATGCCCCAAGTGGTTCGTGCCAACGCTGAGCTCAAATCCCTGGGCCGTAAAAGTTGGCTCCTTGGCCGTCGGCTGATAGACCGCGGCGTTGCAGACAAGGGCGTCGAGGGACCGCCCCGAGCGCCTGAACGTGTCGACGAACTGGCGAACGCTGTCCAGCGAGGCCAAGTCGAGGTGCATAACGGTGTAGTCCTTCTTGTCGAGGCCTACTTTCTTGGCTGCTGTTTCGGCCTTTAGGAAGTTTCTGCAGGCCATGATTACGTGCCATTTCCCCGTCTCGGCGATGGCCTTGGCTGTGGCCAGGCCTAGGCCAGAGGAGGCGCCGGTTATGACTACTGTGCCCTTTCTTAGGGTTTTTTTTGGCGTCGGAGGATGATTGGCTGATGGCTGGGGTGGTGGCGGCAGTTTGAGCCTTGATTGGGCTGAAATTGCTGCTCTTCTTTCGCAGTAGTCCCTGTAAGTGAATAGATCGATCGAATCGTATAGCAACATAGAGGATCGATTCGAACAAATTGCCTACGGAAGGGAGAAAAACAGTACCTTGCTGTAGCAAAGGCTGGATTCAGCTGTGATTGTGGCTGGTAATGCAGCGCCGAAGAAGGACGCCTCTTTGCTCGACGATAACTTGCTCTAAAAAGCAACCAAAAACAAAATGAAGTAATAAAGCAGGCGAAGAAAAGGCGGAGCAGAAAATTTCACGCACAAACACACACGCAGTGGCACACTCACCTCTTTGGCGAGCGAAGCAGTTGATGCTAACAGAGAAGTTGCTTGGAGAGCCATGATGAATGCGTAATTTCTACTGCTACGGATAATTTCTTCGTTTTCTCCTTTCTTAAGTAACTCGCAAGTTGGGTCCTTTTTTATTGTCTGATTGAGGAGATATTAGAGCTTAGTTCTTCAAATTAGGGATAAGGTGGTGAAGAGATGAGAGCTTGTCCACGTCAGCTTATTCCGTCCAATCAGAGTACGAGTTTGGATTGTCTCCGATATTTTTATTTATTTATTTAAATAATCTGTGTATAGTCTCGCGTGTGTCACGTCACAGTCACTACAGTCTACACTCACAGTATACCAATTTGGGCCTATTACTTGATGGCCCATCTGACCCTAACCGACCCGTCTTAATCCGTTATCGGAACGAGATAGTTCATTTAGGCCCATTGGTCTAGATATCCATTCCATTGCGGGTTTGACCCATTCTTCAGTCGAACTAATGGACTTCTTAGTTCTACAATTTATTTACAATACGCCCCCTATGGACTTGTTAATTTGACATTTACAAGCAATGCAATGCTATTAAGTTTCCGTGCAAATGTTGATTTGCTGGAGAGACGGGGTTAGAGGACGGGGCTAAAATAATATAAATTCATAAATTGAGGGGCTTCGTGTTAATTATCTGCGCTGGACTTGATCCGCTAAATCTAATCGTCTATCGATCATATCCTTCATGACAAGAAATACTGATGATTATCAACCCCGAGCTGTGTCTTCAAGCTATGTATTGTACGAATCTCGATAGTCCTGGCACGACTATGGCAGTAGAAGCGATCATTATGGGCACACAGCTAGTTTGTACGATTAGATTTGGCGTTTTGGATGGGCGGATGAGAAGCATGTTGGTTGAGGTGTTTGCTTCCATGGAAAGGCCGTGCGAGGTAAAGATGGTGAAGAAGAGACGCCGATTGAGGAGAATATGGGGTTTTAGAGGAGTCGAGGACTTGATCGAAATAGGTACTTTTTTTTAGTTGGTGCAATGAGTAGCATTTAGAGTGGTTATGCAAATATGTGATCTGAATAGTCTCTGCACTCGGTCTGTTTGAACTGAGAAAATTATATCATTGTTCAAGTGAAATTGTAACTGTCATGAGATCATGAAAGTCCCTGAGTTCTTCTATTGCTTTTCAACTTTTCCTTTTCTCTGCCGGTGCTTGTGTCATGAGTCTTTCATAATGTGATGTGATGGTTTTGAAGTACAGTCTCCTAAGAAACAATGCCAATACTTCGCTTTGCGCCGAGTTTCTATCTGTACGAGCTGTGCCAATTCAAGCATGTTCTCTTTCATTTACTTTTGGATGGGAAAAGGAAAAAAATACTCTGTGGAACTAGAAATGCCAATGGCCTTGCACTAATGTGATTCACTGGTCATGGAGTCTCGTAGAAGGTGTAAGATGTTTTATGCGAGAGGAGTCTTTGCTGCCACGGTGTGGAATGAATTTTCATATGTGTAGAAGCAAATTGTAAGTCACTGCACTTTCTGAATTATGCTTTTTGTTGCAAAACCTGTTCTTGAATTTGTTTCTTCTGTGACCGAATGGTTTTCTCTCTCATGGAAAACTCTCTTGCTCCTTATCACAGGAGTCGTTAAAACTTTAGATTATCAACTCCATCCTTGATTGTAATCTTTAACTTTTCGATTGGCGTATTTAAATTGGAACTTGGGATTTGAGAGTATATTGTCCAGTTTTGTATGGTTGAGTGACGCTGAATTTGTTTCTCTTCTTCTGTACAGCCCTAAAATCTAGTTGTAGTTTGATTATGGAACCCTGAACAGCCCATGATGAACTTATCTCAGGAACTCCGGATGCGTGTTGTGTACTGCTTCTTTTACATTCATTTTTATTTTTGAGTAATGGACGAAAAACTGCTGAAATTTTTAACGTATATGGCATCTTCCATTTCTCCTAAGCTGTTGAATGGGTCCAATGTGCTTTCTAGCTGTGCTCCTCGGGGTCATTGGTGATTCCTGCTCTATTGCTTGTTATGGTTTGGTGATTTGAATTAATGGAAGGGGTGGAGGTTGAGGAAGTGAGTGTGCAGGAACACTTAGTCCTTATCCTCAGCTTGCCAAGTGTATCGTTCTCCCAGGTTCGTCAACTACTAAGTGAGTCAGATGTAGCTGGCGTGTGCCAGATGGTGTAGAATTAACTGTGGGATAGAGAGCATTTAATGTGACTCACTCACTGTCAAAGGAGTCTCATTCCCTATAGAAAGATGTCACCTTATTTTTGGCCTGCAAGTTTCATTTGTCATCTCAGATTCACTGAGTCATCGTCCTCTCAGTTCATCATTTTTGCTTTTATTAGGCCTACAAGTTCATTTTTCCTCTCAGATTCACTGAGGCATCATCGTCTCGATTTCATCATTTTTTTAGGCCTGCAAGTTTCATTTTTCATCTCGGATTCACTGAGGTTTTGTGAAAGCTGTCATCTGGTGCAAGTGATATTGTTTCCTTTAAATTCTTAAAAGTTGTTTCAGTTTAGGTTCAGTTTACTCACTGAATGTTTTGCTCTCTTTTTTATGCAAATCTTGGTCGATTTCTGTCTGAATTTACAATTTGCTTTTTCGTAGGTTTTTCATTTTCATTTGTGGATTGTAATTTTTCTGCCCTGTTATGTCTACCATCAATAAATTTGTGCATGGAAGCCTTTTCATGTTGAAATCATTCATTTGACTATTATCTTACGAAGAAATTTGATCTTAGTCGAAAATAGTTGTTGAATTCGCTGAGGCAAATGAGCAAATGTGCATGTGTTTGTAAATCTCATAATTCATCTTACTTAGCTTGCTGTTTACTAAAATACCCTGGTAATAATTTTAGTCATAGAGATTTTGTAAAACCAAGTCCCATGTTGTTAATTGAGGGTATAACTTGTTCATTTGTATGAGGAATATATCAGCATAAGATTGACTATATGATTATAGGATTGCAATCATCATTTAATGTTTCATTAACCATCACTTAATTGTGTCATTCACTATAAGATTGCATAATTATTACATGTCTTTTCTTTTGCTGGACAAGCAGATTTCTTGTCATATTTCATTGAATGATTGCATTAATATTTTAGTTCCTTTTCTGGAAAACCATTTGTTTGTTATATATTCTATTAAGTCTTGCTAAAGCCTAAATTAATTTCACTGAGCAGAAACTGGCCGCCTCTTGAATTGGACAAAAAAAGTTAAAAAACCACGACCGAGAGATGGTGAAAATTTTTGGAGTCGAGATTAATCCACTGGAAAACAATAATGAAGAAACTAATCCCTCTGGGGTGGGCCAAGAAATTAGACAAAAGGTATAAATTTTCTTTTATGTGAAAAATATACACTAATTCAAGAATGATTTTCTATCAACTATACCTTTTGAAAAACCATTTGTAAGTTATCACTGCATCGTTCTGAGTTAAATCATTGCCTTTTGGTGTAACAGAGGAAAAGAGACAGTAGTTGCCACCAGTGCCACAGGAGTGGTGAAGAAAGAGTCGTTAAATGTAGCAGGTGTAACAGGAAAAACTATTGCATTCTCTGCATAACCAAATGGTAAGGCTTTGTTTTGGTGATTATTTGCATTGCGAATAGTTTTAATCATGTTTTCGTTCCGCAGAACTTCATTGGATGGAATTGATTTTTGTCAATTTACTATTATTGCTACCTGTCCTGGATAAATATTTTATCTATTAGCTTTGAGGTTTGGGTCTATCTTTAATACAGTTGCATGGAAGATGTGGCATTTTGCTTTGTTTCATTTCTCGTGATTAATTCTCTGTTCTGTCACACACAGGTATCCAGGCATGGAAGAGGCCGCTTTTGCAGAAGCCTGTCCAGCATGTCACAATATCTGCAACTGCACTGCTTGCTTACGCTCCTCTATTGATACAAAAGTTTGTTATCTAAGTTTTCTCTTTACTTCTGCTGATTTTGTTACATAACATATCTTAGTCGCATGTTTGGACTTGCAGATTCCAAGCTTAGAACTCAACACCAAAGATCGTTTGATTTACTCAAGACACACAATAAAAGTGCTTCTCCCTATCCTGAAGCAAATGATTGTTGTAGGGAGCACTGAAAAGGAGGAGCAGGACAAAGTCCTCGGTAAGTTGTGCCCTGTAGTAGCTTATTGCCAAAATAAGTTTGGAGGCTTTAAAGCTTATTTAAAATTCGTCATCATTGTATCCTACTTTTGATGCATTTGGAATTTTCTCACCTGACATTATTAATATATGCAAATAACTGGTTAACATGATTTGTTCTCTTGTTTGTAGATCTTGATGTGACACAGGTTCTGCTATTCAGTTCTCTAAAAGTTACTGTCATTTTTTGCATTTTATTTTGGGAATTAGTCAATTATGGCTTACCCATCATTCGTAACTATTAGTTTTTTAGTTCACGACTTGAACGAACTTAGACGTTTGTGCTTCCAGTTTAATGATGTACCTTTCCGAAGGTGTTTGAATACTTTGCAGTTACATTCTTCATCTCGTGAATCCATTTTATTCAGATCAATAAAATTATGCTAACACTGTTGACATGTTCATCAACCTGAAACTTTATCCACAGAAATACTGAAGAAAGCTGAAGAAAGGGATGAGGTCAGAGATGATCATGAGATACGCGAAGGAGCATGCCCACATTGCGGATCCGCTCAAGAAAGCAGATCAGAAGACACAAGGATGCTTAAAGCAGCTTGTCGACAAGAGAATACAGATAATTACTTGTATTGTTTGACAGCTGGAAAGCCGTGCCTAATGCACTTTCAGTGGCACTTGAGCAGAGGTGAACCAGTAATCGCCCATGAGGTTCTTAGGGGGCTGCCTGGTTTGAGCTGGGAACCATTGGTGATGTGGCGTGCGTGCCGTCAAAATAAAAAGAACGGGAGCGTGACTGTCATGGACTTTGATGTGATAAATTGCACAAACTGGTGCCAGGTTGGTTTAGGTCCTTGAATATCATTGTTAGTGTTGACAGTTGAGACCGTGACTAGTAAGTGTGATCTAATTAAGGGCCTTGCCTCGTGATTCTCTGATGTTTACTTGTGCTCTATATATCATTTCTTTTTCGTATGACGGAACATGGAAGTAATGAAATTTCCTGCATAATAGCCTATTCTCCCACACTTTCTTTCTAGTTATAAATTACATCTCTTAGTTCTTCGACAGTCGGTGAATTTTGCTTTCATGTCACCTGATCATCTACTTTGCAGGTTTGTTATTCTGTTTTATGAATGTTCCAATGGTTCTTCCCTTCTCACCACAATGTTTCTAGTTTGTTACTTTTGCTGTCGAATAACTTCTATTATTCGCTAAATATGTCGTATACTTTGCCCATCTTTGCATTAATAAATCAGTTTGTTAGATTAGAACTCTGCTTGTTTTTTCTGCAACGTCTCAATTGAATCCAGCAGAATTTGTCCTATTTTGGGGTAACGATTCATTTTTGTCTGCATCATACAGGAAAAGATAAATATGCACCAGTTTTCGAAAGGATATAGCGACGGTGTATTAGATGGAGAACGTAGGCGAAAGACTTTGAAGTTGGAGAACTGGCCTTCATCTGGATTTTTTCGGGAGAGACTACCACAACACTATCTGGAATTCCTTCGATGCTTGCCATTCAAACATTACACACATCCAGATGGTTGTCTCAACATGAGAGTTCTCCATCCACTGATGAAGATGGACATGGGTCCAAAGATGTCCATCGGTTATGGAGCTAATGATGGCCGTCAAGGTGGTGCATTAACCAAGCTCCAATATGCAGTCGCAGATAGGGTACATTTATCTATCTCAATCTCTTTGTTGGAGTTCTAATATTCAGCAGATTCATGAATTATCAGCATGCTTTGCTATTATATCTCTCTTTCGTAATTACTTCGTCTTTAGCAATGCCTTTTATCATTTAGTGGGGAAGTAAAGTAAACCTTGTGTCGTCCACCGGCTTGTCCTAAGATGACGATTAAAAAGAGGCGCCTTAGTATTTATTACCATTCCTCCTCTTTAGGTTATATATCTTAGTGCATATCATGAATAGGAAATTAATGAATATCTTTGAAGTTTTAGGCCGTGTATATTGTGTGATATAACGAATAATATGCCTTTTTTTAGTATGGTTGGTATAACTCTCTAGTAGTCAACGAACATATTAGTAGCATAATATTTCAAATCATGATATTCCTTGGTAGTTTAACGTATTCGTTGGTAAATGAGCTCATGCTAAGAGGTCGTGGGTATAAATCCTAATGACCAACCATTAAAAAGAAAAATTCTCGTCAAAGGCTATATAAGAAAGACATCTACCTAGACATAAGGAGGAGTGATAAACATAAAACATATAAAATTAAAATATAATACACTCCTTACAAGCTCAAGTTTTAAGTGAGATGGTCGTGGTATTAGAATTCCGGCCACAAGGACAACAAATCACTGCAAGCAAATTAAATATAATACACTCCCTACATGCTTAAGTTTTGTGGTTGTGGTATCAGAGTTCAGGCCAAGAGGACATGGGTACAAATCACCGCAAGCTCCTGCGAAGGAAAAATGCACTTTTAGGTCTAGATAAGAAGGATTTCAACGAGCAGGTGTTTTGGAAATAAGACATTACTTCCTTGTCACTTAATGCTTAACAGTGGTATCGGAGCTCTGGCCTAGACGTCATGAGTACAAAACCGTGTCACCGTCTATAAAGCAAAATCCACGTGTAAGGCTAGATAAAAAATATAAATCAATCCACTCGTGAGAGGGCGTATTGGAAATTAAGTAAAAAAAGAAAAAAAGAAAAAGTCACCCTAAGTGGTCATTTAACACCTACTTTGGCTCGGAAGCTTGTTTAGTCTACTATAACATCACACATATTCTCATCTGTAAGAAAAGTATCATATCTTACTAGATACGTTTTGTAATTCTAATACGTGAATTGTAATACAAGGTGTAGGCCCATTGGTTAATACGCCGTGAAACACATGCCTTTCGCAAAGGCATGCTAAGAGGCTTTAGACATCTCAGAGTGAAGAGGTGATTGCTAAGCCTATGTGAAGCAGTCGAGTCTTGATCTAATTTTCAATACTCGAAATGATGAACAACGTCAAAAAATGCAAAATCATGCAATGGCATAGCCTTAGATATAATCAAAGCAACGACAATCGACTTACTAAGTGTTTCATTCGGTACTCACAAAAATTTTCAAAACGTCAAAAAAACAAAAGCCAACCGTTAAGTGTATCCATTTACAATCCAATCAAACCCGTCATCAACCATGTCGACTCTCCCGCGTGTGTTGGCTTATAGATATTTATGAATTTTGGGATGATTGACATGTTCGTTTTGTTAATACTTTGGCGATGCCGACGCTTAGATTGTTATTTTACAAATTGTGCCAAATAAATATGTCATTGTTTTGAACTTCTTTATGTGAAATAATTTCGAGTCGTCATTTGATATGTGCCACATTATTCTAGGCATTAGTTTCTTATATTCCATATTAACATATATATAATTAAAGTGCGCGCCTCTTTTGCACCTGAGGTCGGGGCGGATCTACAGTGTGACCTTGGGGCCGCAACCTTGGCAAAGTTTTTGAAACTTTAGGTTCTATATTATTTTTTTGGTACATAAATATTGATGTCCTCTAAATTAGCATACATGTATTTGGTCTAAATGTTTTAAACTCATTTATTATGTTTTGAGTAAAATCAAGTTCGATTCCTCCTTTATACTTTCTGCGGCCCCTCTAATGATAAATTCTGGATCTATGCTCTGTTATATGCGGATAGAGTTTGTGGCGCCAATGTTACTACGTACTGTTATCATGTGCCGAAAAAGGAGTAAATTTGTCATGTAATTTTTACGCCTGAAATGGTTCATTGTTTTAGTGAATTAAGTTTGGTTTTGATAAGTTTTCATTTTCATATTTCTCTTGTTGATTATCTACTTTATGGACACTACTGTTAGTGCGCTAATCATGCAACTCTATAATACGTTCGGAGACGAATGGTATGGATTTTCTTGTCATTGAAAGTTATCGACCATGACTCTCTTTTAGCAAATCTTGCGCTAATAATGTTTTGGGAATCTAGCGGTTATTGCCGATATTCTCATCTTTTTCAGGTCAATGTCATGATGCACACTGCGGACCGAGGCCGTGCCGATGGCGAAGGAGAGAGCAGTGCTGCAGCATCGACGAGAGGATCCGGAGGTGTACAAGGTAGTGCGACGTGGGACATCTTCAGACGCAAGGATGTACCCATGCTGGAGGATTTCCTGCGGAAAAACTCTGGGGAACTTGCACCTGCCTCTGCGCTGCAAGTAATGTTCCGACTTGTAGAACCACCAAAGACATTGATTTAAACAACTTCTTTGGCGCAGCTTGTATTAACTTACTTCTCCTGTAGATTTTGGATGCGCTATTTTAGGTTCCTATTTCAGTTTGCGCTTGAATTGATTTAGCTGTTCTGATCTTTTGCAATGAAGTGATTCCTCAAAGTTCAAACCGCCCTGATGTTTCTCTTTGGTACGCAGGGGGCCAATTCTGTTCTAGACAACGTGTTTTACTTGACTGCCAAAGCCAAGGAGAAGCTGAAGAAGGACTACGGTTTGTTCCTTGGATATAATGTTTGCTGCAAGTGTGGAAGTTATATATAAATGCGCGTCTTGGTATGTAGGAGTTGAACCATGGACATTCCGTCAGGGGCGAGGAGATGCAGTTTTTATCCCTGGTGGTTGTCCTTATCAGATCAGCAACTTGAAGGTTCTGGTTTTTTCCATTTTTGTCGTTTATGGGAATATATTAATTTTTTTCCTTAAGATTGTGAAACTTGCAGTTATGGTTAAGATTATTGGAAGAAACCTTCAATGTTAGCTATGCAACGGTTTTTTCTCTTTTTCTTCTTTATACAGTCGTGCATCAATATTGCGATTGACTTCATTTCACCTGAAAGCATCGCTGAATGCATAGTTGATTCTGAAGGATCTCAGTCGCTTCCTCGAAGTCGTATGTATTGGAAAGAACAAAGTCAGGTATTTGTGTTGTTTCAAACAATCTAGCAATGTCAGCTTCTTATTCCATGTTGCTTATTGATATTTCAGAGTCATTTTTGCGCTAGCTTCGCTGCATTAAATTCTGAATTCATACCTACGTTCTGGTATTATTGAGAATTTGTAGCTTGGTCCCCAGTTTTAAATAAACCAGTGAAATAGACTTTGGCACGTAAGATGGCACCATTGCTATATAACCTCAAAATGCTGGATTCTGTATTTGCAATACAAAAATGGCGCATGAGGTAGAGGTTGGTGAATTTCGATCCACATGGTGGTCTAACATATAATTTTTTAGTTGGTTATTGTCTGCATTTTCAATTAATAAGCACTGTTAGATTCCTGTTCTTGCGTTGATTGTTTGAGTTCACAGATCTGAACATCAAAATATTTCGATCTATTTGTAGATCAATGCTAAGTGATTTTAGCTCTTGTGAGTAGTTGTTATCACTGGTTTTTTTATCGACTGGCAAAACTCGCTTTGTAGTGTTGACAAGACCGACCGTTCTTACATCACGTCTTACTATAGTAACTATCATGGCATTAAACATATTGTTTTATTAAGCAAAGAGGTTACCGATGTAATTGAAATGTTGGTATGAATCAGGTCAAAGGGGCCATTCTCCGAGCTGTAAGTGGTGCATTGGAGTACATGGACACAGTTGCTCCGTAAGTCCTCTGTAATATTTAATAAAGGCATGGTTTCATACATGAGAGAATCTTACTTCACCGTATTGTATCTCAAAATAAGAAAAACATTAAAGAAATATATACTGCTTGTGTTTTTAAGTGACAGAAGAAACTCTGTGCAATAACTGGCTGATCTGATGCAAGTGTTGGGTGCTTTTCTTGCGGCTCGAAAACATGATCAAGAGGGAGCATATATTGATCCATTTGGGTAAGTTTAGTTTAGAAATAATTCTATTTTTAACCACCATGATCTTGAGAAATATTTATCTTTACGACTTCCCATATTTGACATCATCTGGCGCTTTTTTCCTCGAGATTCTCTACCTTCGCATTCTTATCGTTCCCTATCTCAATGTCTTGATTCATACAGCAGCATTCCCGCGGAATGTAAATCATGCTTTTCCTAAGGAAGACAAAAAACGTTGAAGAATTTGCGCCCGCCATTGCACTGCAGCAAGTCCAAGGTCGCTCAATTACAGCGCACACCAGGGAAAATCGTTGGCTTGTACACAAGTACCTTAAATTTTGTCGGTTGTGACGCTAATTTTTTCATTCTAAAACTCTCGGGCTCATCATATGTACCTCGCCTCGCCTGCCCGAGTTAACTTTCAGGGCGGAGGAGCATCTGTTTGCGCATTTGATTGAATCATGAGAGTGATCTTTTACTACGAGTCCGTTTCAAAGATCCTAAAGGTGTTTTCAGTTTTTTTTATAAATAGCATATCACATGAACTGAATATGGATTTGTGAGTGTTATCGCGTAAAGCTTTGCTTTCCTCAAGATCTTTTTATTTTCTGATTCATTACAGTATTTATTACTGGTCACTCCTACAATAAGTGAATCAATAAATGTAAGTAAAATAAAGACACGCACGTCAGAACCCACAAACCAGTAAATATACATAAATGGTTTCATTAAGGTGTTCCATTCAATGCAATTTACAGCAATCACGTACCGCCGTTAAAGGCAACTGTGACTTCAACGTGTTCTTTTCATGTGACCTAAATTTCACTCAATGCTGTCTGTGACTTGCTTCAATATACTTCTCTTACCGTTATATATATGTGCATGAGTATATTACAATCACTCTTGATAAATTAACCCCATCATCAAGAAAAGAATAATAAGATATGAAACGCTTGTCTTTGTTCTTCATCCCAATTATTTTATGGATGCCTCTAATTACCAGCAGTTATGCAAGGAAAGTTAGCAAACAACTCAACCCACGTGGTAAGAAGTCTTTTCTTGAAGCTTTGATTTTTTTTTTGTCCTTTATGGTCTTAATATGTCCTTATATAATGTAAGAATGCTGAAACAGATTCGAACATCATCCACGATCCGTCTTATAATCGGGTCGTCGAGAGAAGGCATAGACGGGCCGACCCGATTAAAATAGCCGGGTCGGTTTTACCAGATTGCAGCCACGCTTGCGGGTCGTGTACGCCTTGCCGTTTGGTGATGGTCAGCTTAGTTTGCTCGTCGATCGAAGAAGCCGAGACTTGTCCTATGTCCTACAAGTGCATGTGTCGCAACAAATCTTACCCTGTCCCATGATATATACATACATATATATATATATATGTGTGTGTGTGTAATTTATATATAATTGGAAAAAAATAGCATGTGATGTTGTTAGTTACTTAGACCAAATCATTGTATTTTTCGACATATACGTCGTGCCCATGACAGAAATTTCATTTATAATGTAGTTTATATATATATATATATATATATATATGCAGTATGCATGTATTATGGGGTGCTTGAATCGTATCCTTTGTCCTACATTGGCCGTTAAAAGTAGTACACAAAGAAGATAAAATTATTACCGCGATTCAATTTTTAACTAATTTTTTGGTTGTAATTCGTTGTATAAATAACTGTGTACGTTTCATATACCGCGTAATCTGGCCCGCGGCTGGTATCGAAAGCTTCGTTCTTCATAGCCATCGTTTTCCTCGATAGTTCTTCAAGCTTTAATTTTTAAAATTTTTTCAGCTACAGCTTTCTGAACCCCGCAAATTTTCGCGAATAACCATGTGAATAATTTGACAGAGTTCCTACGCTTTGCATATTATATGAGGTAATCCAGGTATTGAAGCGAAGTTCTCTGTCTCACTTTGCGCAGCCTTGTGCGTTTGTTAGGAATTTATCTTTCGTGCATTTGCTCTATTTGTGATGATTATGTCGTAAAAAGTTTAAATCATTTTTGGGAAAGCTTTCTGCATTAGCCATTTTCCGTAATGTTTAATCATCACTATGCATAATATGCAGCTCGAGCTCAGATGAAAATCCATCGTCCATAATAAAAAGGGCTCAACAACCCACAATTATGTCCCTTTGATTGCGCGATTAGTTTCCCCTTTTCCTTGTGACAATCGCAAAAGAGTCAGAGACTTTTACGTTGTCTTTTAAAATTTACCTTTTGGCCTGTTTCAACTGTATGGGGAAAGACAAGAAAATAGAGGAATATTTGAAATGATGAGTGGTTGAATAAGAAGAGCTAAGCATGAGCTGGGGCTATCATTTGGATGTTGACTCTGTTATCAATGCCTTTTTCTCCTTATTGTATTTTCTTTTAATGAGAGGGGTCCTTCGTCTGTGATGAGATTAAGCCGCAGAAAAATGTATTCCTTCTTGTGCTTCTTACCAAAGTGTAAGGTACTCCTGATCATGCAAGAATTGGTCTTTTCAAGTTCAGTTGCAGAACATTGCTTTCTTCTCTGAGCTGAGCTTTCGATCACTGAATATGAAAGCATCAACCCCCTTTTCAAGTTCAGCTTCAGCATAAATAATGTTAATAGTGTTGTTTTCGCTGTGCTTCGATTTATTCCGATGTATAATGTTAAGCCCATGCATTATAATGCTAGCAAGGTTAATCCCTTTCAGGTCGATGAAGATGAACCATGTTGGTTCAGACATAAGGAAGAGGAAGAATCGGCACGGTTACATAGTTCTGCACACGTAGTATCATCACAGTTAGCTCGGTGCTTCAGTGAGTAGAGATTATGCGGATTCTCTTTTGCTACATTGCTCTCCTTTTTATTTTTTTGGCAAGAATCTTACGTTGTTTGTCTTGACATTCGGTATTCTTTCTTGAATCAGCCAAGGCCTCGAATATGCCTTGTTTTCATTGTCTGATAATTTGATCGTTTTCTCTTATGTCTGTGCTGCGTAGCTAATGCTATGGTCGGCCCTCGTGCGTTTGTTGGAGGATTGTTTAACCGTGCCAACAATACAAGACATGGAAGCAACAAGTTTCTTAACCATAGCTTGACTCCTATTCAGGCAATTAAGTTCTTTGTATTATTCTGAATCATTCAATGAGTTATATCCATCTCAATGCATTTAACTTGGTTTTTACACATGGCATACTGTTCCCTTCTATGGGCTGAGATATCTCAGAGTTTGACACTAACCAGCATATATGATTTCTGCATTTCCAGGAACGGAGGCTAAAGAAACTTAAAGAGCGATTGAAAGTACCTTTCGACGAGAATCGTACTGATCATCGGGTAACATTTTCTTGCTCTTTTTTGTTTTCAATTTTCTGCAGTAAAAAAAATTATTCATTTTGCATTTGTAGGAAGCTCTCCAAGACTTGTGGGATGCTTCTTTTCCTGATGTTAAGCTTAAAGGTTTGATATCTGAGCAGTGGAAAGACATGGGCTGGCAAGGACCTAATCCTTCGACTGATTTCAGGTCCATGATTACTTCTCTTTCAACAATGGCATGAATCAAAATATTGAAAAAGATTCCATGTTTCATTCTATGTACCAATATAAGCTCCTTTTCCACACAAAAGATGCCTAATATGGCTTACTTATTGTTACCTTATAGGGGATATGGCTTCCTATCTCTCGAGAACTTGCTCTTTTTCGCCAGGACCTACCAAGTACGTCAGATAATTGTTATTTTCAATGGAAAACAAAACGAATAAATGTTTTCTTCGATATTTCGTGCATGCAACAGAATGTTTTAGTGAAAGAGAATCAAACATTCGCAGGTTCCTTTTCGTAAGTTACTCCTAAAACAAGGTGGAAACCGTGCTAAATGGGAGTATCCCTTTGCTGTTGCGGGCATCAACATCACATTCATGTTGATACAGCTGTTGGATTTGCAATCAGGTCCATCACGTTATCTTCTTTATGACTGTATACGGCGAAAAAAATTTATTTATTTTTGGATCCAACTCTAAGATTTAAGGCATAGTGGATGCACCCTTTGATCTTTTTGCAGAGAAGCCAAGGTGCCGTTCAGGGTATAATTTTGCTAAATTGATAGGAGGTAACTGATCTATCCCAGTTATTTACAGGGGGTAAACAAGAGGGAAAAAAGAATACACTCTGGTAATCTTTCTAGTTCTTGCTTTTCGCAAGTGCAGAAGATGAAGAGGCATTTGATATACTCTACTGCATAGCATTTTCAATGATGGATGCTCAATGGCTTGCCATGCAGGCTTCATATATGGAGTTCAATGTACTCTCTCTCTCTCTCTCTCTCTCTCTCTCTCTCTCTCTCTCTCTCTCTCTCTCTCTCTCTCTCTCTCTCTCTCTCTCTCTCTCTCTCTTATTACATATAATAAAGTAGATTTTAGGAGGATTTCAACATGTTTTGGTTGCTGCTGAGATATTAGTTTCAATGCCAATAGGTGATCTGATGAGAGGATTTTCCATTACAAGTGAACTTAAATGGTAAATTGATTACTGAATTTTCAGGAGGTATTACAAGCGACAAGAACACAGTTGGAGAGAGAACTGTCTTTGGAAGATGTTCACAACATCAGTGACTTGCCTGCATACAACCTCTTGTATTAATTTGGACACAGTATTCTTCTGTATATTCATCCTATAGTTCCTACTGTATATATATATATATATATATATATATATATATATATTAAGAACAATACTGAGTGTGGAAATGCTTGTAAGTGTAGAAGAGTAAGTGTAGAAGACATCATTTAGAGAAAAAGTAAAGAAAGAAAATGAATATTACCATGTTGAATACAATGCAGTGTGTGTGCTCTGCTGTGTGATTGTTTGCCACCAAAAATAAAAGAACCGCTGATTTATGTAGAGAGAATAAATGACAGATAGATGCTGATTGAGTTGGGGATTATTCCCTTCTTTTTTTCTCCCGCCTACGCTTAATGACACGTGGCAATAATCGTGTAATAATTATACAACTAATTCGGGTTCCATCCTTTGGACTTTGTCCATAAACGATAAGTTATTTGGTGTGAATAAAGCAATTGTCGCCACCAAATCCTTTGGTATTTTGTGAATTTCCAATTGCGGTATCGTAGTAGTATTACATTGTTTATGAAGAAAAGGAAGTTGCCTGTGTAATGTTAGTATCTCACTGTTCAAATGATTCCATGGTACGCAATGATTATGTAAGTCGAATGCATGTATATGCAATACATGATTTATTTTTGGAAAATGTTGTTTGTGAATCTATGTTAACGTATCCTATTATTAGGGCTTTGTCGGACCGAACATGGTAAAATTCCGAAATGGACCAATGCATTTATATAAAAGAAACCGTGGAAATAATTAATGGGCCTGAAAAGTTAGATAATGGGCTACGGCCCAATTGTTAATTTTTTATTAATCAAATCGGCCCAAACTAAAGAAGATAAGGTGATTATTAAGTTTTGTCTTGGTAGTAGTATACCTTCGTCGCCTCCATCACACCAAAGGCCTAGTTGTATTGTAGTTCTTCCTTTCTCTATTTTCTGTTACTTTTGTCTGCTGCATATTAACTTCGGCCCATACACACATCTCATTGTCTCTTATTTTGTAATAAATGCACCTCAACATCCTAGACAAGGACTATCTTCTTGCTGCGCAGGTAGTTAGCAGTAGCAGTGGGTATCACAGCAAAGATGTTTCATTTTTATTGGTTGTTGTTGAATGGAGTTGCTGAAAGTTACGATCTTTGGGTTGGGTCTTCGTTTTCGATCTAAATATCAAGGGAAAGGTAGGCTTTTCCCCCAGATTATTTTTCTTCTAGCTCCTTAGCCAATTTGTGCTTTTTTTTTGTTGTTGCAGTTTTTGCATATGTAATTTTGCCAGCATCTTCATTCATGCCTTTGATTCTTGTGAAGAAAATTCAATTCCAAGCTTTTCTTTAGCTCGTTTGCCCTATTCACTGACCTTCTAGCCGAGTAAGAACGAAATGAGACCAAAAGGAAAAAAAAATAAAAAAAATATGCCCCTCGTTTTTGTCCAACAGTCTAAAATCTATTTGGTAGCCTCAAAGTTCTTGGGTTAACATGGTGTGTCACGAAGAAAGACCATAATGTTTTTGTAAGATTTAGATTAGTTCTTCTCTAGAAACTAAGTTGGATGCAAGGCTTCTTTGATATTTCCACCTGATAAAAGTTTAATCTTCCCGATTTGTATTCCAAGATTATGCCTCCCTTTTGGCTGTGTGCTTTATAGCCCCCATTTAATATTTGAAGACTCAATAAACTTATAATATGGAAGATTCGCGCATTGGGACAAATCATTACTTCATTAGGACAGCCTTGCTTGATATTTAATTCCCTCATCACATGCTAAACCTCCAAGACTTTGCAAGTTTTTTCCTGCTATATTGTCATTATCATATGCAAATACTTGTAATAAAAAATGCCATGTTGATTGCAATCTAACTACTCTTTTCCTTTTAGCTGGGATTTCTTCATTCTACCGCTTGGTCAGCAGAATTGACATTTGGATTGGAAGAAACATAACCTTGTCCAAGAACATCTTCTGAGTCCCAACTGTCTTTTGCTTCATGAGAGCTTTTTGCAGCTTTTTCTTGCAAGTTCAAACCCAGACGTAAACCAAGACGCCATGATAGTGTGGGAGGTAAGTTCAAGACCTTTTCTTTTCTTACCTATACTCTTCATTACATAACACGTCGAAGTCGTAATATTTTTCTGCAGGATTTTACGGCAGAAGACGTCACCTTTTGCGGCGTCTTCGATGGCCACGGCCCGCACGGGCACTTAGTCGCCCGTAAAGTTAGGGACGCACTGCCGCTAAAGCTCTCTTCGTACCTAAACTCATCCAAGTCGCGCCGATCGAATAATTCAAGTTGCTGTAATAAGAACATGAAATTCGACGTAGTAGATCCTGGGAAAGAGTCCGTGGATTCTCCGTGGAGAGAAGCTTTCCTCAAATCGTACAAGGCCATGGACAAAGAACTGAGGTCCCATCCCAACTTAAACTCCTGCAGTGGCAGCACTGCGGTTACTGTAATAAAACAGGTAAAAAAGTTTGACAAAAATATCGACGTTTGCGCTCTCCCCTCCTTTCGTCGCCTAACGTTACGCGGCTTTTTTCTTTAAAAAAAAATCATCGAAGGGCTCGAATCTTTTTGTGGGCTATATCGGCGACTCGAGGGCCATCTTGGGCTCTAGAGATAGCTGCTATTCGATGGTGGCGACTCAATTGAGCGTCGATCTAAAGCCCGATCTTCCTCGTACGTTTTTCGACGTTCGCCAGTGAACTCTTAATCTTTGTAGTTCTGTTTAGCGAATTCTTTTTTCTTTTTGCGTAGGAGGGCCGAGAGGATTAAGCGCTGTAAGGGACGGGTTTTCGCAATGCAAGACGAGCCCGAGGTTCATAGGGTTTGGCTACCCTTCGATGATGCGCCCGGGCTCGCCATGGCTCGAGCCTTCGGCGATTTCTGCTCGAAGGATTACGGAGTCATCTCTATCCCCGAATTCTCTCATAGGGTTCTCGGCGACCAAGATGAATTCATCGTCCTCGCTTCTGATGGGGCAAGTAAAATATTTTCGACACCATCTATTCGACTTTGCAGCTTAATTTTTGTAGAAAAAAAAGGAGAGAAAAAATTGCAGGTATGGGACGTCTTAACGAACCAAGAAGTGGTCGAAATTGTCTCCTCGGCCCCGACGAGATCTTCGGCGGCTCGAACAGTGGTCGAATTTGCCGCCCGCGAGTGGAAATCGAAGTACCCCACTTCGAAAATGGACGACTGCGCCGTAGTTTGCCTGTTTTTGGACGGGAAAATGGATTCAGACTACGACGAACATCGCTTTTCTTCCAATAGTAATAGTCATTCCACAGAGGAGGAATCAGAAGACGATAATATTAACGATCAGAAGAATAACAGCGTCGAACCGTGGCTGATGAGAAGCTCCACAGTTCGATCGTCGACCGAAGAAGAAGATCATGGCTGGTCGGGCTTGGAAGGCGTTACTAGGGTTAATTCTTTGGTCCATCTTCCAAGGTTTTCCGAAGAAAGGGCGCCGACTTAATTGTTTTAGTAGTGTTTTTTCGTGTCTTTTTTCGATGTAATGTGCACAATATGGTGGTAACGGAAGATTTCTTTCTGTCTATTTAGTGAGGAAATGTTGTTCTAACACTATTCTCATCATCTAGAACAAATCAAGGTGGGAAGAAGAGATTCCATGGAAAGGAAAATCGATCAAAGCCTAAGGGAGAACTTATCTTGTGGCTTCATAGGCAGATGGGACGTCGTGTAAGGGATGCCCTTTTAGGTTCCTTTCCATGATCCTCCTTGCGAGAGAGACTTGTTTTCCCACTGCGAAAATGAAGGCTTTCCCTTCGCCCGAGGCACCTCTAGCAGTTCTGCCCACACGGCGTACGTACTCGCTGGGATCGCGGGGAAAATCGAAGAGCACCACGTGATCTACGCCCGAAAAGTCGATCCCCCGAGAAGCTCTGCGAATATTTAGGCATCGTGAAAAATTTCAAAGTTTGTACTTTTTAATGAAATAGAATGTCTCAGTACGACCGACTAGCCTCCTCTAAAGTTGGAAACTGGACCTGCGGATTACTACGATCTTAAAAGATGCAAAAAACTTTACCTGTCAGTGCAAACCAAGATCATCAATGTGTTGTTCGAGGAACTCTTTCGAAATTCTTCCATATTTGCGAGCCTCGAGTCTTGCTCTAAAGCAGCATGAAACGGTAAGACTTTTAGAGAAGTTCCTTTCCGATCCAGACGTTTTAGTGCGTTTTCGACTTTTCTGCATGTTTCTATCTACAAGTGTTGGGAAGACACCACTTTTTTCAGGATTAAAATGACATTAATGAATGGTGATTATTGCAAAAAGCTAGACTAATCAATAACAGTTGGAAATATTTGAGTTCACCTTGTTACAGAAGACTATTGTCTTGGCCGCTTGACTTTCACCAACTAGCTGCACAAGTGCATTCTTCTTGTTGAGAAACGCTGACTCGGGCGTTCTTTCTGTTTCAGTGGCTCCACTGCAATCTATGAGAAACTACACAAGATGCACAAGGAAACAGATCAGAAAATAGGAAATTTCCTTTATTTGTAGAAAACGTTGTAACCACCGAAATGTTATGCAACTCCAATAGCATTACAATAAAAAAATGTTTCATTGTAGTTGATTAACGAATTGTATCGATTTTAATAAAACAGATACCTCCTGAAGTCTTGGGCTAGTGCGGTGTACGCCGGGACCCATTACAACCTCACAATCAGGAAAAACCTCGACCAGCTTGTAGTATATATCGACGGGCAACGTTGCTGTAACAAATATATACTGAGCCGTGACAGGGGCAGTATTGACCAAACTATTTAGCGCGAGCTCAAAGTCTTCATCGTTGTAGAGTATGTCTACCTCGTCCAGAACAACACTGAAAGACCAAGAATAGAACAACAATAATACATTTAGGTAATTCATTACTTAGAAAAATAGTTGACCATGTAAGAAACTAAAAATATAGGTACAAGGAAAGAACCTTCTCAAATTTGTTAACTGGAGGAAACCCTCCTTAACTAGAAACATGAACCGTCCAGGGGTAGCGATTACAACGTCAATTTCTTCACGGAGATTCTCAAGCTGTGTTTTTTGGCGAAAACCACCGGTAGCAACCATCGAGCGGACTGGGACGCCAGCTTTTGATAATGATCTACAAACGCTGAGAACCTATATTTGTGTAACAAAAAGGTAATCCACCAAACATTATTGAAGTGTCAAAAAAGCAGCTACATGCCAACGTGCTTTTCTAACTCTCGTGAAGAACATTACACTATCCAGATTAGCAAGAAATGATTAACAGAAGATTGCTTCCCTTTATCTCAGGCTATTGTATACTTTTCCGAGTACCAACAGGAAATACAAGGCATTATCGGTGGAATATCATATTGATTTTGAAATTAAAGCTGAAAAATGATGAAGATCCATCTTGTCAAATTCCAACATTTCAATAACCAATGTTACAAAGGTGTTCCGAGATATTGAATGGATAATTTAGTGTAGCATTAGAATGCCATATGTAGATGGAAATATATAGCACCAACAAGATACATTAAAGGACAAGTGACAAACCTGAGAAGCCAACTCAGCGGTAGGGACCAAAATGACAGTTCTAGGACTTTGTGATGCGGCTTTACTGAGTCCTTCATGTTCTTCTTGTCGAAGGCGCTGCATTAGGGGTGCAAGATATGCCAAAGTTTTACCAGATCCACTTTGATCAGCAACTATACAACTCTTCCCTTCAAGAACTTGTTTGAATGCCATGGCCTGTCAATAATTACCACATGGAATAAAAAAAGAAAAAAACCGAACATCCAAGAACAAATTCAGAAAGTGAATTTAGCAAAAGCATAACAAGGGAAGCCAAGGGAGGGATAAAAAACAACCCCAAAGTCAGTTCTTGTGAAAGATACGACAAGTTCTTATCAATGGTACCTGAATATGCGAAGGTCGTACATATTGCAGCTTGTTTAACGATTCAATAACATGCTCACCACATCCCACCTCCTTAAATGACTTAATGCTGAAAAAATCCCCACTAGCTTTCGATTTCGTCCCCTTCTTCGACACAGTGTCCGTCTTAGGCCTATAAGTATCAACTGATGGTACGCTACCCCACCCCTTCGAGGAATCAACCGACAACTTAGAAGACGAAAAATTTCGTTCGCCAGATCTAGAAGTGGAGCGGGAAAATCTGGAACGAACTTTTGGTGTTTCGAAAACATCCAATTCACCGCTTTCCTCACGTGATGGCGACGCCTCATCTTTGCTTCCGCCACCACCACCACCATCATCTTTAAGCTGATCATTTTGTTCCCTTTTCATGTAACTCTCTTTAACTATTTCTTTCACTCTCTGAACTTTTAGCCTCCCGAAATTTCTGCTCACTCGTGCAACATTATCTGGAACAAGATAGGAAACGCAAGTGATGAGTTACCACTAAGCTCAAATTAGACAACGTGCTATGCCAAGTGTACGTCCCAAACAAAATGATGAAACAGTATCAAGTGCTTCTGTATTGTCTAACTCTTTCAGAAGTAGATTCATCAGTCAAATTGTGCTCAAAAGAGCCAACAGTATCCTATGAGCTGCAGAGCTTCACTAAACGGCAATGTTAAAAAAAAAAAAGGAATATAGCGCCTGCGATGACCTTTGTGTGGTGAAATCTGTGGCACAGCCTCACAGACGAGCTTTGATGGACGGCGGCCGGAGATTATCGCAGGTGATGATCTGCTGCTGCTTAAAGCAGTCACGATTTTCACTGCACTCGCCATTGTCGGGGTAGTAGAGAGAGGTGGAAGAGGATAATCCTTCAATATTATTAACGTTATTAATATTCTTATTTTATTTAGAAAAATAAGATGAAAGTCTCATTTTTTTCCATTCGACACAATTGTAACGTAACTGTAATATTTTTTCCTCTCAGGATATTAATGAATAAATAATTAATAAATGCCATCGCAATAGAATAGAAACCTCTCAGCGAAGATATATATGAACCTCCCGGCAACAACTGAGCACGCACATTCTTCCGTAGAATCGACGATATTTTAAAGCCCTAAATCTGGTGCATTTCATCCTCGAACAAGGCGTTGGAGATCTGATTATCGATTCTCGACTCCTGATAGAATAGTACATTTTCAACTGTCATGGCTGGTCGGTACGATTCGAATCCGTTTGAGGAAGAACAAGAAGTAAACCCGTTCGCGGTAATTCACATTTTTTCTGAATTTTTTTTAATTTTTTCTATCGACGTTTCGAGGAAACAATGCGGAGTCGGATCTGAAATCTGACGTCCTTCTAATATCGGATCTATTGGTTGGAGCTATAATCACCTTTTTTTTTCCTTGGGGCACGTTCTTGTGCATCTATGCCTTATTACCTTAGAAATGTGAGGTGTGCTGTGGAAATTTGGAAACAATGTTGGTGCAGTTTAGCTGAGATTTTCTTTTTCCCTTGGAGTTTAATTTGATTTTTGTCAATAGGACAGAAACCTTTGCTTGTGCTATGGCTTTCTGAATGAGTTAAGGTCCTGTTGACAGATTGTCACCAAAGTAATTGAGATTCTATGTGTTTCTTGTTAATTTGTGGCTCGTGAAAAATTTTCATGAATTACAATAAAGAAGATGCTTAGTTGTGTCAGTCATGTGGTTTGAGATTAATATTATATACTAGGTAAAAAAATGAACATTGTGATAGTGCGTTATGATACATAATGCTATGGCTTGCTAAAAGTTGTGGAAGTCTTTTTTTCTATCTTTAATGATATTCTCAACGCTCGTGGTTCTAACACGTGATCTTGAACTAAGTATCTTTTCGTGTCTGGAAAAATAACCGTTATCAGGATTGTCTTTTTTTTTTCAATCTTTATGATGTTTGCAAACTTCTCTGCAGGATCAAAATCGTCAGAGAAGTCAGTCAAGCTATGGAGGGGGCGCATTTTATATGCCAGTAAGATTTGTCTCCTCGACCCTTACGATTCAGGATTCACTTATTTAGTTGTTTTTGTATCTTACTTTGGGAGGCCTTGTTCCCTCAGTTTATCTCCTCAATATAACATTGTTCTGCATATTAGGCAGAAATTACCTAAAACCATTTGTGTTTGAAATTTTGATAAAGAATGGCATTTTGTTGTAACCTTTGCTATTTCCGACTTGTCCTTCCAAGGCCACGAAACTATGATTCAATCTTGAAAATGTGGATTTTCTGTTTGTTGTATTACCGAAGATTCTGGCGTTGGTACCCTCCACCGTAATGCATGCTACTCTTTCCATAACCTTTTTTTGCTAATATTCAGAATCCCGTAAGTGTCCCTCCAGCAAAGCTTTCACCTCTTCCTCCCGAACCTGCTGACTATATTCGGGGAGCAACAGTTGATATTCCTCTTGATAGCTCCCAGGTATAACAAAATATATTTAAACAACCAATATTTTCAGTTGCGGGCATGATGGTTTTGTTCATATAGGACTTCAAAAAGAAAGAGAAAGAACTTCAAGCAAAGGAGGCTGAATTGAAAAAGAGGGAGCAGGTGAGGTTTATCGCATGCTTGGCAAACCACATTCTTCATACTTTATTACCTGTCACTCTTTCAATTTTGATTCAATTTTGCGCAGGTGTTTCGTGTTGATTAATTCTCTTTTCAAACTCTGTTCTGCATAAATACAATTTAGTTTTTTTATTTAAAATTCTAATTTTTCGTTTGCCCGATGTGTGTCATTGGATGTGGATAAGCTGAGGTGTATTTTTGCATTAAATACCTGGATATAATTTTCTTTCGTTTGATGGTTTACCTTGTGCAGGAACTAAAAAGGA
Source organism: Craterostigma plantagineum (assembly GCA_027422505.1). Taxonomy (NCBI): domain Eukaryota; kingdom Viridiplantae; phylum Streptophyta; class Magnoliopsida; order Lamiales; family Linderniaceae; genus Craterostigma; species Craterostigma plantagineum. The sequence goes on along the minus strand of JAPQWV010000033.1, from coordinate 131,414 downwards.
GGGAAGATGCTATAGCGCGATGTAATGTTTTGACAATCCATACATGAAGATTTCATATGATTTCATTTTATGGTTCTAACATGCAACATACTGTTCTTATAATTTACATTTTCAGCTGGAATTGTCATTGAGGAAAAGAATTGGCCACCATTTCTCCCTATTATTCACCATGACATTGCAAATGAAATTCCAGTCCATCTGCAAAAATTGCAGTATGTTGCTTTCACGACTTTGTTGGGTATGTTAAGCTGTGTTTCTTTCATTTGTTTTCAGTTAAGCTTTGCGGCTTTGCCTCCTTGTTCCTTACTGCTAATTAGCCTCGGTTTGAACTATTTCCCTAAAATACCTCATATTGATGTGTGGATTCAGTTGCTCAGATGTTCTTCTGGTTATGGCTTGCAGGTATTGTAGGATGCCTTATATGGAATGTCATAGCTGTAACCATAGCTTGGGTCAATGGGGAAGGTTTGCTTGAACTTTATATCTCCTTTTGGAACTTCAATATAACTGTAAAGACGGTTCTCATCTTTTTGTCACACAGGTCCAACAATCTGGTTTCTTGCTATCATATACTTGATATCAGGTGTTCCAGGAGCCTATGTTATGTGGTATCGCCCTCTTTATCGTGCATCGAGGTAACTTAAGTGCTTGTAATATCTCATCTCGTTATAAATCATGTCAGGAGGTCTTTTCGCTAGTCTATTCCATCCCAGTTTTGTTTTCAGACAAGAATCAAAAGTACTTTGTTTATTGTGCCTCGAGTTTCTTCTTAATGATTTTATCAACTCCTGGCGTAACTATAATTTCTTCTATGTTCAGGACTGATAGTGCTCTGAAGTTTGGATGGTTCTTCTTGGCTTATTCGGTTAGTTCATTTGGAAACTTATGCTTATCATCAGCAATTTAAGGTGCTTGACTCACAAGTCTCATTCTATGCCCAGTTCCACATCGGCTTCTGCATCTTTGCTGCTGTAGCTCCTCCGATAATTTTCAAAGGAAATTCTTTGACGTATGTTCTCTATCAAAAATTCCTTTCTATTGAAAAATGGATAACAAGTCGAATTAAAAGATTGGATCGGTCAAATTCTAGTAATGAGCTGATTTTAGCCATATTTTCCCATTACTGCTAACCTGAATCTCTATTGCTAAATTCTCCAACATAGCCTTTCATTTCATTTCCTAACTCTACTGCTTGTCCATCCGACTTGTTCCGTTGACAGTGGAATCTTGCCCGCCATTGGCCTTTTAAGTGGAAATGCTCTCGTCGGGGTAAGAATGTGAAGATTTATTTTCGACTTGAAACTCGTGATTTAATTTCTCGAACTCAATTTCGTCATTTCTTTCCAGATATTTTACTTCATCGGCTTTGGATTCTTCTGCCTCGAATCATTGATCAGTATATGGGTGATACAGGTTGATGATTTATTGATAATAATGTATGTTTGCTTCTTTCTTACCTGATACTTTTGTTCTATGGATGTCATTTGCATTTGCAGCAAGTTTACATGTACTTTAGAGGAAGTGGTAAAGCTGCGGAAATGAAGAAACAAGCTGCTAGATCTACTATGATGGCTGCATTATGACATTCTCTCACATTTCTATCAATTTTTATGTTTATTAACATACATGAAAAAGATCGATTCTCCTTGTCCAATGTTTGTGATGTAAAAACTTTCTCGATGGTGAATATATAATATCTCTGAACATGGTTATGATTAATATTCTTCGATTAATTTTTGGGTAAGAGAAAGTAGTCGAAGTAATCTGATATATATACATACATGTTTTCTGAAAGAAGCTAACAATTTCAAAATATATGTCCGACGATTCTTGTATTTTCTCGGAAGCAGAACGCTTTTATAAGACGTTTATTCTAGTCAAATATTGTACACATACTAACATTGTACAATAACATTGCGTGGAAAGAATAATGTATTTTGACGTTGGCGCTATAATTTTCAGTCTGTCTAGGTTAATGAACAGTTTATACTATACTTGAAGCTCGGCAAGAGGAGAAGAAACCATGCTGCACTGCTGCTGTGGTAATTCAACGGAGCTCAAATTCTCAACTAACGCTGTTTACATATGCTCTTCTTCACCATGTAAGCTCCAAACCCCTTTAATTTCCTTTCTGTATGTCAAAGATGCGTTCTTTCCGAGTTTTAATTCACGTGCTCATTCCTCCCTAGCTTGGCATAATTTCCTCAAAGGCTCGAGAATTTCGGATTCATCCAAAGACCTTCGCAACAGAGATGCGTTCTTTCTGAGGATTAAGCCTCGGTGTCGTTCCAAGAGTGTATCTTTACCCGCGAAGAAAGGCAACGACAAGAAATACGGAGGTATTTTGCCTTCGCTTCTACGGTCTTTGGAGGCAGCGAACGACGATGTTGTGAAGACCCTTGAACTGTACCACGGTAAGCTCAACCCCAAAGAGCAGACAGTGATTCTGAAAGAACAGAGGAGTTGGGATAAGGTTTTGAGGGTTTTTGAGTGGTTTAAGTCGCAGGGCGACTATGCCCCCAACGTCATACACTACAACGTTGTCCTTAGAGCATTGGGTAGGGCTCAGAAATGGGACGAATTGAGGCTTTGCTGGGTTGAAATGGCTAAAGTCGGAGTCTTGCCCACGAACAACACGTACTCGATGCTCGTAGACGTGTATGGAAAAGCTGGGCTTGTTAGAGAGGCACTTCTATGGATTAAGCACATGAAGTTGAGGGGAATTTTCCCCGATGAAGTCACCATGTCCACCGTTGTGAAAGTCTTGAAGGATGCAGAAGAGTACGATAGAGCAGATAAGTTCTATAAGGATTGGTGTGCTGGGAAAATTCAGTTGGATGATCTCGATTTGGATAGCTTGGGCGATCAACTGTCTATTTCTGCGAAGCAGTTTTTGTTGTCTGAGCTTTTTAGGACGGGTGGAAGGTCCAACAAGGATTTGGGTGTTTCGAACGCCGAGAACTCTGTTAAGAAACAACCCCTTTTGACATCTACTTATAATACTATGATAGACTTGTATGGAAAAGCTGGCAGGTTAAAGGATGCTGCTGGTGTTTTTTCTGAGATGTTAAAATCTGGCGTTTCTTTGGATACCTTCACGTTTAATACCATGATTCACATCTGTGGTAGTCAAGGACTTCTGTCTGAGGCCGAGGAGTTGCTGAACAAAATGGAGGAAAGGGGTATTCGCCCCGATACAAAGACTTACAACATATTGATTTCCTTGTACGCCGAGGCGAAGAAGATACACGAAGTTCTTCGATGTTATAAGAAAATCTGGGAGGTTGGCCTTTATCCCGATAATGTGACGTATAGATCCATCATTCGCATATTGTGTGAAAGAAATGAGATTCAAGAAGTTGAGGCTGTGATTGAAGAAATCGAAAAATCAGACAAGCGCGTCGATGTAAATTCTCTTCCAGTTCTTACTAAAATGTTTGTCAAGGCAGGATTGTTCGACAGGGCGAAGTCCCTTACAGAAAAATCTCGATCCTACGGCGAATTTTCATCGAGGACTTGTGCTGCTGTAATGGATGTATATGCAGAGGAAGGACTTTGGGAGGAAGCTGAGGCTTTGTTCTGTTCGAAAAGGGAAGGAACTGAGCAGAAAAAGGAAGTCTTGGAGTATAATGTGATGATCAAAGCTTATGGTAAGGCGAAACTTTACGAAAAAGCTGCGTTGCTCTTTACGAGCATGAGAAATCAAGGAGTGTGGCCAGACGAGTGTACGTATAACTCCTTCGTACAGATGCTCGCTGGAGGCAATTTGATGGACGAATCGATCGAATGTCTGGGCGAAATGAAGGAGCAAGGAATTAAACCTTCGTGCACGACGTTCTCTGCTGTTATTTACGGTTTCGTGAAGAACAAGAGGCTCTCGGAAGCAGTCGACCTCTTCCAAGAAATGCTCAGAGTCGACGTAAAGCCAAACGAGGTAGTCTACGGCCTAATGATCGATGCCTTCGCTGAGAATGGGCAGTTCGAAGAAGCAATTGAATATTACCGTTCCATGGAAGATTCAGGAATGCCCGCGAACCAAATAGTTCTGACTTCGGCTATCAAAGCTTACGGTAGAATTGGGTCGGTCGAAAATGCCAAGAAACTCTACGAAAGGATGAGTAATTTCGAGGGAGGCCCAGACATCGTGGCATCGAACAACATGCTTCAGCTGTACGCCGACCTGGGAATGTTGTCTGAAGCAAAAGCGATATACGATCGCCTGAGAAAGGAAGGCATGGCCGATGGGGTCTCTTTCGCTACCATGATGTACGCTTACCAAAGCATGGGAATGCTCGGCGAGGCGATCAAAGTCGCAGAAGAAATGAAACGGTTGGGCCTACTAAACGATTCCACGACGTTCAGCAAAGCAATTTCCTGCTATTCCAAGAACGGCCAGCTAACTGAGTGCGGCGAGCTTCTCCACGAAATGTTGGTCGAGCGAAAGCTCGAGCCCGACCGTGGAACGTTCAAGGTACTGTTTTCCCTCTTAAAGAAGGCGGGATTTCCAAACGAAGCAGTGAAGCAGCTTCGATCTTCTTACTCAGAAGGAAAGCCATTCGCCGCGAGAGCTGTGATCACTTCAGCCTTCTCCGTCGTGGGCCTGCATTCGTACGCCCTTCAGTCTTGCGGGATTCTGGCGAAAGGAGATGAAAATCGGGAATTAGGGCTCGATTCGTCTGCATACAACGCCGCGATCCGCGCGTTCGCAGCTTATGGGAAGATCGACGAAGCTTTGAGCATGTTCATGAGGATGCAAGACGAAGGGCTCGAGCCCGACGTTGTAACTCTGATTAACTTAGTCAACTGCTACGGAAAAGCTGGGATGGTCGAAGGGGTGAAGAGGATACACAGTCAGCTTAAGTACGGAGATATCGAGGAGAACGAATCGCTGTACAAAGCGGTCAGGGATTCTTACAAGGCTGCAAAGAGGTACGATCTCGTCGAGGTGGTCGATCAAGAGATGAGGATTGCGTACGACGATGCGAGGATTTCTTCGACAGATTCTGACGTTTTCGAAGGATTTGACGAAGCTCGAGGGAACGAACAAAGCTTGCCCGGCTCATATGGGGAAAGTTGATGGAGAAATATGTAAGAACATCACAACTCATATGGGGACACACACTTGGCTTAGCCTGCAAGTATTTCATGACGATGCTTACAACGCTGTCATAGAAATTGTATGGCCAGTTCAACTACTATTTGTCTATGAAGTTATTACTCTCTTTTATCTCTCTATGGTGGTAATAAATTCGCACATGGTAAGTGGTGGGGTGGTTGTATAATAATACTTGTATGAGAAATGGAAGGAAGTCAACAACAAATATGGAAAATAGAAACTCAACGCTGCACTGCTAGCTGTAAAGGGCCTTTAGTTAATAAGCTCTTCTTCCTACCTATATATATACAAGTAAAGCACTCTCTAGCTCATTACACAGCACAGCTTACGCACTTCACTAAGACAACAACTCCTTTTACTTCAATAGCAGAAGAGAGAGAGAGAGAGAGAGAGAGAGAGAGAGAGAGAGAGAGAGAGAGAGAGAGAGAGAGAGAGAGAGAAGAAGCCAAGAAGAAGGAAGAATAATGGTGTTCTTTTGTTTCTTGGTAGATCAGAGAAGAAAGGTGGGGCCCAGCAAACCGACGCCGGGAATATGCTCGCGGTGCGGCGGCGGCGCCAGCGTGGCGGACATGAAGACGGCGACGAGGTTCTGCTACGTCCCTTTTTATATCAAGACTTGGAGGGCAATTATATGCACCTTTTGCGGCGCCATTTTGAGGTCATATCGCTGATGGAATTAAATTAATTAATTAATAGAATAATTTATCCCAAGTATAATATGTAAGGGGTGATCGGTGCTTGCTTATCTATTTCTAATTTATTTTTTTAACGGAATTTTTTTTTTAGTTTGGTCCAGCAATCTTAGTGTAGTTTCTGGTTCCAATCGTTGTTTTAACGATCGCTGTATTGTAACTGATAAATCTAATTAAGATTGTTTTATTTCGTTTAAAGTATTTCATTCAATATTTATCTAACGTCCTGCATATATTAATAGCTGGCCAGTAATTCGAAGCCGATAGCTACGCTCGAATTTAATTAGTTTTTTTCTCTACATAAGTAGCAACATGGGTGGTTGATATGATTAAGTTGCAATGCAGTATGTGGAGAAAATAGAAATCTTTAACGTCGAACAAAGAATAAAAATAATAATTCAAAAATGGTTGACATTGGCCAGACAACATTTTCTTTTACTATTAACACTTTAACTCTCTCGTCTTCAAACTATGGTCAGACTCAGATCACATGACACGCAAGAAACATAGCAAAGCAAAAATTTAATGAAAAACAAGTGAAAGGTACTATTATCGTGGGAAAATTTAGAACTCATTAATTCATTTATTTTAAGATGGTTGGTTGTTAGCTATAGTAAATGTAGCAAAATACAAGCGGTAGTTTGAATTTTTTCCCGATAATGATTTAAAAATCACACACGAAAAGCCCATAAGCCCAACAAACTGAGAGAGTTCGAAGGCCCATGAGCCCAATAAAAAGCTCAAAAACTCAGTCGTCATCTTCTTCCTTATGGCTAAAATCTGAAAAACCTCTCTGAGGCTCAGTAAAGAATCATCATCATCGCCCTCATCAGCTTGTTAGCTTCACTCAACATAAAACCACCCCCAACGAAAGTATTGTCTTCTCACGAAATCTCTCTAAGGAATCTCCACGACAACCGTTCGTTTTCGCTCGCTTCTCCTTCTTCGGCGAAGCCTCTGAACAGACTCAGATGCACCCACAATTTTAACATTTATGGTCCGTTGAGGGACGGATTCTCGCTCAATTCTCGCGTGCTTGTCCTGAAAGCACAAGGCGATGGTGTTTCTGGGAAGCAAACGGATGATGAGAGCAGCGAAGGGGACGACGAAATTGAGGCGCGCGGTGAAAGCACCATGCCCGAGAGGTTCAGATACTTGTCCAAGGAAGGGACCGATAAGCCCATTAGGTGGCCTTTGCTCATAGGTATGCACACCACTTGTCCTTTTCTCTATCAATGGTGGTTAATTAGCACCTATGTTGTCTGGTCCATGTGTTGTTGTAGCTGAGAAATGCTATCTAGGTCGAACATCGTATCCTCGGATTAGGTTTTGCAGAAATTCGTTGAAATTAGTTGAATAGTGCTTGCTTCAATGGCGTCGACTTGGCAAAAAATGCAAAAGCTATAGAAATATGCTTAAGCCCTCATGGCGATATCATGGAAACGATAATTGAAGTTATGAAATAGCTAAAGCAACAAAAGGATTTGTAGTTCATAGTCTGCTGAACATTTTGCTACGTAGTTCATCCCCATTTTCGAGATGCCGTCTTCTTTAAGATTCAAGAAAAAACACCTCCATAAACAGCTGACTTACTTTTTCTCCAATCCATTGCAGTACTGGGATTTATGCTCTACGCATGGAGGACCGTAATATGGGAGCTTTCAAACTGGAGAAAAGCAATCTCATCCATCTTCAAATTCTTCCTATACATCTCCAAGCTCCTCCTAGCCCTCATCTTCCACTTCGTCGGCAGCCCACTCACATCCCTAATCCAAGCAATCGAAACATCACTCTACACAATAAGAGCCTTCTACTCGAGCATAATCGCATACGCACCCATCAAAGAACTAACCCTAATCATCATCCTCACATCCGCCGTCCTCTCCATATCAGAAGCAGCCGTCCCAGGCTCAGTCAACAGCCAACCCTACCTCCTTACATTGGCCGGCCTGATAGGGTTCTTAGCTGTAAGAAGCTACATTTCGGAGCTGTTCTTTTGGGCTCTGCTCATAGGCTTGTTCTGCTATTCGAGGCTCGTGAAGAAGAGGGATTACGTTTCCTCTGCTTTGCCCATGGCTGCTGTATTGGCTGGGGTCGGCGAGCCGTGGGTTCGAGCCATTGCGATGGTTAGTTTTGGAGCTTTGGCTGTTATGGCTTATCATGGGTCTGCTGATAAGAGCCGTTTGGGTGAGTCGGAGATAGCCGAGGGCTCGGGCGATGGTGCGATAGAAATGGTTCCCATCCCTTTGCTTTGCGCTGGGTTGGCTATTGGGGTTAGGGTTGCGGCCAAGTGGGTTGGTTATAGGCATTTGACTTGGATGATTGTTTGACTCATATGGAGGGATGCTCTTTTTGTAATTTGGTTAAATTTTCAAAATTGGGAACACAAATTTTAGTTTAGTATAATTTCGGGAGAAAACCATTTTTTGTCTCCGATGTTTACCCTATGGGCGCTTTTAGTCCCTAATGTTTTTACTTGCCACATTTAGTCTTTCATGTTTCTTAATTCGAACCAAATTAGTCCATCTATTAAATCCACGTTAATCTGGACGGAATATGTCAGCATTAGCGACGGAATTTGCGACGGAATTTCCGTCGCTAAAGGGAAAATGTTAAAAAAAATGATAAATTAAACATAAAAATGCGGAAAAAATCAAAAATAGAGTAAAAATTCAAAAAAAAAAAAAAGAAAATATTTCTAATAAATTAAATAAAAAATGAATAATAACAAAAATAAATAATAAACTAAAATTTAAAAATGATAATATAAATTTAAGATTTTAAAAACGTAAAAAATAAAAATATATTTATTTATTAAAAATTAAATAAAAAGGAAAAACAAAATTAAGGATAAAAATTGCCTCTAAAAGTTTTACGAAGTTCGTCCCTGTCAAGCTAATGAGGACATAATCGTCTCAATTCTCGAAGTTTTTTTAACAAACATATTGGGATGATTGCATCGCCATTAACTGGACAGAAACGAGATCGGGAATTATCGTCAACTTTCAATTACATTTTTATCATCACTTATTTTTAGTTTTCAATAAATAAATATTTTGTATTCTTTATTATTCATAATTTATTATTTTTTTAATTTTTTTATCTCTCTCTTTTTTGTTTATTTTTTACTTAATTATTTTAATGTTGTATTTTTCTCTATTTTTATTTATTATTTTAATACATTTATCTATTTATTATTATTATTATTATTTTATTTAACTTATTAGTAATATTCTCTTTTTGGAATTTTTTACTCTATTTTTTGAATTTTTTCCTTTTTTGGAATTTTTCCTCATTTTTTTTGTTTAATTTATCAATTTTTTTTTTAAATTTTTCCTTTAGCGACGGAATTTCCGTCTCAAATGCCGTCGCTAATTTTGCGACGGAATTTCCGTCGCTAGCTGACATATTCCGTAACGTGGATTTCACAGATGGACCAATTTGATTCAAATCAAGAAAATGAGGGACTAAATGTGGTAAGTGAAAACATCGAGGACCAAAAGCGCCCATAGGGCAAACATCGGGGACCAAAATGGGTTTCTCCCTACAATTTCCTTTGAAAAAAGAAGGGAAATTCCGTCTGGTACCCCCGTACTTCAGCGTTTTCCAGTTGGTGACCAAACTTAATTTCGTTTCCGCTTGGTACCCCTGAACTACTAGAAAACGTAGCCACGTAACCCTGAATTACTAAAATTGCAATTTTTGTGGGTTTTAGCCGTTAAGTACTAAGGGATATTGAGAAAAGACTAACACCCTAAGTTATCATAAATGAAATTAAAATAAAAACAAAAGAGCTCCCTTTGAAATTGGAACGTCAAAATAAAAAAAAAAAATGAAAAATTTGATTTCATCTTCTCACATGAAAAAGTCATCCATCATGGTCATCTTCGAATTACAGTTCCAATCTCCGGCGGGATTGCGCCGACGAGATTGTTCTGCCACAACAGCAAGTTCTCTAGGCTGGCGAGGTTCCCCAGCCTCGCCGGGATGGAGCCAGTGAGGGGATTTTTGCAGCAACGAGCTCCGGTGGGATCTGGCCGGAGATCAGAGTGGTGTACAGAGTGGTTTTACGCGACACATTGGGCAATGTGCTTTTAAAACATTGCAATGTGCTTTTTAAAACATTGATATTGCACATGTGTTGTGTCAACTGTTTTGTTCATTTCCAATGGGATCTTCTGTGATCTGTTCGAACTTGGAATAATATTCCTTGTCAACTTAAAATACCGTTGTTATATTTGCAGCAAGCCCGTAAAAGTTGGCTGAATGAACAGAGACCTGCTTGGTGGAGGTGGAGAAGGCAATGATGTTTTCATTTAATTTAAGTTGACAATTGTAAAGACATGATCTTTAAAAAAAAACTTTATTGAGTTGAGGTTTATGGGAAATCTACTACCATTTTGATCCTATTTGGTGTTACTTTTTTTAAGGAAATGAATTCATTGCAAATCTTGGCCATACTAGAAAACGACTTAAAGGCCACAGCACTATGGGCGACGGTTGTACAGAATCCGTCGCCTGTAATAGACGCGGTGGCATTACGTAATTCTTATTAAGTTTCGGTTAGGGGCGGCAAAATTCCCCCGTCGGGACCCGAGGCTATCGGGATGGAGAATCTCCGGTCAAAGTGGGGATGGGGAGTTGACGGTGATCCCCGTTGTTGAAAGAGTGGGGATGGGATGGGGATGGAAATCATGTTTCCTACCATCCCCGTCCCCGAACCCGGCACCGTTTGAGTCACATGGTGATTCACCATTTCCCAAATAGATTATTAATAAATAAAATAAAAAATAATTTTATTCAATAATTTTCATAGATTATCCTTTTATATTGAAGATCTTAATAAAAAATTTCAACTCTCAATATATATTCTTCACAATACACGGATATTTCAATCACAAAGTATATCAATTTTATAATCCACTATCATATTTTACATATTAATTTGTCTATATTACTTATTTCATGTTTCTGTTGCAAAAAAAGTATTGAATATACATGAACAGTGGGTAAACCGAATCCCCTACGGGGAATCCGATCTCCGAACGGTGATTACACATCCCCGAACCAATTCATCATAGACGGTGAATTAATGGGCATGGTATTAAGAAGGGGAATTTGATATGGGGACGGTATGTTCATTACTAACCCCGAATCTGCCCATTGCCACCCCTAGTTTCGGTGAACATAGGCGACAGGTTGTTCTATACAAATCGTCGCCTATGAGTTTAGTTAGTTTCCAATGGCATTAATCTACTAGCTTTCTCATGCAATACACCAACGTCGACCGTTTTGTTAGTTTCGAATGGGATTAGTGTACTGTACCAGAATAATATTACTTGTGAGCGTAAAAATAGTTTTTAGGGATATGTTGACCCTTTAATCGTATTGTTATATGTTGTGTGATTTGTATGAGAATTAGGATCCTCCTCCCTAACAATCTCGCTGAAATCCGGAAGGTAGTTAGCTACTCACTTGGCAAATATGATCAATTCAATTAAAATAGAAAATATTAATGTTTGATTCAAATTCCTTCCGTCCTCCTATAAATAAATACTCAACCATCCACCAAATATGCACAATTCGTTTCTGCCAAGCAGTAATGTTGAAGAGGACGGTGAATAATAATCATGTTTCTTCCTGATGAAATCATGGAAATTATCTTCTCGAAGCTGCCCTTGAAATCGATCCTAAGGTTTCAAATACTTTCGAAGCCATGCACGGCGATGATCAGGCAACCTAGTTTCATTAGAATGCAGCTAGAGCAAAACAGGATAAATAATGACAGTTGCATCCTCATCCGTCCAAAACACAGACGATACTACTTCATCGCCAAATTCGAGGACCAAAAGTTTCGAAAGGCAAAAGAGGTGCCGATCAGCAGCTCGGACATTCGATCATTGTGTTCTTGTGATGACGTAGTTCTCTCCATGCGAATGACGCCGCGTGGCAATCTTGAATACCACTTGTGGAATCCAATCAACATTACTACTCGTCGAATAATCTCATCCCCTTGTGTTGGGAATGAGATCATATGGAGTTACGGCCTGTGCCACGACCAGGGAGAAGGTGATTATAAGATCGTGATAATATATACAGGATCGTACACGATTCATTCGTGCAAGCACGGTGTCTGGACTAATGCGAGAAATTGGAGTGACCTTATTTCTCGAGATTTCGGTGGTCTGTGCCAGGGAGTTTTCGTCGACGGGAAGCTCTATTTTGCCGGCTATTCATTGACAGCATCCCCAAAGGGGGGGATCATATATTTTGATCCGGCAGGTGATAGCTTGCACGAGCTTGAGATCCCGAAAGAAGTTCACGATCATTGTCCTTATGTAATGAATATGAGGGGCCAAGTATGTCTTGGTGGTGACTCGAGAGTTGAATCTCAAATACAGTTCTGGACGTTGAGGAAAGGAGGTCCGTGGGAAAAGATCGTCTGCATCGATACGTGGTCGAGCCCTCTTACCAGTCTGTTCGGGCACGCATATTGCTGCTACGCCATCGAAGACAAGATTGTGGTTTATGCTAAAGAAGACAAAATTTATACTATCGGTACGTCGACAGGAACGATACGATGCACAGCAATAACTCGACTTGAGACCATGCGAGATCCTCCGATACCTTTGGTGTTTTCTTTGGCTAGTTTTCCAACAACTCCCAGACTATGAAGTGTTCTTGTTTATTGCTTTCTTTCGTCATATATGTTATGTTCTGTGTCTCAGCTTTTTTCCTTCTTTTTTTATCCAACAAAGGACGATTATCTCAGAAATCGAGGGATTCATTCTAAAAACAGTGATTCTATAGATAGATTGCCTCTTTCCTACGGAGAAGGTTTCTTTTTTAAGGTAGAAAACGTTAGTTTGGACCACAACTTATGCTCCGTTTGGTCCGCGGAATTCGACGCGGAAAAGAAAAGAAAACTGTGATGCTACGCATCGAATCATCGTACATTACGCTTCACGTGTCGCACCATTAGGCTTTTCCTTTTCTTTTCCATGTCGAAGTCCGTAAACCAAACGGAGCCTTAATGTTTTGAGAGTTTCAGCCGGCGATCATTAATTACTCGGGTCAGAAACTTTGGATTCAAACCAATCGACCTATGATCATTAATTAGTCACTTAGTTGATTCATCCTTCTTCTTGGCGTCTTCTTGTCTGATGTAAACAGTTGTCGTTCCTTCGTTGAATACCTGCTGATGTTTCTCCCAACGCTGTTGTCATACTAAAGAGGACATTTCATCATGTCTGTAATTTTTTTCTGTTACATGACATTGTTAAAGAAACGCCCCCATATTCTTTTTTGTAAGTAACGCCTTTTCTGCTCTCGAAGACGAGAAACGAGTATCATCACAACAAACTTAAAAACAAGAATTATTTTTTGTTCAACCATATATTTATAAAGTCAACATATTATTGTGCATTCTATGCCCAGACCTTAACCAAAATTCAGAAGTAAAATTGTCAACATATTATTGTGCATTCTATGCCTAGACCTTAACCAAAATTCAAAAGTAAATTTCTCAAATGGAAACGGATCCAGAACACACAGCTCTAAACGCGCAAGGTACGTACCAACCACACAAGATAGTTCATCCAACAAAACAAGCAACAAAAACATAGCAAGCCACGTCCAGACACACCAAAATATACTTAAGAAAGAGTTCAAGGCCCATGTCCCAACACCCAACTGCCTTTGGTCGCACTCACACAAGTGCAGATCTCATTCATTACCTGAGGAAAAAAGATAACAGATCTAAAGATTTTTCTACAACAAATACCCAAAACAACTTAAATAATTTACACTTTTACCTTTGTAAATTCATCACCGACCACCCTCCTCCCGAGCTGATGTGCTGCATGCACCACAATTTCGTGGTCTTCCCCAACTGTCCCTAGAGGCCTCGCAGCGAAAAACGTCAACACCGAGCGTCTGAACTCATCATATTCATGGCGGGTGGAATGCGTAGCAAAATAAGCCCCGTGAACGTTGACCGTCATCTCATCTAGGATGACTTGAAACTGAGCAGGGAACGCATCCGGCACGTGAGCAACGGAGGGAAGACTGTCGGAGAATCCCTCGGTAATGGCAAAATCAGGAATTTTCTGCTCTTTCAGGTCATTTTCAATCTCCTTGATCGTGCACCATCGCACGCGTTTCAGAAATAGGGAAATTCTTCTGACTATTGCATCCCTGAGCTCCGCGGGTATTTCGACCTCGACCGTCGGAGGGCTGAAACACATATTTGAAAATTGGACGGATAAAAAAAAAAAAGGCTCGTGCATCCTACTGAAGGAAATGAAATTAATCCAACGTGCCTTCATTTGTGAAAACAAAATGGAAAGATGAATTCGCGAAAATAAACAGACATCACCTGTCGCTCTTGGAAGAGAGGCCCTTCATCTCCAACCTAAGAGATGCCGCCAGAAAACTAGTCGGAGGTCGGTACTCGAGGTCAGTCCAATTCTGTTACAAAGAAAGAAAAAACTAAGATACGAGAAGGGATGTCGCAGCAGCAAAAAGGAAAAATGGGACTCCACGGACAAAACTTTAGGTACAGTTACAGCATCGGTCTCTCCAAACACGTAGCGGAAGGGCCTGCCACCGAAGGGGAAGAACAATTTTGAGTATTCCGTCGCGCTATTAACAGGTGACTCGAGACTTATGTATCCGCTGAGCTCATACAGCCTGAGCTGTAAAACAGACAAAGATTGTGTTAACAAAACTGAACCCGCTCAACTAAAGGGCAATAAAGGGGAAAACATACAGTGTCGCCCACTAGATATCCAGCATACAATCTCCGAGCGGACAGCAGCTTCGTGTGTGTAATAAGAGGCTAGAAAAGAACACAAATAATCATACGATGGAAAATGCAAAAAAAAAAAAAGGCAATAAACAGTCCCGCAAACCAGTCTCCGAATGGTCAAGGGCGAGTCTGGCAATAAATCCACCCAAATTTCCCCGGTTTCTTCGTTCTTTCGGAACTATAATTGAGGACACGGACATTCAATACGATATCTACGCAGAAAACAATTCCCAGAAAATCGAATATTAGTTAATTGAACCTCAATCTAACTCGAATACCAACCTCGGGAATACTATGAAGTTCATTGAACGGCATATCCGGGTGCCGAAGTAGATACATCTGAGCGGGGAATAAATTAGAAAAGCATCACAGTTGGCAGTTGAACCATCCACAATACAGTCAACGCACCGTAAGGAGTAACGTTAAAAAAAAAAATAAAATCAATACCTTTGCTCTCTGTTCAGAGATGGGCACAAATTCAACGTTCATCAACTTCAATGGTTGATCTTCCATTGTAACGGTAACCGAATCAATCAATTCTAGGAAAAGCACTATCAAAAGAAAGAAAATTACTAGTAATTGCATCCAACAAATTGCACAGACATATTAAGCTCTACATAAGCAAAACCTCACAGATTGGATATCGTCCGGGAACACATATACACGTTGGCACAAATCATCGAAACCTTGCTTTAAAAGCTGACGAACATGAAAAAACTAGTCCAAGAACATACATACATGTTTGCAGAAACTATCAAAACCTTGCTTTAAAAGCTAACGAACATGAAAAAACATAGTTTAAGCTTACATCCTGTGCGCAGTTCAACCTAAAATTACTAGTGATTGCATCCAACAAATCGCATAGATATATTAAGCTCTACATAAGCAAAACCTCACAGATTGAATCTCGTCCGGGAACATACATACACGTTGGCAGAAATCATCGAAACCTTGCTTTAAAACCTGAC
Organism: Craterostigma plantagineum; assembly: GCA_027422505.1. Classification (NCBI taxonomy): domain Eukaryota; kingdom Viridiplantae; phylum Streptophyta; class Magnoliopsida; order Lamiales; family Linderniaceae; genus Craterostigma; species Craterostigma plantagineum. The sequence continues at coordinate 115,829 of JAPQWV010000033.1, read as the reverse complement.
GAACATGAAAAAACTCGTCCGGGAACATACATACACGTTTTCAGAAACTATCGAAACCTTGCTTTAAAAGCTAACGAACATGAAAAGACATAGTTAAGCTTGCATCCTGAATATCAAACCTCAAACCTGCGCTGTTCAACCTGAAATTACTAGTAATTGCATCCCACAAATTGCACAGATATATTATGCTCTACATAAGCTAAACCTCACATATTCAATCTCGTCCGGGAACATACATACACGTTGGCAAAAATCATCGAAACCTTGCTTTAAAAGCTGACCAGCATGAATCGTCCCGAAAAATTCATACTACCGAAACCTTGCTTTAAAATCTAACGAACATGAAAAGACGTAGTTAAGCTTACATCACTGAATATCAACCTAAAACCTGCGCTGTTCAATTTGAGGTTACATCTGGTATCTCTCCTCTACCCCAATTTTTGCGTTTTAGAATCTGAAAGGGTACTGAACTTAGATTATGATTTCTGGGGATATTAAAAATGTAAAATTCATATTGGGCTCCTTGAGCTTCGTGGCCCATAAATAAGATCCATAAAGCTACCAAGATATACCGTTTATTCGAAGGACCATTATTCGAGTTGGGTCCGAATTCCGAAGGCCTAATAAACGCCTTAATAAATATTATATATACATACAAATTTAAATTTCATTCTAGCTCGTAGTTCAATCCAACTCCCAATGTGTAATATTTTTCAGGAATTGTAACATATCTTACTGAAATAGATCATATAGTTTAATTACTCTTAATGGCTGGACAACATGAGCCACCATCTCGATAAGAGCTTATTGCCCACAAATCACAATGTGACTTCACACGCGCCATTAATTACATAGTATTTTGTCACACCCAAAGTGTATTACATGACTATATAAATTTATATATTAATTTATATTTTAAAATTTAGTATGTGTAATTATAATGTTGGAGTTAATTTTAGATTATGTTTAAGAATATTGATTTTAGAACTAATTTTATGGAATTAATAACCAATTCGTATTAAGTGGTTTCTCACGGTGGTGAGTAGTTATGGAAAGAGTAAGGTGAGCAGTTCGGCATCAATCCTGTGTATTAAATAATAACTGACAAATAGGCTCAAATTTTGGGTGTAATTGATACACCAAATTGGATAAAAATAACAGTTTTTAACTCCCCTGACAATTAACATAACAATATAGATGAACATATTTTGTTGATTTGAGTACTCAATGAGAATCCACAATTGTAATCTAGACTTAAAAGTAGAAAATTGTTTACCCGAATATAATACTCTCGAGGTCGTTCCTGCCTTGTGGCAATGAAACAAATGTGATCAAAACACAGATCAATCCTCGTGCAAGTTGAGGCTCTTGTCGCCCAGCCGCTTGAGTAGGCCATTTAATACTGATGTAAGATTCTGATGCTGATTGATGATCTTGGATGGTCTTCTAATGACCAGAACATCTGAACAAATTGGGAAGTCATTGTCCCATGGCGTTTAATATAGATGACGACGAAGGACACCGTTCCTTCCCCCATTGCCGTATATATAACTTTCTACCATCAAGTATACAGCCATACTCCATTAGAGATAAATTTATAAAGGCAGCTGTAGGAAAATACACAACATTCACATGTCTTCAACATGGAAAATTTTAAGATTAAAAAAATATTCAATTATTCGTGTTTATGTTTAAATTCCTTAAATAGAAGCCTATCCGTTGTTTTGTTTTGGCACCATTCTGAGTTCTCCAATCAGTCAGCTCGCTTCCCTCCATTTTTCAAACTCTCCTCTCCACCATTGTATTTCATCAGCTCCTCCATTTTCCCTCCGTTTCCTAACTGCAGGTTTATTTTCTTTACAGCATCTTCTGCTCGGGGACATTGAAGAATTCTCATTCCCGCTTAAATAGTTTTCAGCCACCTTAGTCGTGTTTTTCCTTTTAGCACTTTTTCGTTATTGAGTTAATTATTTTCAGTTGTATATATATGTAGTCAAAACTGTAACAGATGAATTTCGAGTGAAATTTACAACAGTTTTTCCCTCCAAAATTTCTCATCCTTGATCTCATTTCGCCGATCAAAACTTCGTTTCCTTTGCTTCTTCAGACTTGGATGAGGATATTGACCTTGATGATGAAAAAACCGCTTATGAGCATTTTGGATATGTGCCACGACCAAAGAGGATACATGTTCGTCGCTGCGTTTCATCGATTGATTACCATTTCTGTGTTATCGACATCGCTTCGTTTTCCTTTCATGAATCTATTGGTCTCTCTTTTCTCTTTTGCTGCTGCGTTTTTGTTTCAGGCATCTATTGGTCGACTCTTTTTGCTGCTGTGTTTGGTTTAGTATTTTTGTCAATTGTTCATCGTATCTCTGTTGCTTCTTTCGTTTCAGTGTTAGCTCACTTGATTATGATTATTTTGCCGTTTTTCGCCGTATTGTTAGCTCAGTTGATGATTATGCTGCTTAGCTCAATTTTGCTGCTCAATCGATGATCGATTATTTTGCTGCTTAGGTCAATCGATGATTGCTGCTTTCGCTTTATCTGTTAACTCATTGCTGCTTCGTTTATCTATTAGAATTGGTAATTATTATTTTATTACTTGATTTTATCAGAGGTTTGCCCCTAAGCGACCAACGCCTCGCGTCGAAAAAGGTTCTACATCTGTGAGTCTCTCTCTCTCTCTTACATATAGATATACTACTATTATATGTTTTTGTTACCAATCTCGTTGAAAACCTGTAATTTTGTTACAGGAAGTTAAGAAGCCCGAGATTGCAGAGGAGGCCTACTTCAATGCGAAAAGAAGTCCTAATCCTGCTCGGGATCTTGATTTGGAGGTACGTGGCTACTGGATTGTTTAATTTTGATATGAATTCACATTCCTGACAAGAAAATTCTTCTTAGGCTGATTTGCCGTTGACCGAGCAGCGGCTTTACCTATTTGATCTCCCCTTAGGTGGTGCCGTCAACACCGGCAAGTTGTTCGTTTTTCCAGAAGCTCTTAAGCTTGAAAGAGGAGACATCGTCTACGATGTGAGAGCCCTTAGTATTTTCCTAACACGATTCACTCGCTCTTTTCTATTCAAACCATTCCAAAGAGGGCTATCATTAACTGTGCCGCCATTTGCAGGTTTCTCCTAGCGACGCGAGTACGAAGGGATTTCATTTGGTGGCTCACACTAATGATAATTGCGTCGTTGAGTTGGGGGAGGTAAACAATATCGCAGTCGGTAAGCGCTGTGATTGATGTTGTTACTAATCTTGAATCGTCTTTCTGGTTTTTCTACGAAATAAGCATCAGAAAAACAATCCGGGAGCAGTTTGATACTATGCTTGTCTGGTGCACCATTAATAGGTAGTGAACAGTCGATTGAGAAAAAAAAAAAAAGCAAAAATTACTATTGTTGAAATCAAAGATTTCAATTTGACCAATCTCAAATACCTTATGCTGTAAATATTCAACCATACGTCGATGCACGATACTTAAGCTGCTCACGTTCGCTCGGCCGATGCACGCTGTCACGATTCAACGGCCAAGAGGAAAGCTGCTAGTGATGGGGCGAGATTGGAACTGAAAGAGGAGGAAAAGGTTCCTTCAACATTCCTTTTGCCATCCAAGCCTAGCGAACATTCCGTGCTTAACCTCCCTTACGCTCACTTACCTTTCCTACATGAACAACGAGAATCTTTCATATTTAAGCATTGTCCGCATAATTTACTTACTATGTATGTAGTTCACATCCTGGTAAAGCGTGCTGATGTAGGTAATCATTGCATTCCTTCGAAGGTAGCATGTTAATCATCATATAGGAGTGTTTCTATTTCTAATACCGTTCCTTTGGTACGACTATTTTTTCCGTACGCAACCATCCAAAAAATCTGACCTTTACACGTGTGGAAGTTCTTTATGAGCTCTTCGAGTTTATTTGTTCACTTGAATTCACTGATTCTCGAGAGTCTTGATATTGCTGGCAACTACTAACTCCTGAAGTTTGCCAGGCAAAGATTTGAAACTCCACGAAAAAGGTCGTACTTTCTCTCTATAGTGGGTTATGTAACGGTTGGTCGTTGTAAGCTAGATCATTCCTTGAATTGGATTTTTGAATCTGTCAGATAACTGGAGCTTATGTGGTAGCACTAGCAGGATACATATGACCTCCATATCAGATGCACAGGCGGCTGTTTCCGAAAATTTACAATCACAGCCCTCAGGAATCCAAATATAGTCAAGTCACCTTCCAATGATGAAGTGTCTGCTTTCTGGAGAGGTCAAATTGCTTTCTCACTTTGTTGCTTCTTATTTAGTGTTTATGCAGATGTGTTTGTTGAAGTTCTAATCTTGATATGATTGTTTGGCATGGTTGTTTTTTGCAAGAAAGTAAAAGGATACAAGGTTAGTTTCCTGCAGCTTGAAATCAGTAACCGATGAGTGAGTTGACTAAATTGAAACAAGGGCCTGCCGGCAGAGTTCAGAAAATTGAATTTTTTGACGGAGTTGATGCATCTTGTTTGACTTTCAAGTTCCCATAAATATGAATTTTGGGTGTGTTTGGTCTCTGATGCATCTCTTGGTCCACAGTTTTTCAAGGATCGCCATTATTTGGATAAAGAATGGGGGGCAGCACTTCACAGTGAGTGTGGCAGTTAGTTTTGTATGTAACTTGAAACTGTTGTATCTCCCATCTGACCACTCTCTTTTTTCAGGGAGAAAAAAGAGTAGTTCTTGAGGTACTCTCCTTTCACCATGGGCGTGTAATATAGTTCCCCTTGTGTCGCTGTCGCCGGACACTGGTTTAAACGTCGAATTATATTCATTTATGCTTTAGTTATTTGCTTAAATACATTGAATAATTCTTTACTAGTTAAGAAATGTTTCAATCTGTTTATAAGGTTGGCTGTGGAGCTGGAAACACTATCTTCCCTTTGCTTGCAACATATCCTGATATATTTATCCATGCTTGTGACTTCTCACCGCGTGCCGTAGATTTGGTTAAGGTTAGACCTTTGTTGCTTTTTGTTTACGTGAATAGGGAAAAGACCGGATTGTGGTTTTAACATAATTGATGCAAACATCAATGGATACGATAAAATGAGCTCTGATCTTTTCCAGTCACTCATATGTTGTTTTCTCACTTCACTTCAGTTATGTTGTTTGTTCACTTTTGCAACTGATGTTAATCTAACTGTGGTTAAATGTCACTCCAGATGCACAAGGACTTCTCGGAGGCCAGAGTCAATCCATTTGTTTGTGACCTTACCAAAGACGATTTGTGCCAGAACATTGCACAGTGGACCTTGTAACAATGGTCATAGTTTTCTGAACAACCTTATCACCAGTTGACGAACGATCTGAATTGTTTTTTCCTGTTTTTGTGTGGAGAAATAATTATTCGTTTCAATGAATGTGGCAACTGACTTCTTTTAAGCAGATATTTGTTTTATCTGCAGTATCTCCTGAGAAAGTGCATGAAGTGATACAAAATATCAGGAGAGTACTTAAGGTTAATACTGAACTTATGACTCACGCATTGTTGAGTTTCCTGGAACATATTTTTCCAATTTTTCTGCTCTTGACTCTTCCCTGTGCAGCCAAATGGTCGATTATTGTTTCGTGATTATGCAACTGGCGATCTTGCTCAGGTATTCTGACTGAAGTTTTCCTGTTCGATGTGGGAAATTTTTTAGGGTAGAAAACTTTGAGATACAACTTCTACTTTTTTCCCATATTAATAGTGTTGTATATCTTCATGAATCCGGTACTGTTTTTATGTCCCTCTATGCAATGCTCTTATTTATGATCATTGCTAATGCTATTTAACAGGAAAGATTTACTGGCAAGGAGCAAAAGATCAGCGAAAACTTCTATGTCAGAGGCGATGGCACTGTTAGTTATTGTTCCTTGACGTTGCCAATATCTTAAAAATTCTGTATGCCTAGTTTCTTATATGGCATCATTTTGCTGCCAGAGAGCATTTTACTTTTCAGACAAATTCTTGGAGCATCTCTTCAATGAAAATGGGTTCATCATGGAAGAACATGTCTTGTGTTGCAAGCAAGTTGAGAACAGATCAAAAGAGATTGTGATGAATAGGTTTGTTATCGCATGATTTGCTTCTTTAGACAGTGGGAATAAACTGGTGTATAGAATAGTACATTTTCAACTGTTATGGCTGGTCGGTACGATTCGAATCCGTTTGCGGAAGAACAAGAAGTAAACCCGTTCGCGGTAATTCACATTTTTCTGAATTTTTTTTTTAATTTTTTCTATCGACGTTTCGAGGAAACAATGCGGAGTCGGATCTGAATTCTGAAGTCCTTATCGGATCTATTGGTTGGAGCTATAATCACCTTTTTTTTCCTTGGGGCACGTTCTTGTGCATCTATGCCTTATTACCTTAGAAATGTGAGGTGTGCTGTGGAAATTTAGAAACAATGTTGGTGCAGTTTAGCTGAGATTTCTTTTTCCCTTGGAGTTTAATTTGATTTTTGTCAATAGGACAGAAACCTTTGCTTGTGCTATGGTTTTCTGAATGAGTTAAGGTCCTGTTGACAGATTGTCACCAAAGTAATTGAGAATCTATGTGTTTCTTGTTCAGAATATATCAATATATGGAGGAACCATTTTGAAGGTTAATGATTTAATTGGACCCATTGTGGTGTTCTTCTGGTGTCTATTTTTGTTTTTGGATGACGGAAGAATGGTGCATACGCATACCATGTCGTACCCCATTACCTTATTGTATTTTGATGCTTTTATTTGTAGAAAATGCAATTTTGTGGCTCGTGACAAACTTTCATGAAATACTACAAAGCAGATGTTTAGTTGTGTCAGTCATATGGTTTGAGATTAATATTGTCTACTAAGTAAAAAAAATGAACATAGTGATATTGCGGTTATCATACAAGCTATATGCTATGGCTTGCTAAAAGTTGTGGAAGTCTTATTTTCTATCTTTAATGATATTCTCTAAGCTCGTGGTTCTAACACGTGATCTTGAACTAAGTATCTTTTCGTGTCTGGAAAAGTTATAATCGTTATCAGGATTTGTCTTTTTTTTTTTTCAATCTTTATGATGTTTGCAAACTTCTCTGCAGGATCAAAATCGTCAGAGAAGTCAGTCAAGCTATGGAGGGGGTGCATTTATATGCCAGTAAGTTTTGTCTCCTTCGACCCTTCCGGTTCAGGATTCACTTAATTAGTTGTTTTTGTGTCTTTCTTTGGGAAGCCTTGTTCCCTCAGTTTATCTCCTCAATATAATGTTTTTCTGCATATTAGGCAGAAATATACCTAAAACCATTTATGTTTGAAATTTGGATAAAGAATAGCATTTTGTTGTAACCTTTGCTATTTTCTGACTTACTAGTTTGTCCTTTTAAGGCCGCGAAACTATGATTCAATCTTGAAAATGTGGATTTCTGTTTGTTGTACTTGTATTACCGAAGATTCTGGCATTGGTACCCTCCACCGTAATGCATGCTACTCTTCCATAACCTTTTTTATGTTGATATTCAGAATCCCTTAAGTGTCCCTCCAGCAAAGCTTTCACCTCTTCCTCCCGAACCTGCTGACTATATTCGGGGAGCAACAGTTGATATTCCTCTTGATAGCTCCCAGGTATAACAAAATATATTTAAACTACCAATATTTTCAGTTGCGGGCATAATGGTTTTGTTCATATAGGACTTCAAAAAGAAAGAGAAAGAACTTCAAGCAAAGGAGGCTGAATTGAAAAAGAGGGAGCAGGTGAGGTTTATCGCATGCTTGGCAAACCACATTCTTCGTACTTTATTACTTGTCACTCTTTCAATTTTGATTCAATTTTGCGCAAGGCGTTTCGTGTTGATTAATTTTCTTTTCAAACTCTGTTCTGCATAAATACAATCTAATTTTTCGTTTGCCCGATGTGTGTCATTGAATGTGGATAAGCTGAGGTGTATTTTTGCATTAAATACCTGGATATAATTTTCTTTCGTTTGATGGTTTACCTTGTGCAGGAACTAAAAAGGAGGGAAGATGCTATAGCGCGATGTAATGTTTTGACAATCCATACATGAAGATTTCATATGATTTCATTTTATGGTTCTAACATGCAACATACTGTTGTTATAATTTACATTTTCAGCTGGAATTGTCATTGAGGAAAAGAATTGGCCACCATTTCTCCCTATTATTCACCATGACATTGCAAATGAAATTCCAGTCCATCTGCAAAAATTGCAGTATGTTGCTTTCACGACTTTGTTGGGTATGTTAAGCTGTGTTTTCTTTCATTTGTTTTCAGTTAAGCTTTGCGGCTTTGCCTCCTTGTTCCTTACTGCTAATTAGCCTCGGTTTGAACTATTTCCCTAAAATACCTCATATTGATGTGTGGATTCAGTTGCTCAGATGTTCTTCTGGTTATGGCTTGCAGGTATTGTAGGATGCCTTATATGGAATGTCATAGCTGTAACCATAGCTTGGGTCAATGGGGAAGGTTTGCTTGAACTTTATATCTCCTTTTGGAACTTCAATATAACTGTAAAGACGGTTCTCATCTTTTTGTCACACAGGTCCAACAATCTGGTTTCTTGCTATCATATACTTGATATCAGGTGTTCCAGGAGCCTATGTTATGTGGTATCGCCCTCTTTATCGTGCATCGAGGTAACTTAAGTGCTTGTAATATCTCATCTCGTTATAAATCATGTCAGGAGGTCTTTTCTCTAGTCTATTCCATCCCAGTTTTGTTTTCAGACAAGAATCAAAAGTATTTTGTTTATTGTGCCTCGAGTTTCTTCTTAATGATTTTATCAACTCCAGGCGTAACTATAATTTCTTCTGTGTTCAGGACTGATAGTGCTCTGAAGTTTGGATGGTTCTTCTTGGCTTATTCGGTTAGTTCATTTGGAAACTTATGCTTATCATCAGCAATTTAAGGTGCTTGACTCACAAGTCTCATTCTATGCCCAGTTCCACATCGGCTTCTGCATCTTTGCTGCTGTAGCTCCTCCGATAATTTTCAAAGGAAATTCTTTGACGTATGTTCTCTATCAAAAATTCCTTTCTATTGAAAAATGGATAACAAGTCGAATTAAAAGATTGGATCGGTCAAATTCTAGTAATGAGCTGATTTTAGCCATATTTTCCCATTACTGCTAACCTGAATCTCTATTGCTAAATTCTCCAACATAGCCTTTCATTTCATTTCCTAACGCTATTGCTTGTCCATCCGTCTTGTTCCGTTGACAGTGGAATCTTGCCCGCCATTGGCCTTTTAACTGGAAATGCTCTCGTCGGGGTAAGAATATGAAGATTTTATTTTCGACTTGAAACTCGTGATTTAATTTCTCGAACTCAATTTCGTCATTCCTTTCCAGATATTTTACTTCATCGGCTTTGGATTCTTCTGCCTCGAATCATTGATCAGTATATCGGTGATACAGGTTGATGATTTATTGATAATAATGTATGTTTGCTTCTTTCTTACCTGATACTTTTGTTCTATGGATGCCATTTGCATTTTCAGCAAGTTTACATGTACTTTAGAGGAAGTGGTAAAGCTGCGGAAATGAAGAAACAAGCTGCTAGATCTACTATGATGGCTGCATTATGACATTCTCTCACATTTGTATCAATTTTATGTTTATTAACATACATGAAAAAGATCGATTCTCCTTGTCCAATGTTTGTGATGTAAAAACTTTCTCGATGGTGAATATATAATATCTCTGAACATGGTTATGATTAATATTCTTCGATTAATTTTTGGGTAAGAGAAAGTAGTCGAAGCAATCTGATATATATACATACATGTTTTCTGAAAGAAGCTAACAATTTCAAAATATATGTCCGACGATTCTTGTATTTTCTCGGAAGCAGAACGCTTTTATAAGACGTTTATTCTAGTCAAATATTGTACACATACTAACATTGTATAATAACATTGCGTGGAAAGAATAATGTATTTTGACGTTGGCGCTAGAATTTTCAGTCTGTCTAGGTTAATGAACAGTTTATACTATACTTGAAGCTCGGCAAGAGGAGAAGAAACCATGCTGCACTGCTGCTGTGGTAATTCAACGGAGCTCAGATTCTCAACTAACGCTGTTTACATATGCTCTTCTTCACCATGTAAGCTCCAAACCCCTTTAATTTCCTTTCTGTATGTCAAAGATGCGTTCTTTCTGAGTTTTAATTCACGTGCTCATTCGTCCCTAGCTTGGCATAATTTCCTCAAAGGCTCGAGAATTTCGGATTCATCCAAAGACCTTCGCAACAAAGATGCGTTCTTTCTGAGGATTAAGCCTCGGTGTCGTTCCAAGAGTGTATCTTTACCCGCGAAGAAAGGCAACGACAAGAAATACGGAGGTATTTTGCCTTCGCTTCTACGGTCTTTGGAGGCAGCGAACGACGATGTTGTGAAGACCCTTGAACTGTACCACGGTAAGCTCAACGCCAAAGAGCAGACAGTGATTATGAAAGAACAGAGGAGTTGGGATAAGGTTTTGAGGGTTTTTGAGTGGTTTAAGTCGCAGGGCGACTATGCCCCCAACGTCATACACTACAACGTTGTCCTTAGAGCATTGGGTAGGGCTCAGAAATGGGACGAATTGAGGCTTTGCTGGGTTGAAATGGCTAAAGTTGGAGTCTTGCCCACGAACAACACATACTCGATGCTCGTAGATGTGTATGGAAAAGCTGGGCTTGTTAGAGAGGCACTTCTATGGATTAAGCACATGAAGTTGAGGGGAATTTTTCCCGATGAAGTCACCATGTCCACCGTTGTGAAAGTCTTGAAGGATGCAGAAGAGTACGATAGAGCAGATAAGTTCTATAAGGATTGGTGTGCTGGGAAAATTCAGTTGGATGATCTCGATTTGGATAGCTTGGGGATCAACTGTCTATTTCTGCGAAGCAGTTTTTGTTGTCTGAGCTTTTTAGGACGGGTGGAAGGTCCAACAAGGATTTGGGTGTTTCGAACGCCGAGAACTCTGTTAAGAAACAACCCCTTTTGACATCTACTTATAATACTATGATAGACTTGTATGGAAAAGCTGGCAGGTTAAAGGATGCTGCTGGTGTTTTTTCTGAGATGTTAAAATCTGGCGTTTCTTTGGATACCTTCACGTTTAATACCATGATTCACATCTGTGGTAGTCAAGGACTTCTGTCTGAGGCCGAGGAGTTGCTGAACAAAATGGAGGAAAGGGGTATTCGCCCCGATACAAAGACTTACAACATATTGATTTCCTTGTACGCCGAGGCGAAGAAGATACACGAAGTTCTTCGATGCTATAAAAAAATCTGGGAGGTTGGCCTTTATCCCGATAATGTGACGTATAGATCCATCATTCGCATATTGTGTGAAAGAAATGAGATTCAAGAAGTTGAGGCTGTGATTGAAGAAATCGAAAAATCAGACAAGCGCGTCGATGTAAATTCTCTTCCAGTTCTTACTAAAATGTTTGTCAAGGCAGGATTGTTCGACAGGGCGAAGTCCCTTATAGAAAAATCTCGATCCTACGGCGAATTTTCGTCGAGGACTTGTGCTGCTGTAATGGATGTATATGCAGAGGAAGGACTTTGGGAGGAAGCTGAGGCTTTGTTCTGTTCGAAAAGGGAAGGAACTGAGCAGAAAAAGGAAGTCTTGGAGTATAATGTGATGATCAAAGCTTACGGTAAGGCGAAACTTTACGAAAAAGCTGCGTTGCTCTTTTCGAGCATGAGAAATCAAGGAGTGTGGCCAGACGAGTGTACGTATAACTCCTTCATACAGATGCTCGCTGGAGGCGATTTGATGGACGAATCGATCGAATGTCTGGGCGAAATGAAGGAGCAAGGAATTAAACCTTCGTGCACGACGTTCTCTGCTGTTATTTACGGTTTCGTGAAGAACAAGAGGCTCTCGGAAGCAGTCGACCTCTTCCAAGAAATGCTCAGAGTCGACGTAAAGCCAAACGAGGTAGTCTACGGCCTAATGATCGATGCCTTCGCTGAGAATGGGCAGTTCGAAGAAGCAATTGAATATTACCGTTCCATGGAAGATTCAGGAATACCCGCGAACCAAATAGTTCTGACTTCGGCTATCAAAGCTTACGGTAGAATTGGGTCGGTCGAAAATGCCAAGAAACTCTACGAAAGGATGAGTAATTTCGAGGGAGGCCCAGACATCGTGGCATCGAACAACATGCTTCAGATGTACGCCGACCTGGGAATGTTGTCTGAAGCAAAAGCGATATACGATCGCCTGAGAAAGGAAGGCATAGCCGATGGGGTCTCTTTCGCTACCATGATGTACGCTTACCAAAGCATGGGAATGCTCGGCGAGCCGATCAAAGTCGCAGAAGAAATGAAACGGTTGGGCCTACTAAACGATTCCACGACGTTCAACAAAGCAATTTCCTGCTATTCCAAGAACGGCCAGCTAACTGAGTGCGGCGAGCTTCTCCACGAAATGTTGGTCGAGCGAAAGCTCGAGCCCGACCGTGGAACGTTCAAGGTACTGTTTTCCCTCTTAAAGAAGGCGGGATTTCCAAACGAAGCAGTGAAGCAGCTTCGATCTTCTTACTCAGAAGGAAAGCCATTCGCCGCGAGAGCTGTGATCACTTCAGCCTTCTCCGTCGTGGGCCTGCATTCGTACGCCCTTCAGTCTTGCGGGATTCTGGCGAAAGGAGACGGGAATCGGGAATTAGGGTTCGATACGTCCGCATACAACGCCGCTATCCGCGCCTTCGCAGCTTACGGGAAGATCGACGAGGCTCTGAGCATGTTCATGAGGATGCAGGACGAAGGGCTCGAGCCCGACGTCGTAACTCTGATCAACTGCTACGGAAAAGCTGGGATGATCGAAGGGGTGAAGAGGATACACGGTCTGCTCAAGTACGGAGATGTCAAGGAGAGCGAATCGCTGTACAAAGCGGTTAGGGATTCTTACAAGGCTGCGAAGAGGTACGATCTCGTCGAGGTGGTCGATCAAGAGATGAGGATTGCGTACGACGATGATGCGAGGATTTCTTCGACAGATTCTGAATTTTCCGAAGGATTTGACGAAGCTCTAGGGAACGAACGAAGCTTGCCCGACTCATATGGGGAAAGTTGATGGAGAAATGTGTAAGAACATTCACAACTCATATGCTTACAACGCTATCACAGAAATGTACGGCCAACTCAACTACTATTTGTGTATGAAGTTATTACTCTCTTTTTATCTCTCTATAGTGGTAATAAATTCGCACATGGTAAGTGGTGGGGTGGTTGTATAATAATACTTGTGTGAGAAATGGAAGGAAGTCAACAACAAATATGGAAATAGAAACTCAACGCTGCACTGCTAGCCTATATATAAGTAAAGCACTCTCTGTCTGGCTCATTACACCGCACAGCTTACACACTTCACCAACTTCAATAGCAGGAGAGAGAGAGAGAGAGAGAGAGAGAGAGAGAGAGAGAGAGAGAGAGAGAGAGAGAGAGAAAGAAGCCACGAAGAAGGAAGAATAATGGTGTTCTTTTGTTTCTTGGTAGATCAGAGAAGAAAGGTGGGGCCCAGCAAACCGGCGCCGGGAATATGCTCGCGGTGCGGCGGCGGCGCCAGCGTGGCGGACATGAAGACGGCGACGAGGTTCTGCTACGTCCCTTTTTATATCAAGACTTGGAGGGCAATTATATGCACCTTTTGCGGCGCCATTTTGAGGTCATATCGCTGATGGAATTAAATTAATTACATAATTAATAGATAGATAATTATCCCAAGTATATGTAAGGAGGTGGTCGGTGCTTTCTTGCTTATCTTCATCTATATCTACTTTATTTTTTTAACGGGATATCTTTTTGTTTGGTCGGTTCCCACTCGTTGTGTTAACGATCGCTGTATTGTAACTGATAAATCTAATTAAGATTGTTTTATTTCATTACACGGTCTCGTTGTATGATTTACTGGAAAAGTACTTCATTCAACATTTATCTAACGTTCTGCATATATTAATAGCTGCCAGTAATTCGAAGCCGATAGCTACGCTCTAATTTAATTAGTTTTTTTTTCTCTACATAAGTAGCAATATGGGTAGTTGATATGATAAGTTGCAATGCATGTGGAGAAAATAGAAATCTTTAACGTCGAACAAAGAATAAAAATAATAATTCAAAAAGTGGTTGACATTTGCCAGACAACATTTTCTTTTACTATGAACACATTAACTCTCTCGTCTTCAACTATATGGTCAGACTCAGATCACAGGACACGCAAGAAACATAGCAAAGCATAGCTGTAAACATTTAATGACAAGTGAAAGGTACTATTATCGTGGGAAACTTTAGAACTCATTTAATTCATTTATTTTAAGATGGTTGGTTGTTAGCTATAGTAAATGTAGCAAAATACAAGCGTACTTTGAATTTTTTTTTTTTTTTTCCCGATAATGATTTAAAAAATCATCACACGAAAAGCCCATAAGCCAAATAAACTGAGAGAGTTCGAAGGCCCATGAGCCCAATAAAAAGCCCAAAAACTCAGTCGCCATCTTCCTTATCGCTAAAATCTGAAAAACCTCAGTCAAGAATCATCATCGTCTTCATCAGCTCACCATGTTAGCTTCACTCAACATAAAACCACCCCCAAAGAAAGTATTGTCTTCTCACGAAATCTCTCTAAGGAATCTCCACGACAACCGTTCGTTTTCTCTCGCTTCTCCTTCTTCAGCGAAGCCTCTGAACAGACTCAGATGCACCCACAATTTTAACATTTATGGTCCGTTGAGGAACGGATTCTCGCTCAAGCCTCGTGTGCTTGTCCTCAAAGCGCAAGGCGAGGGTGTTTCTGGGAAGCAAACGGATTATAAGAGCAGCGAAGGGGACGACGAAATTGAGGCGCGCGGTGAAAGCACCATGCCCGAGAGGTTCAGATACTTGTCCAAGGAAGGGACCGATAAGCCCATTAGGTGGCCTTTGCTCATAGGTATGCACTCCACCTGTCATTTTCTCTATCGATGGTGGTTAATTAGCACCTGTGTTGTCTGATCCATGTGTAGCTGTAGCTGAGAAATGCTATTCTAGGTCGAACGTCATATCCTCGGATTATGTTTTGCAGAAATTCGTTGAAATTAGTTGAATAGTGCTTGCTTCACTTCAATGGCGTCTACTTGGCAAAAATGCCAAAGCTATAGTAATATGCGTTAAGCCCTCATGGCGATTTCTTATCGAATTGAAGTTATGAAGTAGCTAAAGCAACAAATGGATTTGTAGCAAAAGCAACAAATGTAATATGCTTTGCTGCGTAGTTCATCCCCATTTTCGAGATGCCATCTTCTTTAAGATTCAAGAAAAAAACACCTCCATAAACTGCTGACTTACTGCTTCTCCAATCCATTGCAGTACTGGGATTTATGCTCTATGCATGGAGGACCGTAATATGGGAGCTTTCAAACTGGAGAAAAGCAATCTCATCCATCTTCAAATTCTTCCTATACATCTCCAAGCTCCTCCTAGCCCTCATCTTCCACTTCATCGGCAGCCCTCTCACATCCCTGATCCAAGCAATCGAAACATCACTCTACACAATAAGAGCCTTCT
The DNA here is from genome assembly GCA_027422505.1 of Craterostigma plantagineum. Classification (NCBI taxonomy): domain Eukaryota; kingdom Viridiplantae; phylum Streptophyta; class Magnoliopsida; order Lamiales; family Linderniaceae; genus Craterostigma; species Craterostigma plantagineum. The sequence continues at coordinate 100,277 of JAPQWV010000033.1, read as the reverse complement.
ACTCGAGCATAATCGCATACGCTCCCATCAAAGAACTAACCCTAATCATCATCCTCACATCCGCCGTCCTCTCCATATCAGAAGCAGCCGTCCCAGGCTCAGTCAACGGCCAACCCTACCTCCTTACATTGGCCGGCCTGATAGGGTTCTTAGCTGTAAGAAGCTACATTTCGGAGCTGTTCTTTTGGGCTTTGCTCGTGGGCTTGTTCTGCTATTCGAGGTTCGTGAAGAAGAGGGATTACGTTTCCTCTGCTTTGCCCATGGCTGCTGTCTTGGCTGGGGTTGGCGAGCCGTGGGTTCGAGCCATTGCGATGGTTAGTTTTGGAGCTTTGGCTGTTTTGGCTTACCGTGGGTCTGCTGATAAGAGCCGTTTGGGTGAGTCGGAGATAGCCGAGGGCTCGGGCGATGGTGCGATAGAAAGGGTTCCAATCCCTTTGCTTTGCGCTGGGTTGGCTATTGGGGTTAGGGTTGCGGCCAAGTGGGTTGGTTATAGGCATTTGACTTGGATGATTGTTTGACTCATATGGAGGGATGATCTTTTTGTAATTTGGTTAAATTTTCAAAATTGGGAACACAAATTTTAGTTTAGTATAATTTCGGGAGAAAACCATTTTTGGTCCCCGATGTTTACCCTATGGCGCTTTTAGTCCCTCATGTTTTCACTTGCCACATTTAGTCTCTCATGTTTCTTAACAAAATTGGTCAATCTTTTAAATCCACGTTAATTTGGACGGAATAGGTCAACACTAGCGACGGAAATGCCGAATTTGCGACGGCATTTCCTGTCGCTAAAGGAAAAATGTTAAAAAAAATGATAAATTAAACATAAAAATGAGGAAAAAGTCAAAAAAAGGGAAAAATTCAAAAATAAAGTAAAAATTCAAAAAAAAAAGAAAATATTTCTAATAAATTAAATAAAAAATAAACAATAACAAATAAATAATAAACTAAAATTTAAAAATGATAAATTTAAGATTTTAAAAACGTAAAAATAAAAATATATTTATTTATTAAACATTAAATAAAAAGGAAAAACAAAATTAAGGATAAAAAATGCCTCTAAAAATTTTACGAAATCCGTCCCTGCCAAGTTAATGAGGACATAATCGTCTCAATTCTCGAATTTTTTTTTAACAAATATATTGGGATGATTGCATCGCCATTAACTGGACAGAAACGAGATCGCGAATTATCGTCAACTTACAATTACATTTTTATCCTCACTTATTTTTAGTTTTCAATAAATAAATATTTTGTATTCTTGTTATTCATAATTTATTATTTTTTTAATTTTTATCTCTCTCTTTTTTTGTTTATTTTTTTACTTTATTATGTTAATGTTGTAATTTTTCCTCTATTTTTATTATTTAATACATTTTTACTATAAAAAATAAAAAAATAAATAATAAAAATACAAAATATATTATTATTTTGTTTTATTATTATTTATCTATTTATTATTATTATTATTATTTTAGTGAACTTATTAGTAATATTCTCTTTTTTGGAATTTTTTACTCTATTTTTTGAATTTTTTCCTTTTTTTTGGAATTTTCCTCATTTTTTATATTTAATTTATCTTTTTTCTTAAAAAAATTTTCCTTTAGCGACGGAATTTCCGTCTCAAATGCCGTCGCTAATTTTGCGACGGAATTTCCGTCGCTAGCTGACATATTCCGTAACGTGGATTTAACAGATGGACCAATTTGGTTCAAATTAAGAAACTTGAGGGACTAAATGTGGCAAGTGTTAACATCGGGGACCAAAAGCGCCCATAGGTAAACATCGGGGACAAAAAATGATTTTCTCCGTATAATTTCCTTTGAAAAAAGAATTACTACTACTACTATTGATTTTAAAATCAATTGTGTCAAACATGGAGAAATTGAATAACGTGGATGATAATTCTTGCGAGGGGTAGAAAGGTAAAACACTAGTACAGTCCACTCTTTCACTAGGCTTCTTAGCTCTTTTTCCCGGTGGACCAATTCGACGATAAGATCGAAGAATAGAATCAGAAATTCACGGTGACATTGCTGTCATCATCGACGATTCGAGTAAATTAAGATGAGGAAGTTGAGATGGGTCACGGACAGCGAATTCTGGGAGGTCGACGTATCGACGCCGGTGACGCTGAACGGCGTGGCTCGGCCGGTGCCGGGAGAGGCGTTGCCGCTGGGTCTGACACGTGGGGCAGCTCTGTCTCGCCCCAGACAGGTCGATTTCTTCCAACGGTTCATGGCCGCTCCTTCAATTCCTTCGTTTTCTTCACAGGGATTCTCTATTCAGAGAGTGTTATCTCTTCCTCTGTGTGATGCCTGGTATTGTTTTACTCACTAAACAGTATGAGCAATTGCCTCCACGGATATCGATTGTGTTATTCTAGCTGAAATGTAGTGTCAAATTTTGATCTTTTAGTTGTGCTTCTCTTTGGGTGAAAACTTTTGATGACAGTTGATCTCATCAATGTATCATGAGTCTCAAGTTCTTGAACTGTTTCTTTTAATGATTCAGGGTTCCATTTTTCCTGGGCCAGTTCAATGTGCAGAAGTTTGTCTCTTCTCTAAGAAATGAATCATCGAAGCAAGAGACAAGTGGTTGGGATTGGCGAAGAATTTTGAAGCTGTTCTCTAACAAAAGCTTGTACAACCTCAACTTGTGTTCAGAACTGTTCTTATTACCCGAAGATACCGTACTACTTAGCTTAGAATCAGACATCGAAGCCAAAAACCCAAGAAAAAAAGCAGTCCTTCACCACAAGGCAAGCCCCCATGTGTGGCCTATAATAATGATGATTTAAGCATATATATCTTATCTTCGTTCGCATTTTACTCCTCCATCATATTGTCATCACAAACGACATACTTATTCGTGCAGTTTCCTCGCCATAATCTCACTTTCGAAGCAGCTTCTCCTCAGCTTTTTGTCGATCATCTAGACAACTACTGGGACGTCCCATTTGCAGCAACGATGGACCTAGCAACTATAGCTACTGATTCAGGCTTTAGCAGTCATTTCTGCGTAAACTACTGTGATGGCGTGCCTAAACAATGTGAACCCGCCGAACCAATGAGCAGTGCACCTCCTACTTTACTCCGTGGTTTATCTGCCAAGTACGCCGTCTCCTTGAGGAAAAAATTCGAACTTTGGAGAAGCGAAGGACCAAAGAGCAAAATGGTTCAACCTTACGACGTCTTCCTCTCGAATCCTAACATCTCAGCCTCAGCATTACTAGGTAATCGCCAATCTGTATATCGAACTCCTATTGAGTGAAATCTCGCTTTTTCTATATTTATCTCTGATTTTTCTTCCACTGCAGGCGCCGTTATAACCGCGTGTTTCGGAGACAATTGCCTCAGGGAAAACGCAGAAGGCGATCTGCTTAGATTCCAAGCCACGGCTGCAAAATCTTCCATTTCCGCCGACCTTGTTGCATCTGCTTCCTTCTCAGCCCAGCACGGGAATTTTCAAAGGCCTTTCTTGGATCTCACACGCTTCTACGCACAGTTCGACATTCCTTCGTGCGCAAACTTCCTGTCTGTCGCCTCCCACGTGGCAACTGATCTGTACAACTCGAAAATACCATATTTAGAGGCAGTTCAAGCGATATGCCCTTCAGCCCGTGTTTCGTTTCAGCAACAGGTACTAAGTAAGGAATCAAATGCGATTATTCCGTCTTTTTTTTTCATCATTTTTTGCGGTGTTAGCAAGAACTGAAAATCAACGTTTGTTTTCGTGGGCTGAAGATTGCTGGGCCGTTTAGCTTCAGAGTAGATGCTGGGGTGAATCTTGATTTGAAGAAAGATTGGTATGTTAATGTTGATGATCCTGTGTTTGCCATAGAACACGCCCTGCAAGTCCTCGGCTCGGCGAAGGCTGTAAGTTGGTATTCGCCGAATCGTAAAGAGTTTATGGTCGAACTGCGCTTTTTTGAGAGTTGAAGAAGGCAATTTTCGGACAGCCGTTGAGTTGATAAGATACATGTCTGATCACATCTCCTATTTATGAACTACTAGTATTTTATGTACACTTCTTATGTACGTGCAATAAATTATAGGGTACATAATTTTATTTGATTTTTCCAGAGTTCTCATAAATTTAAAATATATTACTTAAAGGGGAAAAAATGAAATAAGAAAGTTGAATGGTAAAATTTGTAAACAAACCGAGGTACCAAATTAATTGAAAAGTAATTATTAGGGCAAAGTTGTGGAAACTATATATAGGATACTATTTAGAAGTAGTCAAAATGGCATCTTTTTTTTTTTTTTTTTTTTCTATCTCCAGATAATTAGGTGAAAGGAAACAAAATTGTGGAAGAAGAAACGGTAATTTCCAATTTGAAGTTTCTAAATTTTATATTATAAATCGTTTTCTAAAAGAAATTTATTTTGAAATATATATTCGGGCCAGAGAAGGAACTAAAAAAGCCCAAATACGACCCAAGCCCGTCTTCTAAATCTAGGGCTTCGCCTGAACCAATCCCTATAAATACAACCAAGAACAGCTCTTGCACAATATATATCTCTTGGTGAGCTGAGCTGCAAAGTTCCATCCTTTTTTTGCTCTTTCTATTCGACGTTTTAGCTCAATTGCGTTTCTGATTAAGCACTTAGTCTCCCGGGCTTGTCTGATCTGTATGAATATGAAGTTCGAAGCCCCAATACTCGTGCAAAATTGACGCCGTCAAGTGTTGCAGATTTGTCCAATGGCCAATCTGTGTCAAATCGACTGCTATAATCCTTCGTTCTACCTTGACTTGTTATGATCTGCCTTTCCTCACCTTTAGCACTCTTTTCTGATAATTCGCAATAGGAATTGTGCTAGTCATGGAGGCAGAGATTTTGATGCGGTATTCACGTGGGGGTTTATGCGAATCTCATGGTTTTGCCTCTAAAAATGTCCGCTAAATATTCATCGATCTTCAATTTATCTTTTCGTTGTTTATCTAATGGCGATGATTAGTTTATTATCCGCGCTTCTGAGATCTGCGATCCATGAAGCATATAACAAAATAAATGGTTGAATTTCTTGATATGAGCCATTGAATATGCGAAAGGTTTGAACTTTTGTTAGATTCCAGGCTGTGATGATTGTTAACTAGCTCAATTACGCCAGTTCTGCTTCAGAAAATTCTTGATCGATAGAGCTGTTTAATGAATCTGAGCCTATTATTTTTTGTTGTCCTTTTCTGATCTAAAGATTGTTTTTTTTTTTTTGCTGATGATGGTTTGTTGGATAGTATATGAGCAGTAGTGAATCCAATGCCCTTAACAAGGGAGAACCCTTTGGTGAAGCTACGCTGCAATTGATTATAAATTCACTTACTGAGGCAATTCATAGCTTTCGACCTTTGATTTGAATTTGAAAAATACATCTTGGTTTGGTTTGAGTTCAACTATACCCTTTATTTTTACTTAATGGGTTTAGGGTCTGAAGAACTCAGAGATTGTTGTGTTGTCATCAGCTTCGTCTCTTTTTATTATCACGAGATTGGAGTTAAATAACAGCACTACATGTCTGAAAAAATCTACATCCCTTGTCCCCAAAAAGAAAAATCTTCGTTTTAGCTGGAATTTTATTGAGTAAAATGTTACTATTCAACTAATCGAGCTTTTTTCTTGAATCATACCACGACAAAGCATAATACTTGTGTCAGGTCTCGTCTTTCCTTTGGAGGGGATGCAAAAAATGAGAGAATTAGGTAAATACTGTTACTTTGAGAATGAAATTTCGAAACTATTTGAGTTTTTGAGTATTACAAAATTAATCGAACTTTTGAACTATAATTATGTTCATTCCTATTTCCTACCACAAAAATATGTAAAACTACAAAATTTTTAATTTTATTTTAAACTAACATAAAATTTGTCAATAATTATATTTTATCAAACTCGGTTTTAATTTTATCTAAATATATTAATAAAAGAAATAAATAAAATGAAAATTAAGTAAATATAATGTAACTTACACTTTCACATGATTAAATAAAATAATATTATTGTTAAATAAAATGTTAATTAATTCAACGAAACTAAAAAATCGAACAATCTATCAGTTACTTGAAAATGAGTGTTCTTGTTCATTGTAAATCATATCGTCCCCTCAAGTTAATCATGCCAGTTTGTATATCATTTTTATTGTAATTGTTCTATTTTTTAGGTTTGCAGGTATTTGAAAGTTTATCCATGTTGCAAATGATTTTAAATTGAAATAATTGAGACACGTATTCTTATTAATTTGAAGTTTTATTAAACGATCGTGATTGAAGCCTCTTTTTCATTTGATACACAATCTTTATTTATGTAAAAGACAAAAATTGCACGTAATTGAATATGATGATAGTTAGATAAAATATATCGAAAGATTCACAAGAAAAAGTTCAAGGATGATATTGATAGTTGTCTAATCTTTTCCGAAAATTAATCTTTGTTGAGGATTATGATTTTTTTATTTTAAATTTATTTATGCGTTAATTCTACTTTTCAAATATTTAAGAAAAATCATATTTATTATAGTAACAATAATATAGTTTAGTTGAGAGTGATATCTTTTATTCACGAAATTTATTTTATACAGGTTTATTTTTTGTCGTTAAAAAATGAATTGTGAAAATGTTGTAATTTTAAAAAATTTTGTGGTGAAAATGAAGAGAATAGTAGTTAAATTAAAAATTGTATTAGTTTTGTAATAGTTTTAAAAATTCAACTACTTTATAATTAGATCATCAAAATAGCACTATTTACATAACTCTCTCAAAAATATCGAATTTTAAACTTTTGATTAGAGGACGTGTTTTGCAAATGCTTACATGGGTTTTTTGAAAGAAAGCTCGTTTTCCTCTACGGTGTGCAAATGTAAATATTGATCATAAATTAATTGATAAATTAGAGGGTTAGAAATTAAATTAACATAAAATAGGTTGGAAAATAAGAAATTGATTGTAAAATAAAGTACCGAAAAAATATAATTTAAGAAGTTTCCATATGAAGATTTAAACCCATGACCTCTAAAAACAATGTCGAACACTTAACCAATTGGGCCACATCATTTTATACAACTTTAACTCTATTTTATTAATGTATCAGAATTTTATTTATTTTTTATTAATTCTGAACCAGACCGGATCGTCGGTTTCCGGCTTGAACCGGCCGGTCCGGTCCGGTTTTCAAAACCATGGATAAGATGCAGCCATACGATGATTACAGGAAATAAAGGACGATGGAAAAAGACCTAATCATAGAGTTGCAAATGAATCGAACTTTTTTGGTTCGATTCGCTATTCGATTCGAAATTTCAAGATTCGAATTCGAATATTTAGAATACGAATCCGAATAAGACTATTGTTTTTGATTCGAAAAATATCCGAATACGAATATGAAATCACAATATCCGATTCGAAAATTAATAGAATTATTCGATTCGAGTAATTTAACTTAAAACATAGCATAAGTAATTTATATTCACATATAATAATATATCATAACTCAATAAAACATTTAAACATAATATATTATAATTCAATATATGTTTAAATATAAATTATTATAATCAATATATATTTTAAATATAATATGGTTATATTTTATTAACTAAAATAAAAGATGACTTTAATACGAATATTCGATATTGGATTCGAATATTCGAGAAAATATTCGAATTCGAATAAGAATCAATTTTATGATTCGATTAAATATTCGAATATTCGTATTCGTATTCGATTGTTATCCGAATACGAATAAAATATTGCGGTATTCGACTCGATTCGATTAGTTTGCAACCGTACCTAATCATCCTTTTAGTACTGTGATGTCGATATTCTATTTTAGTCGTCGTAGTCGTGGAATATTTGACCTGCGAAAAACTATAATAGAAAACTTAAGCCGCCAAAAGTCCATTTGTGCGTTCTTCAGAAACAACAATAGTCAACGAACTAAAAACGACAAAGAGAAAAGGTTGAATCAGCTTAAGATTAAGACACAACGACTACTTCAAATGTAGTGTGTACCTCCAATCAATGCCAGTCGTTTTACGTTACACATTTTTTCCAACTTCCAAACTTCAACCAACCAAGGGTCGTCGTTGGGAAAAAAATATAAAATAAAGTTGGACCCTCGATATTTATATTCACATGTCAAAATAGCATGCTTAAATATCGACCCTAATATAAAGAAAAGAGGGGCATGAGAGCTCGCTCGCAGCATTTCCCAGAACAATTACACTTGAAAAAATCCAAGCAAAACGAAACATGCATAGTTCTTACCTAAAAAGCTCTCAATCTATTATACTTTTCATACATATCATTTGCTCACCAGCTTTATACGTCGTACTGTGTAGTAAAACAACCGTCCTGGCCGGCGATGTCATCACCTCCGCTCTGCCGCTCAGAGAACCCAACACCATAACGTCTCCCAACGGAGTTTTCAAGCTAGGGTTTTACACGCCGGAGAACGCAACGAACCGTTACGTGAGCATATTCTACTCCTTCTCGGAGAATACTCCGATTTGGATCGCGAACAGAGAAAATCCCCTCCGAGGCCCTTCGCCGGGCGTTATCGAAATATCGAGGGAAGGCAACCTCGTACTGTATAACGGCGAAAACGAGGTTTTATTCTCTACGAACGCCACGGGGATAATTAGTCGTGATCGTCCCGTGACGAACGCCACTGCGCAGATTCTGGACTCGGGAAATTTGATCCTTTACGACAATTCGAGCGGCGGAGTAATATGGGAAAGCTTTTCTCATCCGTCCCACATTTGGCACGCACCGATGGCTTTGATCGACGATACCCGCACAGGCACGTTGGATTTTCAATCATATGCTTAACCTTGAAAGGAGTGTATGTCGGTACTTTTATTTTTATATAATTTTAAGTTCCGACACGCCCTTAACATTTAGGCCGATTTCTTTTTTTGTATACAGCATTAGACGTAGGTGTAGTTTCATAATCGGGTGCGTGGTCGTGAGGATTCGTACCTATGGCCTCTTTTGGCCTAAGCTCTGATACCATGTTCTGTTATCACTCCACCTAAAAGCTCAAGTTTTAAGCTAGTGTATCATATTTTAATTATATATACTTTATTTCCAGCATCGTATATTGGATGCATATGTATATTTATATGTATATGTATATATAGATATATATATATATATATATTTACGTCGAATTTCTGATGTGACAGGTAAGAGGACGACAATATCATCATGGAAAAATGCATCCGACCCTTCAATAGGAAGATTCAAAGCAGGCCTTCAAGCGACGAACATCCCGCAATTCTTTGTTTGGCACATCGACGGACGCCCGCATTTTCGAAGCGGTCAGTGGAACGGCCAAATCTTCATCGGGATTCGCCACATGTATAGAAGCTCGTACTCCAAGCGAGTATCCATCACCGAAACCTCACCTGGCATATTCCAAATGACATCGTTCGCGCTCGATAATTCGCGGATGATGCTCTTCCTAAATTCCTCGGGAACCAAGTCGAACATGCTTTGGAACGTTCGTAGGAACGCTTGGGATTACTTCGCCTCGAGCCCGCAGAACGAGTGCGATATCTATGGAAAGTGCGGCCCCTTTGGAGTTTGCGACTTTCGAGGTTCGCCTGGAATTTGTTCTTGCCCGAGAGGGTTTGCGCCCGTCGACATGCAAGAATGGGAGAGCGGGAATTGGACGAGCGGATGTAAGAGAAAGACGGCGTTGAAGTGTAAGGATAACAGTAGTGGAGGAAAGGAAGAAGATGGGTTTTTAAGGCTAACGAACATGAAGGTGCCTGACTTTGCCGTGCAAATGGCTTCCTCGAACGAGGAAGAATGTAGGGTTAGGTGTTTGCAGAACTGTTCTTGCATAGCTTATGCCCACGATGCGTATGGGATAGGTTGCATGTTTTGGAAGGAAAACCAAGAAGGTGATGAAGCGTTGATCGATACTCAACAGTTCCCTAACTTTGGCATTGATTTTTCATATCCGCCTCGCCGCGTCTGAGTTAGGTAGGTTTCGAATAAAACCTTTTTGCGCATCTACGACTCGAAACTGATTAAATTTCCGTAACGTTTTCTTGTTAAGATGATCGCAAGGATAGAACACTGTTTATTGCGGTTCCGGCGACTGTGATACCTTTCTTTGTAATGATTTCTATCTTCATTGCATGGCATTGGATGAACAAGAAAAAAGGTTCGTATTTTTCATTACATCTACTAAATCATTTCGATTTACTTTTCAAGTGTGTATGTCATATGTATTGTTCCTTGTTTCTTGAACAGTAACAGAAGGCAAGACAAATAAAGAAAGGAACGATGGTTGGCCAAATGTGGCATTGTCATGGGATTCAACTGCAATTTTCCTACAAGATAAATCGAAAGGATCATCCGTCGTCGATATTCAAAAATTGCCATTGTTTTCTTTTGCAAATCTTGTAGCTGCGACGAACAAATTCAGCGACGATAACTTGATAGGAAAGGGTGGCTTTGGTCATGTTTATAGGGTAATATATTCCACAATACATGCAAATTAAGGTGTGCTTCCATGCATAATCTATTTATGGTTAATTAGTGATAGGGTAAGCTGGAAAATGGAAATGATATAGCAGTGAAGAGACTATCAGAAGCATCAAGTCAAGGAGTAGAGGAATTCTTGAACGAAGTGCTTGTGATTTCTAAGCTACAACATCGGAATCTCGTAAGACTAATTGGATGCTGCGTGGAGAAAGAAGAGAAGCTATTGATATATGAATATATGGCTAATAAGAGCTTGGACATTTGCCTTTTCGGTATGTCCGAATCGAAACATTTTTCCTAGAAATTTCAGGCTTTTCGATCGTCGTCACAGTTCGTATATTTTTCTCTCTTTGCAGATCATTCCCATCCATGTCGAAATTTTCTCGACTGGGAAAATCGCCTGAATATCATCAAGGGCATAGCTAGGGGACTCTTATACCTTCATAAAGACTCTCGGTTACGAATAATCCATCGAGATTTGAAAGCGAGCAACGTATTGCTTGATCAAGAATGGTGTCCTAAAATCTCAGATTTCGGCATGGCGAGAATATTCGCAAACAACCAAGATCAAGACAATACGAGGAGAGTCGTCGGAACTTAGTAAGCCTTGAAAAATAAGAGCGCATTGCTATTACATGTCGGTATGGTAATAAATACGAAAGACGAAAAAATGTGTATACTTTTTCAGCGGCTACATGGCTCCGGAGTATGCGAGCGAAGGCGTATTCTCCGAGAAGTCCGACGTCTACAGCTTCGGAATCTTAATGCTGGAGATAATAAGCGGAAAAAGAAACTCACAACGTCACGATAGCGATGACTCGAGTATCTTAAGATGCGTAAGTTCTTCCTCCCTCTCTAATAATAGTCGGCATATCGTCGCTCCATTTTGTCGCGGCTTTTTTTTTTTTTTTGCTCTAATTTTATACGAACCCATTATTACTATGATGCTCTATAGGCATGGAAATTCTTGAAGGAAGACGGCGGCGCGGATTTTCCTGACAAAGGCATCGTACTAAATTCGAATTCTCGCGACGAAGAAATGGTTCGCTGCGTTCATATTGCGCTTTTGTGCGTTCAAGAATTCGCGGAAGAAAGGCCGACGATTCGAACGGTCCTTTCGATGCTTGACGAAGAGATCGTAGAATTGCCGATGCCAAAAGAACCCTTGTTCGCGGAGAGATGGAGCAGTTCGACGACCGAGCAATCGATGGGATTTGGAAACTCCATCGACGAACTCACTGTAACCGAGCTTCATGGGCGATGAAGAACGGAAGAAAACTCGTGAATATTAAATATATATATATATATATATATATATATATGTGTGTGTATAATGAATATCGATATCCAATATTATGTCCTCGCGAATCAAGCGTTTAAGCTAGGGTTTACACGCTGGACTAACTGAAAGAAGGCAAATGTTTAATTGCTTGTTACATATAATAATGTAATGTTGCTAAAAACACATGGACCTTTTCTTCTTTTGGTCATTTTGCTCATATTGTAATTTCAATTTGGCTTGCAGCAGCCGTTTCGCGGATCTGAATTCATTATTTTTATTATACTATTTGAGTATTATTTTGTATTCAATGGGTTGGTTGGCCTTGGCCCCCATCATTACTCCTAATGAGATAAGGATGAACGCCATTATTAAATTGATGCAATTATAATATTTTAAATATAAGTGACAAACGGGCGGGGAGAGAGCGGGAGAGAGAGGGGGAGAGAGAGGGCGGGAGAGAGAGAGAGAGAGAGAGAAGGGGAGAGAAGGGAGGTGGGACAATTTTACTAAAAGAAAAAAAGAGAAAATAAATAAAGTAAGAAATACAAATAATTAATAACGTATGATTAAATAAAAGATGGGATATATGCTCCTTTAATTAATACTCTATGACGTATTAATGAGTATTAACTAAATCCAATCTTTGAATAAAATATCCAACCAAACATTGCTTTACTAAATACCCTATACTCCCTAATACCCCAAACACAAAGAACATCACTCCTATACGTGTGTGTTACTGTGATTTTACCTTCACTTCATTCACGTTACACGCGTCCGAGAAGTAGACGTTCAAAGGGTGTGAAAAGGAGAAAATAACGTTGACTTGACACTGAGTCCTCCGTTTCTTGTGGAATGTTTCTATCTTCCACACAAAATATAAATATTATTTTATTTTGAGAGCGACATTTCTACGAAACAGACGACACGACTTTATTACCGTTCATAGTAGGTCGGTCAAGGCTCGGCCACTTCCGTCGCTATCACAGCATAGTCAACATTCATCGTCCATTGACGGACTTCTCCAAAATTTTCACTTCGAAACCTGTGTATATATTTAAAGGCAAGATGACGAGTTAGCTTACAAAATCCGTCAGAAACAATACTTATATAGTAGTCTTTTGTTCCGAAAACAACCTAAGTAGTAATAATAAACATGCACAGTTTTCCGAAGATAATCAACATGTTTCAGTTCCGTATCCCATTATTGTTCGTATTTATGATTTGTATGCCTTCTTTCTACGGAGGGCAAATCATCGATACCATCACTTCCACTTCTCCCCTCAAAGATCCTAACGCAATCATGTCTCGCAATCAAGTGTTCAAACTAGGGTTTTACTCCCCGGAGAACACGACCAACCGCTACATGAGCATCTTCAATTCCTATTCGGAGGAGAAAACCGTAGTTTGGATTGCGAATAGAGAAAATCCCATAAAAGACTCGTCGGGCGTTATCGCCATATCGAAAGACGGCAACAACCTCGTACTGTTGAACGGCGATAAAGAGGTCGTATGGTCTACGAACGTCGTGAGGAAGAAGAGGAGCCCGACGAACGCGGCCGCCACCGCTCAGATTCTCGACTCTGGGAATATCGTCCTCAGAGACAATTCGACTGGCGAACTTCTTTGGGAGAGCTTCTCTCAACCCTCCCACGTTTGGCTCTCGACGATGCCTTTGATCGACGACACAACGACAGGTATGTACTGCAGACTTTTTTTTTATAATTTTTAATTAACTATAGTAAAAGAATCGTAATTTTTGAACGATCATTCTGCCTAAAAGTTTAACCTTGTACTTGTAGAGAGTGTATCATTTTTAAATTTTATAGTTTCAAGGCAAAAAATGGCACTAAATATACCATTTTTTTTTATTTTTGGGTCGCTATGTTTGCCAGTTACAAAACTATGTCACTAAGTATATATATAGTAACAAAATTGGGTCACAAGTTACAAAACTAGGTCAATAAGTATGTATATAGTAACAAAACTTGGTCACTAAGTATGTAGAGTTACAAATTTGGATCACTAAGTATGTATGTAATAAGAAAAAAGAGGTCAGTGATCCAATTTTGTTACTATATACATACGTGGTGACATAGTTTTGTAACTGGAAAACATAGTGATCCAAAATCGAAAATTGGCATACTTACCATTTTTACAATTTTCCCTATTTTCAACGCACCCTTCATTAGCAGACTGATTTTTTTTAATTATTATCTACTTCTAGGTAGGAGCGGTTATAAAACTGCACCTTGGTTGGTCAAATATAATGTTTTTACAATTTTATTCTTAATATTTTAATTATTGCAATTTTATTCTTAGTTTAGAATTTTATTTTTTAAGCAACTTATCAATAATATAAAATAATAAGTTAATTTGATATTTTTGCACATACAGAGGGTGTGCTAAGTATACACCTAATCTTAAACGTGTATTTTTTCTTTCAAATGAGTGATCGTGAGGATTTCTACCGACGATCTTTTTATTCCCTTAGTTATGTTACCATGATGGATGATACCTAAATTTAAGCTTGTAGGAAGTGACATCATTTTTTTTTTTAATTTTATATATTGTATCTCCAACGGTAATCATAAGTCTGAATAGTCGCAAATGCGCACAGGTAAGAGGGTGACTATATCGTCGTGGAAGAACGCGACCGACCCTTCAGTAGGTGGATTCAGAGCGGGCCTCGAAGCTACAAAAATCCCGCAGTTCATGATTTGGCGCAGCGATGGACGCCCGCACTATCGCAGCGGTCCGTGGAACGGCCAGATATTCATCGGGACGAGGCACATGTATAGAAGCTCTTACTCGAGGGGAATAAGCGTCGCTGAAATCTCGCCGGGAATATTCGAAATCAAGGAAATCGCAGCGCCAAACTACTTGATGATGCTCGTCCTAAATTCTTCGGGAATCAAGTCAAACATGCTGTGGAACGATCGCAACAACACTTGGGATTCTTTCGCCATCAGCCCGCAGAACGAATGCGATATCTATGGAAAGTGCGGCCCTTTCGGAGTTTGCGACATTCGGGGTTCGCCTAGAATTTGTTCTTGTCTGAGAGGGTTTGCGCCCGTCGACAAGCGAGAATGGGAGAATGGGAATTGGACGAGCGGATGTAAGAGAAGGACAGCGTTGAAGTGTAAGAATAATAATAGTAATAATAGTGGAAAGGAAGAAGAACACGGGTTTTTAAGGCTTACGAACATGAAGGTGCCTGACTTTGCCGAGCAAATGGCTTCCTCGGACGAGGAAGAATGTAGGGTTAGGTGTTTGCAGAACTGTTCTTGCGTAGCTTACGCCCACGATTCGTATGGGATAGGTTGCATGTTTTGGAAGGAAGCATTGATTGATACTCAACAGTTCCCTAACTTTGGCGTAGATCTTCGTATTCGCCTCGCCGCTTCTGAATTAGGTAGGTTTCGAAACCCTTTGCGCATCTACGATTCGATAACTTTTGATTTAATACTAACAAAAAAGATTAAACTTTTTATGTTAAGATGACGAGAAAGATGGAATAGTGTCTATTGCGGTTCCGGCGACTTTGATACCTTTATCGATACTGCTGTTGATCTTCATTGCAAGGTGTTGGGTGATGAAAAAGAAAGAGGGTACGTATATAGCTACTTCGGATGCACACTGCGTCATATCGATATAGTGTATTTAATTAATGTTCGATTATTTCTTGAAAAAAAAAGGAGGCAAGACAAAGGAAAGGAGTGGTAGTAAGCCAAGTGTAGCATTTGCATGGGATTCAACTGCTATTTTCCTACAAGATCAATCGAAAGGATCCATCGTCGACATTCAACAACTGCCATTGTTTTCTTTCGAGACCCTTGTAGCTGCGACGAATCGATTCAGCGACGATAACTTGATTGGAAAAGGTGGCTTCGGTCATGTTTATAAGGTACTTATAACATGCTTCCTCAATCCATGAAAGCTGTCGTAGAATGCATCATATCTACGTTCTTCTAATAAGAGGATTTTTAAGTGGAATTTACGATTTAATCATGATAGGGAAAGCTGGAAAATGGAAAAGATATAGCAGTGAAGAGACTATCAGAAGCATCAAGCCAAGGAGTAGAGGAATTCTTGAACGAAGTGCTTGTGATTTCTAAGCTACAACATCGGAATCTCGTAAGACTAATTGGATGCTGCGTGGAGAAAGAAGAGAAGCTATTGATATACGAATATATGGCTAATAAGAGCTTGGACATTTGCCTTTTCGGTATGTCCGAATCGAAACATTTTTCCTAGAAATTTCAGGTTTTTCGATCGTCGTCACAGTTCGTATATTTTTCTCTCTTTGCAGATCATTCCCATCCATGTCGAAATTTTCTCGACTGGGAAAATCGACTGAATATCATCAAGGGCATAGCTAGGGGACTCTTATACCTTCATAAAGACTCTCGATTGCGAATAATCCATCGAGATTTGAAAGCGAGCAACGTATTGCTCGATCAAGAATGGTGTCCTAAAATTTCAGATTTCGGCATGGCGAGAATATTCGCAAACAACCAAGATCAAGACAATACTAGGAGAGTCGTCGGAACTTAGTAAGTGTGCCTCAAAGAAAAATATACAATAATTGTAGATAGTTGATTATCAAATATATATTATATATTTTTTCAGCGGATACATGGCGCCGGAATACGCCGCTGAAGGTGTATTTTCTGAGAAGTCCGATGTCTACAGCTTCGGAGTGTTAATCCTTGAAACCATAAGCGGAAGAAGGAACACGTACTATAATAACCAAGAATCGTCGTTGGGTCTTCTCGGACGGGTTAGCGCTAACCTTTTTTTTCGTTTTTATTCGCTAATTCGTCAATTATAATTATTTTTTTTTGCCATTTTCCAGGCATGGAAATATTTGAAGGAGGAAAGTGATGGTGGTTTTGCAGACGAAGGCGTACTAAATTCGAATTCCTGGGAAGAAATCAAAAGATGCGTTCATATCGCACTGCTGTGCGTCCAAGAATTTCCCGAAAAAAGGCCTACGGTTCAAGTCCTTCTTTCGATGCTCGACGGAGAAATCGTCGACCTACCAACGGCAGAAAAACCGTTGCTCTCAGAGAAATGGAATTCAAGCGAATCAACGACCCAAATCGAACACACCATCAATGAAATCACCGTCACGGAGCTCCACGGGCGATGAACGAAAGAGATAGCTATGGCCCAAAATATGTGTGTATCTTTTTTAATAGCACAAAATTGATGACAAAGAATAAAAGAAAATAAAGTGAAACAAAAGTGACGTTGATTATTGTCACCCAATTCCTTCGGCTGGGCAAAGAAGCCAAGTATTCATACGTTTGCATGTTTTCTTCCGTCTAAATCTCTTGCATGCATTCTACGTTAAAATCACAATCATGCATGACACATGAATGGTATTATAGGGTTGTCAATGAGCCCATAATTTTTTTGCTCGAATTCTAACTCGGTACGAGCTTTTTTAGTTTGAGTTTTGAGCTTAAAAAAAAGAGACGTTTGAGTAACTTAAACAAATATAAAAAAAAAAAAAAAAGTCGAAGCAAATATAGATGAATAAATAAAGAGCTTCTTTATATAAAATTATGGCGAAATATGCATTATCGGATAAATTTTCAAATAATTTGCATCGCGGTAAATCGTTTAATATAAATTTTGAAAACAACTAAAGCGTATCTCAAAAATCTTCGCCTTTCATCACTTTATTCAGAACGCAAAATCATCGCCGACTTATTGACCTATTTTTTCCACACAATTAACGGCAAATAATAATTAATACAATCTTATGTGAATTAATTACTCCCTTAGCTGCAAAGTAAATTTTAGGAAAAATAAAGGAATTTTTTTTACTAATACTTCTTTCCCATGTATTTAATTTGTTCATATCGATACCCTTATATATTCATGAAAGTCCAAATTGCTTCACTCCCACAACAACAATGGGTCGTAAAAAACTCGCAATGAAGCGAATCGAAAACCCTACGACCCGACAAATGACGTACGCCAAACGCAAAGACGGCATCTTGAAAAAGGCGAAAGAGCTTTCGATTTTATGCGATACAGATGTCGCCCTATTAATGTTGCCCCGCAACGCTCCACACACTTGCTTTGCTAGCCACGGAAGGTCTTTTTCGGCTTATAAATATTTTGTCGAAACTCAAACCATTGTATTGAAATAGATTTTGCATAATCATCCGCACTAAATATGTAATTTTTCATGTTCTTTCTCACGTTAATTCGTGCTCATGGTGTAATTCTTGGTTCTAATTATTATTTATTTTTATTTTATTTTTACAGGAAGATTGAGGACATCTTCCTGAGCTTTGTTGATCGCCCCGATGAACTCCGAGGAGGGTATGTAAAGATCTAATTTTTCGTCGATTTTTCTTTTATGCGATTTATCCTAACAATGATCTCTGATTTCTCTTGCAGGCCTCTTAGCAACGAAGCTGTAAGTAATGATGATTATAGAAGCACTTGGTTTTAATTAGTTATCTTAATATTATTTTGAATACATACACAATTACAGGTCCTGTCTCGAAAGCTGAAGGAGCTGAAATATGAGGAAGAAATGCTGAAGAAGATGGAAATGTAACAACCTTTCTCCCTCCGGATATTAATTTCCCTTTTTCTAAATATTGCTTAATCATCTACTAATCTCGTTCTTATCATTAGTTATCTATAGTGAAACGTTTTAGTCTAATAACGCTTTCTTTTTTCCATTTTTTGGGGGTTTTGCTCCATGAATGCTCTAATCGATCGCCGAGCTCAGCATCGAGGTAATATAAATTAAGGAAAACCAAGATAGGGTTTTTATACACACACATACATACCTCTTACACATACAAAATTTCAGGATCTTGAAGAAAAGCTAGATAAGCTGATCAAGCGCCAGCTTGAATGCCAGGAGAAGATGAGGCCAGCCCTAATTATTCTAAACAATCTTCTTACATCGTAGTTTCTTAGAACTATTTGGTAATTTAATTACAAACTGTTTAAATGTTAGTCAAACAAAAAGGTTTTCGACAGGTACTATGAAGCTAAGGCGGAGGACATTAATTCTGTTGCCGAAGCTGAAACCCACGAAGTGTTCCTTACCAACGCCTTGGAGCGCATACTATCTGCCAAGGTAAGGCATTAGCGGGTTATTATTATATAAAATATTGTTTATTTATTCTTAATGATATCTGGCGAACCTATTTATTTAGGCCAACCTGTTGGGTAATCAACTCGGTCCTCGTAAGGTTGAAGATGTTGTTGAGGTAATTAATAAGCAACCTTTTAGAATCTCAAGTGCTACATATTCAACAGTTATATGATTAATATTACACAAATGTGACAAAGAATTGAAACTAATATATATTCTTTTAGCATCCCTTGCAAGCAACAGTGGACGCTGAGGATGCAGCTTCAGTTACTGATCATTCTGCTGCTGATGTTCAGAACGGGTAAATTCTTACTGTTAGTATTATAATTATTATTTAGTCTAATATTATACCTTTAAGTACACAACTAGAAATTTAATTATCTTTAAATTAAATTTGGCGGCTTTTATCAGGAACAATCAGCCGATAGGCCCTGAGGATATTGTCGGAATGAGCTCAAACCCTAATATGGGGCCTCATCTCAGCATTAGCTTCATAAATGGAAACACAAAATGGGGACTTTAAGGATGCGATGAGTTGTCCCATGCACATCATCATCAACTATAAAAAAAACTATATCATAAAATACTAAAAATATCATAATATAAATAGGCGCGGACATGAGACATTTATCGAGAACTTATTAAGCTTGTTTATCTCTCCTGCAAGTGTATCGTTATGCTTGACTATATATCTCGGATTTTCAGAACTTTGAACTCTAATATGTTTTTATGTTAAGTTCTTCTCTATTGTGCATTGTTTTGCTCTATGAATTTATGGATTTCGATATGATTGGCATTCTATACGTTACATGGTTTTTTTTTCCCAACAGGTGCCATGGAAGACAATTGCTTATTTTTACGATATATATATTCTATCTTCTTTTTTGTTTTACAGCAAGCATCAAGTAATGTGGAATCAAATCAACAGATTAGCTTCTTGGCCTTGCAAATCACGCCAATCAAGAAAAAAAAATAGAATAGATTTATGCGTGCTAGGCTCACTCACATAGTTGTATCTTTTTCTAGCAATTGTAAGCTTTGTATTCATATTCATGTAATAATGTGCGCCGATCTATTATTTATATTGATACATATTATAAGTGAATTTCAAATATTCTTTTGAAAGAAGAAAACAAATAACGCATTCCTTCTTTAGGCCCAATTCTGTGAAAGCCCACAAATGGCGTCGTTTGATTTTCCAGCTAAAACCCTAAATAAATAGGATTGGACTGAAGTCATACCAAACGCTGAAAATTGATATCAGAATTCGAATCGAACTCGAAGGAGTATCATCAATGGCGCCCAAATCTCGAAGCCGCCGCCCAAAGAAAGAACCAACGCCGCCGCCGCCGCCAGAGTCCTCCTCTTCCGATTCTTCTGAAGACTCTGAGCAGGAAACAAACCCACAAGACCTCCCCTACCACGCCGACGACGGCGAAGAAGACAGTCCGTCGGAATCCGAAGCTGAATCTGAAGAAGCTAAGTACGAGGTGAAGCCCATCGCCGATCCGTCGAAGAAACGATCCGTGGAATCGACCGCCGGAAGCCACGGAAACCCCAAAAGAGCGAAGGCCGACGCGAAGAAACCGCCTGGCACGCCGATCGAAAGAGTCTGGAGCGAATCGGACGAAATTGCACTGCTCAATGGGATGGTTGAATTGAAGAATCTTAAAGGATCAGTTCCGACAAACAGTGAAGTAGTGGATTTTATGGAGGATAAGCTTGGCCCGGCGTTCAACGCGTGGAGGATTAGGGATAAGATTAGGAGGATGAAGTCTAGGTTTTCGAACGCTTTGAAGAAGCGTACGGACGGTAAGGACCCAATTTTCTCCGACCCTCATGAGCTCATAGCGTATGAGATATCGAAGCAGATATGGGGCGATGAAATGGGAAACTCTGAAGCCAATGGATCAAAGGACAGCGAGGAAGAGGGTAACGCAGCTAAAGAAGCAGAAGCCAAAGTAGTTGACTTTTGGAGCAAATATCCTTATCTGAATGGTTCCTTAGAGGGTGTAAACAGGGGCAGATCGATTAGAGAGACGTTGGAGCTGATTGGAGATGCAAAGGCGAAAGAACTGAATGAGAAGTGGAAGGAACTGCTTACCGAGGAGGTTGAGATTTATTACAAGAAGCTTGGATTGATGCTCGAACAGTCTAGGCTGGCTCTTGGCCTGATGAACGAATAAGGTAAACTTGCTTTTCGTATATGATAGAAGTGTTGGTTGCTAGATTATGATGCATTGCTGGGTATCTTTGTGTTGCTGGGAAGAACTAATGATTGTGTGATCTTATCTACCTTTAAAGCTTTTGCAGAAATGAAATTAAACATTTGCATTGCATGGTTGTTAGCTTTGGAAAAGTAGATTGACTGGTCAAAACAGTACATGTCTTCGTATTAGTAAGTTCACATGAGAGTTCAAATCTTTTTTTTATTACGAAGTTAGGTAGAACAAGATTTCCAACATGCATTGCATGAACTTCATGTTCCAGAGACAAAAGAACGACATGCAAATGTTAAGAACTAGCACTTGAGAAAAAGCATGATTCTTTATTATATACATAGCAGCAAATTGACAAATATCAAATCAAAGCCAATCTCCATTGCTAGAAAATCAAATCAAGAACTTAAAAATAATAAATATGAAGATCATCATAGCAGTGAGAGGATGTAACCATGAATTCTCAATGGAGGTGGGCAATCAAGAACCAATCCTACAAATCAAATCAAGCATAGAAAGATTCCTAGGATTCCCAATCGATTCGCAAACCCTAACCGTCGACGACGATTGGGAACTGATCGACGGCCTCGATCTGTCCGATTATCCGTTCATCTCCGACGGTAAGAAGATAAACCTAACCGTCGAACAAACCCTAACTCCCAATTTCACGCCCCATCGTCAAACCATGAAGCTAACCATCAAATTCTCGTCGAGAAACCTCGAAATAGAAGCCGACGAAACAGACACGGTCAGAAGCCTAAAGGAGAAAATCCACATAATGGACGGCACGCCCATAAAGAGAATGTCTCTATTCTTCGACGGAGTAGAGGTAGAGGACGACTTTCGAGGCTTGAGGGAATACGGGATTCAAGAAAACTCGGAGATAATCATGTTCTTGAAAACCATGAGTAGGGTTTCTGTCGACCCTCCGACGAGGAGGGTTAGTTTGGTAATTCAGACTTCGTCGAGCCTTCTTGACTCCGCCAAGATTCCCATGGAGGTCAGCGATACGAACACAGTCGATGAGGTGAGGAAGATGCTCATAGAGAGGAGGTCGATTCCTATGGACGATTACATATTCATTCATAGGCAAAGGATTATGAGGGAAGATTGTAGCGTTCGCTGGCACGGCGTGGAGAATGGAGATTACGTGTATGTGTTCAAGGGGAGCGTTAGTCGGGGCGGTGGATGCTAAAATTATTGCGCGAATAAAATGGGATTTAAATGAATGGTTTTTAACAATGATTCATAATGGAACATAGCATCAGTCTTTCTTGATATTGTATTACCCTTGTTTGGGGAAGTGATGAAAAAGAACTACTTTTTCTTCCAAGGTTTGAGCATCGAAAGAACGATGATTATTGCGATGAAGAGCAGAGATGTGATGCCGATCATCATGCATTTTCTCGAATTCTTTTGCAGGCTTTTCGCTGTTTGTAGAGCATCTGTTCCCATATGTACGTGATCAACTGTGTTTTTCACCTGCAAAATTCACAATTCAAACATAAGAACAATAAACAAGAAACATCTCCTTCTTTGTCGTAATTTTCGCGAAATTGTTATTACAAGAAAATGATTACTAAGGGGGCATATACCTGGCTTTCGATGTTGTCCAAGATATCTCCTTGAGCTTCAACTAGAACAGCCATGTCTAGATATATCTGGCCAATAACAAGTACTTCATATTCACATATATATACATACATTTAGTTTTTTTCGTGTTTAAAGAGTTTACCTGATGCAAGTCAAGAAGCTTTCTCTCGATTTCTCTTACAGCGTCGTGCCTCTCTTGTATCTCTTCCAACACACTCATTAACTGCGAATCAATGCATTTCGAATCATTCCTAGAAATGATTATCACATATCATTTTTAAGATCAACTAACATGTCCGTGGCCGTCTTCTTGAATCGCCTTTTGGAATATCTGTTCGCTGTTTCCGGTTTCAATCAGCTTGTTGATGGTCTGTATAATCACACGATTCTTCAGAATCGACATGTTTCTTATCGCATAATCTTGACAAGAACGAAATAGTTAGAAGGCGAGAAATGCTCCTCACCTTTTCGTCTGGTCTTATCCCCGTGACTGCGATTAATGAATTTTATTTTATCATCAGAAACGAACGCAAAGCAGTCGAAAAAAATTTATCAAGGGGTTTGTTTTTCTTCTTTTTCTATTAAATCACCTGTTATTACCCGCCTCTCAACCACCTCACGGTACTCGTCGTCGATCCTCTGTCTCAACGTCTGATGTAAGAAGCAGCAAAAATTTAAGTCGGTGGATTCCCAAGATCATCAAAGCTAAGAAACAAGGCCAATACCTGAAATTCTTTCATGACATCCTTAAATTTTCTTGTCAAAGCACTGCAAGAAAAAGAAAAATACAAATCTCATTTTATTCGACGAATCGAAATGGATATACAGTTCTAAGAAACGAATGTACTTCGTCATGTTCATCCTCGATCGATCCACAGCGGTTCCTTTCTCG
The DNA here is from genome assembly GCA_027422505.1 of Craterostigma plantagineum. NCBI lineage: Eukaryota > Viridiplantae > Streptophyta > Magnoliopsida > Lamiales > Linderniaceae > Craterostigma > Craterostigma plantagineum. The sequence continues at coordinate 76,661 of JAPQWV010000033.1, read as the reverse complement.
CAACCTGGATTTTGCCTGTTGGCTAGGTTCTGGAAGCATTATTATGATACGAAAACAAATTATTCTTACATGTAAATTTATCTATGTAGGGTTTATTTCACCTATGCTTAAAGATCCCAACAAACAAAACGATATGAGTAGCATTGCATACATCTCTGTTAATTGATTCGATCTTTGTTTTCACATTGCGAGCTATCTTTTGCACTTCGTCGACATTTTTCTCCATCCGCTTCCTGATAGCTGGGAAACAACTATGCATTTTAGATACAGAAAGATACGAACATCTATAGATGTTTGATTAAGGATAGAACGACAAAGAAATAATCTATGCACCTTTCATGGAAGAAGCCTTTGTAACAGATTTCGACTCCTCATTTGCATCCTGAGAGGAAACAGAAGAAGGCAATTCACATAAACAAGGTTCTTACGAGTTCTCTCGATGATTTGTTCGTTAGGACAAGACATCTAAAAGACAAAAAACCTTAAATTAGATCAACAACTAAAATACCTTCATAGAATGTGCAGAAGAGTGTGTTTTTACGCTTCAAAATTTTCGCAAGAGCAGCATTCAAACATACATACCTTAAGCTTCACAAGTAGACCAGAGAGTTTCTCCACAAGCTTCTCAACCTCTTGAATCTAAGCGAAAAGAAAAAACAGAGTAAGTTCATAGGCTGAGATTATTAGAGAAGCATTTTTGCCTCAAGACACAAAACACACACCTGTTTGTTGAAAGATTCCAATGACAAGTGTGAGTTACTTCGAGTCCCCATTTCGATATCAGCTTCTCTCGGGGGATTGTCTCTGCCATGGCTAACGAACGAATCCTAAAATATCACATCAGACAACGATGATCAAATCTTAATCTACTGTCAGAAATTACAAGATCCTTTAGCCATATGGGGCAGAAGTAAAATACAGCAATCCATTTACAAGAATAACCACAACCCAGTCGGCTACCAGCAAAAGCCGTAAGCGATCGAGCGCAGACGGTTAAAGATTGTTCTACGAACAAAAAATAAAAATCATGTTTTTATTTCGTATTTTCTTAGCTCGGGTAACTGACGACGAACCGTAAGAAGATCGTTCATGTTGCAGAAATCACTTGCTTTTTTGCTTCCTGAATATTGATTATCCACTTGTTTGTATGATTAGTTGCTTCTTGAATTGATCGCAGGGAAAAGTTGGCCGGCGAGACGGCGGTAATAACAAAAAGGTAGAATATGAACAGTCTGAGCTGTTGATCAGCATTGGACTCTTTCGTTACAATATATGACAAGATTTTATTACATAATTATACAATATAGAAATAATAAATCCATGACGAGTTGACGTTACAATCAACGTTGTATATTCATAAGTCATAGCACAATACTTGAGGAAGATTTGAGCCTTTTGACTTGTTGTTGTAACGCAAGGACGAAACATAAGACAAGGTTAACAGTAGTATTTAATAGGGGAAATTATAAAATTAGGTCACTAAGTATACATGTTTTTGTTTTTGGGTCACTATGATTGATAATTGCAAAAGTAGGTCACTAACTTTTCATGTGAAAACAATTTTGGGTCATTTTTTCAATTTTAGGTCACTAAGAATATATTTTTTCGATTTTGGGTCACTAAGTTTACATTTTTGTCAATTTTGGGTCACTCATTTGATACTAATGTTATAAACATAGTGACCCAAAATTGAAAAAATCTAAACTTAGTGACCCAAAATCGAAAAATATATTCTTAGTGGCCTTTAATTGAAAAATGACCCAAAATTGTTCACATGAAAAGTTAGTGATCTACTTTTGCAATTATCAAACATAGTGACCCAAAAACAAAAACTTGTATACTTAGTGACCTAATTTTATAATTTTGACTATTTAATATTATCCATAATTGAATACACTGTCAAAGTTCGATTTCGTCCATGTTAGCCCAATAATCGACTGTTTCTTTGTACGAAAACCGAAATTTTGGCCCATACAATAAAAATTAGAGCCCATAATCGCCAAACCTAATCTAAATAACAATTGCCTCATAATGGTCAAAATCCTTGAACAAACTACTAATCAGTTATTAACCCCAAGTATTAGAAACAAATATAAAACTCGCCACACATTTAGTCAATATTATCTATTAAAAATATTGGATGGAGGACCACATAATCGCAAGCATCTAAACTTGTCTTTGTCAAGGACAATAAGGTGTGTAGCTTCAGTGATTGATTGTGTATTATAGAGAGGATTAGTCCACATAATTGTAATTGTCCCAACAGAACGTTAAGCAACCCATGTTCCAAAACACATCAATCTAGGTCTGTCTGTAAAACAAGCGACACGTCATCTAACACTTATCTTAATCAACAATTTAAGTAATTATGTAGGCGAGATTAAAAAAGGGATGCCAAAGTATCGTTTTTAATGATTGCGTCACGTAATTGTGCTTGGAAAATTGAAGGAAAAATTATTAGAACCGTAATTTTGTTTTCAATCTTTAATTATTAGAATTAGCTGTTAAGCTAGTTAAGCAAACCCGTTTTCTTTAGTCATAATTTTGAAAGGTTTGTCAATTGCGTTGTCAAGTCATAATTAAGTTACATCAACCAAAGACAACAATGCTTTCTTTTTTGTGTTATATAGTATTTGTGGTGCATGCATGAATTGCTTCCAGTCCCCTAAAAATTAATTTTTTTAACGAACTAATAATTCATTATGGTGTCTAATTAAAGAACGTAACATTTATAATTTAATCAACACAGTAGGAACTACTATATTGCTATTTGCAAACGGTAGTGATGTAACTAAAGAAAGACGACAATATTATCAAAATATATACTTTTTTACATAAGGTTCAGGGAAAATAGTTGATGAAAGCAAACGTGGGCACCAAACACAATCCCTTCTTCGCTAGGTCAAAAACATATTCATTTTTTTTATTGCATCGTCAAATCTTCTCAAAAGTCGCCATGTCTTGAGAATCTATCACTTAACAGGCCTTGTTTTCCCTGTACCAAGGAATATAACAAAAGTACAAAATCGAAAGGGTTTTTCGTAAAGTTAATTTAGAATATCTGATATAATCTGTCATACCATATGAAAGTCTCACCAGAAAATTATCAAAATAGACACCATGATGTGTTCTTCCATGGCCGACTACCTCCGTGAGCTTCAAGCTGCTGACCTACACACACACACACACACGCACGCAAACAGTAATACAAATAAATGATCGATATATAAAAGATCCCTTTAATTGACGCGAAAATGGAGAACTAAAAAGAAATAAAACCTTAGGGCTGTTAACAGGAGAACTACCCAGTATCTTCCAAGTCATCATCGTCATCGCCATACTTCTGCCGAATAAATTGCTTGTTATGAATCTTCTTCAGAGTCTTGAAACTCGGCTTCTTCGAACTACTGATATGAACATGATCTATGCCATTCCAAGCGGCATCAGACACCAAAGAAGGGCTATTAGTTTGTGTAATAAAGCTGCTGCTCTCTTCCTTAGAATTATAACGTGAAAGATCTTCAAAGTAAGCTGTCCAGCCGCTTTCTTCTCCATCTTCTGAGACATCATTGATCTTCTTGTTATTCGAAGACGAGCTCACGCGGGCCATCAATGGCGAAAATCAAAGAAAGTTTTTAAATAAGAGTTATTTGATGTTTGAAAATGTATGTTTTCAGGAACATATTCTGAGGATTGTTGGTTTATTTATAGTTGCCTCAGTGTCTATTTGTGTGTGTGTGTGAAAATGAAATGTTGAATTAGTGGGACAGAAGGAGGGAGTTGTGGAAGTTATGAACAGTCTGGAAAATTTGAAGATGATAACTCTAAGAAGGATATTAATATTAAATTGAGTAAAACATAAACATTTAGTGCTCGTTTGGTCGATAGGTTTATATTTATGAGGGTTTATTTAAGTAAGAGTTTATATAAAACAAATTAATGGGTATCAATAAAATGTGTGTTTGGTTAGTGGGTTTAAATAAACACATGCGAGGAGGTGCGTTTATTTAAACCCGTCTGCATGGGTTTAGAGTGGTTTTATATAAACCATTGGTTTAGATATACCAACGAACCAAACACGCTAACATGTTTCAAATCCAGTTTAAAATTACTAAATCCGTCAACCAAACAAGCACTTAGTGCTGGTTTGGTTAGTAGGTTTATATTTAAGAGGGTTTAAATCGTGTTTGGTTAGTGGGTTTAGATAAACACATCAGAGGGGGTGTGTTTATGTAAACTCATAATTATGAGTTTAGAGCTGAATTATATAAACACATGGTTTAAATATAACTACGAACCAAACACTTGAATATATCTTAAACCCAGGTTTAAAACACCTAAACCCATCAATCAAACAATGGCTTAATATTAGCCAAAGATCTTTACATAGTGATAAAATTAAAAAATGTTATTGTGCTGTAGGTCCAGTCCAACCATGATCTAAGATTGGTCCAAGTGAGTAGAGAATGAGCACAACTAAGTCGTTTTGGTTGGACTAAGTTATATCGTGGATATCACTAAGATGGTGGTTTGTCTACAAGTTATTGATTACAATATATAATAGTTTAGATAATTGTAAGTTTATTAGACAGTATATAGTAAACACAGCAAATCGTATAGAGAAATCTATTGCATATGTTTCTTTTTGGTAAAATTGACTTTTATTACATACAAGTTTCAGACCAGAGTTTTAACAAATATTGCAATTGCAAATCAAATTGTAAAATAAAATACACACACTCATTTGCTCACCCAACAAGATATATCTTTGGTCAACGCCGGCCACCACCACCACCTACTCCAACGCCACGGCCACCACCGCTGCCTCCTCCAACACCAATCCCAACTCCAACGCCTATTCCAAAACCACCACCACTGCCCAAACCACCACCCAAACCGGCGCCAGCACCACCACCCAAACCACCACCGCCGGCCCCACCAACTCCACCACCAGCTCCAAATCCACCGCCTTGGCCCGACCCTCCACCACGTCCTCCTCCACCACCACCACCTCCTCCACCGCCACCACCACCACCAAGACCACCACCACCGATCCCTCCTCCGGCCCCAAATCCGCTTCCCGAACCAGAACCACCACCAATTCCACCGCCACCACCACTTCCTCCACCACCTCCACCACCAAGCCCACCGCCGCCGCCTAATCCACCACCAGCACCAAAACCACCGCCTTGGCCAGAACCTCCACCGAGCCCACCTCCTCCTCCACCTCCACCACCACCGCCGCCAACCCCGCCACCAAGACCACCACCGCCTATCCCACCTCCGGCCCCAAATCCACTTCCCGAGCCAGAACCACCACCAATTCCGCCTCCACCGCCACTTCCTCCTCCACCACCTCCTCCAAGACCTCCGGCGCCACCTACTCCACCACCAGCACCAAACCCACCGCCTTGGCCGGACCCTCCACCAAGCCCACCACCACCGCCGCCGCCACTGCCTCCGCCAGCCCCACCACCAAGACCACCACCACCTATGCCACCACCGGCACCAAAACCACTTCCCGAGCCAGAACCACCACCAATTCCGCCTCCACCACCACTTCCCCCACCTCCTCCACCACCAAGACCTCCTCCTCCTCCTCCCAAACCGCCGCCAGCACCACCACCAAAGCCTCCACCGCCTCCAAAACCACCACCACGGCCACGCCCTCTCCCGTAGCAGCCCCTTCTGCTGAACCTACAATCACCGTCGCGTCCCCAAGCAGCCTCGTCTACACTGCTTTGTTCCCCGAAACTTACCGAACACAAGTTCAGAGCCAAAACCAAGACGAAGAAAATTGCGCCAAACTGTCTGTAAGAAAAACGACCCATGTCTAAGATATAGTTGTCTTCGATATGTATCACACTTGAGTATACACTCAACTCTCCATGCATTTGCATGGAGCATATATAGGAGCTATGGAGCGATAGCTATAGCTAATAGGTCAACATTTGCATTTGCATGGTGTCGTTTAATGAGACGCGTTTGAGTAGATTTGGAGTTGCTGTTGGGCGATGCGATATCGCATTAAATGATCGACGCAACTTGAACTCTGGTTATTCGAAAGTCAAAACGACGACTGCTCTCCGTGTTATTCAATATAAATAATTCGTTGTGAAGCTTTGCCGCGTTACGTTGTAGAACAATAATAATTTGTATAATATAGCAATTTAAATATGGCTGCACATTATATTTGTAAGAATAATGGATAGACTAGGTCCGCAGCGTCATAAATATTTCACATGCAATTATCAACCGAGATTTTAATGCTGCTGCCCCATATAAAAGACCCAGGCATGGATATATATCCTTACAAGCCTTTGTATTTGGGAAGGGATAAAAAGCCAAATGGTAAGGATATTGGCAGTTTGACCTAGTAGTGATTTATAGTAATTCAATTGAAGAAAATTTCCAGTATGCTTTATAATATCCCATTGTTGTGGGCCCAACTCAATGTATCGGGCCTACATTGGGCCGTGGGCCACCATACGTAATATTACCTTCCCTTCAAATTGAATAATCAAAACCCGATCCGACCCGGACCCGGCACGGTAAGCAGCATTCTCTGGGCACAAGCAAACACACAGAGTCAACGTGTCCCCCATATATGCTTCACACCTCCCCATAAGCAAACCGTTTTCTTTGATTGCTGTTATTCCCTATCCAATTTCATTTCCCCAATCCACCATTTAATTCGTTCTGATCATCTTTTTACGATTCATGCCAATGCAATCTTCTCCTCATTAAATTCGTCCGCATTCAATTGACGCCGCACCCGTACCTAGCATCATCGATGCGCGTGTATCGTATTGTCATCTTTGTTATGCAGATCGCGAGTAAATAAAAGTCGAATCTCGGGCGCGGAATCGTTTGTTGTTAATGGTTTTATGAAGTCGTAGTTTTTGGGTGGTGGCATTTGTTTAATGAAGTTCGCTGCTTGTGGTGGTGATGTATGTTGTCGTGATGATTGTTACCTTCGGCGTTGCTCTTGGAAATTTGTTGATCGAATTGTGTTCCCATTAGTTTTGAGAGGTTAGTGAGTCTTAGATTAGAGTTGTTGTTGTTTTTTTTTTCTAATTGCAGACAGGCGTATGTGTAATGTTGACACGAGTTAATGTTTTTTTCTTTAGCAGAGGTGGCTCGTTCAAATTTGAGAGGTGGAGAAGGGACAGAGCCAGTGGTTTGCCTTCAATGGCAACGGGAAAAGATCCTGATCATGGTCGATGCGTGTTTCCATTGACAACCTTACAGATTGGGTATATTTCTTGCCTTGTATGCCTGTGATTCTACTTTTGAAAGAGTTTTGTATGTAGGAGATAGTTTTAACTGTGGGTTGGAGACTTTATGTTGTTGGTAGCTTTTGAAATCAAAGTATCTCTTGCCTTTGCGAATGTAGTTGTGCTATGTCATGAATATGTTTTCTTATTGGTCTTGTTGATATGCATGCAGAGATTTGCAGTCCTATCTTTCGCATCTTAGCCTATTTCTGCCCCCTGATAGCGGGAAATTCTTTATCTTGGTAGACAACAGACCATGGTTACAAGACCTCGTTTCGCGATCTACACATTTGTGGCAGTTGATGGTGACGAAGGTTAGTAACAAATCTCTCTCCCACTTTAACTTTCCAGGCTTCACCACCTTAGTTCTGAATTTAAAAAACTCAGCCATGTTTCTTCACTGATGCAGTCCAGGTTGTCCCCTTTTGCGAACACGAGAAGGAAGAAGGACCCCCAGTATCAGATAGAAGAACTTTCAGAGTTACAGGCTTCTTCTGCTGCCCCAGATGCGAACGAATTAGGTATCATAAAAAGGTGGTTCTCGTTGATCGATGCTGCAATGCTTTCCAAGAAGAGAGCTGTCCTACCCGTAAAGAAGCTTAGGAATTCTCTAATTGCAAACAGCAAATTGCACAGAACCTTGTACGGATTCATTGTATTTGAGGTTACGTGGAAAAACGTACGTGGTATCAACTACTTCAACGAGCTCCAGGTAGCAGCTACCTTCAGATCTGCTCTAATCTAATTTTCCCGGGGCTTATTGAATTTCATGTTCAGCGATGTTTTCTTTCTTTCTTTTTTCGGCATACAGACGGATACCTCATTGGCAATAGAGGCTAAAGTCATGAGAAGATGGGAATTTGACAGTATATCACAGGCTGCTAGAAGCTTAGGTTCATGGTTCCCGGGGACACTTCATGAGCAGATTCTTCTGAAAGAGCATTTGGATGCTACGCTAGGTATTTTATGAAAGTTCCATGTAGCTTCCCAAGTTTCTCACCGACTGAATAAGTCATCATTCTTAGATATCTGGACAGAGAGTCACCGTATATATAAGGGATTATTCCAACATACCTTTGTGATGTGCAACTCGACCTATCCACCAACTGATACACGAGATAAGTTAGTGTATGGTCTATTTGTAGAAACTATGGCATACCTGGTGAAACTTTCAAAGTTACTGAATAATCGTCGTAGCGCTGTATTTCATACTTCAATATTTAGAATATGGTATATCACTATTTGTGTTTCTTTAGTACGTCTTGTAATACACCATGGATACTGATAGCAGTCAACCTCTCTAACATATATCTAGCAAGTAGCAAGAGAGCTACCAGCTGCTCCAAATGGATGTCTTAGTTGCAACACTTCCTTAGATATACTAGATTATTTAAACCGAGGTTGTTGCAGGGGAGGTTTTCCATGATGCACAAGAAAGTTTCCCAAGGGCTAAAGCAATCAATGCCGATGGCTATATCGATGATGATACACGTCGTGAAGATGAGTCTCCCTGCTCTGTGACAAACTGTTTCAGAGTTTTTCCAGCGAGAATGGAAAATAGAACGAACAGATTTCTCACGCCGCCTCCAGTTCGTGGTCCAAATAAAAGAAGGAAAATAACGAGGTCCCTTTGTTTTGATAACGATATTGGTTATTTCCCTGAAGAAGATGACACTCAAACTCTTGAAATACTCTCTCAGTCATCTGATGCAAGCGACTCTGAAGACACGCTGGAACCTACTCTGTACAAGGACGTGCTAATTTTGTTTCGGTTTAATGACCGTGACCTCCCATTTACGCTAAAGGACATAATCATGTCTGATTTGAGATTGCTTACCCTACTAGAGGCTGGACTTCCATCTTGGGTCCTCTTCCTTCAGTCATACCCTGTCTTTTGCCATATTTATCGTCCTTGGATGTGCCCTTTGGCCAGAACTCTTTATGTTGTTGTATCAATCATCACCGTCCTCATTGGGTTCTATGACTTGTACAAAAACGTACCCCTCTTGAAGGCAACGGCCTCTGGCTTGTTCGGGCCTTTCTTTGACTGGATAGAAACATTGGAAATGATCTCAAGAATTAAGTATTTGGGAACAATGTTGTTTCTTCATAATTTTCAGAAGGCCCTCAAGTGGTTTCTAACTGTCACGCGCACTGCCCGTTCAGCTCTTTCATTCATCATAGTGCCACTGTCGGGACCTCTCACTGACTTAGTGGAGCTCTTCGTTCCTCTTTGGACTGTGCTTTTGGAAGTAACGGCAAGCTTCTTGTCGATGTTTTGGACGTTGTTCGAGTCCACTTTTACGCTGATAGGGGATTTAATAGAGATTCTGTTTCTGCCTCTGTGGTATGCCTTGGTGGTGTTGTGGAATATTGGTAAAGCATTAATCTTGTCACAGAATATCCAACATTATGTATTGTTTTTTCACTATCAAAGATTTATGTATTCTATTTTTTCTTGCAGCTACATCTGTAATATACCCTGTATTCTGGATCCTGTGGGAAATTCTTTATGCTCCATTTCGGCTGGTCCTTGGGCTTTGTGGCTTTGTTTCGTTTTTGTGCAGATTCGTTTACGATATAGGCGGAGATCTTTGGCTACTTCTTAGTGGCATTTTGAATATCACCAGAGAGGTCGAGTCAACTGTGGGCTCGCACGAGATCTCGATGTGGCGTGCTCTTTGGAACGATCTTTTCTCCCATGTAAAATGATTTCTTTTCCTATTGATCTCAATTTGTGATAGAAAGCTCATAATTTTCTTACATTAACGACGCTTGGTCTCCTTTTACCAGATCTTCCGTGCTCTTCGTAGTATCCTTAATGGTTTCGTGGCTTTCTTCGCTGCTTGCAACAGACACCGCCTCAGGTAAATATCAGTTCCACGTTTCTTCATTATGTGTGGACTGATTCTGCACAGTTTTCGTTTACCAATTTACAGTTTTGCTCCGAAAATCTACCTTTCATGTTAACATTTTAAATTATATTGAACCCATTTCTTTCAAAGGATACATAAGAATATGATTAAACAATTCTCCAATGTTCTATACAACAGCATCTACAATCACATGAAGGAGCTATTACGGAGATTATCACATGCAACCGTTAGGAGAAGACAAGCGGCCGAGCACAATAGTCAAAGTGTACAGATGAATGTATTTAGTACTCCTCCACTAACCGTAAGTCGTACAAAGCCATCCTTATACCCTTATATAGCCGTCTTATCGACACTACGTAGAGAAAAAGTATCTACTTGTATTCATGTTTTGTTCTTTTGTTTGCTTGATTGTGCAATGCAGCCAAGGGCTGTTAGTAAAGAGTCACCTCGGCAGATGAAGCAGGCGAAGAGCATATGATGAAATCCATTTGAAGGTAGTGTTGTAGAACAGAAGCGGAATAGCATAATCTGTATATACATACCATAGAAGAAGCCTGCGTACAGTAATAATATTCAAGATGAATCAAGTTCAGTGTAGATGAGCGTATAGGAAAGTTCTTGGGGTTCAGTGCTTATTTTTTTATTTATTTTTTTCATGTGTTCGTTAGTTCCCATTCCCACCATATTTGGGTGGCCCATCTCAACCATGTTATATTATATTATATGATGTTGAATGATCACCAATATGATGTTTAAGGAGTATATTCATGGCTCGATTTTGCTCACATCTTGTATTTGTTGGTAATCAAATTCGTTTCTCCCAAACCCAAAAATCATTCAGGGAAGGCCAACCAACATTCTTCAGTAAAAAAACAAGCTTTGTAAGACGATCAAATTCGTCTCTTAACCACCAAACTATATGAATAAACGTAAAGCACAAACAGGCATTCATCTTTCCAATCTCTCATGTAGAACTCGCCTTCGACTAATAGAACAATATACCCTTTCGAGCTCAGTTTCTCATCAAGAACCATCCATGGTGACGTCGTTGACCGAAGGATTATTAGCCCTCTCTGCCTGAGAAACAGCTCCAAAGGTGAACCCTTGAGGCGGCGTGTCGATAAGAAATGAGGAGAATATCGGCGTACGAGCAGTGTTGAATGTCGGGATTTGAGTTGCTGTTTGACTGCTGGGCGTCGAAAAACCGAAGCTGAAAATAGAAGAAGACGATGATAAACCTGTTGGGAGGGTGGCGTTTGTATTCTCTATTGCAGCACCGAATATCTTCTGCTCGAATTCTTGCAGTTGTCGGTATATCTCTGAAGATAAACGGATGTAGGAATTCAGATATATGATTCCTAAACTTTTCTTTCACTATAATCAAAATCTCCACACACAAAAAAAAAATAGAAGATTGAAGAGGGGTAATGTTAGACATACCTTCGTTTAAATCAACTGATGGACGTCGTTCTTTAACCCATTGATAACTCTGAGCGAATCTCCAGCCTTTGCTTTTCATCAAGAATGATATTACTATTGCAGGAGACCTTACAAAAAGAACACTTATAAGGGTTAGGGATAGGTTATGTCATTACAATGCATAGGGAGATCAATCCATAGTTTCTTATCATTGGAAAAAAAATGTCTTAATTTTCTGCCCGGGCTCTACACTCGAGGGTGCATTAGCAATCTAGGGACTGAAATTGTGAGAACGATATATGAAATACTTCAACAAAAAAAGTAACCTGCTTTTTCCGGACATGCAGTGCACAAGAACCCGAGCACGGTCTTTTTCACACTGCTCTGCACCGGCCGAGCCAACATAAGTTTGTTAAAATATGGGAAAATGAGTAACGCCCTAAGATCAACGCGACGTGTATTTTTTCCAGACAAGACATGTTAAAAAATAACCAAACACAAATTCATGACAGCCTATGAAAGACATTAAGGCCAATTACTTCTTCGAGTGAAGGAAGCCTCACCTAGAAATTGGATGGCATCATCGAATGGTAATTTCTGGTCGTACTGAGGACAGAGATAAGTAAATGAGTTTTTGTACAGGTTTTGACATTCTGGTACAACCTGCATATATAATGTTTATGTTAAAATCTGCAAAAAGCTTTCTTTAGAGAGCCATAAAAGTGCAGCAAACAGAGAATTATGATCTTAAAATATCAGAGATGGCCCAAGTAAATAAACCATATAATTGAAAAGACCACCCTCGTATGAGCGTAAAAGGTAACACATGAACAACAAATTATACTTGAGAACACAGTTCAACAAGCCATGGCAACACATGGAATAGGAATATACATTTCCTATTTGATAGGAAAATAAAGACAAGATGAGAATTCGGTTGGCAAAGTCTAGCTTGTCCGGCAATCTTGAACCACAAACCAAATCACCAATACAAAATTCAAGATTTCTAGATAAACCTCTTTTAAAGACAATGCTTCACTCATAGATTCAACTAATTAGAGAGACAAAATTGCATAAGTAGGCAAACGAATGAAACCCAAACAAGTAAAAGTTACTCTCATATTCACCAGCTAAAAAAACATGAAATCTGCACTCAAGCTGAGTAAGCTCATCTAGCAACCCAAGAAAACAAAAATTCAATCCCACCAATTCGATTATTTGCAGACCAAGTTAATTACTGAATGAACACAAACTAGAATCAGGTGAAGTAAAAGAAACACGCCCTAATACATGGAAAAAGGACCAACTTCAAATTATAAATTCAGATATCATTACATTGAGGACATGCGTGATGCCCTGAGCCTTGAGAAGCTCCGCCCTTGCAGCGTTGTCATAGCTTCCCAAGTAGAGGAATTCGGGAAGAATCTCGGTCGGAAACGCGCTGACTTGCGCCGCCGGCGCAGGCAATCTGTCCGACTTTCGGTGGCCGCAAATGCTGCAAATCTCCCCTTCCTCGTACTTGTGGTAGTGCCCGCAAATACCGCAAGGGTTTTCCCTCTCCCTTTTCCTCATGATTAACGGCGACGATGACGATGACGTTTGATGCTAACTTGATTTGTCGATCGAGATTCTTGATCGAATCAATTCACAACTACGTCAGCTGGGTTTTCGACCAGATTGATTTCCCGAAGATTTTCAGCTGAATTTTTCAGATTCTTGATGGGTTCGATTGATTGAACATTTTGATGCCGTCCCAAAAAGGTTGTATACGTCCGTGTGAATCTGATCGAGCTAAGTTTTGCAGAGCAGATTATATATGGTCGGACTGATAATATTGTACATGTACATAGTATTCATTTACTCCAAAGATAATTTCGATGATAAAATATTTTAATTAATTTAATAGAATCTTACTTAGATAATTATTCAATTACAGTTAAAAGATTCAATTTTTAATGCAAATTCTATGTTACTTCCATTCCATGCAAATTTCATGTTCAAATTTCGATTTTTGAGTTAAAGTAATCTGACTTTTTTTTTTTAGAATTGGTCTTTACAGAATCCACTAGAGATCATAAAGATTAAATCTTTACTGGATTATCGATACGCCCATGTGAATTGGGACGGGTTTCAAGATTTTGAGTTTAAATCTGAATTTATGTGACAAGAATGATCTTTGTTAAGATATTTACTAAGTCAAGATTTCTCCGAAATTAAAAAGGTATATCAAAACAATGGTCCAAGAATAGCAATTGAACCATTAGCGTCTTGAATTGGAAACGTTAACCACGTCGTCGTTTTGAGGATTCTTTATTACTCTTTCCTGATTTCCTTGATCAATTGAGCGTTTTAACTTTTGTTGTGGGTGAGGTTTTACGTTCCTATTTTCACAATTTTATTGTTAGTCGAATTTGTATTCCATAGTGCTTTCGATCAAATTTGATTTTTCGTAGCGTTTCCAGATTATAATCATCGTTGCTATCGGCCAATGCGATTATTTTGAGGACCGTTCGACGATTTTGCTTTGTGTTCTTGTGGTTAATTGTGCGATAATTGTAGTTTTTTTTACGTTTGTTCTATTTTTCTGATCGGCCTTGATTTTTTGTAAAAAAAAAAAAAATGGCCTTGGCAATGAATTACAGCCCATCCTCATACATATAGTGATTGGGTTGAGAGCTTAGTTGACTGAAGTGAAATGCCCTTGTGCTGTTTATTGACTCAGACTCCACAATTTTTCTTTACAGAGTTTCAACACACTTTTTAACTGTTCATCTTTAAGGTTGTTGCAATGTTCCCTGGGCTACCTCAGCTAAGTGAAATGCCTCTAGTGCAAAATCTCGGTATCAATGGCGGTGCTGAAAATGATTACTCGACCGAACGAAAGTTCATGCTAAAGAAAATGTACTTCCCAACTCTTTGTTTCTGTGACTGAGCCTTTCTTGGGCATACTACTTTTAGAGTTTAAAGAACTGTCATGGATTGCGCTAATTTTTACCTTCGCGTTTTTGCAGCTGGGAAGTTCTTAAAAAGTGCAACCAACGACCACAAGAGGTACCTCCCGAGAAGCTGTTTGATATCGTGAAACGTATAGAAGCAACATTGTTCAAGAATGCCACATCAATGGTACATTCTCGTGCTCATTGTGCTGTTGTTTAGTGACATTTTCTTGCCTAAATCACGAGCATGGAAGTTTTCCAGGCCGACTTTTTGCTTACGCGTGCATCGTTTGTTTGTCAGGAGGAGTACTTAGACCTCAAAACTCTGGTGAGTCGCTTGAATGCTTCTAAACAAGTTGCGCAGAAGAGCAGCGATCACAGCCACCATTTCTCGCAATTCAATTCTTCCCCGGCTATTGCTACAATGATTCCGACGCCTGGGCTCCAAGAAACTGCAAATTTAAGTCTGGCCGTGACCACTTCAATGGATGGTTCATTCCCTGCTTTCAATAGCTCCTCGGTTGTCAAGTCTGAGATTTTCATGGCGAATGGAAATGGATCTCACACTGGTACTCATGCTATTTTTCTTCTTCTTAAAAAAGGCCTTATGATCTGATGGTGTAATCAATCTTGACTAATATATTTGCTTTCAGGGTCTCTTGCTGGCCGATTTCAATATTCTTTCTCTGCTTCGCCAGTATATTCGGGCAGTCGAAATATCCCAGCATATGGATTCAGTAACTCTGCTTACGAAGTCTCGAATGCCCAGTCGTTAGTGGAGTCTGAGCCCTTGAATAATGTTGGTGGGTTTTCAGCTTTTGATTCTTCAACTGCATCACAGAACGGTCGTACCTCTCACAGCATCAATGGGTGTATGGGCGGTGGAATTAGATCTGCGTTTCAGCAGAAGTCTTACGGATTATCGAATGGGCCACTAAACGGAGGGTTGGGTATGATGGGCGACGATATTCCCACGATGAGTTGCCCTGAGGCTAACGAAGCCTATTTCTCTGGTGCGAACAGCTCGAGACTAGTTCAGCAGCAATCCAAGCGAAAACGACGGGCATTATTTCACGGTACGATCTGTGTGTAATCATGATAGTGTACACGTTTCTCCCTAATGTATGACTGTAATTGTTCACTGTTCGTTCGAGTTGCTTCCTTACGTCTAGTTTCCTCCCTGGCAGTCAACGCAAGTGGAATTGTTGCAGCTGATATTTCGGAAATGTATGTTCCCCGCATATCTTCTTCGGTGTACATGCAATCCATGGAAAGGGCGAACACTCCACTGATGACGAGTCATCGCTCGAATCTTAGTTCATCTGTGAGGCAAACTCATGATCAGATGGAGCAGCGTTTGCATCAGCAGCAATCTGTCGTGAAACAGGAAAATGATCTTGGCATCCAAGATGTGATGGCGCATGAATACAATCAGAAACCAAAGGGGCAAACTGAAGCTCGGCCCAGCAGTTTGTGCGTAGAAGAACCGATCGTCGTAGAAACAAAAGGAAGCAATGCATTCAGTCAACATAGTAGCGTTGAGCGTGAGTGTCAGTACAGAAACCAACAGAGATGGCTATTGTTCTTGTGGCACGCTCGTCGATGCCCATATTCAGAAGGAAAATGCCGTGAGCCTCGATGCTTCAGCGTTCAAGGGCTGCTGAAGCATATGGAGGGTTGCAAATCGCCCGAGTGCCCACAGCTCCGATGCCGTCAGACTAGGATTCTAATCGATCATCACAGAAAATGTCGTAGCATCAATTGCCCAGTTTGTATCCCCGTCAAGAATCATCTTCGAAGGCAATCGAGGAGCGTTGTTCGCTCTGATGCTGCTACTGAACCCTTTGCAAGCGCTGAAGCCATTGAGGATCTACGGCCAGCCAAGCGCATGAAGGTTGAGGAAAGTCCACGGTCTGTTTTCGGAAAATGTGAAACTTCTGTTCCTCTGATCTATACTACGAACGAACCTCCTCGACTAGCTGACCAACATTCTGCGGAGAGCGATGACTCTCATCATATTGCAACGAAAGCCAAAGTTGCTGAAGTAAAGGTGGAAAATCCTGAATATGTTGAGCAGATGATGATGTCTGACGGTGTCCAGAAGATGGAGGACTGCTTGGGAAAAGCTGACGTGAAAGTGGCAGAAAACAATCGTTCTGTTTCAGACGTTGTTGTGGAGGACAGCGTTAGAAGCGAAAAGGAAACGGTGGTTCAAACTAAGACTGAAAAGGCCTCGGAGCCTCACGAGGCTGGGAGCAAATCTGAGAAACCGAAAGTAACGGGAGTCTCATTGACTGAACTATTTACACCTGAACAAATACGACAGCATTTAACAAGCCTTCGACAGTGGGTGGGCCAGGTGAGTTTTAATGGAGTTATATGCTTCCTATTACCAAGCAAGCCATGGTTGTAATCTTATTTTTTATTGTGTCGCAGCGCAAGGCAAAAGCAGAAAAGAACCAGGCGAGGGAGAATTTTCTGAGCGAAAATTCCTGCCAGTTATGTGCTGCCGAGAATCTCACCTTCGAACCGCCCCCAATCTACTGCGCTCCGTGTGGAGCTCGTATTAAAAAGAACGGCGGGTATCATACTGTGGGTGACGCCCGGCATTATGTTTGTACTAGGTGCTGGAGCGAGGCTCGTGGGAATACCATCTCCGTTGATAATATTGCCATTCCGAAGGCTAAGATGACTAAAATTAAAAGCGTTGTCGAAACGAATGAACCTGTAAGCCTCTTTTCCTTGTCCGAGAGCATTGATGTGTATGGAGTAGTGTAATCCTACGGTTTCTGATGCGTGTTTTCGCAGTGGGTTCAATGCGACAAATGCGAAGTATGGCAGCACCAGATATGTGCCTTGTTCAACAGTAGGAGGAATGAAGGCGGGCAAGCTGAGTATACATGTCCAAAGTGTTATCTTAAAGAGATAGAAAGAGGAGAACGCTTGCCGTTACCTCAAAGTGCTGTTCTTGGAGCGAAGGACTTGCCTAGATCGATTCTGAGCGATCACGTGGAGCAGCGCTTATTCGCTAAGCTAAAGCGTGAAAGGCAGGAGAGGGCAAGGATTCAAGGAAAACGTTACGAAGAGGTGATACTTTATTTTTCTTTCTGTAGAACGATCTAATATATATTATCTTCGAACAAATCATTATCTCGTTGGTTGCCTAGGTTCCTGGAGCCGAATCGCTCGTTGTAAGAGTGGTGTCATCCGTAGACAAGAATTTGGAAGTCAAACCACGATTTCTTGAAAGTCTCCAAGCAGAGAATTATCCCAGGGAGTTTCCCTATAAATCAAAGGTGTGCATACGATCCACATGAGCCTTTGGCCAGCTTTAAATATGTAGTTCCAATTGTTCTTATTTGGTGGCATTCAATCCCAATACCTACTCGTGTCTTTTCGTCTCTTCCAGGTTATATTATTGTTCCAAAACATCGAAGGCGTAGAAGTATGCATATTCGGCATGTACGTCCAAGAATATGGTTCTGAAAGCGAGCAGCCAAACCACCGACGAGTCTACCTCTCTTACTTGGACTCCGTCAAGTACTTCAGGCCAGACGTCAAAACTGCTAACGGAGAGGCTCTTCGAACGTTTGTGTACCATGAAATACTGGTAAGAATTCTATGGCAAATTTTTTTCTTTTTTTGTTTCAAATTTTGACCATGATTTATCTCTTGGTTCAAGATTGGATACTTGGAGTACTGCAAAATGCGCGGTTTTACTAGCTGCTACATATGGGCTTGCCCCCCGCTGAAGGGCGAAGACTACATTTTGTATTGCCACCCAGAAATTCAGAGGACGCCGAAATCCGATAAACTTAGGGAGTGGTGAGCTTCGTTTCAACGCTACTATTAACCGTGTAAAAGTTTCGTGCTGCAATTTTCTACGACAGAAAAGATGCTTGGTTTGAGACAAGTAACGCACTCTGTTTTCAGGTATCTGTCCATGTTAAGAAAGGCCTCGACTGAAAACATCGTGGTTAAGCTTACCAATCTGCACGACGATTTCTTCGTATCGACGGGGGAATGCAAGGCGAAGGTAACTGCCGCTCGCCTGCCATACTTCGACGGAGATTATTGGCCAGGCGCCGCCGAGGACACGATTGATAAGATGGAACAAGAAGGAGATGAAAGCAGACGAA
This sequence comes from Craterostigma plantagineum, assembly GCA_027422505.1. Taxonomy (NCBI): domain Eukaryota; kingdom Viridiplantae; phylum Streptophyta; class Magnoliopsida; order Lamiales; family Linderniaceae; genus Craterostigma; species Craterostigma plantagineum. Next base: position 58,014 of record JAPQWV010000033.1, on the reverse strand, counting down.
ATAAGGGCGTGACTGCGTCTAAAAGGAGCATCGCAAAGAGAGCTTTCAAGTCGTCTGGGCAGATCGATCTTTCTGGGAACGTAACGAAGGACATGCTCTTAATGCACAGAGTAATCCTTTCTTCAGTTACCTTACCTCATATTATACGTCGTTTTAGAACTTTACGGTTTTCGCCCTCGCCCTCTTTCTTTCTTTGATAGCTTGGGCAGACGATATTGCCGATGAAAGAAGACTTCATCATGGTTCACTTGCAGCACCAATGCGCTCACTGCTGCGTACTCATTGTGTCTGGGAATCGATGGGTTTGCAGACAATGCAAAGATTTTCAGCTTTGCGATAAGTAAGGTTTCTACTCATGATCAGTTTACATTCAGGAAATAATATAATCGCATGGCTCATTATATCAGGTGCCACGACGCCGAGCGAAAACGCGAGGGAGGAGAGAAACATCCCATCCACCAAAAGGAGAAGCACAAACTCTACCCCGTAAGTCAATAGATTACTGATTTGACCGACATGTTCTTCGCCTGCTCTTCTTCTTCTTCTTCTTCTTCTCATTTGGAGTATATATACGTTCGCAGATCGAAATCGATGACGTCCCCGAAGATACAAGAGACAAAGACGAAGTCATGGAGAGCGAATTCTTCGACACGAGGCATTCGTTCCTCAGCCTGTGTCAGGGAAATCACTACCAATACGACACCCTCCGACGAGCCAAGCACTCGTCGATGATGGTCCTCTACCACCTACACAACCCTACCTGCCCCGCCTTTGTGACCACTTGCTTCGTCTGTCGCCTCGATATCGAGCCCGGCCATGGTGGCTGGCGGTGCGAGTCTTGCCCTGAGTACGACGTTTGCAATGAATGCTATCTCAAGGACGGGGGAAATGGCCATCCTCATAAGCTGACGAAGAATCGATCGAACGAAGGGCAGAATGGCGAAGCTAGGAAACTGCGTGTTAAGCAGGTGACTTGGTGGTTATTACATTCAAACTGCCACTGAGTTTACTAGTTTTCTTGGGCTTACGGTACTTCTTTTTTTGTACCATTTTTCAGCTGAGGAAAGTGCTCGATTTGCTGGTCCACGCTAGTGCGTGCCCTTCTCGGCTATGTCAGTATACAAACTGTCGAAAGGTGAAGGGGCTTTTTCGTCATGGCATGAGCTGCGATAAGCGCGTGGTCGGCGATTGTGTGCTGTGCAAGAGAATGTGGAGTCTACTGCAAGTCCATGCTCGGGCGTGCAGAGAATCGCAGTGCTCTGTTCCTCGGTGCAGGTGCGTTGTATGCACCCTCCTTCTAGAAATTCACCTTCGAAATCTTACGACAACCTTAACTTTTTGCTTCGAAATTTGGGCTTAATATGAATTCTCAGGGACTTGAGGGAGCACATGCGAAGGTCTCAGCAACAGTCTGAGTCGAGACGAAGAGCTGCTTTCGATGAAATGACGACGGCGAGGCTTAGTTCTGCTTCTCAGCTCCTCCCAAGTTGATCGGCAATGGTGGCTTGCTTAGCGTCTGTTATTCTAGGAATTGAAAGACGTTTTTTTTTTCCCATTAAATCACGACAATGCTGAGCAATTCTTTCTTAAGTGGTGTAGATATATGTATTCATAAATATGATAATCAAGAAAGAGAGAGAGAGAGAATGCGAGAGTTCTCCATTATCAGAATTCAATAAAGGAAAAATCTTCATCTCGACTCTTCAGACCATTCACTCACTCGTATTATTGCAATAAAAAAGAAGATAAAATTAATGGCCGGCGAATCTCTCCAAGTGGTTTTAGTTCCATGGCCGGTGATGGGCCATGTTCAGATCGTCGACTTCGGCAAGCTTCTAATCGACCGCCATAAACAGCTCCGACCAAGTAAGCGTGCTTCCTTTCTTTCTTTCTTTCTTCCCCCTTTCTTCTCCGATCTCAGTTACCGTTCAGACAATATTTCATCCGTACACCTTCCGTGCGCGTGATTGTGCGTGAAATCTGTCTCAGGCTGCTCAAATCTCGCCGTCACGGTGCTTCTGATGAAGCTCCCCCACCACATCGACGCCGTCAGCAGCTCCTTCATAGACTCGCTCCCTTCTTCTCCTTCCTCCTCCTCCGTCAACTTCCTCCACCTCCCGCCGACCCGACCCGACCCAGAATGGAGCACCAAGACCCGCGGATACTTCCTCCACAAATTAGTCCAAAGTCAAAGGTCAAACGTCTCAGACTACCTCAAACTCCACAGACGGAGAACGGTCGCCCTAGTCACCGACATGCTCTGCACGGCCATGATCCACGTGGCAGATGACCTCAGCATCCCTTCCTTCGTCTTCTTCACCTCCCCGGCGAGCTTCCTCGGCTCGATGCTCCACTTCCAAACCCTAAACGACGAGGAGAGCGTAGACGTGCCCGAGCTGAGGAACTCAGCTTCCGACCTGAGAATCCCGAGCTTCGTCGGGCCGCTGCCGCCGGCGGCTCTGCCCTCGGTCCTCGTCGACAGGGACCAGTGGCTCGGGCGGTTCCTCGGCTACGCCCGCGACTATCGTAGGGCCAAGGGCATTATCGTCAATACCTTCTTCGAGCTCGAGTCGCACGCCTTGGGCTCGTTCCTTGTGGAGTCGGCGTACGGGTCCGCGGCGGTGCCTCCGGTCTACGCCGTCGGCCCGATATTGAACCGTAGCTCGTTGGAATCGAACCGTTCGAAGTCGTCGGAGGTCATCGAGTGGCTGGACGAGCAGCCGCCCTCCTCGGTGGTTTTCGTGTGCTTCGGGAGCCAGGGGAGCCTACACGAGGCCCAGGTACTGCAAAATTTTTGTACAAATTTCGGTTCTTTAGGCTGTGTTCGGTATGGGAAATTCGATCAGGGAAATAAAAAGGAAAGGTGCAAGAGGTACAACGGTAGAAGAGCAAAAAATGTCGTTCGATGCGCTGATTTAGTTTTCCGCCGTACTTTTTGCGCACAAATTCTGCATACGAAATGCAACCTAAATTTATTGAATTGTCGACGTATGTTTCAATTTCAATATCCACAAGGGTGTGTTTATGCGGAAAAGAAAGGGAAAAGTGTAGTGTTACACATCGAACCATCGTACGATACCTTTCTTGCGTCGTACAGTTACAGTCTTCCTTCTTGCGTCGTACAGTTACAGTCTTCCTTTTTTCTTCTCCAGCACTAATTAAGCATACCAAACGCAGCCTAAAAGTCCGAGACCTAAAATTACGGAAACAAATATTAGTTTACGATATAGCGATCCCTATCAGGTAAGGGAGCTCGCACTCGGGCTCGAGCTGAGCGGGTCCCGCTTCCTATGGTCCCTGCGAAGGCAGCCCTCCCCTAACGAACGAGCATCATTCCCGACCGAGTACTCCGACCACGCCCGGGTTCTGCCCGACGGGTTCGCGGAGCGGACCGCGGGCACGGGTCGGGTGGTGGGGTGGGCCCCGCAGCTCGAGGTGCTTTCGCACCCGAGCGTGGGCGGGTTCGTCACGCACTGCGGTTGGAACTCTCTGCTCGAGGGCCTCTGGTGCGGCGTGCCTATGGCGGCCTGGCCGCTGCACTCGGAGCAGCCAATGAACGCCTGCCAGCTGGCGTGGGATTTGGGATTGGCCGTGGAGGTCGTCCCGCCGAGCTATTACGAGGGGAAGGAAGACGACCTCGTGTCGGCCGATGACGTGGCGAGGGCCGTTAGGGAGGTGATGGGAAGAGGTCAGAGTGAGGTGAGGAAGAGAGTTATGGAGATGAAGGAGAAGAGTAGGCTTTGTGTGAGGGAAGGTGGGTCTTCCTTTGTTGCTCTTGAGAGGTTGATTGAGGCTATGACGGGTTAGTTGTTTGTATAGTTTGTTAGTACTTGGCAATTGGCATCGCATTGTGTGATTGTGGAATGAAGTGAATGGTCAAAAATACGATTAATCTTTGGGATCATAGTTGATTTCAAATTCATCCAAATCCAGACTCTAATGGAATTGATCGAATTCAAGCGTCAAAGGTACTACAAGCAAGTCTTGAGAACTTTTTCCGAAAACGTTCATAAGATTTAGACGTTAAAAGCTGCGACTCGGAAATGAAGTTTTTATCATCCAGACGTAAAAGAACAAAAAAAGCTTCGATTTCTTCGGATTCAGATCGACTAGGATATCAATTAAGCTTTGCGTTTGTGTCCAATGGGAATGCTTTTCCTCTGTGATTGAAGATCATGAAGTCCAGATTTGCAGGCAGCTGCACAGCCCTGATTTTGCACATCAAAGGAGAATACAAAAATACGACACAATGGTTAGGTTCACAAATGAAGAACAAGAAAATCGGATGGTAATGGTAAGGAGAATTATGATCAAATTCTAATCCTTTCCTATAAATGCTTATTTCTCAGACCAAAATTCTTAGTAAATACAGAACCTTAAGCTACTTCTTCAAAGTTGAATCCGCAACAAAGACAGCACCTTCAGTAACATGATGACTTCTACATTCTCCTACATATCATCAAAGCACCATCTACCATCGCCTATAGGGAACAAAAGAAAAAAACTAGATTGATTTCAAATTTCTTGAGCAGGAATAAGTATAATTTCGCTTTTCACCCAGCAAACGCAAGCTGTTTCATTTCAGTTAGTTGAAAAGTCATCTTGCTTGAACCCAGTTATCATTTAGCTACATTCGTGATACCGAGCAAAAAACGAAAAGGTGTGTTTACTCCTCAAAGAAAAACCTTCAAACTCTACCAGCAATACGACTGATTTAGCTAGATACTAGTCAGTAGCAAGAACAATGAAATTGGAAAAAAGAAAGAAAAAAAGAAAAAGGAAATCTTTGTTTACCTATTCTGATCCGAATCAGGGAGTATCGACAAGAACTTCCCAGGAACAGTCAAAGCGGCCCACATACACAAAACTAACCCCGCAATTAGCTCCGCCACAACCTAAAAAGAAACGAATTGCTCAAAAGGAAACAAATACGCCTTCCACGAAACTTTGAGCTGGAATTCGAGAAAATACATTGATCGGAGGTCCGTCGAACAGCTCTTCCGTGATCTTGAGAAGAGACCTATCTGAAACAAATAAACAGAAAAGAAATTCAGCACAGCTAGATAATCAACGATTCGCAGAAAAAAGGGCATAACATCAGCATACATTGGATGGTGGAGTAGGCCGCGTGTGAAAGGATCGCAACTCCCAAAACGCCGACGAGAAAACCTGCCCCCATGATCTAACTCTTCAGAATCAATTTGACTCGTCACTGGCAATTTCGGAGTGGGTGTAGTGTAATCAATTTGAATGGGCAAAACCAAACGAGCCTTTCACAGTATAATATAATTGGGCTTATTATTGGGCTCGATGTTCAACACTCGGCCCGATAGTTTGAGCCCATTTTATATTAGGAAGGTTGAGTTTGAGCCTAATATTGAAGTCAAATAATATTTTTCCACACTAACCTTCGAACCATAGACGATGATAATACAGAAACAAGAAAAGGGAGAAACCCCAAAAAATGAAGTTCCACGCAATAATGATTACACAACCATATCAAGGTCATCTAAGCCCCTTCGTGAGCTTAGCTCTCAAGCTCGCTTACAAAGGCTTTAAAGTCACGTTTGTGCACACGGAATACTCTATCACTGCATCACAAAATCTGCCGCCGTCGTCAACGACGACGACCGCCGTGGAACCACAACCACCGCCGACCTGTTTGCAGAAGCTCGTCGCAACGCCGGCGCTGGAGTCCTAGACATCCACTACAGAACCATCTCCGACGGTTTTCCTCTTGAATTCGATAGGGTTGCCAACCTGGTCGAGTTTTGGGAGTCTCTCGTGAATGATTTTCCCGACATCGTCGCTGAATTTGTCGGGAAATTGCTGAGCAGCGATGATAGTTGCTCGTATGTTCCTATATTAGTAGCTGATGCTTATCCTGGCTGGGCTGCAAAGGTTGCCCAAAAGCACGGGTTGGTCAACGTCTCTTTCTGGACAGAGCCTGCTTTGGTGTTCGCTGCTACTTACTACAAGAACCTCTTGGAAGAAAACGGTCATTTTCCGCCGCCTAAAGGTTCGTTCTTTTATGGGTTTTTTCTTGAATTTCTTACAAGACCCACACAAATGAAGATTAGTAATTAAATGCTGCAGATGGAAGCAATCACACCGTCGATTACATACCAGGAATCGAATCCATCTCCACGAAAGACTTGCCGACATACTTCAGAGAATCATCACAAGTCCCAACGCTCGCACAGAAGATCGCCTTCCACGCATTCGAACGGATCAAGAAAGCCGCCGACTTCATCTTGTTCAACACGGTCCAAGAACTCGAACCCAACGTTCTATCATCCTTAAACCAAACCCATCCTTCATATTCCATCGGTCCCATAAACTTCTGCAAGGAAAGCACTCGAAGCCTAGTGCCCAAGAGCTTGTTCTCAGAAACCGACTGCTCTAAGTGGCTCGACGACAAACCTTCCAAGTCGGTCTTATACATCTCTTTTGGTAGCATTGTTGTTGCAGATAAGAAGCTGATGGGAGAGATCTCAGATGGGCTTGCCTTGAGCGGAGTGAGCTTCCTTTGGGTAATAGGGGACCATCGTACTTCTGGTAATAATGATGGTGGAGATTCGGGCAAAGGGTTGATTGTTCCATGGTGCGATCAAAGGGCTGTGCTTTCTCACCGTGCGATAGGAGGTTTCTTGACTCACTGTGGATGGAATTCTGTGCTTGAGAGTATGTGGTTCGGCGTTCCCATGATTTGTTGTCCCAATGGCTTCGATCAGCCGACGAATAAGAAGCTCGTGGTCGATGATTGGAAGGTTGGGATCGATCTTCGCGGCGATGAAGGGATTGTGAATGGGGAAACAGTTGCAGAGAAGATTAAGAAGGTGATGAGTGATGACGATGGTTACGGCGAGGCCATCCGTAATGAGATGGTGAAAGTGAGGAAGGTGCTTCGCGGTGCGCTTGAAGACGATGATGGATCTTCGGAGGTGAATTTCAGTCGGTTCGTCGACGATTTGAAGAGTAAGATTCTTGGACAAGGTGTTGTTGATCAGTCGTCGTAAATATTCTTTTTTTTTTTTGTATTGTTATGCCTTCAATAATGCTTCATTTAGTATGCATACACAGAATAGTTCATCGTGATTTTGACGTGAAGCGTAAACAAAATAGAATTACGTACGTTATTGTGCCACTTTTTTCTTCGCCATAAAAAAACTAAGTTGGTCAAACCTTCCAATCCACTAAAAATCAAACGCCACGAGTGCATTCGTATGCTATGTTGTCCTGTCCTCAAGGATTTTTCTTACATCATTGCATACATATTTTGATGCAATCATGCAGTAGACCGTTTTCAATTGCTACACAAAACTACAAATGAGTAAGTTTATACTAGAAAAAGTCACGGTCGACCCAACCAATGAAAACGGTCGCCGGCAAAACCCACTAACCAAAGAAAGCGACGTCGTCGTCGTTTTGAAACATGGGAATAGTCGCACGAGCAAATGGTCTTCGAGACTCTTACCCTTGTCTCACATAAGTGTCCATCGATGCCACGTCGTCGAAGAGTATCAAACTTGATCTAAAAAACCTCGTTTACACCTTTATATACACCACGCCCCAAAAGGGACAACTGAAAGAGGAAGCAAAAGAAAGAAAAAAGAAAAATGGTGAAGAAAGCTCAAACAATGAAGCTTCATGCAATAATGCTCACACTACCCTACCAAGGCCACATAAGCCCCTTCGTCAACTTAGCCCTAAAGCTCGCCGCGAAGGGCTTTAAGGTAACCTTCCTCAACACAGAATACGCCCACCAATGCATAACTCAATCCACGGCCGACAAAAACAACGCCGACATATTCGCCGAGGCGCGCAATTCCGCCGGCCTCGACATAGACTATCGGACGATCTCCGACGGCTTTGCGCTCGACTACGACAGGTTGGGAAACTTCGTCGAGTACTGGGAGTACCTCCTCGGCGACGGCTTCCCCGAAAAGATCGGCGATTTCGTCGGCGAATTAATCGGCGAATCGCCGTCGCCGGAGCTTTTCCCGATAATAGTCGCCGATACCTTCGCCAGGTGGGCCGCGCAGATCGCCGAGAGGTTCGACTTACCGAGCGTCTCGTTTTGGACCCAGCCCGCCTTGGTCTTCGCCGCTACTTATTACAAGGATCGTCTTGTCGAAAACGGACACTTCCCGCCGCCAAAAGGTAAATAATAGCCGTCTATGGTTTAATTTTACGGCGTTCTTTTGTTAAAATAGATAACCCTAATAAGTCACGTGTGTCCAACATTGGATAATTGATAAGAGATTGACCAGCTTATAAGTTGATGGGCTACACCACATATCAGCAACTGGTTTTACGGATGGACCCCGTCAACTTATGTGGGCCATTTATTCTCTTAGTGTGCCGATTCCTAGCTCAATAACGAAATTTTACATCTTTTAATCGATTTTTACGGCGTTTCTTTCAGACGGCGCGAGGCACGAAATAGACTACATACCGGGCGTAGAATCCATCAACTCGAAAGACCTACCGTCCTACTTCAACTACGAAGCGGCGGAAACCCTAAACATAGTGCAGAAGATCGTATTCCTATCGTTCGACCAGGTCAAGAAGGTAGACTTCGTCCTGCACAACACCGTCCAAGAACTCGAACCCACCGTCCTTTCGTCGTTGGACCGAGCCGTGCCCACTTACTCGATCGGGCTCACCAACTTCTTCAACGAGGGACTCGAAACCCTAGTTCCCAAGACCCTTCTCTCGAAGACAGACTGCTCGAAATGGCTCGATGAAAAACCTTCAAAATCGGTGCTTTACATCTCGTTCGGAAGCCTCGTGGACGCCGACGAGCGCGTAACAGAAGAGATAGCACGCGGGCTCGTGCTGAGCGACATAGACTTCCTATGGATAACTAGGACTAATAATAATCGCGCTAACGATGGAGGCATAGCGTTTCCAAAGAAATTTCGAGACGGAGTTAGCAAGGGCAAAGGGTTGATAGTTCCGTGGTGCGATCAGAGGGTTGTGCTTTCCCACCGTTCGATCGGAGGGTTTTTGACTCACTGTGGTTGGAATTCCGTGGTGGAGAGCATGTGGTTTGGGGTACCGATGATCTGTTATCCTGTGGATTACGATCAGCCTACGAATAGGAAGCTCGTCGTCGACGATTGGAAGATCGGGACGAATCTTTACGATGAAAATGGGGTGGTTAATGGGGAAAGACTTGCGGAGAAGATTAAGAAGGTGATGGATATTAGCGGCGAGAATGAGATGAGGCGCGAGATGAAGAAGGTGAAGAAGATTCTTCGCGATGCGCTTGGCGAGGAGGGTTCTTCGGAGAAGAATCTCGATCGATTCGTCGATGATCTGAAGGTTAAGATCCATGGGTTTGATTTAGGGAATTGAGTTTGTGCCAACTATGATGTCTGTTTTCTTGTTCGCAATCTTTACATATGTCTAATTGATCTCCAAAGAAAGAGTTAGTGCTACAAACTTTTATAACAGCAGTTCCATAATATCATTACACACACTAAGGAGACCCTCTTTGGCCCAGAAACCCCACACTTTTTCCTTCGTTCTCACCGAAAACCCAAATCCCTTCCCTTCATTCTTGCAACCGTTTCGAGTCAACAAGTATGCACTAGCTTCGAAACCCACATTCGGTTTAGCCAATTATGATCGCTTGTTTTCGAATAATCGTTGATCCTCGTTTCGCTTCCGCCTTCTTCTCCTTCCTCGAAACTACTATCGTTAGTTTCCTTACTCTTTAAAGAAGGCTGAGGATCATTACCTGAACAACTAATCGATGCCTCGAGAACTTGTTCGACCATTTCCCTAACCTCGCTCATCTTCGGCCTTGTTTTGGGGATTTTGGACAAGCAACGGTTGGCGACGATCGACAGCTTGTGGGCGGATTTAAGGACGTGTTTGGCGGATTCGAGCCTCGGGTCCAATATCATTCGGAACCTCTTGGCGTCCGATAAATAAGGCTTCACCCATTCTAGAAGCTTCTGCTCGGTTCTTGGACGGTTTTTATCCAGCGGGCGCCTCCCCGTGATAAGCTCGTATAGGAAAACGCCGTAGCTCCAAACGTCGCTCTTCGACGTCAGCCGACCCGTCTGTAGATACTCTGGTGCTGCGTAGCCCAACGTCCCGACGACCTATTGAAGCAATACATCACTCTCACATTGTCCGAGTTAAGACAAAATATAAATCGTAGTAAGGTTGCATTTGGTACGAGGATTCACAAAGGTCTGAAGGTAAAGCAGTCAGAAGTCAGAGCGCAAAGTATCATTTCGCTCGACGCGCTAACTCGGTTTTCCATCGCGCTTTCTACGCACGTATTCCGCATACCAAAAACAACATAAGTGTGTGTTTGGTTTAAGGAATTTAGCGAGGAAAGGAAAGAAATGGAAAAGAAAAACTATTTTTTTTTGTTTGGTTGACTATAGAAATATGTGAGGAAAAGAAAAGAGAACTAAACTTACGTTAATTTCAAAGCAAAAACTTTGGAAAACCAGTGAGGAAAATGAAGGAAAGGCTAGTGGAAATCGTTTTCTCTCTAGTTTTTTATCCTCACTGTCTCGATTCAAACGCAGCCTAAGTTAACGAGAAATACCGCGGTCGATACGTGAGTCAGCCCGTCGGGCGGGCCCAGACGGGCCAACCCGAAATCGGAGAGCTTAGCGTTCCACTGCTCGTCGAGGAGAATGTTGGAAGACTTGAAGTCCCGAAAGATTATCTGCGTGCAACAAAAGTCGCTATAACTACAAAAAACAAAACGTAATATAGAGTCTTTTTTTACGAACCTGAAAATCCATTTCCTCGTGCAAGTAAGCCAAGCCACGAGCTGCGTCGAGGGCGATCTTGAGCCTCATAGGCCACGAAAGGGGCTTCACGGATCTGATCGACAAGTGGTCTTCGACGCTCCCATTTGGCATATATTCGTATATAAGAAGCCTTTGTATTCCCCTCTCGTCGTCCTCGGCGCAATAGCCTATGAGCCTCACAAGGTTGGAATGCTCGACGACGCCGAGGACATTCACTTCTGTTACCCATTCTTTATGTCCCTATTGCATCATTGAACATAGGAAGGAATAAGCACTGTAATAGAAAAAAAGGAAAAACATAGTACATCCCAATTTATTTACCTGCAAACCTCTTCTGCCGAGCTGCTTTACTGCAACGTCGATTCGATGTTCGGAGGAGCTTTTGATGACGCCCTTATAAACGCAACCGAAACCACCTTCTCCTAGTTTGGAAGTGCGGCTGAAGTTCTTGGTTATTTGCTTTAGTTCTGGGAAAGTGAAGACTTTAAGGTTACTATGTTGTTCGGATACGTTTGGAAGATGGCTTGTTCTTCCTTTGGACTCGTCGCTCGTGTTTGAAGTGTTCTGTGAATTGAACTCTGAGGAAGACGGCGGCCTTACTTCGCAATTGGAGAACGATAAGTGGGACGAGCTGATCGGCCTCGGGCTTTTTGTTCCTTCCTTCTTCTCCCCAAAGTAAAGCTGGAAACACCTCATCTGTGTTCCTGGAAATTGGAATGACGGTTATGGATCATCGATCGAATTGACTAAATTGACGCTCTAACATCGTTTTTTTTCTACCAAGAAAAGGTTACATTAGGAGACAATCATGTGTTTTATTACCAAAATAGGCTGTGTTCCCTTTTACATGTTCTTCAAATACCCGTAAACAGACATCCTCACCAACCCAGAAAAGGATAATCAAACAGCTCTGTCATGAATCCTCAATCATAGGCACCACAGAAAAGGAAATAATATGAATATTGTGTTGAATTCTATACCTCTATTTAAGGGAAGGAAGATGGATCTTGAGATTACTGCTTATAATCGAAAACGCCCAAACATGCTACGGAGGAAAATGGAAAAATTGAAGAAGAGCAAAGCAAAAATAGTACGATTAACGAACCACAGGGATGCAAAATCACTTTTTTACCAGAAGAGAAAAAGATGCTGCAGTATATAGGATACATATGAAGAAGTTAGCGAATCAAACGGAAAGGGATAGTCCGTGTGAAAGCTGTGTGGTATAAAGATCGAGACTTTAAGGAATTGCAACTGAGGTCAGCGATGAATTAGTCAACTTTCATCACTTGGGGTCAACAACAGAATGTGTCCACCTACACTATTGATTTTAAGAATGAAATGATTAACATCGAACACTCAATCCACTCACACTAAAACTCAGTTGACCTTTTTTTTTTTTTTCAAAGGCGGTAACTTTCATTAAGTAAACGAAAAAATCAACAAGAGAAATGTTCTACCAAACAATTCCCACCGACTGAAACAATCAGGTGGGCAGAAAGACCCAAGACAGAGCCAAAATGAAGAGTAAAAATTTAACCTACAAAAACAAAAAGGACCCCCAAATGAACATATTAATACTACACATTGTGAAAGCACGAAAATTTCAAACAAATCAAAGACAACTGAACCAACGATGCCAAAAGGAAGATCCTCAAGTCCAGCCATCCTCAATCAGAGCAAAGGCTTGTTCAAAATATCATGCTCAGGCACTGTCCCAATCATAAGAAAGACCTACCTTCAACATGTATTCTCAAAATGCTCAAGACGTACAAAAAGTGGGCTGATCGAGTACTGCAATCATCCAGAATTTCTAAATTCCAGCCATTCCGAAATAGCTCCATCTACAGTCTCTTTAATTGGTGTTTTGACCTTTTTGAAAATCCAAATGTTTCTTGTTTTCCATAACCACCATAATAAATAGACCGACAATTGGATCCTTTCTTGGTAAACTTGAATTTTAGGACCAGAACAAATCCAAAGCCACCAGTCGTTGAAGCTCGAAGGTTCCTTCATGCGATCGTTCCAAACAATCGGAGCTAAATGCCAAATCATTTGAGCTCTAGAGCAGCTAAAGAAAATGTGTTCAAGGTCCTCCTCTTTTTCACCACACATACTACAAATGGGGTCGATAGGAACTCCTTTCCTTAGCAGCTGAACTTTAGTGGGCAGAATATTGTTCAGGATTTTCCAAAGAAAATGCTTACATTTTTGCTTGATTTTGAGTTTCCATAGATGTCTCCAGATTTGACGCATTCTTACTCCCCTGTGGCTAGCTTCAGGTTTGTCTTCACGGCAATGTTTGACCTCCAGAAGATGTCGATAAGTTGATGAAACAGAGAAAGCACCCTTTTTCTCTAATTGCCAAAGCAACATGTCGCCATTTCCTGATGAGTTAATCGGGAGCTTTGAAATAATCTCGGTGGTGTCAACATCAAAAACATCCTTCAAGAGCTCTAGATTCCATGAAATGCCGTCGGGGTTGAGAAGTTCACAAACCCAAGTCATTGAATGATGTGAATGGCTTGGAGGCTGTGGTAGAAAATTAGGACACTTCGGAATCCACGGAGATCCCCAAATCTTTATATTTTTGCCATCGCCAACTTGGAAACAAGCTCCCATCTTAAGCGCAGGAATAGCCCTTGCCCAACACCTCCACAACCATGAAGAAGTGGATGGTATTGTAGCTGAAAATAGATCACAGACTGGGAAATATTTGGCCTTGAGCAGTCTACTAACCAACAAATTTGGATTGATGAGAATTCTCCAAAGTTGCTTAGTAAGTAGAGCCTCGTTAAAACACTGAAGATCAAGGAATCCCATGCCACCCAATTCTTTATTTCTCGTGAGTTTGTTCCAGCTTTGCCAGTGGATTTTTTGGCCTCCTCCTTTAGACCCCCACCAAAAGTCTGCTGAAATTTTGCAAATGTCTTTGCAAATTCCAACAGGGATCTTGAAGCATGACATAACATATGTAGGAAGAGAGTTAATGACAGCTTTAATCAAAACCTCTCTCCCTGCCAAGCTAAGAAATGAATTCTTCCAGCTAGCAATTCTGCTCTTGGCAACATCAGTGATGTAATTAAAAATCTCTCTTTTTGATTTGCCAATGACAAGAGGCAGTCCCAAGTACTTGGAGCTTCTTTGCTCATTAAGACCTCCAAGAATGTGGCAGATGACGCTCCTTGTATCAACTGATGTATTGAAACTGAAAAAAACCGAAGATTTTTCATAATTCACCTCTTGGCCAGAGGCAAGACAGAATTGGTCAAGGAGCTCCCGAAAATGCAGCGCTTGTCTCTCTGAAGCTTCACAAAACATCACTGAATCGTCGGCGAAGAGCAAGTGGGAAACCATGGGTCCGTTCCTGCAAGTTTTCATACCAACATAGCTCCCTTGTTGGCAAGCTTGTTTGATCATGTTAGATAGAGCCTCAGAAATAATTAGGAACAAGTAAGGTGACAATGGATCCCCTTGCCTTATCCCCCTAGAAGGTGTCACATATCCACATGCTTGGCCATCAATATTGAAAGAGAAAGAAGATGATCTGATACAAGCAAGGATCCACTCAACAAAAACCTCACAATATCCCATTTTTCTGAGAACTTTGCCTAGGAAACCCCATTCGACTCTATCAAAAGCTTTTGCCATATCTAGCTTAAGTGCCATAAACCCTTTTTTACCTTTTCTAAGATTATTAAGGTAATGCAAACATTCATGAGCAATAACAACGTTATCGGTAATTTGTCGACCTTGCACAAAAGCTGATTGGCATTCACTGATAGAGAAAGGGAGGCTGATTTTCATTCTATTGGCCAAGATTTTCGAGATGACTTTATAAGAGACATTGCATAGGCTTATCGGTCTATAGTGATGGATGAATCGAGGGTGGCGAATTTTGGGGATAAGAGTGATCAATGTATGGTTAATTTTTCTAGGGATCTTACTGTTAGCAAAGAAAGATTGAACAAGCGAACATAAATCATGTTTAATAATTGTCCAAAATTTTTGAAAAAATAAGGGTGTCATACCATCGGGGCCAGGAGCTTTTGTGGGATGCATTTCGAAGAGGGCTTGTTTGATTTCAGCTTCTTCCACGCTGCTGCTCAATGCTTGGTTCATCTCTGGTGAAATGGACAAAGGCAAGCCATCGAGGACCCCTGGCAGATCAGGAGGGAAAGAGCTTGTGAAAAGGTTTTGGTAGAAATCAACCACTTCTTCAACAATCTTTTCTTTTGAATCACACAATTCTCCCGTTCTCTTGAAAAGTTTGTCTAGAGAATTAACCCTTCTAGACTGCACTGTTGTAGCATGGAAGAACTTTGTATTTTTATCCCCCTCTTTAAGCCACTTCACCCTTGCTTTTTGAGCCCAATATCTTTCCTCTTCATTGTAAGCGCAATGAAGTTCCAGTTTCAGATTATTCCATTGAGTCCAGTCCCTATCACCGTCATTATTCTGCAGAAATTCCATTTCCCTCTTAATCTTCCTAATCTTGGTGGCGGAGTTCGTCTTCTTATTTCTGTTCCATCGCAGCAGCTCAAGTCTACAATTTGTGATCTTTGCCATAAATTGATAGAAAGGATTCTCATGTTGAACAGAATTCCAGGCTGATTCCACCACACCAAAAATGTCCTCATAATCTAACCATCTTTTGTCAAAATAAAATCTCCTAGAGCTCCTCTCTTTTCTAGATTTAGTGTCAAATAAAATCAAGCTATGATCAGAAGCTTGTTTTTCCTCATGTATCTCCAGAGAACTAGGAAACTTGAGTAACCAATGAGGGGAGCAAAAGAACCTATCCAGCCTTTCTTCCACAAATCCTTCCCCCGCTCTATTGTTCGCCCAAGTGAACATCTTTCCTGTGAAATCAACTTCACTCATTTCCATCTCCCTGATAAAGTTGTTGAAAAGTTCATAGCTTTTGTCCAGTCTTGATCTTCCCCCTTTCTTCTCGTCTTTGTTTCTAATGTCGTTAAAATCTCCTCCCATAACCCAATGATTTCCCCATGTTTCTCTAGCTGTTATTAAGTAATCGAATTGCTCTTTTCTGATTCTCTTATCCGTACTAGCATACAAGAAAATAGCCCAAAACTTGAAATTTTCCTCTAAGGATTCGCAAAGAGCTTCAACACAAAAGTGAGAACTAACAATGTTATGGACATGTATTGATTCTGCCCAACATAACATCAAACCACCACTTTTACCAATGGGATCCACACAAAACCATCTATCATTATATTTCATTCTTTTACAAACAGTTCCTACGAAGCTGGTCTTCTGTTTTGTCTCGCTTAGGAACATTAGATCCGGGAGGTGGAGTCTTTTAGACTCCTTGCACTGTGAAACTGTAGAGGGGCCTCCCAATCCTCTACAGTTCCATGAGATGAGCTTCATTGGTCACTTGGGGGCCAATTTTGGCTGGCCACCTCCACCACTTCAGTTTCTTCGGTGTTAATGATCTTCTTTAATTTCTTGGTCTGTTGTTTCTGAGCATTCTCTTCGCCACTTGGTTCCACGGTCAGTTTCCTTTTACCGTAGGTAAGCAGTTTGGATTCTTTAGTGTCGTTGTCAACTTGCATATATGGGCTCTTGGTTTTGGAGAGTTTCGGTCTTGTTTTGGTCCTGGAAGCTGGACTCAAACTGGGATGGTTTGAGATGTCATGTAAGTAAGGTCTGATTTCTTGGGTGAGGTTTGACGTCCTTGCCATGTCATCGTTGAGCCTGAGGGTCTGGTTAGGATTTATCATCTCATCAACTTCCATATGGTTCCCAAAGTTCCATTCTTCTCAGCAAGGAAATTGAGTTTATGTTGCTCCGAGTTAGGGATGTGACCTTTTTTCCTTTCTTCTGCGCCCATTTGGATGGATTCCACTTTGCTGACGTAGGTATTTGAATTTGGATCCAACGCATTTGTAATATTCTCTTCAGCTTCAGCTATCTTGGTTTCACTCTCTTTCCATTCCTTAATTGATGTGCTCTTTTCTCTCCCATTCTCCTTTGTTGTGGCATTCTCAGTCAGATTTTGGGCCAGCGTTGTGCCTTTTATTGACTTTCGGCCATCAAATCTTAGCCAGTCACCAAATTGACCTTCTTTAATTTCCCCAACAAGTGCATCTTCAACTCTCTTCGCACAGTTTTTCTCTATGTGACCAACTCGACCACAGTAGTGACAGAAGCCTTGCATTTGTTCATATCGAAAATCAACCCAACATGCCTTGTCCATGAGTTTGATCCTCGTACCTCTCAGTAGAGGTTTATCCAAGTCGATTTGCACCCGAAGCTTAATATGTCTTCCCCATTTACTTCCAGTCTCAGGAATTAAGACATCTAGAAGTTTAGGAAAAATTTTACCTAATTTTTCTCCAGTTTCTTTTGAGATCCAATGCGTTGGAATGTTCCAAATTTGTACCCACAGCGTTGCCAAGTGAAAGTCAGCCGCTTGGATCTTCAAATCCTCTGTCCATTCTCTCAGAATCAAAAACTGTTGATCGAATGACCATTGCTTTCCAGTTAACACACGCATCTTGTCCTCTTGCGATTCGAATACAAACTGGAAAAGGTTGTCTCCCAATTCTCTCATGCAGAAATTTTTTTCCGTGCGCCATATGCTAGTGACTGCATTTTTTAAGCCAGAGAAATTTGCCTTTTTGTCTCCATAGATTCTACCAAATAGACTTCGTTCACATTCGCTCTTGCTTTTCATAACATCAGTATTCTGAAGCTCAATACCGTCGTGTTCCTCTGAAGATAATGTGAACTTACGAACTCTTTCACTGAGCTCATCCTCCAGATCTGGGGTTGCTTTGCCTTCCATTAGTAAACCAGTAGCTGAGTCCACCATTTGAGCAGCCTGTAGAAAAAGCAAGAAAGCAAAGCAAGTAGAAAACAAAAAGAAAAGAAAAAGGAAAAGGGTATTCAAGTAGAAAAGAAGGGAACGTAGGTTATGGGTTTAAGACTACTAATGTTGTAAAAGGTGCGTGGAAAGAAAGCAGATGGTGCAAGCAGGGT
Source organism: Craterostigma plantagineum (assembly GCA_027422505.1). Lineage (NCBI taxonomy): Eukaryota > Viridiplantae > Streptophyta > Magnoliopsida > Lamiales > Linderniaceae > Craterostigma > Craterostigma plantagineum. Next base: position 40,216 of record JAPQWV010000033.1, on the reverse strand, counting down.
AGCGTTGGGGTGGATAAGGTGATGTGTTCGGGTTTATGCATCAGGTGGTTTGGCTGTTTGTTGAAGATCTAGAATGGAAAGCTTAGGGTTTAACTGGAATGTGGCCACGCCTCCATTAAGGGGGAAAGGGTTCTCAAAGAGAGAAAATGGGCACTCTACACTCTTAGAGAGAGAGAGAGACTTTACAATTTTGATTAAAAAAAACTCAGTTGACCTCGATCGAACGTTTTCTTTGTTTGATATTATTGCCTTTGAATTATATTTTCTTAAAATTTCTTTATCGTATAGGTCATTTTATGAAAGTTTTCTTTAGTATTTACTTGGGTAAAGAGAATTATTTGTATTTTAAGGATAATTTAATGTTGCCATAAAATACATTATGCGAGTGTATATATATGCATGCAAGTCAGGACCAGTCATATTCTAACACTAAAAAAAGCAACTTTTAATCTTGGATGATTTTGGGCCAGAAATAGCGCCATTTATCTCTCCCATCCAATTCTTCGATAACGCCATGCATGCACGTTCCTCCAAACTATCTTCACCGAAACAGAAATCGAGCTCCGTGTTCTTGTTTTTTCAACACACTGCGTTCTGTGATACGCTTACCTACCCATACATTTCTGCGTTTGATCATCCGCCTAATGTGAGGAACTGGGTCCTCATCCTTGACGAATTTGCAGATGAAGTGTTTGACGATTTGACAGAAAGAGCCAGCTTTTCAGGCAAAAAGTTAATAGAGAAGCAAAAGGCATGCTACACCGCTTTGATTCTTGAATGATTCTGCTTATATGTGAGCGTTGGAAAGGTTTGGGTGATTGAAATGAGTTCTGGGACGTGGTGGATTAATTCCCGTCGTCGAGTAGGATCTTCGTTGCTCTTGGTATTGTTGATTCTTCCCTTGCAGCGAGTGCATTGTGTGGATGAAGATGAATACTCTAAAACTGGTAACCCAAAGGCGCTGCCACTAGTTACGTCTCTCATCTACAACCAAATATTGAATCTAACCGCCATATTCAAGAAAGATATCACCGACAGCCTTGCGTATTGCACGAATAACGTGTGAGTCTTTCGAATGACCTTGGCATCTTATTGTTTTAGAACTTTAGGTTTGTTTTTTGTTGCTGCTGCTTAGTCGCTTTTTGCTCATGTTCTTAGCGATGGTGATCTCAATGGTGCCTTCAAATTCGGGAACAATCTGGATTTCCTGAGTAATTGTGTTAAGCAGACTAAAGGTATTCATTTTCTATATGCAGTTAGTCCACTCTGCTCAAAAAGGTCCCTTTATCACCTATATAATGATATCTTCTATATTTCCACAGATGTAACCAAGAGGATTTGCACTGCAGCAGAGATGAAGTTCTACTTCTCCAGTTTTATGGGCACAAAATTAGCCGATGCTCAACTATTAAAACCCAACAGAAATTGCAATTTAACCTCGTGGGCTGATGGATGTGAACCTGGCTGGGCTAGCACCGTCCCTCAAGACAAACCCGTCGATCTTAAAAACAATAGAGAAATCCCTGATCGAACTGTCGATAGCCAGCCTTGTTGTGAAGGTTTTTTCTGTCCTCGAGGCCTTACATGCATGATCCGTAAGTTTATCTCGTACAATTGCCTCAATGTTTTCGAAAGATTTTAGGTATGGATCTTGCTTGTAATGACTGATGTGAGCTTGCTCTTTTCTAATGAAGCTTGTCCTTTGGGTTCTTACTGTCCACGTGCGAATCTCAATAAAGGAACAGGCATATGTGATCCGTAAGTTTAGCTGTCTTCTTTAGCTATCTTTTCTCATAGAGATGATGTCTTTAGTTCTCTTGATACAATCATTGCTGAGGAAAATTTTGCAGATATGCTTATCAGTTACCTCCTGGTAAGGCGAATCACTCGTGCGGTGGAGCAGACACATGGGCTGGTGTAACTAGCAGTGATGAGATATTCTGCTCGGCAGGTTCTTATTGCCCGACAACCACGAAAAAGGTTCAATGTACGAAAGGGTAAGCAGCTCATCAGAAAGATTATGGCATTAGCCTCTGAGCAAGACTTAAAAAAGCACCTTTTCTTTGTGCTAGATGTAGATCTCCTTTTTACTAACTGTTTGGTTATGCAAATCCAGACATTACTGCAGGCAAGGATCTACGGAACAAGCAGGTAACCTACTGAGAATGGAAAAAAGTCGAACTAATTCGTGGACTGTAATTGCTTGACCTTTCATTGGAAACTTCATTTTTGCAGCTTGCTTCAAGTTGAGTACTTGTAACCCTAGTGCAGATTCACAGGACTTGCATGCTTATGGTTTCTTGCTCATTGTAAGAGTTAGAATATCCGAGTATTTCATTGCTTTGGCATTCCATGCATACATGAACTTTTTTCGATGTATGCAGGGCATCTTGAGCTTGGTGTTGATAGTTTTCTACAATTTTTCTGATCAAATCCTCCAAACTCGTTATGAAAGGCTGGCCAAGTCCAGAGAAAGGGCGGCAAGAAGTGCCCGTGAAACCGCACAAGCGAGACAAAGATGGAAAATCGCAAAGGATGTGGCGAAGAAAGGAAAAGTTGGCTTATTACAGCAGTCACTATCACGCACATTTTCGCGTAAATCTAACGATGCGCCTCTGCCGCCTAAGAGTGTGCCACCTCCACCTGCTCCAAAGGCTAAGAAAGAAGGAGGCAACCTAACTAAAATGCTACAAAATCTTGAAAATGATCCTGACAATCAAAAAGGTTTCGATGTTGAGATAGGGCATAAGCCCATGAAGAAGCCAACTGCAAAACAGTTGCATACCAAGAGCCAGATATTCAAGTACGCTTATGGACAGCTTGAGAAAGAAAAGGCTATGGAGCAGAAACAACAGAACTTGACCTTCTCGGGGATTATTTCGATGGCAACTGATTCTGATGTGAAGACTAGACCTACCATTGAGCTTGCTTTCAAAGATCTTACGATAACTCTTAGGCACAAAAACAAGCATTTGATGAGGAGTGTCACTGGGAAGATTATGCCCGGTCGAATTTCTGCCGTTATGGGCCCATCTGGGGCGGGAAAAACTACGTTCCTTTCTGCTGTGACGGGAAAAATAATGGGATGTAACGTCTCGGGTTCGATTCTGATAAATGGAAAGCCTGATTCTATCCAATGTTACAGAAAGATTATTGGCTTCGTCCCACAAGATGATATAGTCCACGGGAACTTATCTGTTGAAGAAAATCTCCGCTTTAGTGCTCGTTGCAGGTAGTTTAAATCTGGGTAAATTATTTTTTATATGCTCCAAAACACACCTTTCCTAGGAGAAGGACCTTCTTTTTTAAACTAAAGACAGAAACTTTCTTACTTGTGAGCTAGTTATAGTTCATTTAGACAATATTTCAGTCCTTGGTGCATTCATCTATGACTAGTTGGCTGTTATTTTACGCTTCCACTCATAATCGAGCATCCTATTTCGTTGAAGGCTTTCTGTAGACTTGCCCAAAGCCGATAAAGTTCTAGTTGTCGAAAGAGTCATCGAGTCACTTGGACTACAGGCTATAAGAGACTCTCTGGTCGGTACGGTCGAGAAGCGAGGTATCTCGGGTGGACAGAGGAAACGAGTCAATGTAGGACTCGAAATGGTCATGGAACCTTCTTTACTGATCTTGGATGAACCAACGTCAGGTTTAGATAGCGCATCTTCCAACTTGCTAATCAAAGCTCTTCGACGTGAGGCTCTTGAAGGAGTAAGCATCTGCATGGTTGTTCACCAGCCCAGGTACGATCTTTTCGCTTTTATCTATTGCTAAGATGCTTAAAACAATCGTTCAAGAATCTGCAATAGGTAATGAACTTTTCAACTGTTTTGCCCCTTCAGCTACACATTGTACAAGATGTTCGATGACTTGGTCCTTCTAGCCAAAGGTGGTCTCATCGTCTATCTGGGACCAGTGAAGAAGGTCGAAGAATATTTCGCAAGCTTTGGCATAACAGTGCCCGAAAGAGTGACTCCTCCCGACCACTTCATCGACATACTCGAGGGTATAACAAAGATCAGCGTTCCAGGGTTGACCGTCGAACAGTTACCCATCAGATGGATGCTTCACAATGGCTACCCTGTCCCTCCCGACATGTTGCATTACTGTGACGAGATTTCATCTGCGTCGAAAGGCGTAAGCAATAGCAGTCAAACGGTTGGAGGTTCTTGGCAGGAAAGTCAAGAGCATTTACAGCTAAATTTCTTTAAGGGATATGATTTGTCTAATAGACACACGCCTGGGTGGGTTCGGCAGTATAGATATTTCCTTGGGAGGTAAGATGGCCTGGGACATATATCATGTTTACTTATTGCATTCTCTGTTTTTAAGTAGCTTGAGTTTTTGTCTCTATCTGCTTATACAGAAAATTTTCTACAGATGTACCAAACAACGGCTTCGAGAGGCTAAGCTTCAAGCAGCAGATTATATGATCCTTTTGGTCGCCGGGGCATGCTTGGGAACGCTTTCGAAAGCGAAGGGTGACACATTTGGATATCATGGTTATATGTATACAGTAATTGCAGTGTGTAAGTACATAAAATTTCAGAGGACACATTTGGATATCATGGTTATATGTATACAGTAATTGCAGTGTGTAAGTACATGAGAACATTGAGGAAATTAGTAGATGCTTCCACTGACAGATTGTTCAATGCTTTCAATTTTGCTATTCTTCTTTTGCAGCACTTCTTTGCAAGATTTCTGCTTTGAGATCTTTCTCACTCGATAAATTACATTATCGGAGAGAAAACGACAGTGGAATGAGCAGCCTAGCCTATTTCCTTTCGAAGGACACGGTTGATCACTTCAACACAATCATAAAGCCTGTGGTCTTCTTATCAATGTTCTACTCTTTCAGCAATCCAAGGTCAACGTTCATGGAAAACTATGTCGTCTTGGTCTGCCTCATATATTGTGTGACGGGAATGGCCTACGTTTTCGCCATCTTGTTTCAGCCGAGTCAAGCTCAACTGGTAATAATATATGACCCATGGTTTTCATCAGAAGTTTTCCATCTGTTATTAATGACATGGCTTCTTTTCCTTTCCTGGAAATCAGTGGTGCGTGCTTATCCCTGTCGTTCTTACGCTCATATCTAACCAAGGCAAAGACGATAAATTCGGGAAATACCTGGGCCCTTATTGTTATCCAACGTGGGCTTTGGAAGCATTTCTGATAGCAAATGCTCAACGGTAATAACCAAAGCTTCATCTTTTTTAGCCTGATTTAATGTTTATTCCGACACTCATGATCATTTTATTAACTGATCAATGTGATTTCTTCAACATCGAAGTTCTTGTTTTTTCTTTCATCATCAGATTTACAGGAGTTTGGTTGATCACAAGATGCGCCGAACTGAACGACTTCGGCTACAACGTTCACAATTGGAATTACTGTCTATTGTATCTCTTCGTCTGTGGCCTGTTATGTAGATTCGTAGCCTTCTTTTCTCTGCTTAAATTCGGAAAGAACTGAGAGCTATTCTTCTTTCTTTTGGTTTAAATTCGGAGAAGTGCCTGCTAGTTTTCTAGCATCAGCAGCTGTGAAGAGCATAATAGCATGATCATATATACTGAGTTCACTTTGAAAACCCTTCATTGTTGTATTCTTTGGCAGATAGCTATATTTAGTACATATTTCAGCAGATTATATTCCATTCTGTTGCCATTTAGTTTAGGAGAAAACCCTAAATAATATTTTTGCCTGTTTAGAAAAAACACTTTCATAACTCCGAAGACAGTTTTATCGTCTTAATAAACGCAGATGATATATTCCCAGAAAAGAAAACCCTTATATCACATGGCGAAACTTAAGAGCTGTTATCATCATCAGCACAAAATACAACAGATCACAGAAGCACTCACAAAGCAAGCACACGTACTTTACACACGTTTAAATATAAGAGCAAGTTTACAATCATATACTACGCACATAAGATATTTAGTTAGTTTCCGTCGCCATTGTTGTTTCCACCTCCATCGCCTTCGCTCGGCGAGTTATTGCTTCCCCAATGGTTAAAGTTCTCTCTCGGTATAACGTGGTGGTTATCCGTAGTCCCCTGTGCACTTTCACTGTTGCCGCCATTGTTATGTTTGATGCTATTAGGATTTGGAATGAAGGCTTTATTGTCATGTTCGATGCTATTAGGATTTGGTCTGAAGGCTTTATTGTCATGGCTCCAATCATGTGATTTGGCTTTATTGTCTGTAGTCCCTTGCTGTGTACTTTCACTGTTGCCGCCATTGTTATGTTTGATGCTATTAGGATTTGGTCTGAAGGCTTTATTATTGTCATGTTCGATGCTCCAAGGATATGGTTTGGCGGCTTTGTTGTCTTTTTCGTTGCTGATAAGAAGAGCTCTTCGAGGAGATGCGAAGCACAATGAAGCCGCCAAAGCAACTAAGAGAATTACAGCAACAGCCTTCATCTTCTTCAATCAACACACGACCCTGTAATAAATCAAAGTTCGTCGAAGATTAATAATGTATCTTACAAAAGCAAACTGATTTCGGATATATAAACTAGATAGTGCATAAACCTCAAACCTCAACCGAAATTTAGTTTTACCTTTGTCTTCTTGACAAGAAGGGATTTACAAGCTCCAATATATATAGAGGGAACGATAATAGCTTGGATCAGTTGCTGTTATGAGCAGGTATCGCCAATAACCAGACAAGATTGAGTGGGTAATGCAATAATTAGCCATTATGTTTTACTTTTAATTATTTATAATCGCCAGGTTGATACTTAGTTGCCTAAATAGGGAATTCCCACTTCCTTTTTGTGACTAAATCCTTGCAAGAAGTCAACTTTGAGAGGTTTGTGTATATACTGTTTTTGGTCATTTTTTGCGATATAATATTTTTTTACTGTAGTGGGAGATACCAATCAAGACATGGCTTTCAATGGTGTCCCTATGCACGACGACGAAGAAGAGAAGTACGCAAATTGTCCCAAAAAAGAATCCTATGTTTCAGGCACTGTAATGTCTGATATATTCACACTGGAAAAAAAGGTCTTTTTCTTCTTGAATGTACATATCAACAAAGCTACTACTATAGCAGAGGAAACAATTCTGAATATAGAACACAGCTTGGCCGAAACAGATGGCATCGATGCTCACTAAAAAGAGACACAGACAAGAGACCTATACAAGTGACAAGATTGTGAACGAACTACTAAAGTACTAATAGGATACAAAGCTGTTCAAAGACAGAACAATATATGATGGTGCTAAAAATCGTAGGTTTGTCAATCGAGTGAAGAAACAGACAGCTTTTGGCACCCAAATTCGAGCTTATCTTTCTGCAAATCATCGTCATCTAACTAACTCGACAAGGGCTTCAAGTTCTCTCCTCCCAAATGACCTTCCAAGAGCAGCATCCGCCTTGTGCCTAGCGGCAAAGTAGAATAACAGCCAAGAAATTGTGAAGTAAACCTCCATCGACGACTGAAGAAGCATTGTAAGAGCTTCGCCGAACATCCTCCTCAACATCCACCTACCAAACGCCCCACAAATGACGCATTCCAACAACCTTATTTCAAAACCAGTGCTTAACAATGATAGTAGCATATGGAAACCCTCTCTAACAATCTCCCTCCCATTCCGTCTATGATCGACAATCGCAACCCAAGAGACAACAGAAAACACAAGGCCCACCAACAGATCGCTCACGAACCATACCAAGATGAGCCCCACGCTCTCCCTCTCCTGTCCAATCACCCACGGTGCCACATTTGCGAAAGGCATAAACTTCATCCTCAAGAAAACCTTAAAGAACACATACTGGTCCTCGATTTCTCCGAAGAAGTATACCCCTATTAGCTGAGCTAGGGCATCCCTCACAGCCCACTTCATCAGAATAAGCCCAGAAAGCCTTCTGATCCCGACGTTTGAACCCGTCCAAACTGTCCTGAAAAATGACCTGTGCCTCCCAAGCAAACTGTCCAACACCTTGACGAAGACGATCCCGCTCAGCCATATATATGTAACGATGAATGCCAATACAACGTACGTATATGCAGCTGAGAAAACGCCAGCCAAGAAAAACAGGGATGTTGTCTCTTGATTTTCCATTTTAAAAACCTTGATCAAGAAATTGAAATCCACAACCGAGTTTCCGCCACCACCGCCATTAGCAGCATCATCATCTAACCCACTCTCGCCCACCAATCCAATCTCTTTTTCGCCCTCATCTCCCTCCACACTATCCACATTATCCCTAAATTCTGACCTAAAACCCAGAACACCCGGCCTAACAAGGCTCGGAAAGTAAATCCCATTATCAGTAACAGAATCGGGGAACGCATAGTTAGGGTTCAGATAGAATACCGACGCATTGTCATGCTGCTTCGCAGTAGAGGGATGGAACAGCGATCGATCGAAATGCGAGTCGGCGGAGAAGAAGTCTTCGTCGATCGTTCCCACGCGGGAGAGGTGAAGGAACGGCCGGCGGCGGCGGTGGTGGAGGAGGTGGGAGCGAGGATTGTCCGACGAATCGAGGCGTGATAGAAACGCCTTCAAATTGGGATTTCGGTCGATGAGAGAAGAGAGGTAGTGAGACGCCGTGTGGACATTCGAGTGGAAGGTGAATAGAAGGGACGCGACGAAGAGGAAGATCGTGAGGTTAGCGTAGACTAACGACGCCGCCCGACGAAGGATTTGGCGTGTCGTTGTGAGGCGGATGTTGGGGGCCGGCGGCGGAGGAGGAGGCGGCGGCGGCGGGTTGTCATCGTTTTCCATGGTCTGGTGAATTTGATGAGATTGATTTCTGATTGGTGGGGTTTGGTATTCTTGAGTTTTCTTGGATCTTGGAAATGTGGAGAAGAAGAAAGAAAGCACTCCTTCGATAAAAGGCACTTCTGATTTTTTTTTTTTTTTAATTTTATAGCGTAATAATGTGGGATGTTATCAAAATATAACTGCTAATTAATTGCTAACCACTTTCATATCTATACTAAGCAGACCTAAGGTTGACTGCGTAGTATGGAATTCTTATGTGTTACGTAATAAGAATAGCATAGCAGTCATAAAGACAAGCCATATAACATTCAAAAGGTTCTCCTCTTGTCAGAGAATTTGAAGAATGTAAAGAAGTAAATCACTGAGACTTGTAAAGAAGTTAGAGCATTACTATTATGTAAAAAGATTCATCCACCAAGCCTATGAGATCTTCCTCTGAACACCGCAGAAGTCCTCTCTGGTTGAGGGGCATTGATCGGCGGAGCGCCGATCCTCCACCTTGCAACCATTTTCCGTCTATAATTATCATTGGTCAAGAAGAAAACATCGAACAAGAAAAACAAACAGACCCGATAAGAACGAATGGAAACATGCTTTATAGGATATATATCATCAGATAGTGGTCGAAGGATACATGAAGAGTGGTGTCTTCAGTAGTTGTCTCCCTCCAGAAAGTGGATGCAACACAGTCAAAAAGTAATAGAGATGTCCAGCAATAATTCCCAAAAGATCGGGAAAAATTTCAGAACCAAAGATGACATCTAAGAACAGCATTGCCCATGGAAGATAAAACGCCTGATGGAACGATTTAAAGAAAAAAAAGGCACTATTAAAATTCAAAGCTGGGTTATGTAGTTGCACGCAGTAGGTCGATGTAAATGGAGTACCTTTAGATTAACAAGACCGTACAAGCTGATACTCGCATTTGGATACTCTCTGCTCCATAGATATAGGAGCATGAAAACAAGTGATACTCCTAAGAAAGGGGACCAGAAGAACGGTATTGCAGACAAAACCTATGCAAGCATGGGAAAGTGGAATTTAGGTGGTTGGGTTACAAAGCCACAAACATAATTTGAAGTTGTGAAAACCGAAAAGAAACCAATATAGAGAAAGCTCCGAATAACATCATCCACAAGAAATCAGCTGTGCGTCTTTCGAAAGGTCCCTTTTCAAGTTGAACTCCATACCTCGCTCTATCAAAACAGGTTTAGGAATAACATTAAAAATCCATTTGCATTATGCATGATTCCTTACCAACTGGCCAATGGCAAAGCCTCGAGTGTAAAATGCAAATGAGAAATAATGGAAATAACCAATCTGGAATTAAGGTCACCTACATCATTAAAAGGCGAATCCCGAAACTGATGGAAAACGGTCCAAGGAAAAAGAAGTTCGTAACTAGCCGCCACACCTGAGGATAAGAAGCTGGATGCGTTATATGACACTCTTGCACATATTCACAGCAAAAAAAATATACATCATCGAGTAAACCATTTCACCTGGAAATTAAGGAACGTCAAGTAAGGTAGATATGCTATATAAAAGGGAATTAGCAGACCAATACGGTGTGCGACAGTTAACGCAAGGCATGCCGTCCCATAAGCTTTTGTTATTGGTGGAAGAGATTTATAGTATCTAGTTGGGAAAAAAAAAAGAGGATCTTCATCAAGATAAAGTTAAGATGGAGTGACAAGCGCAAAATATAGAGAAAACCCTTAAGCAGTCAGCAGGCGCTCATGGATTCAGAATTAATAACGACACAAGGCAATACATTCTTTTGGGAACATGCCCTCAACTCTGTAAACAATAAGCACGTCACAAGTCTATACAATAAAACGAGCAGCTTACGAAATACGATATCAGAATCAGATACAAGATAAAGGAAAAGTAATATCAGATACCAATGAGATTTAAGTGTCACATTTTTTGTTATGTATCGAACACAATATCTCCAAACTCCATTTAATTTACGATTTTCATATGCATATAGTCACTTTACACACATGTTGGGCATAGTTTTATATGGGGACAGATATACAGCACCATGACAGGCACAACAAAGCATCGGCAAGCATTTTCGATAGCCACCCATTCTCTGATTAAACTATTTCTTACAGATATCCTCCAAATTGATTAACTACGAAATACTCACGGCAACGAGCTATAACAGATCTCTAGACATTAAATTACAGGTTGTTAACATCAGAAGAACAAATTCCATTTTCCACAATAGACATCTCCCAGAAAACCCGCCCACAAACTATATTAAAATCGCAGCACAGAGCAACGAGGCCCTCAACTAGATACCCAATCCTAAGCTCCTAGCTCACAAATTTCAAACCACATGCACTAATTACAAACACCCAACAAGCACACAAATCCGCGCACAAACAGATAAGAGGGGAAGGGTGGATTTACTCAGCCGGCGAAGACATGTCGCAACTCTAGTCAGCTGATCGGTCGAAAACGCAAGACTCAATGAGAAATCCGAAACCAAGTGCGCTGCAGAAAGTGGCAAATCACTCTATATTTGAGCTGAGAAGACAATTTCGTAGCGGAGAAGACAAAGACTATATTTGAGCTGAGAAGCAATTCAATTGGGCCGTTGTTGAGCCCATTTAAACGGCCTATTAATTGAAAAAGGCCCATTAGCATGAGCAACGTTATCTCAGGCGGCTATTTGTGTTTGAATTTCTCCTGCTACTTCTCTCTCATCAATCATCGCCAGTCACCGCCAAGAAAGAAAGAGACGAACTTGAAAAAAGAAAAAGGTATCAAAAGGAAAAGAAAATGAAGTTGAAGAAGCCCCTCAAGGAGTTGAAGCTTCGAGTTCCAGCTCAAAAATCCCCGATTTCCACATTCCTGTGCTTATTCTGAATCTTCTTGTTGTATTTTCAAGTCTTCTATTATCGTTGTTCTTGCTCATCGTCAGCTAATTTTTTTTTTGTTTTCTGTTTAGGACGGCGAGCGGAACGTTTCACGAGGGGGGTTTGCTATTGAATCAAAATGGGCTTCGATTGGTCTCGGAACAGAACGAATCCGCTGTATGTATTTTCTTCTTTTTTTTTTTTCTGTATCTGCTGTTTTAGCGTTTGGGTAAGTTCCAAATTTCTGGGTTTTGAGCATGGATTTGCTTGTGATATACATGGAAGGTAGTTTCTGCGAATTGATACTTGAAAGTATATTTTCCTTTGGTATTATATCGCCAACATTTTGGTGGGATGCTCGGTTAACTTGACAGAGGTTGGAATCTCCATCTGTGTGCCAAGAACTTAGTGTTGCGGAGCTCACTCAACTTTCCCTATTTTCTTAAGGTTTCGGTTAATTTGCAGCCATCAGAGGCGAGGGAGATTGATCTGCAGTTCTCCTTGGAAGATCTAGAAACCATCAAGGTCATTGGCAAGGGGAGTGGTGGCGTAGTTCAGCTTGTTCGGCATAAATGGGTTGGAAAACTGTTTGCCTTGAAGGTTTGTTCTTCATCAAGTGTTTTCCATTTTACGATTAACATTGACCTTAATATTCATTTGGCTTGGATCGACCCTGGCATCTGACGGCTATGAATGCGCAGATGTATTATGGTTCTACTTTTGTTTGTCACTGAAGTGAATAAGGTGCTTGATACACAGGTTATTCAGATGACCATACAAGAGGAGATCCGCAAACAAATCATCCAAGAGCTTAAAATAAATCAAGCAGCACAATGTCCTCATATTGTTGTTTGCTACCACTCTTTCTATCACAATGGAGCTATATCCCTCGTATTCGAATACATGGATCGAGGTTCCCTAACTGATATCATCAGACAAGTGAAGACGATTCTTGAACCTTACCTGGCTGTTGTTTGTAAGCAAGTAGGTTTTCTTCACTAACGGAAAACTGGACTTACGAAAGATATGCTCTGCTGCCTTGAAACTCATGTTGAATGGTTTTTTTTTTTCTTCAGGTTTTACATGGTCTAGTTTACTTGCACCATGAAAGGCATGTAATCCACAGAGACGTAAAGCCCTCTAACCTGCTTGTCAACCATAAAGGGGAAGTGAAAATTGCAGACTTTGGAGTTAGTGCAATGCTAGCAACTTCTAAGGGAGAAAGGGATACTTTCGTCGGCACTTACAATTACATGGCGGTGAGTGCTTAGTCGGCCTAACTATATATCGTCCATTCTTAGAGATTCGATGTTTCATAGAACCTTCATACATCAGAGACATGGTCATTCTTTGTGTCACTTTTCTCTTCTCTTTAGCCCGAACGAATCAGTGGAGGCACGTATGACTACAAGAGTGACATATGGAGTCTTGGCATGGTGATTCTTGAATGTGCCATAGGACGCTTTCCTTACACAAAATCTGAAGATCAACAAACTGGCCCAACCTTTTATGAGCTCTTACAAGCAATAGTCGGAAATGCGCCACCTTCGGCCCCGCCCGATCAGTTCTCTCCTGAATTCTGTTCGTTTATCTCAGCCTGGTATGTACATGTGTTGGCAATTAGCATCACTACGGACCATTAAAAGCATGCTATTTTATCCCCTACACTGTCTTAAACGGTCAGCAATCATTTGCTCGTCTCTAATACCTTAGCTGATCAATACAAGCAAAAAAAATAAGATAATTCAATGGAACAGAGTAGTGCATATCATTTGCTTGTCTTTGTGTTTCTTATTATTCGATTTCAATCGACGAATGCACACAGTATACAGAAGGATCCTAAAGACAGATCTTCAGCTTTAGACCTGCTGGTTAGTTCTCATTACTCAGAACATATTACATATCTTAGCTTAAAAAACTTCTGCAACTCAACAAATAGTCAGCTATAGCTCATATGCTGTAATCTCAATTGCAGGGACACCCTTTTATCAAGAAGTTCGACGACAAAGACGTCGATCTTGGCAACTTCGTCAGCAGCTTAGAGACGCCGGTAAATTTTACCAGGTTATAAAAATATGTTCCCATTCTTTCATACTGTAATAACTCGAATGACTTGGTTCCCTGGCCATGTTTATGTTTTATTATGTACTCAATGTATAAAGTTACTATAAACATATATCTTAAATCTATCTTCTATATTGTACGGCAACATATTATGGTATCTAGCATTATACTGCAAATGTTAAAAAAAAAGAAAAGAAAAACTAATACGAACCAACCAATGAACTCTTTGCACCGGCCAAAAGGTTTTTTCGATTAAACTACTACCACATGATCACCTTCACCACGCGTCTTTTTCAAAGGTCAGCGAATATATGTATATATATTACACATGGATGAACATGGAGATTAGTTTCACATGGTAACTACGTCGTCTAATTTAATTACCAAGTTAATGATCGGCTTAACGCGATAAATGGATAAGAGTTTATGACATTGATTGCACGTCAATGTCATAAAACCATATCATTAGAAACGGCGGGATATATTCTAATTTCTAGGAAGTATTTCATATCAAGGACAAGGAATATAAAAGAAAAAAGAATATTCAACCATGCATTATTATTTCCATCATCATAATAAAGATTTATCCAAAACTGTCTGAAAATGAAAGTATTTCAGAAATAATGCCATTGGACATGATTTAAATAGATATTCATAAAACCATGGGGTTGTGTAGTATACCTCAGAAACAAATCTGTGGGCCCCAAAAGCTGCAAAGAGATTGAGACGTTAAAGTGCGTAGTTGGCGACCAAGGATCAGATGAGGATGGATAGTCTTCACAACATTAATCTTATCCTTTTGTATTCTTTATTTCCGTTGTACTATGGAGAAGATAAATAAACAAATTCGAACGCAAAATGACGTGTCTTAATGATAACATCCACACAAATCCCAAATAAATCTGTATATATATGCTCCCCCTCCCAACAATAACTTTCATATGCTACAGAAAAACAATTGCTTTTCATTACAAGTTCGAGGCTAAGATCTTATTCATGGATTGCAAAGAGAATGACTTTGGAGAAAAGGGTCTCAAGGGCTCAAAGCAGGGAAATGCTTCACCGATCAAGAACGAAGAGTACGTTGAACCTGTGAAATCGTCTTCGCCAGCCACGTTCTCTTGTTCTTCTTCATCTTCCTACTTATCTTCGTCACAAGATTTGGAAGACGATGCATCGTCGTCGTCGACTAATTCTTCGCATTCAAGCGGCCCTCTTTACGAGTTAAATGATCTCATGGCTCAGCTGCCTATCAAGTAAGCATTATTATGCCACGCCATCATCCTCTTTCTTTTCAATTTTTTTTTTTAAAATTTTAATTTATTTTATCATCGTAGTAATGATGAAGTTGTGTGTAACTAGGAGGGGTCTTTCCAAGTACTACAATGGGAAATCACAAACATTCACATCTCTAACAGACGTTGAGAGTGTTGAAGATCTTGCAAAGAAAGATGAAGGGTACAACAACAGTAGCTATAGCAGGAGAATGAAATCGTGCAAGAGCTTTGGGGGCAGTTCGAATTCGAAGCATCATCGTAAACTTGGCCCGAAGGCAACGATAAACAAAGAGGGCAACTGCAAAAGATCTGTTTCGCATTCAATGGCTGCCAAGTTGTGGATTCTGTAAATACAATAGTTCTTGATTTTTTTCTCGTTCGACTCGGAAGAGAAACTCACGGAGGGTTCATAGTTTTGGTAGGTTTTTTTGTAACAAGAGATGTGGAGAAGCAGATAATTTAGTAGCCAGTACTTGGATAGACATGATGAGTATAACCGAAAAAGGGAAAAAGAAAAGATGGCAGTTTCATCTTTCAAACAATTTCATGCTTACAAGCCAAAGTTTTGATTTGAGACGCCGAGGATGAGTTCAAATCTTGTACACTGGGGTGATGCCAAGCAGATGAAAGCACTTCCTCATTACAGTAGCTGTCGCCTCGCACAACAAGAGCCTGCTCGTCTCCTCGGCTGAGCCAACAACCTAAATTGGATTTAGATGCACCGATTTATTACAGTTTATTAGCGATCGATCTTAAGTTGTATGTATTTGGCTGATAAGCTCTACCTGGCAGTTGGTGTAGAATCTTGTGAAGTCTTCGGACAAATTGTAAAGATATTCACACAAGATGTTGGGTAGAAGGTTGGTGCAGGCCTCCTCAACGATCTGAAATAGAAAGAGTGTGCTCATTGTAACATAGAATCGAATGTTCAGGAAATACAGTATTGGACTATCGCATCGTACCTCTGGGAACTGAAGCAAATGAAGTCCCAAGACCCGTTCATCTGGATGAGCTAAGTTTACAGTACCACTCTGCATGATACGTTGAACGATGTAGTAAACGAAAGGCTAGTTGATCGTCATCTTGTTAGAAAGCAGTGATATGTGTACGTTCGGGTGATTGTAAAGGTGTTTATACAACACGTGTTTGTCTACCTTCTTTAATTCTTCTACATCTTTGCCCGATTTCCTGATGATTGAGCAGATTCGAGCATGAGCATATAGCAAATACACAGCAGTGTTTCCCTGGTTAGAAAACAAGGCGAAGTTTAGTTGAGAACTACTGGGAATTGAGTTTGACATATTGAAAGGTAATCACCTTGTCGCTAAGCATCTGGTCGTAACTGAATGTGTAATTTGTGGTTCTATTGTTCTTCAGGTCAGCGTACCTATGGAGCAAAGAATCATAAGTTGTCTACTCAATAGGACGCAGGCAAAATGCCCCCAACAATTACCAGACAGTTGGTGAATGCGTGCAATGATGCAACAAGGTGAGGGATTACTATAATATTATACAAGGGTGGCATCTTACTTGACGGCTCCATAACCTATGGCTTCAGCAGTTTTCTCAAGCTCTTCTGCAGTCCATGCTTCGGACTTCCCTGCTCAGAATATTTCAATTTTAGCGTCAACCACGACAGCAAGAGGTCTATTTTTTTCGCAATGGCTGAAGGGGTTTGCAGAATGATAATCTATACCCTAACTAAACTCTACCTCTTTGGATCAAAGTCTGCTTGCATCGATTTTTGGCTTCATCGAGTAAATCAACTAACTTGACCGTCTCGGTACTGCGAGTTCGAAACCGTTTACCATCTTCTCCAAGAACAAGCCCAAAGCCAACATGGCTTGCTTTTGGGTACTTGTTGTCCTCAGTTGGCAACCAACCAGCTCGTTTAGCTGACTGGGCCACATGCGACAATAAAGATTTTGACTTTAGATCTCAGCACAGAGAACATATTTAATACAGGAAAACCAAGTATAATTCACCTTCTTCATAGACAGAACAAAGAGAACTTACAGTGAAGACCATCTCAAAGTGCTCCCGCTGGCCAACATCAGTAACATATATAATCCACTCTGCTTTTTCCTCATTAATTCGATACCTATGCATAACAAATGAAAAAATACTTTGTACTGCATAAAACGCAAACCACCCAACGTATCATTAAAGGAAAAAGATCAGAGTCTACCATAAAGCAGCAAGATCAGTGGAAGCATAGTTGAAGCCACCATCCTTCTTGACAACAATGAGAGGTATATTTTTTCCTTCAATAAAGATTACCCTAGCACCTTCGCTTTCTTCAATCAATGCCTTTTCATTCAACAAAGCCAAAGTTCCAGGAATATATGGGTTGTAAAAGCTCTCTCCCTGGATACATGAAAGAACCACACAATTTTACAACATTTCCTTTTTCTTCAGATTACTTCTAGTAGGTTGTGATTCTTGAGGCTAGTAACTGGCTTCGGACAGAATAAAACCTAACTTAGCTAATGGCCATCTCATAAACATTAGGTAGTTATACAATAAATTTTTCGTCAACTTATTTAAGTTGTCTGCGTGTGCTGTTCACATTGCACATATAGAACACCGCATCCTAAAGATATGATATGGAAATGCATCTAGTTTAACTGTTCTAAGTTTCTCAAGTCGATAATGAAGAGCTACCTTTTCCTCCAAGTGAACTCCAAGACGCTGATAGACTTTCTGATATCCGTTTCGGCTAATTTCACATATTTCGGCCCAAGCCTTTCTATATCTCTCTTCCCCACCCTAACAGAACAAAAATTAATACAGAAACTGACTGAACAAATAAATACATAAGTTAAGTTTGCTAGCTGAATGCTGTGTTTCATTAATAAAAATTTGAACTGTGGCAGTACGAATGATTTAGGTCATCTTACCTGAAGACTGACCACTGCTTTTTGGGCTCTCTCCTTGAATTCAGGATCACTGTCAAATCTTTGTTTTGAAGCCTTGTAAAATGTCTGAAGAGAAAGGAAACCTTAGTCCTTTTGCATGGCATTGGGCAGTCACAAGGTGCAGAACAAATTGGATCATTGTTACCATGCGGAATCAAATACAGCAAAAAATGGAGATTTTCAACCATTCATTCACAAAAATTATGTGACATTTACAAACATTAGGTCAAACTTCACACCACTTGTCATTGCTAATGCTTTAAGCTTTGTCAGAGTAACCAACTGAACAAATAATATGTATATGAGAATTTCAAACCTCAAGATCGCCAATTGCCTGATCGCTTGAAACCTCGCCTGATGGAAACTTCTCAAAAAGGTACTCAATCAACATGCCAAACTGCAGAACAAATACTTTGATTAGAAGAAAGAATTACAAAATTGGAAACAAATTGAGAAAATAACACTTCCATTAATGCCAAACTACAGACGATGATACATGATGAAGCAATTTCTACTTTTAAAAGATACCGCTAGATTTCTCCAAAGAAATTGATATAAGATTCCATGAATATGAAGTACTTCTATGCCTTAAATGATAGCTAAAGTTAAAGCGAACTAAATGCAGAGAGCATGATATGATTATGATAACATTTACCTGAGTTCCCCAGTCACCAACATGGTTCCTTCGAAGAACGTCAACATTTGAGTATTCTAACATCCGTGCAAGTGTATCTCCAATAATTGTTGACCTTAAATGACCAACATGCATCTCTTTTGCTATGTTTGGTGACGAAAAGTCTACCACAGCTTTCTTAACAGAAAGCTCAGGTGCCCAAGTTTCAATACCATTGACAAGCATCTTTTGGATACTCTACAAGAACAGAAGTTTTACTTGAGTAGGAGACATATAGATCTAATGATTGCCCAAACATAGAAGAAAATGAAACATACCTTTGCCATCCAATCGCTTGATAGCACAACATTGACAAAACCAGGCCCAGCTATACTGCATGATTCTACCATCTCTGACTGAGGAAGATTTTTCATGATGGCCTGATAACGAGGGGAAAAAAGAAGACACAGTGTAAGTTTACTACTGTTACCTGGAAATTCTCATCCAGATATAGAAAGAACAAACAAAAGCGTTGCACAAATCTAAGACAATAATACATACCTGTCCTATAGGTTGAGGACCTTTGAATTCGGTGCTTTTGCCCTTAACTTTCGACCATAATCCCATAGCGTTGTTGCTGCACCAAATAAAAGAGTACTCTCGTATTAGGAAACAACATTTGTTGCAGGGTCCATATGTTCATGAATCTTGGTAGTTTCTAAAACTAGCACTACCATTCTCATTTTGCTTGGAGTTACGGATACACTTTCATTGTAATATGAACTTCCATACCATTGATAATCCCCAAATTTAGCATTTTGACAAGGGGCAATCGCAGGCTGAACATCAGCCTGATCAGGAATTGTTGTCCGCAAGGACTCCTCAAACAATTTTGCTAGTTGTTGCTTAAGACTCCCTGCTTTCTCCATTTCCTGATTAAGACATGCACCAAATTCAGTTCCTAAAGCTACAACGAGGTCTAGAATTTTCCTATCCTGGCGCAAACTTTTTCATTAACAAACAGTTACCTCTCAGTAAACTGAATTGGGTTAATTTTCCCAATCCACGTGAAATAGAACAATTTCAATAACTCCAGAGGAATTAAAAATGCAAAAATTGGCAGTAACACAACGAAATACACATACAGACAACTAGAAGGGAATTCTCTGAGCTTACAGGAGCCATGGTGGACATCAATTGCGACTTTATAACAGCAGACAAGGTCCTAACAGATTTTGCTCGCGCAATACCTGTCTAGTGACAAACCAGCAGGTAAATCATCCAAACACAAACGGCAACAACACATCTAAATACAAATTGGACGACACCATAAACCCCACAACGTTCCAATTCCGATAAATCTAAAAAAAAAATCCTCCTACAACAAGTCCATAAAAATGAACTAAATGCATAATTCAAATAAAAAACGCGATTAAAAGAGAGAGAGGTTACAAGCAGGCTTGAGAGCCGGCGAGCAGCTGTAGTTAAATAGCGGCGGCGGCGGCAGAAATATTGGTCGGCAGCTCATTTGAACTGCTGCGTGTGGATTAGGCTTTTATATACGATAAGAAAAAAAATGGTTCCTTTAGGTTTATAACTATATTGGGCTCCTCGTCCTCCATGCAAGTAAGTCATCATATCCGTCCAAACCGCAAGTTACGGGCTACACGGGTTGGATCATGGTAATCGAAGTTTTTCATCCACGGGTCGGGTCGAACTACTATTTAAATAAAAATAGTAAATTAAAAGTAAAATAAAATATCTCCCACCGTTCTTATCCATTCTACTGCTGGCCCATTGGATCTCGGTCAGGTTCACGGTAGTATTTTATTTTCCTCTATAAAAACAGCCGATATCATATTCATAGAGCAAGCAAACAAAAGAAAATCACACCATGAAGAACGGCGGCAAAAATTCCAACGGCAAATCGAACGGCCCCGAGACCCGAAAGGACCGCAAATCGGGTACGGGCACGATCGGATCGCCGAAGAAAGGAGGACACGGCGGCAAATTCACGTGGGCCGGCGACGGTTACTCACGGTCGGAGCTCGGCGGAGCCGATAAGGAGGCGATCGACGTGAACGACCCTAACTACGAGGATCCACCCCAGGCTAATACGAACGTCGCTCAGTGATCGAAGCGAATGATTAGATATCTGTTCACCCTTCGCAAATTTGTTTCTTGATGATGATGATGATGTTGGCTGTAAATTCTCGCGAGGTCTGAGATCTGTGGTCTATTACACGGATCGCCAATAAAAGTTGTAAGATCGTTGTTGATGTTGTAATGATAGTCTTTGCCTTCTTATCATCTGGGCTCTGTTTGCATGGACGGCGAAGAAGCAAAGGTTCAATCTTGTTTTATTAATACATTACAGCTTAGGTTAAAGGTTGTACCCTAATGGAGGAAACAACAA
Source organism: Craterostigma plantagineum (assembly GCA_027422505.1). NCBI lineage: Eukaryota > Viridiplantae > Streptophyta > Magnoliopsida > Lamiales > Linderniaceae > Craterostigma > Craterostigma plantagineum. The sequence goes on along the minus strand of JAPQWV010000033.1, from coordinate 19,309 downwards.
TGCTTCGTTTCATGTCAGTTCGCCATTGAGACACAGAGAAGCTTGTCTGATAACTCTAGAAGCTCTCCATATTTCATGCTGTACGGACTGCCATGAACCTGCAGTTTTTAGCTTCTTCGCCTCCTCGATTGCGTCCTCTATCCCGGGAAATGACTTGGACCCATAATCGTTGTGCTTCGATGGTGCGTATATCTGCAATAAAAAGCAGCAGATGCTTGACCAAAGCTCAACTCAATGTATATATGCATAAACAAGACTAAATTGATCTAAATCTATTACCAGGTGCTTGTACCACGATCTTCCCGACAGCCCGTCCCTGTCTAAGAACGCACGCTCGGCCATCATTAATCGGTCGTTCAAAACTCTGACTTTCTTCGTTCGGTCTTTGGATTTTGGTTTCCAGCTTATGATACCTTCAAGGGACTGTCAAAATGAAGTTTTCATTGCTCACATATTCATCACTTAGAGATCCACCTAATATGATTAGTATCTCAATTACAGATAAGTTTATTTACCTTTATCTCATCGTTAATCTTCGTGGCTGCTTTCTTTAGCTCCTTTATAGACTTCATCAGAGGATCTAGTTTCACGCCACGATCAGACACTTTACTCATCAGCTCTTCCGCGTTTTTCTGTTTTGCGGGGAAATCGTAAATTTGGCTGTCTACTCTCTCGCATGCTGAAAGAAATGCAATTATGTGGACACACACCTGAAGCTCTTGAGCATAAGTCAGATAGTTGAAAGGTAGAATCTCATCATCTGCAAGTTTGAGTGCGAGCAATCCCCACATAGTTGTCACTGTTTCACATGAAAAGATATCAATGATTGTTTACGACTCACTACTTAAACTACTACAATAGATTCTTGTAATAGTATGAAGAGCCAGGAAAATGCAGCACATACTTGCCACATGCCTCTGAAACTGTGGATCACCAAAGTTCTTCATCCATATGAAGTCGTCGTACATCGAGTGATACACTGGATAATCTGCAAAAAAATGACAGCACAATGATTTCTCATGTAAATCTCGGATTGGGTTGTCTGAATTTTCGTTACAAAGAGAGTATACCGTCTCCAAACGTCAAATCAGCTGAAGGAACACCGATGTGTTGTACAAAGGCTGCATAATCTGATGCTCCACCTCCTAATCTCCCGATCTTCAAGCACATGAATAGAATATCATTTACAGCATCACCTCACTATTCAGAGACGAATTATCCAGAATATGTACCTCAGGGTTCTTCATGGAACCAACCCATGAATCATATATTGTCTGGGATGAGTTATCAGGATCAGCTACCTTGAGGAGATGACGGAGAGAGTATCAGACGAACATCAAATAATGACTAAAAGACTATATTTCATTAAAGATGGTATATTTGTCACCAATATGCATTGCATTAACACATATGAGTACCATATACCTGCTTAGCAGCTTCTATTAGCAGCCCATCAAGCTGTGGAGTAGAAGAAGCTATAAATCCCGCCCCTGCAACTGCGACGTCAACGTTCAAGTAAGCTACAGCCCTGGAGGACAGCATCTCACGGTTGTCTTCAACCCATTCGGTTGATCCCACCTGTAATAGAACTCATTCTTTGTTACTGCTTTAACAAGGGCTATATATGATAGATTGAAATCTTGAAGTTAGAACGAGATATACCAGGCCATATTCTTCAGCGTCCCAATTGCAAAATACTATCGTTCGCCTTGGTCTCCACCCCTTCAGGTGAAGCTTCGACAGCCTTCCTGCAACCTATGTTTCATCACAGCTTCAGTTATGTCAAAGAATACGCTCGCTTGTAGTTGTAAGATGACTCATTACCTCTAGTAGACATGCAGTGCCACTGTTGGGATCAGCCGCTCCAAAGGTCCATGCGTCCCGATGATTGCCCAGAAGGACATATCTGATTATAATAATAAGTAATTTAGCGAGTAAGAAGTGTGAACTGTCTAACATAACCTTTTTTTTCTGGCATAGCCTCAATTTTTTAAGAAAAAGGAAGTACCTGTCGGGTTCGTCTGCTCCTTCTATGATCCCAATTACATTTTCAATTTTGCTTATCACTTGTTTCCCCTGCAAAGGTAATTACCAGAAGTCTAGAACAAGGGATGTAATGAAAAGGTTCCAATGAATCAAAGCAGGTGATAATCCATGAAATCAAACCAACGACCTCACACGCTAACCTGGTAAGTCAAGTTCAAAACACCAGGTCCTGGTCCAACCCTATAAACCGCAGCATCCTTCCCTCCCTGCCAATCAGTGGCCGCCACCTGGCCCCCAATCGACCTCATGATAAAATCCCCATCAGCGCCAGAAATTGGCAAAGAAGGTATCAATGGCACATCCCCACTTTTCTCAATTTCATCCTCCGAAATCCTCTCACAATCCTCATCGCTGGGCCAACCCGGCGTGGTCGGGTCGCCCGTCCCTTTGTACAGTGAACCCACCTGAACACCACTCGGAGGCAACCACTTGCCGTCAGGGAACCACTTTGCATCCTTGTCTCCACCGCCACCGTAGTCTTTCTTGTCTGAGAAAATCAGCACACCTATTGCACCTGCATCGTAAGCATTCCCTACTATGTCCCCTCTATAGATCTTTCCATACCTAAAGTGTTCACATCATGGGCTGTGGGTAAAGGTTTTGACTATGAATCAAATCGAGCTTAGACTGACATAACAGAGCACGTAGACCGCTTAATAAAAGAGCTTGATATTCTCATAAAGATATAGCTCAACTTGAAGTAGTCATTTTGTCGAACAGGTAGTGCAAGTTGCCTCTAACTGAACCAGACAAAACTTTAAGCAATTTGAGTCTGGTTTAATCGAACAGTTAACGCTCAAGTGAATATATACCTCGCCAATGCAACGTTGCCCGTGACGTTGACTCCCATCTCCTTCAAGACGGCGTAGTCCTCAACGCGGCCGTAGTTCACGTAAACGACGGGTCCCACAGCCGTGCCGGACTTCGCATACGCGTGGAAAGTGGGCTCCACCTCCCCCGCCACGTCGGCGTACGGATCGTTCCTGTAAACATCCTGCTCGAGGGCGAACTCGATGGGCTCGTGGCGAGGCTGCGGCGTGAGTATCAAGGAGCGAGAAACGGGGTAAGTGAGCGCCGTGTGGTACGCCGCCACGTGCGACGGTATGCCGTAGGAAGTAAGGGTGCTTCGGACGTAGGCCGCAGCTTCGGCGTTAGCCTCGGAGCCGGCCAGGTGCGGGCGGCGCGTGAGCACGTAGAGGTGGTTCGAGATGGATCCGTTGTCCGACGCGGAGCCGGATAGGAAGTGGCCGTGATAGAAACGCTTCGAAGGAATCGATAAGGAAACTATGGAAAGCGAAGTGACAAGCGTAATCATGAAGCTTCCGATTCTTGTTTTGATCATGATTGGAGAATTGAATGGAATCTTTCGGCGGATACCTCGATCGATCGAAGCTCTGTAGTAACAGTGGTGCTTGTGCGTGTAGCAGATGAGTCAAGTCTTCAGTGTCTTTAACTTTATACACTGTGAGTGTGAGAGTGACTAAGCATTGAGAGAGAGAGAGAGAGAGAGAGAATTTTGCATGAATTTAATACTAACGTATTCGAATTATTCCTTCCGAAAAAAAAAACGTATTCGAATTATTAAATTAAATGACGTTATATCTTCTAATATATATATATATATATTGATAATGTAGTGGGTAATGACAGACATCAATCGCACTACGTCGCTGAATTGTCGTAGAAAGATGAAAAAATCGAACCCAACTTTACATGACCGATCCTATATTGTGTGGTATCAGTGATACATAAATATACTACTATTATTTTTTATATATTGAAATATTTTTACGAAATTCGGGCTGGGCTGCATGTCAATATGGGCTGTGCAAATCCATCAAAACGTATAGTGCCTTAATTAGTAGACGGCCACCTTTCAAGTATTTCCTTTACAAAAATGTGGACCCTATCTTTCGAAAACAATTAGCAATGCCACTTGCAATTTGCAACATGTAGTGTGTTATTTTATTACGTGATTTTGCAGCATATGGGACAGCGCATGAGGTGCTAGATGGATAATAAAAAATAATGAAAACAAATAAATAAATAACAAATTATGACATGTTATTTGGCAAATCTGCCAGCACACTGACAACTAATTTTATACTATGCCTTTTAATTCATGACGTGGTCTAAGTCTTACATGGACCACTACTAAAAATTATTATTGAATCTCAAGGTATCTTTAAGTAATATTCCTTATGAAGATGGTACATTCAATTAATTTATTCTTTTAATTAAAGAGTAATTATGATTCAGCCCCCATTCAAGTTTAAAAATCGAGTTCAGCCCCTGTCAGAAAAAATAATTAATTTTAAGGACCCGATTTCTCATACACTTAATCGGTCTGCGGTACCACTTATTTGTTCTGTAGTACCACATAATTGTTCTGCAGTTCCACTTAATTGTTCTGCAGTACCACTTCATTTTTTCTGCGGTAAAAATGAAGTGATACTGCAGAACAAAAGAAGTGGTATTGCAGAACAATTATGTGGTACTGCATAACAAAGAAGTGGTACTACAGAACAAATAAGTAGTATCACAGACCGATGAAGTGGTATGAGAAATCGGATCCTTAAAACTTCTGACAGGGCTGAACTCGATTTTAAACTTATATTGGTGCTGGCCCCTTAATTAAATGTCGGTAAATGCAGAAATATGCGAATTATTTATTACTCCATCAATGACATTAATTAACGCGGGCACAAACAATTAATTGTATTAAAAAATGTAAAAAGAAAATTTCAAAATTGCCCTAATCGGCGAATCCAAGCCTCCTCGCACGTGCGAACTGTATCGTTGTCGTCATCTTCATTCGTCAATTCATCTTCATACTATTATTATGTACATATATATATATACACACATCTCTCTTTCTCTCTCTGACCAATCTCTCCCTTTGATTTGATTCAAATCTTACTATCCTAGCTGCCGTGATTTTCCTTTTTTCCCTCTCAAAACATCTTATACTCCTCTTACCTTTTCCATTTCTTCTTTCTCTCCCTCTCTCTGCTGTGGCTTTGTCGCTTATCGTGTTGTCCATGGAAGCTGGAATCTGAGAGTGAAAGGGGAAGATACAGCATTCTTAATTTTGTCGGGGAAGTTGAACGTGCATTTATAAGGAAATGTCAGCTTTTGATTCGTTAGACGCGGTTTTGTTCGCCGCCAGCAGAGCTTGTTGTACTCCTATTGCCGTCTTTATTCAGATCCAGGTTCAGTTTTATTTCGGTTTACAGATTTTAGCTTAGATTTAATGTTTACTTGGAATTATCCGTCGTGATAGTTCGAGTAGGTATCTGACTCGGAGATAGATATAGAGAGAAAAAGTTGGAATTTAGTTTGACTCGGCTTTTGCTAAATTTAGGAGGGTAAAAAAAACTAAAACTTGTAAACCCTGATGCAGGGATTTGCCATTTGCTTAGTTCTTGCGCTTGGTTGGGCTTGTGCTTCATACGTCAGGTATTGAGAAGGGTGGCACGAATCTTAGCTTTGTGCTGATTCAGTTTTTATCTCTTCTAATTCTCGTAATAAAAGGGAGTGTATACAGGAATAGGGAGATCAGACAAATGCACGAAAGCATCAAGGGCGGCAATAGCTTAGCTTTCTTGTATCACGATATCCATGATATGGAGCATTCGAATCAGATCAAATTGCCTAGGGTTTCAGTTGTGATGCCTTTGAAGGGATTCGGGGAACATAACTTACATAACTGGAGAAGCCAGGTGAGGCCATTTTGCAGTTCTTAATGCTTGTCCAAATAGGTTGTAAACTTATGCTATATGCTATTCAGAATTAGTGCAATATTCTGCCTTGAATGGGCAGAAAGGGCATATGCTAGATTGTTTCTTTTATCCTGGGTCCACTTTGGTTATTTGAAATAAATTGTCCCCTTATTACATTATCTTCTGTTTTCTGTTGGGACATGCAATCAGAAATGTAGGTGGCTTTTTCAGCCTTCTTCATGCATTCATGTAACCGTTACCATGGCTGTCCATTTCTTGAAGATGGAAAGATTGTAAAATGTCGATTTTAATATTGCTTTATTCATGAAATGCTCCAGATTACATCTTTATATGGCGGTCCTGTAGAGTTTCTTTTTGTGGTTGAAAGTACCGAAGACCCTGCTTACCATGCTGTGTCCCAGCTGCTGAAGGATTTTGAGGTCTGTTGTTTTCTTCTTGTCTGCTCTTCTGTTTCAAAAGGTCTACGTTTATTGTCTGCCTTTTTGAGGATTTTCATTTTTTTGTCATGGAATTCGTGATATACTCACATATATGGGCTTATGCGTTGTTGATTTGGAAGATGAGAAAAGTGCTTCAAAATAAAATGCTAACATATTCTTCCCTTGGATGAGGATATCTAAGGGAAAATAGAATTACACACACCAATTTGCCAGCATGTTTGATGGTATCTATCTTATGAAACCATGCAGGACGGGATTGAAGCCAAAGTCATAGTAGCTGGTTTGTCGACCACTTGCAGCCAGAAGATTCACAATCAGTTGGTATACACATTTTTCATGCTCATATCATTTGGCTACCTATGCACTTATGCTCTGTCTGAAATTACTTGCACAATAGGACCGCTTCATTATTTTTTCAGTGTTGGGAAATTGGTAGAAAATCGTATTTTGTTGTTCCCCAGGTTTTGTTCGCCGTATAATGCATCCGTTGTTCGTTTTTCAGGTTGGGGTAGATAACATGCATGAAAAGAGCAAATATGTCTTGTTTCTAGACGATGATGTCAGGTTACATCCTGGGTCAATAGGAGCGCTAACAGCTGAAATGGAGAAAAATCCTGATGTTAGTCCTTTATTAGCTGCATTCGTCCATTTACTTTTTCGTTGGCTGTCTTAAACTTAGACTCTGTAACAGAATAACTCTCTTTTCTTCTCTACAGATATTTATTCAAACAGGATATCCTCTTGATTTGCCATCGGGAAGTTTGGGAAGCTACTGCATATATGAATATCACATGGTAGTTGCTTCACATTTCTTTGTTGACAATTTTCTCCTTCCATTTCTCTAAACAAGTTGTGTTTCTTTGACGAGTACTTTCTCCAATTGATTGACCAAACACTGAATGCAGAACTGAGTACACCCTTGCTCTCCATGTCACTCGTTGTCTTGTCTTTTTCTTGATGTTATGACATCTAATATGTACAGCCTTGTTCTATGGGATTTGCCACTGGTGGAAAAACCTTCTTTCTATGGGGAGGATGCATGATGGTGAGCACTTTTTCCGCTTAATAAAAATATTCTTGTCACTTTCCTAGGTCCTTCATGTAAAAAATTGCTAATTGCAGATGCATGCAGATGATTTCAGAAATGATCGTCATGGCCTCGTCTCACAACTTCGAGATGGAGGCTACTCAGATGACATGACTCTTGCAGCTATATCAGGTAATAACTTCAGTTAAATCCCATATCTAAACCACACAGCAAACTAATGTGCAGTCCATATTCTCTCAAGCAAGCAAACTAATGTTTGTCATTCCTTCTCCAGGGGCTCACAAAAGACTCATATCATCACCACCAGTTGCAGTTTTCCCTCATCCACTTGCTACCGATCTCAACTTTGGCAGGTCCTTTACACTACATTGTAACAATATTTTCGGTTATTTTTTCCTATCTACTTATCGTTCTTACATATGTTCCTACCGGCATGTATAGGTACTGGAATTACTTGAGAAAACAAACCTTTGTGTTGGAGTCATACACGACAAAGGTGAACTGGATTATGAACGGGCTTTATTCTCTTCGCACTGTTACTTATCTTGGGGATTCGTCGCCCCATATATTATGTCTGCAATACACGTGGCAGCAGCTTTGAGGTTGTATTACAAAGGGTCCTCCTTCGGTGAAGCAACTGTCACTAGCACTGGTGAGTCTACCAATGCAATAAATACTCCATTAAAAATCCTTAAAAAAAAAAAAAAACGAAGCTTATACTATTTGCCTCGCCTCTTTAAGGGTTGAGTCTGGTCACAGGCCTTGCAACTTGTACGTTCATCGAACTTCTCTCCATGTGGAACTTGACTAGAATCGAGGTCGAGCTTTGCAATATGTTATCGCCAGAGGCTTCCCCGTTATCACTTGCATCTTATAACTGGTTTCTGGTGAGTACACACAAGCATAACCCATTTGTCAACTAATTTAGTTTCTCAAATAAATGGATTTCGATCTTACCATGGAAACCAGGTGTTTATTGCATTGATTGTCGATAATTTTCTGTATCCTATATCTGCAATGAGATCGCACTTGTCCCAATCCATCGACTGGTCGGGCATAAGATACCATCTCAAGGATGGAAAGATAAGCCAGGTGAGTTTCAGCTCCATCTCAAACACATCCATACCGAATTTCAACATGACATTGAAATGCTATTACGCATGAGTTTTTGTTTTTATTCGTGCAATTTTCGAAATAATGCAGATTGATAGAAGCAAAGGTAAGGGGCCTAAATACACGGATCTGGGAGGGAAGCATGTGTATGGGAAGAAAGGAGCCATCAACAACAAGTATTCTTTCCTTCTATCATTGTCCAAAAATCTTGGGCTGTGGAGACAACCTAAGAAGTACGATGTATAGAGATAAAGAACAAAAGAATTATGCTATGTGTTACTCACTCATGATTGATGATGATGATTCTTTTAGTTTAGTCCATTCTTACTTCATTTTTAATTGGAGCTAAGCTGAGCTGACTCTGCTTTGTAACTCTATTTTCGATTTGTTTGTTGTAATAAGTTGATATTCATTGTTCAGACTTACCCTAATGTAGAACAGATTGTTGTCTTCGTACCAATGTCCTTTTTTTTTAAAATCACGATGAAGTTGCATCCACTTTATCTACTTGTGATACTATTTGAAATTTTGGGATCGTTTATGTTCATATTCCCATTAAATTGGTCAAAATGGGTTTATTGGTGACTTTGTGTCGAAGATGAAATTCATAAAAAAATAAATAAAGAAATTCAAGGGGATTTTTTCGGTTATTGACATTTTCTGTGTTATTATGAATAAAATAAACGAAACGTAGTATCTATACTAATCTATTATTATTAGAGTAGAAACTCAATGAGAACGAAAGTTTGACATTCATGCAGAAATTATGGAACTATAAGCTAAATTAATTGTTATTATAGTAAATATTATATATATGGAATTTGTCCAATATATAAAGATAATAATATATGTGTTCCCAAAGGACCATTTTCCCCACTTTCTTCTTTGTGTTGATTAATTGAAGGAAAAAAGGGACATCACATCAAAATATGGATGATTCCTTGGCTCCGCCTTCTTCTCTTCACGAAGATTCGGCGGCCGACGGCGAATCGACGGCGGTGATAGACCTCACCAGTTGTCAATTACACGACCTCGACTCCGTCGAGCTGCCACCTAATCTCACCGAGCTAGACCTGACGGCTAACCGATTAACGGTGTTAGATCCTCGAATCTCGCATCTCTCATATCTCAAGAAGCTCTCTTTCCGCCAGAACCTTCTTAAAGACGACGCCGTCATGCCACTGTCCGCGTGGCACTCGATATCAGCTCTTCAAGTAATCAACACTACTCAAACAAAGATTGTTTTTTTTTTCCTTCTTTTCTTCACATGCTCTAGCTTGCTGTATTAAGTGGCTTTGGTTGAATAAAAGCCGTCCCTTTATTGTTATCGTATTTAGATCTGGAACATACGGGTATTAGCTCTTGTCTACGCGTGCTGTCTTGAGCCTGAGTTGATTCATGTTGTGATATTTAAAGTGGAACGTGAAGTACATTGAATTTTGTTGTTGCTGATGATTGAGTTTGTTAGTAGCTGTAATCAAATAACTATGAGTGGAAGCTCATATGCTTGAAAATCACCATCCTTTGCCACTGTATATTATCACCTAGATATTCGTTGTTTGTCCGTCTGTATCTTATGACACTATATGAATGATGTTTCAGTTTGTTATATGTCGTATAATTAGATGCCAAGAGATTTTTCTTACCTTTTTCCCAGGAACTTGTCCTAAGGGATAATCAGCTGAAGAAAATTCCTGATGTTAGCATATTCACGGCACTTCTTGTCTTTGATGTTTCATTCAATGAGATTTCTTCACTTAACGGGCTATCGAAGGCCTCAGCTACTCTCAAAGAACTTTACGTTTCTAAAAATGAAGTGACCAAGATGGAGGAGATTGAGCACTTCCATGATCTTAATATTCTCGAGCTGGGTTCCAACAGGCTAAGGGTCCGTTCTTTCCCCCACCCCCATCTCTCTCGTCATTGGTCATAGCAGTTATGAATTCACTAACAAATATGACTTAAACCTTATTATTATCCATACTTCATAGATGAAAATGACTAATAATGCATCAATGGTGCCATTAATTACTATTAGGAGTTGTTATCAATGAGTGCTAGTAACCTCACACCTCCATTGATATTAGGATTGCCAGCGATATTCAAGGATGAGTGATCAGTAGTGTTCTTTATCTTATGCATCACGATTGGTAATTCGCAGCTAAAGAAATATCTTGCCGGCATTTATGATGCTACTTTTCATCATCAGGTTATGGAGAACCTGCATAATTTATCAAAATTGCAAGAGTTGTGGCTTGGACGAAACCGTATCCGTGTAATTGACCTTTGCGGGCTTAAATGCATTAAGAAGCTCAGCCTTCAAAGCAATCGATTGACTTCCATGGTTGGGCTGGAGGTAAAGTAACTTCTTTTATCAGTTGCAGTTTTTTTTTTAAACTCCAACTTTACCATTCAATTTTCTGTTCCAAATTCGTGTTTTTTTTACAAATCATGCAGGAATGTGTTGCATTAGAGGAACTCTACTTGAGCCACAATGGTATTGCAAAAATGGAGGGGTTGTCAACTCTTGTCAATCTTCGCGTTTTGGATGTCTCATCGAATAAGATTACAGAGATCACCGACATCCAAAACTTGACGAAGTATTAGCTTAACTACTTCATTAATCACTTGTTTTAGCTCTAAATTAGTTTATACCCTTCCCATTAACTATAATTACTTTCCTGCAGCTTAGAGGACCTTTGGCTTAACGATAACCAAATAGCATCACTTGAAAACATAGAAGAAGCAGTTTCGGGTTCCAAAGAGAAGCTCACTACCATATACCTCGAGCGCAATCCATGTGTATGTATTATGCTTGTCTTACTTTCTTTAATCACCCCAAGCATATGGACCAATATCATACCATTAGACTGTTTTTTCGTGTATGTAACTTGTCATATTCTCATGGTCTGTTCGATATTGCAGGCGAAATCTCAAAGCTATATTGCTTCCCTGAGGCAGCTATTCCCAAACATTGAGCAGATTGACTCTGAGGTTTTGCTTAGAGGGGTTCTTTTTTTTTTTCATGTAGTTGTCTTCTTTCTTGTGAAAGGGGTTCCTTAAGGTTATATTTTGTTTAATTGGAGCCCATCTTACGGTGATGATCGAATTGGAATGTAAGAAGTCTGATATTTGGCCTTTTTGTCATATCCTTTAGCATTTAATGAAGCAGAAGTGTCGTCACAATTCTATCAAGATAAGTCTATAAAGTTAGTAAGGGGAATTTTCTCCGTAAAAGGGAGTTTCTCCGCCGGAAATTGAGAAAATGGATCTAAACAAGATCCATTGCTTCGGTTGGGCTCTCTCTGTAGACAACTACGACAAAGAATACTATTAGAATCTGAAACTCGGGTCGACATCCATTGCCCACGCGAATTTCGCAAGGAGAGACTTGTTAAACATCTGCATTTATTACCAAATCGTCAGAAGTATGTGACAACTATTAAGAAACGAGAACGAAATCGCAAAAAGCCAGTGAAGTTATTTGTCAATCTTTATAGAAAATTCTACTAGATAGAGGATCAAAGCTTTTCACCTTCTCGATAGGAACTTCCTGGCGTTTGCACCACGCAACTGTAATCCTTGGGTCGAGATAGTTGATCTTGGACGTGCCCAAGGCCACTGTTTTCAATTCGTCTTTTGTTGTCTTGTCAAGTTCCAACTTTTCTAACCTTTTCGTGGTTTGTGAGATCTTTTTCTCCAATCTAAAATTGTTAGCACTTTAGTTTGACATTGAAGGTGATCATCCAAGGAATATGACATATACTTACGCATCAGGATTCAGGTTCTTCTTTGTTTTTCCATCAGGGCTCTTCAGTGGAGGTTTTCCTTTCTTAGCTCTAGCTAAATCTGTCTTCAGTTCTTCCAAAGTGGCCTAAAAGGAGTTACGAGTGAAGTGAGATAAAAACTATATATAAATTTAAACGTACTAAGAAAGAATAAGGTGGTAAAACAACGGTTATACACAGAACTCGGCTAGCAGGGAACAAATTTTTTATTCTGCTGTTCTTGGTTTAATCTTTCGCTTTGCACCACCTTTGGTTAACTCTTTCAAATAGTAAAAATATTGTCCTTATGGCATCATTAAATGTTAGTACAACGAAATTACCTGCAGTTCTTCTATCTTCTCATCTATACGCAACATTTGGGCACTGTGAGACTTGGAAACACTTCGCTGATGATTGCAAATGATAGCAACCTAATGAAGAAACAAAGATAATGAGCCTCTGAGCAAGCCTAAAATGATCAATCGCATTCATTACCTGCTTGTTTGCTCGGTTGTAGATTACCACTTTCTCAGCAATGTCTCCTCCATTCGTTTCCCGGCTCAGCTGTGAAAAGAGGAACACATATTGAGATAATACTAAAGGAACAATATTAACTTTCAGTAAAGCAGATTCATCAAAGTGAGATGCAGCGGTGACCACGGTTGCCAATCACTAAAACTCGAGAAATTTTTTCAGTTATCGAAAACATTAATTTTGAGGCAGCATTTCTAACATAAGTTAAATAGCTTAACAAGTATAAATTTGGTTTAGTGAAAAAGTTGAGTGGTTTAAAAGATAAATGTGTGTATCTTACCATGTCATCCAATGTAATAGATGCATTGTATGTACGGAAGACTTTAGCAGTTAGACCAGGCATCAGTTCTTTTAAATGACTATTCAGTCTGGCGGTATCAAGCTTGTCAAAGAGATCATCACCGCCCTTTTTTCCTGCAGATGATAGTTCACTATATAAAATTGAATGATGAAATCTATGGAATCGATATATCACATGATAAACCATTAAGTATCAACTAACCACTTCGAAACTGCTGGACAGCCTTGAACACAGCAGGTTCAACCTCTACTTCATTTAGATACCTTATAGAATCTTTACCGAGGAAATCAAACTGTATGCACAATTTAATATTATACACTGTTACTGCTTCCTAATTGCCACTACTGTGCTTGAAGTATCACCTTTCCTGTAAATCAAAATGCTTCATGAAATATGTTCACCTTCAAATTATTTGGAGGCACTGGTTCCACATTTTCAACTTTTAATGTACAACAACCAACTGTGTCGGCTTCATCATCATCCTGCAACATGGGAAACATTTAATAAATCTCTGAAATAGTATGCCTCCCATGGTCCCAAAAATAACAGAAAATACTCATTGCAAATGCAGATGACTGATATATTTTGCCGTTGTCTTCATCTTTTGCTTGAGATCAAATGCACGAATACATATTGATCACGGATAATTGCAGAATATATTGCAGGATAACGCACCTTTTCATTGCCTGCTCTAAGCGCCAATTTGTCGATAAGATAAGTAGCAACGGCTATTTGCTTTTTTGTGGCATCTTTACTAACGAAGTCCTTCGTGTAAGCTGCCCTGATATTTGTGATTTTTTCCTTCATTAGAACAGAAAATTGTGAGAAGAATCAGCCCATCAACATTCAACAATATTACTGATGAAAAAATCATGATGCTTCACAGTTCATTCCATTTCTGTTACCTTTAAGAGCCTAGCTTTCTCATACTTCTCTTTGTCACTCTGACCTTTTAAGGTACTGCTAGGTGCCAGGAATACATATTTGAACATCTTTGGATTGATGGGGTCATTCCAATATGCAAGCCATGTCACTGTATTATCATGCCTTATTTCTTTCCAGCTGCCAAACATCAACATTTCAGATTACTGAACCTTTAAATTTACCTAACTTTCAAATCACAGTCACTGGTAATGTCATTCTTGTATTTCTTGTGTTTGGAAAAGGAAAATGCTCTAATGAAACAAGTTCAATACGAAATACAACCTTTCACCAGGGATGGGGCACTCAGGAACTGGAGCATCCTTTCCAATATTTATTATGATGTCATTTGGACGTATACGTTTTTTTAGCTTCCCCATCTGGTGGCAGTCCAAAGAATTTTGTTAATATTAAATGCATGTTACATGCCTTGATTAAACAATAAATGAACCTTGACGATACTGTTCTGTTAGATAGAAAATTAATATACCTTTGGGTGTTCCCCACGGCCTCGGAAGAGCCCAGGAGGTTCAACTCTGAAGTTCCCAACCTGCACAACTCAACTTTCAGCTTCTTTCAAAAAGGTAAAGCAAATATGGAAGGGAATCTCCTATTATTACTAGAACCTAAAGCCAGAGTGATACATAACGATCTGTAAAACATCCCAAAAGTACGGATAGTACGATACAATTGTAGATTACCAAAAGAAGCAACCGACTCCATGTACTTTGATTGGGGATAATATAGTAACATTATTTCAGAAAAAGTGTCAACAGACATACTTAAAATGAGTGACCTTTACATATATCCAACCATCATTAACCTGAATTGAGAAAGATGGAGTAGGCTATCAATATGGTTCACCATCCAAAATTGTTGGTAGGTTGCTACCTCTAGAGACTTAAAGCATTTCTAATTCACTATAAATAATAGCACGTCATAAATAACTATAAAGCAAAAAAACACACGGTGTTATTTATCTATGGAAAATAAAATGACCTTCTCCTTCACACCATCAACAATTGCCCACATATACTTCTCCTCTTGCTGCATTTTCTCTTCCTTTATAGCTTTCTTCTCCTGCAGAAAAAGGACGGAAGGAAATGAAGTAAAAAGCATATAGATAAAAGTGCGGTCAGTTCTCTGACATTGAGAACGTAAGTGACTTAATTAAATCCCGAAAAAAAATGCATTTAAAAGGTCGGAAACATGATGAGGAAAAAAATCATTTCCTTAAAATAGGGCTGGGGCTTTCTCCAAATATTCATAATAAATTAAATAATGCCAACATAATAAGAACACATCCATGACAAAAATGTAAGTGTAGGATTATTCTTGAAGCTGATAAACTCTTTATAAAAATTGTATGAACAAATTTCAGGCGCCAAAGTTGATTTTATGTATGCGCGATACAGAGTCAGAGGATTTGCTACCTCAGCACTCATCTGTTTCTTTTTCTCCTTTTCTTTCTGATGCCAATCATATATTGGAGTAAAGTCACAGTGCTCTAAGTCCTGAATCATATGGTTTTTACCAAGTATCTTCCGCCAGTCGGCCATAAAATTCTCTCTGAACTTAGGCTTACTCATGTAATCCGTATCCAGCATCACTGCAAACATAGTTGCAACCTACAAAGGAAAATAAACTGTTACAATAACATTTTCATCAGGGCCAGGGGCAGGGGTTAAAAAAAATCCAGTAAGTAATGTGGACATATAATATAAGAAGTTGCAGCAACATGCAACTACGTCTGTCTATAAGCGCCTGTCTGTTCGAGGAATAAGAGAAAATATAGAGTACCTCTTCCTGTTCAGGAGTTAATTGAACAGGTTTTCCCTTGTATAGCATCTTAACTCCATGGGGCTTGTATGGTGGTGGAAAAATCACACCATTGTGGACCAAAGTAGTCCACTTCTGGCCCTCGCCAGAGCCGGGAGGAACCGTCGAGGACTTAGAATACTCGGAGTCTTCCATTGACTTGCTTGGTTTCTTGGTTGTCATCTTTGATGAAGTAGGTGTGGTTTTGGAAACCATTTTCGCTGATGATGGTTTCTTGTCTATAGAAATCGGTTTCTTCTCTGAAGTCAGCTTCTTTACTCTCTGTGATATGGGAACAAAGTCTTCATCATCTTCTGCCTTCATTTCAGATTTAACAGATGTTTCGGAGTATTTATTAGACGTAGATGCATTGGAAAGCTTAGGCCTTTTCAGATCAGCAATTGATTCAACACTTTCAGCTGGTCTCTTCTTCAGATTAGATGTAGGCTTCATTTCATTTGAGGACGAGCAATTTTGGCCAGGTTTGGATAACAAAGGTTTCTTTTCAACTGAAGTAGAAAAATTTTCAGCAGATGACCCAGCAGTAGACTTGGCTTGGAACTTGGATGAAGGAATTTCCGAATCAAAATTTTCAGGTTTTTGGACCTTAGGCTTTTGACTGAAAGCTATAATGCCCGTTCTTTTATTCAGATTGTCAGATTGGCTAATCCTAGCACTGAGTGGTTTCTCATCTTCAGAATCTTCTGAGTTTGCAATGCTTTTATTCGTGGGTTGAGTTGATGGACTCCCATCTTTCATTTGCTGCATTTTCGACTTTGCATGATCACCTCTTGAGCCACAAGGTTGTAAACCCATATTCGAATGCATAACAGCCGACACCTCGGTAGATGAGTTAGACACATTTGGGCTAGCCAATTGAGATCTACCAGGAGGTGTTTTGATAGGAGGAACAGTTTTACTCTTCGGTACCGAAGCACTTTGACCATTTTGAGACCTTATTTGAGGCATTGGACTACCTGTCTTAGCTTCTGGCTTTGCTAGCTGTTGCTTCGTCGAAGAGCTACTTCTCCTAAAAACTAAAGGTTGTTCATCTTCATCCATGTCATCCGCCATTTTTCGTTCATCAGAGGCCTCAACAACCATTGTAGCCACTACATACACAAAAACAAATATGGCATCAAATAATGACATTATGATAAGCTCAAAAGGAGGAAAACTGGACTCCCAATTAGATAGTCCATCACCATTATGATAACGATGAAGTAGTTGTACAGAACACACTTTAATTTTTGGAAACAGGAATTTTACAGTGCCCATAATCAGTAGTTTGAAGCAAATGGCAAATGCTGAAATGAACAAGCTGGAGTGATCAAAAAGTGAACCGAACTGGAAAAACAATGCCAGTGAAAATTCTGTGATAGTTGCTCATAGTTAACAACAATAATTATCAAGATCTGGGACAAAGGTCGGCACTTCAAGAAAGAATAATTTTGACAATTATATAAGGGAAGCCTGAGCACGGGAAAGGATTGAACAAGAACATTCTCAAACGATAATATAACAACTAATTAATTCCATTGCGAGGCAATTTTTCGCTCAAGAATTTTAATTTCGTAAGTAAACAAATCAACAATGTCCTAATATACCAATTACTCAGCATAAAAATGCAATTAACAATTTGGAAAGGAAAGATCACTGCTGAAACACAAATTCAGCTCAACTGCAACACGCTTACCCCATAGTCAACACAGAATCAAATTTACATGTTAAGGACCCAACACAAAGGGAAAAGAGACGCAGAATCGGAACCATCTCTCCAACAAAAAAAAAAAAACGCGCAAAAATAAAAGCTATACATCATCAAAATGAAATATATTAACAGCTTCTCGTCAATGAAAACGACGATAAGGAAAACTGAATTCCCAAGCATAGCAAGTACCTCGTGCCAATCAAATGAAGTCCTTAATCAAATCACACCACTGCTCCAAAAACAACCCTCGGAATAGTTCCAATTCCTCCTCTCGTTTGGTCTCAGATAAAATTACAAGCAAAACAACACATCCTGAAAGAAATTTACAAGGAAAACAGTAATTCCGTACAGGATTACGAGCCTGGCAACGTGAATTGGCCAGAGAGGCAATCTGGAAAAGAATCCACGGCCCTCAAGGTAACGGAAAAGCTGAGATGCGGCTTCAACTGTATGTTAGCTTTGCGTATGTACGTATATATGCTCGGAGCCGTCCCATTAATAAAGAACAAAGACCTCTAGCAGCTGATTAATTTTGTTGTTATTTTTCAGATTTCTTAGGGTCGGGTTTTGTTGGGGAGTATTTAGGGCTATATGCGGGTTAAACATGGGTCAACCGAGACCCAATACCGGCCCGATGTTCTCCAACTGGCTGGGCCCCACTTATGATTTTGTAGGTTAGTCTAGCCTACTCTATCCAACATGTTGGGCTGAGATGGGGAGATGGATTTTCTAGGTTTTTATCTGATCTTTTCCTTTTCTTTTTCCTCTTAATTTATTTATTCCCCATTTAATTCTTATTCTTTCCCCTTTTTAATTTTTAATTTAAAAATAGTTTCAACTTTAGAAATCTCCAATCCAAAAATTCGTTATCAAACTCAAAACACATTAAATCATACAATAATTTTCACCGATCATCAACCCATTTTCATACTCAAAATCATCAAATCATATAATAATCTTCTCCGATCATTATTAATTCATGCTGTATATCATATTCTTGAAATAATCTCTGACTTCAAATTTGGCTACGACTGAAGTGGTTTTGAAAAACGCATATTTCAATTTCAACCGAGAGAAACATATTACTCAACTTCGAATCTCGCCAAATATTGGAGTGATTTTACTGCAATTTTCAGGGTTCTGTATTCAGTTACAAAAGGCCGTATGGCAGCATAACACAAAAACACGCCCGACCCGCGAGCCAAAATTACGAAAACGCCCTTCACGACCCCGAGTTATTCTCCCCGAGCTCGACTAGCATGGTCATGAGCGCCTCGCACACCTGGCAGGCGTCGACCTCCCCGGGATCCCTCCTCCACGACGTGTAGACCATCCACGAGTGGTCCATCTTGATCCGGGCCTGACCACACACCGAGCCCGGGACCTCCGCGTCCCTACACGTCACGAGCCCGTCGCTCCTCTCCCCGTACCTAAGCCTCAAGTGGAGCGCGCACAGAGCCATGGCCGCCGACACCGGGACCACCACGGGCACCACCCTCCTCCCCGACGCCAGGCCGGCATCCTCCTCCTCCTCGTAAACCCGGCCCGCCCGCGGGACCCACGGGGAGCTCCGCGTGGGCCACGTGGGACATGGTCGAGATCACGCCGGGCGCAATGCTCGCCTCCGAGTGGAACGATATGAGGGATGTTGCTGGGGAGCTGATGCCCAAGAATGAACTCCTTTCGCCTTTCATAGGTAAGGTCTTCGAGCGCCCTTATGTCGCCCTTTCAAAAGCAAACAACTTATTTTTTCCGCATTTTTTTTTACGAGAAAATGGGAAAATATTGCTTTATTATTTATTTTGTCTACGCTTAAATACCGAAAATAAAAAAAAAAAATATATCCGTTCAATCCCATGTCGGAGAA